>BSBN01000937.1:7372631-8701447 GCA_027924645.1 Cunninghamia lanceolata | reverse complement strand
TTGCTTGAAACCATTAATAATAACCTAGTTACAT
Source organism: Cunninghamia lanceolata (assembly GCA_027924645.1). Classification (NCBI taxonomy): domain Eukaryota; kingdom Viridiplantae; phylum Streptophyta; class Pinopsida; order Cupressales; family Cupressaceae; genus Cunninghamia; species Cunninghamia lanceolata. The sequence goes on along the minus strand of BSBN01000937.1, from coordinate 8,701,413 downwards.
AGAATTTAGCATAAAATACTAACATGAGAAACTCCTCCTCTAGTTACAAACAATAGAAATGCAATCAGTTGTGTTAGACTATACAAAGAGTGGAATGTTAACAAAAGTATTTTGAAATGTTAACATAAACCTTTACAAAGAACATAACCTACAAATGGTGGTTTGGAATAAGTTGAAAGGTATGAAAAATAATTTAGTGTTGTGAGTGAGAAGAGGAAAAATGTGACTAAACATTTGAAATGATAATATCAAAGTGTAATGGAACATCAAAGATTTAATGGAGTAGAAAAAAAGAAACCTTTGTGTATGAAAAGCATCAATGGAAAGATCCGTGTACATAGTGAAACTGTTAACCATGCCGTGACCTATGGAAAGAGGAAAAACATGGGCAAGAGAGTGTGATGGAAATTGAATGCTAACTACAACTAGTGTCAAATTCCTCAACATTGTTGGAGGTCATTAGTTGGGTAAAAGAAACCTAAACAAGTACGAAGAAACCCACGACCTCGGTAACAAATGTAAATAGTGACCAATACGAAAATTTTTGACCTTACTAGAGACCGCCCAAATAAACCAATGAACTATGGATGGAATGAAAACTTCAAACTAGATGCCAAAAATATTAAAAAACTTGGCCAGAAGTTTTGGTGATGCTGCAAAAGAAAAGAAAAATGGGAAGCAACAAAATTGTGAGACCACGTTTCTCTATTGTTTCAAATAACATACTCCAATTTGAGACTGAAAGTTGAGAGCATAGTGTTGGCAAGAGACACTATATGGATTCATGATTGTTGTCATTGATGGCAACAAAGTTCATCCCACACATCCGTAGGACATGGTATGTCTCTACCAGAAGTCAGAGTGAAGAATGTTGTCATCCGGTAAACAAGAACAGAGCATATAGCAAGGTCTGACAGACAGGTCTGGATCTCTCAGAGGAAGTCTCTTGGTGAAGTGCGGATTTGGGGAAGTCAAGAGGACTACCTTGAGTAATATATTCCAAGGATTTAGCCTCTAGTGATAGATGAGGAAAAAGATATGAATACTTGAGTGTCGAGTTCCTGATTGGCAGTGTGACAGAGGAAGAACTAACTAGCAAAACATAAAACATTATTCCGGATGTGTTACTGATGTTGGTAAAGGTTATGAAGGCATGAATTATGTTTGGCCAACATGATTAATGATTTCCACAAGTATATCCTTGATCCGTAATACTTGGTAAGCAAGGATTCAGCTGACAAATCAGAGTTTGTGAAAAGATAGACTATTCCGGATGCCGACTTGAAAGGTGATGAAATCACTTGTGCGGATATATATACAAGATGGATTTAGTTGTGAGAGGTGTCGTGGTTGTTGGTGATGTGCGAATAAAAGTAGAAAAGCAGAGTGAAAGTAGTAAGGAAGATCTGGTACGTGAAAGGAAAGCAGCATAAAAGAAGAGGAAAGATGAAGTGCAGTAGATCAATGTACTGAGCCTAACTGGAACTGAACTCCAGCATATGTAGATGCTCCCAATCAGTTCAAAGTATTGTATAACACTCTTTTTGTAGACAGTGAGTCTCTTGTAGGCAGTGTGCCTCTTGTGAGCAGTGTGCTTGGGCAGTGAGCCCTAATTGGCAAGTGCCATTATGTATTTCCATTCTTCTAATAGCGAATACAATCTTGGGTTAATCACCCCTTGGTTTTCTCCCTTAACAGGGTTTCCACATCAAAACTATTGTGTCATGTGTATTTCCATTTCATGGTGATGCTTACTTATTTGTATTAATGATGCATTGATTATTAAGAAAGTTCATAAAGCAGGAATAATTAGGATAACTGATTCACCCCCCCTCTTAGTTATCAACAATTGGTATCAGAGCCAAGTTCCTCCTAATAGAGTCTAACAGCTTGAGGAAGATATGGAAATTCAAATGGATGCGTATGGTTTAAGGGAGCAACTCAAGACTGCCATTGATGATCTTGAACAATCAAACTATGAAGTCAATGAATTAAAGGAAAGACTCAAACAGGCTGATGATTTCATGAGAGAACTAAAAGACAAATTAGGTCGCTCTATGAAAAAGAGAAAGGAGCTGCTTCAGCAATTGGCAAGACAAGGTGAAGCAAATGATGCAAATGAAGAGCTAAATGAGAAAACAAAGTTATGTGAAAAGTTATCAAAAGAAATCATTATGGTAAGACATGAAATAGAATCTGGAGTTATGAAGTTTACCCAAGAAGTTGAAAAGAAAAGAAAAACTGAAGATAATCTAAGAGAATCTCTCAAGGAGAAATCAAAAGATTGCCACCAGATGGATAGAGTTATCAGACATCTTGAATCTGATCTTGAAGATGCTAAAGATAATGAAGAAAAACTTGAGGATCAAATTGCCTCTCTCAAAAGGGATCTTCAAACAGCAAATGAATATAAAGAGAAATTTAAGATAAGTTCTGCCCAACTTGAAGTTCTTCTTGGAAGTCAAAAGAAGGTAGATGACAAGTGTGGTTTGGGATATGAGAAAGGAAAAAGCTCTGGATCTAGTTAGAAGAATTTTGGATTAGAAAATCCAAGGAACAGGCCTAGAAGACCTCCGGTAAGACAGCCTAATGCTCAAAGATATCCATCCTTCAATGGATATTGCCACAACTGCAATAACTTTGGTCATAAAGCCAATCAGTGCAGAAAGAGAATGAATCAGACTAATTCATCCTTCTCCAGATAGTGTTTCAACTACAAAAGGTATGGTCACAAATCTCATGAATGCAGAAATATGCAAATGAACAAATCATTCAATGGTAGATGCTTTGCATGCAATAGAATAGGTCATATGGCTAATCAATGTAGATCAAGAGGATATCAATCAAATATGCAAAGAAATGTTGTTTGCCAAATCTGCAATAGATCTGGTCATAGTGCAAAATTCTATAGAAGTAAGAATCGGAACAAAAGAGGTCTAGTATATCATAATTAGAATCAAGATAAGCGTAAAAAAAAGTTAATGCAGATGAAGTTAAAAGTGAGATGAACAAGATTTGGGTGAAGAAAAGTACAGAGAATGTAGAGGATGGATCCACACCAGACTTTGGTGCTAATATTCCTTCCAAAAATTAAAAGATGAGCTCTGGCTCAGGGGGAGACACAAAGAAAAACCTTGTTCCCCCAGCCAATCAATTGGTGCCAGAACTAGCACAAGAAGAGTTGCAGATTGAAGGGTTCATAAGGGAAACATCCAAACAAACTATGGTGAAGATTTGGAAGATCCGCATGATGTTTAAAGATTAGGATTGATCCGGTTCTTCAGGTCATCCGAATAAGGCAAACCAAAATAACTTAGGTCAAGCATTTATTGCAACCTGACATTAGGGTTTGCGGAGCAATATAAGGTTTTTTTCATTAATCACTTGTTCATTCTACATTCAAGAAGAAATGAAAAGGAGCTCTGCAACAACTTCTCCCAAAGATCAAGATGATTCTTCATACAGCTCAATCTGGATTTCATCGTGTGTGCCCTAAACAGCATAAAAGGTATTCTTCGTTCTTGATATCTTTCAATAAAATTCCTCAATGATGGCTACTCCAAATATAGTAAAGATTTATGATAGACCTCGCCCTATATTTAAGAAGCATCCATACAAATCCTTGGAGGTAGATCCCCTGGGAGCCTTCTCTAGTGTTCCGCATGGCATTTTGCACACAAAAGACATTAGGGTTTACATACACACAAATATTGAAGAGTTTGGGGAATTCAGACTAAGAGACATCTATCACAAAAAATTGATAGATGATGCTTTTGAGCTTAAACCAGAATATAAGGGCATCCAGGAGAAGCATTTTGATCAGTTCATTCATTTCCCTTGCTTTGAAGAATATGAATGGGTCTGGTATGTATTGAGTAGGGTACATGATAACTTCCTATGGCTGGATAGACCTTGCAAGATCACTAAGGAGGCAATTAGGGCAGTAACTGGTTTATACTCCTCCGGAGGGATACCTGTCCTCAAATCTGTCAAAAACAACATTGTAACTGAGGCCACCGGATCAAAATTTGATAAGAGGGCAATGACCATTGAAGATATTACTGACCCGGATGTCAAGTTTACATCTATGATAATAGGATACAAGATATATCACTCCAGTAGGGAGAATTCAATATCCGGAACTACAGTATATACTACCTATGAGATGCTGAGGAAGAATGCAGAATATGATCTCTGTGAACTTCTTTTGAGCTAATTAATGGAAAACATATAGAAGATAAAAAGGGACAAGAAGAACTCCTTTAAATATGGTGGACTAATATTATGTCTATTTTTCTACTTCATGAATGAGTTGCTTGAATCAAATGGATGGGTATGGCAAAATGATAAACTAGTAGCAATTCAGATCAGAGATTACTTGCATGAACTTGGGAATGCTAAGGCAAGAAATACAGCTCTGTAGGGATATTTCAAGAATTTTTAGAACATGATGTATGCAAGAGAAAGGATTCCCCAGTCTCTTATTGAGAAATACAAAGACACAGTTTGTTTTATGGTAGAGACTGATCAGTGCCTAATGGAGGTAGTAGAACCAAGAATTGTATGGATCATGCCCATGGGGTATGAAGTTGATGAACAAATTGTGGAGCTGCATGTTCAACACATGCTAAGTCAGCCAAAGGATCCAAAGGTAGAAAGGTTTGGAACCTTTGAGGAGCTGAGTGTAAAGATTCATGTGGAACTCAGAGAACCAGAGATCAAGAGGAAGGTGAGAAAATAAGTAGAACATGTTGCCATAGGCCTTGGCATCTCAAAGGAGGCACTTGATGCCCACAGGAAAAAGATGGAAAGGGCTGAGGAAGAGAAGAAAGAAAAGGAAAGCAAGAAAAGTGCTCTGGTAGAAACCTCCACTTGGTCTAGATCATCAAAGAAATCTACACTTGTCACTGCCAAAAGCTCAAGGGTATATAAACCAGAAGCAAGATCATATGGTAAAATAGAGAAAAGAACCAAGATTAAGGCCACAAGGTCTTATGCGAGTCAAAAAGATGAAGAAGAGTCTGAATCTGATGAGGGGATAAAGGAAATAAAGAAGCAGAAGAAGAAAGGATCCGGTGAACCTTCCACATGTCAAGACAAGGAAGAAATGGCAGAGGACTATGTTGAAAAACCCACTCTTCACATTGATGACATAATCAAATCAGTCACAATGGATGGAAATCTTCAGCCAATGGTTGAGTTCTATGATGATTATGGTGAAGCAAATCAGAAAATATTACAAGATGCCATAGTCAGGTACCTAAATATCTACAACAAGGCATTTATTGAAATCATATCTCTGATCCCTAAAAGCTTGGAGAAGGAACTAGAAACAAGAAAGAACAATGCCCAAGCCAAAGACCTAGAAATCTAGGAACAGATAGCAATTCAGCTATATCCTTCAATCGATCCCAAGACAATGAATATGGTATTCAAAGATTGTAAGGATGAGTTCAGAAGCAAAGCAAGGATGAATCAACTTATGTTTGGTGAGACTGACAAAGTAGCCAAGGACACAGAAGAGATCCTCTGGAAGGCCTTCAAAAGATTTAATCTTCCTATTATAGAGGACTTGGGTACTAATCCCTCAACTACAAATGTTGCAGAAGAATCTACTAAGAAAATGACAGAAGAGGTAGGCCCTGAACAAACTAACATTTCTCCTCCGGTTTCACCTATAGTCTCTAGATCTAAAGGAGAAGAAAGAATACAGGAGAAAGAAGTAGAGGTGAAGGGAAAACAAGATACCAGTGATAAGAATGTAGAAGGAGAGAAAACTCCAAAAGACAGTTCTATGATTGCAGAAGACAAGAAACATCTGTCTCCAGCAAGAGACACTGCAAAAACTATTCAAGAATTCCTGAACAAAGAAACAATGGAGATTGATGAACCAGAGCTTCTATAAGGACCATTTAATTTTGATTCTCTTTCTCCAGTACAGACAATGAAGATAGCTTCATTTGCTAATGCAAAGGCTAAAGAAAAACTCCTAAAGTCTCACATGGAAGACTGTGAGCTTATAGAGGCTGCTTCCAGAGTGCTAGAAAAGACTATGCCATTATTTCAGAAAGATCCCACAGCGTCCTCATCCAGTAATCTCAAAACTCTAGTCAGCAGTATTAGTACACATTTTGATTTTCTAGAGAAGTCAGCTGAAGAAAAGGTTCAGAAGGAGTTTTTGGATAAGAGATTCTCTGAAGTACAGGGTCTAATAACAAATGACAGGAGAGTTATGGATATTGGGATAAAGAGCTTGGAAAATGCTCTTAAAGATGGCAAAGAAGTATACAAATTTTTTATTTCCAAGTCCAAAGCAATAGTAGAGATTGAGAAGAAAATAAAAGAGCAAGAGGATAAACTACTAAGTTTCTCTCAAAGTTTTGATCCTCTCTCATCCTCCATAGTAAATCAACAGTGTCAGACTATTGCAATCACAAATGCAATAAAGAAATTTGAGAAGGAAAGGAAGAACATAATTAGCCAGATGGGTGAACTTAGAAGGTTCATTATCCCTAAGATAGAGGCCATGCATGAGGCCATAAGTGATGCTCAGACTACAGCCCAAACCAATGATCCGACAAATCTTAAGAGGGCAGAAGGTTTTGCGTTCCTGTTGAGTGGTCACATCTCAATTTTGGATAGAATGAAGCAAAGTTGGGCTGCAAAACTCGTCCAATTGAAGACATCTTTTGCAAACATTCTTCAATTTATGTGAGTATGTAATATACGACTAAGTATAGTTAAATTTTTGAAAATTTTAGTATGCGGACCCTACCCTTTGCTATTGATGTCAAAGGGGGAGTGAGGAGCAGTGAAAAATGAGGAATCCAACTAAGGGGGAGCTCCGGAAAATGTATATAAAAATAGAGCATCAGCCAAAGGGGAGCATAGTGTAAACACTTAGTCATTTTTCACTAAGTGTTGCCATCAATGCCAAAGGGGGAGATTGTTGGCAAGAGACACTATATGGATTCATGATTGTTGTCATTGATGGCAACAAAGTTCATCCCACACATCCGCAGGACATGGTATGTCTCTACCGAAAGTCAGAGTGAAGAATGTTGTGGTCCGGTAAACAAGAACAGAGCATGTAGCGAGGTTTGACAGACAGGTCTGGATCTCTCAGAGGAAGTCTCTTGGCGAAGTGTGGATTTGGGGAAGTCAAGAGGACTACTTTGAGTAATATATTCCAAGGATTTAGCCTCCGGTGATAGATGAGGAAAAAGATATGAATACTTGAGTGTCAATTTCCTGATTGGCAGTGTGACAGAGGAAGAACTGACTGGCAGAACATCAGACATTATTTCGGATGTGTTACTGATGTTGGTAAAGGTTATGAAGGCATGAATTATATTTGGCCGACATGATTAATGATTTCCACAAGTATATCCTTGATCTGCAATACTTGGTAAGCAAGGATTCAGCCGACAGATCAGAGTTTATGAAAAGATAGACTATTCTGGATGCCGACTTGAAAGGTGATGAAATCACTTGTGTGGATATATATACAAGATGGATTTAGTTGTGAGAGGTGTCGTGGTTGTTGGTGATGTGCAAATAAAAGTAGAAAAGTAGAGTGAAAGTTGTAAGGAAGATCCGGTATGTGAAAGGAAAGCAGCATAAAAGAAGAGGAAAGATGAAGTGCAGCAGATCAGTGTACTGAGCCTAACCGGAACTAAACTCTAACATATGTAGATGCTCCTAATCAGTTCAAAGTATTGTATAACATTCTTTTTGTAGAGAGTGAGTCTCTTAAAGGTAGTGTGCCTCTTGTGAGCAGTGTGCTCAGGTAGTAAGCCCTAATTGGCAAGTGCCATTTTATATTTCCATTCTTCTAACAGAGAATACAATCTTGGGTTAATCACCCCGTGGTTTTCTCCCTTAACAGGGTTTCCACATCAAAACTATTGTGTCATGTGTATTTCCATTTTATAGTGATGTTTGCTTATTTCTTTTAATGCTGCATTGATTATTAAGAAAGTTCAGAAAGCAGGAATAATTAGGATAACTGATTCACGCCCCTCTCAGTTATCAACACATAGTTACTACTTTGTTGACTTCAAACCAACAATCCAAACTACTGCCCCTAAAAAAATCTATGGCTATTGAAGAAATCTTCTTGAAATGGAGCGTTGCGAGAACTTGAAACCACAACCCTTGCCCATGAAATGAGAAGGTATGTCAACAGAGAATCAAGTAACCTTTGATATTATGAGTGAACAACGACACTGCATGAAGAAACAACAATAGAGGAGTCTACAACCTGAAATCAACCTTGATCTCCTTTAATCACTTTGATAGTGAAGGTATTGGAAATGACTTGTAGGTCCAAGTGGCCAACAAACAAGGCTTCAGGTTCATTGAAAACTATGTGAGTGCCTGGAATAGACCATGAACCAGGTACCATAATGGAGTCCACATATGGATGAGATGCCCTAGTCTAGGCGATGTCCTTCATAGTATCAAACCCTCGATCCACACTAGGAACTAGGAAAAAATAAATTCACCCGAAAACTATGAATGATGCCTACAAATCTTTAATTTCCAAAAAAAGTTGCATTTTTTGCTAATGAACTGATATAGCCACACACCTATGATGGGGCTATACGCAAGATGAAATTGAAATTTAGAATGAAATTTCAATTCTAGGATTTGATACCATATAGGAGTAACAATGAAATGAATGCAATAACCAAAACTTCCACAACATAAATGTGCACACAAAGTAATAGCTAAAACTATCATAAAATCGATATGAATGTACAATGAACTCCTTGTATATCTAGGACAAGGACAAAGTGAGAAGGTGAGAGTCAAACAATGACTAAGCCTCCATGATGTGTGACACATGTAGAACGCTTGGGATAAGTGTAAGAGCATGTTACATATGTCTATAAGGAAAGACAGCTAAACCACAAAGTGAACTTAAGTTAGTGTGAATAGGTCTACTAGGCTAGGAACTAGATAGAAGTAAAGTAGATGAATAAAGACTCTTTTCACACTACAATCCTATCTTCTTTGAAATGATGTTACTTCTTTTAGTCACAATATCATCTCAAAGAGGGGAAAAATGTAGACACCTAACATTGACCATGTCTTAATAGCACCTTCAACATCACCTTGTGTCCCCTTGTGATACATTTGTCCTAGACCTTTTCATGTCCCTTTCCATCATCTAGTTAATTTCATGTCTCTTTCCATTTAACCTATTTATTCTATTTATCAATTTAATTAAATAAAGTATATTTATTTAATTAATCAATTTTCCCCAGGCTAAGATGCATACAAATAAACACATACTAACCTAGATTAATAAATGAGTAATATTGTGGGAGGAGCAGATGAAGAAGGCAAGTGCGCAGTCAAGAGCAGAGGTGTGCAAAGAGACTCGTGCGGGCAACTGTGTGACAGGGTTTGCCTTGGATGCTATTCATAGGCTGGTGAAATATGGTGTACTTTTGTCGGAGACGCTGGGCAGTGATGGCATTAAGCAGCTTATGCCTGCTCTTCAATAGAGGATGGAGGAAGTTAAGCATCGGCAGGTGCAGGGCACTGTTAGGAACAAAGGATCTCCTTCCCCTAACCCTTTCACACTTGTGTCTCCCTCCTTTGGTGTGAATGCTCACACGATGGGCAACTATAGGTTATGCAAAAATTCTCTGAATCCTTACCATGTTTGTAGCGACTTTTGCAAGAAGTAGCTCCTCTCCTTCGATCGGATAGTAGACCTAGGGTTTGTCTCTATTTCTAAAATGATGCCCAATAAGAGCAATGCTACTACTCTAGATCCTCTACCCCCTTCAGTGGTTACGCCTCCCGATCTGTGTACCTCTTGGCTTCTGGGTGACTGCAGGGTGGATTTGGCATTTGAACCTGTTGATTATCATATTTCTGATGAGTGTATAAGGAAAGTCATAGCAACTGCCTGAACCAAAGTGAAGCTAAGAAACTGAGATTGGATGCCCAGGATGTTATTGATGAAGGCACTTAGTGGACAATGGAAGAACACCTCACAAGAAGCAAAAAAAAACATTTAAAGAAAGGTTGATTTCCTATGGCTCTATTAGTATATCTTCATTGGTTTTTTAAGTCTCTATGATGTCATTTCCTCTTTTCCCTCTCGTCTCTTTTGCTCCCTGACTTTGGATCTAAAGCATTCTTAGTTTTATGTTGTCTGTGTTATATGGGAGTGGGCCCTTAACCCATATCTTACGAAACAAAAAAAAAAAATAATCCATTTTCCCCTTTTAGCCAAATTAATTAAATCAATTTTATTTATTTAATTAACTCAAATTACACTTGCACAAAATTCAAACTAGTTTTACATCTCAAGCATCCATTTCATACCACATCTCCAAATCTCAACTGTACACATAAGGATACACCATAAAAGCCTCCATCCTTGCCCTAATGTTGTCTCATTGAATCCTAATCATCCATTGCACTTCTTAATCCTAACAATCCATCCTATCATTCAAAAATCTATAAATCGAACATCAATCTAGCCATTATGGGAACACACAAGAAAGTAATGTTATATTATTAAGAGCATAGCCATTGGTGCTTGGGTGCACTCCATTCTACTCTATCTAGGAGAAAGAATGGTTTTAGGTGGAGGTTTATGTCATTTGCATTTATCTTTATGTTATTTACCTTTAATCTTTTCCTATCTTCACCATCATTTCACCATCATGTTGCAATTAATGTGACTAGCCTAATCCAACTAACTCCATTCCCATGGCAATTAATTTCCTTCTCACTAGTAAAGTTAATTAGTTAAATACCCTTAATTAATTAATGTAGACTTAAATATTTCTCTAACTAATTAATTTGGCTAAGAGGCATTATTAAGTTGTGACTATGTTCACAAAAACTAAAAAGAGTCAAAAAATAATAATAATAATAATTCTAAGTGTTTTAAATTTAAAATCTAGCCCACATAATTTTATTAAATGAATGCACTTAAAAATTATAAAGTAACTACTTTATATTTAAAAAATATATAACCAACATATTTTTTAAAATGAAAGCACACAAGAATTAAATTTAAAATATATAACCGCCATAGTTTTAATAATTAATGGACATAACATCAAAACCCACATAAAGTAACAAATCTATATAAATACAGGTAATAGTTAGATATGAAATGAAATAAGGTAGAGCAAAAGAATACGCAGGAGTTATTTGGAGGTATCTACATTATATCGAAATAAGGTAGAGCAAAAGAATACTGATAAGTGGAGGAGTTATTTGAAGGTAACTGCCTTATATTTTATACATATTTGTATAAGGTTTCAATTTAATTTTCTTTTTTTTGTTTTTTGTTTTTCTACAAAATGAAATCTAATTTGTGGGTAGTTTATTTTTTATTTTTTATTTTTAACTATAAATTAAATAGTACTTTTATTTAGTGTTGAGTTATTTCAATGAAAATACTCTAAATTATTGTTACCTTTTATTAGGGTTATCTTTTTTTTCTATGTTATTTTATTTACTGTAGACTAATTTATTTTATAACTATATTTTCTTTGGTTTTATTATATGAAATACAAAAGAAGCAAAGTGTATTGGGCAAGGGTAAACGTAAGTGTATTATATTTTATTAGGGGTACCTTTGTTTTATGTGTTATTTTATTTACTATACAATAATTTAAGTAATTCAAAACTAGGCACATCAAGAAGGATATCTCTATTTTAGATATATTTTTTTAAATATAAGTATGTTAGATAATACAATCACCCTTCCCACCAGCATAATGGTTACAAAGATGTGTCTTGTAGCATGCACGAGGACCTGACTTATCTGACAGTGAGACTAGATGTAAACCCTATTGCTTCTCTGGAAAGTCCTAATGTGTTTACTGGTTTTGACAACTGATATACAGCAGTTACTCAACCAGAAACATAATGAAGGTAATGGCAATCCTCACCATGCGGGCATCGAGATGTATTACATTACGACAGACATACATTCAAATGTGAGACCAAAAACTGTCATTAATAATTTAAAATGCCAGATAGTTAAATAGCAGAATCTTCTACATCTGTAATTGCAAAATTTACGTGAAACCTTCTGAATATAGAACTACAATTCTTATGAACATATAATTTTAAGCATCCTTTGAACAATGTATTTTAAAAATAATTTTTGAACAACCAAAAGTTTCAGGTAGGGCAGAGGGCCTAGAACAAAACGCATTAGGAATTATTTAAAAAAACAAATCTACAAAATGAAAAGTTACATGAATGAGGGAACAGCAGAAGCAGAATCATCCCGCAACTCACTAACACCATGTGCAAGGTGGCACTTATCCGCAAAAGTGCATGAACCCTTCGCAAAATATTCACAAAGCCTAGTTTTGACATTTTGCTGACCATTTCCAAATCATTTACCCAAATTTGATTCAATTTTTATAATCAACTCGCTAACCTTGGCTGTGGCTTGATTAATCTCTTGAAAATGTGACAAATGATGGATTATATAGAAAGACAACAAATAGGATACAAAAGAAGGAAAGCATGACAATATTGGCTTTTTAGCATGTCCATAAGTTCATGAACTCACCAATTATCTGACAAGTATATAAAAAACAAAGGAAAAGCCGATGAGTTCAATGGTTCATGAGCTCGTCAAAATGCTGATGACCAAGTTCAACAAACCCCAAAAACTCTTGCAAGGTATTTTTTAATGCCTGTAATGCAGTGTTCCTTCATGGGATCTATTATTTCAAATGCTTGCACTCTACCAATGCAGAAGAAAAATGAATTGCAAGTAGGTGAGAATTCAATGGAGCTGGGTAAGGATGGTGCAAGGGAAGGAAGGTGGATTTTTAGGAAAACTGAAGCTAAGAAACTGAGATTGGATGCCCAGGATGTTATTGATGAAGGCACTTAGTGGACAATGGAAGAACACCTCACAAGAAGCAAAAAAAAACATTTAAAGAAAGGTTGATTTCCTATGGCTCTATTAGTATATCTTCATTGGTTTTTTAAGTCTCTATGATGTCATTTCCTCTTTTCCCTCTCGTCTCTTTTGCTCCCTGACTTTAGGTCTAAAGCATTCTTAGTTTTATGTTGTCTGTGTTATATGGGAGTGGGCCCTTAACCCATATCTTACGAAACAAAAAAAAAAATAATCCATTTTCCCCTTTTAGCCAAATTAATTAAATCAATTTTATTTATTTAATTAACTCAAATTACACTTGCACAAAATTCAAACTAGTTTTACATCTCAAGCATCCATTTCATACCACATCTCCAAATCTCAACTGTACACATAAGGATACACCATAAAAGCCTCCATCCTTGCCCTAATGTTGTCTCATTGAATCCTAATCATCCATTGCACTTCTTAATCCTAACAATCCATCCTATCATTCAAAAATCTATAAATCAAACATCAATCTAGCCATTATGGGAACACACAAGAAAGTAATGTTATATTATTAAGAGCATAGCCATTGGTGCTTGGGTGCACTCCATTCTACTCTATCTAGGAGAAAGAATGGTTTTAGGTGGAGGTTTATGTCATTTGCATTTATCTTTATGTTATTTACCTTTAATCTTTTCCTATCTTCACCATCATTTCACCATCATGTTGCAATTAATGTGACTAGCCTAATCCAACTAACTCCATTCCCATGGCAATTAATTTCCTTCTCACTAGTAAAGTTAATTAGTTAAATACCCTTAATTAATTAATGTAGACTTAAATATTTCTCTAACTAATTAATTTGGCTAAGAGGCATTATTAAGTTGTGACTATGTTCACAAAAACTAAAAAGAGTCAAAAAAAAAAAAATAATAATAATTCTAAGTGTTTTAAATTTAAAATCTAGCCCACATAATTTTATTAAATGAATGCACTTAAAAATTATAAAGTAACTACTTTATATTTAAAAAATATATAACCAACATATTTTTTAAAATGAAAGCACACAAGAATTAAATTTAAAATATATAACCGCCATAGTTTTAATAATTAATGGACATAACATCAAAACCCACATAAAGTAACAAATCTATATAAATACAGGTAATAGTTAGATATGAAATGAAATAAGGTAGAGCAAAAGAATATGCAGGAGTTATTTGGAGGTATCTACATTATATCGAAATAAGGTAGAGCAAAAGAATACTGATAAGTGGAGGAGTTATTTGAAGGTAACTGCCTTATATTTTATACATATTTGTATAAGGTTTCAATTTAATTTTCTTTTTTTTGTTTTTTGTTTTTCTACAAAATGAAATCTAATTTGTGGGTAGTTTAATTTTTTTTTTTTTTTTTTTACTATAAATTAAATAGTACTTTTATTTAGTGTTGAGTTATTTCAATGAAAATACTCTAAATTATTGTTACCTTTTATTAGGGTTATCTTTTTTTTCTATGTTATTTTATTTACTGTAGACTAATTTATTTTATAACTATATTTTCTTTGGTTTTATTATATGAAATACAAAAGAAGCAAAGTGTATTGGACAAGGGTAAACGTAAGTGTATTATATTTTATTAGGGGTACCTTTGTTTTATGTGTTATTTTATTTACTATACAATAATTTAAGTAATTCAAAACTAGGCACATCAAGAAGGATATCTCTATTTTAGATATATTTTTTTAAATATAAGTATGTTAGATAATACAATCACCCTTCCCACCAGCATAATGGTTACAAAGATGTGTCTTGTAGCATGCACGAGGACCTGACTTATCTGACAGTGAGACTAGATGTAAACCCTATTGCTTCTCTGGAAAGTCCTAATGTGTTTACTGGTTTTGACAACTGATATACAGCAGTTACTCAACCAGAAACATAATGAAGGTAATGGCAATCCTCACCATGCGGGCATCGAGATGTATTACATTACGACAGACATACATTCAAATGTGAGACCAAAAACTGTCATTAATAATTTAAAATGCCAGATAGTTAAATAGCAGAATCTTCTACATCTGTAATTGCAAAATTTACATGAAACCTTCTGAATATAGAACTACAATTCTTATGAACATATAATTTTAAGCATCCTTTGAACAATGTATTTTAAAAATAATTTTTGAACAACCAAAAGTTTCAGGTAGGGCAGAGGGCCTAGAACAAAACGCATTAGGAATTATTTAAAAAAACAAATCTACAAAATGAAAAGTTACATGAATGAGGGAACAGCAGAAGCAGAATCATCCCGCAACTCACTAACACCATGTGCAAGGTGGCACTTATCCGCAAAAGTGCATGAACCCTTCGCAAAATATTCACAAAGCCTAGTTTTGAGATTTTGCTGACCATTTCCAAATCATTTACCCAAATTTGATTCAATTTTTATAATCAACTCGCTAACCTTGGCCGTGGCTTAATTAATCTCTTGAAAATGTGACAAATGATGGATTATATAGAAAGACAACAAATAGGATACAAAAGAAGGAAAGCATGACAATATTGGCTTTTTAGCATGTCCATAAGTTCATGAACTCACCAATTATCTGACAAGTATATAAAAAACAAAGGAAAAGCCGATGAGTTCAATGGTTCATGAACTCGTCAAAATGCTGATGACCAAGTTCAACAAACCCCAAAAACTCTTGCAAGGTATTTTTTAATGCCTGTAATGCAGTGTTCCTTCATGGGATCTATTATTTCAAATGCTTGCACTCTACCAATGCAGAAGAAAAATGAATTGCAAGTAGGTGAGAATTCAATGGAGCTGGGTAAGGATGGTGCAAGGGAAGGAAGGGGGATTTCTCACCCAAGTTGTAACCACTATGGTAGTGCTCAAGGATGCCAGTTTGTAGATAAGCACCATTTTGCCAATGGAGAAAAGAAATTGTATTTCCAAATGAGGTACCACCTCCTGGAATAGGTATTACTACAAATTAAGGTGTGTAGGCGGTCATAATTGTAGTCGGTCGTAGTTGGCCAAGTAAATAATCATAAATTAATTAGTGTTGTTATGTTAGGAGTGTTATCGCAAATTAACCCCAACGGTTGGATAGTTATAGAGTCGTTGCCAACGGTTGGTATCTCAACCAACCTTGGCCAAGTTATATATTGGCTTAATACTTTGTAGTTGGGGCGACCCCACAGCATTGTAACATTGTAGTGTAATACTGATATATTCAATGAATGGGAACAATGCTTTATTCTATGCAATGCTGTTATAATTTCATGCTCTGTGTTATGCACTATACTACTTAATTCTGTTTACTTAATATTCTGTGAAACACACCATATTGCGGTAAACAAGGTGCTAGCTCAAAAGCAAACCCAAGATACAAGACACACCTTTGTAACCATTATAGCAATTCTCAAGGATGCAAATATGGAGATAAGTGCCATTTTGCCCATAGAGAAAAGGAGATAAGAAAAGAAAATGTGCTTCCAAAGGGGCCATTGCCTCTTAGGTTGGTAACTGCAGCAGCAAATTTTGACGTTTTATCGAAAGCAAACATTATTACTCTTGATTCTTATGCTGGTGGCATAATTGGGAAAAAATAGTGTAAACTCAAAGCACATTTACCGTGTAAGTGGTGTGAAGTTGACAATAAAAGACAATTCTGATCCAAATTTGAAGACTATTCAATTTACACCATCTTTCCCAATTATGCCACCAACATAAGAAGCAGGAATAGTAATGTTTGCTTTGGATGAAGCGCCAAAATTTGCTGGAGTAGTACCCAACCTAGGAAGTAATGCCCCCTTTGGAAACACACTTTCTTTTCTCAGCTCCTTTTCTCCATGGGTAAAATGGCACTTATCTCCATATTTGCATCCTTTAGAACTGCTATAATGGTTACAAAGGTGTGTCTTGTAGCCTGGACTTGCTTTTGAGCCAGCACCAAAATTTGTATTAGTACCCATCCCAGGAGGCCGTACCTCATTTGGAAGCACGTTTTCTTTTCTCAATTTCTTTTCTTCATGGGCAAAATGGCACTTATCTGCAAACTGGCATCCTTCAGCACTACCATAATGGTTACAACTTGGGTGAGAAATCCACCCCATCTACCCTTGTACCATCCTTACCCACCTTCATTAAAATCTCACCTACATGCAATTCATTTTCCTTATGCATTGATAGAGTGCAAGCATTTCAAATAATTGATCCAATGAAGGAACACTTCAGAAACACCTTACAGGCATTAAAAAATACCTTGTAAGAGTTTTCGGGGTTTGTTGAACTTGGTCATCAGCATTTGAACGAGTTCATGAACCACTGAGCTCATTAACACCCTTCACTACTGTTTGGTTTTTCCTTTGTTTTTTATATACTTCTCAGAAAATTGGTGAGTTCGTGAACTTATGAACTTGATAAAAAGCCAAGCCAATATTGTCATTCTTTCCTTCTTTTCGTATCTTCTTTGTTGTCTTTCTATATATTCCTTCATTTGTCACATTTTTAAGAGATTAATAAAGCCACAGCCAAGGTTCGCGAGTTGATTATAAAAATTGAATCAAACTTGAGAAAACAATCTAGAAATGGTCAGAAAAATCTCAAACCTAGGCTTTGTGAACATTATGCGAAAGGTTCATGTACATTTAGAGATAAGTCCCACTTTGCACATAGTGCTAGTGAGTTGCGGGATGATTCTACTTCTGCTGCTCCCTTATTCATGTAACTTTTTATTTTGTATATTTGTTTCTTTGAATAATTCCTAATGCATTTTTTCTAGGCCCTCTGCCCGACCTAAGACTCTTGGTTGTTCAAAGATTATTTTTAAAATACATTCTTCAAAGGATGTGTAAAATTACATGTTCATAAGAATTGTAGTTCTATATCCAGAAGGTTTCATGTAAAATTTGCAATTACAGATATAGCAGATTCTGCTGTTTAAGTGTGGCATTTTAAATTATTAATAACAGTTTTTTGTCTCACATTTAAATGTTACATCCGGATGCCCACTTGGCGAGGATTGCCATTACCTTCTTTATGTTCCTGGTGAAGTAACTATTGTATTTTAGTTGCCAAAACTTGCAAACACATTAGGACTTTCCAGAGAAGCAATAGGGTTTACTTGTAGTGTTTCACTGTCAGATAAGTTAGGTTCTGGTGCAAGCTACAAAACACATCTTTGTAACCATAATGGTAGTGTTGAAGGATGCCAGTTTGCAGATAAGTGTCATTTTTCCCATGGAGAAAAGGAATTGAGAAAAGAAAATGTGCTTCTAAATGAGGTACCACCTCTTGGGATGGGTATTACTACAAACTTTGGTGCTGGCTCAAAAGAAAACCCAGGCTACAAGACACACCTTTGTAACCATTATAGTAGTTTTGGAGGTTGCAAATATGGAGATAAGTGTCATTTTGCCCATGGAAAAAAGGAGCTGAGAAAAAGTGTGCATAATTGGAAGCACACTTTCTTTTCTCTGCTCCTTTTCTCTATGGGCAAAATGGCACTTATCTCCATATTTGCAACCTTCAAAACTACTATAATGGTTACAAAGGTGCATCTTGTAGCCTAGGTTTGGTTTTGAGTCAGCACCAAAGTTTGTAGTAGTACTCATCCAAGGAGGTGGTAACATTTGTTTTTCTCAATTCCTTTTCTCCATGGGCAAAATTTCACTTATCTGCAATCTAGCGTCCTTCAGCACTACCATAATGGTTACAACTTGGGTGAGAAATCCACCCTACCTACCTTTGTACCATCCTTACCTAACTGCATTGATTTCTAACCTACTTGTAATTCATTTTCCTTGTGCATTGATAGAAAGGAAGCATTTCAAACAAGAGACGCATTGCCTTAGGTTCCTTCCATGATGCTATGAATGTTTTGTAATTTATTATTTTAAGTATTGTTAGGTGTTGTGGAAATAAGTAGTAGAACTTGCAAATTGGGATAGGCATCTACAAGCAATTTATCATTGTTCTATATTGTATTTGTTGAATATGTCAATGTGCACCACCAAAATCTTACAAGGTTGCTTATTTGGAGGATAGCACAAAAATTTCAACAAATCAATCTACTTATTTGATAGAGTGCCCCTACAGACCCTTCGAACTAAAATTGATTATTGTTAACTAAAATTGATTATTGTTATTATGTGGTTCAAACTGTCTATGGAGTATTGGGGATCAAAATTTCGATCTTTGTTAAAGATGAGCAATACCTTTCTATAATTTGACCAATTATAAATCTTGAATTCTATAAGATCAAATTAAAATAATTATTCTTGGAGCAGTAAAAATGCCAATATTAATGATTATTAAGCAAATCTTACCTGGCAAGGATTCTTTGTCATCTATGGTATGATATATTCTTAATTTGTATTGCAGACCACATTTTAGTATAATATTATGTCTACTATTGTTGAAGAACACTTCATTCTCTCCTACTCTTATCTGAGAAAAAATAAGTCTCAACAATGCGGTTATCTAAGATAAAGGCATTAACAATAGGAATCATATTCCCACAACTATATAATTTAAGTTCAAGTCTTCAGGAAAACTATGTTTTATGATGGGGACCGCCACGCCTTAGGAAGTAAATATACAATTTTATAATACAATATTATTATTAAAATATATTTTGTAATTTACATTATATAAAATATACTATATAATCCTCTAGAAGAATTACATAACCCTAAATAAACCTATCTCGGTTGGTATATTTAATTAGTTCAATTAATAGACCCGACTACATAGGTCATGTTTAAGTGTAATGTGTGTTCTTTTAGAAGTTGTATTGTTTAAAGTCTCAAGTTTAGGGTTTAAGCTCTCAAGTTTGTGGTTGAGAGTTTAGGATATTTAAGTTGTGTTATGGTTTTGGAGTATAAAGCACGAAGTTAAAGTTTTATTGGTTAGGAAATTTAAGTTTAGTGTCCTTGAGTGTAGAGTTTAACATTATACATCACAACACACAAGCTTATTTCTAATTCTAATAGACACGAGCATTATAAAATGAAGTAGGTTAATGAATCATCTATCATGTGGATTTCTTATATAAAAGAAGAGAGCTAGTGACACCATTTCTTTTATAGGAATATCAAACCTGTAGTACTAGTACCAAGCTGCATTTTATATCATGCACATCTACATACATTTTCAAGAGCAAAGTGTCATTGATTGTTATCTTTGGAAAGACAACAGGTTCTCCTGGTGGGTGATCAAAGGAGGAAAAAGTAGAAATTATAAAGGAGTTCAATCAACATTACCTATAAATAAAAATGGAGACAACTTAACATGGGAGATCTAGATAGTGCTCCTAACATCTAAATATATTTTGAACATGTAGCCACAAAAAAAAAAAGGCTTTGAGGAAACATAGATTGTTTAAGTACACTACATATTATTCACATTAAAAAAATATAACTCAAGTGATTGAGTAAATATCTCTTTATTTATGTAACGAGTACAAAGAAAGTGTAATCCACTTATTTGTTTGTCATCTCCAAAATTCTAATGAAACAAACATTGAGATGTTCCATGGTAGGCACCCAAAAAAAACAAGTTTCTCACTTAAATCCCCTTTCTTAAGCTTTCTCCGAATTTACTTATAAATGATGTTGATCCAACTCATTTCCCTATCTTCAATATTGAAACTTTAATTTCTACCTTCTACTTCTGCAATCACCCAACATACTCACCCTTCATCTTTCCAACGAAACATGAATTGCAACTTGACAAGTTGTTTAATATCTGCATTATTTAATGCTTCATATGCTTGGGGTTCAATCAAATGGGTTACATTGATTGAAACCACCCAGGAGACTGCACATCTTGTTAACTTGTTTTGCACATTTTGCAATACTTATGTATGGAACTTGTCATGAAAATAACATTAAAGTAGAAGCCACAATTACTCTTGAGAATGAACTGAAGACCACGTTCTACTTCATTGTAGGTGAATATCATTTAACGTCCTGTTGTGTTTTCTATAGCTATTATGCATTTTTTTTATATAATTTATACTCATCCTGCATCAACTACACAATCCATCCACAACAACTAAACATAACTTGTCCTTTGTTTTAAATTATGGTATTAAATTATCATCTAAAAATTAACTAAAGTAGAATGACAGTATAACTGTCACTGCAATCATACATGATTTATAGTTATGCATACAATTTTATCAAAATTATACATTCATGTTCTTTGGAACTTTTTTTTAATAGTTGTAATCTGATGCACAGTGGAGCTATCTTTAGTAGGGCTTGAGGATGACCATCTGGATCTAGATGCAATGTAGGCCAACGTCTGACTCTGATGTTTAATAGAGCTATGCAATTTTTATTTACATTTATGTACATTTATTTGAAATTACATGTGACTTTTCAATAACAAAAAGATAATAGTATTTATATCATTTTTCAAGAGAAAAATTAATATCAACATGGACCACTTAGAATTGAAACCTAGATATTAAAACACAACATTAACAAAATGAGTGAGGAGTACTGCATAATTTGTATAGCAAAATGAGTCAGGAGAACAGTATAATTTTTATTCCACAAAACATAACCACATGATTATTTTAAAAAAATAGTTCAATAAACTTAAAGTTTTCACAGTCCCATTATACATTTTTTTTTGGAAAAACTGTATATCAGTTCTTGCATAGCTTATAAAAACACCTTAGAGAAAATATTTTGATAGAAACACTCTCCAGAAAACATTTGACAAAAAGGTTTTTTCATAGTTAATAAAATCATCCTCCAGAAAATATTTGATAAAGAGTTTCTTTTTTTCCCATAGTTTTTGTTATATTTAGGTTTTAGGAGGATCTATCCACAAAATCATCATGTAGGTATTTAACCTCGTCTTCACAGTATATTCATAATTTCATGCATCAGAAAAAATATGTTTGATTGGACACACCATCATCCTCATCAAGTTCAACTTTTGAATACTTCTCATAATTTTTTTAAATGAAAAACCCTTCAAATTTTTTGGGAAAATCTGTGTACACACTCAAAAACATCTAGCAACAGGTTTAAAGTTGGGTTACAGACTGTCGGGAGCAGAGCATTGTGCATTTCAATTACAGTACAAGGAAACAAGATATACAATTTAATCCTTCCCCTTCTTATCAGACATAAAAACAGCAGGAGAATAAACATCATTTAAAGGCGTTGTTGAAACCAACGAAGCCTAGAGCAGCTGCAGGGCCTGCAACAATTGTTAATTTCAAGCAAATTAAATTAAAATCTTTAATAGAAATTACATCCAAAATTCATGACAGAGTAGCCAAGAAAACACTTTTAAAACCCACCTCATCTGCACCAATATTTGCAGTCTTGACCTCTAGTTCACTTAGGTCTTTGACATTGAGCTGATTGAGCAACTTAATGCTTGTGATTGTCGAGCTTGGAGATACGTTCAAGTCATCTGTTATCATAAATGTAACAGTATCTTCCACATAATCATTGCTACTTAGCCCAGCTGTAATTTGGCTACTGCTTTGACAGGCTTTGGGAGGAAATTCTACAGGGCAGTTCAGAGCAAACCCACATGCACAGATTTCGTCAGGGTTTGTACTGATATAGCGAACAACACAGTGATTGGGACGACCTTTTCTGCAGACATTTCTGTTACTGCAGAGACAGAAAACACAAAAACAGAGAGCAGGCATGCACAGCAGAAAAGAAACAATTGCTACAGCAAGCATAAATATTTTATTGAATCTGCTTTTTCATTCTCCTTCTTCTGAATACGATTACAGACTACCTCTATTAATAGAGGATTCTTTTACAATGCAAAAATCGATCACTAAACTTAAACTGCTGAAAACTGGAAACTAAATTTAAATGCTCAAATCATGTGGTCTAACTGAAGATTATTATTCATGCAAAAACTAAAAGACTAGAGTTTTATTTAGAACTGTTCTCATGCGGTGATTCATGCAAACATACTGGAGAAATTAGACTGCAGTTCTGACACCCCCCCTTAATTTTTACCACTAACTACTTCAGCATTTACAATGACCAAATTCTATCTTAGATATTCAAAATTCTCTTTTGTTAATGCCTTTGCGAATATATCTGCCAACTGGTCTTCAAATCTGCAAAACTCCAAATGGATTTCTCCATTGTTCACTATTCTCTCATGAAATGAAATCTCATATCAATGTGCTTGCTCCTCTTGTGAACAACATGATTTTTTGACAATGCAATTGTTGATTTATTGTCACAAAAAATTGGCGTTGACTCCTTCTGTGCTTGCAATAAATCTGTCAATACTATTCTCATCCAAATTGCTTGACATATTGCTGATGTGGCAACCACATACTCTGCTTCAGCTGATGAAAGTGTCACTATGGGTTGCTTTTTGGATGCCCATGAGACCACACCTATTCCAAAATGAAAGGCATGTCCAGAAGTACTCTCCCTGTCATCAATGCTACCTGCAAAATCACTAACAGTATAACCAATCAAACCAAAATCATTAGTTGTGCAATATAAAATTCTATATTTTGTTGTTCCTGCCACATATCTCAACATCTTCTTTCCAACTTGCCAATGTGAGTCTTTTGCTAACTCCATAAATCTATAGATTAAGCTGACCCCATACATGATATCTTAGCTGTAAGATACATCAAACTACCAATTAGTCTTTTGAATGTTGTAGAATCAACATTAGGCCCTTTGTCTTCTTTTCTAATTTTAGTCCCTGTAGCAACTGGTGTAGGGACTGAATTACAATTCAACATCTTAAACCTCCTTAATACATCCTTTGCATATTTAGTTTGACAAATAAAAATTCCCTTCTTTGATTGTACAACTTCAACACACAAAAAATACTCCATTAATCCCAAATCTGTCATCTCAAATTTTTTCTTCATTGCCGATTTAAATGTGTCTATAGACAATTTCCAGTGAAAATCAAATCATCAACATACAAACACACAATCAAAATTTGACCTTCTTTGTTGATTTTTGTGTACAATGTGGGCTCACTATTGCTTCTGTCGAATCCATTGTTTGTCATGTATGAATCAATCCTCCTATACCATGCTCTTGGTGCTTGCTTGAGACCATAGAGGGCCTTCTTCAATCTATAGACTTTTTCTTCATGTCCATGCACTTCATAACCTGGTGGCTATTTCACATACACTTCTTCATCTAGGAAACCATTCAAGAAAGCTGATTTGACATCCATTTGATATACTTTCAATTTATTTTGTGCAGCTATTGCTAAAACCATTCTAATAGTATCAAGTCTAGCAACTGGAGCAAATAATTCATTATAATCAATTTCATGTTGTTGTGCAAAACCTTTTGCTACTAACCTTGCCTTGTGCTTTTCAATCTTAGCTTCTGCATTAAATTTGGTCTTATAAACCCATTTGACTCCTATGCAATCCTTACCTTCAGGTAGGTTAATTAGATCCCATGTTTGATTTCTCTCAATAGCATTCATCTCTTCATCCATTGCTTCTATCCAATGTTCCTCATTAACTGCTTCTTCATAATACGCTGGATCATGAGAGAAAAAGGCAAAATTTGAACACAAATCTAAATTCTCTTCTTCTTGATCATAAATCTCATTCAAGTTTCTCATTTTCTTACCTTTAAATTTTGATCTTACAGTGGCAAGAGTTGGATCTGATTCATCACTTACTTGTGAATTGGGAGTAGGATGACATGCATGACCAGATGATTCACCGTGTGCTAAGTTCCTTGGTGTTCTTATTGGAGTGCGTGTTCTTGCTTGTGGAGAGAATTGATCACCTTCCAAAATTTGTTCTTCAAATTCTTCTTCATTTTGGGGAATTGGTGCTCCAATTGTGATGGTTCTATCGATGGTTCCATCCCATGCTTCTTCTTCCTTAAATTCCACATCTCTGCTAATAATCACTTTCTTTGAAATAGGGTTATACAACTTATAAGCTTTTGACTCTTCACTATAGCCAATAAAAATACATTTCTCACCTTTATCATCAAATTTTCTTCTCAATTCAGATGGTATAAGAGAATATGCAATACAACCGAAAATTCTGAAATGATGTACACTATGCTTCTTACAACTCCAAGCTTTTTGTGGAATTTGATCCTTGACACTCTTTGTTGGGCTCCTATTCAGAATATATACTGCACATGCTACTACTTCTGCCCAATATTCATTTGACAAATGTTTGGCCTTCAACATGCTTCTAGCCATCTTCATGATTGTTCTATTCTTCCTTTCTGCTACACCATTCTGATGTGGTTTGTACCTTGTAGTCAATTGCCTTTTAATGCCATGATATCTGCAAAAATCTTGAAATTCAATAGACATATATTCACCTCCTCTATCTGATCTAAGTACCTTGATGTAAAGGCCACTTTGCTTTTCAACCATAGCCTTGAATTCTTTAAATTTTCTAAAGGCTTCAGACTTTTTCTTGAGAAAATATATCCAAGTCTTTCTACTAAAATCATCAATGAAGTTTAGAAAATAAGTACTACCTCCAAATGATGGAGTTTGCATTGGTCCACATAAATCACTATGAACTAGCTCCAATAATACCCTTGCTCTATATGAAACTTCTACTAGAAATCTCTCTCTATGTTGTTTTGCTAAAATACAACTCTCACATGAATTTCCTGGCTGCTCTGTTGGTTGTAATCCCTTCACCATATTTTTCTTCTATAACAAACTCAAACCTCCAAAATGTAAATGTCCATACCTTAAATGCCATAGCCATGATTGGTCTAAATACATGGTTTTGAAATGGGCTTCCTCTTCTCCTTGGATGCACTGAATTTGAAGAGGGAATATCCTATTCGTGGTCATCTCCACTTTTTCTATCAACCTGTCATTTAAAAATTTGTCTAGCATTGTGCAAACATTATCCATAAAAGATACTCTGTAACCTTTCTATACTAACTGTCCAACACTCATAAGATTATGCTTTAGTCTAGGTACAAAATAAACATTAGGAATAAATCTTCTTTCACCATTTTTTTCCAAAATATTTATTACTCCTTTACCCATTACATCCACTTTATTATCATTTCCTAATTTCACTTCAGATTTTATAGAATCATCAAGACTAGCAAACAATTCTTTATTCCCTATCATATGGTTACTACATCCACTATCTAAAAACCAAATATCTCTAGCATTTTCTTGAGCAATATGACAAGTGAAGAATAAGCTTCCAGAATTAGAATTAGATTCATTTGTGTAATTAGCATTCTGCGTGTCCACATCTCCTTGTTTGTTACTACATTCATTTTGCATAATGTCCATTTTTTTGCAATAATAACACTGAATGTTAGATTTATCAAACCTCTGTGAATTTTGCTGGAAGTGATTGTTGCCACGTCCTCTATTGTTGTAGTTTTGATTATTGTTTTCACCTTGATTTGGATTGTTCCTTCCATCTCTGCCTCTGTCTCTTCCTCTGAAGTTTGACCTTCCTCTTCCTCTTCCTCTGCCAAATGATACTTGAGACTTAAAAGGATTCCCAAAAGAAGTATTGTTATTCCTATTCATTCTGGATTCATGTGTTAACAAAGATCCCATTAATTCATCTACTGATAACTGTTCTAAATCCTTGGTTTCCTCAATAGCTACAACTATTGCATCAAATTTGCTAGGTAAACTCCAGAGAATTTTTTATATGATCTTCTGATCTGTTATTGTTTCTCCATTAGATCTAATTTGGTTCACAATATTCAATACTTGACCCATAAACTGGTCTATAGACTCTGAATCATTCATTTGCAAATTTTTAAAATTTCTCCTAAGAGATTGCAATTTAGCTACTTTCACCTTTGTATTACCTTTATAGGTAGTCTCCAAAATTTTCTATGCCGACTTGGATCATTGCTGCTGCAGCTCTAGAAAAAATTGATTCATCCATTGCTTGTTGGACTAGGAATAGAGCTTTTGCATCCTTTTTCTTGTTTTCTTTAAGCTCTTCCTTTTGTGTTCGATTTTATGCCTGATGGGCAGCCTCATCCTGTGGTTCTACAAAGCCATTTTCTACCAAATCCCAATGATGTTGTGAGCAAAACAATGTTCTCATTTTAATTGCCCAAAAATCATAATTCTTATCATTGAAAACGGGAATCTGTGGCTGAGAAATGCTATTGTTTGTTGCCATGTCTCAAGCTGAACTTTTCAAAATGAACAGCAACTTCTTTAAATTTCTACTAACTCCTCATTGCCTTCAGCGACTAAATCCTCCTTTAATCTGCTCTAACAATCTAATGCCCCTGATCTTTTTCTCTGCTCTGATACCAATTTGTTACCGCAGAGACAAAAAAAAATAGAGAGCAGGCACGCACAGCAGAAAAGAAACAATTGCTATAGCAAGCATAAATATTTTATTGAATCTGCTTTTTCATTCTCCTTCTTCTGACTACCATTACAAACTACCTCTATTAATAGAGGATTCTTTTACAATGCAAAAATTGATCTCTAAACTTAAACTGCTGAAAACTGGAAACTAAAATTAAATGCTCAAATCATGCAGTCTAACTGAAGATTATTATTCATGCAAAAACTAAAAGACTAGAGTTTTATTTAGAACTGTTCTCATGTGGTGATTCATGCAAACATAAGGGATAAATTAGACTGCAGTCCTAACAATTTCTGCAGACATAAAACGAACTTGCCACATTATCAATCAGAAGATTTTGGGGGAAGCATTTTGACACAACTTTAGGCTCTAGCAGCTCAGATTTGTTGCCATGCATGTACAGGGCAGGTATCTTAGCCATAGAAACATATAGACTGCTAACAGAACTGACTTTCTTTGAGCTTCCTAAATTGTAAGTAGTTTCATTACCGAGCCTAGTGGCAAAGTAAGAAAGTTGAAAAGCAGGTTCAAAAAATCCTTTCCAACCTCGGCATAAATTATTTTACTGCTTTTCTTGCTAATCAGAAGCCTGACAGTCATGCCTTGAGAATTCTTTTCTGCCATTTCAATTTGCTCAGTAAGATTAAAGGATGACAACCACAAAATAAGTATTAGGTCAATCTCACCGATATATATGGGAGATTGCCTATTTCGTTTAATTTAGAGGGGATGTATCTATTCCGTTAACATACAGACTGTCCATTTGGAGTGCCATGATGTAAAACAAATTACACCTGTCAAAAGAGCTTAATCTCCTCATGTTTGTAAGCTCAAACTAACTCTTCCATCTTAACAACACATATAAATATTTGGCACCTACTATCTTGAACATAGGTGAACATCAAGCAAGTCCTACAAGCTTCTCACTAACTTCCCATAATTTTCTAGCTTTCTCAGAATCACTGGCTTCTTTAGATAAATGATTCTCAAATGAAGCTGTGTCTTTATTCCAGCTCCAATATATACGTGATTTGCTCAAACTTGGATCACTAACCACCTGCATCACATGCAATTGCAATCAAATTCTCAAAAATAATGAAGCAAACCAGGTGAAATCTATCAAATTCTACTTGTTATGAACAGGAGAAATGCATACCTTTCCAAGTCTTTGTCCTTCGACCTCCTCTGAAACAAATCCTTTAGTTATATATTTTTGAAAGGGTGGAAAAAGAATCCTTAACAAAGGAATATGCTACGGAACAATCCTGTAGTAGCAACGCGTCCTAGGTATAATGATGCAAATGTGATGCCAGTGTCTTCATGATAGCATCTGTGAAATTCCTGCATAGTTAACATGTTACAGACTTCAATGTCCTTACATGCTTTTGCTCCATCAAATTCACCCCGTCAATAATGGATGAGCTATTGACTCCAATCAAACCACCGGCAAGCCCTATGAGATCACCAAGATTAGCCTTTGGTGGAACATTTCCCGCAAGAGTATTTGTATTATCTGTTAGCATACAGATATACATTACAAAGTTCTGCATTCCCCTGCCTAACCCAGAGAAAAGGATATTCCAGTTTCAATTTTCTCATTAGTTTGGCTAGTTCTAAATTGTATGAATAAAAATTAACCAGAAGTTAGACAATGGTTTTCTATAGATTGTCTACAAAATGTCACGAGTGTATATTAGAATTATTCTTGGCTATTTCCAAACTTCTTGAGAATCTATTTAAGGGTCTTGGAGCAATAAATATTAAAAACTATAAAGACCAACTCGTGTATAGAAGCTACAGATTTGTATTTAATTTAAAAATTCAAAATGCTTTTAGAGATTCTGTAGCTGTCAGAAGAAGGTTTTCAGTTTTCCTGATCTTATAGGTGCCTTCTGTATTATAGGTTGTCACAAGCCATGCAATTGCTGACTAAATTTCTAAGGATACACATTCTTTTACAGGGGCTTAAAATGAACCATAAGTCATGTTGTGACCTAATCACACATCGCCCCATTGCAAATGGGGACCCCCTTTTTTTGAGTTTGATGCTTTGCATGAAGTCTCGATGATGTCTTAGAGCTATTTCATGATGAAGTCAGTGGTGTTTGAGTCTTAGAGTCCCTTGATGAACTGATCCTGATGTTTGAGATCCTAAAAATGATGAAGTCTAGTATCCTGATCCTGAAGATCTTGAAAATTGGCTAAGTCTGAAATCTGGTGGATCCTCAAAAATCTAGAATCTGCATGTTAAATCTGGTGGATCTGAGACCTATCTCAAACATCCTGAAAGGTATATTGAAAAATATTTAAAGTATAAGAAATATACCTTACCTTGGTGACTTACATTTCTAGGCACAATTTTCCCACTTGCAGAGACCCATAAGTGCGCCTTAGGTGGAGACTCAGATGTGTGCCTAGAGAAAAATCAACTTTTAGCCACTCCAAAAGATGGCGCCTTGATTGGAATTGATATAAAAGGCTGCTAACATCAAAAGGATTAACAAAGGAATGATTCAAGTGTCTAGGCGCCCTTTCTATGTCTAAATGATCATCAAATTGCGCCTTAGCTTGAGGTGGATGAGTTTAGGCACCCATTCCTTGTTGCTCTAGTCATGTTGGTCGCCTTGATGTGGGATGAATTTTAGATCAATGATAGATAGCGCCTAAGGATGAGGTGGTCTCACAGGGGTATAATCAAGTGTTGAAGAGCCTTAAAGATGTCAACAAAGAGCAAATTCAAGTCTAGGCGCCCTTCATGCATTAAACTAACTCAAAGTTGCGCCTTAGCATGAAAGAGCATGATATGTTTAAACTAACTCCAATCCTAATGTATGTTTGAGATCCTGAAAATGACTAAGTCTGGTAGCTTGAAATCCTGAAACACTGAAAAATTGACTAAGTCTGAAATCTGTTGGATCCTCCAAATTCCATAATCTAAATGTTAAATCCGGTGGATTCGAGACCTATCTCAAACATCTTGAAAGGTATATTGAAAAATATTTAAAGTATAAGACTTCACTCAGCTTATACTTAAATATATTTTTCAATATACCTTACACTCTGAGACTTCCACTACCAGGCGCGAATTCACTCTAGGAGGCTAGGCGCATTTTTCACTTCTGCAAACATCATTTTTTGTGCCTAAGGTGGAGACTTCAATATGCGCCTACAGGAAAATCAACTTTCAAACACTTCAAAGGATGACTCCTTGATTGATATTGAAGATGTAAGGCCTTAGACATTGAAAATCCAACAAGAAAGTGCTTAATGAGATTGGGCGCCTTTGCATGTACAAACCATCCACAAAATTGTGCCTTAAAGTTGAACATGATTTATCATTGAAATAGGCGCCTATTGTCACTAGTAGAATCAAGTTTGAGTGCCTAAAGAGTATGATGAGTTGAAAGAATCAAGTATGAGTGCCTTGTGTAAATGACCTCAACTTTGGCGCCTAGGCAAGGGTCTCTAATGAAGGCGCCCTCTACCAAAATTCCTAAATGGCCAAGTTTGTAGCAAAAAGAGTGAAGGAGCACTTTATTCCTCCTTTCCACATCTTTTGGCACCTTCATTTGGAGGATAAGGCACTCCTTTGTAGAAAGCATGAAAACTTCATAGTTTGGAGCCCTTATGAGGATTCTAATAATTTTGGTGCCTAGCATGTAAGAGATGAGAATACCTCTTGAGAGATTGAATAAATGAGCATAAGTATTTTGGAGACTAAGATGCTAGCTCAGTGAACCTAGGCACCTTTGCTTGTCACTCCCACCTCTATAAGTACCTAGACTTAAATTGCATCCAAGGACGTTTAAAAATGATGGCGCCTAGGTAAGGGAGGTCTTTCTAAGACATTCACTACTGTTTAAAACATGAAAATGACAAGTATGAAGCTTCATGAGTTAAGGCACCCTTTCTAGCTCCTCCGTTTCAATTGGCGCCTTGAAGAAAATCACTCAATCCATACTTGAGGAGAGGGCACTTGAAGTTTAAGTCATTACCAAGACATGATTAATCATTTGGAATTACAAAATAGTAAGGATAAGGTCATTCAAAGGCTAGGTGCCATTTTAGGTCTGTTTTGCTTCTAAGTGTGCCTTAAGGATGATGGAGGAAGAATAACATCATTTAGATATCTAGATCAGTGCCTAGATTGAAATTGCATCAAAGACATCTTTGAAGTGAATGCCCTGAGGAGAGAAGTCATTTTAAGCCATTGCAATTGTTTGAAATCATTTTAAATCATGAATGTGGGACTAATTTGTGTTAGGCGCTCTTTCTTCCTCTTTTCACCTGTATATGGGCCTAAGTTTGAAGTGGGATTATTACATGTTTAAAGTGATTAATATTATTCCTCTTGTCTTGTAGGAGCATCAACAAATCTAAGGAATTGTTAAAGGAGTCACCTTCAAGGAGAGAAGATCATCAACTTACCTACAAGAGGTAGCTGCTCCAAGACGTCATAGAAAGATATTTCTCAAGTCTTCTTCATCAATGATATCATGTTAGATCACATCAAGTTCAAGCATGCTTCATCATCTGCATTATGTTCGAGGGCACTTCACCCATTAAGATTCAAGTTCCTCCGGTACATTCAAAGTCTCCTTGAGAGGTCATCTACATCAAGATACATCCAAAAAGGTGTTATCATCTACACTCCAAAGGGCCACTTCAAGGTCATCAAGAGCAAGTGCACTACTTCATCTTCATTATATCATCAAGCAAGGCACTTCATCCATTCAATTTCAAGTTCCATTCGACCTTCAAGTCTAAAGAGAGATCCCTACTTCATGTCATCATCATCTACTCTTACATGAAAGAAGCATCATCATCATCTCCTACTACTCTACATGAAGTATTATCAAAGAAGATCAACATCATGTATCCTAAAAGAAGAAGAAACATCATAGTGTTAGATAAATGAAGCAACATGTATCATACTCATCCAGTTTACAAGAAGAATGAACAAGGTAAGATCAACAAGGTACATCTCAAGTGTTCATCATCAAAGGCAATTACATTGAAGACGTCATACAAAGATGATACAATTTGGGAATATGCCCCACAAAGCAAATTGAATTAACAGTTGAAATCCACAAGATATACTGAGGTGGCACCCATGTGGCGAGTACTTATCATCATCCAATTATATCAGCCGCATTATTTTAAATGCATTCAATGTATCATTTAATAAAAGAAGCTAAAGGGACGCCTATGTGGAAGATGCTTTAAATGATTTCATCTTATCCTTATCACATTGGAAAATGTGTCTTCATTGCCTCTCTCTTTTGTACTAAAAATAGCAAGTTGTTGTAACTAACTCTGAGTTGGCATGATCTGGGCCCTTGGCTACATGAAATGATCTTAGTCATTCATTGTAATTTGGACCACTATATAAAGGTTTTATTGCCTCATTTGTAACAGATAGATTAGAGATAAGAGAGTAGTTCAGTAAGTAGGAGTAGAATAGAAGAGACTCTCGAAATTCTCTAAGAGAACTTGAAGTTGTTGTAAATATTTCTCAAGATAAATGCAAAGACATTGGAGTTCGCTTGGTGTTTAAGTCTTGTCTTGTGGAATCACATGGTTTCTTGTATTTTCATGAAGTGGAGAGATGTATCAAGTAGATTAGAAGCTCTTTGATGTAATACATGTTGTATTGAACATTTGATCAACTCCTAGCTCATGCTTTTAACATTCATTTCTAGTGAAGTGTTGTGTAAAGCTAGTCTGAGCTTAATTTGCATAAGTTCGATTGTGGATGCTTGTTTGAGCTGCGCCATTTAATGGGTGTTCATATGAGTCTTCATGATTTGAAAACTATTCGCGTAACATTAGGAGATTGCACCAACTTCATGTAGTTGTAGGCATCCTTGGCGAATTGGAGTTAGGTTTATTCAGGAGTTTGTCTATTCTTACATCATCATTGCTTCATTGATCTTAGATTAGTTTCTAAACCTTTACCCTTTTTTCCCTTTTTATCATTGATGCATTATACATATGTTATCCACACAGAAGGAGGAACAAGCTGAATGAAATATAAGAAGTCTGCGTAAGTCCCTTTGTGATTATCAGCAAGATCACATGTAATCACTGAGTTAACCCATCATGAATCATAAAGAAGGAACCTTGGAGTTGTCTTGATTGACCACTTTGATTAGCATTCGAGAGGCTTTGCTCAAGAGAGAGTTAGATATTCTGTATTTTACTGTATTGTTGACTTGTCGAAAAACAATCATCAACAAGTCACACAAAAATTTGGTACCAAAATATATATAAAAATGTAAGTTTCAATTAAAAAGGAAGAGATTAAGAAGTACCTGTAATTTATCCTACAATTATGACCCTCTTTGAGCTGAATTCACCCAAAAAACTATGAACGATGCCTACAAATATTTAATTTCCAAAAAAAAATGCATTTTCTGCTAGTGAACTGATAGAGCCACACACCTATGATAGGGCTATATGCAAGATGAAATTGAAATTGAGAATGAAATTTCAATTCTAGGCTTTGATACCATATAGGAGTAACAATGAAATGAATGCAATAACCAAAACTTCCACAAGCTGAATGTGCACACAAAGTAAGAGCTAAAACTATCATAAAATCTATATGAATGTACAATGAACTCCTTGTATATCTAGGACAAGGACAAAGTGAGAAGGTGAGAGTCAAACAATGACTAAGCCTCCATGATGTGTGACACATATAGAATGCTTGGGATAAGTGTAAGAGCATGTTACATATATCTATAAGGTGAGACAGCTAAACCACTAAGTGAACTTAAGCTAGTGTGAATAGGTCTACTAGGCTAGGAACTAGATAGAAGTAAAGTAGATGAATAAAGACTCTTTTCACACTACAATCCTATCTTCTTTGAAATGATGTTACTTCTTTTAGTCACAATATCATCTAAAAAGAGGGGCAAAATGTAGACACCTAATATTGACCATGTCCTAATAGAACCTTCGACATCACCTTGTGTCCCCTTGTGACACATTTGTCCTAGATTTTTTCATGTCCCTTTCCATCATCTAGTTAATTTCATGTCTCTTTCCATTTAACCTATTTATTCTATTTATCAATTTAATTAAATAAAGTATATTTATTTAATTAATCAATTTTCCCCAAGCTAAGATGCATACAAATAAACACATACTAACCTAGATTAATAAATGAGTAATATTGTGGGAGGAGCAGATGAAGAAGGCAAGTGCGCAGTTGGGAGCAGAGGTGTGCAAAGAGACTTGTGCAAGCAACTGCATGACAGGGTTTGCCTTGGATTCTATTCATAGGCTGGTGAAATATGGTGTACTTTTGTCAGAGACGTTGAGAAGTGATGGCATTAAGCAACTTATTCCTGCTCTTTGACAGAGGATGGAGGAAGTTAAGCATCGGCGGGTGTAGGGCACTATTACAAACGAAGGATCTCCTTCCCCTGACCCTTTCACACTTGTGTCTCCCTCCTTTGGTGTGAATGCTCACACGATGGGCAACTATAGGTTATGCAAAAATTCTCTGAATCCTTACCATGTTTGTAGCGACTTTTGCAAGGAGTAGCTCCTCTCCATTGATCGTATAGTAGACCTAGGGTTTATCTATGTTTCTGCAATGATGCCCAATAAGAGCAATGCTACTGCTCTAGATCCTCTACCCCCTTCAGTGGTTACACCTCCCGATTTGTGTACCTCTTGGCTTCTAGGTGACTGCAGGGTGGATTTGGAATTTGAACCCGTTGATTATCATATTTCTGATGAGTGTATAAGGAAAGTCTCCTTTGACATTGGATCACAGTCTTTGATCTTTAGATTGGTGCGACGATGACCTTCGATTAATGATTTCATGGCTTGGTGCAAGAGTTCATGGGACAATCTGACTCTGCTTCTGTGGAATTACTGGATTATGGTTTCTTTTTTGTTATCTTTCAAATATTGAGAATTGCAGGTTCATCCAAGACAATGGAAAATGGTTTTTTATTAGATAAGGCCTATTTATGTCCCCATGGTCCCCTTTCGTTGATCCTACAAAGTTCCAAATTTCTACCATTCCAATTTGGCTATGCCTTTACAATCTGCCTCTAGTTTTGTGAAACCTAATTCAAATCATATCCTTTGTCAACCAAGTTGGAACCTTCATTAAGATGGAGGAAGGGGCTGATCCCAGAATGTATGTCAGAGTCTGCACACTGATTGATATTTCCAGGCCTTTGGCTCATATAATTTGCATCAACTCATCTCTTGGCTATTCGCTACAATTTATTAATTATGAAGGGCTTCCTGATAGATGCTTTAGGTGCAATTAGCTTGGCCATAACATTGTTGGTTGCCATTCCAAAAATAGAAATGACCAACAGGCCATCAATATTAAGAAATGGGCTTGTAAGGAAGGCAATCCTGACACTGATTTCGTTTAGAAAAATCATGGCATGTTCCTGGATCATTGCTCTTTGTCTTCCCCTAAAGTTGAGACTGATAAGCAGTTTGAAAACATTTCCCCTACAACCAATGGAGAAGAGGATGCACAGCTCCAACAAGTGGATAGGGATAAGCAGTTGAATTTAGGGGTCTCAAGGAATAAGGAGCAAGGTTTGGTTCTCTCAAATGACCAAGGCACTTTGGTTTAGGCAGTTGCTATGGCTAGCTCAAAGCATCCCTCCATTCCCCTCTTTGCTAGAAGGGATTCAAATTTGGTTAAGGATAGCAAACATATCGAAATGAAAACTGAAGCTAAGAAACTGAGATTGGATGCCTAGGATGTTATTGATGAAGGCACTCAGTGGACGATGGAAGAACTCTTCACAAGAAGCAAAAGAAAACATTTAAAGAAAGGTTGATTTCCTGTGGCTCTATTAGTATATCTTCATTGGTTTTTTAAGTCTCTATGATGTCATTTCCTCTTTTCCCTCTCGTCTCTTTTGCTCCCTGACTTTGGGTCTAAAGCATTCTTATTTTTATGTTGTCTGTGTTATATGGGAGTGGGCCCTTAACCCATATCTTACGAAACAAAAAAAAAAAAATCCATTTTCCCCTTTTAGCCAAATTAATTAAATGAATTTTATTTATTTAATTAACTCAAATTACACTTGCACAAAATTCAAGCTAGTTTTACATCTCAAGCATCCATTTCATACCACATCTCCAAATCTCAACCGTACACATAAGGATACACCATAAAAGCCTCCATCCTTGCCCTAATGTTGTCTCATCAAATCCTAACCATCCATTGCACTTCTTAATCCTAGCAATCCATCCTATCATTCAAAAATCTATAAATCCAACATCAATCTAGCCATTATGGGAACACACAAGAAAGTAATGTTATACTGGAGTGAGCAATCAACATATCAATAATTATTAAGAGCATAGCCATTGGAGCTTGGGTGCACTCCATTCTAGTCTATCTAGGAGAAAGAATGGTTTTAGGTGAAGGTTTATGTCATTTGCATTTATCTTTATGTTATTTACCTTTAATCTTTTCTTATCTTCACCATCATTTCACCATCATGTTGCAATTAATGTGACTAGCCTAATCCAACTAATTCCAACCCCATGGCAATTAATTTCCTTCTCACTAATAAAGTTAATTAGTTAAATACCCTTAATTAATTAATGTAGACTTAAATATTTCTCTAACTAATTAATTTGGCTAAGAGGCATTATTAAGTTGTGACCGTGTTCACAAAAACTAAAAAGAGTCCAAACAAAAAAAATTAATTCTAAAGTAAGTGTTTTAAATTTAAAATCTAGCCCACATAATTTTATTAAATGAATGCACCTAAATATTATAAAGTAACTACTTTATATTTAAAAAATATATAACCAACTTTTTTTTTAAATGAAAGCACACAAGAATTACATTTAAAATATATAACCACCATAGTTATATTACAAGAATTACATTTAAAATATATTACAAGAATTACAAGAATTACACACTTTTAGGTATTTGGAGGGGATCATCAAATTATTGACTTTCTAACCTGCAATGAGGTATTCGAAGCTCAAATCATTGATGAACAAGAAAGACCTAAGATAACATGGGACGAAGGGGATATAATCAACTTGAAGAGCAACTTCTTACCCACAAGGGTAATTGAATTAGAACATATTTTTGACTTCGATGGAGTAGTAAGACAGAAAGACTTACCCAAAACAGAAGCGGGTAAGTGTGATTTACACAACTTAGGGATAGAGCAAAATCCACAAAATGTGCCGATTGGAAAGGCTTGTTCTGAGAAAATAAGAAGAGAAATTATTGATGCCCTGAAAGATTATAAACACGTAATAGCATGGACATATGAAGACTTGAAAACATATGATACGTCCATCATAACTCAAGTAATACCTTTGAGATCGGAGGTTAAGCCATTCAGGTAGAAACAAAGGCATGTGAATGCCATTCTAGAGCCTTTAATCTTTGAGGAAGTTAAAAAATTGTTGTTTGCGGGAATAATTTTTCCAGTCAGATATTCAGTCTGGGTAGCTAACTTAGTGCCAGTAAGGAAGAAAAATAGAGACATCAGATTATGCATAGATTTTAGAAATTTGAACAAAGCATCTGAAAAGGACAATTATCCTCTACCTCTAATAGACGAAGTGTTGCAAGCAGTAAATGGGGCAAAGATGATGTCTTTTTTAGATGGTTTCTCAGGCTATAACCAAGTTTTAATTGATAGAGATGATAGATTAAAAACCACCTTCACTTGTAAATGGGGAAATTATGCATATAGGAGAATGCCTTTTTGTCTGATCAATGTAGGTGCCACTTTTTAGAGAGCCATGGACATTGCGTTCCATGGGTTATCGGGGAAGTGCATTGTTGTGTATATGGATGATCTGACTGTGTATTCCAAGGATGCATCCACTCATTCTGAGGATCTCAAGAATATACTTAAGCGATGTGAGAGGTATGGAATTTCCCTTAATCCTAAAAAATGTTCATTTGGAGTTACTGAACGTAAATTACTAGGGCATGTCATTTCTGAAGATAGAATATCGATTGAACTAGATAGAATAGAATCAATAAAAAGTTTGCAAATACCAAATAGTAGGAAAGAGTTAAAATCATTTTTTGGTAAGATTAACTTTGTTCGGAAGTTTATCATGGGTTTTGCAGAAATTGTGCAACTGCTAAATGCCATGTTAAAAAAAGATGTGCAGATGGAGTGGACGCCTATGGCTAAGGCTGCATTCGAAGATATCAAGAGGGCCATTTCTGATGCCCCTATACTGACAAGCCCAAACTATATAAAGTCATTTTATATCTACTCCTTCGCATCCTCCCATTCAGTCGCAGCTGCCCTGACATAGAAGGGTGAAGACAATGAGGAAAAACCCATTGCATTTATGAGCGCACCTATAAAAGGTGCACAATTAAGATATATGGATACTGAAAGACAAGCATTTGCATTAATAAAGGCCATCAAAAAATTTAGGCATTATATTTTGCGCAGCCAGGTCAAAGCCATAGTGCTGGACGCAGCAGTAAAGATGTTACTGATGCAAAGCGAGCCTGGAGAAAAGAGAGCCAAATGGATCACCACACTGCAAGAGTTCGACATGGAAATCATTCCAATGAAGCTAGTCAGAGGGTAGGCGTTGGTACAAACAATAGCAAACACAGACCCAGATTTGATAAAACAACAGTATGTGCTGAGCTCTCATGACATATCAGACTGGTATGGTGATTTAAACACTTTCCTAATAGCTGGGAAGTACCCAAATAAGATGAAAGCTTCTTAGAGGAGAGCTTTGAAGATTAAAGCACAAAAATATATGGTACAAGGAGGTCTTCTATTTAGGAAGAACCATGATGAAATTTATTTGAGATGTCTAAATAGAGCTGAAGCAGACAGGGTGTTAACAGAACTACATGACAAGTACGGAACTGGTCGTTGTTCCCATCTAGCTACAACACACAAGATATTAAGGGTGGGCTATTATTGGCCCACGATGTTAAGAGATACAAAGAGTCACATTAAGAGTTGCCACACCTATCAGACTACAACAGATAAGGGAAGAAATCGGGCCAACCCATTACAACCTGTGATTGAATGAAGACCATTTGCACAGTGGGGCCTGGATTTCATTGGAGTCATCAATCCTACATCTTTTGCAAGACACAAGTTCATACTGACGGTGACAGACTACTGTACAAGGTGGACTGAGGCCGCATGCTACAAATTCTCCACAACCGAGGTAGTTATCAAGTTTCTTGAGGAAAACATCATCACCAGGTTTGGAACTCCCTATTCATTGGTATGTGATAATGGCCCTACTTTCTCTTCTTTAAAGTTTTCTAAATGGGCATTTGAATATGGGATTGTTTTAAGGTTTTCTTCAAATTATTACCCTCAAGGTAATGGATTAGCTAAGTCTATGAACAAAATTTTATTAGATATAATCAAAAAGCTAATTGCAAAGAGTCCTAGAGAGTAGAATACCTTGTTAAAATATGCACTATGGGTAGAGAGGACCAAGTTCAAAACAGCTTTAGGTAGTACACCTTATCATTTAGTATATGGGACTGATCCCATACTTCCAGTAAATCTAAGAATACCAATCTAGAAATTTGCCAATGAGTATTTAGGCTTTGATAATCATAGGGAAGCTAGGATAGTACAAATGCTACAACTAGAAGAGAAGAGAGGTCAAGCCATCGAGAAATTTACCAAACACCAAGCAGTAGTTAAGAGGTGGTTTGATAAGAGGGCAAGAGTCAAGACATTTAGGATATCAGACTTAGTGCTGTGTTTGGACAAAGCACATGAAAAGAAGGGGAGCCATGAAAAATTTGATAAACTATGGTTAGGTCCATTGCAAGTCTTAGAAATAATAGGAGACAACACATTTAGACTCAAGACCTTGACAGGGGAAGATTTGCCATTACCAGTTAATGGCCAACATTTGAAACACTACTTCCAAGCCTGAGGTAAAGGGCAGTCTATTTTGTGTAATATAGTGTGGGTACTGTACAATTTTCTTTGCTTTGTTTTATGTTTTCTTTTTTTGTTGTTTTCTTTTGTAGGTTAGTTGTTTTTATAGTTTTGTTTTTGTTTCTTTCTATTTTTTGTTTTGTTTCTATTCTTTTGTTTGTATAGTTTTGCCTTCTTTTGCTTTGTTTTTGTTTTCCTTGTACAGTCTGTTTGT
This sequence comes from Cunninghamia lanceolata, assembly GCA_027924645.1. Taxonomy (NCBI): domain Eukaryota; kingdom Viridiplantae; phylum Streptophyta; class Pinopsida; order Cupressales; family Cupressaceae; genus Cunninghamia; species Cunninghamia lanceolata. Next base: position 8,661,043 of record BSBN01000937.1, on the reverse strand, counting down.
TTGTTTATTTGTTGTCTCCTCAGCAAGGATCTTTGTCTGGCTTTAGAGTATTAAGGAGCAAACTAACAACCATCGAAAATAGTATAAAATTTAGAATATTCAGGTTAATTATTTGCAATTTATGCATAACTTGTTGTGATTGTCATGAATGTAGAGAGTTGTTTACCTTCTAAAATTTTGTATTCAATAAATGTGATTAAGAATTCAAGAGAGGTTTCTCACGATGACACACCTAAAATCCTTGGGTTTGTTGAACCTACCAGTGTAGATATTAGGTGAAAAATTCGAGGTCACCCTTGCTACCATTACAATTCTCAGCTTAATTTTGGCAAGTGCTCATTCCTTGCATCATAAAGTTATAAATTGCTATATCTTGTGAAATTCCTATCAAGCATCAAAATCAATAAAGTATAAAAATATAAAAATATAATAAAGCGGCTTATACTGAAAATCTAGATTAAGCCATCTAAGTAACTCTACCGGGGCTATGGACATTTGCTGGCAATAGGGATCTACTTAGGAAAATTGTAACGATAACCTTGACGGGGCTATAGATGCTCGCTGGCAGCAACGCTCTATCCAGTCGGCTATGATGGAATATCTTCAACTATGTAGGCTAATGTCAGTCACTGGTTTGTTCAACCGATTTTCAAGATGAGGATAATTAATCACATGCACACACTTTAACTGAAAATGAAAATTCATGCACCCTTATTGAATACCTTAGGTCTCAAGTTGAATAATAATTTGCAGGAAGTTATGGATTTATTTCATTTAGTTTTCTTAAATGCTTTGAATTTAATTATTTTGTTTGGTTGCTAGTTGTTGTGATATTCACAACACACCCCATTTTACTCTTTCCACAATGGTGGATAGATTAGGTTTAGTCTTAGGAATAGCTAAATCTCTTATTCAAGAACCAGCCTCTCTCTAGAGATTTGATCTCCCTACAGGGTCCCACACCTGGAGATCATCTCAATGTTTCACTAGATTGTTGAAGCCCTAAAAACCTTCAACATAGGGTGCAAATCCAAGTGACAACATGACTTAATTAGGGTTTTTTTGGGGCCCCTAGAGATAGATGTCATCTTATCTTCTCTTTTATTATATGAGACTCCTTACTAGTGTTCCTGTTGTGAATGCTTCCTCTTTAGCCCATCCCTTGTGTTCATGTTGAATCCTATCAAATTATTAAAAGGGCTTCCATGTGTTATCATATCAAAACCTCCAATTATATTCATCATTTCATCAAGCCTCTCTCTCTCTCTCTCTCTCTTAATGGGACTCAAACACAATATCATAGGTGCACAAAATACAACTTACTATTATATCATGCACCCATCCATGAAGAGAATTATAATTCATTGTAATACATAAAGGAGTGTCTAAACCATCTCCAATAAATAAGAAGAGACGAAATGCACATATTTAATGATGAACAAGTATTCAAGGATTTGAAGGAAATAGGTCTTAGAAAAAATAAAATGTGATGCATTATAGATAAGAATTGTGTTGTTTGGATATGTGCTCTCTTGCAATTTTGATAGGCCATTGTCTGGAAGTACAAATTCAGTCCTAGAATTGTCAGAATGTGAAAACCTTAACTTCAGTGTTCTTTATTGAAGCTAAACATCTTTGGTCATACTATATGAAGGTCCCTGACAATTCATGAAAGTCTTTGAAAAGATAGTGGAGTTTCGCACAAATATCATAGTAGATAGGGCCTTTGGATACAAAATGTTCTCCACTTTCAAGCTCACAAGAAAGCAATTTGCATACACACCCATGTCATGGAAGGTCATGATCTAATTCCAACAAGAACTAATGCACAAAAACCTAGTTTCATTGACCATTATTTACCTACATGTGTCCCTAATTTATGACAATATATTATTTATTTTCTAATTTAAATGAAATGTACACAATTATAATTATATACACATTGAAACTTTTCACTAGATATAGGAGAACATAATTAAATAATAACTCTCCTTACCATATAAATTTTAAGGCCACTTCTGCTCTTTCCTTGAAAACTCAATTCTTCTATGTAGATATCCAAACTAACCTCTCGTTTTCTTGAATTTATAATTCTTAGTGTTGCCTTCAACACACCACCCTTAAAATAGAAAAACAACCCCATTTTATAGATTAAATTCTCATTCAACCACCTACCTCATTCCAATCTATTATTTCTAACATGTCTATATTTTCCATGTGTTATTTGACAAGACATGAATAAACTTTACTCTTTCTTGAGCTAGATGGCCAACTGCCCTAATAATTTGCTAAGCGGGTTGTTAGAGTTTTAGGTATTTGACATAATTCATTAAATGTAGAGGATACATGAATACCAATAGGAGAGATATTGGTCTTCATAGTTGATCATTATTCTTGCATTGGTTCTTTTACCTATTATTGCAAAACATTTAAGAAAAGTAGTCACTAAATCCAATCAATCATTTAACATGGTGTGGTAAATGAAAATTTATATCTTTATTTTCTACACACAAACCTTTGGAAGACATACTTTCTCTAAGCTTTATCTTCTGAAATGATTTCCTTTGATGGGTTTCATAGTAATCTTTTTCTAAATCTAAGTGATTTCTTTTATGAAATTTGATTTTTGCACATCTTTTAGGCTTTCATTCAATCGCTGTAAAAAGAAACCATGGTTAGCATGACTAATTAGACTAATAACACTAGGGTTCTAATTGGCAACATCCAAGCTTGCAACTAGTCCCATGTTGATTGTGCAAACAAATTTGCTCGATATAATCAAAATAATGTCCATAATTTTTAATACTTATTTTTGTTAACCTCTTCAATTTGGGGGAACATGACTATGAAAAAGTAAGAAAGCACTAATGTATTTAAATGCAAACAATTATAAAATAAAGAATTTGTTACCAAAATACCATACGACACTACAATTGGCAACATCCATACCTACAATTAGTTCCATGCTAATTGTGCAAACAAATTTGCTACATAGAATCAAAATAATAATAATGTCCATTATTTTCAATACTTGTTTTTGGTAGCAATGATCTGCTCTACCTGAAGCAATGATCTTATCTGGATGCTAAAGGTCACGAACAACAACATCATATGGAGAACACTAAACAGTCTTTGCATCCGCAATATGACATGTCTTATAGATGGAGAGAAGATTGGTAGAGATCTCAGGAACAAAGAGGAAATCCTTAATGCAACCATCTGCCAGCTAAATTGAGCCAGACCCCATAACTAGAATCTATGAAGAGTTTCCCACAAAAAATATGAGAAGTGGTGCTATCAGAAAGAGACTAAAGAAGATTTATTGAATGAGTCATGTGATGTGAGGCTCTTGTGTCAAATATCCAATTTGATGTGGATGAATTCAAACCTGTAGCAGTAAGGGTGTGGTCTTTGCTAGGTTTGGGAGTATCAATGTTGTGTTTCTTCATGGCTTCTTCAAAAGCCTCAATCCTTCAATGAAAAATCTTAATGTAATGATTTTGCATCCCAAAAAAAGTACATGGCCCTCTTTTTTTCTTCTTGGAAGAATTTTTACTTGACTTAGAAGATGTTGTGGTTGATGTATTAGATTTGGTCTTTGTTGTGATGTTCACAACTCGCCCCATTTTACTCCTTAGCAAAATGAGGACCCCTGCTGTGGCTATTGCTTTTGCTTTTGTGTGTGTTGTTTTGCTTGGTGGTAAAGGGAAAAAGAGGGGTTAAAATTGCAAACTTTGTTAAAATAGAGAAAAAAATATATATTTTTAGTACCAGGGCATGATATGGTTGGATTCCTTGTGAAAAATGAGCTAGGGTTGCTTTTTGAACCATCTTAAGATTTGCCATATTTTGCAAGTTATTATCATTTTGGTAAAATGTACATTCAGGTTTGTATATCGCTTTACATAGACAAAGTCCTTTGTATGTGCAAAGTCACTTATACTTAGTCACATTTTGCAATCAGGTTGCATATGAATTATTTGTTTGCATGTTGGGTCGTTGTATATGTCACATACATTGCCCTTTGTGCATCGCTTCTATACACTAGGCCGAATGTATGTCTCTTTTTTTCTTGTATGCATTTGGTAAAGGTTTTGAAATATACATACAAGATGGACCCAAAGTGGTTTTAGGTGAAAATGAATTGATGTTTTGAATCCGCTTTGTATCTCATGTTGTATGTTTTGGTAGGTCAAAATATACGAGGCCAAATATACATTGGCAATATACACTGCGCGGATTTGAAAGTTTTTTTAACAGGGTTAAAATCATTGTACATTTTAGGTTTGTAGATTTGTGCATACATTTGAAAAATACAACATCCATATGCAAATCGCGGACCCGAAGGGTTGTTTAAATAAAGTTAGTTGCTTGTATGTTTTGAAATATACAATGCATAGGATACAAGTGTTCTATATATAACGCAGACCCGACAGACTTATTAAACCAAATTAAGTCATTGTATATTCGACACTTGTATGTTTTGACATACAAGCGGAACATACAAGGCACTGTTCACATACATAGAGACCCGAAAAAGTCATTAAACATTGTTAAATCGATGTACATTTGGTGCTTGTATATTTGGACATACAAGGTAAAATATACATTGGCAGTATGCATCGCACGGAATTCAAATCTAATGAAACATGGTAAATTCATTGTATGTCCGCAGATTTGAAAGGAGGGTTTTGTAAATATGTAAGACCCGATATACAACGCGGATTTAAAAGTTTTTTGAAACAACGTTAATTCATTGTATAATTTCGGCTTGTATATTTCGACATACAAAACTGACATGCAACAGTTTATACAAGCCGGAATCCAAATAAAATAGAATCTTATTAATGCAGTATATAAAACCCGGATGTATATCCTAAGATACAAAGCCAAATATACATTGACAATATACATTTGCGGAATTGAAAGGTTATAAAAAGGAGTTAAGTGCTTGTATTTTTTTGCATTTGTATGTTGTGATATACAAACGAAATATACAAAGGCGACATACAAGCCATGGAATTGAAAAGAGGTTGGAATCCGATTAAGGCTTTGTATCACATCCGACTTGTATATCAGAGGGTACATACAAATGAAATATATAACGCAGACTTGAAAGGTTTTTGAAACAATGTTAAGTCATTGTATAATTTCGTCTTGTATATTTACATATACATTGTGATATACAAACAACATATACAATGTGGAATAGAAGGAAAAGTAAAATCTGGTTAAGTGCTTATATAAGGTCCAAATGTATATTTTGGACATACAAGCCAATATACATACAACGAAATATACATTGGATGGACCCGACGGGATTATTAAAGAGAGTTAAGTCATTGTATATTTGCGCAATGTATATTTTGCGATATACAATGCAGTAATACAGGGCAGATTTGAAATGGAAATTAAAAATAGATAGTTCCTTGTATATTTGATATACAAACCCAATATAAAAGGAAAATATGCATTCGCCACATACAAAGATTTAAACAAGGAAATGGGCAGGAAAATGAAGCGATAGCAATTTGAAGCATTTTGGAGCCTTATTGTATATTTTCAGTCAATGATGGTTGACCCGACTGGTTTTAGCGCTGTATATACATTTTTTGGATGTGATTTTCATAGATTTAGGGCCTGATGGATGCGTTCACACAGTCATGACTAAAATTGGTAGTTGTTTTCCTGCCTATAGGTTTATTAAATGATAATACTTATTGCTTATCCATTTTTGCAGGTTTGCAGTTGAGGAAGGAGCTGAAACTTAATGGCAATGACATCACGAAGGAAACAAATTAGATCTCGAAGGAAGCAGAAGGAAGATAAGAATGAAGTGCAAAGAAGTCAAGGGCCTTCATTGATGAGGACAAAATGCAGCTGAAGGCATTATGATAGCAGACAACAGAAGTTATTATTGAGCTGCTAGGGTTTCCAGGAGGGCATATTTCACCCAGAATTGATGTATGCTCAGAGATATTTTGGGAGACTTGTTTTCCAACATTTATTGTTGTAACCAGAAGTTTGAACCATTGGTTAACTAGGGTTTTGAGTTGTATTGAGGACAATCAAATTCTATATACTGTGCCTCTCTACATTGTAAAACTTTACATAGGGATTTTTTAGGACAGGGATTTTTTAGGACACTGGGATTTTTTTAGGACATAGGGATTTTTTAGAATAGAGGGACCTTTGAGTTTAGAAGTGGAAGAAGGAGGTCGCCTGTGTCTGCAATAAGGAATGTGTGGAACATCTAGCTTCCTTACTATATCTGTAAAGCTTTGTAAGTTTTCTGTAATTTGATCATTGAAGCTAAGAGTCATTCAGACATTGTAAATCTTATATGACTGTCTATTTCTAATACAATTGAATCTAGAATTCTACATCTATCTTCTGAGTGTGTTCTTTGTCTTCATTGTGTTTGAAACATTTTCTCTTAGAGCTTGCAATTTTAGGTGTATGTTTGTGAAAATGCTCAAAACTTACATTTAAGGTTTTTTGTTTGTGGATTTGATCAATTTGCTGCAATACTTATAAAGTGTATAACAGAACAATTAGATCCTTTGGTAGAATGAATGATGTTTAGTTTAGATCTTTCTAACTTTTCCCAACCCATCTGAAAATACTTAGCTTAAAATGTAGAAATTTGAAAGAAATTTGTCTCATATTTGAAAGGTATGCATAACTAAGTTGAAAGTAGACAAGTTTTTCATAAATATTTAAGAGGAGAAAGCTACAATAATTCAAGAAGACCATTTAAAAGATTTGTAGCACAGCAACACTTTTATGCAAAGGAATGAACAACATGCTGATATTTATGATCTTTTTGCATAATTTGAGTCCAGTTAACCAATAGGAAACCTTAAATCATGTAGGGTCCCTTGCACATTACAGCTTCACATCGACCAACTAAATTTGCCCAATAGGTCAAGACCTGACCATATTAAACTTGGGATTAAGCGAATCTTAACCGATTCCTTCATATCTTTCAAGCCAGTTTTGGTTCATTATATGTGATTTTTAACTAATTGTTATGATTGCATCAAAACCATCATCAACAGTTTTCTGGCACTAGGAGGGCCTAACTTGAGTTAGGATTTGTTTCAAGAAAAAACTGGCTAATAATAGTGATAGAGTGACTAGATCTAGATCCAGTTCAGGGGATATATTTGTGCAATTACCTGATGTAAGGTGAAGTAAGAGACCTTTGATTTGGAATCCTAAAATATTGCAAGCAAGAGGTTCATCTAGAACGCCCCCTGGATCACCTTATACTATCCATAACTTGGTAAGTCCTAACAGATCTTTATTCAAATCTTTAAATCTTGGTTTAGGTACTCATAGAGGTCCTAGTCCTCCCAAAGTTCCTGATCCCCCAGGAAATCCATGTGTCCCTATAGGTTCAGGTCACGCTCAAGCACCTACATCGGCTTATTTCAATGTCCAATCTCCCATACACTTTAATGATTATAATGAGATGCCCAAAAATCCAGAAAAAATATGTCCCAAATACCAATTACACCAAGACCTGGAAGACCACATTAGAATATTCAAGGAGGCATGCTTTAGGGCTAGATTAGAGCATGAGGACGTTGTGTGTAGATTGTTTCCCTACACCTTTAATGAACAAGCCTCTAACTGGTATGTGAACTTACCCAACAGTTACATTTCTTCCTGGTCACTTATGGAAGAAGCATTTTTATCTAGATTTAGAGGACCCATTGATCCTTGTATCTTGTATCATAAATTGGCTACTATAAAAATAGGTGAGGGAGAGCTAATTGATAATTTCAATGACATATTTCAAAAGGTCTACTCTAGGCTGGTAGCCCTTTACACCGTAGATGATGATACCTTGTTAGCCATGTACTATGCTGCCTTGGATCCTTTAACTACCATGTTTGTCAAAAGAAAGCCTAACATAGATTCAATATCCAAAGCCTATAAAGAGGCAGCCTCAGTAAATCAAGAGATGAGGCATACAACTTGTAGCCCATTTGTTAATGGAGGAAATTTTGGGATGCAAAATTAGGCACAACCTTGGAATGGAGTCCCTATGCATCACACTCCATTATTAAATCCGGTTCCTTCTTACACACCTGTGTATAGTCCTACCCCAATCCAAGCCATAGCTCCTTACATGAGTAACACTTCTAATAATAGTCAAAATAATGGTCAGTGTCTCTTCCAACCCCCTAGGGATACAACTGTGGCAAAAGCACAAGAGGAAAGGGAAGAAATCAAAGAGATCACTACACATTTGAAAAGATTGACCACTGAAGTAACACAACTAAGAAATGAGAACCTCTATGGAAGAGGTAACCAAGGATACAATCAAAATCAAAGTTATAACCAAGGCCAAAATCAGAACTATAGTTCAAATCAAAATCAGCATTACAATCAAAACTATAATCAGAGCCATACCCAAAATAATAGCTAAGGCCAATGTTCAAATCAGAGCCAAAACTATAATCAACATCAAGGTCATAACCAAGGGCAACCAATGCAATATAGAGGCCCAGTGATAGATAATAGGGCCTGGGGTAACAATAAAAGAAATCAGAATCAGCCTAGGCCACCCAAGACATGGAACACTAGACCAAACAGTGGTACTCTAGCTTCTCCTTTTGAGAATATAGGTAATCATGATGCAAAACAAATGGCTGGCATCCAAATGGCCAATACATCACAAAAAAATTGGTGCAAATTTCACAATACCAATGCCCATGTTGAGCTTGACTGTCCACAGTTTCATTTAGCAGCTAGCATATTTAATATAGAGGTGCAGCCTCCTACTTCTGAATTTCTCATTCCCAAGGGTAATGAGGTAGTACCCTCAGGGTATGATACAGCTCTAGTTTTAGAAACCTTTACCTTTGCAACTACAGAAGGGAAAGAGGATGAATTGTTGGAAGGTGAGCCATACTTTTATGAAAATCTTTATCTTGAATCATCCTTTGTGTTAAATGCTTTTCAGTTTCCCTTTGAAACTAAAAATGAGGTATTAACTGAAATAGAAGAGGTACAGGCCTTTCAACAAACAAATAAAAACCACACCTACAATTTAAGGAACAACACTAGGCCAGGAGGACCTTTCACCACTTCCATTCCTCCTAACAACTTCAATACACCCCCAGATCAGAATGCTAGCAACAATCCTGCCATACTTAAGGCTAATCCTCATGCAAATAGTGGAACAATAGCACAAAAGACCCAAACAAGTAAAACTGAAATAGTAGAAACAATAAGGTTAATGAGTTACTTGTCAGAGGAAATAAAGAAAATTAAGGTCAGTATACCTCTGAATGAATTATTGAAAACTCCAGGGTTCAGAAATGGTTTTATAAAATCTCTAGATACATCTATGATAGATAAGGTCGCTGCTAATATAACTACTCCTAATAGAGATTCACCACCTAAGGAGAAAAGTAAGAAAGTTGAGCTGCCTTCCAATACAAATGTAGTAATGTATGCTGATAAGAAGGATGCTCCTCTTTTTTTATTAACTGTTAGATTGTGTTGGAAGAACATACACAATTGCATGGTGGACTCTGGTGCATCAGCCAACGTAATGCCCTTAGGAATATGTAAAACTCTAGGGCTAACTCCCACTAAGTCTGCCAAGGTTGTCACACGGTTTGATAAAACTGAGGTTAGTGTGATAGGAGAATTGATGAACATTCAGATGCAATTAGCTTCAGACCCTAGGGTAAGCCAATTCGTTGACATTCAAATAGTGGATATACCCATGAATTATGGGATGTTGCTAAGTAGGGATTGGTCCAAGACATTAAACGGATATATGGCCACTGATTTTTCACATATGCGGTTACCTTGGAGAGGTATCCCAAACCAGATTAGAATAGAAGCAGAACCCAAGATGAAACATATGATAACAAAGTATAATCAAACAAATGAAATATTATATGTTGCTATTGAACCTGGTGTTTATAGGGTTACCAAAAGATCATGATGTTAAACTTCAGAGAAAAATATGTCAGCAAGGAGACATCATTATTCATTGAGTCTGATGGAAATTCTTCAGATGAAGAAAACAGTGCAATAGGCAAATTTGGTCATGCCATTAGACAAGAGGTGGAAGAGTGCATTTAACAAAATCTGCCCGCCCAATGTAAATTGTATAAAAATAGATGTAGAGTTCATGATAGGCTACATTCTAAGGAGAGTTGTAGAATGTGCAAAGATGTCATTGAGTATGAATACATAAAATGCATGAAGAGGGTAGGGTTACAAGAGGAAAATGTGAATCCTGATCAACCACAGAGATATGTTTAGGGTGATGTAGGTGCTCTAATTTCAAATTTATAAGACGGAATAAAGGACAAGGGTAGTTGTCTTTCTGATTTGCAAGCTGAAAATGCACATATGCAAGTTAACCAAATAGAAATACCCATGAATAAATATACCAGCACCTCATAAGCAATAGAAGAGACAAAGCGTGCTAAAGTAAAAGGTCCAAAAAGTAAAGATGGCATGTGGACACTAAAATGTGACAGGTCCAAATCAAAGCAGGGTGCGGGTGTAGGTATTGAACTCATAGATCCTTAGGGTAAGTCATACCTAGCGGCATATAGACTTTAGTTTTCCTATACTAATAATATTACTAAATATGAAGCCTTAATTTTGGGACTTGTCATGGCCGTTAAAAAAAAGGTGAAGACGATTAAGGTATTTTCAGAATCTGAACTAGTAGTTAGACAAGTAAGGAAACTATATGCCTGCAATTACAAGAGAATGATTTGTTATAGACATAGAGTATGGGGTTTAATAGATTTATATGATGCTTTCAACATACAGCACATCCCTAGAGAGCTGAACGACAGGTCAGATGCACTAGCAGTTGCTGCTAGCACATTAGAACCCTTGACACTGTCAGGATTGAGACGATTTGCTGTTGATTTAGTTAACATTCCTAGTATCCCAGACAATGTTACACACTTTCAGGTATTTGTAGGGGATCATCAAATTATTAACTTTCTGACCTACAATGAGGTATTCGAAGCTCAAATCATTGATGAACAAGAAAGACCTGAGATAACATGGGACGAAGGGGATATAATCAACTTGAAGAGCAACTTCTTACCCACAGGGGTAATTGAATTATAACATATTTTCAACTTTGATGGAGTAGTAAGATAGAAAGACTTACCCAAAATAGAAGTGAGTAAGTTTGATTTACACAACTTAAGGACAGAGCAAAATCCACAAAATGTGCCAATTGGAAAGGCTTGTTCTGAGAAAATAAGAAGAGAAATTATTGATGCCCTGAAAGATTATAAACACATAATAGCATGGACATATGAAGACTTGAAAACATATGATACGTCCATCATAACTCATGTAATACCTTTGAGACCGGAGGTTAAGCCATTCAGGCAGAAACAAAGGCCGGTGAATGCCATTCTAGAGCCTTTAATCTTTGAGGAAATTAAAAAATTGCTGTCTATGGGAAAAAATTTTCTAGTCAGACATTCAATCTAGGAGCAGAGCATTGTGCATTTCAATTATAGTACAAGGAAACAAGATATACAATTTAATCCTTCCCCTTCTTATCAGACATAAAAATAGAAGGAGAGTAAACATCATTGAAAGGCATGTTTGAAACCAACGAAGCCCAGAGCAGCTGCAGGGCCTGCAACAATTGTTAATTTCAAGCAAATTAAATTAAATCTTTAATAGAAACTACATCCAAATATTCATGATAGAGTAGCCAAGAAAACACTTTTAAAACCCACCTCATCTGCACCAATATTTGTAGTCTTCTCCTCTAGTTCACTTAGGTCTTTGACATTGAGCTGATTGAGCAACTTAACGCTTGTGATTGTTGAGCTGGGAGATATGTTCAAGTCATCTGTTATCATAAACATAACAGTATCTTTCACATAATCATTGCTACTTACCCCAGCTATAAATTGGCTACTATTTTGACAGGCTTTGGGAGGAAATTCTACAGGGCAGTTCAGAGCAAGCCCACATGCACAGATTTCGTCAGGGTTGGTGCTGATATAGCAAACAACACAGTGACTGGCATGACCTTTTCTGCAGAAATTTTTGTAGAGATAAAATGAACTTGCCACATTATCAATCAGAAGATTTTGGGGGGAGCATTTTGACACAACTTTAGGCTTTAGCAACTTAGATTTGTCACCATTCATGTACAAGGCAGGTAGCTTATCCATAGAAACATATAGACTGCTAACAGAACTGACTTTCTTTGAGCTTCCTGAAGTATGACTCTCATAATAGCAACTCATCTACGTTAAAACCATGTGTTAGCCTATACGATCACCTGCCAACTTGCCAACTTGAAAGGGAGATCAAAAAGAAATATTTAAAGTTTAAACTATAATAATCAATTTTAATATAATTAAAAATTAAAAATTCTATTTTTCACATTACTATTTAGCCAGTTGACAAATAGAACAACAGATAAATTGTATTTATTAAATCAATAAATAAAAAATTAAGTTTCAACTTTAAAATTTTTGACAAATAAATTTAATATTAAATACTATTGATCCACTAAAATAAACTAATGCACCAGATGATTGCATCAATATTCCTACCAAAGACAGGAACTAATAATAAATCCCATGAAAGAACACTTCAGAAACACATTACACGCATTAAAAAATATCTTGTAAGAGTTTTTGGGGTTTGTTGAACTTGGTCATCAGCATTTCGAGAGTTCATGAACCATTGAACTCGTTAACGATCTTCACTATTTGGTTTTTCCTTTGTCAGAAAATTGGTGAGTTCATGAACTTAAGAACTTGCTAAGAAGCGTATTGTCATTCTTTCCTTTGTCACATTTTTAGAAAACTAATCAAGCCACAGCTAAGGTTTGCGAGTTGATTATAAAAATTGGATTAAATTTTAGTAAACGATTTGGAAATGGTCAGTAAAATCTTGAAACTAGGCTTTGTGAAGATTTTGCAAAGGATTCATGCATATTTGGGGATAAGTGCAACTTTGCACAGGGTGGTAGTGAGTTGCGGGATGATTCTATTTCTGCTGCTCCCTCATTCATGTAACTTTTCATTTCGTAGATTTGTTTCTTTGAATAATTCCTAATGTGTTTTGTTCTAGGCCCTCTACCCTCTTGTTGCAGAGACAGAAAAATAAAAATAGAAAACATGAATGCAAAGCAAACACTTGCTACAGCAAAGCATAAAAACATTATTGATTTTCTTCTCATAATCACTAGTTACATGGTGCCCCTCTAAATAGAGCACTTTCACATGCAAAATCTGCTAAAATAGATCACAGGAAGATTTCTTTTTTTTCTTTTTGTTTTATTCATGCTATACAGCAGAAAACTAAAACCAACATTAATTGCTTTATTTTTATTGTGGGAGAAATTACTTCACATTCTAACACTCCCCCTTAATTTCTACCACTAACTACTTCAGCATTTACAATGCCCAAATTCTTTCTTAGATGCTTAAAATTCTCCTTTGCTAATGCCTTTCCTGAATATATATGTCAATTGGTCTTTAGATCTACAAAACTCCAAATGGATTTCTCCATTGTTTACCAACTCTCCGATGAAATAAAATCTCATATCAATGTGCTTGCTTCTCTTGTGAAAAACATGATTTTTATACAATGCAATTGTTGATTTGTTGTCACCAAATATTGGTGTTCACTCATGCTATGCTTATAATAAATATGTCAATACTCTCCTCATTCAAACTACTTCTCATGTTGCTAATGTGGCTGCTACATACTCTGCTTCAATTGATGAAAGTGTCACCATGGGTTGTTTCTTTCGTGCCCATGAGACCACACCTGTTACAAAATGAAAGACATATTCAAAAGTACTCTTCCTATCATCAATACTACATGGAAAATCACTGTCAGTGTAACCAATCAAACCAAAATCATTAGTTGTGGAATATAAAATTCCATACTTTCTTGTTCCTGCCACATAGTTTAATATTCTTTTTCCAACTTGCCAATGTGAGCATTTTGCTGACTCCATTAATCTTGAGATCAAACTAAGGGTTAGAGCAAGAAGTTAAGTATAAATTTCGCGGAAGTCTTCCACGAATGAAAAATGTTGCTTGGAACGGCAGCTTGAGCTGAATGGTTGCCCATTATGAAATAGGTTCCCATTTACGATCAGGCACCTGAAGCTAAAATGGGCACCCGTTATGGAATGGGTGCTCGTTTTTGAAAAGTATATTTTTTTTAGAAAATAGGCATGTAGCTTCATTTTAATAGCTACAAGCCATCGAACACAAGGGAGAATGATGCCAAGAATGGGTACTCACATTGGCTGACTGCATTTTCCACCTCCAAACCATACCTGCCTCGTCAGATTGATTAACTAGTGCCCCAGGTTGGTTACCATCCATTTCTACCAATTTTCATTGTTTTTGCTTTGTATTTTGTTGTTTTTGTAATTTTAAACTCTACATATTCAATCTCAAATCAAAAATAGGTAAACCCTAATGCATAAACTGTAAACCTTTAATTTAGAAATGGTAAACATTATTTCATAAAGACTAAACTGTAAAACCCTAATTCACAAAATAGGATTTCATAAATAGTAAAACGTAAAACCCTAATTCATAAACTAGGATTTCATAAATAGTAAAATGTAAAATCATAATTCATAAACACTAAACCCTAATTCATAAACTAGGGTTTCATAAACCAAACTAACCTATTCTTTAAAACCAAAATGACTTATTAAACCTAAACCTAAAACTTAGAAACTTCACTTTATTATGTTTAAATTTTAATTTAAACATATGGACATATATATAATATTTTTACAAATAGTTATGGCCACATGAAAATCCCTCCATGACCTACCTGGTTCGATAGAACTTAGATAGGTTTCTATCATATGTGCTTAACAATAAACCTTTAAGAATGATATTTCAAAATCATTTGAAATTGTTTGCAATTTTGAATCACTCGAAAAAATTAACAGTAGCTTACTTGGCAAGGCCCCTGCTTATAAGGTTTTAGGGACACATCATCAAATATGATGCCACGTCAACATATGTAATGGCATGAATCTTCCAATTTATGACACCATTCTTCCATGGTGTGTAGTGAATTGTGTGATGAAATGTGATGCCATAATTAATAAAAAAATTTTAAAACTCTATGAAGATACACTCACCTCCTTTAGTACGCTAAATAAATTTGATCTTTAATCCCTTTTCATCCTTTAGTCCTCATCCATTTAGGAGACTATAGTAGATACTATTGTTTGCATTCCATGTATCTCTTCCTCCCTAGTCTACTTCCCCAAATTATAAGCAATGATTTGATAGTCTGAGGATAGCATGTCTTTGTCATCTTTATTGACCATTAGACTTGCCACCTTTGTAATCCTAGACCTAGAAGGATACAATCTAATAGACAAAAGAGTTCTAGTCTTCTTAGGCCAAGGAGATTCAATCATCACCAATATGGATGACATATCCTTTGAAAATTGTTTTATGGTCTACTTTCTTCTTTGAATGTTCACATAAAGCTAGGTTGGAACCAAGGAATTAAATGGATCTATAAGTTTTTTTCATGAGGTGGTAGGAAGGCCTATTCTTCTTGTTGCTCTACTAGATCCAACCTATTAGGCAATTTCCCCATTTCCTCCAATAACTTCTCCCCTTTAATTATTTCTTCTATGGTGAGAGGATTGATAACATTGGCTTTCTCCTCTTTGTCCTTTCCATGGGGGAGATCCTTTGACTTTTTCCTTTTCAACTCATGCATCTTCCTGGTTATCCCTTGGATGAATTATTCCTCCATGTTTCTCTTACCACTTAAGCAAGCTAGTTGCTTCACTTTTCTCCTTATCCTTCTTCTCAAACTATTCTTCTATTAAATCCTTAACAGCTTTTTCAATGTTGGAGAGGGAGGGTGGAGAGTTAGGAGGGGAAGAGGGAATGGACCTTGGAATAGAGGGGGCAAGAGAAGCTATTTCTATAGTTCCTTCCTTATTATGTCAAGGCATGGAAATTGTAATGAATAGGCATGGTTGAATCAATTGGAGGTGTAAGAGTGGTTCCAAAAGAATGAGATTGGATAGGAATAGTAGATGTGGAAGCTTTGGGAGTAGAGTCTTTCTAGGCTGACATCCTAACCTTATTGGAGATGGGAATAACTGGAGGAAGTATGGGCTGCATGGTTGGATTCTTTTGCACAAGAAGAGAGGATGGGAGTTCAATAGTGGAAGGTTTCTATGGAGGTGGCTTGGTTGTCCCTCTCATCTTCTTCCTCAAAGGAATTTCTTCTTCCTCCACATCTCCTTATGCTCCTATAGGTTTCCTCTTATAAGTTTTCTTGGCCTTTTGACTAGACATAAATTTCTTCCCTTTAGAGGCCTCCTCCTTAAAATATCAAGAATATTTTCCTCAAGAACATTATCTAGTCTTCCAATATGAAGAATACTTCATGTCTTTTTTGATGTTGTGGAAAAAAAGGAACTCTAAATTTAATCATCTATTAAGACCTTTAAGAATTTATAGGTTATAGTGGGTAAAGATAAAACTAAGTGCTTTTTGTTGAGGCATCAAATAGTTCCCCCCAAAAAAGGGTGCACCAATAGGTGTGCATTAAGTCATGTTTTGTAGGTGGGCTGATACAACATCATGTATGATTGGTTATATAGTCATTAAATTTTTAGTAGTTATAGTACAACACTAACAAGCTTAAAGTCAAAACTACTCTACTAAACTTTTTTTGCCATTAATGTAGATCTGATCTACTTAGCTACTCCATTTTAAATATTTTTGCATTTATTATTGTAGGTTGATGATTCAAATGTTTGCATTGAAAGCAAAATATCTCCTAGCTACTCCATGATCCAATATATTTTCTGCATTAATTTTAGCACACACACATTCCCTTTGACAGGGATATTTGCTGACAACCCATGGGGGTGAATTTATTGTGAGAGATGACTGAGGTCAACGTAATTCAAATTCTATCTATGCATATTTGTAAGATGTATTCAGGGTTGGAAAACAGTTGCAAGATAGTTGAATTTCTTGTTTTTTCTATATTTTCAAAAAGAGCCCTCTATGGTAACCTTGCCTTTTTTATGAAATACACAGTCTGTTTTACCTTTTCATGCATGTTTTTTAGCACTATGTAAATTAAGATTGATTTGTATGTAAATGTTCATTACTTAAAATTTTGTTCTGCTCTTACCTCTATTAGAATCAGCTAAACATGTGTAAGTTTATCAGTTGTATCTAGTTATTTTGTGCATTCTCAGTATAGTGAGAGCTCCATAATCAAACCTGGTGTATCACCTCAATTAATTTATAATTTGATCCTCTTCCTCTTTCCACAATGGTGAATAGATTAGGTTTAGTCTAAGGAATAGCTAAATCTCTTACTCAGGAACCAGCCTCTCTCTAGAGATTTGATCTCCCTATAGGGTCCCACACTTGGAGATCATCTTAATGTTTCACTAGATTTTGGAAGCCCTAAAAATTTTCAACACAGGGTGCAAATCCAAGTGACAACATGACTTAATTAGGGTTTTTTTGGAGCCCCTGGAGATAGATGTCATCTTATCTTCTCTTTTATTATATGAGACTCCTTCCTAGTGTTCCTGTTGTGAATGCTTCCTCTTTAGCCCATCCCTTGTGTTCATGTTGAATCCTATTAGATTATTAAAAGGGCTTCCACGTATTATCATATCAAAACCTCCAATTATATTCATCATTTCATCAAGCCTCTCTCTCTCTCTCTCTCTCTCTATCTCTCTCTCTCTCTCTCTCTCTCTCTCTCTCTCTCTTAATGGGACTCAAACACAATATCATAGGTGCACAAAATACAACTTACTATTATATCATGCACCCATCCATGAAGAGAATTATAATTCATTCTAATACATAAAGGAGTGTCTAAACCATCTCCAATAAATAAGAAAAGAGGAAATGTGCATATTTAATAATAAACAAGTATTCAAGGATTTGAAGGAAATAGGTCTTAGAAAAAATAAAATGTGTTGCATTATAGATTAGAATTGTGTTGTTTGGATATGTGCTCTCTTGCAATTTTGATAGGCCATTGTCTGGAAGTACAAATTCAGTGCTAGAATTGTTAGAATGTGAAAACCTTAATTTCAGTGTTCTTTATTGAAGCTAAACATCTTTGGTCCTCATACTATATGAAGGTCCCTGACAATTCATGAAAGTCTTTGAAAAGATAGTGGAGTTTCGCACAAATATCATAGTAGATAGGGCCTTTGGATGCAAAATGTTCTTCACTTTCAAGGTCACAAAAAAGCAATTTGCATACACACTCATGTCATGGGAGGTCATGATCTAATTCCAACAAGAACTAATGCACAAAAACCTAGTTTCATTGACCATTATTTACCTACATGTGTCCCTAATTTATGACAATATATTATTTGTTTTCTAATTTAAACGAAATGTACACAATTATAATTATATACACATTGAAACTTTTCACTAGATATAGGAGAACATAATTAAATAATAACTCTCCTTACCATATAACTTTTAAGGCCACTTCTACTCTTTCCTTGAAAACTCAATTCTTCTATCTAGATATCCAAACTAACCTCTCGTTTTCTTGAATTTATAATTCTTAGTGTTGCCTTCAACCCACCAACCTTAAAATAGAAAAACAACCCCATTTTATAGATTAAATTCTCATTCAACCACCTACCTCATTCCACTCTAATATTTCTAACATGTCTATATTTTCCATGTGTTATTTGACAAGACATGGATAAACTTTACTCTTTCTTGAGCTAGATGGCCAACTGCCCTAATAATTTGCTAAGTGGGTTGTTAGAGTTTTAGGTATTTGACATAATTCATTAAATGTAGAGTATACATGAATACCAATGGGAGAGATATTGGTCTTCATAGTTGATCATTATTCTTTCATTGATTCTTTTACCTATTATTGCAAAACATTTAAGAAAAGTAGTCACTAAATCTAATCAATCATTCAACATGGTGTGGTAAATGAAAATTTATATCTGTATTTTCTACACACAAACCTTTGGAAGACATACTTTCTCTAGCTTTATCTTCTGAAATGATTTCTTTTGATGGGTTTCATAGTAATCTTTTCTAAATCTAAGTGATTTCTTTTATGAAATTTGATTTTTGCACATCTTTTAGGCTTTCATTCAATCCCTGTAAAAAGAAACCATGGTTAGCATGACTAATTAGACTAAAAACATGAGGGTTGTAATTGGCAACATCCAAGCTTACAACTAGTCCCATATTGATTGTGCAAACAAATTTGCTCCATATAATCAAAATAATGTCCATAATTTTTAATACTTATTTTTGCTAACCTCTTCAATTTTGGGGAACGTGACTATGAAAAAGTAAGAAAGCACTAATGTATTTAAATGCAAACAATTATAAAATAAAGAATTTGTTACCAAAATACCATACGACACTACAATTGGCAACATCCATACCTACAATTAGTTCCATGCTAATTGTGCAAACAAATTTGCTACATAGAATCAAAATAATAATAATGTCCATTATTTTCAATACTTGTTTTTGGTAGCAATGATCTGCTCTACTTGAAGCAATGATCTTATCTGGATGCTAAAGGTCACGAACAACATCATATGGAAAACACTGAATAGTCTTTGCATCCACAATACGACATGTCTAATAGATGGAGAGAAGATTGGTAGAGATCTCAGGAACAAAGAGGACATCCTCAATGCAACCATCTGCTAGCTAAATTGAGCCAGACCCCATAACTAGAATCTATGAAGAGTTTCCCACAAAAAATATGAGAAGTGGTGCTATCAGAAAGAGACTCAAAAAGATTTACTAAATGATTCATGTGATGTGAGGCTCTTGTGTCAAATATCCAATTTGATTTGGATGAATTCAAACCTGTAGCAGTAAGGGTGTGGTCTTTGCTATGTTTGGGAGTATCAATGTTGTGTTTCTTCATGGCTTCTTCAAAAGCCTTAATCCTTCAATAAAAAACTTAATGTAATGATTTTGCATCCCAAATAAAGTACATGGCCCTCTTTTTTTCTTCTTGGAGGAATTTTTACTTGACTTAGAAGATGTTGTGGTTGATGTATCAGATTTGGTCTTCTACTTAGATGATTTCTCATTGCATGAAGATGATTCTTCCTTTGATTGTTTTGAATGCTTATTACCTTTACCCTTAAATTCATGAACTACTAATGCTTGAATTTTTTAAGAAGTGATAGATGATGATATGATTGTCATGTTTGTTTCAGAATGGATTCTTATGTTCTTGATTCATATTTAATCATGGTGTTATGATGCATTGATCATATCCACAGTACTTTTTTTATCAGTTTGTGTACATTCTTGATATTCACAAGACTGTAGGATCAGGATAAGTATGTTACAATGCATATGTTTTATGATACAAGGTTGCTGATAAAGTTCATCTTGTCATGCTTGATCAGTGTGGGTCATTGAGGCTTGTTAATAATAGATATAATAGGTTGACAGAGACATTAATATTGATAGAGGCATCAATGTTTATTAATGGCTAAATCAATGGTTATCATTGTGAATTGAGCATTTCACATATTCTACTATGTTAGAATTTTGTTATCAAAATGCCTAAAATATTAAAATCCTAACTAGAAGCTCTAAGTGTATACAAAGAGATTAAATGTCATAAAGTATGTACTTTATGTTATAAAGTAATGTTGACCTGCAAGAGCAGGTTATACTACTTAGAGCAACCTGCTAGAGGGTTTTAATTCATGGCACCTACCAACCCCTTCATATCCTATTTACCATTTGAATTTGGTTGAATATCCTTATTTAATTTATGGAGAGATTGATTTTAAGAAAAGAATGGAATATCATTTATATTAGAAAGTCTGATTTAAACGGGAGCATGAAAAGGTTTCCAATGACTTTAATAAAGCATTTTAAAAAGCTTTAAATATAAAACATTTTTTTTTTAAAGCATTGAATATGCTTTAAGAGGGGAATGTGATAAGCAATTTCATGGTTTTATTTAAAATATTTTTTATGAGCTTCTAAAATGTTATTTTGTGCTATTTTCTAGGGGGCACATTTCAAGGAGAGCTTTAAGGAGATTTTGGAAGATATTAAGGAGATATTTTTTGGAATGAAATATTTATTTCTAATTTTTTGTGGCATGGAAGCTAATAAGGTGGAGGATATTAAAATGTTTTTTGGGAATTTATTTTGTGAGTTTTTAACTCATTTTTTTTGGAGATGGATTTTTTAATGGAGTTGATTTTTTGCAGAGAAGAAAATGATGAATGATTTTTTTGTGAGGAGAGGATTTTTATAAAAGAGATTTTATTTTTTTCTAAGGGCAGACATTTTTGTGAGAAGATTATATTTTTGAGAAGATGATGAGATTGATTTTTATTGAAGATTTTTTTTTATGCAAAGAGGATTTTTTAATGAAGAATATGAAGTCTTTTGTTGTAGATTGAAGAATTTTTTTAAGAAGACAAAGAGATTTTTTATAGATTATGAAGGGTTAAGATAATAAAATGGCAAAAGAGATTAACAAAATATAGAGAAAATTTTCATATTAGAATGATGGACATAAATTATTTTGCAAAGATTGATTTTATTTTTGCACATGAATATGAAAAAATTTTTGCAGATGATTTTTACAGATTGCAAAATATTGTTGAAAGGAAATGGAAAGACAATTAAAGAAGATGAATATGCAAAGGAGAGGAATTTTAAGAGATTTTTTGTTTATAATTTTTTTGAAGGTGCTCTGTGAAAGAATGGGATTACAGGAATATGAAAAGACATGCAATCTTTATATAATAGTTTTTGCAGATGTATTGAATATGAATTTTGAGAGTGTGGTCTAATATGCAGTGAAGACATTTTTGAAGAATCATTTGAAAAGAAAGTATAGATGATATTGTGAGATCATGTTTATGCATGAATGAACCAAACAAGAATGAAGGCTTTATACCAAGAGAACTTACAGATTGAATAATGAAGACAATATGATGTTGATTATGTTTCTGGAGAATTGGTTGTGAATTGGTAAATAGTTTTAAATTCAGATTGGTGCAAATTTAGAGAAGAAGCTTATGTAATGGCGCAAATCAGATTGTGTTGCAATCATTTCTTGTACACCTTGTTGTATTGTTTTGATTATGGTGATTGCATTTTCCAGTGAGGTTTGTAGGTTAGTGAGACTTTATATTTGTTAGTAAGACACATATTGCAGCTAGTGAGGCTTGCATGGTCAGTGAGACCTTCATGTAACCAGTGAGGTTTTGAGAGGATTTGAATAAGCCATTGAGGCAGTTTCAGAGTGGTTTTTATTCCCCTTGAGGTTTTTCCACTCATCATATCTTGAGTTATATTTTTTGTGTCTTCAGGATCTGTGTTTAATGTCCTGATTCATGCCTTCAATATTATAATTATACATCTGTGAGTTAATAAATAATTTTGCCTTTCTCTCTCTTTATCCTATAAGTCAAAATGATTAAAATTGTAATATTTATACAACACGGATTCACCCCCCTCTTAGTATTGTCCTAGACTCAGACAATATAATCCATGGAGAGTGAAAAACTATTCAAAACTAGGCATACTAAATGTTGATCCAAGTGCAACCAGTGTAGAGTAAAAAGTAGAAGTGAAGACCTGATAGGGACCTTTTAACTTTGACAAAACCAAGAAGATGCATTCCTTATCTATTTTTTTTTTACCACAATCTTGAAGTTGAGTTCAAGAAAAGACTTGAACTTGACTAAGTAATCTTCAATTGAAGGAAAGGCATCAAGAGACAAAGTTGTTAATTCAACATCCAATTGAAGTATTTTGAACTCATCAACTTTACCAAATAAATCACTAAATTTGTCCCACATTTTATTGGGAGTTGTACAATTACTTAGATGAAATTGCAAGTTATCAAATATATGGAGGCCACTAAATCCCATTGCCTCATCTAACTTATTGCCATAGACAAATTGTTTATACTCCCTATTGAATTGCAGTTGTTGATCATTTAGCATTTTTTATAACCCTTTAGTGTGAAAATTGTGTGGTGATAATAGATCAATTTCAGGATCCATGCTGAAATAAAACACAATGAGGCATGTAAATTGTGCCAGATAGACACCCCAAGTTTGATTAAAAAATGTAAAAGAAGCCCCCCTAGAATTTGGCACTTTATAACTCAGTGTGGATTACACTGAAAATACTAAGGTTACATGAATTATTAATAATAAATGTTAATAGTATATGGTAAACTAACTAGTCATGATGCTACCCTCAATAAAAAAGATAGTGGTTTTAGCTTGAAACCATTAATAATAACCTAGTTACATAGAATTTAGCATAAAATACTAACATGAGAAACTCCTCCTCTAGTTACAAACAATAGAAATGCAATCAGTTGTGTTAGACTATAAAAAGAATGGAATATTAACAAAAGTATTTTGAAATGTTAACATAAACCTTTACAAAGAACATAACCTACAAATGGTGGTTTGGAATAAGTTGAAAGGTATGAAAAATAATTTAATAATTTAGTGTTGCGAGTGAGAAGAGGAAAAATTATTGGAAAATGTGTAATTACCAACAGCTGGCATTAAACCTTTTTGTCTCTACTGAAGTGTCATCACCACTGCATGCATCGCCAATCTTAACTACCCACAATTTCTTCTTCTCCAATGCCTGAGCATCCACCTTCTTTGAATATAATGTAGTTTAATTTTCTTTCTATCTTGCCGTGTAGAGTAAGTTTGAAAATACCTTTTTTATCATAGATATAGAGGCTACTGTAATATGAAATATATCAATACAAAAATAATATATTCTGTTTGCTGTAGCAAATGCGTTGTTCACTGTTCTGTTTCCCCTATTTTTGTCTTTGTCTATTCTACAAATTGGTATCAGAGCAGGTTCTCTATTTATCTCTTAATTTAATTCTAAATTCCTTTCAATGGCTTCTTCTTCTGGTGATAGTCTGTCTAGTCTGCAGACTCCTTTATTCACTGGCAAAAATTATGAATACTGGTCATTAACCATGAAAGCCCTGTTTAGGTCATAGGATGTATGGGAAATTGTAGAGAATGGTTATACAGAACCCCCAGATGTAGCAGCACTCAATGCACTTACACAAGCTGAGAAAGACATTTTGAAGGAGCAAAGGAAGAAAGATGGAAAAGCCCTCTTCTACATTCATCAAGCAATGCATGAAAGCATACTCCCAAGAGTAGCAGCAACAAAGAAAGCAAAGGAGGCATGGGACACCTTACAGGTGGCTTACCAAGGTATGGACAAGGTTAAAACTGCAAAATTACAATTGCTTAGAAGAGATTTTGAAAACTTGTTAATGAAAGAGTCAGATTCTATAGAATCCTTTTTCCTCCATGTTGTTGGTTGGGTCAATCAAATTAAATCCCATGGAGAGGTTTTAGAAGACCAGAAGGTTTTTGAAAAAGTACTTAGAAGCCTCCCTTCAAAATTTGATCCTCTAGCTGTGGCTTTAGAAGAAACAAAAGATTTGAGTAAATATAGTATTGATGACTTACATGCCTCTCTGATAAATCATGAATATAGGTTGAATAGGTCAAATATTTCCTTGGAAAATGCATTTTCATCTCAGACTATTATAAGCCATGGTAGAGGTAGGAATAAGTTCAGTTCTGGAAGGAGTTCCACAAGAGGAGGATGTAGCAGCAGTCCTACAAATATTGCTGGAAGAGTTCAACCTCAGAATATTAGCCACTCAAGTGGTCATAGATTTAATAAATCCAATATTCAATGTCATTACTGTAAGAAATTTGGACACTATGCAAATGAGTGCAGGAAGTGACAATATGACCAGAACAATCAAAAACAAAATCAGAGTCAAAATCAGTCTGGGACTACACCAACAAGTTCTATGTGAAGGATGTATTTTGGGTAAGAAGCACAGAGAATCTTTTCCTGTTGGTAAATCAATTAGAGCAAGAGCACCTCTAGAAATTGTGTACTCAAATATATGCGGTCAAATTCAAACACCATCCATTGGAGGCTAGTCATATTTTCTGACATTCATTGATGATTTCACAAGAAAAACATGGGTTTATTTTCTTAGACACAAGTCTGATGCATTTATTTACTTTCAGCAGTTTAAAGCTCTTGTGGAAAAGCAAAGTGCTTACCATATTAAAATTTTAAGAACAGACAAAGGAGCTGAATACATTTCTAATGAATTTCTAAATTTTTGTAAGAAGCATGGTATTCATAGACAATTTACAGCCAGTTACACACCACAGCAAAATGGTGTCACTAAGAGGAAAAACTGGACCATAATGGAGATGGCCCGAAGCATGTTGAGAGCAAAGCATCTACCAAATGAGTATTGGGCTAAGGGAGTAGCAACTGCTATTTATATAATAAACAGATGTCCAACTAAATGTGTGAAAAATAGAATCCCTCAAGAGGCATGGACCGGTATGAAACATATTGTTTCTCATTTCAAAGTATTTGGTTGTGTTTCTCATGCTCATATTCCTGATGAGCTAAGAAAGAAGTTGGACAATAAAGGTGAAAAGTGTATTTTTGTTGGTTGTTCTGAGGATACAAAAGCATACAAGTTATTTAATCCAATTACGAAGAAAGTCATAATCGGCAAAGATGTTCAATTTGTGGAAGAAGAAGTATGGGATGGAAGTATAGATAAGACTGTGAACATAGTTTCAGCTGCATCACATGATGATATGGCGGATGAGGTATTTGCACCTCAAGATACACCTTATACAATTCCTCCCAGTCTTACACAAAGATCACAAGTTGTATCCCAAGCTACACCTTCATCTATAGTAAGGAGATCTTCAAGAGTGCAGCAGACACCACAACAAACTCCAGCAACTCCTTCAGCTAGAGTACTTAGAGCAAGTCCATCAAACTCTGCAAAAAACAATGCTTCTTCAGACCCAACCTTGTCAAGCATGCTACTACACAAAACAAGGAGTTTAAGTGAGTTATATAATGTTGATACAGCTAATTCATTATTTTCTTTACTTTCACAAATTAATGATCCATTATCATTTGAAGAAGCTGTAAAAGAAGAAACATGGGCTCAAGCCATGGATGAAGAAATTAATGCTATTGAAAAGAATCATACATGGGAGTTAGTGGATTTGCCTAAAGGCAAAGATGTGATTAGTGTGAAATTGATTTACAAAACAAAACATAGTACTGGTGGAAAAGTAAAGAAGCACAAGGCAAGGTTAGTAGCTAGAGGTTTCTCACAACAACCCGGAGTAGATTACAAAGAAACTTTTTCTCCTGTTGCATGATTGGATACAATAAGGACAGTGTTAGCCATTGCAGCACAAAACAGATGGTCTATTTATCAAATGGATGTAATGTCTGCATTCTTAAATGGATTCCTTGAAGAGGAAGTGTATGTGAAACAACCACAAGGCTATGAAATTCTGGGTCATGAAGGCAAGGTGTATAGGTTGAAGAAAGCGTTGTATGGACTTAAACAAGCTCCTAGAGCTTGGTACAGTTGGATTAACTTTTATATGATTCATAATGGATTTCAAAGAAGTAGGAGTGAGCCTACCTTGTATATCAAAATCAATGAGCAAGGTAAAATTCTAATTGTGAGTTTATATGTGGATGATTTGATATTCACTAGTAATCTTTCTATAGATTCTTTCAAGGCAGCAATGAAAAGTGAATTTGTAATGATAGATTTAGGGCTTATGAAATATTTCTTGGGCATCAAAGTCCATCAATCTAATGCTGGAATTTTTATTTCACAATCTAAATATGCTGGTGATATCTTGAAAAGATTTAATATGTTGAATTGTAAGTGAGCCCCAACACCAGTTATGACAAATTATCTAAGTAGAAGACCAAATCCGATACATCAACCACAACATCTTCTAAGTCAAGTAAAAATTCCTCCAAGAAGAAAAAAAGAGGGCCATGTACTTTATTTGGGATGCAAAATCATTACATTAAGTTTTTTAACCCCTCTTTTTCCCTTTACCACCAAGCAAAACAACACACACAAAAGCAAAAGCAACAACCACAGCAGGGGTCCTCATTTTGCTAAGGAGTAAAATGGGGCATGTTGTGAACATCACAACAAAGACCAAATCTGATACATCAACCCCAACATCTTCTAAGTCAAGTAAAAATTCCTCCAAGAAGAAACAAAAAGGGCCATGTACTTTATTTGGGTTGCAAAATCATTACATTAAGATTTTTCATTAAAGGATTAAGGGTTTTGAAGAAGCCATGAAGAAACACAACATTGATACTCCCAAACCTAGCAAAGACCACACCCTTACTGCTATAGGTTTGAATTCATCCACATCAAATTGGATATTTGACACAAGAGCCTCACATCACATGACTCATTCAATAAATCTTCTTGAGTCTCTTTTTGATAGCACCACTTCTCATATTTTTTGTGGGAAACTCTTCATAGATTCTAGTTATGGGGTTTGGCTCAATTTAGCTGGCAAATGGTTACATTGAGGATGTCCTCTTTGTTCCTGAGATCTCTACCAATCTTCTTTCCATCTATCAGACATGTCATATTGCATTTTCTTCATGGCTTCTTCAAAACCCTCAATCCTTTAATGAAAAATCTTAATGTAATGATTTTGCATCCCAAATAAAGTACATGGCCCTCTTTGTTTCTTCTTGGAGGAATTTTTACTTGACTTAGAAGATGTTGGGGTTGATATATCAGATTTGGTCTTTGTTGTGATATTCACAACATGCCCCATTTTACTCCTTAGCAAAATGAGGACCCCTGCTGTGGCTGTTGCTTTTGCTTTTGTGTGTGTTGTTTTGCTTGGTGGTAAAGGGAAAAAGAGGGGTTAAAATTGCAAACTTTGTTAAAATAGAAAAAACATGCATTTTCAGTACCAGGGCATGATATGGTTGGATTCCTTGTGAAAAATGAGCTAGGGTTGCTTTTTGAACCATCTTAAAATTTGCCATATTTTGCAAGTTATGATCATTTTGGTAAAATGTACATTCAGGTTTGTATATCGCTTTGCATATACAAAGTCCTTTGTATGTGCAAAGTCACTTATACTTAG
Organism: Cunninghamia lanceolata; assembly: GCA_027924645.1. Classification (NCBI taxonomy): domain Eukaryota; kingdom Viridiplantae; phylum Streptophyta; class Pinopsida; order Cupressales; family Cupressaceae; genus Cunninghamia; species Cunninghamia lanceolata. Next base: position 8,632,965 of record BSBN01000937.1, on the reverse strand, counting down.
TCGCATTTTGCGATCGGGTTGCATATGCATTATTTGATTGCATGTTGGGTCATTGTATATGTCACATACATTGCCCTTTGTGGATCGCTTCCATATACTAGGCTGAATGTATGTCTCTTTTTTTCTTGTATGCATTTGGTAAAGGTTTTGAAATATACATACAAGATGGACCCGAAGTGGTGTTAGGTTAAAATGAATTGATGTTTTGAATCCACTTTGTATCTCATGTTGTATGCTTTGGTAGGTCAAAATAGACGAGGCCAAATATACATTGGCAATATACACCGCGCGGATTTGAAAGTTTTTTTAATAGGGTTAAAATCATTGTACATTTCGGGTTTGTATATTTGTGCATACATTTGGAACATACAACGTCCATATGCAAATCGCAGACCCGAAGGGTTGTTTAAATAAAGTTAGTTACTTGTTTCGAAATATACAATGCATAGGATACAAGTGTTCTATATACAACGCAGACCCGACGGACTTATTAAAGCAAATTAAGTCATTGTATATTCGACGCTTGTATGTTTTGACATACAAGCGGAACATACAAGGCACTGTTCACATACAAGCCAAATTCGAAATAAAGGTCCAAAATAGAAAATTTATTGTATATCAGAAAAAACATACAAGCGGAGCATACAAGTCAATATCCAATGTCAATATACATAGTGGACCCGAAAAAGTCATTAAACATTGTTAAATCGATGTACATTCGGTGCTTGTATATTTGGACATACAAGGTAAAATATATATTGGCAGTATGCATCGCACGGAATTTAAATCTTATGAAACATGGTAAATTCATTCTATATCCGTGGATTTGAAAGGAGGGTTTTGTAAATATACAAGACCCGATATACAACGCGGATTTAAAAGTTTTTGGAAATAGCGTTAATTCATTGCATAATTCTAGCTTGTATATTTCAACATACAAAACTGACATGCAATAGTTTATACAACCCAGAATCCAAATAAAATGGAATCTTATTAATGCAGTGTATAAAACCTGAATGTATATCCTAAGATACAAAGCCAAATATACATTGACAATATACAGTCGCAGAATTGAAAGGTTATAAAAAGGAGTTAAGTGCTTGTATTTTTTTGCGTTTGTATGTTGTGATATACAAATGAAATATACAAAGGTGACATACAAACCGTGGAATTGAAAAGAGGTTGGAATCCGATTAAGGCTTTGTATCGCATCCGACTTGTATATCGGAGGATACATACAAACGAAATATATAACGCACACTTGAAAGGTTTTTGAAACAATGTTAAGTCGTATAATTTCGGCTTGTATATTTACATATACATTGCAATATACAAACGGCATATACAATGTGGAATAGAAGGAAAAGTAAAATATGGTTAAATGCTTGTATAAGATCCAAATGTATATTTTGGACATACAAGCCAATATACATACAATGAAATTTACATTGGACGGACCCGAGGGGATTATTAAAGAGAGTTAAGTCATTGTACATTTCCGCAATGTATATTTTGCAATATACAATGCACTAATACAGGCTAGATTCAAAATGGAAATTAAAAATAGATAGTTCCTTGCATATTTTGGCCCTTGTATATTCGATATACAAACCTGATATAAAAGGAAAATATGCATTCACCACATACAAAGATTTAAACAAGGAAATGGGTGGGAAAATGATGCGATAGCAATTTGAAGCATTTTGGAGCCCGATTGTATATTATCGATCGACGATGGTTGACCCGACTAGTTTTAGTGTTGTATATGCATTTTTTGGACATGATTTTCACAGATTCAGGGCCCAATGGATGCATTCGCACAGTCATGACTAGATTTGGCAGTTGTTTTCCTTCCTGCAGGTTTATTAAATGATAATATTTATTGCTTATCCATTTTTGCAGGTTTACAGTTGAAGAAGGAGCTGAAACTTAATGGCGATGACATCACAAAGGAAACAAATCAAATCTCGGAGGAAGTAGAAGGAAGATAAGGATGAAGTGTGAAGAAGTCAAGGGCCTTCATTGATGAGGACAAAATGCAGCTGAAGGCATTATGACAGCAGACAGCGGAAGTTATTATTGAACTGCTAGGGTTTCTAGGAGGGTATATTTCACCCAGATTTGATATGTGCTCAGAGATATTTTGGGAGACTTGTTCTCCAGCATTTATTGCTATAACCAGAAGTTTGAACCATTGTTTACCTAGGGTTTTGAGTTGTATTGAGGACAATCAAAGTCTATATATTGTGCCTCTCTACATTGTAAAACTTTACACAGGGATTTTTTAGGACACTGGGATTTTTTTTAGGACATAGGGATTTTTTAGAATAGAGGGACCTTTGAGTTTAGAAGTGGAAGAAGGAGGTCGCTTGTGTCTTCAATAAGGAATGCGTGGAATATCTAGCTTCCTTACTGTATCTGTAAAGCTTGTAAGTTTTCTGCAATTTGATCATTGATGCTAAGAGTCATTCAGACATTATAAATCTTATATGACTGTCTGTTTCTAATACAATTGAATCTAGAATTTTGCATCTATCTTCTGAGTGTTTTCTTTCTCTTCATTGTGTTTAAAACATTTTCTCTTAGAGCTTGCAATTTTAGGTGTATGTTTGTGAAAATGCTCAGAACTTACATTTAAGGTTTTTTGTCTGTGGATTTGATCAATTTGCTGCAATACTTATAAAGTGTATAATAGAACAGTTAGATCCTTTGGTAGAATGAATGATGTTTAGTTTAGATCTTTCTAACTTTTCCCAACCCACCTGAAAATACTTAGCTTAAAACGTAGAAATTTGAAGGAAATTTGTCTCATATTTGAAAGGTATGCATAACTAAGTTGAAAGTAGACAATTTTTTCATAAATATTTAAGAGGAGAAAGCTGCAATAATTCAAGAAGACCATTTCAAAGCTTTGCAGCACAGCAACACTTTTATGCAAAGCAATGAACAACATGCTGATATTTATGATCTTTTTGCATAATTTGAGTCCAGTTAACCAACAGGAAAGCCTAAATCATGTAAGGCCCCTTGCACATTATAGCTTCACATCGACCAACTGAATTTGCCCAACAGGTCAAGACCTGACCATATTAAACTTGGGATTAAGGGAATCTTAACCGATTCCTTCATATCTTTCAAGTCAGTTTTGGTTCATTTTATGTGAATTTTAACTAATTGTTATGATTGCATCAAAACCATCATCAACAATTTTTTGGCGCTAGAAGGAGGGCCTGACTTGAGTTAGGATTTGTTTCAAGAAAAAACTGGCTAATAATAGTGATAGAGTGACTAGATCTAGATCCAGTTTAGGGGATATATTTTGTGCAATTACCTGATATAAGGCAAAGTAAGAGCCCTTTGATTTGGAATCCTAAAATATTGCAAGCAAGAGGTTCATTTGGAACACCCCATAGATCACCTTATAGTATCCATAACATGGTAAGTCCTGACAGATCTTCATTCAGATCTTTAAATAGTGGTTCAGGTACTCCTAGAGGTCCTAGTCCTCCTAAAGTTCCTAATCCCCCAGGAAATCCAGGTGTCCCTATAGGTTTAGGTCAGGCTCAAGCACCTGCAATGGCTTATTTCAATGCCCAGTCTCCCATAAACTTTAATGATTATAACGAGATGCCCAAAAATCCAAAAAAAATGTCCTAAATACCAGTTACACCAAGACCCGGAAGACCACATTAGAATATTCAAGGAGGCATGCTTTAGGGCTAGATTAGAGCACGAGGACATTGTGTGCAGATTGTTTCCCTACACCTTTAATGAACAAACCTCTAACTGGTATGTGAACTTACCCAACGGTTACATTTCTTCTTGGTCACTTATGGAAGAAGCATTTTTGTCTAGATTTAGAGGACCCATTGATCCTTGTATCTTGTATCATAAATTGGCTACTATAAAAAGAGGTGAGGGAGAGCTAATTGATAATTTCAATGACATATTTCAAAAGGCCTACTCTAGGCTGGTAGCTCCTTACACCGTACATGATGATACCTTGTTAGCCATGTACTATGCTACATTGGATCCTTTAACTACCATGTTTGTCAAAAGAAAGCCTGACATAGATTCAATATCCAAAGCCTATAAAGAGGTAGCCTCAGTAAATCAAGAGATGAGGCATACAACTTGTAGCCCATTTGTTAATGGAGGAAATTTTGGGATGCAAAATCAGGCACAACCTTGGAATGGAGTCCCTACGCATCACACTCCATTATTAAATCCAGTTCCTTCTTACACACCTATGTATAGTCCTACCCCAATCCAAGCCATAGCTCCTTACACAAGTAACACTTCTAATAATAGTCAAAATAATGGTCAACCTTTCTTCCAACCCCCTAGGGATACAACTATGGCAAAAGCACAAGAGGAAAGGGAAGAAATCAAAGAGATCTCTGCACATTTGAAAAGATTGACCACTGAAGTAACACAACTAAGAAATGAGAACCTCTATGGAAGAGGTAACCAAGGATACAATCAAAATCAGAGTTATAACTAAGGCCAAAATCAGAACTATAGTTCAAATAAAAATTAGCATTACAATCAGAACTATAATCAGAGCCATACCCAAAATAATAGCCAAGGCCAATGTTCAAAGTAGAGCCAAAACTATAATCAACATCAAGGTCCTAACCAAGGGTAACCAATGCAAAATAGAGGGCCAGTGATAGATAATAGGGCCTGGGGTAACAATAACAGAAATCAGAATCAACCTAGGCCACCCAAGATATGGAACACTAGACCAAACAATGGTACTTGAGCTTCTCCTTTTGAGAATATAGATAATCATGATGCAAAACAAATGGTTGGCATCCAAATGGCCAATACATCACAAAAAATTTGGTGCAGATTTCACAATACCAATGCCCATGCTGAGCTTGACTATCAATAGTTTCATTTAGCAGCCAGCATATTTAATATAGAGGTGCAGCCTCCTACTTCTAAATTTCTCATTCCCAAGGGTAATGAGGTAGTACCCTCAAGGTATGATACAACTCTAGTTCTAGAAACCTTTACCTTTGCAACTACAGAAGAGAAAGAGGATGAATTGTTGGAAGATGAGCCATACTTTTGTGAAAATCTTTACCCTAAATCAACCTTTGTGTTAAATGCCTTTCAGTTTCCCTTTGAAAGTGAAAATGAGGTATTAACTAAAATAGAAGAGGTGCAGGCCTTTCAGTAGATAAATAAATACCACACTTACAATTTAAGGAACAACACTAGGCCAGGAGGACCTTTCACCACTTCCATTCCTCCTAACAACTTCAATACACCCCCAGATCAGAATGCTAGCAATAATCCTGCCATACTTAAGGCTAATCCTCATGCAAACAGTGGAACAATAGCACAAAAGACCCAAACAAGTAAAACTGAAACAGTAGAAACAACAAGGTTAATGAGTTACTTGTCAGAGGAAATAAAGAAAATTAAGGTCAGTATACCTCTAAATGAATTATTGAAAACTCCAGGGATCAGAAATGGTTTTATAAAATCTCTGAATACATCTATGATAGATAAGGTGGCTGCTGATATAACTATTCCTAATAGAGATTCACCACCTAAGGAGAAAAGTAAGAAAGTTGACCTGCCTTCCAATACAAATGTAGTAATGTATGTTGATAGGAAGGATGCTCCTCCTTTCTTGTTAATTGTTAGATTGTGTGGGAAGAACATACACAATTGCATGGTGGACTTTGGTGCATTAGCCAATGAAATGCCCTTAGGAATATGTAAAACTCTAGGGCTAACTCCCACTAAGTCTGCCAAGGTTGTCACACAGTTAGATAAAACTGAGGTTAGTGTGATCGGAGAATTCATGAACATTTAGATGCAATTAGCTTCAGACCCTAGGGTAAGCCAATTCGTTGACATTCAAATAGTGGATATACTCGTGAATTATGGGATGTTGCTAAGTAGGGATTGGTCCAAGACATTAAACAGATATATGGCCACTGATTTTTCACATATGTGGTTACCTTGGAGAGGTGTCACAAACCAGATTAGAATAGAGGCAGAACCTAGGATGAAACATATGATAACAGAGTATAATCGAACAAATGAAATATTATATGCTACTGTTGAACCTGGTGTTTATAGGGTTACCAACAATGGGGTGCAAATTGAAGAGATCATGATGTTAAACTTTAGAGAAAAACATGTTAGCAAGGAGACAGCATTATTCATTGAGTCTGATGGAAATTCTTCAGATGAAGAAAATAGTGCAATAGGCAAATTTGGTCGTGCCATTAGACAAGAGGTGGAAGAGTGCATTAAACAAAATCTGCCCACCCAATGTAAATTGTATAAAAGCAGATGTAGAGTTCATGATAGGCCACGTTCTAAGGAGAGTTGCAGAATGTGCAAAGACGTCATTAAGTATGAATACAGAAAATGCATGAAGAGGGTAGGGTTACAAGAGGAAAATGTGAATCTTGATCAACCACAGAGATACGTTTAGGGTGATGTAGGTGCTCTGATTTCAAATTTAGAAGAGGGAATAAAGGACAAGGGTAGTTGTCTTTCTAATTTGCAAGCTGAAAATACACATATGCAAGTTAACCAAACAGAAATACCCATGAATAAATATACCAGCACCTCACAAGCAATAGAAGAGACAAAGCACACGTGCTAAAGTAAAAGGTCTGAAAAGTAAAGATAGCATGTGGACACTAAAATGTGATGGGTCCAAATCAAAGCAGGGTACGGGTGCAGGTATTAAACTCATAGATCCTCAGGGTAAGTCATACCTAACAGCATATAGACTGCAGTTTTCTGATACTAACAATATTACTGAATATGAAGCCTTAATTTTGGGACTTGTCAAGGCCGTTAAGAAAAAGGTGAAGACGATTAAGGTATTTTTAGACTCTGAACTAGTAGTCAGACAAGTAAGGAAACTATATGCCTACAATTACAAGAGAGTGATTTGTTATAGACATAGAGTATGGGGTTTAATAGATTTATTTGATGCTTTCAACATAGAGCACATCCCTAGAGAGCTGAACGACATGCCGGATGCACTAGCAGTTGCTGCTAGCACATTAGAACCCTTGACACTGTCATGATTGAGATGATTTGCTGTTGAGTTAGTTAACATTCCCAATATCCCAGACAATGTTACACACTTTCAAGTATTTGGAGGGGATCATCAAATTATTGACTTTCTGACCTGCAATGAGGTATTCTAAGCTCAAATCATTGATGAACAAGAAAGACCTAAGATAACATGGGACGAAGGGGATATAATCAACTTGAAGAGCAACTTCTTACCCACAGGGGTAATTGAATTAGAACATATTTTTGACTTCGATGGAGTAGTAAGACAGAAAGACTTACCCAAAATAGAAACAGGTAAGTGTGATTTACACAACTTAGGGATAGAGCAAAATCCACAAAATGTGCTGATTGGAAAGGCTTGTTATGAGAAAATAAGAAGAGAAATTATTGATGCCCTGAAAGATTATAAACACGTAATAGCATGGACATATGAAGACTTGAAAACATATGATACGTCCATCATAACTCATGTAATACCTTTGAGATCGGAGGTTAAGCCATTCAGGCAAAAACAAAGGCCTATGAATGTCATTCTAGACCCTTTAATCTTTGAGGAAGTTAAAAAATTGCTGTTTGCGGGAATAATTTTTCCAGTTAGACATTCAGTCTGGGTAGCTAACTTAGTGCCAGTAAGGAAGAAAAATGGATACATCAGATTATGCATAGATTTTAGAAACTTGAACAAAGCATCTAAAAAGGACAATTATCCTCTACCTCCAATAGACAAAGTGCTGCAAGCAGTAAATGGGGCAAAGATGATGTATTTTTTAGATGTTTTCTCAGGCTATAACCAAGTTTTAATTGATAGAGGTGATAGATTAAAAACCACCTTCACTTGTAAATGGGGAAATTATGCATATAGGAGAATGCCTTTTGGTCTGATCAATGTAGGTGCCACTTTTTAGAGAGCCATGGACATCGCGTTCCATGGGTTATCGGGGAAGTGCATTGTTGTGTATATGGACAATCTGACTGTGTATTCCAAGAATGCATCCACTCATGTTGAGGATCTCAGGAAAATACTTAAGCAATGTGAGAGGTATGGAATTTCCCTTAATCCTAAAAAATGTTCATTTGGAGTTACTAAAGGTAAATTACTAGGGCATGTCATTTCTGAAGATGGAATATCAATTGACACAGATAGAATAGAATCAATAAAAAGTTTACAAACACCAAACAGTAGGAAAGAGTTAAAATCATTTTTTGGTTTAAGATTAACTTTGTTCGGAAGTTTATCATGGGTTTTGTAGAAATCGTGCAACCGCTAAATGCCATGTTAAAAAAAGATGCACAGATGGAGTGGATGCCTACGGCTAAGGCTGCATTCGAAGATATCAAGAGGGCCATTTCTGACGCCCCTGTACTGACAAGCCCAGACTACATAAAGTCATTTTATATCTACTCCTTCGCATCCTCCCATTCTGTCGTGGCTGCCCTGGCACAGAAGGGTGAAGACAATGAAGAAAAACCCATTGCATTTATGAGCGCACCTATAAAAGGTGCACAATTAAGATATATGGATACCAAAAGACAAGAATTTGCGTTAATAAAAGCCGTAAAAAAATTTAGGCATTATATTTTGCGCAGCCAAGTCAAAGCCATAGTGCCAGACGTAGCAGTAAAGATGTTGTTGATGCAAAGCGAGCCTGGAGAAAAGAAAGCCAAATGGATCACAATGCTGCAAGAATTCGACATGGAAATCATTCCAATGAAGCTAGTCAGAGGGTAGGCATTGGTACAAATAATAGCAAACATAGACCCAGATTTGATAAAACAACAGTATGTGCTGAGCTCTCATGACATATCAAACTGGTATGGTGATTTAAACACTTTCCTAATAGCTGGGAAGTACCCAAATAAGATGAAAGCTTCTTAGAGGAGAGCTTTGAAGATTAAATCACAAAAATATATAGTACAAGGAGGTCTTCTATTCAGGAAGAACCATGATGGAATTTATTTGAGATGTCTAAATAGAGCTAAAGCAGACAGGGTGTTAATAGAACTACATGACAAGTACGGAATTGGTCATGGTTCCCATCTAGCTACAACACACAAGATATTAAGGGTGGGCTATTATTGGCCCATGATGTTCAGAGATACAAAGAGTCACATTAAGAGTTGCCACACCTGTCAGACTACAGTAGATAAGGGAAGAAATCAGGCCAACCCATTACAACCTGTGATTGAATCAAGACCATTTGCACAGTGGGGCCTGGATTTTATTGGAGTCATCAATCCTCCATCTTCTGCAGGACACAAGTTCATACTGACGGTGATAGACTACTGTACAAGGTGGACTAAGGCCGCATGCTACAAATTCTCCACAACTGAGGTAGTTATCAAGTTTCTTGAAGAAAACATCATCACCAGGTTTGGAACTCCCTATTCATTGGTATGTGATAATGGCCCTGCTTTCTCTTCTTTAAAGTTTTCTAAATAGGCATTTGAATACGGGATTGTTTTAAGGTTTTCTTCAAATTATTACCATCAAGGTAACGGGTTAGCTGAGTCTACGAACAAAATTTTATTAGATATAATCAAAAATCTAATTGCAAAGAGTCCTAGAGAGTGGAATACCTTGTTAAAATATGCACTGTGGGTAGAGAGGACCAAGTTCAAAATAGCTTTAGGTAGTACACCTTATCATTTAGTTTATGGGACTGATCCCATACATCCAGTAAATTTGAGAATACCAATCTGGAAATTTGCCAATGAGTATTTAGGCTTTGATAATCATATGGAAGCCAGGATAGTACAAATGCTACAACTAGAAGAGAAGAGAGGTCAAGCCATCGAGAAATTTACAAAACACCAAGCAGTAGTTAAGAGGTGGTTTGATAAGAGGGCAAGAGTCAAGACGTTCAGGATATCAGACTTAGTGCTGTGCTGGGACAAAGCACATGAAAAGAAGGGGAGCCATGAAAAATTTGATAAACTATGGTTAGGTCCATTGCAAGTCTCAGAAATAATAGGAGACAACACATTTAGACTCAAGACCTTGACAGGGGAAGATGTACCATTACCAGTTAATGGCCAACATTTGAAACACTATTTCCAGGCCTAAGGTAAAGGGCAGTCTATTTTGTGTAATATAGTGTGGGTAATGTACAGTTTTCTTTGCTTTGTTTTATGTTTTCTTCTTTTGTTGTTTTCTTTTGTAGGTTAGTTGTTAGTATAGTTTTGTTTTTGTTTCCTTTTGTTTGTTGTTTTGTTTCTATTCTTTTGTTTGTATAGTTTTGTCTTCTTTTGCTTTGTTTTTGTTTTCCTTGTACAGTCTGTTTGTTTGTTTATTTGTTGTCTCCTCATCAAGGATCTTTGTCTGGCTTTAGAGTATTAAGGAGAAAGCTAACAACCATTGAAAACAGTATAAAATTTAGAATATTTAGGTTAATTATTTGCAATTTATGCATAACTTGTTGTGATTGTCATGAATGTAGAGAGTTGTTTACCTTCTGAAATTTTGTATTCAATAAATTTGATTGAGAATTCAAGAGAGGTTTCTCATGATGACACACCTAAAATCCTTGGGTTTGTTGAACCTACCAGTGTAGATATTAGGTGAAAAATCCAAGGTCACCCTTGCTACCATTACAATTCTCAGCTTAATTTCGGTAAGTGCTCATTGCTTGCATCATAAATTTACAAATTGCTATATCTTATAAAATTCCTATCAAGCATCAAAATCAATAAAGTATAAAAATATAAAAATATAATAAAGCGGCTTATACTGAAAATCCAGATTAAGCCATCTAAGTAACTCTACCGGGGCTATGGATGCTCACTGGCAGTAGGGATCTACTTAGGAGAATTGTAACGATAACCTTGATGGGGTTATAAACGCTCGCTGGTGGCAAGGCTCTATCCTGTCAGCTATGAGGGAATATCCTCAGCTACGTAGGCTAATGTTAGTCACTGGTTTGTTCAACCGATCTTCAAGATAAGGATAATTAATCACATGCACACACTTTAACTGAAAATGAAAATTCATGCACCCTTATTGAATACCTTAGGTCTCAAGTTGAATAATAATTTGCAGGAAGAATAGTTGGAAGTTATGGATTTATTTGATTTAGTTTTCTTAAATGTTTTGAATTTAATTATTTTGTTTAGTTGCTAGTTGTTGTGATGTTCACAACACACCCCATTTTACTCTTTCCACAATGGTGGATAGATTAAGTTTAGTCTTAGGAATAGCTAAATCTCTTATTCAGGAACTAGCCTCTCTCTAGAGATTTGATCTCCCTACAGGGTCCCACACCTGGAGATCATCTCAATGTTTCACTAGATTGTTAGAGCCCTAAAAACCTTCAACACAAGGTGCAAATCCAAGTGACAACATGAATTAATTAGGGTTTTTTTGGGGCCCCTAGAGATAGATGTCATCTTATATTCTCTTTTATTATATGAGACTCCTTCCTAGTGTTCCTGTTGTGAATGCTTCCTCTTTAGCCCATCCCTTGTGTTCATGTTGAATCCTATCAGATTATTAAAAGAGCTTCCATGTATTATCATATCAAAACCTCCAATTATATTCATCATTTCATCAAGGCTATCTCTCTCTTTCTCTATCTCTCCTAATGGGACTCAAACACAATATCATAGGTGCACAAAATACAACTTACTATTATATCATGCTCCCATCCACGAAGAGAATTATAATTCATTGTAATACATAAAGGATTGTCTAAATCATCTCCAATAAATAAGAAGAGAGGAAATGTGCTTATTTAATGATGAACAGGTATTCAAGGATTTGAAGGAAATAGGTCTTAGAAAAAATAAAATGTGTCGCATTATAGATCAAAATTGTGTTGTTTGGATATGTGCTCTCTTGCAATTTTGATAGGCCATTGTTTGGAAGTACAAATTCAGTCCTAGAATTGTCAGAATGTGAAAACCTTAATTTCAGTGTTCTTTATTGAAGCTAAACATCTTTGGTCCTCATTCTATATGAAGGTCCCTGACAATTCATGAAAGTCTTTGAAAAGAAAGTGGAGTTTCGCACAAATATCATAGTAGATAGGGCCTTTGGATACAAAATGTTCTCCACTTTCAAGCTCACAAAAAAGCAATTTACATACACACTCATGTCATGGGAGGTCATGATCTAATTCCAACAAGAACTAATGCACAAAAACCTAGTTTCATTGACCATTATTTACCTACATGTGTCCCTAATTTATGACAATATATTATTTATTTTCTAATTTAAACGAAATGTACACAATTATAATTATATACACATTGAAACTTTTCACTAGATATAGGAGAACATAATTAAATAATAACTCTCCTTACCATATAAATTTTAAGGCCACTTCTGCTCTTTCCTTGAAAACTCAATTCTTCTATGTAGATATCCAAACTAACCTCTCGTTTTCTTGAATTTATAATTCTTAGTGTTGCCTTCAACCCATCACCCTTAAAATAGAAAAACAACCCCGTTTTATAGATTAAATTCTCATTCCACCACCTACCTCATTCCACTCTAATATTTCTAACATGTCTATATTTTCCATGTGTTATTTGACAAGACATGGATAAACTTTACTCTTTCTTGAGCCAGATGGCCAACTGCCCTAATAATTTGCTAAGTGGGTTGTTAGAGTTTTAGGTATTTGACATAATTCATTAAATGTATAGGATACATGAATACCAATAGGAGAGATATTGGTCTTCATAGTTGATCATTATTCTTGCATTGGTTCTTTTTCAATCCCTGTAAAAAGAAACTATGGTTAGCATGACTAATTAGACTAATAACACTAGGGTTCTAATTGGCAACATCCAAGCTTGCAACTAGTCCCATGTTGATTGTGCAAACAAATTTGCTCCATATAATCAAAATAATGTCCATAATTTTTAATACTTATTTTTGCTAACCTCTTCAATTTGGGGGAACGTGACTATGAAAAAGTAAGAAAGCACTAATGTATTTAAATGCAAACAATTATAAAATAAAGAATTTGTTACCAAAATACCATACGACACTACAATTGGCAACATCCATACCTACAATTAGTTCCATGCTAATTGTGCAAACAAATTTGCTACATAGAATCAAAATAATAATAATGTCCATTATTTTCAATACTTGTTTTTGGTGGCAATGATCTGCTCTACCTGAAGCAATGATCTTATCTGGATGCTAAATGTCACAAACAACAACATCATATGGAAAACACTGAACAGTCTTTGCATCCGCACTATGACATGTCTGATAAATGGAGAGAAGATTGGTAGAGATCTTAGGAACAAAGACGACATCCTCAATGCAACCATCTACCAGCTAAATTGAGCCAGACCCCATAACTGGAATCTATGAAGAGTTTCCCACAAAAAATATGAGAAGTGGTGCTATTAGAAAGAGACTCAAGAAGATTTATTGAATGAGTCATGTGATGTGAGGCTCTTGTGTCAAATATCCAATTTGATGTGGATGAATTCAAACCTGTAGCAGTGAGGGGTGGTCTTTGCTAGGTTTGGGAGTATCAATGTTGTGTTTCTTCATGGCTTCTTCAAAAGCCTCAGTCCTTCAATGAAAAATCTTAATGTAATGATTTTGCATCCCAAAAAAAGTACATGGCCCTCTTTTTTTCTTCTTGGAGGAATTTTTACTTGACTTAGAAGATGTTGTGGTTGATGTATCAGATTTGGTCTTTGTTGTGATGTTCACAACACGCCCCATTTTACTCCTTAGCAAAATGAGGACCCCTGCTATGGCTATTGCTTCTACTTTTGTGTTTGTTGTTTTGCTTGGTGGTAAAGGGAAAAAGAGGGGTTAAAATTGCAAACTTTGTTAAAATAGAGAAAAAAATACATTTTCAATACCAGGGCATGATATGGTTGGATTCCTTGAGAAAAATGAGGTAGGGTTGCTTTTTGAACCATCTTAAAATTTGCCATATTTTGCAAGTTATAATCATTTTGGTAAAATGTACATTCAGGTTTTGTATATCACTTTGCATAGACAAAGTCCTTTGTATGTGCAAAGTCACTTATACTTAGTCGCATTTTGTAACCGAGTTGCATATGCATTATTTGTTTGCATGTTGGGTCATTGTATATGTCACATACATTGCCCTTTGTGCATCGCTTCCATATACTAGGCCAAATGTATGTCTCTTTTTTTCTTGTATGCATTTGGTAAAGGTTTTGAAATATACATACAAGATGGACCCAAAGTGGTTTTAGGTTAAAATGAATTGATGTTTTGAATCCGCTTTTTATCTCATGTTGTATGTTTTGGCAGGTCAAAATATACGAGGCCAAATATACATTGGCAATATACACCGCGCAGATTTGAAAGTTTTTTTAATAGGGTTAAAATCATTGTATATTTCAAGTTTGTAGATTTGTGCATACATTTGGAACATACAACGTCCATATGCAAATCGCGGACCCGAAGGGTTGTTTAAATAAAGTTAGTTGCTTGTATGTTTTGAAATATACAATGCATAGGATACAAGTGTTCTATATACAACGCAGACCCGACAGACTTATTAAAGCAAATTAAGTCATTGTATATTCGATGCTTGTATGTTTTGACATACAAGCGGAACATACAAGGCACTGTTCACATACAAGTCGGATTCGAAATAAAGGTCCAAAATAGAAAATTCATTGTATATCAGAAAATACATACAAGCGGAGCATACAAGTCAATATACAATGCCAATATATATAGCGGACCTGAAAATGTCATTAAACATTGTTAAATCGATGTACATTCGGTGCTTGTATATTTGGACATACAAGGTAAAATATACATTGGTAGTATGCATTACACGGAATTTAAATCTTATAAAACATGGTAAATTCATTGTATATCCGCGGATTTGAAAGGAGGGTTTCGTAAATATGCAAGACCCGATATACAACGTAGATTTAAAAGCTTTTTGAAACAACATTAATTCATTGTATAATTCCAGCTTGTATATTTCGACATACAAAACCGACATGCAACAGTTTATACAAGCCGGAATCCAAATAAAATAGAATCTTATTAATGCAGTGTATAAAACCTGAATGTATATCCTAAGATACAAAGCCAAATATACATTGACAATATACAATTACGGAATTGAAAGGTTATAAAAAGGAGTTAAGTGCTTGTATTTTTTTACGACTGTATGTTGTGATATACAAATGAAATATACAAAGGTGACATACAAGCCATGGAATTGAAAAGAGGTTGGAATCCGATTAAGGCTTTGTATCACATCCGACTTGTATATCAAAGGATACATACAAACGAAATATATAACATGGACTTGAAAGGTTTTTGAAACAATGTTAAGTCATTGTATAATTTTGGCTTGTATATTTACATATACATTGCGATATACAAATGACATATACAATGCGAAATAGAAGGAAAAGTAAAATCTGGTTAAATGCTTGTATAAGGTCAAAATGTATTTTTTGGACATACAAGCCAATATACATACAACAAAATATACATTGGACGGACCCGAGGGGATTATTAAAGAGTGTTAAGTCATTGTATATTTGCGCAATGTATATTTTGCAATATACAATGCAATAATACAGGATGGATTCGAAATGGAAATTAAAAATAGATAGTTCCTTGCATATTTTGGTCCTTGTATATTCGATATACAAACCCGATATAAAAGGAAAATATGCATTCGCCACATACAAAGATTTAAACAAGGAAATGGGCAGGAAAATGAAGTGATAGCAATTTGAAGCATTTTGGACCCTAATTGTATATTTTCGGTCAACGATGGTTGACCCGACTGGTTTTAGCGCTGTATATATATTTTTTGGACATGATTTTCACAGATTCAGGGCCCGATGGATGCGTTCACATAGTCACGACTAAAATTGGCAGTTGTTTTCCTGCCTGTAGGTTTATTAAATGATAATACTTATTGCTTATCTGTTTTTGCAGGTTTGCAGTTGAGGAAGGAGCTGAAACTTAATGGCGATGACATCACGAAGGAAACAAGTCAGATCTCGGAGGAAGCAGAAGGAAGATAAGGATGAAGTGCAAAGAAGTCAAGGGCCTTCATTGATGAGGACAAAATGTAGCTGAAGGCATTATGATAGTAGACAGCGGAAGTTATTATTGAGCTGCTAGGGTTTCCAGGAGGGCATATTTTGCCCAGAATTAATGTATGCTCAGAGATATTTTGGGAGATTTGTTTTCTAGCATTTATTGTTGTAACCAGAAGTTTGAACCATTGTTTAACTAGGGTTTTGAGTTGTATTGAGGACAATCAAAGTCTATATATTGTGCCTCTCTACATTGTAAAACTTTACATAGGGATTTTTTAGGACACATGGATTTTTTAGGACATTGGGATTTTTTTCAGAACATAGAGATTTTTTAGAATAGAGGGACCTTTGAGTTTAGAAGTGGAAGAAGGAGGTCACCTGTGTCTGCAATAAGGAATGTGTGGAACATCTAGCTTCCTTACTGTATCTGTAACGCTTGTAAGTTTTCTGTAATTTGATCATTAAAGCTAAGAGTCATTCAGACATTGTAAATCTTATATGACTGTCTGTTTCTAATATAATTGAATCTAGAATTCTGCATCTATCTTCTGAGTGTTTTCTTTCTCTTCATTGTGTTTGAAACATTTTCTCTTAGAGCTTGCAATTTTAGGTGTGTGTTTGTGAAAATGTTCAGAACTTACATTTAAGGTTTTTTGTCTATGGATTTGATCAATTTGCTGCAATACTTATAAAGTGTATAACAGAACAATTAGATCCTTTGGTAGAATGAATGATGTTTAGTTTAGATCTTTCTAACTTTTCCCAACCCATCTGAAAATACTTAGCTTAAAACGTAGAAATTTGAAGGAAATTTGTCTCATAATTGAAAGGTATGCATAACTAAGTTGAAAGTAGACAAGTTTTTCATAAATATTTAAGAAGAGAAAGCCGCAATAATTCAAGAAAACCATTTAAAAGCTTTGCAGCACAGCAACACTTTTATGTAAAGAAATGAACAACATGCTGGTATTTATGATCTTTTTGCATAAATTGAGTCCAGTTAACCAACAGGAAACCCTAAATCATGTAAGGCCCCCTTGCACATTACAGCTTCACATCGACCAACTGAATTTACCCAATAGGTCAAGACCTGACCATATTAAACTTGGGATTAAGCGAATCTTAACCGATTGCTTCATATCTTTCAAGTTAGTTTTGGTTCATTTATGTAAATTTTAACTAATTGTTATGATTGCATCAAAACCATCATCAACAATTTTCTGGCACTAGAAGGAGGGCCTGACTTGAGTTAGGATTTGTTTCAAGAAAAAATTAGCTAATAATAGTGATAGAGTGACTAGATCTAGATCCAGTTTAGGGTATATATTTGTGCAATTACCTGATGTAAGGAGAAGTAAGAGACCTTTGATTTGGAATCCTAAAATATTGCAAGCAGGAGGTTCATATGGAACGCCACTTGGATCACCTTATACTCTCCATAACTTGGTAAGTCCTGACAGATCTTTATTCAGATCTTTAAATCTTGGTTTAGGTACTCCTAGAGGTCCTAGTCCTCCTAAAGTTCCTAATCCCCCAGGAAATCTAGGTGTCCCTATAGGTTCAAGTCAGGCTCAAGCACCTACAATGGCTTAATTCAATGTCTAGTCTCCCATACACTTTAATGATTATAATGAGATGCCCAAAAATCTAGAAAAAATATGTCCCAAATACCAGTTACACCAAGACATGAAATACCACATTAGAATATTCGAGGCATGCTTTAGGGCTAGATTAGAGCACGAGGATGTTGTGTGTAGATTGTTTCCCTACACCTTTAATGAACAAGCCTCAAACTGGTATGTCAACTTACCCAACGGTTACATTTCTTCCTGGTCACTTATGGAAGAAGCATTTTTGTCTAGATTTAGAGGACCCATTGATCCTTGTATCTTGTATCATAAATTGGCTACTATAAAAAGAGGTGAGGGAGAGCTAATTGATAATTTCAATGACATATTTCAAAAGGCCTACTCTAGGCTGGTAGCCCCTTACACCGTAGATAATGATACCTTGTTAGCCATGTACTATACTGCGTTGGATCCTTTAACTGCCATGTTTGTCAAAAGAAAGCCTGACATAGATTCAATATCCAAAGCCTATAAAGAGGTAGCCTCAGTAAATCAAGAGATGATGCATACAACTTGTAGCCCATTTGTTAATGGAGGAAATTTTGGGATGCAAAATTAGGCACAACCTTGGAATGGAGTCCCTATGCATCACACTCCATTATTAAATCCGGTTCTTTCTTACACACCTGTGTATAGTCCTACCCCAATCCAAGCCATAGCTCCTTACACGAGTAACACTTCTAATAATAGTCAAAATAATGGTCAGCCTTTCATCCAACCCCGTAGGGATACAACTATGGCAAAAGCACAAGAGGAAAGGGAAGAAATCAAAAAGATCACTACACATTTGAAAAGATTGACCACTGAAGTAACACAACTAAGAAATGAGAACCTCTATGGAAGAGGTAACTAGGGATACAATCAAAATCAGAGTTATAACCAAGGCCAAAATCAGAACTATAGTTCAAATCAAAATCAGCATTA
Organism: Cunninghamia lanceolata; assembly: GCA_027924645.1. Taxonomy (NCBI): domain Eukaryota; kingdom Viridiplantae; phylum Streptophyta; class Pinopsida; order Cupressales; family Cupressaceae; genus Cunninghamia; species Cunninghamia lanceolata. Next base: position 8,614,327 of record BSBN01000937.1, on the reverse strand, counting down.
CAATTAGAACTATAATCAGACCCATACCCAAAATAATAGCCAAGGCCAATGTTCAAATCAGAGCCAAAACTATAATCAACATCAAGGTCATAACCAAGGGCAACAATGCAAAATACAGGGCCAGTGATAGATAATAGGGCCTGGGGTAACAACAATGGAAATTAGAATCAGCCTAGGCCACCCAAGACATGGAACACTGGACCAAACAATGGTACTCTAGCTTCTCCTTTGGAGAATATAGGTAATCATGATGCAAAACAAACGGCTGGCATCCAAATGGCCAATACATCACAAAAAAATTGGTGTAGATTTCACAATACCAATGCCCATGCTGAGCTTGACTGTCCATAGTTTCATTTAGTAGCGAGCATATTTAATATAGAGGTGCAGCCTCCTACTTCTGAATTTCTCATTCCCAAGGGTAATGAGGTAGTACCCTCAGGGTATGATACAGGTCTAGTTTTAGAAACCTTTACCTTTGCAACTACAGAAGGGAAAGAGGATGAATTGTTGGAAGGTGAGCCATACTTTTATGAAAATCTTTATCTTGAATCATCCTTTGTGTTAAATGCTTTTCAGTTTCCCTTTGAAACTAAAAATGAGGTATTAACTGAAATAGAAGAGGTACAGGCCTTTCAACAAACAAATAAAAACCACACCTACAATTTAAGGAACAACACTAGGCCAGGAGGACCTTTCACCACTTCCATTCCTCCTAACAACTTCAATACACCCCCAGATCAGAATGCTAGCAACAATCCTGCCATACTTAAGGCTAATCCTCATGCAAATAGTGGAACAATAGCACAAAAGACCCAAACAAGTAAAACTGAAATAGTAGAAACAATAAGGTTAATGAGTTACTTGTCAGAGGAAATAAAGAAAATTAAGGTCAGTATACCTCTGAATGAATTATTGAAAACTCCAGGGTTCAGAAATGGTTTTATAAAATCTCTAGATACATCTATGATAGATAAGGTCACTGCTAATATAACTACTCCTAATAGAGATTCACCACCTAAGGAGAAAAGTAAGAAAGTTGAGCTGCCTTCCAATACAAATGTAGTAATGTATGCTAATAAGAAGGATGCTCCTCCTTTCTTATTAACTGTTAGATTGTGTTGGAAGAACATACACAATTGCATGGTGGACTCTGGTGCATCAGCCAACGTAATGCCCTTAGGAATATGTAAAACTCTAGGGCTAACTCCCACTAAGTCTCCCAAGGTTGTCACACAGTTTGATAAAACTGAGGTTAGTGTGATAGGAGAATTGATGAACATTTAGATGCAATTAGCTTCAGACCCTAGGGTAAGCCAATTCGTTGACATTCAAATAGTGGATATACCCATGAATTATGGGATGTTGCTAAGTAGGGATTGGTCCAAGACAAATGAAACCGATAAATGGCCACTGATTTTTTACATATGTGGTTACCTTGGAGAGGTATCCCAAACCAGATTAGAATAGAGGCAGAACCCAGGATGAAACATATGATAACAGAGTATAATTGAACAAATGAAATATTATATGCTACTGTTGAACCTGGTGTTTATAGGGTTACCAACAATGGGGTGCAAATTGAAGAGATCATGATGTTAAACTAGAGAAAAATATGTCAGCAAGGAGACATCATTATTGAGTCTGATGGAAATTCTTCAGATGAAGAAAATAGTGCAATAGGCAAATTCGGTCATGCCATTAGACAAGAGGTGGAAGAGTGCATTAAACAAAATCTGCCCGCCCAATGTAAATTATATAAAAATAGATGTAGAGTTCATGATAGGCCACATTCTAAGGAGAGTTGCGGAATGTGCAAAGACGTCATTGAGTATGAATACAGAAAATGCCTGAAGAGGGTAGGGTTACAAGAGGAAAATGTGAATCCTGATCAACCACAGAGATACGTTCAGGGTGATGTAGGTGCTCTGATTTCAAATTTAGAAGAGGGAATAAAGGACAAGGGTAGTTGTCTTTCTGATTTGCAAGTTAAAAATGCACATATGCAAGTTAACCAAATAGAAATACCCATGAATAAATATACCAGCGCCTCACAAGCAATAGAAGAGACAAAGCGTGCTAAAGTAAAAGGTCCAAAAAGTAAAGATGGCATGTGGACACTAAAATGTGACGGGTCCAAATCAAAGTAGGCAGCGGGTGCAGGTATTGAACTCATAGATCCTCAGGGTAAGTCATACCTAGCAGCATATAGACTGCAGTTTTCATGTACTAACAATATTACTGAATATGAAGGCTTAATTTTGGGACTTGTCATGGCCGTTAAAAAAAAGGTGAAGACGATTAAGGTATTTTCAGACTCTGAACTAGTAGTCAGACAAGTAAAGAAACTATATGCCTGCAATTACAAGAGAATGATTTGTTATAGACATAGAGTATGGGGTTTAGTAGATTTATATGATGCTTTCAACATAGAGCACATCCCTAGAGAGTTGAATGACAGGCCGGATGCACTAGCAGTTGTTGCTAGCACATTAGAACCCTTGACACTATCAGGATTGAGACGATTTGCTGTTGATTTAGTTAAAATTCCCAGTATCCCAGACAATGTTACACACTTTCAAGTATTTGGAGGGGATCATCAAATTATTGACTTTTTGACCTACAATGAGGTATTCGAAGCTCAAATCATTCATGAACCAGAAAGACCTGAGATAACATGGGACGAAGGGGATATAATCAACTTGAAGAGCAACTTCTTACCCACAGGGGTAATTGAATTAGAACATATTTTTGACTTTGATGGAGTAGTAAGATAGAAAAACTTACACAAAATAGAAGTGGGTAAGTGTGATTTACACAACATAGGGATAGAGCAAAATCCACAAAATGTGCCGATTAGAAAGGCTTGTTATGAGAAAATAAGAAGAGAAATTATTGATGCCCTAAAAGATTATAAACATGTAATAGCATGGACATATGAAGATTTGAAAACATATGATATGTACATCATAACTCACGTAATACCTTTGAGACCGGAGGTTAAGCCATTTAGGCAGAAACAAAGGCCTGTGAATGCCATTCTAGAGCCGTTAATCTTTGAGGAAGTTAAAAAATGCTGTCTGCAGGAATAATTTTTCCAGTCAGACATTCAGTCTGAGAGCAGAGCATTGTGCATTTCAATTACAGTACAAGGAAACAAGATATACAATTTAATCCTTCCCCTTCTTATCAGACATAAAAACAGCAGGAGATTAAACATCATTTAAAGGCGTGTTTGAAACCAACGAAGCCCAGAGCAGCTGCAGGGCCTGCAACAATTGTTAATTTCAAGCAAATTAAATTAAATCTTTAATAGAAATTACATCCAAATATTCATGACAGAGTAGCCAAGAAAACACTTTTAAAACCCACCTCATCTACACCAATATTTGCAGTCTTCTTCTCTAGTTCACTTAGGTCTTTGACATTGAGCTGATTGAGCAACTTAACGCTTGTGATTGTAGAGCTGGGAGATACGTTCAAGTCATTTGTTATCATAAACATAACAGTATCTTTCACATAATCATTGCTACTTACCCCAGCTGTAATTTGGCTACTATTTTGACAGGCTTTGGGAGGAAATTCTACAAGGCAGTTCAGAGCAAGCCCACATGCACAGATTTCGTCAGGGTTGGTGCTGATATAGCAAACAACACAGTGATTGGCACGACCTTTTCTGCAGACATTTCTGCAGAGATAAAATGAACTTGCCACATTATCAATCAGAAGATTTTGGGGGGAGCATTTTGACACAACTTTAGGCTCTAGCAGCTCAGATTTGTCGCCATTCATGTACAGGGCAGGTAGCTTAGCCATAGAGACATATAGACTTCTAATAGAACCGACTTTCTTTGAGCTTCCTGAAGCATGACTCTCATAATAGCAACTCATCTCCGTTAAAACCATGTGTTAGCCTGTACGATGCCAACTTGATAGGCAAATCAAAAAGAAATATTTAAAGTTTAAATTATAATAATCAATTTTAATATAATTAAAAATTAAAAATTCTATTTTTCACATTACTGTTTAGCCAGTTGACTAATAGAACAACAGATAAATTGTATTTATTAAATCAATAAATAAAAAATTAAGTTTCAACTTTACAAATTTTGACAAATAAATTTAATATTAAATACTATTGATCCACTAAAATAAACTAATGCATCAGATGATTGCATCAATATTCCTACCAAAGACAGGAACTAATAATAGATCCCATGGAAGAACACTTTAGAAACACATTACATGCATTAAAAAATATCTTGTAAGAGTTTTTGGGGTTTGTTGAACTTGGTCATCAGCATTTCGAGAGTTCATGAACCATTGAACTCATTAACCATCTTCACTGTTTGGTTTTTCCTTTGTCAAAAAATTGGTGAGTTCATGAACTTAAGAACTTGCTAAGAAGCCTATTGTCATTCTTTCCTTTGTCACATTTTTAGAAAACTAATCAAGCCACGGGCAAGGTTTGCGAGTTGATTATAAAAATTGAATCAAATTTCAGTAAACGATTTGGAAATGGTCAGCAAAATCTTGAAACTAGGCTTTGTGAAGATTTTACAAAGGGTTCATGCACATTTGGGGATAAGTGCAACTTTGCACAGGTGGTAGTGAGTTGTGGGATGATTCTGTTTCTGCTGCTCCCTCATTCGTATAACTTTTCATTTCGTAGATTTGTTTCTTTGAATAATTCCTAATGTGTTTTGTTCTAGGCCCTCTACCCTCTTGCTGCAGAGACAGAAAAATAAAAATAGAAAACATGAATGCACAGCAAACACTTGCTACAGCAAACACTTGCTACAGCAAAGCATAAAAACATTATTGATTTTCTTCTCATAATCACTAGTTACATCGTGCCTCTCTAAATAGAGGACTTTCACATGCAAAATCTGCTAAAATATATCATAGGAAGATTTCTTTTTTTTCTTTTTGTTTTATTCATGCAATATAGCAGAAAACTAAAACCAACATTAATTGCTTTATTTTTATTGTGGGAGAAATTACTTCACGTTCTAACACTCCCCCTTAATTTCTACCACTAACTACTTCAGCATTTACAATGCCCAAATTCTTTCTTAGATGCTTAAAATTCTCCTTTGCTAATGCCTTTCCTGAATATATATGTCAATTGGTCTTTAGATCTGCAAAACTCCAAATGGATTTCTCCATTGTTTACCAACTCTCCGATGAAATAAAATCTCATATCAATGTGCTTGCTTCTCTTGTGAAAAACATGATTTTTAGACGATGCAATTGTTGATTTGTTGTCACAAAATATTGGTGTTCACTCCTCCTATGCTTATAATAAATCTGTCAATACTCTCCTCATTCAAACTACTTGTCATGTTGCTAATGTGGCTGCTACATACTCTGCTTCAATTGATGAAAGTGTCACCATGGGTTGTTTCTTTCGTGCCCATGAGACCACACCTGTTACAAAATGAAAGACATATTTAGAAGTACTCTTCCTATCATCAATACTACATGGAAAATCACTGTCAGTGTAACCAATCAAACCAAAATCATTAGTTGTGGAATATAAAATTCCATACTTTGTTGTTCCTACCACATAGTTTAATATTCTTTTTCCAACTTGCCAATGTGAGTCTTTTGGTGACTCCATTAATCTTGAGATCAAACTAAGGGTTAGAGCAAGAAGTTGAGTATAAATTTCGCGGAAGTCTTCCGTGGATGAAAAATGTTGCTTGGAACGGGAGCCTAAGCCAAACGGTTGCCCATTATGAAATGGGTTCCCATTTACGATCAGGCACCCAAAGCTAAAATGGGCACCCATTATGGAATGGGTACCTGTTTTTGAAAAGTATATTTTTTTTAGAAAATAGGCATGTAGCTTCATTTTAATAGCTACAAGCCATCGAACACAAGGGAGAACGATGCCAAGAATTGGTACTTGCATTGGCTGACCGCATTTTCCACCTCCAAACCATACCTGCCTCCTTAGATTGATTAACCAGTGCCCCAGGTTGGTTACCATCCATTTCTACCAATTCTCATTGTTTTTTGCTTTGTATTTTGTTGTTTTTGTAATTTTAAACTCTATATATTCAATCTCAAATCAAAAATAGGTAAACCCTAATGCATAAACTGTAAACCTTTAATTTAGAAATGGTAAATATTATTTCATAAAGACTAAACTGTAAAACCCTAATTCACAAAATAGGATTTCATAAATAGTAAAATGTAAAACCCTAATTCATAAACTAGGATTTCATAAATAGTAAAATGTAAAATCATAATTCATAAACACTAAACCCTAATTTAAAAACTAGGGTTTCATAAACCAAACTAACCTATTCTTTAAAACCAAAATGACTTATTAAACCTAAACCTAAAACTTAGAAACTTCACTTTATTATGTTTAAATTTAATTTAAACATATGGACATATATATAATATTTTTACAAACAGTTATGGCCACATGAAAATCCCTCCATGGATAGGTTTCTGTCATATGTGCTTAACAATAAACCTTTAAGAATGATATTTCAAAATCATTTGAAATTGTTTGCAATTTTGAATCACTCCAAAAAAAACTTAACAGTAGCTTACTTGGCAAGGCCCCTGCTTATAAGGTTTTTGGGACACATCATCAAATATGATGCCACAACAACATATGTAATGGCACGAATCTTCCAATTTATGACACCATTCTTCCATGGTGTGTAGTGAATTGTGTGATGAAATGTGATGCCATAATTAATAAAAAAATTGCTAAAAATCTATGAAGATACACTCACCTCCTTTAGTACGCTAAATAAATTTGATCTTTAATCCCTTTTCATCCTTTAGTCCTCATCCATTTAGGAGACTATAGTAGATACTATTGTTTGCATTCCATGTATCTCTTCCTCCCTAGTCTACTTCACCAAATTATAAGCAATGATTTGATAGACTGAGGATAGCATGTCTTGGTCATCTTTATTGACCATTAGACTTGCCACCTTTGTAATCCTAGACCTAAAAGGATACAATCTAATAGACAAAAGAGTTCTAGTCTTCTCAGGCCAAGGAGGTTCAATCATCACCAATATGGATGACATATCCTTTGAAAATTGTTTTATGGTCTACTTTCTTCTTTGAATGTTCACATAAAGCTAGGTTGGAACCAAGGAATTAATTGGATCTATAAGTTTTTTTCATGAGGTGGTGGGAAGGCCTATTCTTCTTGTTGCTCTACTAGATCCAACCTATTAGGCAATTTCCCCATTTCCTCCAATAACTTCTCCCCTTTAATTATTTCTTCTATGGTGAGAGGATTGATAACATTGGCTTTCTCCTCTTTATCCTTTCCATGGGGGAGATCCTTTGACTTTTTCCTTTTCAACTCATGCCTCTTCTTGGTTATCCCTTGGATGAATTGTTCCTCCGTGTTTCTCTTACCACTTAAGCAAGCTAGTTGCTTCACTTTTCTCCTTATCTTTCTTCTCAAACTATTCTTCTATTAAATCCTTAACAACTTTTTCAATGTTGGAGAGGGAGGGTGGAAAGTTAGGAGGGGAAGAAGGAATGGACCTTGGAATAGAGGGGGTAAGAGAAGCTATTTCTATAGTTCCTTCCTTATTATGTCAAGGAATAGAAATTGTAATGAATAGGCATGGTTGAATCAATTGGAGGTGTAAGAATGGTTCCAAAAGAATGAGATTGGATAGGAATAGTAGATGTGGAAGCTTTGGGAATAGAGTCTTTCTAGGCTAACATCCTAACCTTAGTGGAGATGGGAATAACTGGAGGAAGTATGGGCTGCATGGTTGGATTCTTTTGCACAAGAAGAGAGGATGGGAGTTCAATAGTGGAAGGTTTCTATGGAGGTGGCTTGGTTGTCCCTCTCATCTTCTTCCTCAAAGGAATTTCTTCTTCCTCCACATCTCCTTATGCTCCTATAGTTTTCCTCTTGTAAGTTTTCTTGGCCTTTTGACTAGACATAAATTTCTTCCCTTTAGAGGCCTCCTCAAAATATCAAGACTATTTTCCTCAAGAACATTATCTAGTCTTTCAATATGAAGAATACTTCATGTCTTTTTTGATGTTGTGGAACGAAAGGAACTCTAAATTTAATCATCTATGAAGACCTTTAAGAATTTATAGCTTATAGTGGGTGTGTTCACTTTATGATACAAACAACCCTAAAAATAGTGTAAAGAACCAATTAATTAAGAATTACTATATTGACTAGACTTGAATTAATTATATTTAAATAGGAAAGTTAACAGTTATAACTAAGGTAGACTGGTGGTCGTAACATGAGTTGGTGTAATATCTCGGTTCACCCGTAAACTAAGTTAGACTTAAAGGAATACTCTTTACAGAAATAAAGGTTTTTTTTTTTTTTTTTTAACAGGAGATAGAAAAGATTATAAGAAATAAAAATCACTCTAGTAGTTGCGAAGCTTCTTAAGACCCCTACTCCACATCAAGTAAACTGAGTTATAATGTCTAAAGATAACTTCTAGGTTTAACGGAAATTCAGTACAGTTCTTATAACATAACAATTTAAGGGCTTGGCATAATATTATGGTCTGGGAGATTATAAATATAGAGTAATAAAAATTCTAAACAAATGGATTTGTAGCATCTGAAGCCTTTCACATATATATATATATTTTTTATTATATTGGATTAAAGCTAATAAGAGAAAACAGAGTACAGCATATAGATGCAGCTGTGCATGCACTGGTAGAGCACTTGTAGAGGACAAAGGGGGCCTTTACCCCTAACTTGCAACCAAAGCATTATATGAAACAATATTTTTCTTTCAAAAGTTTGTGGCTTCATCCATGCTTTCACGATTTGTGTGCATGTTTGCTACGACATGAATAAATGGCAGGCATGGCTAATTTGTTGGCTGAAGTAGGACAAGGTTTTGTAAATTTTTGTTTGAAAACAAACAAATTAGGAATGAACTTTAGTTTGCCCTCTTACAACATGGATAGAGTGGGGACTCACTTACAACATGTAATATTTCCACGTTGGGCAAATGTAAATCCTTGCAACTATAAATGTTAGCAGATCAAAAGCTAGCAGAGGTAAGGTATAACATTCAAGGCGAAAATAAATATTGGAATTTTTTTTTTTTTTTTTTTTTTTTTTTGCAACCCCCAATAACACTCCCACATAAGGTTAATGCTAGAGTTAGCTTCTGAATATTGCTATGCAAAATGATACCCGTATTTAACTCAAACATCTTTTGATAGCATATACTCCGAATATTAAAGTATGTTTTAGCCCGCCAAATATTAAAATTTCACTGATTTAATACAACGCTCCAATTATTAAAATACCACAGATTTAAAATAGTAGCACAAACGGGATTATATTAAAATATGTTCTAGCACTCCAAAAATTAGACTCCTCAACCCTAAAAGGAGGCTCTTACCCTAACGATGCCCTAAGAAAACAAGCGAAGCATTTTGGGCTCTTCAACTCTGGCGAACAGGGAAACCCTAGGCGGCGGCCAGGAAAGATGGCTATTCTCAGGGGAAATCGAATCAATTTTTCAGGCCTCTTCTACACTGCATGGGGCAGAATCGATTCTAGCAGGTATATTGCTCTGTGTTTACTGCAACACATCTGGGTACCCTGGACTTCGAATCAAGACTTAGATGCAAATAACTTCTTCCCATTTGGTAACTTCTTTTCTTGTTGGGTTCTGGCAGGGTAGCGAACCAACAACAACTGAATCATTAAACTCTCATATAACATAAATATGAGTTTAACTAAGCTCACGGGAAATTGTTGCACACACAATGGCTTCTGGGACGAAATCCTGTTCGCCCTTCCCCTGCGGCTAAATTTTATGTTCTGATTGAAGGCGAAATGCCATGCGAGAAGATTGATTTTGTTTTATATTCATTCCATATGAGCTCGAACTCTCTCTCTCTCTCTCTCTCTCTCTCTCTTATAATATTATTTTATTATATTGTGTTTGTTCTTGTTCCAGCTGATTGAACAAGCCTTCATGGCCATGCTTTATAACACATCATGGGTTGCGGCCCTTTATGTGGGAGTACGCACTGCAATCTGGTGTCAAATCCTCTAATATTATATGGTGAGGCTGACATTTACCCGACCTCATTTATAATTTTGACAGGTTTAATAATCCGACAGAAAGGTTATGTGTTGAGCTGTGATTTTGAACCACAGGGGACCCATATCTACATCTTCACCACTTAGGCTTTTGAAATGCTGGACATTTGTAGTCATAGTTTTGGTGAAGGTAACAACACCCCCCCCCCTTAACACAGATACTCTGTATTGTCCCCTGTTAGTGGGTGGTCAAGACGCTTATAGCTACATCAATCAATCTATGTTAATTTTGGAAACTGACAGTGATATATCCCTAGCTAGGAGAGTGAAAGTACATCAAGAAATAGCAATTCTCATAAATATTATTATTCCTTGAGAGACTTGTTTTTTTTTATTTTTATTTTTTTTTCCTAATCACATTCCTATAGTTTTGAAACAAATATCCTTAAAAGATTATTATTTCGCTGCCGAAGAACCATGCCAGAAGTGCTTAAAAATTAGTTAGACTACAAGGAATGTAGAGAATTTTAACATCATGGTTGCTGCAATATAAAGATATAATTTAGCCCGAGTTGGGTTCCTCTACAATCTTTCTGGTTATGAATAACAATGTATGCTATGACTGTTTTTATGGTAACTCTAGTTTCAACAACAATGTTTCTGATTAATATTAAGGAGTTGTGAAAACAAAACCCAGATTTCTCTTTTTTTTTTGTTAACCCACAAGATATTCTATACAAGAAATAAATTAAAAAAAAAAAAACGAGGTTTACTATTGAGGTAAATGACAAGGAAGAAAAGAAAAGCAATCTTCTACTGTTTATTTTAGTTGAGTAGAGGAATCCATCATTCCTAATACCATACATTATTCCAATCTTCATGCTATTTGTGCAGTAATAACGTAGGGAGAGAAATCATAAATTCAGGTTTTCTTGGTTGGACATTCAATCAATCATATACTCTTTTGTTTACCCAAACAGTAATAAGTAAATACTCGTTTCCAACAGTAGTATTACTCTGTCTGGGGAAGTACCCATATTCAACTTTAAACAACAGTGGTTTACTTTTTACAGAATAAGCAATATGTTTTCTTTACTCCTTGAATACAAACGTAATAATTATTTATAAACTTTCTTTTCAAGATTTCAACCATTAGAGTATCCTTCTTCTTCAGCCTATAGGGACCTGCAACAAGAACCAACACTGCTTGTTCAACCAGTGGAGGCTCACCTCCCAGCCTAGGGCAGTAGCTGCCCACCCTCGAGCTTGGGGAAAACACATGGGGACCGGGTAGAACAAATACACCCACACAAAAGACAGTAACATTTGATTTTATAACAGCACAAACACAATTTCTCACATCAATTAAACCCAACATCACATTTGCAACAAGACCACAAAGGAATTCACAACCCACATCATCACTACACAGCATTTACAACCTCACCTAACTAAATGAACATTTAACTGAAGAAATTCATATGGGTACTCTTACCCAGCCAGATACTCCCAAATACAATACTTGAGATTGCACAGTTCCATGCCCAACACAAAACAGAAACACATCACATTCTGTAATTTTTAACATAACATTTACAATGTAATTCCTAATTACCCACTCAATATTTATCTAACCAATACTTTCTGTAATTTTTTTTTTAAGGTTCTAACCATTAAGAATTCAACCCAAGGTTAAATGCATACCTGAACCTTTTCACAGTAATTAGAGTAGATAGATTTAGTTATACTCCCCCAATCAAGGAATTTTTTTTTTTTTTTACAAGAGTTGATCCCTTGGATACAGCAGTTGGTAAAAATAGTTATAGCAGGTGAATCACCCCCCCCCCCCCAGAAAATTTACAGTAGTTCGTGGATAGCAGTTTTTTTTTTTTTTCAGCACTTGATTCTCCCATGGTTATAGTAGATGCCCCCCCGTCCTTACCATCGGTCCTGAGCAAGAAGAAAAAGATCCATAAAATAATTTAGGCAATTCCCTTGGTAGACACTTGTCCTGGACCAAGACACTTGTTTCACTTCTAGCTTAAGTTTCTATCTCCCTTACACAACACTTTTAGATGACTCATCAGCCCCTTGATTTTCGTCACTCTTTTTAGGGTGAAAATAAAGATTTTAAAAACTTATTATTTTTGTTAAATTTTCATCCAAAAAGGTACCTAGGCCCAAACCCTAGGTCCTTAAAGTTGAATGTTATGATTTAAGTGCCTATTTAATTATTTGTACCCTATAACAAGCTAAAGGGAAAACTTTCTTAATCATGGATTACACAACAGCTGATCAATTACATGCCACGACAATCACTACACATGATGATACATATCATGACACAAAGGACAAAATACAATATATGACCTCGCATATCACGATGTCATGACACAAAGGACAAAATACAGTATTTGACCTCACATATCACAACGTAGGGGACCCAAGCCTCTCTATAGGACTTGGTCAGCTTAACTGGTTACACACAATAGGGTTCCCGTGTATTTTCCCCTATTTCCACTGGCTAACAATTACCTGCACACTCACTTCAAATGTTAGTCATTATCACAATGCAATAGCCGAAGCGAACAATAATGAACATCAATCAATTATAATAACTCCATGTTTCACAATGCACAATATTACACCATGAAAGATCATAATAATTCAACTTGTAATGGATTACAATTATCATTTTCACCTGTTAGTAATCATAGCCATCATATTTAAAATACCATTTTCAAATGGAATTAAAACTTATTTTATCATCACAATCTCAATAGATACATCACCTTCCTTGACTCAATAATTGAATTCGTTCGCATAAATCACATATAAATAAGCTAGTTTGGTTATAGTCTAGGAACAGTATCAATGTAACTTCTGATTACACATTCCAAGTCATGAAAGGACCTTATGTATATAATTAGCCTTTGTTTATATTTATCAACCAAGGTTCCTCCAAATTGCATTCACCAATATAACATCACTATGTTGTAAACACAATAATAGGTTAGGGAAAAGTTTAGTATGTAATCACACATCTTAATCACCACCAAATGGATAATGTATGCATATGAAGAAGGTGCATCATTAAGCAATTCATCATGAGCCAAAGTTCTTAACCTTCATCGAGAGAGAGATACAATTCACATCACTAGTTCTCCGCTAATACATCACTATACCTAGAGCCACAAGGAATGGATTACAGATTGGAGAGGTTTTAAGGAGTGGTTAAGGGGCCTTACAGATGTCATCTTATCTTCTCTTTTATTATATGAGACTCCTTCCTAGTGTTCCTATTGTGAATGCTTCCTCTTTAGCCCATCCCTTGTGTTCATGTTGAATCCTATTAGATTATTAAAAGGGCTTCCACGTATTATCATATCAAAACCTCCAATTATATTCATCATTTCATCAAGCCTCTCTCTCTCTCTCTCTCTCTCTCTCTCTCTCTCTCTCTCTCTCTCTCTCTCTTAATGGGACTCAAACACAATATCATAGGTGCACAAAATACAACTTAATATTTTATCATGCACCAATCCGCGAAGAGAATTATAATTCATTCTAATACATAAAGGAGTGTCTAAACCATCTCTAATAAATAAGAAGAGAAAATGCACATATTTAATGATGAACAAGTATTCAAGGATTTGAAGGAAATAGGTCTTAGAAAAAATAAAATGTGTTTCATTATAGATTAGAATTGTGTTGTTTGGATATGTGCTCTCTTGCAATTTTGATAGGCCATTGTCTGGAAGTACAAATTCAGTCCTAGAATTGTTAGAATGTGAAAACCTTAATTTCTGTGTTCTTTATTGAAGCTAAACATCTCTGGTCCTCATACTATATGAAGGTCCCTGACAATTCATGAAAGTCTTTGAAAAGATAGTGGAGTTTCGCACAAATATCATACTAGATAGGGCCTTTGGATACAAAATGTTCTTCACTTTCAAGGTCACAAAAAAGTAATTTGCATACACATTCATGTCATGGGAGGTCATGATCTAATTCCAACAAGAACTAATGCACAAAAACCTAGTTTCATTGACCATTATTTACCTACATGTGTCCCTAATTTATGACAATATATTATTTGTTTTCTAATTTAAATGAAATCTACACAATTATAATTATATACACACTGAAACTTTTCACTAGATATAGGAGAACATAATTAAATAATAACTCTCCTTACCATATAACTTTTAAGGCCACTTCTAATCTTTCCTTGAAAACTCAATCTTCTATCTAGATATCCAAACTAACCTCTCGTTTTCTTGAATTTATAATTCTTAGTGTTGCCTTCAACCCACCACCCTTAAAAGAGAAAAACAACCCCATTTTCGCTCAACCACCTACCTCATTCCACTCTAATATTTCTAACATGTCTATTTTTTCCATGTGTTATTTGACTAGACATGGATAAACTTTACTCTTTCTTGAGCTAGATGGCCAACTGCCCTCATAATTTGCTAAGTGAGTTGTTAGAGTTTTAGGTATTTGACATAATTCATTAAATGTAGAGGATACATGATTACCAATGGGAGAGATATTGGTCTTCATAGTTGATCATTATTCTTGCATTGGTTCTTTTACCTATTATTGCAAAACATTTAAGAAAAGTAGTCACTAAATCCAATCAATCATTTAACATGGTGTGGTAAATGAAAATTTATATCTGTATTTTCTACACACAAACCTTTGGAAGACATACTTTCTCTAGCTTTATCTTCTGAAATGATTTCTTTTGATGGGTTTCATAGTAATCTTTTTCTAAATCTAAGTGATTTCTTTTATGAAATTTGATTTTTGCACATCTTTTAGGCTTTCATTCAATCCCTATAAAAGGAAACCATGGTTAGCATGACTAATTAGACTAATAACATGAGGGTTGTAATTGGCAACATCCAAGCTTGCAACTAGTCCCATGTTGATTGTGCAAACAAATTTGCTCCAGATAATCAAAATAATGTCCATAATTTTTAATACTTATTTTTGCTAACCTCTTCAATTTGGGGGAACGTGACTATGAAAAAGTAAGAAAGCA
Source organism: Cunninghamia lanceolata (assembly GCA_027924645.1). Classification (NCBI taxonomy): domain Eukaryota; kingdom Viridiplantae; phylum Streptophyta; class Pinopsida; order Cupressales; family Cupressaceae; genus Cunninghamia; species Cunninghamia lanceolata. The sequence continues at coordinate 8,599,233 of BSBN01000937.1, read as the reverse complement.
CTAATGTATTTAAATGCAAACAATTATAAAATAAAGAATTTGTTACCAAAATACCATATGACACTACAATTGGCAACATCCATACCTACAATTAGTTCCATGCTAATTGTGCAAACAAATTTGCTACATAGAATCAAAATAATAATAATGTCCATTATTTTCAATACTTGTTTTTGGTAGCAATGATCTGCTCTACCTAAAGCAATGATCTTATCTGGATGCTAAAGGTCATGAACAACATCATATGGAAAACACTCAACAGTCTTTGCATCTGCAATACGACATGTCTGATAGATGGAGAGAAGATTGGTAGAGATCTCAGGAACAAAGAGGATATCCTCAATGCAACCATCTGCTAGCTAAATTGAGCCAGACCCCATAACTGGAATCTATGAAGAGTTTCCCACAAAAAATATGAGAAGCAGTGCTATCAGAAAGAGACTCAAGAAGATTTACTGAATGAGTCATGTGATGTGAGGCTTTTGTGTCAAATATCCAATTTGATGTGGATGAATTCAAACCTGTAGCAGTAAGGGTGTGGTCTTTGCTAGGTTTGGGAGTATCAATGTTGTGTTTCTTCATGGCTTCTTCAAAAGCCTCAATCCTTCAATTAAAAATCTTAATGTAATGATTTTGCATCCCAAAAAAAGTACATGGCCCTCTTTTTTTCTTCTTGGAGGAATTTTTACTTGACTTAGAAGATGTTGTGGTTGATGTATCAGATTTGGTCTTCTACTTAGATGATTTCTCATTGCATGAAGATGATTCTTCCTTTGATTGTTTTGAATGCTTATTACCTTTACCCTTAGATTCATGAACTACTAATGCTTGATTTTTTTAAGAAGTGATAGATGATGATATGATTGTCATGTTTGTTTCAGAATGGATTCTTATGTTCTTGATTCATATTTGATCATGGTGTTATGATGCATTGATCATATCCACAGTACTTGTTTGATCAGTTTGTGTACATTCTTGATATTCACAAGACTGTAGGATCAGGATAAGTATGTTATAATGCATATGTTTTATGATACAAGGTTGCTGATAAAGTTCATCTTGTCATGCTTGATCAGTGTGGGTCATTGAGGCTTGTTAATAATAGATATAATAGGTTGACAGAGACATTAATATTGATAGAGGCATTAATGTTTATTAATGGCTGAATCAATGGTTATCATTGTGAATTGAGCATTTCACATATTCTACTATGTTAGAATTTTGTTATCAAAATGCCTAAAATATTAAAATCCTAACTAGAAGCTCTAAGTGTATACAAAGAGATTAAATGTCATAAAGTATGCACTTTATGTTATAAAGTAATGTTGACCTGCAAGAGTAGGTTATACTACTTAGAGCAACTTGCTAGAGGGTTTTAATTCATGGCACCTACCAACCCCTTCATATCCTATTTACCATTTGAATTTGGTTGAATATCCTTATTTAATTTATGGAGAGATTGATTTTAAGAAAAGCATGGAATATCATTTATATTAGAAAGTCTGATTTAAAGGGGAGCATGAAAAGGTTTCCAATGACTTTAATAAAGCATTTTATCAAGCTTTAAATATAAAACATTTTTTTTTTTAAAAGCATTGAATATGCTTTAAGAGGGGAATGTGATAAGCCATTTCATGGTTTTATTTAAAATATTTTTTATGAACTTTTAAAATGTTTTTTTGTGCTATTTTCTAGGGGGCACATTTCAAGGAGAGCTTTAAGGAGATTTTGCAAGATTTTAAGGAGATATTTTTTGGAATGAAAGATTTATTTCTAATTTTTTGTGGCATGGAAGCTAAGAAGGTGGAGGATATTAAAATGTTTTTTGGGAATTTATTTTGTGAGTTTTTAACTCATTTTTTTTGGAGATAGATTTTTTAATGGAGTTGATTTTGTGCAGAGAAGAAAATGATGAATGATTTTTTTGTGAGGAGAGGATTTTTATAAAAGAGATTTTATTTTTTTTCTAAGGGCAGACATTTTTGTGAGAAGATTATATTTTTGAGAAGATGATGAGATTGATTTTGATTGAAGATTTTTTTTTATGCAAAGAGGATTTTTTAATGAAGAATATGAAGTCTTTTGTTGTAGATTGAAGAATTTTTTTAAGAAGACAAAGAGATTTTTTATAGATTATGAAGGGTCAAGATAATAAAATGGCAAGAGAGATTAACAAAATATAAAGAAAATTTTCATATTAGAATGATAGACATAAATTGTTTTGCAAAGATTGATTTTATTTTTGCACATGAATATGAAAATATTTTTGCAGATGATTTTTACAGATTGCAAAATATTGTTGAAAGGAAATGGAAAAACAATTGAAGAAGATGAATATATAAAGGAGAGGAATTTCAAGAGATTTTTTGTTTATAATTTTTTTGAAGGTGCTCTGTGAAAGAATGGGATTATAGGAATATGAAAAGACATTCAATCTTTATATAATGCTTTTTGCAGATGTATTGAATATGAATTTTGAGAGTGTGGTCTAATATGCAGTGAAGACATTTTTGAAGAATCATTTGAAAAGAAAGTACAGATGATATTGTGAGATCATGTTTATGCACGAATGAACCAAACAAGAATGAAGGCTTTATACCAAGATAACTTACAGATTGAATAATGAAGACAATATGATGTTGATTATGTTTCTAGAGAATTGGTTGTGAATTGGTAAAGAGGCTGAAATTCAGATTGGTGCAAATTTAGAGAAGAAGCTTATGTAATGGCGCAAATCATATTGTGTTGCAATCATTTCTTGTACACCTTGTTGTATTATTTTGATTATGGTGATTGAATTTTCCAGTGAGGCTTGTAGGTTAGTGAGACTTTACATTTGCTAGTAAGACACATATTGTAGCCAGTGAGGCTTGCCTGGTCAGTGAGACCTTCATGTAACTAGTGAGGTTTTGAGAGGTTTTGAATAAGCCATTGAGGCAGTTTCAGAGTGGTTTTTATTCCCCTTGAGGTTTTTCCACTCATCATATCTTGAGTTATATTTTTTATGTGTCTTCATGATCTATGTTTAATGTCCTGATTCATGCGTTCAATATTATAATTGTACATCTATGAGTTAATAAATAATTTTGCCTTTCTCTCTCTTTATCCTATAAGTCAAAATGATTAAAATTGTAAAATTTATACAACACCGATTCACCCCCCTCTTAGTATTGTCCTAAACTCCAACAATAGAATCCATGGAGAGTGAAAAACTATTCAAAACTAGGCATACTAAATGTTGATCCAAGTGCAACTAGTGTAGAGTAAAAAGTAGAAGTGAAGACCTAATAGGGACCTTTTAACTTTGACAAAACCAAGAAGACACATTCCTTATCTATTTTTGTTTTACCACAATCTTGAAGTTGAGTTCAAGAAAAGACTTGAACTTGACTAAGTAATCTTCAATTGAAGGAAAGGCATCAAGAGACAAAGTTGTTAATTCAACATCCAATTGAAGTATTTTGAACTCATCAACTTTACCAAATAAATCACTAAATTTGTCCCACATTTTATTGGGAGTTGTACAATTACTTAGATGAAATTGCAAGTTATCAAATATATGGAGGCCACTAAATCCCATTGCCTCATCTAACTTATTGCCATTGACAAATTGTTTATACTCCCTATTGAATTGCAGTTGTTGATCATTTAGCATTTTCCATAACCCTTTAGTGTGAAAATTGTGTGGTGATAACAGATCAATTTCAGGATCCATGTTGAAATAAAACACAATGAGGCATGTGAATTGTGCCAGATAGACACCCCAAGTTTGATTAAAAAATGTAAAAGAAGCCCCCCTAGAATTTGGCACTTTATAACTCAGTGTGGATTACACTGAAAATACTAAGGTTACATGAATTATTAATAATAAATGTTAATAGTATATGGTAAACTAACTAGTCATGATGCTACCCTCAATAAAAAAGATAGTGGTTTTGGCTTGAAACCATTAATAATAACCTAGTTACATAGAATTTAGCATAAAATACTAACATGAGAAACTCCTCCTCTAGTTACAAACAATAGAAACGCAATCAGTTGTGTTAGACTATATAAAGAGTGGAATATTAACAAAAGTATTTTGAAATGTTAACATAAACCTTTACAAAGAACATAACCTACAAATGGTGGTTTGGAATAAGTTGAAAGGTATGAAAAATAATTTAGTGTTGCGAGTGAGAAAAGGAAAAATTATTGGAAAATGTGTAATTACCAACAGCTGGCGTTAAACCTTTTTGTCTCTACTGAAGTGTCATCACTGCCGCATGCACCGCCAATCTTAACTGCCCACAATTTCTTCTTCTCCACTGCCTGAGCATCCACCTTCTTCAAATATAATGTAGTTTTATTTTCTTTCTATCTTGCCGTGTAGAGTAAGTTTGAAAACTACCTTTTTTATCATAGATACAGAGGCTACTATAATATCAAACATATCAATACAAAAATAATATATTCTATTTGCTATAGCAAATGCGTTGTTCGCTGTTTTGTTTCCCCTATTTTTATCTTTGTCTGTTCTACAAATTGGTATCAGAGCAGGTTCTCTATTTATCTCTTAATTTAATTCTAAATTCCTTTCAATGGCTTCTTCTTCTGGTGCTAGTCTATCTAGTCTGTAGACTCCTTTATTCACTGGCAAAAATTATGAATACTGGTCATTAACCATGAAAGCCCTGTTTAGGTCATAGGATGTATGGGAAATTGTAGAGAATGGTTATACAGAACCCCCAGATTGATGCAGAGGTATCCACACTATAACCTTGACATACAGCATGGATGTCCGCAACCCTTCATCATCATCATCATATTTCCCTTAACACTGTCAGCATCATCATATTTTCTCTGCCGACCGATATCCTCCTGCAGACAAACCTTCGCCCTTTCGCCTGTCAGCAGCATCATCATATCCGACTATCGGTAGCATCATCATATTCGGCAAGCGCAAACATCCTCCTGACGTTCACTGTTCATCTTACCGCCAACCTCTTTCTTCATCATCATGATGTTCAACATCATGTTCATCAGCAGGATATAGAACATCCGATTCCTCCCATATATCCTGATGACGACAACCTCATGCACCTTTCCTTCGATGCTTACGTCACCCCGATATCCTGATGACGACTATCCTGATGACGATGACGTCACATGCAGCTCCTTTAATATCCTGCTGCCCGATATCCTGATGACGATGACGTCACATGCAGTTCCTTCAATATCCTGCTGTCGGCCAAACTTAACATTATCGGCCCGCGATGGTTTTATCAACCCGATCTTCTACCTTATGCCGATACACTCCTCCTCGGCAACACCTGATGATGATCACCCCAATGCACATTCACCTTATGCAACCGATTGCATCATGCTCACCTCCACTTACTCGGATGACGCCCGAAGTAACTGCAGGATATACGCAGAAATATCCTGATGATGCCCTTGTGATGGATTTTCCAACCTTAGCGAATTTCCAATCCGCCGAACCTCCTGAGGTGACCCGATCCACTTTCAGGGCGATCTTCTAGACTCTAACTATCAGCACGACCTAGCACATACCCATGCTAGGGTCCTCAACACCTTTTGATGATGATCCGGTACACCTGCATGCAAACAAACAGAAAATGCAACCTAAATCCTAACCTACTGTACATGGTCATTCCACCGATTAGACGAATCAACCGGTGGAGTGGATCAGCGAATCCATGAAACCACCAAAACAGCAACTCGATTACACAAAGGAATCCAAAACAGAGAATGGACAAAACAGGATCTCTTTATTGATTTCAAAAGATGCAATTACAATACTCAGTCTCTCTCTGCAATCTAACTTCTCTGCACAGTCTAGCTCGATGATCTAAAACCAACCGATCCTAATGCATAAATAGGATCTCCTGCGAGTACTACCGACCCAACTCCAAGCAGCTGGGAGCCTCCAAGTGGCTGGGAGGATCCAACCGAACACACAGCATAACAGCTATCCTAACAAACTATCTAAAAATAGCAAAGTATGGTCAACATGACCTTATTACATGCATTGGTCTTATTAGACCTTCTTGGAAACATTAACAAGACCTAAAACAACTAACTGCCTCATGGAGGCCAGCTGTCAGGTAAGTGCTCCTGCACCATACTCCCCAACAAAAAAGAACTCATGTCCCATGAGTTTAGTTGTGGAAGTCCTCCACCTTTACACTTTGCCTTTGGAATATTTTGATCTGTTCTAGCTTTATCCTCTGCTGGCTCTTGGCTGCTCCAAGACTTCTAAACTATAACTTGCTTTCTTACAAGTAAATCCTCATGCCTATTAATGTAGGCCCTTCTCTCACATACCTTGTGTTTGTCAGGTTGTCTGACCAGAACCTCTGTCTGAACTGCCTCTTGAACTTCTGCAATGTTCAACTCTATCTTTCTTTCAACTCTTATAGGACAAACAATAGTCCCAACTATGACAACATCCTTGTCATTCCTCTCAATTGGTGGTTGTTTGCAAACCTGTTTCTGCACCTGCTGCTGACCTCTGTCAGTCACAACTGAAACTTTCTTCAACCTGTTGTCCTTAACAACTCCTTTCCCTGCAGTGTCCTTAACTGCCTTTATGCCTGCTCCTATAGGCATCTGCACAAATTCCTTCTTTCCTACTAAAATAATTTTGGCTGCCCCCTGTGCTGCAGCTGCTTCTTGCAATGGCATCAACATAATAGTCTTCCCATCTTTCTTGATGGTGTAGGTATTAGCATACCCATCATACAGTACCCTCCTATCAAATTGCCATGGTCTACCCAACAGTAGGTGACAACATTCCATGGGCAAAATGTCACACAAAACTCTATCCTGATATGCTCCAATCTGAAAATCAACATATGCCTGTTCATAGACAAAAAGTGATTGACTATCACTCACCCAAGATGCCTTGTAAGGGTGATGGTGTGGAATCCTTTCCAAATTCATTTTATCCACCATTTCCTGAGATACCATGTTGTCTGTTGAACCAGTATCAATGACAACCTTACATACTTTACCTTTGCTCTTGCATGTGGTCTTGAAAAGAGCTCTTCTTTGCATCATATCCTTTGATGTCTGCAAACTAATTCTCCTTAGCATCAATGCTTCCCCCTCCTCAGGATACCCATAATATTCAGGAACTCTATCTCCTTGATAAGTGTTTGAACTCTGCACACTTTGCTCTACTTTCTCTTCTTGCACAAGTTGTACTCTCTTGTCATTCGTTCTATCAGTCCTGGATGATGAACCCTTGCTTTCTGGACATTTGAAAAATGGATGTCCAAACTCACCACAGGTGTAACACTTTCCTAAAAATGTAGTAGAACCTCTACCACCTCCAAATCTGCCTCTATTACCTTTCCATCCACCTCTGAAATCAGACTGTCCCTGTCCTTTACCAGTGTCTTCTTGACCCTCATTGGTTTGCCTTGTTGTAGGGGCTAATCCTCTTCCCCTCATATTGCTGCCTCTTCCTCTCATGGACTTATCTTGTCCCCTATTCATCTTTTCTTCAATCCTGATTGCCATTTGATAACAATCCTCCACACTCTTAGGGTTAGCTAAAACTAACTCATCCTGTATGTTCAATCTCAAACCAGCCAAGTACCTAGCCACCTTTTCTACCTCATTCTCATGATGACTAGATCTCATACTCAATTTATAAAACTCCTCAGTATATGCCTTCACATCCATTTCCTTCTGCCTTAAAAATTGCAGCTTCTTAAACATCTGAATTTCATAATCCTTAGGCAAGAATTTACCTTTGATCCTTGCTACCATCTTATCCCATGAAGTGATCTTTGACTTCCCTTGTTTCCTTCTCTCGGATTGTACATAATCCCACCATACCAAAGCATGACCTCCTAACTTGGTCTTTGCAATCTTTACCTTCTGATCCTCAGGAACATCTTCACATTCAAAGTGATTATCAAGTGTAGCAATCCAATCCAGCAACTCATCTTCATTCAAACTTCCATTATACTTGGAAACATCAACCTTTACCTTAGGTTTATCACTCTGCACGGCCTTTAACAGTTTTGCAAATCTCTGGTCTTCAGCATCCAGATCTTCAGCTACCTCTTCATACTCTTCAACAGCATCTTCATCTTCTTCAGACTCACTATCTTCCACTTCCCTCTTTTTGTCCTTCTCCAGGGCTACAAGCCTGGCTTGAAGTGCTTCAGCAAGCTCCTTCATCTTCCTCATCTCTCTGGCATGTTTTTCCTTCATCTCCTGCAATTCCCTTGCAGTACCACTACCTTTCGGAGGCATTTTGTCAACCTCTCACTCCTCTACCTCTGTCCTTTCAGTGACAGAATCAACTCTTCCTCTGCCCTTTCGGTGACAGAATCTCTGCCCTTTCGGTGATAGAATCAACACACAACAGCCCAGACCTTTTGCTGAGCTCTGATACCACTATGATGCAGAGGTATCCACACTATAACCTTGACATACAACATGGATGTCCGCAACCCTTCATCATCATCATCATATTTCCCTTAACACTGTCAGCATCATCATATTTTCTCTGCCGACCGATATCCTCCTGCAGACAAACCTTCGCCCTTTTGCCTGTCAGTAGCATCATCATATCCGACTATCGGCAGCATCATCATATTCGGCAAGCGCAAACATCCTCCTGACGTTCACTGTTCATCTTACCGCCAACCTCTTTCTTCATCATCATGATGTTCAACATCATGTTCATCAGCAGGATATAGAACATCTAGTTCCTCCCATATATCCTGATGACGACAACCTCATGCACCTTTCCTTCGATGCTTACGTCACCCTGATATCCTGATGACGACTATCCTGATGACGATGACGTCACATGCAGCTCCTTCAATATCCTGCTGCCCAATATCCTGATGACGATTATCCCGATGATGATGACGTCACATGCAGTTCCTTCAATATCCTGCTGTCGGCCAAACTTAACATTATCGGCCCGCGATGGTTTTATCAACCTGATCTTCTACCTTATGCCGATACGCTCCTCCTCGGCAACACCTGATGATGATAACCCCAATGCACATTCACCTTATGCAACTGATTGCATCATGCTCACCTCCACTTACTCGGATGACGCCCGAAGTAACTGCAGGATATACGCAGAAATATCCTGATGATGCCCTTGTGATGGATTTTCCAAACTTAGCAAATTTCCAATCCGCCAAACCTCCTGAGGTGACCCGATCCACTTTCAGGGCGATCTTCCAGACTCTAACTATCAGCACGACCTAGCACATACCCATGCTAGGGTCCTCAACACCTTTCGACGACGATCCGGCACACCTGCATGCAAACAAACAGAAAATGCAACCTAAATCCTAACCTACTGTACATGGTCATTCCACCGATTAGACAAATCAACCGGTGGAATGGATCAGCGAATCCATGAAAACACCAAAACAGCAACTCGATTACACAAAGGAATCCAAAACAGAGAATGGACAAAACAGGATCTCTTTATTGATTTCAAAAGATGCAATTACAATACTCAGTCTCTCTCTGCAATCTAACTTCTCTGCACAGTCTAGCTCGATGATCTAAAACCAACTGATCCTAATGCATAAATAGGATCTCCTGCGAGTACTACCGACCCGACTCCAAGCGGCTGGGAGCCTCCAAGCAGCTGGGAGGATCCAACCGAACACACAGCATAACAGCTGTCCTAACAAACTATCTAAAAATAGCAAAGTATGGTCAACATGACCTTATTACATGCATTGGTCTTATCAGACCTTCTTGGAAACATTAACAAGACCTAAAACAACTAACTGCCTCATGGAGGCCAGCTGTTAGGTAGGTGCTCCTGTACCACAGATGCAGCAGCACTCAATGCACTTACACAAGCTGAGAAAGACATTTTGAAGGAGCAAAGGAAGAAAGATGGAAAAGCCCTCTTCTACATTCATCAAGCAATGCATGAAAGCATACTCCCAAGAGTAGCAGCAGCAAAGAAAGCAAAGGAGGCATGGGACACCTTATAGGTGGCTTACCAAGGTATGGACAAGGTTAAAACTACAAAATTACAATTGCTTAGAAGAGATTTTGAAAACTTGTTAATGAAAGAGTGAGATTCTATGGAATCCTTTTTCCTCCATGTTGTTGGTTTGGTCAATCAAATTAAATCCCATGGAGAGGTTTTAGAAGACCAGAAGGTTGTTGAAAAAGTACTTAGAAGCCTCCCTTCAAAATTTGATCCTCTAGTTGTGACTTTAGAGGAAACAAAAGATTTGAGTAAATATAGTATTGATGACTTACATGCATCTCTAATAAATCATGAATATAGGTTGAATAGGTCAAATATTTCCTTGGAAAATGCATTTTCATCTCAGACTATTATAAGCCGTGGTAGAGGCAGGAATAAGTTTAGTTCTAGAAGGAGTTCCACAAGAGGAAGATGAAGCAGCAGTCCTACAAATATTGCTGGAAGAGTTCAACCTTAGAATATCAGCCACTCAAGTGGTCATAGATTTAATAAATCCAATATTCAATGTCATTACTGTAAGAAATTTGGGCACTATGCAAATGAGTGCAGGAAGTGAGAATATGACCAGAACAATCAAAAACAAAATCAGAGTCAAAAACAAATTCAGAGTTAAAATCAGTCTGGGACTACACCAACAAGTTCTATGTTTATGGCATGTACTAGGATTTCTGAAGCAATTCCTATTTGTTTCCCCATTGAATGTAACATTGTTCAAGAAAGTCCCTGTGATATTTGGTATCTGGATTCAGGGTGTAGTAATTACATGATTGGAAATGTGGATTTATTTTCTAGTTTGGATAAGTCAGTGCAAACTGAGGTTACTCTTGGGAACAATAACAAAGTGACTATATTAGGCAAAGGTACAGTTGATATTTTAACAAAAAAAGGGGAGCAGAAGGTTATACATGATGTGTATTATGTTGATGGTTTGAAACATAATTTGATGAGCATTGGTCAGTTGATCCAGAAGGGCTACAGAGTTTACATGGAGAATATAGAGTCTGTGATTTTGGATACAATGCCTAGCAACCAGTTGATTGCAAGAGTGCAGATGACAAGTAATAGAATGTTTCCATTAAGGATCAAACTTGAATTGAAAAATAAGACAACTCAAGCCATTTGTAAATCAAATAATACACAATCTGGAACTGTGTTTAAGTCAGAACATTCAGATTTAAAAGTAAGCACACAGTCTGAAAGTTTGGCACAGTCTGGAACAGCAAGACAACCAAGCACAAAATCTGTATAGGCCAGCTCCAAAGAACAAGACAATATTGTAGAAATACAATCAGCATTTCAATCAGTTGTCAAAGATGAATCATGGCTTTGGCATTTCAGATTTGGGCATTTAAATTTTGGTGGTTTAAATTTGTTGCATAGGAAAAACATAGTAATAGGTTTGCCTTTGATACAAAAACCAGAGAGAATACGTGAAGGATGTATTTTGGGTAAGAAGCACAGAGAATATTTTCCTGTTGGTAAATCAATTAGAGCAAGAGCACCTCTAGAAATTGTGCACTCAGATTTATACGGTCAAATTCAAACACCGTCCATTGGAGGCTGGTCATATTTTTTGACATTCATTGATGATTTCACAAGAAAAACATGGGTTTATTTTCTTAGACACAAGTTTGATGCATTTATTTACTTTTAGCAGTTTAAAGCTCTTGTGGAAAAGCAAAGTGGTTACCATATTAAGATTTTAAGAATAGACAGAGGAGGTGAATACATTTCTAATGAATTTCTAAATTTTCTCCTAGAGCTTGATACAGTCAGATTAACTCTTATATGATTCAGAATGGATTTCAAAGAAGTAGCAGTGAGCCTACCTTGTATATCAAAATCAATGAGCAAGGTAAAATTCTAATTGTGAGTTTATATGTGGATGATTTGATATTCACTGGTAATCTTTCTATAGATTCTTTCAAGGCAGCAATGAAAAGTGAATTTGTAATGACAGATTTAGGGCTTATGAAATATTTCTTGGGCATCGAAGTCCATCAATCTAATGCTGGAATTTTTATTTCACAATCTAAATATGCTGGTGATATCTTGAAAAGATTTAATATGTTGAATTGTAAGTGAGCCCCAACACCAGTTATGACAAATTTGAAGTTAAGCCAAGAAGATGATGGATCAAGTGTTGATTCTACACTATTTAAAAGGTTAGTTGGGAGTCTAATGCATTTGAAATCCACAAGACCTGACATTATGTATGGTGTAGGTCTGATTTTAAGGTTTATGGAGTATCCAAAAGACTCTCATTGGCAGGATGGTAAAAGAATTCTCAGATATATCAGTGGCACAAAGAATTTTTGAACTATGTATTCCACTTTAGATGAATTTAAGATAATTGGATACACAGACAGTGATTGTGCTGGCAGCATTGATGACAGAAAAAGCACCTCAGGTTATGCATTTCATTTTGGCACAGGTGTTGTATCATGGGCATCATAAAAGCAGCCCATTGTTACTCTTTCTTCAGCTGAAGCTGAATATGTAGCAGCAACAAGTGTAGAATGCCAAGCTGTATGGATGAGACAGATGTTGAATGATTTGATAAATCCTCAACATGAAGCAACTCAGATATTCTGTGACAATAATTCAGCCATTGCTTTATCAAAAAATCATGTTTTTCATAAAAGAAGCAAGCACATAGACACGCATTATCACTTCATTAGGGAATTGGTAAACAACAAAGAAATTTGTTTGGAATATTGCAGATCACAAGATCAATTTGCTGACATATTTACAAAACCATTGGCAAAAGAAACATTTGAGTATTTATGGAGCTGTCTAGGAGTTCTTAATCTTTCTAGCTTAGGAGAAGTTTGATGAAATTTTTTGATGATCCCCAGCAGTTCATAATTAAGGGGGAGTATTGGAAAATGTGTAATTACCAACAGCGGGCGTTAAACCTTTTTGTCTCTACTAAAGTGTCATCACTACCGCATGCACCGCCAATCTTAACTGCCCACAATTTCTTCTTCTCCACCGCCTGAGCATCCACCTTCTTTGAATATAATGTAGTTTTATTTTCTTTCTATATTGTTGTGTAGAGTAAGTTTGAAAACTTCCTTTTTGATCATAGATACAAAGGCTACTGTAATATCAAACATATCAATACAAAAATAATATATTCTGTTTGCTGTAGCAAATGCGCTGTTCGCTGTTTTGTTTCTCCTATTTTTGTCTTTGTCTATTCTACAAAAATTTGACTAAACATTTGAAATGCTAATATCAAAGTGTAATGGAACATCAAAGATTTAATGGAGTAGCAAAAAAGCAACCTTTGTGTATGAAAAGCATCGATGGAAAGATCCGTGTACATAGTGAAACTGCTAGCCATGCCGTGGCCTATGGAAAGAGGAAAAACATGGGCAAGAGAGTGTGATGGAAATTGAATGCTAACTACAACTAGCACCAAATTCCTCAGCATTGTTGGAGGTCATTAGTTGGGTAAAAGAAACCTAAACAAGTACGAAGAAACCCACGACCTCGGTAAGAAATGTAAACAGTGACCAATACGGAAAATTTTGACCTTATTAGAGATCGCCCAAATAAACCAATGAACTGTGGATGGAATGAAAACTTCAAACTAGATGCCAAAAATATTGAAAACCTTGGCCAAAAGTTTTGGTGATGCTGCAAAATAAAAGAAAAATGGTAAGCAACAAAACTGCGAGACCACGTTTCTCTATTGTTTCAAATAACATACTCCAATTTGAGACTCAAAGTTGAGAGCATAGTTACTGCATTGTTGACTTCAAACCAACAATCCAAACTATTGCCCCTCAAAAAAATCTATGGCTATTGAAGAAATCTTCTTGAAATGGAGCATGGCAAGAACTTGAAACCACAACCCTTGCCCATGAAATGAGAAGGTATGTCGACAAAGAACCAAGCAACCTCTGATATTCTGAGTGAACAACGACACTACATGAAGAAACAACAATAGAGGAGTCTGCAACCTGAAATCAACCTTGATCTCCTTTAATCACTTTGACAGTAAAGGTATTAGAAATGACTTGTAGGTCCAAGCGGCAAACAAAAAAGGCTCCAGGTTCATTGAAAACTATGTGAGTACCTAGAATAGACCATGAACCAGGTGCCATAATGGAGTCCACATATGGATGAGATGCCCTAGTCTAGGCGATGTCCTTCATAGTATGAAACCCTCGATCCACACTAGGAACTAGGAAAAAATAAATTCACCTAAAAAACTATGAACGATGCCTACAAATCTTTAATTTCCAAAAAAAATTGCATTTTCTACTAATGAACTAATAGAGCCACACACCTATGATAGGGCTATACGCAAGATGAAATTGAAATTGAGAATGAAATTTCAATTCTAGGCTTTGATACCATATAGGAGTAACAATGAAACAAATGCAATAACCAAAACTTCCACAAGATGAATGTGCACACAAAGTAAGAGCTAAAACTATCATAAAATCTATATGAATGTACAATGAACTCCTTGTATATCTAGGACAAGGACAAAGTGACAAGGTGAGAGTCAAACAATGACTAAACCTCCAAGATGTGTGACACATGTAGAATGCTTGGGATAAGTGTAAGAGCATGTTACATATGTCTATAAGGTGAGATAGCTAAACCACTAAGTGAACTTAAGCTAGTGTGAATACGTCTACTAGGCTAGGAACTAGATAGAAGTAAAGTAGATGAATAAAGACTCTTTTCACACTACAATCCTATCTTCTTTGAAATGATGTTACTTCTTTTAGTCACAATATCATCTCAAAGAGCGACAAAATGTAGACACCTAACATTGACAATGTCCTAATAGCACCTTCGACATCACCTTGTGTCCCCTTGTGACACATTTGTCCTAGACCTTTTCATGTCCCTTTCCATCATCTAGTTAATTTCATGTCTCTTTCCATTTAACCTATTTATTCTATTTATCAATTTAATTAAATAAAGTATATTTATTTAATTAATCAATTTTCTCCAGGCTAAGATGCATACAAATAAACACATACTAACCTAGATTAATAAATGAGTAGTATTCCGGGAGGAGCAGATGAAGAAGGCAACTACGCAGTCGGGAGCAGAGGTGTGCAAAGAGGCTCGTGCGGGCAACTGTACGACAGGGTTTGCCTTGGATGCTATTCATAGGCTGGTGAAATATGGTGTGCTTTTGTCAGAGATGTTGGGCAATGATGGCATTAAGTAGCTTATGCCTGCTCTTCGATAGAGGATGAAGGAAGTTAAGCATCGGTAGGTGCAGGGCACTGTTAGGAACAAAGGATCTCCTTCCCCTGACCCTTTCACACTTGTGTCTCCCTCCTTTGGTGTGAATGCTCACACGATGGGCAACTATAGGTTATCCAAAAATTCTCTGAATCCTTACCATGTTTGTAGCGACTTTTGCAAGGAGTACTCCTCTCCTTCAATCATACAGTAGACCTAGGTTTTGTCTATATTTCTGCAATGATGCCCAATAAGAGCAATGCTGCTGCTCTAGATCCTCTGCCCCCTTCAGTGGTTATGCCTCCCGATCTGTGTACCTCTTGGCTTTTGGGTGACTGCAGGGTGGATTCGGCATTTGAACCCGTTGATTATCATATTTCTGATGAGTGTATAAGGAAAGTCTCCTTAGACATTTGATCATGGTCTTTGATCTTCAGATCAGTGCAACGATGACCTTCGATTAATGATTTCATGGCTTGGTGCAAGAGTTCATGGGACAAACTGACTCTGCTTCTATGGAATTACTGGATTATGGTTTCTTTTTTGTTATCTTTCAAATACTGAGAATTGCAGGTTCATCCAAGACAATGGAAAATGGTTTTCTAGTAGATCAGGCCTATTTGTGTCCCCATGGTCCCCTTTCGTTGATCCTACAAAGTTCCAAATTTCTACCATTCCAATTTGGCTATGCATTTACAATCTGCCTCTGGTTTTGTGAAACCTAATTCAAATCGAATCCTTTGTCAACCAAGTTGGAACCTTCATTAAGATTGAGGAAGGGGCTGATCCCAGAAGGTACGCCAGAGTTTGCGCACTGATTAATATTTCCAAGCCTTTGGCTCATATGATTTGTATCAACTCATCTCTTGGCTATTGGCTACAATTTATTAATTATGAAGGGCTTCCTGAGAGATACTTTAGGTGCAATCAGCTAGCCCATAACATTGTTGGTTGCCATTCCAAAAATAGAAATGACCAACAGGCCATCAATCTTAAGAAATGGGCTTGTAAGGAAGACAATCCTGATGCTGATTTTGTTTAGAAAAATCATGGCATGTTCTTGGATCATTGCTCTTTGTCTTCCCCTAAAGTTGAGACTGATAAGCAGTTTGAAAACATTTCCCCTGCAACCAATGGAGAAGAGGATGCACAGCACCAGCAAGTGGATAGGGATAAGCAGTTGAATTTAGGGGTCTCAAGGAATAAGGAGCAAGGTTTGGTTCTCTCAAATGACCAAGGCACTTTGGTTTAGGTAGTTGCTATGGCTAGCTCAAAGCATTGCTCCATTCCCCTCTTTGCTAGAAGGGATTCAAATTTGGTTAAGGATGGCAAACGTATTGGAAGGAAAACTGAAGATAAGAAACTGAGATTGGATGCCCAGGATGTTATTGAAGGCACTCAGTGGATGATGGAAGAACTCCTCACAAGAAGCAAAAGAAAACATTTAAAGAAAGGTTGATTTCTTGTGGCTCTATTAGTATATCTTCATTGGTTTTTTAAGTCTCTATGATGTCATTTCCTCTTTTCCCTCTCGTCTCTTTTGCTCCCCGGCTTTGGGTCTAAAGCATTCTTATTTTTATGCTGTTTGTGTTATATGGGAGTGGGCCCTTAACCCATATCTTATGAAACAAAAAAAAAAAAAAAATCCATTTTCCCCTTTTAGCCAAATTAATTAAATGAATTTTATTTATTTAATTAACTCAAATTACACTTGCACAAAATTCAAGCTAGTTTTACATCTCAAGCATCCATTTCATACCACATCTCCAAATCTCAACCGTACACATAAGGATACACCATAAAAGCCTCCATCCTTGCCCTAATGTCGTCTCATCAAATCTTAACCATCCATTGCACTTCTTAATCCTAGCAATCCATCCTATCATTCAAAAATCTATAAATCAAACATCAATCTAGCCATTATGGGAACACACAAGAAAGTAATGTTATACTGAAGTGAGCAATCAACATATCAATAATTATTAAGAGCATAGCCTTTGGAGCTTGGGTGCACTCCATTCTACTCTATCTAGGAGAAAGAATATTTTTAGGTGAAGGTTTATGTCATTTGCATTTATCTTTATGTTATTTACCTTTAATCTTTTCTTATCTTCACCATCATTTCACCATCATGTTGCAATTAATGTGACTAGCCTAATCCAACTAACTCCATCCCCATGGCAATTAATTTCCTTCTCACTAGTAAAGTTAATTGGTTAAATACCCTTAATTAATTAATGTAGACTTAAATATTTCTCTAACTAATTAATTTGGCTAAGAGGCATTATTAAGTTGTGACCGTGTTCACAAAAACTAAAAAGAGTTAAAAAAAAAATATTAATTCTAAAGTAAGGGTTTTAAATTTAAAATCTAGCCCACATAATTTTATTAAATGAATGCAACTACTTTATATTTAAAAAATATATAACCAACATATTTTTTTAAATGAAAGCACACAAGAATTAAATTTAAAATATATAACCGCCATAGTTTTAATAATTAATGGACATAACATCAAAACCCACATAAAGTAACAAATCTATATAAATACAAGTAATAGTCAGATATGAAATGAAATAAGGTAGAGCAAAAGAATACACAGGAGTTATTTGGAGGTATCTACATTATATTGAAATAAGGTAGAGCAAAAGAATACTGATAAGTGGAGGAGTTATTTGAAGGTAACTGCCTTATATTTTATACATATTTGTCTAAGGTTTCAATTTAATTTTTTTTTTTGTTTTTTTTTTCCTACAAAGTGAAATCTAATTTGTGGGTAGTTTAATTTTCTTTTTTCTTTTTTTACTGTAAATTAAATAGTACTTTTATTTACTGTTGAGTTATTTCAATGAAAATACTCTAAATTAATGTTACCTTTTATTAGGGTTATCTTTTTTTTTCTACGTTATTTTATTTACTGTAGACTAATTTATTTTATAACTATATTTTCTTATGTTTTATCATATGAAATACAAAAGAAGCAAAGTGTATTGGGCAAGGGTAAACGTAAGTGTATTATATTTTATTAGGGATACCTTTGTTTTATGTGTTATTTTATTTACTATACAATAATTTAAGTAATTCAAATCTAGGCACATCAAGAAGGATATCTCTATTTTAGATATATTTTTCTAAATATAAGTATGTTAGATAATACAATCACCCTTCCCACCAGCATAATGATTACAAAGATGTGCCTTTAGCCTGCACCAGGACCTGACTTATCTGACAGTGAGACTAGAGGTAAACCCTATTGCTTCTCTGGAAAGTCCTAATGTGTTTACTGGTTTTGGCAACTGAGATACAACAGTTACTCCACCAGAAACATCATGAAGGTAATGGCAATCCTCACCATGCGGGCATCTAGATGTATTACATTACAACAGACATACATTCAAATGTGAGACCAAAAATTGTCATTAATAATTTAAAATGACAGACAGTTAAATAGCAGAATCTTCTACATCTGTAATTACAAAATTTACATGAAACCTTCTGAATATAGAACTACAATTCTTATGAACATATAATTTTACGCATCCTTTGAACAATGTATTTTAAAAATAATTTTTGAACAACCAAAAGTTTCAGGTAGGGCAGAGGGCTTAGAACAAGACGCATTAAGAATTATTCAAAGCAACAAATCTACAAAATGAAAAGTTACATGAATGAAGGAGCAGTAGAAGCAGAATCATCCCCCAACTCACTAGCACCATGTGCAAGGTGGCACTTATCCCCAAAAGTGCATGAACCCTTTGTAAACTATTCACAAAGCCTAGTTTTGAGATTATGCTGACCATTTCCAAATCATTTACCCAAATTTGATTCAATTTTTATAATCAATTCGCTAACGTTGGTTGTGGCTTGATTAATCTCTTGAAAATGTGACAAATGATGGAATATATAGAAAGACAACAAACAAGATACAAAAGAAGGAAAGCATGGCAATATTGGCTTTTTAGCATGTCCATAAGTTCATGAACTCACCAATTATCTGACAAGTATATAAAAAACAAAGGAAAAGCCGATGAGTTAATTGGTTCATGAACTCGTCAAAATGCTGATGACCAAGTTCAACAAACCCCAAAAACTCTTGCAAGGTATTTTTTAATGCCTGTAATGTAGTGTTTCTTCATGGGATCTATTATTTCAAATGCTTGCACTCTATCAATGCACAAGAAAAATGAATTGCAAGTAGGCGAGAATTCAATGGAGCTGGGTAAGGATGGTGCAAGGGAAGGAAGGTGGATTTCTCACCCAAGTTGTAACCACTATGGTAGTGCTGAAGGATGCCAGTTTGCAAATAAGCGCCATTTTGCCAATGGAGAAAAGAAATTCTATTTCTAAATGAGGTACCACCTCCTAAAATAGGTATTACTACAAATTAAGGTGCTAGCTCAAAAGCAAACCCAAGCTACAAGACACGCCTTTGTAACCATTATAGCAATTCTCAAGGATGCAAATATGTAGATAAGTGCCATTTTGCCCATGGAGAAAAGGAGCTAAGAAAAGAAAATGTGCTTCCAAAGGGGCCATTGCCTCCTAGGTTGGTAACTGCAACAGCAAATTTTGACGTTTTATCGAAAGCAAACATTATTATTCTTGATTTTTATATTGGTGGCATAATTGGGAAAGATAGTGTAAACTCAAAGCACGTTTACCATGTAAGTGGTGTGAAGTTGACAATAAAAGGCGAGTCTGATCCAAATTTGAAGACTATTGAGTTTACACCACCTTTCCCAATTATGCCACCAACATAAGAAGCAGGAATAATAATGTTTGCTTTGGATGAAGCGTCAAAATTTGCTGCAGCAGTACCCAACCTAGGAAGTAATGCCCCCTTTGGAAACACACTTTCTTTTCTCAGCTCCTTTTCTCCATCGGCAAAATGGCACTTATCTCCATATTTGCATCCTTTAGAACTGCTATAATGGTTACAAAGGTGTGTCTTGTAGACTGGACTTGCTTTTGAGCCAGCACCAAAATTTGTATTAGTACCCATCCCAGGAGGCCGTACCTCATTTGGAAGCACATTTTCTTTTCTCAATTTCTTTTCTTCATAGGCAAAATTTCACTTATCTGCAAACTGGCATCCTTTAGCACTACCATAATGGTTACAACTTGGGTGAGAAATCCACCCCATCAACCCTTGTACCATCCTTACCCACCTTCATTAAAATCTCACCTACATGCAATTCATTTTCCTTATGCATTGATAGAGTGCAAGCATTTCAAATAATTGATCCAATGAAGGAACACTTCAGAAACACCTTACAGGCATTAAAAAATACCTTGTAAGAGTTTTTGGGGTTTGTTGAACTTGGTCATCAGCATTTGGACGAGTTCATGAACCACTGAGCTCATTAACGCCCTTCACTACTATTTGGTTTTTCCTTTGTTTTTTATATACTTCTCAGAAAATTGGTGAGTTCGTGAACTTATGAACTTGATAAAAGGCCAATATTGTCATTCTTTCCTTCTTTTCGTATCTTCTTTGTTGTCTTTCTATATATTCCTTCATTTTTCACATTTTTAAGAGATTAATAAAGCCACAGCCAAGGTTCGCGAGTTGATTATAAAAATTGAATCAAACTTGAGAAAACAATCTAGAAATGGTCAGAAAAATCTCAAACCTAGGCTTTGTGAACATTATGCGAAAGGTTCATGTACATTTGGAGATAAGTCTCACTTTGCACATAGTGCTAGTACGTTGCAGGATGATTCTACTTCTGCTGCTCCCTCATTCATGTAATTTTTCATTTTGTATATTTGTTTCTTTGAATAATTCCTAATGCATTTTTTTCTAGGCCCTCTGCCCTACCTAAGACTCTTGGGTGTTCAAAGATTATTTTTAAAATACATTGTTCAAAGGATGCGTAAAATTACATGTTTATAAGAATTGTAGTTCTATATTCAGAAGGTTTCATATAAACTTTGCAATTAGAGATATAGCAGATTCTGCTGTTTAAGTGTGGCATTTTAAATTATTAATGACAGTTTTTTGTCTCACATTTAAATGTTACATCTGGATGCCCACATGGCAAGGATTGCCATTACCTTCATTATGTTCCTGGTGGAGTAACTATTGTATTTTAGTTGCCAAAAACTTGCAAACACATTAGGACTTTCTAGAGAAGCAATAGGGTTTACTTGTAGTATTTCACTGTCAGATAAGTCAGGTCCTGGTGCAAGCTACAAGACACATCTTTGTAACCATAATGGTAGTGTTGAAGGATGCCAGTTTACAGATAAGTGTCATTTTTCCCATGGAGAAAAGGAATTGAGAAAAGAAAATGTGCTTCTAAATGAGGTACCACCTCTTGGGATGAGTATTACTACAAACTTTGGTGCTGGCTCAAAAGAAAACCTAGGATACAAGACACACCTTTGTAACCATTATAGTAGTTCTGGAGGTTGCAAATATGGAGATAAGTGTCATTTTGCCCATGGAGAAAAGGAGCTGAGAAAAGAAAGTGTGCATAATTGGAAGCACACTTTCTTTTCTCCACTCCTTTTCTCCATGGGAAAAATGGCACTTATCTCCATATTTGCAGCCTTCAAAACTGCTATAATGGTTACAAAGGTGCATCTTGTAGCTTGGGTTTGGTTTTGAGTCAGCACCAAAATTTGTAGTAGTACCCATCCGAGGAGGTGGTAACATTTTTTTTCTCAATTCCTTTTCTCCATGGGCAAAATTTCAGTTATTTGCAAACTAGCGTCCTTCAGCACTACCATAATGGTTACAACTTGGGTGAGAAATCCACCCTACCTACCTTTGTACCATCCTTACCTAACTCCATTGATTTCTAACCTACTTGCAATTCATTTTCCTTGTGCATTGATAGAGTGGAAACATTTCAAACAAGAGATGCATTGCCTCAGGTTCCTACCATGATGCTATGAATGTTTTGTAATTTATTATTTTAAGTATTGTTAGGTGTTGTGGAAATAAGTACTAGAACTTGCAAATTGGGACAGGCACCTACAAGTAATTTATCATTGTTCTATATTGTATTTGTTGAATATGTCAATGTGCACCACCAAAATCTTCCAAGGTTGCTTATTTCGAGGATAGCACAAAAATTTCAACAAATCAATCTACTTATTTGATAGAGTGCCCCTACAGACCCTTCAAACTAAAATTGATTATTGTTAACTAAAATTGATTATTGTTATTATGTGGTTCAAACTGTCTATGGAGTATTGGGGATCAAAATTTGGATCTTTGTTGAAGATGAGCAATACCTTTCTATAATCTGACCAATTATAAATCTTGAATTCTTTAAGATCAAATTAAAATAATTAATCTTGGAGCAATAAAAGTGCCAATATTAATGATTACTAAGCAAATCTTACCTGGCAAGGATTCTTTGTCATCTACTATGGTATGATATATTCTTAATTTGTATTGCAGACCACATTTTAGTATAATATTAGGTCTACTGTTGTTGAAGAATGCTTCATCCTCTCCTACTCTTATCTGAGAAAAAATAAGTCTCCACAATGCAGTTATCTAAGATAAAGGCATTGACAACAGGAATCATATTCCCATAACTATGTAATTTAAGTTCAAGTCTCCAGGCAAACTATGTTTTATGATGGGGACCACCATGCCTTAGGAAGTAAATATACAATTTTATAATGCAATATTATTATTAAAATATATTTTGTAATTTACATTATAGAAAAAATACTATATAATCCTCTAGAAGAACTACATAATCTTAAATAAACTTATCTCAGTTGGTATATTTAATCAGTTCAATTAATAGACCCGAGTGCATAGGTCATGTTTAAGTGTAATGTGTGTTCTTTTAGAAGTTGTATTGTTTAAACTCTCAAGTTTAGGGTTTAAGCTCTCAAGTTTGTGGTTGAGAGTTTAGGATATTTAAGTTGTGTTATGGGTTTGGAGTATAAAGCAGAAAGTTAAATTTTTATTGGTTAGGAAATTTAAGTTTAGTGTCTTCGAGTTTAGAGTTTAACATATCACAACACACAAGCTTATTTCTAATTCTAATAGACACGAACATTATAAAATGAAGTAGGTTAATGAATCATCTATCATGTGGATTTCAAAAGGTGTTCATGGTGGGTGATCAAAGGAGCAAAAAGTAGAAATTATAACTCTTCAATTTTGAAGATTGATAAAGGAGCTCAATCAACATTACCTATAAATAAAAATAGAGACAACTTAACATGGGAGATGTAGATAGTGCTCCTAACATCTAAATATATCTTGCACATGTAGCCACAAAAAAAAAAGGCTTTGAGGGAACATAGATTGTTTAAGTACACTACATATTATTCACATTAAAAAAATATAACTCAAATGATTGAGTAAATATCTCTTTATTTATGTAACGAGTACAAGCGAGGTGTAATCCACTTATTTGTTTGTCATCTCCAAAATTCTAATGAAACAAACATTGAGATGTTCCACGGTAGCCCCCCAAAAAAGGAAGTTTCTCACTTAAATCCCCTTTTTTAAGCTTTCTCCGAATTTACTTATAAATGATGTTGATCCAACTCATTTCCCTATCTTCAATATTGAACCTTTAATTTCTACCTTCTACTTCTTCAATCACCCAACATAATCGCCCTTCATCTTTCCAACGAAACATGAATTGCAACTTGACAAGTTGTTTAATATCTGCATTATTTAATGCTTCATATGCTTGGGGTTCAATCAAATGGGTTACATTGATTGAAACAACCCAGGAGACTGCACATCTTGTTAACTTGTTTTCCACATTTTGCAATACTTATCTATGGAACTTCTCATGAAAATAACATTAAAGTAGAATCCACAATTACTCTTGAGAATGAACTAAAGACCACGTTCTACTTCATGGTAGGTGAATATCATTTAATGTCCTGTTGTGTTTTCTATAGATATTATGCATTTTTTTATATAATTTATACTCATCCTGCATCAACTACACATAACTTGTCCTTTGTTTTAAATTATGGTATTAAATTATCATCTAAAAATTAACTAAAGTAGAATGACAGTATAACTGCCACTGCAATCATATATGATTTATAGTTATGCAGACAATTTTATCAAAATTATACATTCATGTTCTTTGGAACTTTTTTTTAATAGTTGTAATCTGAAGCACAGTGGACCTATCTTTAGTAGGGCTTGAGGATGACCATCTGGGTCTAGATGCAATGTAGGCCAACGTCTGGCTCTGATGTTTAATAGAGCTATGCAATTTTTATTTACATTGATGTACATTTATTAGAAATTACATGTGACTTTTCAATAACAAAAAGATAATAGTATTTATATCATTTTTCAAGAGAAAAATTAATATCAACATGGATCACTTAGAATTGAAACCTAGATATTAGAACACAACATTAACAAAATGAGTGAAGAGTACTGCATAATTTGTATAGCAAAATGAGTCAGGAGAACAGTATAATTTTTATTCCACAAAACATAACCACATGATTATTTTTTAAAAATAGTTTAATAAACTTAAAGTTCATTTGGTGTCGGTGTGGGGGTGGCTCTGGCGGTTTCTTCGGCTGCGTCTGGCATGGGTGGATGGCTGGTTTCGCTTTTTCCGCTCTTGCCTTGGTGGTGACTTCGGGTGCTGTGGGTTGTTTTCCTCGGTGTTTTCTCTTTGCCCGTCTGCGTAGTGGCGGCCTAAGTGGTGATCGAATGGGTGACTTTTTCTCATTCGTTTTTCTTTTGTTAGTTTCTGTGATGGCTTCGGGTGTTTTTGGTTTTATTCCTCTGGACTGAGCTTCGGCCATGTTTTCTGTAATACTTTTATTATTTCTTAATATACGGGTGTTCACTCCCCTTTTTCTGGTTTAAAAAAAAAAAAACTTAAAGTTTTCACAGTCCCATTATACAATTTTTTTTGGAAAAACTGTATATCAGTTCTTGCATAGCTTATAAAAAAACACCTTAGAGAAAATATTTTGATAGAAACACTCTCCAGAAAACATTTGACAAAAAGGTTTTTTCATAGTTAATAAAATCATCCTCTAGAAAATATTTGATAAAGAGTTTCTTTTTTTCCCATAGTTTTTGTTATATTTAGGTTTTAGGAGGATCTATCCACAAAATCATCATGTAGGTATTTAACCTCGTCTTCACAGTATATTCATAATTTCATGCATCAGAAAAAAATATGTTTGATTGGACACACCATCATCCTCATCAAGTTAAACTTTTGAATACTTCTCATAATTTTTTTAAATGAAAAACCCTTCAAATTTTCTGGGAAAAACCTGTGTACACACTCAAAAACATCTAGCAACAGGTTTAAAGTTGGGTTACAGACTGTCGGGAGCAGAGCATTGTGCATTTCAATTAAGTACAAGGAAACAAGATATACAATTTTATCCTTCCCTTCTTATCAGACATAAAAACAGCAGGAGAGTAAACATCATTTAAAGGCGTGGTTGAAACCAACGAAGCCTAGAGCAGCTGCAGGGCCTGCAACAATTGTTAATTTGAAGCGAATTAAATTAAAATCTTTAATAGAAATTACATCCAAAATTCATGACAGAGTAGCCAAGAAAACACTTTTAAAACCCACCTCATCTGCACCAATATTTGCAGTCTTCTCCTCTAGTTCACTTAGGTCTTTGACATTGAGCTGATTGAGCAACTCAATGCTTGTGATTGTCGAAATGGGAGATATGTTCAAGTCATCTGTTATCATAAATGTAACAGTATCTTTCACATAATCATTGCTACTTAGCCCAGCTGTAATTTGGCTACTGCTTTGACAGGCTTTGGGAGGAAATTCTACAGGGCAGTTCAGAGCAAACCCGCATGCACAGATTTCGTCAGGGTTGGTACTGATATAGCGAACAACACAGTGATTGGGACGACCCTTTCTGCAGACATTTCTGTTACTGCAGAGACAGAAAAAACAAAAACAGAGAGCAGGCATGCACAGCAGAAAAGAAACAATTGCTACAGCAAGCATAAATATTTTATTGAATCTGCTTTTTCATTCTCCTTCTTCTGAATACGATTACAGACTACCTCTATTAATAGAGGATTCTTTTACAATGCAAAAATCGATCACTAAACTTAAGCTGCTGAAAACTGGAAACTAAATTTAAATGCTCAAATCATGCGGTCTAACGGAAGATTATTATTCATGCAAAAACAAAAAGACTAGAGTTTTATTTAGAACTGTTCTCATGCAGTAATTCATGCAAACATATGGGAGAAATTAGACTGCAGTTCTGACACTCCCCCTTAATTTTTACCACTAACTACTTCAGCATTTACAATGTCCAAATTCTGTCTTAGATATTCAAAATTCTCTTTTGTTAATGCCTTTGTGAATATATCTGCCAACTGGTCTTCAAATCTACAAAACTCCAAATGGATTTCTCTATTGTTCACTAACTCTCTGATAAATGAAATCTCGTATCAATGTGCTTGCTCCTCTTGTGAAAAACATGATTTTTTGACAATGCAATTGTTGATTTATTGTCACAAAAAATTGGTGTTGACTCCTTCTGTGCTTGCAATAAATCTATCAATACTCTCCTCATCCAAATTGCTTGACATGTTGCTGATGTGGCTACTACATACTCTACTTCAGCTGATGAAAGTGTCACTATGGGTTGCTTTTTGGATGCCCATGAGACCACACCTATTCCAAAATGAAAGGCATGTCCAGAAGTACTCTCCCTGTCATCAATGCTACCTACAAAATCACTAACAGTATAACCAATCAAACCAAAATCATTAGTTGTGGAATATAAAATTCTATATTTTGTTGTTCCTACCACATATCTCAACATCCTCTTTCCAACTTGCCAATGTGAGTCTTTTGGTGACTCCATAAATCTATAGATTACTCTGACCCCATACATGATATCTAGTCTTGTAGCTATAAGATACATCAAACTACCAATTAGTCTTTTGAATGTTGTAGAATCAACATTAGGCCCTTTGTCTTCTTTGCTAATTTTAGTCCCTGTAGCAACTGGTGTAGGTACTGAATTACAATTCAACATCTTAAACCTCCTTAATACATCCTTTGCATATTTAGTTTGACAAATAAAAATTCCCTTCTTTGATTGTACAACTTCAACGCACAAAAAATACTCTATTAATCCCAAATCTGTCATCTCAAATTTTTTCTTCATTGCTGATTTAAATGTGTCTATAGACAATTTCCAGTGAAAATCAAATCATCAACATACAAACACACAATCAAAATCCGACCTTCTTTGTTGATTTTTGTGTACAATGTGGGCTCACTATTGCTTCTATCGAATCCATTGTTTGTCATGTATGAATCAATTCTGCTATACCATGCTCTTGGTGCTTGCTTGAGACCATAGAGGGCCTTCTTCAATCTGTAAACTTTTTCTTTATGTCTATAAACTTCATAACCTGGTGGTTGTTTCACATACACTTCTTCATCTAGGAAACCATTCAAGAAAGCTGATTTGACATCCATTTCATATACTTTCCAATTATTTTGTGTAGCTATTGCTAAAACCATTCTAATAGTATCAAGTCTAGCAACTGGAGCAAATAATTCATTATAATCAATTCCATGTTGTTGTGCAAAACCTTTTGCTACTAACCTTGCCTTGTGCTTTTCAATCTTACCTTCTGCATTAATTTTGGTCTTATAAACCCATTTGACTCCTATGCAATCCTTACCTTCAAGTAGGTTAATTAGATCCCATGTTTGATTTCTCTCAATATCATTCATCTCTTCATCCATTGCTTCTATCCAATGTTCCTTGTTAACTGCTTCTTCATAATACACTGGATCATGAGAGAAAAAGGCAAAATTTGAACACAAATCTAAATTCTCTTCTTCTTGATCATAAATCTCATTCAAGTTTCTCATTTTCTTACCTTTAAATTTTAATCTTACAGTGGCAAGAGTTGGATCTGATTCATCACTTAATTGTGAATTGGGAGTAGGATGACATGCATGACCAGATGATTCACCTTGTGCTAAGTTCATTGATGTTCTTTTTGGAGTGCTTGTTCTTGCTTGTGGAGAGAATTGATCACCTTGCAAAATTTGTTCTTTAGATTCTTCTTCATTTTGGGGAATTGGTGCTCCAATTGTGATGGTTCTATCAATTCTTCCATCCCATGCTTCTTCTTCCTTAAATTCCACATCTTTGCTAATAATCACTTTCTTTGAAATGGGGTTATACAACTTATAAGCTTTTGATTCTTCACTGTAGCCAATAAAAATGCATTTCTCACCTCTATCATCAAATTTTCTTCTCAATTCAGATGGTATAAGAGAATCTGCAATACAACCAAAAATTCTAAAATGATGTACACTATGCTTCTTACCACTCCAAGCTTCTTGTGGAATTCGATCCTTGACACTCTTTGTTAGGCTCCTATTTAGAATATATACTGCACATGCTACTACTTCTACCCAATATTCATTTGATAAATGTTTGGCCTTCAACATGCTTCTAGCCATATTCATGATTGTTCTATTCTTCCTTTCTGCTACAGCATTTTGCTGTGGTGTGTACCTTGTAGTCAATTGCCTTTTAATGCCATGATATCTCCAAAAATCTTGAAATTCATTAGACATATATTCACCTCCTCTATCTGATCTAAGTACCTTGATGTAAATGCCACTCTACTTTTCAATCATAGCCTTGAATTATTTAAATTTTCTAAAGGCTTCAGACTTTTTCTTGAGAAAATATATCCAACCCTTTCTGCTAAAATCATCAATGAAGGTTAGAAAATAAGTACTACCTCCAAATGATGGAGTTTGCATTGGTCCACATAAATCACTATGAACTAGCTCCAATAATACCCTTGCTCTATATGGAACTTCTACTAGAAATCTCTCTCTATGTTGTTTTGCCAAAATGCAACTCTCACATGAATTTCCTGGCTGCTCTATTGGTGGTAATCCCTTCACCATATTTTTCTTCTGTAACAAACTCAAACCTCCAAAATGTAAATGTCCATACCTTAAATGACATAGCGATGATTGGTCTAAATACATGGTTTTGAAATGGGCTTCCTCTTCTCCTTGGATGCACTGAATTTGAAGAGGGAATATCTGATTTTTGGTCATCTCCACTTTTTCTATCAACCTGTCATTTGGAAATTTGTCTAGTATTGTGCAAACATTATCCATAAAAGATACTCTGTAACCTTTCTATACTAACTGTCCAACACTCATAAGATTATGCTTTAGTCCAGGTACAAAATAAACATTAGGAATAAATCTTCTTTCACCATTTTTTGCCAAAACATTTATTACTCATTTACCCATTACATCCACTTTATTATCATTTCCTAATTTCACTTCAGATTTTATAGAATCATCAAGACTAGCAAACAATTCTTTATTCCCTGTCATATGGTTACTACATCCACTATCTAAAAACCAAATATCTCTAGCATTTTCTTGAGCAATATGACAAGTGAAGAATAAGCTTCCAGAATTAGAATTAGATTCATTTGTGTAATTAGCATTCTGCTTGTCCACATCTCCTTGTTTCTTTTTGCATTCATTTGCATAATGTCCATTTTTTTTGCAATAATAACACTGAATGTTAGATTTATCAAACCTCTATGAATTTTGCTAGAAGTGATTGTTGCCACGTCCTCTATTGTTGTAGTTTTGATTATTGTTTTCACCTTGATTTGGATTGTTCCTTCCATCTCTACCTCTACCTCTTCCTCTGAAGTTTGACCTTCCTCTTCCTCTTCCTCTGCCAAATGATACTTGAGACTTGAAAGCATTCTCAAAAGAAGTATTGTTATTCCTATTCATTCTGGATTCATGTGTTAACAAAGATCCCATTAATTCATCTACTGATAACTATTCCAAATCCTTGGTTTCCTCAATAGCTGCAACTATTGCATCAAATTTGCTAGGTAAACTCCTGAGAATTTTTTATATGATCTTCTGATCTATTATTGTTTCTCCATTAGATCTAATTTGGTTCACAATATTCAATTTTTGACCCATAAACTGGTCTATAGACTCCGAATCATTCATTTGCAAATTTTCAAAATTTCTCCTAAGAGATTGCAATTTAGTTACTTTCACCATTGTATTACCTTTATAGGTAGTCTCCAAAATTTTCTATGCCGACTTGGATCGTTGATGCTGCAACTCTAAAAAAAATTGATTCATCCATTACCTGTTGGATTAGGAATAGAGCTTTTGCATACTTTTTCTTGTTTTCTTTAAGCTCTTCCTTTTGTGCTCGAGTTTATCCCTGATGGGAAGCCTCATCCTGTGGTTCTACAAAGCCATTTTCTACCAAATCCCAAAGATCTTGTGAGCAAAACAATGCTCTCATTTTAATTGCCCAAAAATCATAATTCTTATCATTGGAAACGGGAATCTGGGGCTGAGAAATGCTATTGTTTGTTGCCATGTCTCAAGCTGAACTTTTTAAAATGAACAGCAACTTCTTTAAATTTCTACTAACTCCTCCTTGCCTTCAGCGACTAAATCCTCCTTCAATCTGCTCTAACAATCTAATGCCCCTGATCTTTTTCTCTGCTTTGATACCAATTTGTTACCGCAGAGACGGAAGAAAAAAACCAGAGAGCAAGCACGCACAGCAGAAAAGAAACAATTGCTACAGCAAGCATAAATATTTTATTGAATCTGCTTTTTCATTCTCCTTCTTCTGAATACGATTACAAACTACCTCTACTAATAGAGGATTCTTTTACAATGCAAAAATTGATCTCTAAACTTAAATTGCTGAAAACTGGAAACTAAATTTAAATGCTCATATCATGCGGTCTAACTGAAGATTATTATTCATGCAAAAACTAAAAGACTAGAGTTTTATTTAGAACTGTTCTCATGCGGTGATTCATGCAAACATACGGGAGAAATTAGACTGCAGTCCTAACAATTTCTGCAGACATAAAATGAACTTGCCACATTATCAATCAGAAGATTTTGGGGGGAACATTTTGACACAACTTTAGGCTCTAGCAGCTCAAATTTGTCGCCATGCATGTACAGGGCAGGTAGCTTAGCCATAGAAACATATAGACTGCTAACAGAACCGACTTTCTTTGAGCTTCCTGATGCTGAAAGTAGTTTCATTACCGAGCCTAGTGGAAAAGTAAGAAAGTTGAAAAGCAGGTTCAAAAAATCCTTTCCAACCTCGGCATAAATTATTTTACTGCTTTTCTTGCTAATCAGAAGCCTGACAGTCATGCCTTGAGAATTCTTTTCTGCCATTTCAATTTGCTCAGTAAGATTAGAGGATGACAACCACAAAATAATTATTAGGTCAATCTCATCGATATATATGAGAGATTGCCTATTTCGTTTAATTTAGAGGGAATGTATCTGTTCCATTAACGTACAGAGTGTCCATTTGGAGTGCCATGATGTAAAACAAATTACACCTATCAAAAGAGCTTAATCTCCTCATGTTTGTAAGCTCAAACTAACTCTTCCATCTTAACAACACATGTAAATATTTGGCACCTACTATCTTGAACATAGGTGAACATCAAGCAAGTCCTACAAGCTTCTCACTAACTTCCCATAATTTTCTAGCTTTCTCAGAATCACTGGCTTCTTTAGATAACTGATTCTCAAATGAAGCTCTCTCTTTGTTCCAGCTCCAATATATACGTTATTTGCTCACACTTGGATCACGAACTACCTGCATCACATGCAATTGCAATCAAATTCTCAAAAATAATGAAGCAAACCAGGTGAAATCTATCAAATTCTACTTGTTATGAATAGGAGAAATGTATACCTTTGCAAGTCTTTGTCCTTCTTCCTCCTCTGAAACAAATCCTTTAGTTATATATTTCTGAAAGGGTGGAAAAAGAATCCTTAACAAAGGAATATGCTCACGGAAAAATCCTGTAGTAGCAACAGATCCTGGGTATAATGATGCAAATGTGATGCCAGTGTCTTCATGATAGCGTCAGTGAAATTCCTGCATAGTTAACATGTTACAGACTTTAATGTCCTTACATGCTTTTGCTCCATCAAATTCACCCCGTCAATAATGGACGAGCTATTGACTCCAATCAAACCACCGGCAAGCCCTATGAGATCACCAAGATTAGCCTTTGGTGGAACATTTCCCGCAAGAGTATTTGTATTACCTGTTAGCATACAGATATACATTACAAAGTTCTGCATTCCCCTGCCTAACCCAGAGAAAAGGATATTCCAGTTTCAATTTTCTCATTAGTTTGGCTAGTTCTAAATTGTATGAAAAAAAATTAACCAGAAGTTACACAATGGTTTTCTATAGATTGTCTACAAAATGTCACGAGTGTATATTAGAATTATTTTTGGCTATTTCCAAATTTCTTGAGAATCTATTTAAGGGTCTTGGAGCAATAAATATTAAGAACTATAAAGACCAACTCGTGTATAGAAGCTACAGATTTGTATTTAATTTAAAAATTCAAAATGCTTTTAGAGATTCTGTAGCTATCAGAAGAAGGTTTTCAGTTTTCCTGATCTTACAGGTGCCTTCTGTATTATAGGTTGTCACAAGCCATGCAATTACTGTCTAAATTTCTAAGGATACACATTCTTTTACAGGGGCTTAAAATTAACCATAAGTCACACAAAAATTTGGTACCAAAATATATAAAAAAATGTAAGTTGCAATTAAAAAGCAAGAGATTAAGAAGTACCTGTAATCGATCCTACAATTATGACCCTCTTTGAGCTGAAATCAGATTTTCTCACGTCGTCTAACGACAATCAGGATAACAGATAGTGACCCAGATGGTTTGTGCCCACACTCAACTCATATCCCTGAGCTGTGAACCTTGGTTCCTTGGCAGTGGGAAAATAAACTGCAGCATTACAAACCAACACATCTAGTGGCCTTTCAGACGGCCTAAAGTTATCAACAAACTGTCTTACACTTTCTAGAGAAGACAAATCCAAGTGAATGACTCTGTAATTCTCTTTAGGAATCCCAATAGAATTAGCAGCCCTCTCTGCCTTGAGGAAATCTCTACAAGCCATAACAATATGCCATTTCGCAGTCTCTCCGAGACCTTTAGCAGTAGCAAGCCCTAAAACAGAAGATGCACATGTTATAATAACATTACCCTTTCTTGCCGTCTTTTTACTCCCTAGGGTTTCCTGTGTTACCACTGGTGCAGCCACTGTCTGTGACCTAATCTTAAGGATATGGGTGATCCTTTTTATAGCTCTCTGCTGTACAAGAAAATAATAAATTAATTTATCTAGCCCTCAGTTCTATAAAATTCTAATGGCTCTATATAATTCTCTAAACTAAAATCATTCTAAAAATTCAAATCACTATTCAAACCCAACAGGCAAATAATAACGGTCACAATAAAAATGAAGTACTGACCTTGCCTCCGATGCCATGTAGACTGAATTCTTGTTTCCCATGTTCCACCAATGACAACCCTAGTAAAACAGAGTCCCTTGCAGAACCTGTATATCCTCCCTGCAACCAACAACATTTTTATAGTGAAACAAACAATTCGGGTACCATGAAAGCGATTTTGAATTGACACCCACTTAAACAAAATCTATGAAGTACCTCCTTTGGTAGAGGAAATGTTCGGCATAGAGAAGATTTAATGGTTGTTTGATGAAAAGTTCCTGAAATAGAAGCCATGCTCTTTACAGTTAGCACACAGTTGCAAAAAGAATTACACGATCACAGGAAGGAAGAAAATGGCGATGGCGACGGTAGCTGAAAAGGTTAAAAAACTTACTAAAAATCTGAGCTTAAGAGCTTGAAATCTGAGCCAATGATAACACATGCACAGATTTCATCAGGGTTGGTACTGATATAGGGAACAACACAGTGATTGGGATGACCATTTCTGTAGACATAAAATGAACTTGCCACACTATCAATCAAAAGATTTTGGGTGGAGCGTTTTGACACAACTTTAGGCTCTAGCAGCTCAGATTTGTCGCCATTCATGTACAGGGCAGGTAGCTAAGCCATAGAAACATATAGACTACTAACAGAACCGACTTTCTTTGAGCTTCCTGATGCACTGAACTCATCTCTGTTAAAACCATGTGTTAATTAAGTTTCAAGTTTACAGATTTTGGCAAATAAATTTAATATTAAATACTATTAATCCAGTGAAATAAATTAATACATTAGAAGATTACATTAGTATTCTTCCTAAGGCAGGAACTAATAATAAATCCCATGAAGGAACACTTTAGAAACACATTACATGCATTAAAAAATACCTTGTAAGAGTTTTTGGGGTTTGTTGAACTTGGTCATCAGCGTTTCCAGAGTTCATGAACCATTGAACTCGTTAACAACCTTCACTGTTTGGTTTTTCCTTTGTCAGAAAATTGGTGAGTTCATGAACTTATGAACTTGCTAACAAGCCAATATTGTCATTCTTTCCTTTGTCATATTTTTAGGAGACTAATCAAGCCACAGGCAAGGTTCATGAGTTGATTATAAAAATTAAATCAAATTTTAGTAAACGATCTAGAAATGGTCAGCAAAATCTTGAAACTAGGCTTTGTGAAGATTTTGTAAAGGGTTCATGCACATTTGGAGATAAGTGCAACTTTGCACAGGGTGCTAGTGAGTTGCGGGATGATTCTGCTTCTACTGCTCCCTCATTCATGTAACTTTTCATTTCGTAGATTTGTTTCTTTGAATAATTCCTAATGTGTTTTGTTTTAGGCCCTCTACCCTCTTGCTGTAGAGACAAAAAAATAAAAAAAGAAAACATGAACTCACAGCAAACACTTGCTACAGCAAACACTTGCTACAGCAAAGCATAAAAACATTATTGATTTTCTTCTCATAGTCACTAGTTACATCGTGCCTCTCTAAATAAGGAACTTTCACATGCAAAATCTTCTAAAATAGATCACGGGAAGATTTCTCTTTTTCTTTTTTTCTTTTTGTTTTATTCATTCAATACAGCAAAAAAATAAAACTAACACTAATTGCTTTATTTTTATTGTGGGAGAAATTACATCACGTTCTAACACTCCTCCTTAATTTCTACCACTAAGCATTTACAATGCCCAAATTCTTTCTTAGATACTTAAAATTCTCCTTTGCTAATGCCTTTCTGAATACATAAAAATCTTTTTGAAATCCCTTCAGAACTTAGCCCTGAATACATAAAAACCTTCAAATTCTAATGTCCTGGAAAGTAAAAATCCCTGAAAATTCATCAAGACAATCCTTGCAAAAAACCAAGAAAAACCAAGAAAATTTGAAGCTTTTGCCCTATTTTTTGCCCCCCTTTTGGCCTTTATCAACAAAATTCTAGTTTCCTAAACTAGAAAAAATGGCTAAGGCATAGAGTGGCTCTACCCCCTTTATCAGTAAAATTTAGGTCTTATGAACTCTTCAAGTGTTTGACTTTTAATAAGTTCACCGCTTGGGTGATTTGCCAATTGAAGGAGAGAGAGTTAGCCTTTTCAAAAAATTGTCTAAGGCATGAGAGAAGTTCCCCTATGTTGGTAGAGTTTGTGTTTTATAAACTTTGTGAAAATTCATTTGTTGCAAAGGCATTTTTCTGACAAAGGGCCAAGGGCGTAGATTTCTTCGAAATGTGGCTAAGGCAAAAGTTAAAAGAGGGATAAAGGAAGGCTTGTTGGCAAAGTTCACAAAATGTGAACTTTTCAGAAGTTCAAAATTTTCGTGGTTCCCTGACAGGGCAAATTGCTGATAAAGGGCAAAGATAAAGAAGTGACTATGGAGAATAGATCAGCAAAATGGGATTTTTCCATGGGCTTGGTTCAAAAATTGGTGATTTTGCCGATAGAGGCAGAATAAAAGGCAGAAAATTGGCTAAGGAAGGAAAAGGCCCCTTCTATCGGCAAATTAGGTGAAGCTCAAACTTTTGTTAAAGTTTGGAAGAATTCATTTAAGTTCTCTAACACAAACATTTGCTAATAAGAAAAACATGCAAGGGATGGAAAGTCAAAAGGTTCAAGGCCCAGTTCGTTAAAGACCACTTTTGCTTATAAGGTAAAATGGAAACATGAAAAAATGGCTAAGTAAAGATGGAAAAAGGGAAGCCTTGTTGGCAAATTGGCATAAGGCCGAACTTCTCAAAAGTTTAATATTCCTTTGGTTCGCTAATGGTATATTTTGTCGATAAGGCAAAGGATGGAGCAAAAGGAAAGGTTCGACAAAATGATATTTTTCCAATAAAGAGACCATGGTTCGGTAAAGTAAATTTTTGCCAATAAAGGAAAAAAGTTGCCTAAGGCTTAGGTTCATAAAATTGCAAAATTGCTGACAAAGGGAGCAACCAAAGAACTGTTCAGCAAGGTAAACTTCTGATAAAGCAAAAGTGAGCAAAGTTTGAAGATTGAGACTTTTGCCAATAGAAAAGAAAAGAAAGCCAAGTTTAGCAAAAGGTGATTTTGTTGACAAAGGCAAAAATGGAGATGAAAAGGAACAAGCAAGAGGAGTTCAGAGAAGTGACATTTTGCCGATAAGGGCAAAATAAGATAAGCAATGATAGTTCAAAAAAAGATTATTTTGCTAATAAGGGTAAAAGATGACAGAGTGAGAATAGTTCAGAAATGATAATTTTTGCCGATAAGGGCAAAAATAGACAAAAATAGGCCACAGTTTAGAAAAAGACAAAGTTATCAAATGAAGATAAAAATATGCAGAAATTGACAAAATATAAAAAAATAGAGTTGTAATATATTGTAAACTTCAAATATTTAGATTTAAATGTTTTAAGTGTTGTAAAAGCTTTGTAAAAATAGATTTTTGGAGGGAAAATATTTTTTATTTTCTTTATCAGCCATTAATGTAGATCTGATCTGCTCAGCTACTCCATTTTAGATATTTTTGCATTTATTATTTAGGTTGATGATTTAGATGTTTGCATTGAAAGAAAAATATCTCCCAGTTGCTCCATGATCCAAGATATTTTCTGCAGTTAATTTTAGCATGCAGACATTCCCTTTGATAGGGATATTTGCCGACAGCCCATGGGGTTGAATTTATTGTGAGAGATGACTGAGGTCAATGTAATTCAAATGCTATCTATGCATATCTATAAGATGTATTGAGGATTAGAAAATAGTTGCAAGATAGTTGAATTTCTTGTTTTCTTCTATATTTTCCAACAGAGCCCTCTACAGTAACCTTGCCTTTTTGATGAAATACACAATCTGTTTAACCTTTTCATGCATGTTCTTAGCACTATGTAAATTAGGATTGATTTGTATGTGAATGTTTGTTCCTTAAAATTTTGTTCTGTTGTTACCTCTTTTAGAATCAAATAAACTTGTGTAAGTTTATTAGTTGTATCTAGTTATTTTGGGCATTCTCAGTATAGTGAGAGCTCCATATTCAAACCTGGTGTATCACCTCCATTAATTTACAATTTCATCCTCTTCCTCTTTCCACAATGGTGGATAGATTAGGTTTAGTCTTAGGAATAGCTAAATCTCTTATTTAGGAACCAGCCTCTCTCTAGAGATTTGATCTCCCTATAGGGTCCCACACACGGAGATCATCTCAATGTTAGACTAGATTGTTGGAGCCCTAAAAGCCTTCAACAAAGGGTGCAAATGCAAGTGACAACATGACTCAATTAGGGTTTTTTGGAACCCCTAGAGATAGATGTCATCTTATCTTCTCTTTTATTATATGCGACTCCTTCCTAGTGTTCCTATTGTGAATCCTTCCCCATTAGCCCATCCCTTGTGTTCATGTTGAATCCTATCAGATTATTATAAGGGCTTCCACCTATTATCATATCAAAACCTCCAATTGTATTAATCATTTCTTCAAGCCTCTATTTTTCCTCCCCCTCTCTCTCTCTGTTCTTAATGGGACTCAAACACAAAATCATAGGTGCCCAAAATACAACTTACTATTACATCATGCACCCATCCATGAAGAGAATTATAATTCATTCCAATACATAAAGGAGTGTCTAAACCATCTCCAATGAATAATAAAAGAAAAAGAAAAGAGGAAATGTGCATATTTAATCATGAACAAGTATTCAAGGATTTGAAGGAAATAGGTCTTAGAAAAAATAAAATGTGTTGCATTATAGATCAGAATTGTGTTGTTTGGATATGTGCTCTCTTGCAATTTTGATAGGCCATTGTCTGGAAGTACAAATTCAGTCCTAGAATTGTCAGAATGTGAAGACTTTAATTTCAGTGTTCTTTGTTGAAGCTAAACACCTTTGGTCCTCATACTGTATGAAGGTCCCTGACAATTCATGAAAGTCTTTGAAAAGATAGTGGTGTTTCACACAAATATCATAGTAGATAGGGGCTTTGGATAGAAAATGTTCTTCACTTTCAAGCTCACAAAAATGCAATTTGCATATACACTCATGTCATGGGAGGTCATGATCTAATTCCAACAAGAACTAATGCACAAAAACCTAGTTTCATTGACCATTAATTTACCTACATGTGTCCCTAATTTATGATAATATATTATTTATTTTCTAATTTAAACAAAATGTACACAATTACAATTATATATACACATTGAAACTTTTCACTAGATATAGGAGAACGTAATTAAATAATAACTCTCCTTA
Source organism: Cunninghamia lanceolata (assembly GCA_027924645.1). Taxonomy (NCBI): domain Eukaryota; kingdom Viridiplantae; phylum Streptophyta; class Pinopsida; order Cupressales; family Cupressaceae; genus Cunninghamia; species Cunninghamia lanceolata. The sequence continues at coordinate 8,560,480 of BSBN01000937.1, read as the reverse complement.
CTATATAACTTCTAAGGCCACTTCTATTCTTTCCTTGCAAACTCAATTCTTCTATCTAGATATCCAAACTAACCTCTCATTTTCTTGAATTTATAATTCTTAGTGTTGCCTTCAACCCACCACCCTTAAAATGGAAAAACAACCCCACTTTATAGATTAAATTCTCATTCAACCACCTACCTCATTCCACTCTAATATTTCTAACATGTCTTTATATTTTCCATGTGTTATTTGACAAGACATGGACAAACTTTACTCTTTCTTGAGCTAGATGGCCAACTGCCCTAATAATTTGCTAAGTGGTTGTTAGAATTTTAGTATTTGACATAATTCATTAAATGTAGAGGATACATGAATACTAATAGGAGAGATATTGGTCTTCATAGTTGATCATTATTCTTGCATTGGTTCTTTTACCTAATCTTGCAAAGCATTTAAGAAAAGTAGTCACTAAATCCAATCAATCATTTAACATGGTGTGGTAAATGAAAATTTATATCTTTATTTTCTACACACAAACCTTTGGAAGACATACTTTCTCTGAGCTTTATCTTCTGAAATAATTTCTTCTGATGGGTTTCATAGTAATTCTTTTCTAAATCTAAGTGCTTTCTTTTATGAAATTTGATTTTTTGCACATCCTTTAGGCTTTCATTCAATCCTTGTAAAAGGGAACCATGTTTAGCATGACTAATCAAACTAATAACACTAAGGTTGTAATTGGCAACATCCAAGCTTGCAACTAGTCCCATGTTGATTGTGCAAACAAATTTGCTCCATATAATCAAAATAATGTCCATAATTTTTAATACTTATTTTCACTAACCTCTTCAATTTGGGGGAACATGACTATGAAAAAGTAAGAAATCACTAATGTATTTAAATGCATACAATTATAAAATAAAGATTTCGTTACCAAAATACCATATGACTCTAAAATTGGCAACATCCATACCTACAATTAGTTCTATGCTAATTGTACAAAAAAATTTGCTACATAGAATCAAAATAATAATAATGTCCATTATTTTCAATACTTGTTTTTGGTACCTGAAGCAATGATCTTATTTGGATGCTGAACGTCACAAACAACAACATCATATGGAAAACACTCGACAGTCTTTGCATCCCCAATATGACATATCTGATAGATGGAGAGCATATAGATGAAGAGAAGATTGGTAGAGATCTCAGGAACAAGGAGGACATCCTCAATGCAACCATCTACCATCTAAACTGAGCCAGACCCCATAACTGGGACCTATGAAGAGTTTCCGACAAAAAAAAAAAGAGAAGTGGTGCTATCAAAAAGAGACTCAATAAGATTTACATAATGAGTCATGTGATGTGAGGCTATTGTGTCAAATATCCAATTTGATGTGGATGAATTCAAACTTGTATATACTCAACCTCAAATCGAAAACAAGGAAACCCTAATGCACAAATTGTAAACCTTTAATTCAGAAATGGTAAACCCTATTTCATAATGACTAAACTGTAAAACCCTAATTCACAAACTAGTGTTTCATAAATAGAAAAACATAAAACCCTAATTCATAAACACTAAACCCTAATTCATAAACTAGGATTTCAGAAATAGTAAAATGTAAAACCATAACTCATAAACACTAAACCTTAATTCATAAACTAAGGTTTCATAAACTAAGCTAACCTATTCTTTAAAACCTAAATGACTTATTAAACCTAAACCTAAAACTTAGAAACTTCACTTTATTATGTTTAATTTTTTAATTTAAACATATGGACATATATATAATATTTGTACAAACAGTTATGGCCACATGAAAATCCCTCCATGAACTATCTGGTTCGATAGAACTTAGATAGGTTTTTGTCATATGTGCTTAACAATAAACCTTTAAGAATGATATTTCAAAATCATTTGAAATTGTTTACAGGAGAGGACCGAGTAGCTGAGCACCCTAACCTCAGGCCTCTCAAAATCATACATGGCAATATACAATCACTCCAAAAAATTTACAGTAGCTTACTTGGCAAGGCCCCTGCTTATAAGGTTTCAGGACACATCATCAAATATGATGCCACTTCAACATATGTAATGGCACGAATCTTCCAATTTATGACCCCATTCTTCCATGGTGTGTAGTGAATTGTGTGATGAAGTGTGATGCCATAATTAATAGAAAATTGTTAAAACTCTATGAAGATACACTCACCTCCTTTAGTACGCTAAATAAATTTGATCTTTAATCCCTTTTCTTCCTTTAGTTCCCATTGATTTAGGAGGCTATAGTAGATACTATTGTTTGCATTCCATGTATCTCTTCCTCCCTAGTCTACTTCCCCAAATTATAAGCAATGATTTGATAGTCTGAGGATAGCATGACTTTGTCATCTTTATTAACCATTAGACATGCCACCTTTGTAATCCTAGACCTAGAAGGATGCAATCTAATAGACAAAAGAGTTCTAGTCTTCTCAGGCCAAGGAGCTTCAATCATCACCAATATGGATGACATATGCTTTAAAAATTGTTTTATGGTCTACTTTCTTCTTTGAATGTTCACATAAAGCTAGGTTGGAACCAAGGAATTAGATGGATCTATAATTGTTTTTCATGAGGTGGTGGGAAGGCCTATTCTTCTTGTTGCTCTACTAGATCCAACCTATTAGGTAATTTCCCCATTTCCTCCAATAACTTCTCCCGTTTAATTATTTCTTCTATGCTAAGAGGATTGATAACATTGGCTTTCTCCTCTTTATCCTTTCCATGGGGAGATCCTTTGACTTTTTCCTTTTCAACTCAGGCCTTTTCTTGGTTATTCCTTGGATGAATTATTCCTTCGTGTTGCTCTTACCACTTAAGCAAGCTAGTTGCTTCACTTTTCTCCTTATCCTTCTTCTCAAACTATTCTTCTATTAAATCCTTAACAACTTTTTCAATGTTGGAGAGGGAGGGTGGAGAGTTAGGAGGGGCAAAGGGAATAGACCTTGGAATAGAGGGGGTTAGAGAAGCTATTTCTATAGTTCCTTCCTTATTAGGTGAAGGCATGGAAATTGTAATGAATAGGCATGGTTGAATCAATTGGAGGTGTAAGAATGGTTCCAAAAGAATGAGATTGGATAGGAATAGTAGATGTGGAAGCTTTGGGAATAGAGTCTTTCTAGGCTAACATCCTAACCTTAATGGAGATGGGAATAACTAGAGGAAGTATGGGCTGCATGGTTGGTTTCTTTTGCACCAGAAGAGAGGATGGGAGTTCAATAGTGGAAGGTTTTTATGGAGGTGGCTTGGTTGTCCCTCTCATCTTCTTCCTCAAAGGAATTTCTTCTTCCTCCACATCTCCTTATGCTCCTATAGTTTTCCTCTTGTAAGTTTTCTTGGCCTTTTGACTAGTAATAAATTTCTTCCCTTTAGAGACCTCCTCCTTAAAATATAAAGACTATTCTCCTCAAGAGCATTATCTAGTCTTTCAATATGAAGAATACTTCATGTCTTTTTTATGTTGTGGAACAAAAGGAACTCTAAATTTAATCATCTATTAAGACCTTTAAGAATTTATAGCTTATAGTGGGTAAAGATAAAACTAAGTGCTTTTTGTTGAGGTGTCAAATAGTTCCCCCCAAAAAAATGGTGGACCAATAGGTGTGCATTAAGTCATGTTTTGTAGGTGGGCCGATACAATATCATGTATGATTGGTTATTTAGTCATCAAATTTTTAGTAGTTATAGTACAACACTAACAAGCTTAAAGTCAAAACTACTCTACTAAACTTTATCAACCATTAATGCAGGTCTGATATGCTCAGCTACTCCGTTTTAGATATTTTTGCATTTATTATTGTAGGTTGACAATTTAGATGTTTGCATTGACGATATAGTGCTCCAATTGTGATGGTTCTATCCATGCTTCCATCCCATGCTTCTTCTTCCTTAAATTCCACATCTCTGCTAATAAGCACTTTCTTTGAAATGGGGTTATACAACTTATAAGCTTTTGATTCTTCACTATAGCCAATAAAAATGCATTTCTCACCTCTATCATCAAATTTTCTTCTCAATTCAGATGGTATAAGAGAATATGCAATACAACCAAAAATTCTAAAATGATGTATACTATGCTTCTTACCACTCCAAGCTTCTTGTGGAATTCGATTCTTGACACTCTTTGCTGGGCTCCTATTCAGAATATATACTGCACATGCTACTACTTCTGCCCAATATTCATTTGACAAATGTTTGGCCTTCAACATGCTTCTAGCAATCTTCATGATTGTTCTATTCTTCCTTTTTGCTACACCATTCTACTGTGGTGTGTACCTTGTAGTCAATTGCCTTTTAATGCCATGATATCTGCAAAAATCTTGAAATTCATGAGACATATATTCTCCTCCTCTATCTGATCTAAGTACCTTGATGTAAAGGCCACTCTGCTTTTCAACCATAGCCTTGAGTTATTTAAATTTTCTAAAGGCTTTAGACTTTTTCTTGAGAAAATATATCCAAGTCTTTCTGCTAAAATCATCAATGAAGGTTAGAAAATAAGTACTACCTCCAAACGATGGAGTTTGCATTGGTCCACATAAGTCACTATGAACTAGCTCCAATAATACCCTTGCTCTATATGAAACTTCTACTAGAAATCTATCTCTATGTTGTTTTGCCAAAATGCAACTCTCACATGAATTTCCTGGCTGTTCTATTGGTGGTAATCCCTTCGCCATATTTTTCTTCTGTAACAAACTCAAACCTCAAAAATGTAAATGTCCATACCTTAAATGCGATAGCCATGATTGGTCTAAATACATGGTTTTGAAATGGGCTTCCTCTTCTCCTTGGATGCACTGAATTCGAAGAGGGAATATCTGATTCTTGGTCATCTCCACTTTTTCTATCAACTTGTCATTTGGAAATTTGTCTAGTATTGTGCAAACATTATCCATAAAAGATGCTCTGTAACCTTTCTGTACTAACTGTCCAACACTCATAAGATTATGCTTTAGTCCAGGTACAAAATAAACATTAGGAATAAATCTTCTTTCACCATTTTTTGCCAAAACATTTATTACTCATTTACCCATTACATCCACTTTATTATCATTTCCTAATTTCACTTCAAATTTTATAGAATCATCAAGACTAGAAAACAATTCTTTATTCCCTGTCATATGGTTACTACATCCACTATCTAAAAACCAAATATCTCTAGCATTTTCTTGAGCAATATGACAAGTGAAGAATAAGCTTCTAGAATTAGAATTAGATTCATTTGTGTAATTAGCATTCTGCTTGTCCACATCTCCTTGTTTATTTCTACATTCATTTGCATAATGTCCATTTTTTTGCAATAATAACACTGAATTTTAGATTTATCAAACCTCTGTGAATTTTGCGGGAAGTGATTGTTGCCACGTCCTCTATTGTGGTAGTTTTGATTATTGTTTTCACCTTGATTTGGATTGTTCCTTCCATCTCTGCCTCTGCCTCTTCCTCTGAAGTTTGACTTTCCTCTTCCTCTTCCTCTGCCAAATGATACTTGAGACTTGAAAGCATTCTCAAAAGAAGTATTGTTATTCCCATTCATTCTGGATTCATGTGTTAACAAAGATCCCATTAATTCATCTACTGATAACTATTCCAAATCCTTGGTTTCCTCAATAGCTGCAATTATTGCATCAAATTTGCTAGGTAAACTCTTGAGAGTTTTTTATATGATCTTCTGATCTGTTATTGTTTCTCCATTAGATCTAATTTGGTTCACAATATTCAATACTTGACCCATAAACTAGTTTAGACTCTGAATCATTCATTTGCAAATTTTTAAAATTTCTCCTAAGAGATTGTAATTTAGCTACTTTCACCTTTGTATTACCTTTATAGGTAGTCTCCAAAATTTTCTATGCCGACTTGGATCGTTGCTGCTGCAACTCTAGAAAAAATTGATTCATCCGATGCCTGTTGGATTAGGAATAGAGCTTTTGCATCCTTTTTCTTATTTTCTTTAAGCTCTTCCTTTTGTGCTCAAGTTTATGCCTGATGGGCAGCCTCATCCTGTGGTTCTACAAAGCCATTTTCTACCAAATCCCAAAGATCTTGTGAGCAAAACAATGTTCTCATTTTAATTGCCCAAAAATCATAATTCTTATCATTGAAAACGGGAATCTGGGGCTGAGAAATGCTATTGTTTGTTGCCATGTCTCAAGCTGAACTTTTCAAAATGAATAGCAACTTCTTTAAATTTTTACTAACTCCTCCTTGCCTTCAGCGACTAAATCCTCCTTCAATCTGCTCTAACAATCTAATGCCCCTGATCTTTTTCTCTGCTCTGATACGAATTTGTTACCGCAGAGACAGAAAAAAAAAATAGAGAGCAGGCAAGCACAGAAGAAAAGAAACAATTGCTACAGCAAGCATAAATATTTTATTGAATCTGCTTTTTCATTCTCCTTTTTCTGAATACGATTACAAACTACCTCTATTAATAGAGGATTCTTTTACAATGCAAAAATTGATCTCTAAACTTAAGCTGCTGAAAACTCGAAACTAAATTTAAATGCTCAAATCATGCGGTCTAACTGAATATTATTATTCATGCAAAAACTAAAAGACTAGAGTTTTATTTAGAACTGTTCTCATGTGGTGATTCATGCAAACATACGGGAGAAATTAGACTGCAGTCCTAACAATTTCTGCAGACATAAAACGAACTTGCCACATTATCAATCAGAAGATTTTGGGGGGAGCATTTTGAGACAACTTTAGGCTCTAGCAGCTCAGATTTGTCGCCATGCATGTACAAGGCAGGTAGCTTAGCCATAGAAACATATAGACTGCGATTTTGAATTGACACCCACTTAAACAAAATCTATGAAGTACCTCCTTTGGCAGAGGAAATGTTCGGGATAGAGAAGATTTAATGGCTGTTTGATGAAAAGTTCCTAAAATAGAAGCCATGCTCTTTACAGTTTGCACACAGTTGCAAAAAGAATTACACGATCAAGCCTTGGTATTCGAGGTGGGTAAGGTGTTGTCTTCCGGCTAGGAGGGTACGTTGGAGCTAACGACAGCCCTGTAGCAAGTCTCGGTCCTTAGTGGTGTCTCTGAGGAAGCACTGGTGGTAGTGCTGGAGATGATGGAGCTACCGATCCAAGTGAGGACATGGTTGCTGAAGTTGATGGTGGCACTTGACCATTTGATGGGTCTTCAGTCTCTTAGGACCAGGAGGATTTGGAACCGCTTTCGCACATTATTTTGGTTGACATTTCTCCTCGCTGTTCTCCCCGCGGGAGGCTTTGGAAGTGGTTGGCCCGCATTTGGCGGTTTGCACATCTGCCCTTTCCATAGGTTTTGTAGGGCGTTGAAGATGGTTGGGGACGGTATAAGGGTCGCCTCTGGCTTCATCTCCAGAGGTAGGTTGGTCGGGGACCTTGGTGGTTGGTTGTTTTCTGGTGCTGCGGTTGGTAGGCCTGATTGGGAGGTGGCACGGATGGTAGTGCTGATGAGGATCGTGGCACTGAACCAGGTGGAGGAAGTAGAAGGGGTGAATGAGTTGGATGACCTCAAGTTGGAGAGGTGGGAGCAGGAACGGGAGCAGGAGTGATGGATCTGAGTGGTGTTTGTACACTGTTCGAAGGCTACATTGCTCCTGAGGGGTGTGTGGCTGTGGTGGTCTTGCAAATGTTTGGCAAACGACGCTGTTTGAGTGCACTCTGAGACTTTGGCAGAGTTGCTGTATAGAAACCAGGGGGAGGTGCCATTGTTGGCTTTGACGGTGTTATCATTAGAGACCTGGTGGTAGTTGCAGGCGGTAGTTTTGGTAGCGGCCCTGTCGGCAGTTTTGGTGTTCTAGAGTGGAGGAAGTAGGTGTCGAGGGAGCTATAGGATGTCCCGGCCCTAGAGGTGGCTCGGATGGTGCCAAGAGGAGACACTGGTGGTTGCTGGTGGTAGAATTGTTCCGTCTCCCATGGGATTGGTGGACGTCAAGCTGAATGTGTCTGTGGCGGTGGTTTCATTTCTGGTGGTGCTGGCTTCTTGCTGGGTGGTGGAAGCGTTCTAGGTGAGAGGATGGGTGGTGATGGTGTTTTTCGGCGGTGGCCGTGGAGTTGAATGCTGACCGGATGGCAGTTGCTGAGATTTCAAATCTCAATATTTATGATTTTAGGCATACGTCTCCCCAGGAGAGTCACATCGGTGACAATCTGTTGTCCTTTGATCCCAACAGGCAGATCGTCAGAGGATACTGCCATTTATTCCTGCCAGGACAGTTGGCAGATGATGTTGGGTTGCTTATTAATGTCTATACATTAAAAGCATGTGTAGCTCCTTCAAATGATCATTGAGTCATTTTTTGGGGAATTTCTTATGGCTATGTCTATGGTACACTACTTTTGGTCAATTATCTATCTTTTGGTTTCTTTTCAACTTCACTCCCCACCGGCCACTTTTTAAATGGTGACAAGATGCTTCCTTGTAAGCTGGCTGGGTATCGTTATTTGCTGATGTGCCTTTTTGCCTGAGGCCCCCCTTGTACTTTTCAATTCTATTTTAATATATTGGTATGGGTACTTGCACCTTTTTCTGCTTAAAAAAAAAAGGAATTACACGATCACAGAAAGGAAGAAAATGGCGATGGCGACGGCAGCTGAAAAGGTTAAAAAACTTACTAAAAGTCTGAGCTTAAGAGCTTGAAACCTGAGCCAATGATAACACATGCACAGATTTCGTGAGGGTTGGTGCTGATGTAGGGAACAACACAGTGATTGGGACGACCATTTCTGTAGACATAAAATGAACTTGCCACACTATCAATCAAAAGATTTTGGGTGGAGCATTTTGACACAACTTTAGGCTCTAGCAGCTCAGATTTGTCGCCATTCATGTACATGGCAGGTAGCTAAGCCATAGAAACATATAGACTGCTAACAGAACCGACTTTCTTTGAGCTTCCTGATGTATGACTCTCATAATAGTAACTCATCTCTGTTAAAACCATGTGTCAATTAAGTTTCAATTTTACAGATTTTGGGAAATAAATTTAATATTAAATACTATTGATCCAGTGAAATAAATAAATTAATACATCAGAAGATTCATTAGTATTCCTGCCAAAGGCAGGATCTAATAATAAATCCCATGAAGGAACACTTCAGAAACACATTACATGCATTAAAACATACCTTGTAAGCATTTTTGGGGTTTGTTGAACTTGGTCATCAGCGTTTTGAGAGTTCATGAACCATTGAACTCGTTAACAACCTTCACTGTTTGGTTTTTCCTTTGTCAGAAAATTGGTGAGTTCATGAACTTATGAACTTGTTAACAAGCCAATATTGTCATTCTTTCCTTTGTCACATTTTTAGGAGACTACTCAAGCCACAGGCAAGGCTCGTGAGTTGATTATAAAAATTGAATCAAATTTCAGTAAACAATCTGGAAATGGTCAGCAAAATCTTGAAACTAGGCTTTGTGAAGATTTTGCAAAGGGTTCATGCCAATTTGGGGATAAGTGCAACTTTGCACAGGGTGCTAGTGAGTTGCAGGATGATTCTGCTTCTGCTGCTCCCTCATTCATGTAACTTTTCAGTTCGTAGATTTGTTTCTTTGAATAATTCCCAATGTGTTTTGTTCCCTCTACCCTCTTGCTGCAGAGACAGAAAAATAAAAAAAAGAAAACATGAACTCACAGCAAACACTTTCTACAGCAAAGCATAAAAAGATTATTGATTTTCTTCTCATAATCACTAGTTACACCATGCCTCTCTAAATAAGGGACTTTCACATGCAAAATCTGCTAAAATAGATCACAGGAAGATTTCTTTTTTTTCTTTTTTTCTTTTTGTTTTATTCATGCAATACAACAAAAAGATAAAACTAACACTAATTGCTTTATTTTTATTGTGGGAGAAATTACATCACGTTCTAACACTCCAAATGGATTTCTCCATTGTTTACCAACTCTCTAATGAAATGAAATCTCGTATCAATGTGCTTACTTCTCTTGTGAAAAACATAATTTTTAGACAATGCAATTGTTGATTTGTTGTCACAAAATATTGGTGTTGACTCCTCCTATGCTTACAATAAATCTGTCAATAATCTCCTCATTCAAACTGCTTGTCATGTTGCTGATGTGGCTACTACATACTCTGCTTCAGTTGATGAAAGTGTCACTATGGGTTGTTTCTTTCATGCCCATGAGACCATACCTGTTACAAAATGAAAGACATATTCGAAAGTACTCTTTGTGTCATCAATACTACATAGAAAATCACTGTCAGTGTAACCAATCAAACCAAAATCATTAGTTGTGGAATTTGTTGTTCCTGCCACATAGTTCAATATTCTCTTTCCAACTTGCCAATGTGAGTCTTTTGGTGACTCCATGAATCTTGAGATCAAACTAAGGGTTAAAGCAAGAAGTTGAGTATAAATTTCGCGGAAGTCTTCCGTGGATGAAAAATGTTGCTTGGAATGGGACCCTAAGATAAACGGTTGCCCATTACAAAATGGGTTCCCATTTATGATCGAGCACCTAAAGCTAAAACAAGCACCCATTATGGAATGGGTACCCATTTTTGAAAAGTATATTTCTTTTAGAAAACAGGCATGTAGCTTCATTTTAATAGCTATAAGTCATAGAATACAAGGGAGAACGACACCAACAATGGGTACCCCATGTTGGCTGACCCCATTTTCCACCTCTAAACCATTCCTGCCTCCTTAGATTGATTAACTAGTGCCCCAGGTTGGTTACCCATCCATTTCTACCAATTTTCATTGTTTTTTGCTTTGTATTTTATTTTATTTTGTTGTTTTTGCAATTTTAAACTGTATATACTCAACCTCAAATCGAAAACAAGTAAACCCTAATGTACAAATTGTAAAAATTTAATTCAGAAATGGTAAACCCTATTTCATAAAGGCTAAACTATAAAACCCTAATTCACAAACTAGGGTTTCATAAATAGTAAAACCTAAAACCCTAATTCATAAACTAGGATTTCATAAATAGTAAAATGTAAAACCATAACTCATAAACACTAAACCCTAATTCAAAAACTAGGGTTTCATAAACTAAGCTAACCTATTCTTTAAAACCTAAATGACTTATTAAACCTAAACCTAAAACTTAGAAACTTCACTTTATTATGTTTAAATTTTTAATTTAAAAATATGGACATATATATAATATTTGTACAAATAGTTATGGCCACGTGAAAATCCCTCCGTGAACTATCTGGTTCATAGAACTTAGATAGGTTTATGTCATATGTGCTTAACAATAAACCTTTACGAATGATATTTCAAAATCATTTGAAATTGTTTACAAGAGAGGACCGAGTAGCTGAGCACCCTAACCTTAGGCCTCTCAAAATCATACGTGGCAATTTTGAATCACTCCAAAAAATTTATAGTAGCTTACTTGGCAAGGCCCCTGCTTATAAGGTTTCAGGACACATCATCAAATATGATGCCACATCAACATATGTAATGGCACAAATCTTCCAATTTATGACCCCATTCTTCCATGGTGTGTAGAGAATTGTGTGATGAAATGTGATGCCATAATTAATAGAAAATTGTTAAAAATCTATGAAGATACACTCACCTCCTTTAGTACGCTAAATAAATTTGATCTTGAATCCCTTTTCATCCTTTAGTTCTCATCAATTTAGGAGACTATAGTAGATACTATTGTTCGCATTCCATGTATCTCTTCCTCCCTAGTCTACTTCCCCAAATTATAAGCAATGATTTGATAGTCTAAGGATAGCATGTCTTTGTCATCTTTATTGACCATTAGACATACCACCTTTGTAATCCTAGACCTAGAAGGATACAATCAAATAGACAAAAGAGTTCTAGTCTTCTCAGGCCAAGGAGCTTCAATCATCACCAATATGGATGACATATGGTTTGAAAATTGTTTTATTGTCTACTTTCTTCTTTGAATGTTCACATAAAGCTAGGTTGGAACCAAGGAATTAGATGGATCTATAATTTTTTTTCATGAGGTGGTGGGAAGGCCTATTCTTCTTGTTGCTCTACTAGATCCAACCTATTAGGCAATTTCCCCATTTCCTCCAATAACTTCTCCCGTTTAATTATTTCTTCTATGCTGAGAGGATTGATAACATTGGCTTTCTCCTCTTTATCCTTTCCATGGGGAGATCCTTTGACTTTTTCCTTTTCAACTCAGGCCTCTTCTTGGTTATCCCTTGGATGAATTGTTCCTTCGTGTTGCTCTTACCACTTAAGCAAGCTAGTTGCTTCACTTTTCTCCTTATCCTTCTTCTCAAACTATTCCTCTATTAAATCCTTAACAACTCTTTCAATGTTGGAGAGGGAGGGTGGAGAGTTAGGAGGGGTAGAGGGAATAGACCTTGGAATAGAGGGGGTTAGAGAAGCTATTTCTATAGTTCCTTCCTTATTAGGTGAAGGCATGGAAATTGTAATGAATAGGCATGGTTGAATCAATTGGAGGTGTAAGAATGGTTCCAAAAGAATGAGATTGGATAGGAATAGTAGATGTGGAAGATTTGGGAATAGAGTCTTTCTAGGCTAACATCCTAACCTTAGTGGAGATGGGAATAACTAGAGGAATTATGGGCTGCATGGTTGGATTCTTTTGCACAAGAAGAGAGGATGGGAGTTCAATAGTGGAAGGTTTCTATGGAGGTGGCTTAGCTGTCCCTCTCATCTTCTTCCACAAAGGAATTTCTTCTTCCTCCACATCTCCTTATGCTCCTATAGTTTTCCTCTTGTAAGTTTTCTTGGCCTTTTGACTAGTAATAAATTTCTTCCCTTTAGAGACCTCCTCCTTAAAATATCAAGACTATTATCCTCAAGAGCATTATCTAGTCTTTCAATATGAAGAATACTTCATGTCTTTTTGATGCTGTGGAACAAAAGGAACTCTGAATTTAATCATCTATTAAGACCTTTAAGAATTTATAGCTTATAGTGGGTAAAGATAAAACTAAGTACTTTTTGTTGAGGTGTCAAATAGTTCCCCCCCAAAAATGGTGGACCAATAGGTGTGCATTAAGTCATGTTTTGTAGGTGGGCCGATACAATATCATGTATGATTGGTTATTTAGTCATCAAATTTTTAGTAGTTATAGTACAACACTAACAAGCTTAAAGTCAAAACTACTCTACTAAACTTTATCAACCATTAATGCAGATCTGATATGCCTAGCTACTCTATTTTAGATATTTTTGTATTTATTATTGCAGGTTGATGATTCAGATGTTTGCATTGAAAGCAAAATATCTCCTAGCTGCTCCATGATCCAATATATTTTCTACAGTTAATTTTAGCATGCACACATTCCCTTTGACAGGGATATTTGCTGACAACCTATGGGGGTGAATTTATTGTGAGAAATGACTGAGGTCAATGTAATTCAAATGCTATATATGCATATTTATAAGATGTATTGAGGGCTAGAAAATGGTTGCAAGATTGTTGAATTTCTTGTTTTCTTCTGTATTTTCAAACAGGGCCCTCTATGGTAACCTTTCCTTTTTGATGAAATACACACTCTATTTTACCTTTTCCTGCATGTTTTTTAGCACTATGTAAATTAGGATTGATTTGTATGTGAATGTTTGTTCCTTAAAATTTTGTTCTGCTCTTACCTCTATTAGAATCGGCTAAACTTGTGTAAGTTTATCAGTTGTATATAATTATTTTGTGCATTCTCAGTATAGTGAGAGCTCCCTATTCAAACCTAGTGTATCACCTCCATTAATTTACAATTTTATCCTCTTCCTCTTTCCACAACAGTGGATAGATTATGTTTGGTCTTAGGAATATCTGAATCTCTTATTCAGGAACCAGCCTCTCTCTAGAGATTTGATCTCCCTACAGGGTCCCACACCTAGAGATCATCTCAATGTTTCACTAGATTGTTGGAGCCCTAAAAGCCTTCAACACAATGTGCAAATCCAAGTGACAACATGAGTTAATTAGGGTTTTTTTGGAGCCCCTAGAGATAGATGTCATCTTATCTTCTCTTTTATTATATCAGACTCCTTCCTAGTGTTCCTGTTGTGAATGCTTCCTCTTTAGCCCATCCCTTGTGTTCATGTTGAATCCTATCAGATTATTAAAAGGGCTTCCACCTATTATCATATCAAAACCTCCAATTGTATTAATCATTTCATCAAGCCTCTCTCTCTCTTAATGGGACTCAAACACAATATCATAGGTGCCCAAAATACAACTTACTATTACATCATGCACCCATCCATGAACAAAATTATAATTTATTCTAATACATAAAGGATTGTCTAAACCATCTCCAATAAATAAGAAAAGAAAAAGAAAAGAGGAAATGTGCATATTTAATGATGAACAAGTATTTGAGGATTTGAAGGAAATAGGTCTTAGAAAAAATAAAATTTGTTGCATTATAGATTGGAATTGTGTTTTTTTGGATATGTGCTCTCTTCCAATTTTGATAGGCCATTGTCTGGAAGTACAAATTCAGTCCTAGAATTGTCAGAATGTGAAGACCTTAATTTCAGTGTGCTTTGTTGAAGCTAAACATCTTTGGTCCTCATACTGTATGAAGGTCCCTGACAATTCATGAAAGTCTTTGAAAAGATAGTGGAGTTTCGCACAAATATCATAGTAGATAGGGCCTTTGGATACAAAATATTCTTCACTTTCAAGCTCACAAAAATGCAATTTGCATACACACTCATGTCATGGGAGGTCATGATCTAATTCCAACAAGAACTAATGCACAAAAACCTAGTTTCATTGACCATTATTTACCTACATGTGTCCCTAATTAATGACAACATATTATTTATTTTCTAATTTAAACGAAATGTACACAATTATAATTATATACACATTGAAACTTTTCACTAGATATAGGAGAACGTAATTAAATAATAACTCTCCTTACCATATAACATCTAAGGCCACTTCTACTCTTTTCTTGCAAACTCAATTCTTCTATCTAGATATCCAAACTAACCTCTCGTTTTCTTGAATTTATAATTCTTAGTGTTGCCTTCAACCCACCACCCTTAAAAAGTAAAAACAACCCCATTTTATAGATTAAATTCTCATTCTACCACCTACCTCATTCCACTCTAATATTTCTAACATGTCTATATTTTCCATGTGTTATTTGACAAGACATGGACAAACTTTACTCTTTCTTGAGCTAGATGGCCAACTGCCCTAATAATTTGGTAAGTAGGTTGTTAGAGTTTTAGGTATTTGACATAATTCATTAAATGTAGAGGATACATGAATACCAATAGGAGAGATATTGGTCTTCATAGTTGATCATTATTCTTGCATTGGTTCTTTTACCTATTATTTAAAAACATTTAATAAAAGTAGTCACTAAATCCAATCAATCATTTAACATGGTGTGGTAAATGAAATTTTATTTCTTTATTTTCTACACACAAACATTTGGAAGAAATACTTTCTCTGAGCTTTATCTTCTGAAATGATTTCTTTTGATGGGTTTCATAGTAATATTTTTCTAAATCTAAGTGATTTCTTTTATGAAATTTGATTTTTTGCACATCTTTTAGGCTTTCATTCAATCCCTATAAAAAGCAACCATGGTTAGCATGACTAATTAGACTAATAACACTAGGGTTGTAATTGGCAACATCCAAGCTTGCAAGTAGTCCCATGTTGATTGTGCAACAAATTTGCTCCATATAATCAAAATAATGTCCATAATTTTTAATACTTATTTTTGCTAACCTCTTCAATTTGGGGGAACGTGACTATGGAAAAGTAAGAAAGCACCAATGTATTTAAATGTAGACAATTATAAAATAAAGAATTTGTTACCAAAATACCATATGACTCTACATTTGGCAACATTCGTACCTGCAATTATTTCCATGCTATTTTTGCAAACAAATTTGCTACATAGAATCAAAATAATTATAATATCCATTATTTTCAATACTTGTTTTTGGTAGCAATGATCTGCTCTACCTGAAGGAATGATCTTATCTAGATGCTAAAGGTCATGGGCAACATCATATGGAAAACACTCAACAGTCTTTGCATCCCCAATATGACATGTCTGATAGATGGAGAGAAGATTGGTAGAGATCTTAGGAACAAAGAGGACATCCTCAATGCAACCATCTGCCAGCTAAATTGAGCCAGACTCCATAACTGGAATCTATGAAGAGTTTCCCACAAAAAATATGAGAAGTGGTACTATCAGAAAGAGACTCAAGAAGATTTACTGAATGAGTCATGTGATGCGAGGCTCTTGTGTCAAATATCCAATTTGATGTGGATGAATTCAAACCTGTAGTAGTAAGGGCGTGGTCTTTGCTAGGTTTAGGAGTATCAATGTTGTGTTTCTTCATGGCTTCTTCAAAAGCCTCGATCCTTCAATGAAAAACCTTAATGTGATGATTTTGCATCCCACAAAAATTACATGGCCCTCTTTTTTTCTTCTTGGAGGAATTTTTACTTAGACTTAGAAGATGTTGTGGTTGATGTATTGGATTTGGTCTTCTACTTAGATGATTTCTCATTGCTTGAAGATGATTCTTCCTTTGACTATTTTGAATGCTTATTACCTTTACCCTTAGATTCATGAACTACTAATGCTTGAATTTTTGAAGAAGTGATAGAATCCATTAAGAGTGAAAAACTATTCAAAACTAGGCATACTAAATGTTGATCCAAGTGCAACCAGTGTAGAGTAAAAAGTAGAAGTGAAGACCTGATAGGGACCTTTTAACTTTGACAAAACCAAGACGACACATTCCTTATCTATTTTTGTTTTATCACAACCTTGAAGTTGAGTTCAAGAAAAGACTTGAACTTGACTAAGTAATCTTCAATTGAAGGAAAGGCATTAGGAGACAAAGTTTTAATTCAACATCCAATTGAAGTATTTTGAACTCATCAACTTTACCAAATAAATCACTAAATTTGTCCCACATTTTCTTGGGAGTTGTAAAATTACTTAGATGAAATTGCAAGTTATCAAATATATGGAGGCCACTAAATCCCATTGCCTCATCTAACTTATTATGATAGACAAACTGTTTATACTCCCTATTGAATTGCAGTTGTTGATCATTTAGCATTTTCCATAACCATTTAGATTGAAGAAGTTGTTGTACTTTTCTTTTCCATGTGTGAAAATTGTGTGGTGATAACATATCAATTTCAGGATCCATGCTGAAATAAAACACAATGAGGCATGTAAATTGTGCCAGATAGACACCCCAAGTTTGATTTAAAAATGTAAAAGAAGCCCCCCAAAATTTGGTACTTTATAACTCAGTGCAGATTACACTAAAAATACTGAGGTTACATGAATTATTAATAATAAATGTTAATAGTATATGGTAAACTAACTAGTCATGATACTACCCTCAATAAAAAAGATAGTGGTTTTGGCTTGAAACCACTAATAATAACCTAGTTACATAGAATTTAGCATAAAATGCTAACATGAGAAACTCCTCTAGTTACAAACAATAGAAACGCAATCCATTGTGTTAGACTATACAAAGAGTGGAATGTTAACAAAAGTATTTTGAAATGTTAAAATAAACCTTTACAAAGAACATAACCTACAAATGGTGGTTTGAAATAAGTTGAAAGCTATGAAAAATAATTTAGTGTTGCGAGTGAGAAGAGGAAAAATGTGACTAAACATTTGAAATGCTAATATCAAAGTGTAATGCAACCTCAAAGATTTAATGGAGTAGCAAAAAAACAACCTTTGTGTATGAAAAGCATCAATGGAAAGATCCACGTACATAGTGAAACTGCTAGCCGTGACCTATGGAAAGAGGAAAAACATGGGCAA
Source organism: Cunninghamia lanceolata (assembly GCA_027924645.1). NCBI lineage: Eukaryota > Viridiplantae > Streptophyta > Pinopsida > Cupressales > Cupressaceae > Cunninghamia > Cunninghamia lanceolata. Next base: position 8,542,660 of record BSBN01000937.1, on the reverse strand, counting down.
GAGAGTGTGTTGGAAGTTGAATGCTAACTACAACTAGCGCCAAACTCCTCAGCATTCTTGGAGGTCATTAGTTGGGTAAAAGAAACCTGAACAAGTACGAAGAAACCCACGACCTCGGTAACAAATGTAAACGATGACCAATACAGAAGATTTTGACCTTACTAGAGACCGCTCGAATAAACCAACGAACTATGGATGGAACGAAAACTTCAAACTAGATGCCAAAAATATCAAAAACCTTGGCCAGAAGTTTTGGTGATGCTGCAAAAGAAAAGAAAAATGGTAAGCAACAAAACTCCGAGACCACATTTCTCTATTGCTTCAAATAACATACTCCAATTTGAGACTCAAAGTTGAGAGCACAGTTACTGCATTGTTGACTTCAAACCAACAATCCAAACTACGGCCTCTCAAAAAAAGTCTATGGCTATTGAAGAAATATTCTTGAAATGGAAAGTTGTGAGAACTTGAAACCACAACCCTTGCCCATGAAATGAGAAGGTATGTCGACAGAGAATCAAACAACCTCTGATATTCTGAGTGAACAATGACCCTGCATGAAGAAACAACAAATAGAGTCTGCAACCTAAAATCAACCTTTATCTCCTTTAATGACTTTGATAGTGAAGATATTGGAAATGACTTGTAGGTCCAAGCAGCCAGCAAACAAGGCTCCAAGTTTATTGAAAACTATGTGAGTTCCTGGAATAGACCATGAACCAGGTGCTATAATGGAGTCCACATACCGATGAGATGCCCTAGTCTAGGCGATGTCCGTCATAGTATGAAACCCTTGATCCACACTAGGAACTAGGAAAAAATAAATTCACCCAAAAACTATGAACGATGCCTACAAATCTTTTATTTCCAAAAAACATTACATTTTCTGCTAATGAACTAATAGAGCCACACACCTATGATAGGGCTATGTGCTGAATGAAATTGAAATTGAGAATGAAATTTCAATTCTAGGCTTTGATAACATATAGGAGTAACAATGAAATGAATACAATAACAAGAACTTCCACATGAATGTGCACACAAAGCAAGAGCTAAAACTATCATAAAATCTATATGAATGTACAATGAACTCCTTGTATATGTAGGACAATGATGAAGTGAGAAGGTGAGAGTCAAACAATGACTAAGCCTCCATGATGTGTGACACATGTAGAACACTTGGGATAAGTGTAAGAGTATGTTACATATGTCTATAAGGTGAGACAACTAAACCACTAAGTGAACTTAAGCTAGTGTGAATAGTTCTACTAGGCTAGGAACTAGATAGAAGTAAAGTAGATGAATAAAGACTCTTTTCACACTACAATTTTATCTTCTTTGAAATGATGTTACTTCTTTTAGTCACAACATCATCTCAAAGAGGGGCAAAATGTATACACTTGACATTGACCATGTCCTAATAGCACCTTCGACATCACCTAGTGTCCCCTTGTGACACATTTGTCCTAGACCTTTTCATATCCCTTTCCATCATCTAGTTAATTTCATGTCTCTTTCCATCATCCAGTTAATTAAATAAATATTATTTATTTAATTAACCTATTTATTCTATTTATCAATTTAATTAAATAAAATATATTTATTTAATTAATTAATTTTCCCCAGGCTAAGATGCATACAAATAAACACATACTAACCTAGATTGATAAATGAGTAATATTGTGGGAGGAGCAAATGAAGAAGGCAATTGCGCAGCTAAGAGCAGAGGTATGCAAAGAGAATCATGCGAGCAACTGTACGACAGGGTTGGCCTTGGATGCTATTCATAGGGTGGTGAACGATGGTGTGCTTTCATCAGAGATGCTGGGTAGTGATGGCATTAAGTAGCTTATGCTTGCTCTTCGACAGAGGATGGGGGAAGTTAAGGATTGGTAGGTGCAGAGCACCATTAGGAATGAAGGATCTCCTTCCCCTGACCCTTTCACACTTGTGTCTGCCTCCTTTGGTGTGAATGCTCACTCAATGGGCAACTATAGGTTATGCAAAAATTCTTTGAATCCTTACCATGTCTGTAGTGACTTTTGCAAGGAGCAGATCCTCTCCCTCAATCGTGTGGTAGACCTAGGGTTTGTCTCTATTTCAGTAATGATGCCCAATAAGAGCAATGCTACTACTCTAGATCCCCTACCCCCTTTAGTGGTTACCCCTCCCGATCCGTGTACCTCTTGGCTTCTGGGTGACTACAAGGTGGATTTGGTATTTAAACCCATCAATTATCATATTTCTGATGAGTGTCTAAGGAAAGTTTCCTTAGGCATTGGATCACCATCTTTGATCTTCCGATCGGTGTGAACGACCTTCAATTAATGATTTCATGGCTTGGTGCAAGAGTTCATGGGACAATCTGACTCCGCTTCTGTGGAATTGTTGGATTATGGTTTCTTTTTTGTTATCTTTCAAATACTGAGAATTGTAGGTTCATCCAAGACAATGGAATTTTTTTTTTTGGTAGATCAAGCCTATTTATGTCCCCATGGTCCCCTTTCGTTGATCCTACAAAGTTCCAAATTTCTACCATTCCAATTTGGCTATGCCTTTACAATCTGCCTCTGGTTTTGTAAAACCTAATTCAAATCAAGTCCTTTGTCAACCAGGTTGGAAACTTCATTAAGATTGCGGATGGGGCTGATCCCAGAAGGTACGCCAGAGTTTGTGCACTAATTGATATTTCCAAGCCTTTGGCTCATATGATTCTCATCAACTCATCTCTTGACTATTGGCTACAATTTATTAGTTATTAAGGGCTTCCTTAGAGATGCTTTAGGTGCAATCAACTCGGCCATAACATTGTCAGTTGCCATTCCAAAACCAGCAATGGCCAACAGGCCATCAATCTTAAGAAATGGGCTTGTAAGGAGGGAAATCCTGATGCTGATTTTGTTTGGAGAAATCATGGCATGTTCTTTGATCATTGCTCTTTGTTTTCCCCTAAAGCTGGGACTGATAACCAGTTTGAAAACATTCCCCCTCCTACCAGTGGAGAAGAGGATGCACAGTACCAGCAAGTGGATAGGGATAAGCAATTGAATTTAGGGGTCTTAAGGAATAAGGAGCAAGGTTTGGTTCTTTGAAATGACCAACGCACTTTGGTTTAGGAAGTTGCTATGGCTGGCTCAAAGCATCGTTCCATTCCTCTCTTTGCTAGAAGGGATTCAAATTTGGTTAAGGATGGAAAATGTATCGGAAGGAAAACTGAAGCTGAGAAACTGAGATTGGATGCCCAGGATATTATTGATGAAGGCACTCAATGGACGATGGAAGAACTCCTCACAAGAAGCAAAATAAAACATTTAAACAAATGTTGATTTCCTATGGCTCTATTAGTATATCTTCATTGATTATTTAAGTCTCTATGATGTCATTTCCTTTGTTCCCTCTCATCTCTTTTGCTCCCTGACTTCAGGTCTGAAGCATTCTTATTTTTATGCTATCTATGTTATATGGGAGTGGGCCCTTAACCCATATCTTACAAAACAAAAAAAAATAAAAAAATAATCCATTTTCCCCTTTTAGCCAAATTAATTAAGTGAATTTTATTTATTTAATTAACTCAAATTTATCCTTCCACATCACCCTTCTCCAATAATTAATTAAATAATTCTTTAATTTGACTAATTATTGAGAGTCAATGTCTAGCTAAAGTTAGTTAGCTAAATTCATTGAACCTGGACACTTGCACAAAATTCAAGCTAGTTTTACATCTCAAGCATCCATTTCATACCACATCTTCAAATCTCAACCGTACACATAAGGATACACCATAAAATCCTCCATCCTTGCCCTAATGTTGTCTCATCAAATCCTAACCATCCATTGCACTTCTTAATCCTAGCAATCCATCCTATCTCCATTGCACTTCTTAATCCTAGCAATCCATCCTATCATTCAAAAATCTATAAATCAAACATCAATCTAGCCATTATGGGAACACACAAGAAAGTAATGTTAAATACTTGAGTGAGCAATCAACATATCAATAATTATTAAGAGCATAGCCATTGGAGCTTGGGTGCACTCCATTCTACTCTATCTAGGAGAAATAATGGTTTTAGGTGAAGGTTTATGTCATTTGCATTTATCTTTATGTTATTTACCTTTAATCTTTTCTTATCTTCACCATCATTTCACCATCATGTTGCAATTAATGTGACTTGCCTAATCCAACTAACTCCATCCCCATGGCAATTAATTTCCTTCTCACTAGTAAAGTTAATTAGTTAAATACCCTTAATTAATTAATCTAGACTTAAATATTTCTCTAACTAATTAATTTGGCTAAGAGGCATTATTAAGTTGTGACACTGTTCACAAAAACTAAAAAGAGTCATTTTTTTTTTAAATTCTAAAGTAAGTGTTTTAAATTTAAAATCTAGCTCACATACTTTTATTAAATGAATGCACCTAAAAATTATAAAGTAACTATTTTATATTTAAAAAATATGTAACCAACATTTTTTTAAAAATGAAAACACAAAAGAATTAAATTTAAAATATATAATCGCCATAGTTTTATTAATTAATGGACATAACATCAAAACCCATATAAAGTAACAAAAATATATAAATACAAGTAATAGTAAAATATGAAATGAAATAAGGTAGAGCAAAAGAATACGCAGGAGTTATTTGAAGGTATCTCCATTATATTGAAATAAGGTAGAGTAAAAGAATACTGATAAGTGGAGGAGTTATTTGAAGATAGGCTGATTTCCTGTGGCTCTATTAGTATATCTTAGTTGGTTTTTTAAGTCCCTATGATGTCATTTCATCCGTTCCCTCTCATCTCTTTTGCTCCCCAATTTCAGGTCTAAAGCATTCTTATTTTTATGCTCTCTATGCTAGATGGGAGTGGGCCCTTAACCCATACCTTACATAACAAAAAAAAAAATCTATTTTCCCCTTTTAGCCAAATTAATTAAATGAATTTTATTTATTTAGTTAACTCAAATTTATCCTTCCACATCACCCTTCTCCAATAATTAATTAAATAATTCTTTAATTTGATTTATTATTGAGAGTCAATGTCTAGCTAAAGTTAGTTAGCCAAATTCATTGAACCTAGACACTTGCACAATACACATAAGGATACACCATAAAAGCCTCCATCCTTGCCCTAATGTTGTCTCATCAAATCCTAACCATCCATTGCACTTTTTAATCCTAGCAATCCATACTATCATTCAAAAATTTATAAATCAAACATCAATCTAGCTATTATGGGAACACACAAGAAAGTAATGTTATACTAGAGTGAGCAATCAACATAACAATAATTATTAAGAGCATAGCCATTGGAGCTTGGGTGCACTCCATTCTACTCTATCTAGGAGAAAGAATGGTTTTAGGTGAAAGTTTATGTCATTTGCATTTATCTTTATGTTATTTACCTTTAATCTTTTCTTATCTTCACCATCATTTCACCATCATGTTGCAATTAATGTGACTAGCCTAATCCAACTAACTCCATCCCCATGGCAATTAATTTCCTTCTCACTAGTAAAGTTAATTAGTTAAATACCCTTAATTAATTAATCTAGACTTAAATATTTCTCTAACTAATTAATTTGGGTAAGAGGTATTATTAAGTTGTTACCGTGTTCAGAAAAACTAAAAAGAGTCAACATATTTTTTTTTAATTCTAAAGTAAGTGTTTTAAATTTAAAATCTAGCCCACATACTTTTATTAAATGAATGCACCTAAAATTTATAAAGTAACTATTTTATATTTAAAAAATATATAACCAACATATTTTTTTAAATGAAAGGACACAAGAATTAAATTTAAAATATATAACCGCCATAGTTTTATTAATTAATGGACATAACATTAAAACCCACATAAAGTAACAAATCTATATAAATACAAGTAATAGTCAAATATGAAATGAAATAAAGTAGAGCAAAGGAATAAGGAGGAGTTATTTGAAGGTATCTACATTATATTGAAATAAGGTAGAGCAAAAGAACACAAGAAGTGTAGGAAATCTAATTTGTGGGTAATTTAAATTTTTTATTTACTATTGAGTTATTTCAATGAAAATACTCTAAATTAATATTACCTTTTATTAGGGTTATCTTTTTTTTTTGGTTTGTTATTTTATTTACTATAGACTAATTTATTTCATAACTATATTTTCTTAGGTTTTATCCTATGAAATACAAAAGAAGTAGAGTGTATTGGGAAAGGGTAATGTAATTAAGGGTAACATAAAGAAGCAGAGTGTATTGGGTAAGGTTTTATCAAGTGTATTATATTTTGTTAGGGATACCTTTGTTTTATGTGTTATTTTATTTACTATACAATAATTTAAGTAATTCAAAACTAGGCACATCAAGAAGGATATCTCTATTTTAGATATATTTTTCTAAATATAAATATGTTAGATAATACAATCATCCTTCCCACCAGCATAACGGTTACAAAGATGTGTCTTGTAGCCTGCACCATGACTTGACTTATCTGACAGTGAGACTAGAGGTAAACCCTATTGCTTCTCTGGAAAGTCCTAATGTGTTTTCCTATTTTGGCAAATGAGATACGGAAGTTACTCCACCAGAAACATAATGAAGGTAATGGCAATCCTCACCATGCAGGCATCCAGATGTATTACATTACAACAGACATACATTCAAATGTGAGACCAAAAACTATCATTAATAATTTAAAATGCCAGACAGTTAAGTAGCAGAATCTTCTACATCTGTAATTGCAAAATTCACATGAAACCTTCTGAATATAGAACTACAATTCTTATGAACTTGTAATTTTATGCATCCTTTGAACAATGTATTTTAAAAATAATCTTTGAACAACCAAGAGTCTTAGGTAGGGCAAAGGGCCTAGAAAAAAATGCATTAGAAATTATTCAAAGAAACAAATATACAAAATGAAAAGTTACATGAATGAGAGAGCAGCAGAAGTAGAATCATCCCGCAACTCACTAGCACTATGTGCAAAGTGGGACTTATCTCCAAATGTTCATGAACCTTTCGCATAATGTAGGGCAGAGAGGCTAGAACAAAACACATTAGGAATTATTCAAAGAAATAAATCTACAAAGTGAAAAGTTACATGAATGAGGAAGCAGCAGAAGCAGAATCAGCAGAATCATCCCGCAACTCACTAGCACCATGTGCAAGGTGGCACTTATCCCCAAATGTGCATGAACCCTTCGCAAACTATTCACAAAGCCTAGTTTTAAGATTTTGCTAACCATTTCCTGATCATTTACCCAAATTTGATTCAATTTTTATAATCAACTCGCTAACCTTGGTTGTGGCTTGATTAATCTCTTAAAAATGTGACAAATGATGCAATATATAGAAAGGCAACAAATAAGATACAAAAGAAGGAAAAACCAACGAGTTCAATGGTTCATGAACTCGTCGAAATGCTGATGACCAAGTTCAACAAACCCCAAAAACTCTTACAAGGTATTTTTTAATGCCTATAATGTGTTTCTGAAGTGTTCCTTCATGGGATCTATTATTTCAAATGCTTGCACTCTATCAATGCACAAGAAAAATGAATTGCAAGTAGGTGAGAATTCAATGGAGCTGGCACTCTATCAATGCACAAGAAAAATGAATTGCAAGTAGGTGAGAATTCAATGGAGCTGGGTAAGGATGGTGCAAGGGAAGGAAGTTGGATTTCTCACCCAAGTTGTAACCACTATGGTAGTGCTCAAGGATGTCAGTTTGCAGATAAGCATCATTTTGTCAATGGAGAAAAGAAATTGTATTTCCAAATGAGGTACCACCTCCTGGGATAGGTATTACTACAAATCAAGGTGCTGGCTCAAAAGCAAACCCAAGCTACAAGACATGCCTTTGTAACCATTATAGCAGTTCTCAAGGATGCAAATATGGAGATAAGTGCCATTTTGCCCATGGAGAAAATGAGCTAAGAAAAGAAAATGTGCTTCCAAAGGGGCCATTACTTCTTAGGTTGGCAACTGCAGCAGCAAATTTTTACGCTTTATCAAAAGCAAACATTATTTTTCTTGATTCTTATGCTGGTGGCATAATTGGGAAAGATAGTGTAAACTCAAAGCACATTTACCATGTAACTGGTGTGAAGTTGACAATAAAAGACGAGTCTGATCCAAATTTGAAGACTATTGAGTTTACACCATCTTTCCCAATTATGCCACCAACATAAGAAGCAGGAATAATAATGTTTGCTTTGGATGAAGTGCCAAAATTTGCTGCAGCAGTACCCAACCTAGGAAGTAATGCCCCCTTTGGAAACACACTTTCTTTTTTCAGCTCTTTTTCTCCATGGGCAAAATGACACTTATCTCCATATTTGCATCGTTTAGAACTGCTATAATGGTTACAAAGGTGTGTCTTGTAGGCTGGACTTGCTTTTGAGCCAACACTAAAATTTGTCTTAGTACACATCCTAGGAGGCCATACCTCATTTGGAAGCACATTTTCTTTTCTCAATTCCTTTTCTTCATGGGCAAAATGGCACTTATCTGCAAACTAGCATCCTTCAGCACTACCATAATGGTTACAACTTGGGTGAGAAATCCACCCTATCTACCCTTGTACCATCCTTACCTGCCTTCATTAAAATCTCACCTACATGCAATTCATTTTCCTTGTGCATTGATAGACTGCAAGCATTTCAAATAATTGATCCAATGAAGGAACACTTCAGAAACACATTACAGGCATTAAAAAATACATTGTAAGAGTTTTTGGGGTTGTTGAACTTGGGCATCAGCATTTGGACGAGTTCATGAACCATTGAACTAATTAATGCCCTTCACTGTTTGGTTTTTCCTTTGTTTTTTATATACTTCTCAGAAAATTGGTGAGTTCGTGAACTTATGAACTTGCTAAAAAGCCAATATTGTCATTCTTTCCTTCTTTCCGTATCTTCTTTGTTGTCTTTCTATATATTCCTTCATTTGTCACATTTCTAAGAGATTAATCAAGCCACAACCAAGGTTTGCGAGTTGATTATAAAAATTGAATCAAACTTGAGAAAACAATCTAGAAATGGTCAGAAAAATCTCAAACCTAGGCTTTGTGAACATTATGCTAAAGGTTCATGTACATTTGGGGATAAGTCCCACTTTGCACATAGTGCTAGTGAGTTGCGGGATGATTCTACTTCTGTTGCTCCCTCATTCATGTAACTTTTCATTTTGTATATTTGTTTCTTTAAATAATTTCTAATGCATTTTTTCTAGGCCCTCTCCCTACCTAAGACTTTTGGCTGTTCAAAGATTATTTTTCTAATACATTGTTCAAAGGATGCGTAAAATTACATGTTCATAAGAATTGTTGTTCTATATTCAGAAGGTTTCATGTAAACTTTGCAATTACAGATGTAGCAGATTCTGTTGTTTAAGTGTCTAGCATTTTAAATTATTAATGACAGTTTTTGTTCTAACATTTAAATGTTACATTTGGATGCCCACATGGTGAGGATTGCCATTACCTTCATTATGTTCCTGGTGGAGTAACTATTGTATCTCAGTTGCCAAAACTTGCAAACATATTAGGACTTTCCAGAGAAACAATAGGGTTTACTTGTAGTATTTCACTGTCAGATAAGTCAGGCCTGGTGCAAGATACAAGACACATCTTTGTAACCATTATGGTAGTGTTGAAGGATGCCAGTTTGCAGATAAGTGTCATTTCTCCTATAGAGAAAAGGAATTGAGAAAAGAAAATGTGCATCTAAATGAGGTACCACCTCTTGGGATGTGTACTACTACAAATTTTGGTGCTGGCTCAAAAGAAAACCCAGGCTACAAGACACACCTTTGTAACCATTATAGTGTTAAAAACTAATGCTAGAGTTTAGTTGAACATTTAGTTCTACCACCGATGAATGTCTTGCATAGATTTAGTTATTTAGAATCTTTAGATTGCATGTTGCATGTTATTTTTTGACCCATGCAATTCCTTAATATAGAATAGTTTTAGTCAAGCAATTTAGATGGTTAGTTTTGACCTTTGATAGAAGTTAATAAACTTGTTTTTCACCACCATATCCAGTGCAGGAATAAAGCATGTAATCTACATGCATAGTTTATAGTTTTTTACCAGTCTACTTTTAGTTCCAGCGAATTGTTTAGAGGCTGCGTCCTCTTTTTATACAGTCTTTGTAAAAGGTGTTATTTATAAAGCAGTCAATTCCAATGATATAAAGAAACAGTTATATCATCTTCAAATATACATAATCTCTGCTGCCTTAAATTGCTGTGGTTATTTTATTTTATTTTTTTTTATCTCTGTTGTTTTTTTTAGATTCTACATTTGGTATCAGAACCAATTTTTTTCTTTTGGGTTAAAGATTTAGTAGTTGGAATTTCACCAAAATTTTATCATGTCAAATTCTAACTCTTTGCCCATTCCAGAATTTGATGGAAATGAGTATGAGTATTGGTGCATCAAAATGATGACATTTTTGATAGGAAAATAATTGTGGGAGATTGTTTAATCAGGTTATACAGAGCCAGCTGATTGGAATGCCCTCACAGCCAATGAAAAAACAGCCAAGAAGGAGGCCAAGAAGAAGAATGCTCAAGCCTTGTTTCACATTCAAATAGCTCTTGATAAGAGCTTGTTTCCAAGAATTTCAGGTGCAAAGTCAACTAAAGATGCTTGGAAGACTCTACAGGAAGCTTACAAGGGTAGTGACCAAGTCAAGGTTGTCAAGCTGCAGACGTTGAAGAGAGACTTCAACAATTTGAAGATGCAAGAAGCTGAAAGTGTGAGTAAATATTGTGTCAGAGTTAAAGATGTGGTCAATAAGATGGCTACACTTGGAGAAATTGTGAACAATGAGGCTTTGATCAAAAAAGTGTTGAGAACTCTCACACCAAGATGGAATCATGTTGCCATAATCATAGAAGAAAGCAAAGATTTGACAACCCTTCAATTTGATCAACTAGTTGGCTTTCTTATGTCTCATGAAGAGAGATAAGAGATTTATTTGAAGGTGATGTGAAAGCTTTTTCATCCAAATTGCAAATCACAAAGAATGAAGATGTTGGCAGTAACAACAACAACAATCAAGGCCAAGGTAGAGGTCAAAATCAAAATCAGTCAAGAGGCAGAGGTGGCTCAAGAGGAAGAGGTGGGTCTAGAGGAAGAGGTAGAGGCAGATTTGATAAGAGGAATGTCCAATGTTACCATTGTAATAGGTATGGCCACTTTGAAAGGGATTGCAGATTAAAAGAAGGTAAAAGTGTTAATTATGCTCAAGAAGGTAATGAGAATCCTCCAGATCATTTATTTTTATCCTATGCCAAAGCTGAAAATAATAGCAAAGATGTTCGGTATTTAGATTCTGGATGTTCTAACTATATATCAAGGAATGAGAAGTTGTGTTCAACAATGGATGAATGTTTCAAATCCAAGATCCAGCTTGGTGATGACAAATCATTGAAGGTTGATGCAAAAGGAGCCATGGAAGTCCATACAAAAGAAGGTATGAAGAGTGTTAAAGACATTTATTACACTCCACAGTTAAAGCACAATTTGTTGAGTGTTGGACAATTGTGTGAGAAGAATTATAAAGTTATGTTTGAAAATCAGCAATGTATAATTTATGATAAGAATCAGGGCAATAGAGTGGTTACAGTTGTGCCTATGACAAAGAATAGGATGTTCCCATTAAAGTTTGGTGAACATAACAGTAGCCTTGCAAATATGGCATATGAGAATACAAGTTGGTTGTGGCATCTCAGGTATGGGCATTTAAATTTTCATAGTTTGAAGATTCTAACATCACAAGCACTAGTTTCTGGTTTGCGCAAGGTTGAAGAGCACAAGGAGATTTTTGAAGGATGTGCTAAAGGCAAGCATGCAAGGGAAAAGTTTTCAAAGGGCAATACATGGAGGGCCCATTACCCACTTCAGCTTATTCATTCAGATATTTGTGGTCCTATGCAAACAAAGAGTTTGGGTAAGTCATCATATTTCATTACTTTTATTGATGATTACTCACGAATGTGTTGGGTTTATTTTTTGAAGACTAAGGATGAAGCCCTTGAGACATTCAAGAGGTTTAGAGCCCTTGTGGAAAAGGAAAAGGGGTGTAGTATCAAGTGCTTGAGGACAGATCGTGGAGGAGAATTTTGTTCAAGAGCCTTTCAAGATTATTGTGATATGCATGGCATCAAAAGGCAACTCACCACTGCCTACACACCTTAGCAAAATGGTGTAGCTGAAAGGAAGAAGCATACAGTGGTGGAGATGGCATGGAGTATGCTACAAACAAAGGGATTAAGCAATTCTTTTTGGGGAGATACAGTAGCTACAACAGTATATATTCTCAATCAAAGTACCACTAGTGCACTTGAGAAGATGACTTCGTATGAAGCCTGGTATGAGAAAAAACTAAATGTTAATCATTTCAAAGTTTTTGGTTGTTTAGCCTATGTTCATGTTCCTGATCAAAAGAGAGAAAAGTTAGATCCCAAAAGTGAGTCATGTATTTTTGTGGGATATAGTGAGGAAAGTAAAGCTTATAGGTTATATAATCCTCTCACTAATAGGCTTATTATGTCAAGAGATGTGATTTTTGATGAAGGGGAGTTTATGGTCATCAAAAAGGCCATATGGAGAAGTCAAAATCTGTTTTAAATGATGTTATTATTGATGATATTGATCATGAGCAGACCACTAACGTTTCAATTTTGAGAGCTACAAGTCCACCAAGTAGCCCCTCATCAATTCCAAGTTCAAGTCCAGCTTCAAGTCCAAGTTCTACAAGGAAAGTAAGAAGATTGAGTGATATTTATCAAAGTAGTGCAAATCAAACACATGAAGAAAATCCAATTGGTGAGACAGTTAATTTTTCTTTATTTGCCAAGGCTGATTTTGAACCATCATGTTTTGAAGAAGCATGTACTAATAAGGTTTGGATGCAAGCAATGCAAGAAGAGATAGATTCTATTCACAAGAATGATACTTGGGAGCTTACAAAGCTTCCACATGACAAGAAGAAGATTTGCAGCAAATGGGTCTACAAGACCAAGTTTAATAGTGATGGGAGTGTTGAAAGGCATAAGGCAAGATTAGTTGCCAAAGGCTTCACATAGAGGTATGGGCTTGATTATGAAGAGACATTTGCACTAGTTGCATGACAAGAGACCATCAGAATGCTGATTTCATTAGCAGCTCAAAAGAAATTGAGCATACATCATATGGACGTGAAAAGTGCCTTCTTGAATGGGCACTTAGAAGAGGAAGTATATGTGGAACAACCACAAGGTTATGAAGTGGAAGGAAATGAGAATCATGTCTACAAGTTGAAGTAGGCTTTGTATGGCCTCAAGCAAGCACCAAGAGCATGGTATGCCAGGATTGACGGATACTTTCAGGATAATGGCTTCAAGAGAAGTAAGAGTGAACCTACCCTTTACTACAAACAAGAACGTGATGATATTCTTATTGTAAGTTTGTATGTTGATGATTTGTTGTATATGGGTAGCAGTTCTAAGATGAAGGATGAATTCAAAGTTTCTATGATGAATGAATTTGAGATGAAAGATTTAGGTCTCATGAAATATTTTCTAGGAATGGAGGTTTATCAAAGTGAGAATGAAATTTTCATTTGTCAAACAAAGTATGCCAAAGATATGTTGAAGAAATTTGATATGGTTGATTGTAAACCAGTCTCCACTCCAATTGCTCATGGAGTTGTGTTGTGTAGAGATGATGGTGCTAAAATAGTTGATGAGACAACTTATAGGAGCATTATTGGTAGTTTGATGTTTTTAACTCACACAAGACCTAATATTGCTTATTCAATTTCACTTGTTTCAAGGTACATGACAAAGCCATCTAAAATACATATGAAGGAAACCAAGAGAATTTTGAGGTATGTGGGAGGCACTCTAAATTTTGGTATTCATTACTACACTTCTAAAAGCTTCAATCTTGTTGGATTTAGTGATTTAGGTTGGGGAGGTAGTTTGGATGACCAAAAGTCTACATCTGGTAATTGCTTTTCTTTTGGTTCTAGTTTGATTACTTGGAGCTCAAAGAAGTAAAGTATAGTTGCCCTTTCTTCTACAGAAGCAGAGTATGTTGCAGTCACTTCAGTAGGTACACAAGCATTATAGCTTAGAAAACTTCATAAAGAAATTGCAGAGATACAAATTCAGCCCACAGTAATTTTTTGTGATAGCATTAGTGCCATTAAATTGGCCAAGAATCTAGTCCATCACAGCAGGACAAAACATTTTGATTTAAAACATCATTTTATCAGAGATTTGGTGCAGAAGAAGGTAGTAGAATTGAAATACATCAGCACAAAAGAGAAGTTAGCGGATATATTCACCAAGGCAGTTGCAAAGGATCAATTTTTGGCACTCAGAGATCAAATCTTGAGCCCTCTCAACATCAAGGAGGAGAATGTTGAAAACTGATGCTAGAGTTTAGTTGAACATTCTGTTCTACCACCGATGAATATCTTGCATAGATTTAGTTATTTAGAATCTTTAGATTGCATGTTGCATGTTTTTTTTTGACCCATGCAATTCCTTAATATAGAACAGTTTTAGTCAAGTAATTTAGACGGTTAGTTTTGACCTTTGATAGAAGTTAATAAACTTGTTTTTCACAGCCATATTCAGCACAGGAATAAAGCATGTAATCTGCATGCATAGTTTATAGATTTTTACCAGTCTACTTTTAGTTCCAGCAAATTGCTTAGAGCCTACGTCCTCTTTTTATATAGTCTTTGTAAAATCTGTTATTTATAGAGCAGTCAATTCCAATGATATAAAGAAACAATTATATCGTCTGCAAATATAAAGAATCTCTGCTGTCTTAAATTGCTGTGGTTATTTTTTTTTTAATCTCTGTTGTTTTTTTTAGATTCTACATATAGTAGTTCTGGAGGATGCAAATATGGAGATAAGTGTCATTTTGCCAATGGAGAAAAGGAGCTGAGAAAAGAAAGTGTGCTTCCAAAGGGGGCATTACTTCCAAGGTTGGGTACTGCTGCAGCAAATTTTGGCACTTCATCGAAAGCAAACATTACTATTCTTGCTTCTTATGCTGGTGGCATAATTGGGAAAGATGGTGTAAACTCAAAGCACATTTACCATGTAACTGGTATGAATTTGACAATAAAAAACAAGTCTGATCCAAATTTGCACATTTACCGTGTAATTGGTGTGAATTTGACAATAAAAGACAAGTTTGATCCAAATTTGAAGACTATTGAGTTTACACCATCTTTCCCAATAATGCCACCAGCATAAGAAGCAGGAATAATAATGTTTGCTTTCGATGAATCTCCAAAATTTGCTGCGGCAATACCAAACCTAGGAAATAATGCTCCCTTTGGAAGCACACTTTCTTTTCTCCGCTCCTCGGACTCCTTTTCTCCATGGGCAAAATGGCACTTATCTCCATATTGCAGCCTTCAAAACTGCTATAATGTTTACAAAGGTGTGTCTTATAGCCTGGGTTTGATTTTGAGTCAGCACCAAAATTTGTAGTAGTACACATCCAAGGAGGTGGTATCTCATTTGGAAGCACATTTGTTTTTCCCAATTCCTTTTCTCCATGGGAAAAATGGCACTTATCTGCAAACTAGCATCCTTCAACACTACCATAATGGTTACAACTTGGGGGAGAAATCCACCCTACCTACCTTTGTACCATCCTTACCTAACTCCATTGATTTCTAACCTACTTGTAATTCATTTTCCTTGTGCATTGATAAAGTGGAAGCATTTCAAACAAGAGATGCATTGTGTCAAGGTCTTGCCATGATGCTATGAATGTTGTTGTAATTTATTATTTTAAGTATTGTTAGGTGTTGTGGAAATAAGGACTAGAACTTGCAAATTGGGATAGGCACCTACAAGCAATTTATCATTGTTCTATATTGTATTTGTTGAATATGTCAATGTGCACCACCATAATCTTCCAAGGTTGCTTATTTCGAGGATAGCACAAAAATTTCAACAAATCGATCTACTTATACCCTTCGAACTAAAATTGATTATTGTTAACTAAAATTGATTATTGTTATTATGCATTCAAACTGTCTATGGAGTATCAGGGATCAAAATTTGGATCTTTGTTGAAGATGAGCAATACCTTTCTATAATCTGACCAATTATAAATCTTAAATTCTATAAGATCAAATAAAAATAATTAATCTTGGAGCAGTAAAAGTGCCAATATTAATGATTACTAAGCAAATCTTACATGATAAGGATTCTTTGTCATCTAATATAGTATGATATATTCTTAATTTGTATTGCAGACCACATCTTAATATAATATTAGGTCTACTACTATTGAAGAACGCTTCATTCTCTCCTACTCTTATCTAAGAAAAAATAAGTCTCAACAATGCAGTTATCTAAGATAAAGGCATCGGCAATAGGAATCATATTCCCATAACTATGTAATCTAAGTTCAAGTCTCCAGGTAAACTATGTTTTATGATGGGGAACACCATGCCTTAGGAAGTAAATATACAATTTTATAATACAATATTATTATTAAAATATATTTTGTAATTTACATTATATAAAATATACTATATAATCTTTTAGAAGAATTACATAACCCTAAATAAACCTATCTCAGTTGGTATATTTAATTAGTTCAATTAATAGACCAACATGCATAGGTCATGTTTAAGTGTAATGTGTGCTCTTTTAGAAGTTGTATTGTTTAGAGTCTCAAGTTTAGGGTTTAAGTTCCCAAGTTTGTGGTTGAGAGTTTAGGATATTTAAGTTGTGTTATGGGTTTGGAGTATAAAGCACAAAGTTAAAGTTTTATTGGTTAGGAAATATAAGTTTAGTGTCTTTGAGTTTAGAGTTTAACATTATACGTCACAACATACAAGCTTATTTCTAATTCTAATAGACACGAGCATTATGAAATGAAGTAAGGTAATGAATCATCTATCATGTGGATTTATTATATAAAACAAGAGAGCTAGTGACACCATTTCTTTTATAGGAATATCAAACCTGTAGTACTAGTACCAAGCTGCATTTTATATCATGCACATCTACATACATTTTCAAGCGCAAAGTGTCATTGATTGTTATCATTGGAAAGACAAAAGGTTCTCATGATGGGTGATCAAAGGAGCAAAAAGTAGAAATTACAACTCATACCTATAAATAAAAATGGAGACAACTTAACATGGGAGATCTAGATAGTGTTCCTAATATCTAAATATATCTTGAACATGTACCCACCAAAAAAAAGGCTTTGAGAGCACATAGATTGTTTAAATACACTACATATTATTCACATTAAAACAATATAACTCAAATGACTGAGTAAATATCTCTTTATTTATGTAACGAGTACAAGGGAGGTGCAATCCACTTATTTTTTTGTCATCTCCAAAATTCTTATGAAACGAACATTGAGATGTTCCACGGTAGCCCAAAAAAAAGAAGTTTCTTTCACTCAAATCCCGTTTCTTAAGTTTTCTCCAAATTTACTTATAAACGATGTTGATCCAACTCATTTCCCTATCTTCAATATTGAACCTTTAATTTCTACCTTCTACTTCTTCAATCACCCAACATAATCACCCTTCATCTTTCCAACGAAACATGAATTGCAACTTGACAAGTTGTTTAATATCTGCATTATTTAATGCTTCATATGTTTGGGGTTCAATCAAATGGGTTACATTGATTGAAACCACCCTGGAGACTATACATCTTGTTAAATTGTTTTCCACATTTTGCAATACTTATCCACGGGACTTCTCATGAAAATAACAGTAAAGTAGAATCCACAATTACTCTTGAGAATGAACTAAAGACCACGTTCTACTTCATGGTAGGTGAATATCATTTAACGTCCTGTTGTGTTTTCTATAGCTATTATGCATTTTTTTATATAGTTTATACTCATCCTGGATCAACTACACAATCCATCCACAACAACTAAACATAACTCGTCTTTTGGTTTAAATTATGGTATTAAATTATCATTTAAAAATTAACTAAAGTAGAATGACAGTATAACTGCCACTGCAATCATACATGATTTATAGTTATGCAGACAATTTTATCAAAATTATACATTCATGTTCTTCGGAACTTTTTTTTTAATAGTTGTAATCTAATGCACAGTGGAGCTATCTTTAGTAGGGCTTGAGGATTACCATCTGGGTCTAGATGGAATGTAGGCCAACGTCTGGCTCTGATGTTTAATAGAGCTATGCAATTTTTATTTACATTGATGTACATTTATTAGAAATTACATATAGCTTTTCAATAACAAAAAGATAATAGTATTTATATCATTTTTCAAGAGAAAAATTACTATCAACATGGATCACTTAGAATTGAAACCTAGATATTAGAACACAACATTAGCAAAATGAGTGAGGAGTACTGTATAATTTGTATAGCAAAATGAGTCAGGAGAACAGTATAATTTTTATTCCACAAAACTTAACCACATGATTACTTTAAAAAAATAGTTTAATAAACTTCAGGTTTTCACAATCCCATTATAGAATTTTTTTTGGAAAAACTGTATATCAGTTCTTGCATAGCTTATAAAAACACCTTAGAAAAAACATTTTGATAAAAACACTCTCCAGAAAACATTTGACAAAAAGGTTTTTTCATAGTTAATAAAATCATCCTCCAGAAAATATTTGATAAAGAATTTTTTTTCCGCATAGTTTTTGTTATATTTAGGTTTTAAGAGGATCTATCCACAAAATCAACATGTAGGTATTTAACCTGGTCTTCACAGTATATTCATAATTTCATGCATCAGAAAAAACATGTTTGATTGGACACACCATCATCCTCATCAAGTGAAACTTTTGAATACTTCTCATAATTTTTTTAAATAAAAAACCGTTGAAATTTTTTGGGAAAAACTGTGTACACACTCAAAAACATCTAGCAAAAGGTTTAAACTTGGGTTGCAGACTGTCGGGAGCAGAGCATTGTGCATTTCAATTACAGTACAAGGAAACAAGATATACAATTTAATCCTTCCCCTTCTTATCAGACATAAAAACAGCAGGAGAGTAAACATCAATTAAAGGCGTGTTTGAAACCAACGAAGCCCAGAGCAGCTGCAGGGCCTGCAACAATTGTTAATTTCAAGCAAATTAAATTAAATCTTCAATAGAAATTACATTCAAATTTTCATGACAGAGTATCCAAGAAAACACTTTCAAAAACCCACCTCATCTGCACCAATATTTGCAGTCTTCTCCTCTAGTTCACTTAGGTCTTTGACATTGAGCTGATTGAGCAACTTAACGCTTGTGATTGTCGAGCTGGGAGATACATTCAAGTCATCTGTTATCATAAACGTAACAGTATCTTTCACATAATCATTGCTACTTACCCCAGCTGTAATTTGGCTGCTGCTTTGACAGGCTTTGGGATGAAACTCTACAGGGCAGTTCAGAGCAAGCCCACATCCACAGATTTCGTCAGGGTTGGTGCTGATATAGCGAACAACACAGTGATTGGGACGACCTTTTCTCCTGACATTTCCGCAGAGATAAAACGAACTTGCCACATTATCAATCAGAAGATTTTGGGGGGAGCATTTTGACACAACTTTAGGCTCTAGCAGCTCAGATTTGTCGCCATTCATGTACAGGGCAGGTAGGTTAGCCATAGAAACATATAGACTGCTAACAGGACCGACTTTCTTTTAGCTTCCTGATGCACGACTCTCATAATAGCAACTCATCTCCGTTAAAACCATGTGTCAGCCTGTACGATCACCTGCCAACTTGCCAACTTGAAAGGCAGATCAAAAAGAAATATTTAAAGTTTCAACTATAATAATCAATTTTAATATAATTAAAAATAAAAAAATTTATTTTTCACATTAGTCAGTTGACTAATAGAACAGCAGATAAATTGTATTTATTAAATCAATAAATAAAAAATTAAGTTTCAACTTTACAGATTTTGACAAATAAATTTAATATTAAATACTATTGATCCACTAAAATAAACTAATGCATCAGATAATTGCATTAATATTCCTGCCAAAGACAGGAACTAATAATAGATCCCATGAAAGAACACTTCAGAAACACATTACATGCATTAAAAAATATCTTGTAAGAGTTTTGGGGGTTTGTTGAACTTGGTCATCAGCATTTCGAGAGTTCATGAACCATTGAACTCGTTAAAGATCTTCACTGTTTGGTTTTTCCTTTGTCAGAAAATTGGTGAGTTCATGAACTTAAGAACTTGCTAAGAAGCCTATTGTCATTCTTTCCTTTGTCACATTTTTAGAAAACTAATCAAGCCACAGGCAAGGTTCTCGAGTTGATTATAAAAATTGAATCAAATTTCAGTAAACGATCTGGAAATGGTCAGCAAAATCTTGAAACTAGGTTTTGTGAAGATTTTGCAAAGGGTTCATGCACATTTGGGGATAAGTGCAACTTTGCACAGGGTGCTAGTCAGTTGCGGGATGATTCTGCTTCTGCTGCTCCCTCATTCATGTAACTTTTCATTTCGTAGATTTGTTTCTTTGAATAATTCCTAATGTGTTTTGTTCTAGGCCCTCTACCCTCTTGCTGCAGAGACAGAAAAATAAAAATAGAAAACATGAATGCACAGCAAACACTTGCTACAGCAAAGCATAAAAACATTATTGATTTTCTTCTCATAATCACTAGTTACATCGTGCCTCTCTAAATAGAGGACTTTCACATGCAAAATCTGCTAAAATAGATCACAGGAAGATTTCTTTTTTTTTTTCTTTTTGTTTTATTCATGCAATACAGCAGAAAACTAAAACCAACATTAATTGCTTTATTTTTATTGTGGGAGAAATTATTTCACATTCTAACACTCCCCCTTAATTTCTACCACTAACTATTTCAGCATTTACAATGCCCAAATTCTTTCTTAGATGCTTAAAATTCTCCTTTGCTAATGCCTTTCCTGAATATATATGTCAATTGGTCTTTAAATCTGCAAAACTCCAAATGGATTTCTCCATTGTTTACCAACTCTCTGATGAAATAAAATCTCATATCAATGTGCTTGCTTCTCTTGTGAAAAACATGATTTTTAGACAATGCAATTGTTGATTTGTTGTCACAAAATATTGGGGTTCACTCCTCCTATGCTTATAATAAATCTATCAGTACTCTCCTCATTCAAACTACTTGTCATGTTGCTAATGTGGCTGCTATATACTCTACTTCAACAGATGAAAGTGTCACCATGGGTTGTTTCTTTCATGCCCATGAGACCACACCTGTTACAAAATGAAAGACATATTCAAAAGTACTCTTCCTATCATCAATACTACATGGAAAATCACTCTCAGTGTAACCAATCAAACCAAAATCATTAGTTGTGGAATATAAAATTCCATACTTTGTTGTTCCTGCCACATAGTTTAATATTCTCTTTCCAACTTGCCAATGTGAGTCTTTTGGTGACTCCATTAATCTTGAGATCAAACTAAAGGTTAGAGCAAGAAGTTGAGTATAAATTTCGCGGAAGTCTTCCACAGATGAAAAATGTTGCTTGGAACGGGAGCCTGAGCCGAACAGTTGCCCATTATGAAACAGGTTCCCATTTACAATTAGGCACCTGAATGAAGCTAAAATGGGCACCCGTTATGGAATGGGTACCCATTTTTGAAAAGTATATTTTTTTTAGAAAACAGGCATGTAGCTTCATTTTAACAGCTATAAGCCATCGAAGACAAGGGAGAACGATGCCAAGAATGGGTACCCACATTGGCTGACCGCATTTTCCACCTCCAAACCATCCCTACCTCCTCAGATTGATTAACCAGTGCCCCAAGTTGGTTACCCATCCATTTCTACCAATTTTCATTATTTTTTGCTTTGTATTTTGTTGTTTTTTTGTTGTTTTTGCAATTTTAAACTGTATATATTCAATCTCAAATCAAAAATAAGTAAACCCTAATACATAAACTATAAACCTTTAATTCAGAAATGGTAAACATTATTTCATAAAGACTAAACTGTAAAACCCTAATTCACAAAATAGGGTTTCATAAATAGTAAAATGTAAAACCCTAATTCATAAACTAGTATTTCATAAATAGTAAAATGTAAAATCATAATTCATAAACACTAAACCCTAATTCATAAACTAGGGTTTCATAAACCAAACTAACCTATTCTTTAAAACCAAAATAACTTATTAAACCTAAACCTAAAACTTAGAAACTTCACTTTATTATGTTTAATTTTTTAATTTAAACATATGGCCATATATATAATATTTTTACAAACAGTTATGGCCACACGAAAATCCCTCCATGACCTACCTGGTTTGATAGAACTTAGATAGGTTTCTATCATATGTGCTTAACAATAAACCTTTAAGAATGGTATTTCAAAATCATTTGAAATTGTTTGCAATTTTGAATCACTCCAAAAAATTAACTATAGCTTACTTGGCAAGGCCCCTGCTTATAAGGTTTTAGGGATACATCATCAAATATGATGCCACATCGACATATGTAACGGCACGAATCTTCCAATTTATGACCCCATTCTTCCATGGTGTGTAGTGAATTTTGTGATGAAATGTGATGCCATAATTAATAAAAAATTGTTAAAACTCTATGAAGATACACTCACCTCCTTTAGTACGCTAAATAAATTTGATCTTTAATCCCTTTTCATCCTTTAGTCCTCATCCATTTAGGAGAATATAGTAGATACTATTGTTTGCATTCCATGTATCTCTTCCTTCCTAGTCTACTTCTCCAAATTATAAGCAATGATTTGATAGTTTGAGGATAGCATGTCTTTGTCATCTTTATTGACCATTAGACTTGCCACCTTTGTAATCCTAGACCTAGAAGGATACAATCAAATAGACAAAAAAGTTCTAGTCTTCTCAGGCCAAGGAGCTTCAATCATCACCAATATGGATGACATATCCTTTGAAAATTGTTTTATGGTCTACTTTCTTCTTTGAATGTTCACCTAAAGCTAGGTTGGAACCAAGGAATTAAATGGATCTATAAGTTTTTTTCATGAGGTGGTGGGAAGGCCTATTCTTCTTGTTGCTCTACTAGATCCAACCTATTAGGCAATTTCCCCATTTCCTCCAATAACTTCTCCCCTTTAATTATTTCTTCTATGCTGAGAGGATTGATAACATTGGCTTTCTCCTCTTTATCCTTTCCATGGGGGAGATCCTTTAACTTTTTCCTTTTCAACTCATTCCTCTTCTTGGTTATCCCTTGGATGAATTGCTCCTCAGTGTTGCTCTTACCACTTAAACAAGCTAGTTGCTTCACTTTTCTCCTTATCCTTCTTCTCAAACTATTCTCCTATTAAATCCTTAACAACTTTCTCAATGTTGGAGAGGGAGGGTGGACAGTTAGGAGGGGAAGAGGGAATAGACCTTGGAATAGAGGGGGTAAGAGAAGCTATTTCTATAGTTCCTTCCTTATTATGTCAAGGCATGGAAATTGTAATGAATAGGCATGGTTGAATCAATTGGATGTGTAAGAATGGTTCCAAAAGAATGAGATTGGATAGGAATAGTAGATGTGGAAGCTTTGGGAATAGAGTCTTTCTAGGCTGACATCCTAACCTTAGTGGAGATGGGAATAACTGGAGGAAGTATGGGCTGCATGGTTGGATTCTTTTGCACAAGAAGAGAGGATGGGAGTTCAATAGTGGAAGGTTTCTATGGAGGTGGCTTGGTTGTCCCTCTCATCTTCTTCCTCAAAGTAATTTCTTCTTCCTCCACATCTCCTTATGCTCCTATAGTTTTCCTCTTGCAAGTTTTCTTGGCCTTTTGACTAGATATAAATTTCTTCCCTTTAGAGGCCTCCTCCTTAAAATATCAAGACTATTTTCCTTAGGAACATTATCTAGTCTTTCAATATGAAGAATACTTCATGTCTTTTTTGATGTTGTGGAACAAAAGGAACTCTAAATTTAATCATCTATTAAGACCTTTAAGAATTTAAAGCTTGGGTAAAGATAAAACTAAGTGCTTTTTGTTGAGGCGTCAAATAGTTCCCCCCAAAAAAGGGTGCACCAATAGGTGTGCATTAAGTCATGTTTTGTAGGTGGGCTGATACAACATCATGTATGATTGGTTATTTAGTCATTAAATTTTTAGTAGTTATAGTACAACACTAACAAACTTAAATTCAAAACTACTCTACTAAACTTTATTTGCCATTAATGTAGATCTAATTTGCTCAGCTACTCCATTTTAAATATTTTTGCATTTATTATTGTAGGTTGATGATTCAAATGTTTGCATTGAAAGCAAAATATCTCCTAGCTACTCCATGATCCAATATATTTTCTGCATTTAATTTTAGCATGCACACATTCCGTTTGACAGAGATATTTGCTGACAACCCATGGGGTTGAATTTATTGTGAGAGATGACTGAGGTCAATGTAATTCAAATGCTATCTATGCATATTTGTAAGATGTATTGAGGGTTGGAAAATAGTTACAAGATAGTTGAATTTCTTGTTTTTTTCTATATTTTCAAATAGAGACCTCTACGGTAATCTTGCCTTTTTTATGAAATACACAATCTGTTTTACCTTTTCATGCATGTTTTTTAGCAATATGTAAATTAAGATTGATTTGTATGTAAATGTTCGTTATTTAAAATTTTGTTCTGCTCTTACCTCTGTTAGAATCAGCTAAACATGTGTAAGTTTATCATTGTATCTAGTTATTTTGTACATTCTCAGTATAGTGAGAGCTCCATAATCAAGCCTGGTGTATCACCTCCATTAATTTACAATTTCATCCTCTTCCTCTTTCCACAATGGTGGATAGATTAGGTTTAGTCTAAGGAATAGCTAAATCTCTTATTTAGGAACCAGCCTCTCTCTAGAGATTTGATCTCCCTACAGGGTCCCACTCCTAGAGATCATCTCAATGTTTCACTAAATTGTTGGAGCTCTAAAAACCTTCAACACAGGGTGCAAATCCAAGTGACAACATGACTTAATTATGGTTTTTTTGGAGCCCCTAAAGTTAGATGTCATCTTATCTTCTCTTTTATTATATGAGACTCCTTCCTAGTGTTCCTGTTGTGAATGCTTCCTCTTTAGCCCATTCCTTGTGTTCATGTTGAATCCTATCAGATTATTAAAAGGGCTTCCACCTATTATCATTTCAAAACCTCCAATTATATTCATCATTTCATCAAGCCTCTCTCTCTCTCTCTCTCTCTCTCTCTCTCTCTCTCTCTTAATGGGACTCAAACACAATATCATAGGTGCACAAAATACAACTTACTATTATATCATGCACCCATCCATGAAGAGAATTATAATTCATTCTAATACATAAAGGAGTGTCTAAACCATCTCCAACAAATAAGAAAAGAGGAAATGCACATATTTAATGATGAACAAGTATTCAAGGATTTGAAGGAAATAGGTCTTAGAAAAAATAAAATGTGTTGCATTATAGATCAGAATTGTGTTGCGATTGTCTGGAAGTACAAATTTACTCCTAGAATTGTTAGAATGTGAAGACCTTAATTTCAGTGTTCATTATTGAAGCTAAACATATTTGGTCCTCATACTATATGAAGGTCCCTGACAATTCATGAAATTCTTTGAAAAGACAGTGGAGTTTCGCAC
Source organism: Cunninghamia lanceolata (assembly GCA_027924645.1). NCBI lineage: Eukaryota > Viridiplantae > Streptophyta > Pinopsida > Cupressales > Cupressaceae > Cunninghamia > Cunninghamia lanceolata. Next base: position 8,517,037 of record BSBN01000937.1, on the reverse strand, counting down.
AAATATCATAGTAGATAGGGCCTTTGGATACAAAATGTTCTTCACTTTCAAGCTCACAAAAAAGCAATTTGCATACACACTCATGTCATGGGAGGTCATGATCTAATTCCAACAAGAACTAATGCACAAAAACCTAGTTTCATTGGCCATTATTTACCTACATATGTCCCTAATTTTTGATAATATATTATTTATTTTCTAATTTAAACGAAATGTACACAATTATAATTATATACACATTGAAACTTTTCACTAGATATAGGAGAACATAATTAAATAATAACTCTCCTTACCATATAACTTTTAAGGCCACTTCTACTTTTTCCTTGAAAACTCAATTCTTCTATCTAGATATCCAAACTAACCTCTCGTTTTCTTGAATTTATAATTCTTAGTGTTTCCTTCAACCCACCACCCTTAAAATAGAAAAACAACCCCATTTTATAGATTAAATTCTTGTTCAATCACCTACCTCATTCCACTCTAATATTTCTAACATGTCTATATTTTCCATGTGTTATTTGACAAGACATGGATAAACTTTACTCTTTCTTGAGCTAGATGGCCAACTGCCCTAATAATTTGCTAAGTGGGTTGTTAGAGTTTTAGGTATTTGACAGAGTTCATTAAATGTAGAGGATACATGAATACCAATAGGAGAGATACTGGTCTTCATAGTTGATCATTATTCTTGCATTGGTTCTTTTACCTATTATTGCAAAACATTTAAGAAAAGAAGTCACTAAATCCAATCAATCATTTAACATGGTGTGGTAAATGAAAATTTATATCTTTATTTTCTACACACAAACCTTTGGAAGACATACTTTCTCTAAGCTTTATCTTCTGAAATGATTTCTTTTGATGGCTTTCATAGTAATCTTTTTCTAAATCTAAGTGATTTCTTTTATGAAATTTGATTTTTGCACATCTTTTAGGCTTTCATTCAATCCCTGTAAAAAGAAACCATGGTTAGCATGACTAATTAGACTAATAACACTAGGGTTCTAATTGGAAACATCCAAGCTTGCAACTAGTCCCATGTTGATTGTGCAAACAAATTTGCTCCATATAATCAAAATAATGTCCTTAATTTTTAATACTTATTTTTGCTAACCTCTTCAATTTGGGGGAACGTGACTATGAAAAAGTAAGAAAGAACTAATGTATTTAAATGCAAACAATTATAAAATAAAGAATTTGTTACCAAAATACCATACGACACTACAATTGGCAACATCCATACCTACAATTAGTTCCATGCTAATTGTGCAAACAAATTTGCTACATAGTATCAAAATAATAGTAATGTCCATTATTTTCAATACTTATTTTTGGTAGCAATGATTTGATCTACCTAAAGGAATGATCTTATCTAGATGCTAAAGGTCACGAACAACAACATCATATGGAAAACACTGAACAGTCTTTGCCTCTGCAATATGACATGTCTGATAGATGGAGAGAAGATTGGTAGAGATCTCAGGAACAAAGAGGACATCCTCAATGCATCCATCAGCCAGCTAAATTGAGCCAGACCCCATAACTAGAATCTATGAAGAGTTTCCCACAAAAAATATGAGAAGTGGTGCTATTAGAAATAGACCCAAGAAGATTTACTGAATGAGTCATGTGATGTGAGGCTCTTGTGTCAAATATCCAATTTGATGTGGATGAATTCAAACCTGTAGCAGTAAGGGTGTGGTCTTTGCTAGGTTTGGGAGTATCAATGTTGTGTTTCTTCATGGCTTCTTCAAAAGCCTCAATACTTCAATGACAAATCTTAATGTAATGATTTTGCATCCCAAAAAAAGTTCATGGCCCTCTTTTTTTCTTCTTGGAGGAATATTTACTTGACTTAGAAGATGTTGTGGTTGATGTATCAGATTTGGTCTTCTACTTAGATGATTTCTCATTGCACGAAGATGATTCTTCCTTTGATTGTTTTGAATGTTTATTACCTTTACCCTTATATTCATTAACTACTAAAGCTTGAATTTTTTAAGATGTGATAGATGATGATATGATTGTCATGTTTGTTTCAGAATGGATTCTTATGTTCTTGATTCATATTTGATCACGGTGTTATGATGCATTGATCATATCCACAGTACTTGTTTGATGAGTTTTTGTACATTCTTGATATTCACAAGATTGCAGGATCAGGATAAGTATGTTATAATGCATATGTTTTATGATACAAGGTTGCTGATAAAGTTTATCTTGTCATGCTTGATCAGTGTGGGTCATTGAGGCTTGTTAATAATAGATATAATAGGTTGACAGAGACATTAATATTGACAGAGGCATTAATGTTTATTAATGGCTGAATCAATGGTTATCATTGTGAATTGAGCATTTCACTTATTCTACTATGTTATAATTTTGTTATCAAAATGCCTAAAATATTAAAATCCTAACTACAAGCTCTAAGTGTATACAAAGAGATTAAATGTCATAAAGCATGCACTTTATGTTATAAAGTAATGTTGACCTGCAAGAGCAGGTTATACTACTTAGAGCAACCTGCTAGAGGGTTTTAATTCATGGCACCTACCAACCCCTTCATATTCTATTTACCATTTGAATTTGGTTGAATATCCTTATTTAATTTATGGAGAGATTGATTTTAAGAAAAGCATGGAATATCATTTATATTAGAAAGTCTGATTTAAAGGGGAGCATGAAAAGGTTTCCAATGACTTTTATAAAGCTTTAAATATAAAACATTTTTTTTAAAAAAAGCATTGAATATGCTTTAAGAGGGGAATGTGATAAGCCATTTCATGGTTTTATTTAAAATATTTTTTATGAGCTTCTAAAATGTTTTTTTGTGCTATTTTCTAGGGGGCACATTTCAAGGAGAGCTTTAAGGAGATTTTGGAAGATTTTAAGGAGATATTTTTTGGAATGAAAGATTTATTTCTAATTTTTTGTGGCATGGAAGCTAAGAAGGTGGAGGATATTAAAATGTTTTTCGGGAATTTATTTTGTGAGTTTTTAACTCATTTTTTTTGGAGATGGATATTTTAATGGAGTTGATTTTGTGCAGAGAAGAAAATGATGAATGATTTTTTTGTGAGGAGAGGATTTTTATAAAAGAGTTTTTTTTTTTTCTAAGGGCAAACATTTTTGTGAGAAGATTATATTTTTGAGAAGATGATGAGATTGATTTTTATTGAAGATTTTTTTTTATGCAAAGAGGATTTTTTAATTTAGAATATGAAGTCTTTTGTTGTAGATTGAAGAATTTTTTTAAGAAGACAAAGAGATTTTTTATAGATTATGAAGGGTCAAGATAATAAAATTGCAAGAGAGATTAACAAAATATAGAGAAGATTTTCATATTAGAATGATGGCCATAAATTGTTTTGCAAAGATTGATTTTATTTTTGCACATGAATATGAAAATTTTTTTGCAGATGATTTTTACAGATTGAAAAATATTGTTGAAAAGAAATGGAAAGACAATTGAAGAAGATGAATATGCAAAGGAGAGGAATTTCAAGAGATTTTTTGTTTATAATTTTTTTGTATGTGCTCTATGAAAGAATGGGATTATAGGAATATGAAAAGACATTCAATCTTTATATAATGGTTTTTGCAGATGTATTGAATATGAATTTTGAGAGTGTGGTCTAATATGCAGTGAAGACATTTTTGAAGAATCATTTGAAAAGAAAGTACAGATGATATTGTGAGATCATGTTTATGCATGAATGAACCAAACAAGAATGAAGGCTTTATACCAAGAGAACTTACAGATTGAATAATGAAGACAATATGATGTTGATTATGTTTCTGGAGAATTGGTTATGAATTGGTAAAGAGGCTGAAATTCAGATTGGTGCAAATTTAGAGAAGAAGGTTATGTAATGGTGCAAATCAGATTGTGTTGCAATCATTTCTTGTACACCTTGTTGTATTGTTTTGATGATGGTGATTACATTTGCTAGTGAGGCTTGTAGGTCAGTGAGACTTTACATTTGTTAGTAAGACACATATTGTAGCCAGTGAGGCTTGCCTGGTCAGTGAAACCTTCATGTAACTAGTGAGGTTTTGAGAGGTTTTGAATAAGCCATTGAGGTAGTTTCAGAGTGGTTTTTATTCCCCTTGAGGGTTTTCCACTCATCATATCTTGAGTTATATTTTTTATGTGTCTTCATGATCTATGTTTAATTTCCTGATTCATGCCTTCAATATTATAATTGTACATCTGTGAGTTAATAAATAATTTTGCCTTTCTCTCTCTTTATCCTATAAGTCAAAATGATCAAAATTGTAAAATTTATACAACACTGATTCACCCCTCCTCTTAGTATTGTCCTAGACTCCAACAATAGAATCCATGGAGAGAGAAAAACTATTCAAAACTAGGCATACTAAATGTTGATCCAAGTGCAACCAGTGTAGAGTAAAAAGTAGAAGTGAAGACCTGATAGGGACCTTTTAACTTTGACAAAACCAAGAAGACACATTCCTTATCTATTTTTGTTTTACCACAATCTTGAAGTTGAGTTCAAGAAAAGACTTGAACTTGACTAAGTAATCTTCAATTGAAGGAAAGGCATCAAGAGACAAAGTTGTTAATTCAATATCTAATTAAAGTATTTTGAACTCATCAACTTTACCAAATAAATCACTAAATTTGTCCCACATTTTCTTGGGAGTTGTACAATTACTTAGATGAAATTGCAAGTTATCAAATATATGGAGGCCACTAAATCCCATTGCCTCATCTAACTTATTGCCATAGACAAATTGTTTATACTCCCTATTGAATTGTAGTTGTTGATCATTTAGCATTTTCCATAACCCTTTAGATTGAAGAAGTTGTTGTACTTTTCTTTTCCATGTGTGAAAATTATGTGGTGATAACATATCAATTTTAGGATCCATACTGAAATAAAACACAATGAGGCATGTAAATTGTGCCAGATAGACACCCCAAGTTTGATTAAAAAATGTAAAAGAAACCCCCCCAGAATTTGGCACTTTATAACTCAATGTGGATTACACTGAAAATACTGAGGTTACATGAATTATTAATAATAAATGTTAATAGTATATGGTAAACTAACTAGTCATGATGCTACCCTCAATAAAAAAGATAGTGGTTTTGGCTTGAAACCATAAATAATAACCTAGTTACATAGAATTTAGCATAAAATACTAACTTGAGAAACTCCTCCTCTAGTTACAAAGAATAGAAACACAATCAGTTGTGTTAGACTATACAAAGAGTGGAATGTTAACAAAAGTATTTTGAAATGTTAACATAAACCTTTACAAAGAACATAACCTACAAATGGTGGTTTGGAATAAGTTGAAAGGTATGAAAAATAATTTAGTGTTGCAAGTGAGAAGAGGAAAAATGTGACTAAACATTTGAAATGCTAATATCAAAGTGTAATAGAACATCAAAGATTTAATGGAGTAGCAAAAGAGGAACCTTTGTGTATGAAAAGTATTGATGGAAAGATCTGTGTACATAGTGAAATTGCTAGCCATGCCGTGACCTATGGAAAGAGGAAAAAGATGGGCAAGAGAGTGTGATGGAAATTGAATTCTAACTACAACTAGAGCCAAATTCCTTAGCATTGTTGGAGGTCATTAGTTGGGTAAAAGAAACCTGAACAAGTACAAAGAAACCCACTACCTCGGCAACAAATGTAAACAGTGACCAATACAGAAAATTTTGACCTTACTAGAGACTGCCCAAATAAACCAACGAACTATGGATGGAATGAAAACTTCAAACTAGATGCCAAAAATATTAAAAACCTTGGCCAGAAGTTTTGGTGATGCTGCAAAAGAAAATAAAAATGGTATGCAACAAAACTGCGAGACCACGTTTCTCTATTGTTTCAAATAACATACTCCAATTTGAGACTCAAAGTTGAGAGCATAGTTACTGCATTGTTGACTTCAAACCAACAATCCAAAGTACTTCCCCTCAAAAAAATCTATGGCTATTGAAGTGGAGTGTTGCAAGAACTTGAAACCACAACCCTTGCCCATGAAATGAGAAGGTATGTCGACAGAGAATAAAGCAACCTCTAATATTTTGAGTGAACAACGACACTGCATGAAGAAACAACAATAGAGGAGTCTACAACCTGAAATCAACCTTGATCTCCTTTAATCACTTTGACAGTGGAGGTATTGGAAATGACTTGTAGGTCCAAGTGGCCAACAAACAAGGCTCCAGGTTCATTGAAAACTATGTGAGTGCCCGGAATAGACCATGAACTAGGTGCCATAATGGAGTCCACGTATGGATGAGATGCCCTAGTCTAGGCGATGTACTTCATAGTATGAAACCCTCGATCCACACTAGGAACTAGGAAAAAATAAATTCACCCAAAAAACTATGAACGATGCCTACAAATCTTTAATTTTAAAAAAAAATTGCATTTTCTACTAATGAACTGATAGAGCCACACACCTATTATAGGGCTATATGCAAGATGAAATTGAAATTGAGAATGAAATTTCAATTCTAGGCTTTGATACCATATAGGAGTAACAATGAAATGAATGCAATAACCAAAACTTCCACAAGATGAATGTGCACACAAAGTAAGAGCTAAAACTATCATAAAATCATATGATTGTACAATGAACTCCTTGTATATCTAGGACAAGGACAAAGTGAGAAGGTAAGAGTCAAACAATGACTAAGCCTCCATGATGTGTGACACATGTAGAACGCTTGGGATAGGTGTAAGAGCATGTTGCATATGTCTATAAGGTGAGACAGCAAACCACTAAGTGAACTTAAGCTAGTGTGAATAGGTCTACTAAGCTAGGAACTAGATAGAAGTAAAGTAGATGAATAAAGACTCTTTTCACACTACAATCCTATCTTCTTTGAAATGATGTTACTTCTTTTAGTCACAATATCATCTCAAAGAGGGGCAAAATGTAGACACCTAACATTGACCATGTCCTAATAGCACCTTTGACATCACCTTGTGTCCCCTTGTGACACATTTGTCCTAGACCTTTTCATGTCCCTTTCCATCATCTAGTTAATTTCATGTCTCTTTCCATTTAACCTATTTATTCTATTTATCGATTTAATTAAATAAAGTATATTTATTTAATTAATCAATTTACCCTAGGCTAAGATGCATACAAATAAACACATACTAACCTAGATTAATAAATGAGTAATATTGTTCGAGGAGCAGATGAAGAAGGCAAGTGCACATTCAGGAGCAGAGGTTATGCAAAAATTCTCCTTCCCCTAACCCTTTCACACTTGTGTCTCCCTCCTTTGGTGTGAATGCTCACATGATGGGCAACTATAGGTTATGCAAAAATTCTCTGAATCCTTACCATGTTTGTAGCAACTTTTGCAAGGAGTAGCTCCTCTCCTTCGATCGTGCAGGAGACCTAGGGTTTGTCTCTGATTCTGCAATGATGCCCAATAAGAGCAATGCTGCTTCTCTAGATCCTCTGCCCCCTTCAGTGGTTACGCCTCCCGATCTGTGTACCTCTTGGCTTCTAGGTGACTGCAGGGTGGATTTGGCATTTGAACCCATTGATTATCATATTTCTGATGAGTGTATAAGGAAAGTTTCCTTAGACATTGGATCATGGTCTTTGAGCTTCAGATCGGTGCAACGATGACCTTCAATTAATGATTTCATGGCTTGGTACAAGAGTTCACAGGACAATCTGACTCTGCTTCTGTGGAATTACTAGATTATGGTTTCTTTTTTGTTATCTTTCAAATACTGAGAATTGTAGGTTCATCCAAGATAATGGAAAATGGTTTTTTGGTAGATCAAGCCTATTTATGTCCCCATGGTCCCCTTTCGTTGATCCCGCAAAGTTCCAAATTTCTACCATTCCAATTTGGCTATGCCTTTACAATCTGCCTCTGGTTTTGTGAAACCTAATTCAAATCGAATCCTTTGTCAACAAAGTTGGAACCTTCATTAAGATTCAGGAAGGGGCTGATCTCAGAAGGTACACCAGAGTTTGCACATTGATTGATATTTCTAGGCCTTTGGCTCATATGATTCGCATCAACTCATCTCTTGGCTATTGGCTACAATTTATTTATTATGAAAGGCTTCCTGAGAGATGCTTTAGGTGCAATCAGCTCGGCCATAACATTGTTGGTTGCCATTCCAAAAATAGAAATGACCAACATGCCATCAATCTTAAGAAATGGGCTTGTAAGGAACGCAATCTTGACGCTGATTTTGTTTAGAAAAATCATGGCATGTTCTTGGATCATTGCTCTTTGTCTTCCCCTGAAGTTGAGACTGATAAGCAGTTTGAAAACATTTCCCCTACAACCAATGGAGAAGAGGATGCATAGCACCAACAAGTGGATACGGATAAGCAGTTGAATTTAGGGGTCTCAAGGAATAAGGAGCAAGGTTTGGTTCTCTCAAATGACCAAGGTACTTTGTTTCAGGCAGTTGCTATGGCTAGCTCAAAGCATCGCTCCATTCCCCTCTTTGCTAGAAGGGATTCAAATTTGGTTAAAGATGGCAAACATATCGGAAGGAATACTAAAGCTAAGAAGCTGAGATTGGATGCCCAGGATGTTATTGATGAAGGCACTCAGTGGACAATGGAAGAACTCCTCACAAGAAGCAAAATAAAACATTTAAAGAAACGTTGATTTCGTGTGGCTCTATTAGTATATCTTCATTGGTTTTTTAAGTCTCTATGATGTCATTTCATCTTTTCCCTCTCGTCTCTTTTGCTACCTGACTTTGGGTCTAAAGCATTCTTATTTTTATGCTGTCTGTGTTATATGGGAGTGGGCCCTTAACCCATATCTTAAAAAACAAAAAAAACAAAAAAATCCATTTTCCCCTTTTAGCCAAATTAATTAAATGAATTTTATTTATTTAATTAACTCAAATTACACTTGCACAAAATTCAAGCTAGTTTTACATCTCAAGCATCCATTTCATACCACATCTCCAAATCTCAACCATACACATAAGGATACACCATAAAAGCCTCCATCCTTGCCCTAATGTTGTCTCATCAAATCCTAAGCGTCCATTGCACTTCTTAATCCTAGCAATCCATCCTATCATTCAAAAATCTATAAATCAAACATCAATCTAGCCATTATGGGAACACACAAGAAAGTAATGTTATACTGGAGTGGGCAATCAACATATCAATAATTATTAAGAGCATAGCCATTGGAGATTGGGTGCACTCCATTCTACTCTATCTAGGAGAAAGAATGGTTTTAGGTGAAGGTTTATGTCATTTGCATTTATCTTTATGTTATTTACCTTTAATCTTTTCTTATCTTCACCATCATTTTACCATCATGTTGCAGTTAATGTGACTAGCCTAATCCAACTAAAAAGAGTCAAAAAAAAAAAAAATCAATTGTAAAGTAAGTGTTTTAAATTTAAAATCTAGCCCACATAATTTTATTAAATGAATGCACCTAAAAATTATAAAGTAACTACTTTATATTTAAAAAATATATAACCAACATATTTTTTTAAATGAAAGCACACAAGAATTAAATTTAAAATATATAACTGGTAGAGCAAAAGAATATGCAGGAGTTATTTGGAGGAGGTATCTACATTATATTGAAATAAGGTAGAGCAAAAGAATACTGATAAGTGGAGGAGTTATTTGAAGGTAACTGCCTTATATTTTATACATATTTGTATAAGGTTTCAATTTAATTTATTTTTTTTGTTTTTTGTTTCCTACAAAGTGAAATCTAATTTGTGGGTAGTTTAATTTTCTTTTTTCTTTTTTTACTGTAAATTAAATAGTACTTTTATTTACTGTTGAGTTATTTCAATGAAAATACTCTAAATTAATGTTAACTTTTATTTTCTACGTTATTTTATTCACTGTAGACTAATTTATTTTATAACTATATTTTCTTAGGTTTTATCATATGAAATACAAAAGAAGCAAAGTGTATTGGGCAAGGGTAAACGTAAGTGTATTATATTTTATTAGGGATACCTTTGTTTTATGTGTTATTTTATTTACTATACAATAATTTAAGTAATTCAAAATTAGGCACATCAAGAAGGATATCTCTATTTTAGATATATTTTTCTAAATATAAGTATGTTAGATAATACAATCACCCTTCCCACTAGCATAATGGTTGCAAAGATGTGTCTGCTAGAGGTAAACCCTATTGCTTCTCTGGAAAGTCCTAATGTGTTTACTGGTTTTGGCAACTGACATACAACAGTTACTCCACCAGAAACATAATGAAGGTAATGGCAATCTTCACCATGCGGGCATCCAGATGTATTACATTACAACAGACATACATTCAAATGTGAGACCAAAAACAATCATTAATAATTTAAAATACCAGACAGTTAAATAGCAGAATCTTCTACATCTGTAATTGCAAAATTTACATGAAACCTTCTGAATATAGAACTACAATTCTTATGAACATATAATTTTACGCATCCTTTGAACAATGTATTTTAAAAATAATTTTTGAACAACAAAAAGTTTCAGGTAGGGCAGAGGGGTAGAACAAAACGCATTAGGAATTATTCAAAGAAAAAAACCTACAAAATGAAAAGTTACATGAATGAGGGAGCAGCAGAAGCAGAATCATCCCGCAACTCACTAGCACCATGTGCAAGGTGGCACTTATCCCCAAAAGTGCATGAACCCTTCGCAAACTATTCACAAAGCCTAGTTTTGAGATTTTGCTGACCATTTCCAAATCATTTACCCAAATTTGATTCAATTTTTATAATCAACTCGCTAACTTTGGCTGTGGCTTGATTAATCTCTTGAAAATGTGACAAATGATGGAATATATAGAAAGACAACAAATAAGATACAAAAAAAAGGAAAGCATGACAATATTGGCTTTTTAGCATGTCCATAAGTTCATGAACTCACCAATTATCTGACAAGTATATAAAAAACAAAGGAAAAGCCGATGAGTTCAATTGTTCATGAACTTGTCAAAATGCTGATGACCAAGTTCAACAAACCCCAAAAACTCTTGCAAGGTATTTTTTAATGCCTGTAATGTAGTGTTCCTTCATGGGATCTATTATTTCAAATGTTTGCACTCTATCAATGCACAAGAAAAATGAATTGTAAGTATGCGAGAATTCAATGGAGCTGGGTAAGGATGGTGCAAGGGAAGGAAGGTGGATTTCTGACACAAGTTGTAACCACTATGGTAGTGCTCAAGGATGCCAGTTTGCAGATAACCACCATTTTGCCAATGGAGAAAAGAAATTGTTTTTCCAAATGAGGTACCACCTCCTAGAATAGGTATTACTACAAATTAAGGTGCTAGCTCAAAAGCAAACCCAAGCTACATGACACGCCTTTGTAACCATTATAGCAATTCTCAAGGATGCAAATATGGAGATAAGTGCCATTTTGGCCATGGAGAAAAGGAGCTAAGAAAAGAAAATGTGCTTCCAAAGGGGCCATTGCCTCCTAGGTTGGTAACTGCAGCAGCAAATTTTGATGTTTTATCAAAAGTAAACATTATTATTCTTGATTCTTATGCTGGTGGCATAATTGGGAAAGATAGTGTAAACTATAATGGTTACAAAGGTGTGTCTTGTAGCCTAGACTTGCTTTTGAGCCAGCACCAAAATTTGTATTAGTACCCATCCCAGGAGGCCGTACCTCATTTGGAAGCACATTTTCTTTTCTCAATTTCTTTTCCTCATGGGCAAAGTGGCACTTATCTGCAAACTGGCATCCTTCAACACTACCATAATGGTTACAACTTGGGTGAGAAATCCACCCCATCTACCCTTGTACCATCCTTACCCACCTTCATTAAAATCTCACCTACATGCAATTCATTTTCCTTATGCATTGATAGAGTGCAAGCATTTCAAATAATTGATCCAATGAAAGAACACTTAAGAAATACCTTATAGGCATTAAAAAATACCTTGTAAGAGTTTTCAGGGTTTGTTGAACTTGGTCATCAGCATTTGGACGAGTTCATGAACCACTGAGCTCATTAATGCCCTTCACTACTATTTGGTTTTTCCTTTGTTTTTTATATACTTCTCAGAAAATTGGTGAGTTCGTGAACTTATGAACTTGATAAAAAGCCAATATTGTCATTCTTTCCTTCTTTTCGTATCTTCTTTGTTGTCTTTCTATTTATTCCTTCATTTGTCACATTTTTAAGAGATTAATAAAGCCACAGCCAAGGTTCGCGAGTTGATTATAAAAATTGAATCAAACTTGAGAAAACAATCTAGAAATGGTCAGAAAAATCTCAAACCTAGGCTTTGTGAACATTATGCGAAAGGTTCATGTACATATGGTGATAAGTCCTAGAGTAAAACACTAGATTATCCCACTCTCTCTTGAATAAAGCTCTTCGAAGGCTGAACTATGTGATCTAGTGAAGTAACTCCAAGGTTCCTTTTTATGATTTATGGTGGATAACTTAGTGATTACATGTGATCTTGCTGATAATCACAAAGGGACTTACGTAGACTTCTTCATTCATTTAGCTTATCTCTCCTTTGAGTGTGGACAAAGTATGTACAAGGCATCAATGATAAAGAAAGGTAAAAGATAAAGGTTAAAGGAACTTAATCTAAGGTCAATGAGGCAATGATGATGTATAAATAGACAAACTCCTTGATAAAACCTAACTCCACTTTGTCAAGGATGCCTACAACTACATGAAGTTGGTGCAATCTCCTAAGGTTACGCAAATGGTTTTCAAATCATGAAGGCTTATACAAGCACCCATCGAATGGCACAGCTTAAACAAACATCCACAATCCAACTTATGCAAATTATAAGGATCAGACTAGCTTTACACAACACTTCACCAGCGATGAATGTTAAAAGCATGAGCTAGGAGTTGATCAAATATTCAATACAAACATACATTACATCAATGAACTTCTAATCTACTTCTAATCTAATTGAAACATCTCTTCATTTCATCGAAATACAAGAAATCATGTTACTCCACAAGATAACACTTAACACCAAACAAGTAGCTCCAATGTCTTTGCATTAACCTTGAGAAATATTTACAACAATTTCAAGCCCTCTCAGAGAATTTCAAGAGTCTCTCCTACTCTACTCCTACTTGCCTACTGACTACTCTCTATGAACTACCCCATTACAAATGAGCCAACAAGGCCTTTATATAGAAGCCCAGGTTACAATGAATGGCTAAGATTAATTCAATAGCCAAGGGTCTAGATCGTGCCACCTCAGAGGTAGTTACAACAATTTTCTATTTTTAGTACAAAGAGAGAGGCAATGAAGGCACACTTTCCAATGTGATAAGGATAAGGTGAAATCATTTAAAAACATCTTCCACATAGGCGTCCCTTTGGCTTCTTTTATTAAATGATACATTTAATGCTATTGAATTGATGTGTACTTGCCACATAGATGCTACTTCAGCATACTTCGATAATTGTATCATAATGTGATGATGTATTCAATGTGATTGCTTTGATACTTGAATGTTTAAGAATACATCTTGTTGATCTTGCCTTGTTCATTTTCCTATAAACTAGATGAATGATACTTGTTGCTTCACTTGACTAACTTTGTAATGTTCCTTCTTCTTGTAGGTAAGTTGATATGATGATCTTCTTTGATGATGCTCCTTCTTGAAGAGTGAGTAATAGAGTAGATGATGATGATGTATACTTCCTTCATGTAAGAGTAGATGATGAAGCTTGCTTCATGAATCGGAGTAGAAGTTCTTCTCAAAGACTTGAAGGTTGAATGGAACTTGAAGTTGAATGAATGTCTTCGCTTGATGTAGAAGTTGATGAAGTGATCTTGCATGATGATCTTCGAAGTGACCCTTCGCAATGTAAATAACAACACCTTCTTTGAATGTGGAGTAGATGACCTCTCAAGGATACTTGAAACTTGACGAATCTTTGAAGATTGGGAGAACTTTACTTGAAATTTGGATGAGTGAATGCCTTGTCTTTGAACATGATGCCACTTGATGAAGAGTTCAAATAGATTGATGAAGAAACTAGCTGATACTTCAGGTGATGTAGATCTCTTGGAATGATGCTTCTTGGAAGATGATCTTGAATGAAGTAGAATATATGAAATGCTCCAACTTGATGATAACACCTCCCTTATGATAGAGCAGCTAACTTCCCAAGGAGACTTGAAGCTTAATGACATGAGGTTTCCTTGAAGTAAAGTGGATGCCTTTGGAAGTCTTTATTGATGAAGATGAAGTAGTTGATATTTGAAGTGATTGAATAGGGTATCCTTGAACTTCTTCTTCTGATGACTCCTTAGCATCATTTACATTCCTTGTTCCTACAAACAAACAAAGAAACAACATCAATCTTCTTGATAAACATGATAATACTTGATTTATAACATATAAGAATCACTTCATGCATTTCCAATCCAAGCGCATTAGATGCCAAATTAGATCTTTGCTTAAAATTTCACTCTAAACCACTATTTTTTTACTCCTAGTCCTAGGCGCATTGGATGAAGTGTTTGAAATCCTCTTCCATAAAAATGAAATGTATACACCTTAGATCAAATTTTCACATCCTTAAAGGCTAGCGCACCGGTTGCCTATGTTAGAATCCTCTAGCATTTGCGCTTTGGTTAAGTGTTTGGAAATCTCTAGAGCTGGTGTGCTAGATAAGGTGTTGAGGATCCTCTGGAAACATTAGAAAATTTACACTTCAACACTTAGAATTTACCCTTCCACCTTGGCACATTGGATGGAGTATTCGAAATCCTCTTGATGTTTACCTAAATTTGTAATAAACCCCTCCTCCAAGCACATTAGACCTCGATTTTGGATCCTCCTTGAAGTGATTGCATTAGTTGGGGTGTTTGGAATCCTCTACTTTATCCCTCCACAAGGGTGCATTGGATGAGGAATTCAAAATCCTATTGAAACGTGCTTTCAAAACTTGAGTTTACTCCCCTCCATAGGGTGGTGCAATGGTTGGATGTTTTAGTTTCCTCTAGATAGACCTTCACATCCTTTTGGTGTTGGCGCATTGGATCAAGGGTTGAAGATCCTCTTGTTTAGGCGCGTTAGATAAGGATTTTAGAATCCTCTAGGATTTGGCGCATTGGATGAGGCGTTGAGGATCCTCTAGGATTTGCGCAATGGATGAGGAATTAGAAATCCTCTAGAAATTTGCCTTGATAAACCTCTAAAATCTTAAACTAGACCACCCTCCACTAGTGGCGCATTGGTTGAAGGGTTTGATTTCCTCTAAAAACAATATGAAATTTGCACTTTGACACTTCGAAACTGCTTATCATCCAGCTTGGCGCATCACTTCAAGGTTTTAAATCCTCTAAGGGTGGCACAATGGTGCAAGGATTTGATTTCCTCTTGAATGAGGTGCATTGGATCAAGGGTTTGATTTCCTCTAAAATTTCACTCATTTTGGTGCATTGGTTCACACTTCCAAGATCCTCTACAAATTGGCGCATTGGTTAGCAAGTTTGGAATCCCCTTGCTATGGCACATTGGTTCACACTTTTGATGTCTTCTTGCTATGGCGCATTGGTTCACACTTGCGAGATCTTCTACAAATCGGCGAATTGGTTGAAGTTTTTTGAATCCTCTGGAGTACTTAGCCAATTTTTCAGGGTTCTTGAGGGTAAAGGTATATTGAAAAATATATTTATTTCTTATACTTTAAATATTTTTCAATATACCTTTCAGGATGTTTGAGATAGGTCTTGAATCCACCAGATTTAACATGCAAAATCTAGAATTTGGAGGATCCACCAGATTTCAGACTTAGTCAAATTTTCAGGATTTTTAGGATTTCAGGATTTCAGGCTACTAGACTTAGTCTTTTCAGGATCTCAAACATACATCAGGAAGGGTCTCATTGTTCATTACTTGGATGGAATTTAACCAAGATTCTTCATTTTCTAGATGAAACCCCTAGTTATGAAGCAAAATCTTCTAGGAGAGAAACTTATTGTTGTTTTAGCAGATCAAATGAACCTAAGACATCATCCAAAACGTCATGAAAAGCATCTGAGCTCAAAAAAAAGGAGATCTCCATTTGCAATGGGGCGATGTCTGATTTGGTCACAACATCTAGGGTCAAATTGAATAAATGTTCCTGAACATTTTAGAGACAAAAACTCAATCCAGACTCAAAAAACTTCAGACGCTCCTCTTCTATCTATCAGCTAGCTAGACAACAAAATTGAAAAGGAAAAGAATCATAGATTGGATCAAGACACTACTCCTTCTGATGTGTGATTAAAGATAGATTTTAATTAAAATAGCTTCTTAAAGGTTCCAAAGATAAACAAATGTCAAATTTCAATATTTCCATGTACACCCAAACATTAGATCAAATAAACACGACTACTCGTTCAAAGAATCAAAACCAATCGCTAGCGCGACTATCTATATTTGAGGTTTCAAGTGCAAGCACTTGTGTTCATTCCTATCCTTCAAAAACTAGGATCATCTAAGTTTACTTGTCTCAAGTGAGGTATATTCATGAAAAGCGAATGGATGGATACATATACGGATGAAATGGGAAGATTGATAATACGCAATGATATTGAATGGAGCGATGACGAAATAGGGTATGATATGGAATGGAAATGTAATGAAACAGAAAGGAGTGAAATGAGACAAGGTGTCTCTACCATGATGCCTATTTACCAGGTTTTCATCATGATACTTATCCATGGCACCCGTTTGCCATGTTTTCACCATTGGACAACATTTTTTTTTTCTTTAATTTTTTCATTTTTTCATTTTTTTTTTAGGAATACATATTACACATGGTGCCTGTTTGCCAGGTTTTCACTGAGGTAAAAAATGGGAAGAACTCCAGAGTTTGATTCTGCAAATAACACAGTGGTCCATACAAACCATGTCAAGTTTATACATATTGATGTTGGCAGGAGATAACAAAATGATAAATACAAACAGTGGACTATGGTGAATTATGATAAGGTGGGTAGATAAAAGTAGGTTCAGATATAAACCAAGTAAGTGGTGGGATATGCTGAATGACGGAAAGGTAGTGGAAATGGATGATAATGGCAGAGTGAAATGGAATGGAATCACGATCAACGTTTGTTCATATCTGCCTAAACTTCAAAGCTTGCAAATGGGAAAGAGATATGAAATAAAGGGACAGGAATGGAAATGGATGATAATGAAATCTTCACAACCTTCATGAACTTAGGATTTCTCCCTTTAATTTTGGTTCGTGGGGTGAAGTAATGGATGGAATGGAAAATAGAATGGAATGAATGGATGGATTGGATGTAGTAGCCTCTTTGGATTTGGCTACAAGTACCCAGAGCTTCATTCTTTAAGTAGTTTTTTTCATTTTGGAATGGAATAGCTTTTGATCATGCTTGGCTTTAGGATTCTAGCATTTATGTTGAGGCATGAAGACTCTTTAGAATTTTTAGGAATTACTTTGTTTGATGGGTAAAGGCATCCAAATATTTATTTCATGAAAACATGGAGTGAAGGAATCGATAGAGCATTGCAAGCTTTTAATTCAGATGACACTCACATTCGCTGACCATGATAAGGAAATGGGTGAAAGGGATAAAGGGTATGACGATGGGATTTGGGATAAACAGAGGATGGCTGGTAGAATGTATGGATAGCTACATGCTTTGATACTTTGCATGGTAACTGAGATAGAATAAACACAGGATATGTGGGTAACAGAATGCAATGGATTTTAGATGGAGCTGATAGGAACACCAACATCTTGACCTTGACTTGTATGCAGTGAAAAAGGTTGTTTGGAAAGGATATTGACATGGGAATACTCCAAATGATTCATTCATAAGGACTTCAACTTATCCTTCTGGAGTATACAATGAACAACAAGACCACATAGATGATTAAGACATCAGACTTGAATTCATTATTCAATGGAAGCAGAAAAGTGGATAGAAACTTTATTGCTTTCAAAATGAAATGGATGGAGGCTTTTGTTGTATTATAAGATGCGAGTGTATTAAGAGGAATGAAATGAATGGAAATATGCAGAATGCTTATTATGGAGGGAAAGCAGAAACATGAATTACCTTGAAATGTTCACTTGATCTAGGCTCACAAAGAATTTCCTAGCAACTTTGGGATCATTAAGATGTGTAAAGTATAAAACCTCAAAATACTTCAGTCAATACCAAACAACTGATTCATCTCCCAAGAGCAAGCAGTCATGCTATCTGACACTAGCAATGGAATCCATGGGAAATCCATCAATCCTGACCCAAGTTTCTCAATGGAACAAATAAAAATTCATAAACTTTAGATTCAGGATTTTGAAACATTATGATCAGAAAACAATAGTGTCAAGACACAATATATGGTTAACTTCCAAGTCAAGTTCAAAGTCTAACAAGATGATAAACTAAAAGAAAAACATCTTCAGAATCTAAGACCTTCATGAAATGGATGTCTAAGAAATGAACTAACACGTTATCACACATTGAAACTAGAGTGCATGTTTAGGATAACATCACCTTCTCACCAATAGGAAACCCTATAGAAAGCAAATGACAACAACAAACAACTAATCTATGAAAACAAATGACAACAAACCACTAAGCTAAGGAAAAGACAACAAGGAAACAACAAGAAAGCAAACTATTCTAAGCAAACCAACACTTGAGTCAAATGACATCAAGGAGCAAATCTACTCTAAGATGCAACAGGAAATAAAAACCTTAACTCTAACCTAGCTATATACAAGCAACAAAGATGCAACCCAGGACACTGAGTATATACATGCCCTGGCATGATTATTCAGTATGTATAGTAGTAAAGATGCAATAGTGATAGTTCTCAACTGGGCAAATTCATTCTTGAACTCAAACCAATGACCCTTCAGGTGACAAACCTCAAATGTAGGAAAAACTTCTGGATATATTATGATCAATTGAGGGTTCTCATCGGGACCATGATTTATCCAAATGCAGGTTGTTCTACCTAATTCTCCATAATCAAACTCATATTCAACACACTCAATATGCTCAAGATCATTATCATTACTATCAGTGCTATCAATACTATCAATTAGAAGTTCATGATGTTCAAATTCAAAATTACTCCAATCAATAGAAGGGAAAGATACAACCTGATGCTCGCCGTTTATAAGACATGGCCTACCAAGCATTTGATCATACTCTAAGCATCTATCAGGAGGTCACCACTGATGGTGGATGAGCTTCTCATCTTCTTCATATTGGATGATCTCGTCATCCAACTCTTTTGTGATCTCTAGTAATGGTGTCAGCAACCTCTTGATCTCAGCATTCATCATAGCAGCATGTTCTTCAATTGTCATTCTCTTCTTTGGCAATATATTTTCTTGTATAATGGTGGAAGTGTTGAGGCATCGACCCGAATTGCTCTTGTCTATTCATAGGCTCTTCATCAGTGTACTCTTGAATTATGGCTTCCAAATTCCTTTGCAAATCTTCTAATTCATGATCTTCTAGCAATGTCTTTTGTACTTCTGGTAGCTCATTCTCAAGGATCTCTTGATGTACAATAAATATATACTCCTTAAGAAAATTATCTTCGTCAAATTCAGGTTCCTACCACAAGCTCGAGCTTCTTTCTTTCTCAATTGTTGTTTCAAGTGTTCTAACATCTTTCAAACCTTGTTTACAATCCTCTAATGCTTTTGATAACCTTTGTCCAAATGCTTCTACCTCTTCGGGATTCATAAACTTGTATTCGTATTCCTTCTCATTGGTACATTGCTTATCCAGATTCTTTGTAGTGAAGACTTCTTCCTCAACAGGTACACCAGCTTCTACTTCTTGCATGGCTTGATGAATTGCTTCCCAGCATTTCTCACAAGTGTATTCCAAATGATCAACATCATGCAACCTACACCAATTTCTAGAAAGAAATATGTCGTCGACACCAAAATCCTTTGCATTCTTCAATTCCTTCTTTATTTTCTCTTTCAGCTTCTTGAATGCTTCACCACTGACAAGAGCTTTCGGATCTATCTTTGAAAATGCAACTAGCTCATGTACTTGTAAGAATGAAATTTTCTTCTGCACTGCTAGATCCATCCTTGATAAGAATGTTATACAATTGGCTTCTCTATGTTCATTTGTATTGTGAATACGACATCCATATTTGCACTTGAAGTCCTTCAAACTCTTGCCACCAAGACGCTGATTCAATGAGCACCATAATTGAAGAACAATTGGAGTCGAATTTGTAGGATCATACCTAACAACTTGCCACATATTCAAACTAGAATCCATGGTTGAGAACTCCATCTTTGATTTTTTGCTTTTTTTTTGGATTTTCAAATTTCTACTCTTTTTTGTATTTTTTAGAATTTTCTACTTTTTTTTGTATTTTTCTAAATAAATCAATCCGCCACTTCGGAGTATCTAGTTGTCCTACTTGAAATGAAGAATATCTAAGCTCATGCCCTCCTTCTAGCGCTAAAAATGTTGATGATTGTTTTTAGACAAGTCAAAAATAGAGTAAAACACTAGAGTATCCCACTCTCTCTTGAATAAAGCTCTTCAAAGGCTGGACTATGTGATCCAGTGAAGTAACTCCAAGGTTCCTTTTTATGATTTATGGTGGATAACTCAGTGATTACATGTGATCTTGCTGATAATCACAAAGGGACTTACGCAGACTTCTTCATTCATTTGGCTTATCTCTCCTTTAAGTGTGGATGAAGTATGTACAAGGCATCAATGATAAAGAAAAGTAAAAGATAAAGGTTAAAGGAACTTAATCTAAGATCAATGAGGCAATGATGATGTATAAATAGACAAACTCCTTGATAAAACCTAACTCCACTTCACCAAGGATGCCTACAACTACATGAAGTTGGTGCAATATCCTAAGGTTACGCGAATGGTTTTCAAATCATGAAGGCTTATACAAGCACCCATCGAATGGCGTAGCTTAAACAAGAATCCACAATCGAACTTATGCAAATTATAAGGCTCTGACTAGCTTTACACAACACTTCACCAGCGATGAATGTTAAAAGCATGAGCTAGGAGTTGATCAAATATTCAATACAAACATACATTACATCAATGAACTTCTAATCTACTTCTAATCTAATTAAAACATCTCTTCATTTCATCGAAATACAAGAAATCATGTTACTCCACAAGATAACACTTAACACCAAAAAAGTAGCTCCAATGTCTTTGCATTAACCTTGAGAAATATTTACAACAATTTCACCTCTCAAAGAATTTTGAGAGTCTCTCCTACTCTACTCCTACTTGCCTACTGACTACTCTCTATGAACTACCCCATTACAAATGAGGCAACAAGGCCTTTATATAGAAGCCTAGGTTACAATGAATGACTAAGATTAATTCAATAGCCAAGGGTCTAGATCGTGCCACCTCAGAGGTAGTTACAACAATTTTCTATTTTTAGTATAAAGAGAGAGGCAATGAAGGCACGATTTCCAATGTGATAAGGATAAGGTGAAATCATTTAAAAATGTCTTCCACATAGGCGTCCCTTTGGCTTCTTTTATTAAATGATACATTTAATGCTATTGAATTGATGTGTACTTGCCACATAGATGCTACTTTAGCATACTTTGATAATTGTATCATCAATGTGATGATGTATTCAATGTGATTGCTTTGATACTTGAATGTTTAAGAATACATCTTGTTGAGCTTGCCTTGTTCATCTTCCTATAAACTGGATGAATGATACTTGTTGCTTCACTTGACTAACTTTGTAATGTTTCTTCTTCTTGTAGGTAAGTTGATATGATGATCGTCTTTGATGATGCTCCTTCTTGAAGAGTGAGTAATAGAGTAGATGATCATGATGTATACTTCCTTCATGTAAGAGTAGACGATGAAGCTTGCTTCATTAATCAGAGTAGTAGACTCTTCTCCAAGACTTGAAGGTTGAATGGAACTTGAAGTTGAATGAATGTCTTCACTTGATGTAGAAGTTGATGAAGTGATCTTGCACGATGATCTTCAAAGTGACCCTTCGGAATGTAAATAACAACACCTTCTTTGAATGTGGAGTAGATGACCTCTCAAGGATACTTGAAACTTGATGAATCTTTGAAGATTGGGAGAACTTTACATGAAATTTGGATGAGTGAATGCCTTGTCTTTGAACATGATGCCACTTGATGAAGAGTTCCAATAGATTGATGAAGAAACTAGCTAATATTTGAGGTGATGTAGATCTCTTGGAATGATGCTTCCTGGAAGATGATCTTGAATGAAGTAGAATATATGAAATGCTCCAACTTGATGATAACACCTCCCTTATGATAGAGTAGCTAACTTACCAAGGAGACTTGAAACTTAATGACATGAGGTTTCCTTGAAGTAAAGTGGATGCCTTTGGAAGTCTTGATTGATGAAGATGAAGTAGTTGATATTTGAAGTGATTGTATAGGGTATCCTTGAACTTCTTCTTCTGATGACTCCTTAGCATCATTCACATTCCTTGTTCCTACAAACAAACAAAGAAACAACATCAATCTTCTTGATAAACATGATAATACTTGATTTATAACATATAAGAATCACTTCATGCATTTCCAAGCCAAGCGCATTAGATGCCAAATTAGATCTTTGCTTAAAATTTCACTCTAAACCACTATTTTTTTACTCCTAGTCCTAGGCGCATTGGATGAAGTGTTTGAAATCCTCTTCCATAAAAATTAAATGTATACACCTTAGATCAAATTTTCACATCTTTAAAGGCTAGCGCACTGGTTGCCTATGTTAGAATCCTCTAGCATTTGCGCTTTGGTTAAGTGTTTGGAAATCTCTAGAGCTGGCGCGCTAGATAAGGTGTTGAGGATCCTCTAGAAACATTAGAAAATTTACACTTCAACACTTAGAATTTACCCTTCCACCTTGGTGCATTAGATGGAGGATTCGAAATCCTCTTGATGTTTACCTAAATTTTTAATAAACCCCTCCTCCAAGCACCTTAGACCTCGATTTTGGATCCTCCTTGAAGTGGTCGCATTAGTTGGGGTGTTTGGAATCCTCTACTTTATCCCTCCACAAGGGTGCATTGGATGAGGAATTCAAAATCCTCTTGAAACATGCTTTCAAAATTTGAGTTTACTCCCCTCCATAGGGTGGCGCAATGGTTGGATGTTTTGGTTTCCTCTAGATAGACCTTCACATCCTTTTGGTGTTGGCGCATTGGATCAGGGGTTGAAGACCCTCTTGTTTAGGTGCATTAGATAAGGATTTTAGAATCCTCTAGGATTTGGCGCGTTGGATGAGGTGTTGAGGATCCTCTAGGATTTGCGCAATGGATGAGGAATTAGAAATCCTCTAGAAATCCACCTTGATAAGCCTCTAAAATCTTAAACTAGACCACCCTCCACTAGTGGCGCATTGGTTGAAGGGTTTGATTTCCTCTAAAAACAATATGAAATTTGCACTTTGACACTTCGAAACTGCTTATCATCCAGCTTGGCGCAATGGTTCAAGTATTTGATTTCCTCTTGAATGAGGCGCATTGGATCAAGGGTTTGATTTCCTCTAAAATTTCACTCATTTTGGCACATTGGTTCACACTTCCAAGATCCTCTACAAATTGGCACATTGGTTAGCAAGTTTGGAATCCCCTTGTTGTGGCGCATTGGTTCACACTTTTGATGTCTTCTTGCTGTGGCGCATTGGTTGAAGTTTTTTGAATCCTCTGGAGTACTTAGCCAATTTTTTAGGGTTCTTAAGGGTAAAGGTATATTGAAAAATATATTTAAGTATACTTTAAATATTTTTCAATATACCTTTCAGGATGTTTGAGATAGGTCTCGAATCCACTAGATTTAACATGCAAAATCTAGAATTTGGAGGATCCACCAGATTTCTGACTTAGTCAAATTTTCAGGATTTTAAAGATTTCAAGATTTCAGGCTACCAGACTTAGTCTTTTCAGGATCTCAAACATACATCAGGGAGGGTCTCATTGTTCATTACTTGGATCGAATTTAACCAAGATTCTTCATTTTCTAGATGAAACCCCTAGTTATGAATCAAAATCTTCTAGGAGAGAAACTTATTGTTAAATTAGCAGATCAAACGAACCTAAGACATCATCCAAAACATCATGCAAAGCATCGGAGCTCAAAAAAAAAGGGGGTCCACATTTGCAATGGGGCGATGTGTGATTTGGTCACAACAAGTCCCACTTTGCACATAGTGCTAGTGAGTTGAGGGATGATTCTACTTCTGCAACTCCCTCATTCATGTAACTTTTCATTTTGTATATTTGTTTCTTTGAATAATTCCTAATGCATTTTTTTCTAGGCCCTCTGCCCTACTTAAGACTCTTGGCTGTTCAAAGGATGCGTAAAATTACATGTTCATAAGAATTGTAGTTCTATATTCAGAAGGTTTCATGTAAACGTTTCAATTACAGATATAGCAGATTCTTCTATTTAAGTGTGGCATTTTAAATTATTAATGACAGTTTTTGTCTCACATTTAAATGCTACATCTGGATGCCCACATGGTGAGGATTGCCATTACCTTCATTATATTCTTGGTGGACTAACAATGCAGTTATCTAAGATAAAGGCATTGACAATAGGAATCATATTCCCATAACTATGTAATTTAAGTTCAAGTCTTCAGGCAAACTATGTTTTATGATGGGGACCACCATGCCTTAGGAAGTAAATATACAATTTTATAATACAATATTATTATTAAAATATATTTTGTAATTTACATTATATAAAATATACTATATAATCCTCTAGAAGAACTACATAACCCTAAATAAACCTATCTCGGTTGGTATATTTAATTAGTTCAATTAATAGACCCGAGTGCATAGGTCATGTTTAAGTGTAATGTGTGTTCTTTTAGAAGTTGTATTGTTTAAAGTCTCAAGTTTAGGGTTTAAGCTCTCAAGTTTGTGGTTGAGAGTTTAGGATATTTAAGTTGTGTTATGGGTTTGGAGTATAAAGCACAAAGTTAAAGTTTTATTGGTTAGGAAATTTAAGTTTAGTGTCTTCGAGTTTAGAGTTTAACATTATACATCACAACACACAAGCTTATTTCTAATTCTAATAGACATGAGCATTATAAAAAGAAGTAGGTTACCAAGATGCATTTTATATCATTTACATCTACATACATTTTTAAGAGCAAAGTGTCATTGATTGTTATCATTGGAAAGACAAAAGGTGCTCATGGTGGGTGATCAAAGGAGCAAAAAGTAGAAATTATAACTCTTCAATTTTGAAGATTGATAAAGGAGCTCAATCAACATTACCTATAAATAAAAATGGAGACAACTTAACATGGGAGATCTAGATAGTGCTCCTAACATCTAAATATATCTTGAACATGTAGCCACAAAAAAAAAGGCTTTGAGGGAACATAGATTGTTTAAGAACACTACATATTATTCACATTAAAAAAATATTACTCAAATGACTGAGTAAATATCTCTTTATTTATGTAATGAGTACAAGAGAGGTGTAATCCACTTATTTGTTTGTCATCTCCAAAATTCTAATGAAACAAACATTGAGATATTCCACGGTAGCCCCCCCCCCCCAAAAAAAAGAAGTTTCTCACTTAAATCCCCTTTCTTAAGCTTCCTCTGAATTTACTTATAAATGATGTTGATCCAACTCACTTCCCTATCTTCAATATTGAACCTTTAATTTCTACCTTCTACTTCTTCAATCACCCAACATAATCACCCTTCATCTTTCCAACGAAACATGAATTGCAACTTGACAAGTTGTTTAATAACTGCATTATTTAATGCTTCATATACTTGTTGATTGATTGAAACCACCCAGGAGACTACACATCTTGTTAACTTGTTTTCCACATTTTGTAATACTTATCTAAGGGACTTCTCATGAAAATAACATTAAAGTAGAATCCACAATTACTCTTGAGAATGAACTAAAGACCACGTTCTACTTCATGGTAGGTGAATATCATTTAATGTCCTGTTGTGTTTTCTATAGCTATTATGCATTTTTATATATAATTTATACTCATCCTACATCAACTACACAATCCATCCACAACAACTAAACATAACTTGTGCTTTGTTTAAAATTTTGTTCAAAAAGCTAAGCTTCTTCAGGATCTGAGACAACTAGAAGAGAAATTATAAGTGAAGGCATGGATGGCTCTTCTTTTCAGCTAGAGAAGAGTCTAAAGCTTTAGCTGGAGGAGATTCTTAGCCAGGAAGAAATATATTGGAGGCAAAGGTCAAGGGAATTATGGCTTAAACAAGGGGATAAAAACACGTCTTTCTTCCATATGGCAGTGAAAATACGTAAGGCTTCCAATTCCATTAATTCAATACTTTCAAAAGATGAGAGTCATCACAGATTTGGAGGAAATTAAAATGGAAGCTAAAATTTTTTTCAGTGATCTACTTTCCAAAAAGATAGCTACAAAAGGAGAGGAAATCCCCCCACTTGATTTCGTCCCTAAGCTAGTCTTCGAGCTCCATAATGCGGACTTAATGAAGGAATTCTCTATGGAAGAGGTGAAGTTAGCAGTCTTCTCCATGTCAAGTGAGAAAGTATCTGGTCCAGATGGATGGACAAGCATTTTTTTCCAAAAATGTTGGGATATGGTCAGCAGAGACATTTATTTAGCGGTTGAGGAATCCAGGAAGTTCAAAAATGTGCTCAAAGAAATGAAATTTACTAATCTTATGCTGATCCCTAAAACAAAAGCCCCCGAAAGCTTCAAAGATTCTAGGCCCATTTCCCTCTGTAATTTTATTTAAAAATTTGTTTCCAAAGCAGTGGCATTGAGACTAGCTAAATTATTACCTAGTATAATTTCTAAGGAACAAGGGGGATTCGTCCCAGGTAAAGAAACACCTGAGGGTGCAATCCTAGCTCATGAAATCCTTCACTCGGTCAACATAGAAAAATAGGAGGCTATGTTGGTAAAATTGGATATGTCAAAAGCATATGACAGGGTGGAGTGGAAGTTCCTATTAGCAATGATGGATAAATTGGGCTTTTCCAAAGACTTTTGCAAATGGATTTCCTCATGCTTCTCTGATTATAAGATGTCAGTTATTGTTAATGGAAGATACACTGAGACTTTTAATCCCACAAGAGGACTAAGGCAAGGGGATCCAATATCTCCTTACCTCTTCATCATCATGTCAGAAGCCCTTACTTGGGCCATCAAGGAAGCCAAGAACAAAGCTCAATGGCAAGGTTTAAGAATTAAAGGTATGCAAAACTCCTTCATGCACGCCCTTTTTGCGAATGACACCCTTTTATTTGGGAAAGCTTCTTTGACCGAGGCATTAACTATTAGGAATACAGTGGAGTATTATTGTTTAGTTTCTGGGCAGGTTGTTAATGGATCGAAGTCAGTGGTATATCTCTTCAATGCATCTCAGGCCATCCAAGAGGATATCATTAAAGTTTTTAATTTCAAACTTGAATCCCTCCCAGGTAGATATCTTGGGCTGCCACTATTCACAGGAAGACACAAAAACTCTCTTTGGAATAACATCATAGCTCACATGAATTCAAAAATGTCAGCTTGGAAAGGTCACTGACTTTCTCTAGTAGGTAGAATTGTTTTGATTAAAGCAGTGTTAGTAGCAGTCCCTACCTACATGATGTCTGTTTTCCAAATCCCTAAAGGAGTTCTCTCAAAAATTGAGAGGATCTGCAAGCAATTCATGTGGCAAGCTATGTTTCAGGAGAAGAAAGTTCACCTTTTGGCATGGGATAAAATTTGTAAACTGAAGGCTGAAGGAGGAGCAGGTATTCTAGATTTAAAGTTACAAAATCAAGCACTTGGAGCTAAGCTGGCCTGGAGCTTTTATTCTAAACCAAATTCTATTTGGGTACAGGTAATGAAAACAAAATATTTGGACTCTCATGAGAAGGAACGAATCTTCATAGTTAAAAACCTACCAAGAGGATCGGCAATCTGGAATTTCATTTCTAAATGTAGAGGTATCCTCCTTCCAAAACTCTCATGGATTATTCACAATGGGGAGAAAGCAGACTTTTGGTTCGATTCTTGGTGTGGGGAGCCTAAACTTGTGAATAGGGAGGACCTCCTAGAAGCAAGACTTTTCTTGCAGTCAAACTGGGGCAACAAGGTGAAAGACTACTGGTGCGTTAAGAGAGAGCGTGGATTTGTCACTATTAAATGGAAAAGCACAAGGAATTGTGATTTCCCCTATGATTAGAAAGAGCAACTAAAAAAGATCCTGGCCAAAAGAATGGTTATCTTTTCAGATAAGGAAGATGTATTAGCCTGGACAGGAGCTAAATCGGCCTACTACACAGTGAAAGTTGGGTATAGATTAGTCAATGAAAAGTTGATAACAGACTGGCCGTCAATCCTTTGCTGGAGTAAATCAGTGTTGCCAAAAGGTGGAGCATTCTCTTGGTTGGCGATCAATAACAGAATTCTTACAGGTAATAGAATCAAAAGGTTAGGCTTTGGCCAAAATTTTCTTTGCACCCTTTGCGGGAAAGAAGAAGAATCGGTGGACCACTTGCTTTTACACTGCCCATTTAGTAGAGAATGCTGGTTATGGTTTGTGCGAATGCTGAATTGGTCCTCCCCCATCTCTTGTTCTCTAGTTCTTATGTTTAAAAACTGGCCTGTTCTTTTCTCAGATTCATTCTTTGCTTGCATTTGGGAGCTGGGTCCATCTCTAGTAGTGTGGCTCATATAGCAGGAGAGGAACTACCGAATTTTCAAAAAAGAAGTCTCATCAGTGAAGACAATTTGCGGCTATCTCAGAGATGGTTTTATCAAATGTAAGAAACTTAAAAACCAGAAAATTGAATTGGTCCAAATGGGACTCCTTTATCTTAAAAAAGTGGAAGTTGCTGGATAGAGCCAACATAGGAGGTTTAGTTGTGGCAAGAGTTCTATCAGTTTCCAGAGAGAAGGTTAAATGGATACCACCTACAGCTCCATTCATTAAGTTAAATTTTGACTGTGCATGTAGGGGCAATCCTAAAGTCTCAGGCACGGGGTGTGTCCTCAGAAGAGAGGATGGCTCTCTGTTAGCTGCCAAAGCAACGAAAATCCCAATGGGTACAAATAAAGAAGCTGAAGTTTGGGCTCTGGTGCATGGGTTGCAATTGGCGGTCATGTTTTGAGTTAAGCATCTGTGGATAGAAGCTGATTCTATGATTATTATCAATGCCCTGAAAGCTAAAGGATTGGATAACTGGAAGCTAAATTACATACTGCAACAGGGGTTCCCCTTGTTAAAACTTTCGAGGACTTCAGGTTTTCACACACTCTGAGGGAAGGTAATAAGGTTGCTGACGGACTTGCCAACATGGCAATAGATCACGCCACGGTTGCAGAGGTGTTTATTCCAGCTCAGACTAGTCAGAATAGCCAAAGTGTGCAAGCTCCTAAAAGATGATATGAAGGCTACGTTCCCCTCTTAAGTTGTGCTGGCCAGGCAGGTTTTTCGATTGATTTTCACCTTTCTGTCTAGCAGTTTGTCACCTTCACTCCTTTATTATAGTGGGTGCATATTTAAGGCATATAGGACGGGCTGGAGGCAATGTGGATGGATTCACTGCTCCTGTCATGTGTAAGTGTTGGAAAGGTCTCTGCTTGTCTTTTTGCCAACGGGAAGATTGCCTGTGGATTCCGTGTATGCCTTTTGTTTTCACGTCTCCTCTGTTTTGGATAGCCAGATGGGTTTATTAATGGGTACTTTTTATGTTCCTGACATGTCCAAGTCTTCAAAAGATTTTAGTTTGTCTTGTCACCAATGGGAAGACTGCCCCTACATGCATCTGAGCATACCAGTTTTTGTTTTCTGGCGTCACTGTATCTGATAGACAGATGGGGCGTTATTAATGCTATCATTGTTTATGATAGCAGCCCTGACCTATGTGTGAGTAGTGAGCCTGTGTGCTCTCACTGATAAGGTTATGCCGTGTGTTGGCTGGCCTGTTTTTAGGTTTAGGTTTATATTGCTTTCTACCTCCTTTGGATGGCTTTAACGTGTGCCACTGTAATTACGTTTTTAATTTCTTAATATCTATTGGTCTGAGGGGTCCTGTTACCCTCTTTTCTTTAAAAAAAAAAATAATAATAAATAAATAAATAAAACTATCATCTAAAATTAACTAAAGTAGAATGACAGTATAACTGCCACTGCAATCATACATGATTTATAGTTATGCAGACAATTTTATCAAAATTATACATTCATGTTCTTTGGAATTTTTTTTAATAGTTGTAATCTGATGCACAGTGGAGCTATCTTTAGTAGGGCTTGAGGATGACCGTCTGGGTCTAGATGCAATGTAGGCCAACGTTTGGCTCTGATGTTTAATAGAGCTATGCAATTCTTATTTACATTGATGTACATTTATTTGAAATTACATGTGACTTTTCAATAAAAAGATAATAGTATTTATATCATTTTTCAAGAGAAAAATTAATATCAACACAGACCACTTAGAATTGAAACCTAGATATTAGAACACAACATTAACAAAATGAGTGAGGAGTTATAATTTTTATTCCACAAAACATAACCACATGATTATTTTTAAAAAATAGTTTAATAAACTTAAAGTTTTCACAATCCCATTATACAATTTTTTTTGGAAAAACTGTATATCAGTTCTTGCATAGCTTATAAAAACACCTTAGAGAAAATATTTTGATAAAAACACTCTCCAGAAAACATTTGACAAAAAGGTTTTTTCATAGTTAATAAAATCATCCTCCAGAAAATATTTGATAAAGAGTTTCTTTTTTTCCCATAGTTTTTGTTATATTTAGGTTTTAGGAGGATCTATCCACAAAATCATGATGTAGGTATTTAACCTCGTCTTCACAGTATATTCATAATTTTATGCACCAGAAAAAATATGTTTGATTGTACACACCATCATCCTCATCAAGTTAAACTTTTGAGTACTTCTCATAATTTTTTTAAATAAGAAACCCTTCAAATTTTTTGGGAAAAACCTGTGTACACGCTCAAAAACATCTAGCAACAGGTTTAAAGTTGGGTTACAGACTGTCGGGAGCAGAGCATTGTGCATTTCAATTACGGTACAAGGAAACGAGATATACAATTTAATCCTTCCCCTTCTTATCAGACATAAAAACAGCAGGAGAGTAAACATCATTTAAAGGCGTGGTTGAAACCAACGAAGCCTAGAGCAGCTGCAGGGCCTGCAACAATTGTTAATTTCAAGCGAATTAAATTAAAATCTTTAATAGAAATTACATCCAAAATTCATGACAGAGTAGCCAAGAAAACACTTTTAAAACCCACCTCATCTGCACCAATATTTGCAGTCTTCTCCTCTAGTTCACTTAGGTCTTTGACATTGAGCTGATTGAGCAACTTAATGCTTGTGATTGTCGAGCTGGGAGATACGTTCAAGTCATCTGTTATCATAAATGTAACAGTATCTTTCACATAATCATTGCTACTTAGCCCAGCTGTAATTTGGCTACTGCTTTGACAGGCTTTGGGAGGAAATTCTACAGGGCAGTTCAGAGCAAACCCACATGCACAGATTTCGTCAGGGTTGGTACTGATATAGCGAACAACACAGTGATTGGGACGACCTTTTCTGCAGACATTTCTGTTACTGCAGAGACAGAAAAAACAAAAACAGAGAGCAGGCATGCACAGCAGAAAAGAAACAATTGCTACAGCAAGCATAAATATTTTATTGAATCTGCTTTTTCATTCTCCTTCTTCTGAATACGATTACAGACTACCTCTATTAATAGAGGATTTTTTTACAATGCAAAAATCGATCACTAAACTTAAACTGCTGAAAACTGGAAACTAAATTTAAATGCTCAAATCATGCGGTCTAACTGAATATTATTATTCATGCAAAAATTAAAAGACTAGAGTTTTATTTAGAACTGTTCTCATGCGGTGATTCATGCAAACATACGGGAGAAATTAGACTGCAGTTCTGACACTCCCCCTTAAATTCTACCACTAACTACTTCAGCATTTACAATGCCCAAATTCTGTCTTAGATACTCAAAATTCTCTTTTGTTAATGTCTTTGTGAATATATCTGCCAACTGGTCTTCAAATCTGCAAAACTTCAAATGGATTTCTCCATTGTTCACTAACTCTCTGATGAAATGAAATCTCGTATCAATGTGCTTGCTCCTCTTGTGAAAAACATGATTTTTTGACAATACAATTGTTGATTTATTGTCACAAAAAATTGGCGTTGACTCCTTCTGTGATTGCAATAAATCTGTCAATACTCTCCTCATCCAAATTGCTTGAAATGTTGCTGATGTGGCTACCACATACTCTTCTTCAGCTGATGAAAGTGTCACTATGGGTTGCTTTTTGGATGCCCATGAGACCACACCTATTCCAAAATGAAAGGCATGTCCAGAAGTACTCTCCCTATCATCAATGCTACCTACAAAATCACTAACAGTATAACCAATAAAACCAAAATCATTAGTTGTGGAATATAAAATTCTATATTTTGTTGTTCCTGCCACATATCTCAGCATCCTCTTTCCAACTTGCCAATGTGAGTCTTTTGGTGACTCCATAAATATATAGATTAAGCTGACCCCATACATGATATCTGGTCTTATAGCTGTAAGATACATCAAACTACCAATTAGTCTTTTGAATGTTGTAGAATCAACATTAGGCCCTTTGTCTTCTTTGCTAATTTTAGTCCCTATATCAACTGGTGTAGGTATTGAATTACAATTCAACATCTTAAACCTCCTTAATACATCCTTTGCATATTTAGTTTGACAAATAAAAATTCCCTTCTTTGATTGTACAACTTCAACGCACAAAAAATACTCCATTAATCCCAAATCTGTCATCTCAAATTTTTTCTTCATTGCCGATTTAAATGTGTCTATAGACAATTTCCAGTGAAAATCAAATCATCAACATACAAACACACAATCAAAATCTGACCTTCTTTGTTGATTTTTGTGTACAATGTGGGCTCACTATTGCTTCTGTCGAATCCATTGTTTGTCATGTATGAATCAATCCTGTTATACCATGCTCTTGGTGCTTGCTTGAGACCATAGAGGGCCTTCTTCAATCTGTAGACTTTTTCTTCATGTTCATGCACTTTATAACCTGGTGGCTGTTTCACATAAACTTCTTCATCTAGGACACTATTCAAGAAAGCTGATTTGACATCCATTTGATATACTTTCCAATTATTTTGTGCAGCTATTGCTAAAACCATTCTAATAGTATCAAGTCTAGCAACTAGAGCAAATAATTCATTATAATCAATTCCATGTTGTTGTGCAAAACCTTTTGCTACTAACCTTGCCTTGTGCTTTTCAATCTTACCTTCTGCATTAAATTTGGTCTTATAAACCCATTTGACTCCTATGCAATCCTTACCTTCAGGTAGGTTAATTAGATCCCATGTTTGATTTCTCTCAATAGCATTCATCTCTTCATCCATTGCTTCTATCCAATGTTCCTCATTAACTGCTTCCTCATAATACACTGGATCATGAGAGAAAAAGTTAAAATTTGAACACAAATCTAAATTCTCTTCTTCTTGATCATAAATCGCATTCAAGTTTCTCATTTTCTTACCTTTAAATTTTGATCTTACAATGGCAAGAGTTGGATCTGATTCATCACTTACTTCTGAATTGGGAGTAGGATGACATGCATGACCAGATGATTCACCTTGTGCTAAGATCCTTGGTGTTCTTATTAGAGTGCTTGTTCTTGCTTGTGGAGAGAATTGATCACCTTGCAAAATTTGTTCTTCAGATTCTTCTTCATTTTGGGGAATTCGTGCTCCAATTGTGATGGTTCTATCCATGCTTCCATCCCATGCTTCATCTTCCTTAAATTCCACATCTCTGCTAATAATCACTTTATTTGAAATGGGGTTATACAACTTATAAGTTTTTGAATCTTCACTATAGCCAATAAAAATGCATTTCTCACCTCTATCATCAAATTTTCATCTCAGTTCAGATGGTATAAGAGAATATGCAATACAACCAAAAATTTTGAAATGATGTACACTATGCTTCTTACCACTCCAAGCTTCTTGTGGAATTCGATCCTTGACACTCTTTGTTGGGCTCCTATTCAGAATATATACTGCACATGCTACTACTTCTGCCCAATATTCATTTGACAAATGTTTGGCCTTCAACATGCTTCTAGCCATCTTCATGATTGTTCTATTCTTCCTTTCTGCTACACCATTCTGCTGTGGTGTGTACCTTGTAGTCAATTGCCTTTTAATGCCATGATATTTGCAAAAATCTTGAAATTCATTAGACATATATTCACC
This sequence comes from Cunninghamia lanceolata, assembly GCA_027924645.1. NCBI lineage: Eukaryota > Viridiplantae > Streptophyta > Pinopsida > Cupressales > Cupressaceae > Cunninghamia > Cunninghamia lanceolata. The sequence continues at coordinate 8,482,724 of BSBN01000937.1, read as the reverse complement.
TCCTCTATCTGATCTAAGTACCTTGATGTAAAGGCCACTCTGCTTTTCAACCATAGCTTTGAATTCTTTAAATTTTCTAAAGGCTTTAGACTTTTTTCTTGAGAAAATATATCCAAGTCTTTCTGCTAAAATCATCAATGAAGGTTAGAAAATAAGTACTACCTCCAAATGATGGAGTTTGCATTGGTCCACATAAATCACTATGAACTAGCTCCAATAATACCCTTGCTCTATATGAAACTTCTACTAGAAATCTCTCTCTATGCTATTTTGCCAAAATGCAACTCTCACATGAATTTCCTGGCTGCTCTATTGGTGGTAATCCCTTCACCATATTTTTCTTCTATAACAAACTCAAACCTCCAAAATGTAAATGTCCATACCTTAAATGCCATAGCCATGATTGGTCTAAATACATGGTTTTAAAATGGGCTTCCTCTTCTCCTTGGATGCACTGAATTCGAAGAGGGAATATCCGATTCTTGGTCATCTCCACTTTTTCTATCAACCTATCATTTGGAAATTTGTTTAGTATTGTGGAAACATTATCCATAAAAGATACTCTGTAACCTCTCTGTACTAACTGTCCAACAGTCATAAGATTATGCTTTAGTCCAGGTACAAAATAAACATTAGGAATAAATCTTCTTTCACCATTTTTTGCCAAAACATTTATTACTCATTTACCCATTACATCCACTTTATTATCATTTCCTAATTTCACTTCAGATTTTATAGAATCATCAAGACTAGAAAACAATTCTTTATTCCCTGTCATATGGTTACTACATCCACTATCTAAAAACCAAATATCTCTAGCACTTTCTTGAGCAATATGACAAGTGAAGAATAAGCTTCCAGAATTAGAATGAGATTCATTTGTGTAATTAGCATTCTGCTTGTCCACATCTCCTTGTTTCTTTCTGCATTCATTTGCATAATGTCTTTTTTTTTTGCAATAATAACACTGAATGTTAGATTTATCAAACCTCTGTGAATTTTGCTAGAAGTGATTGTTACCACGTCCTCTATTGTTGTAGTTTTGATTATTGTTTTCACCTTGATTTGGATTGTTCCTTCCATCTCTACCTCTGCCTCTTCCTCTGAAGTTTGACCTTCCTCTTCCTCTTCCTCTACCAAATGATACTTGAGACTTGAAAGCATTCTCAAAAGAAGTATTGTTATTCCTATTCATTTTAGATTCATGTGTTAACGAAGATCCCATTAATTCATCTACTGATAACTATTCCAAATCCTTGGTTTCCTCAATAGCTGCAACTATTGCATCAAATTTACTAGGTAAACTCCTGAGAATTTTTTATATGATCTTCTGATCTGTTATTTTTTCTCCATTAGATCTAATTTGGTTCACAATATTCAATACTTGACCCATAAACTGGTCTATAGACTCCGAATTTGCAATTAGCCACTTTCACCTTTGTATTACCTTTATAGGTAGTCTCCAAAATTTTCTATGCCGACTTGGATCGTTGCTGCTACAACTCTAGAAAAAATTGATTCATTCATTGCCTGTTGGATTAGGAATAGAGCTTTTGCATCCTTTTTCTTATTTTCTTTAAGCTCTTCGTTTTGTGCTCGAGTTTATGCCTGATGGGCAGCCTCATCCTGTGGTTCTACAAAGCCATTTTCTACCAAATCCCAAAGATCTTGTGAGCAAAACAATGTTCTCATTTTAATTGCCCAAAAATTATAATTCTTATCATTGAAAACGGGAATCTGGGGCTGAGAAATGCTATTGTTTGTTGCCATGTCTCAAGCTGAACTTTTCAAAATGAATAGAAACTTCTTTAAATTTGTACTAACTCCTCCTTGCCTTCGGCGACTAAATCCTCCTTCAATCTGCTCTAACAATCTAATGCCCCTGATCTTTTTCTCTGCGCTGATACCAATTTGTTACCGCAGAGACAGAAAAAAAAAACAGAGAGCAGGCACGCACAAAAAAAAAGAAACAATTGCTACAGCAAGCATAAATATTTTATTGAATCTGCTTTTTCATTCTCCTTCTTCTGAATACGATTACAAACTACCTCTATTAATAGAGGATTCTTTTAAAATGCAAAAATTGATCTCTAAACTTAAACTGCTGAAAACTAGAAACTAAATTTAAATGCTCAAATCATGCGGTCTAACTGAAGATTATTATTCATGCAAAAACTAAAAGAGTAGAGTTTTATTTAAAACTGTTCTCATGCGGTGATTCATGCAAACATACGGGAGAAATTAGACTGCAGTCCTAACAATTTCTGCAGACATAAAACGAACTTGCCACATTATCAATCAGAAGATATTTGGGGGGAGCATTTTGACACAACTTTAGGCTCTAGCAGCTCAGATTTGTCGCCATGCATGTACAGGGCAGGTAGCCTAGCCATAGAAACATATAGACTGCTAACAGAACTGACTTTCTTTGAGCTTCCTAATGCTGAAAGTAGTTTCATTACCGAGCCTAGTGGCAAAGTAAGAAAGTTGAAAAGAGGTTCAAAAAATCCTTTCCAACCTCGGCATAAATTATTTTACTGCTTTTCTTGCTAATCAGAAGCCTGACAGTCATGCCTTGAGAATTCTTTTTTGCCATTTCAATTTGCTCAGTAAGATTAGAGGATGACAACCACAAAATAAGTATTAGGTCAATCTCACCGATATATGTGAGAGATTGCCTATTTCATTTAATTTAGAGGGGATGTATCTGTTCCGTTAACGTACAGAGTGTCCATTTGGAGTGCCATGATGTAAAAAAAATTACACCTATCACAAGAGCTTAATCTCCTCATGTTTGTAAGCTCAAACTAACTCTTCCATCTTAACAACACATATAAATATTTGGCACCTACTATCTTGAACATAGGTGAACATCAAGCAAGTCCTACAAGCTTCTCACTAACTTCCCATAATTTTCTAGCTTTCTCAGAATCACTGGCTTCTTTAGATAACTGATTCTCAAATGAAGCTCTGTCTTTGTTCTAGCTCCAATATATACCTGATTTGCTCAAACTTGGATCACTAACCACCTGCATCACCTGCAATTGTAATCAAATTCTCAAAATAATGAAGCAAACCAGGTGAAATCTATCAAATTCTACTTGTTATGAACAGGAGAAATGCATACCTTTGCAAGTCTTTGTCCTTCTTCCTCGTCTGAAACAAATCCTTTAGTTATATATTTCTGAAAGGGTGGAAAAAGAATCCTTAACAAAGGAATATGCTCACGGAACAATCCTGTAGTAGCAACGCATCCTAGGTATAATGATGCAAATGTGATGCCAGTGTCTTCATGATAGCGTCTGTGAAATTCCTGCATAGTTAACATGTTACAGACTTTAATGTCCTTACATGCTTTTGCTCCATCAAATTCACCCCGTCAATAATGGATGAGCTATTGACTCCAATCAAACCACCGGCAAGCCCTATGAGATCACCAAGATTAGCCTTTGGTGGAACATTTCCCACAAGAGTATTTGTATTACCTGTTAGCATACAGATATACATTACAAAGTTCTGCATTCCCCTGCCTAACCGAGAGAAAAGGATATTCCAGTTTCAATTTTCTCATTAGTTTGGTTAGTTCTAAATTGTATGAATAAAAATTAACCAGAAGTTAGACAATGGTTTTCTGTAGATTGTCTACAAAATGTCACGAGTGTATATTAGAATTATTTTTGGCTATTTCCAAACTTCTTGAGAATCTATTTAAGGGTCTTGGACCAATAAATATTAAAAACTATAAAGACCAACTCGTGTATAGAAGCTACAGATTTGTATTTAATTTAAAAATTCAAAATGCTTTTAGAGATTCTGTAGCTGTCAGAAGAAGGTTTTCAGTTTTCCTGATCTTATAGGTGCCTTCTGTATTATAGGTTGTCACAAGCCATGCAATTACTGTCTAAATTTATAAGGATACACATTCTTTTATAGGGGCTTAAAATGAACCATAAGTCACACAAAAATTTGGTACCAAAATATATAAAAAAATGTAAGTTGCAATTAAAAAGGAAGAGATTAAGAAGTACCTGTAATCGATCCTACAAGTATGACCCTCTTTGAGCTGAAATCAGATTTTCTCACGTCGTCTAATGACAATCAGGATAACAGATAGTGACCCAGATGGTTTGTGCCCACACTCAACTCATATCCCTGAGCTGTGAACCTTGGTTCCTTGGTAGTGGGCAAATAAACTGCAGCATTACAAACCAACACATCTAGTGGCCTTTCAAACAGCCTAAAGTTATCAACAAACTGTCTTACACTTTCTAGAGAAACAAATCCAAGTGAATGACTATGTAATTCTCTTTAGGAATGCCAACAGATTTAGCAGCCCTCTCTGCCTTGAGGAAATCTCTACAAGCCATAACAATATGCCATTTCCCAGTCTCTCCGAGAGCTTTAGCAGTAGCAAGCCCTAAAACAAAAGATGCACATGTTATAATAACATTACCCTTTCTTGCCGTCTTTTTACTCCCTAGGGTTTCCTGTGTTACCACTGGTGCAACCACTGTCTGTGACCTAATCTTAAGGATATGGGTGATCCTTTTTATAGCTCTCTGCTGCACAAAAAATAATATATTAATTTACCTAGCCCTCACTTCTATAAAATTCTAATGGCTCTGTATAACTCTCTAAACTAAAAGCATTCTAAAAATTCAAATCACTATTCAAACCCAACAGGCAAATAATAACGGTCACAATAAAAATGAAGTACTGACCTTGCCTCCGATACCATGTAGACTGAATTCTTGTTTCCCATGTTCCACCAGTGACAACCGTAGGAAAATAGAGTCCCTTGCAAAACCTGTATATCCTCCTTGCAACCAACAACATTTTTATAGTGAAACAAGCAATTCGGGTACCATGAAAGCGATTTTGAATTGACACCCACTTAAACAAAATCTATGAAGTACCTCCTTTGGCAGAGGAAATGTTCAGGATAGAGAAGATTTAATGGCTGTTTGATGAAAAGTTCCTGAAATAGAAGCCATGCTCTTTACAGTTTGCACACAGTTGCAAAAAGAATTACACAATCAGAGGAAGGAAGAAAATGGCGATGGCGACGGTAGCTGAAAAGGTTAAAAAACTTACTAAAAATCTGAGCTTAAGAGCTTGAAATCTGAGCCAATGATAACACATGCACAGATTTCGTCAGGGTTGGTGCTTATATAGGGAACAACACAGTGATTGGGACGACCATTTCTGTAGACATAAAACGAACTTGCCACACTATCAATCAAAAGATTTTGGGTGTAGCATTTTGACACAACTTTAGGCTCTAGCAGCTCAGATTTGTCGCCATTCATGTACAGGGCAGGTAGCTAAGCCATAGAAACATATAGACAGCTAACAGAACCGACTTCCTTTGAGCTTCCTGATGCACGACTCTCATAATATTAACTCATCTCTGTTAAAACCATGTGTCAATTAAGTTTCAACTTTACAGATTTTGGCAAATAAATTTAATATTAAATACTATTGATCTAGTAAAATAAATAAATTAATACATCAGAAGATTCATTAGTATTCCTGCCAAAGGCAAGAACTAATAATAAATCCCATGAAGGAACACTTCAGAAACACATTACATGCATTAAAACATACCTTGTAAGAGTTTTTGGGGTTTGTTGAACTTGGTCATCAGCGTTTTGAGAGTTCATGAACCATTGAACTCGTTAACGACCTTCACTACTTGGTTTTTCCTTTGTCAGAAAATTGGTGAGTTCATGAACTTATGAACTTGCTAACAAGCCAATATTGTCATTCTTTACTTTGTCACATTTTTAGGAGACTAATCAAGCCACAGGCAAGGTTCGTGAGTTGATTATAAAAATTGAATCAAATTTCAGTAAACGATCTGGAAATGGTCAGCAAAATCTTGAAACTAGGCTTTGTGAAGATTTTGCAAAGGGTTCATGCACATTTGGGGATAAGTGCAACTTTGCACAGGGTGCTAGTGAGTTGCGGGATGATTCTGCTTCTGCTGCTCCCTCATTCATGTAACTTTTCATTTCGTAGATTTGTTTCTTTGAATAATTCCTAATGTGTTTTGTTCCTTCTACCCTCTTGCTGCAGAGACAGAAAAATAAAAAAAGAAAACATGAACGCACAGCAAACACTTGCTACAACAAAGCATAAAAACATTATTGATTTTCTTCTCATAATCACTAGTTACATCATGCCTCTCTAAATAAGGGACTTTCACATGAAAAATCTGCTAAAATAGATCACAGAAAGATTTCTCTTTTTCTTTTTTTCTTTTTGTTTTATTCATGCAATACAGCAAAAAGATAAAACTAACACTAATTGCTTTATTTTTATTGTGGGAGAAATTACATCATGTTCTAACACTCTCCCTTAATTTCTACGACTAACTACCTCAGCATTTACAATGCCCAAATTCTTTCTTAGATACTTAAAATTCTCCTTTACTAATGTCTTTTTGAATATATATATATGTCAATTGGTCTTTAGATCTGCAAAACTCCAAATGGATTTCTCCATTGTTTACCAACTCTCTAATGAAATGAAATCTCGTATCAATGTGCTTACTTCTCTTGTGAAAAACATAATTTTTAGACAATGCAATTGTTGATTTGTTGTCACAAAATATTGGTGTTGACTCCTCCTATGCTTACAATAATTATGTCAATAATCTCCTCATTCAAACTGCTTGTCATGTTGCTGATGTGGCTGCTACATACTCTGCTTCAGCTGATGAAAGTGTCACTATGGGTTGTTTCTTTCATGCCCATGAGACCATACCTGTTACAAAATGAAAAACATATTCAAAAGTACTCTTCCTGTCATCAATACTACATAGAAAATCACTGTTAGTGTAACCAATCAAACCAAAATCATTAGTTGTGGAATATAAAATTCCATACTTTGTTGTTCCTGCCACATAGTTCAATATTCTCTTTCCAACTTGCCAATGTGAGTCTTTTGGTGACTCCATGAATCTTGAGATCAAACTAAGGGTTAAAGCAAGAAGTTGAGTATAAATTTCACGGAAGTCTTCCACGGATGAAAAATGTCGCTTGGAATGGGACCCTAAGCCGAATGGTTGCCCATTACGAAATAGGTTCCCATTTATGATCAAGCACCTGAAGCTAAAATGAGCACCCGTTATGGAATGGGTACCCATTTTTGAAAAGTATATTTCTTTTAGAAAATAGGTATGTAGCTTCATTTTAATAGCTATAAGTCATAGAAGACAAGGGAGAACGACACCAAGAATGGGTACCCGCATTGGCTGACCCCATTTTCCACCTCTAAACCATTCTTGCCTCCTTAGATTGATTAACTAGTGCCCTAGGTTGGTTACCCATCCATTTCTACCAATTTTCATTATTTTTTGCTTTGTATTTTATTTTATTTTGTTGTTTTTGCAATTTTAAACTGTATATACTCAACCTCAAATCGAAAACAAGTAAACCTTAATGTACAAATTGTAAACCTTTAATTCAGAAATGGTAAACCCTATTTCATAAAGACTAAACTGTAAAACCCTAATTCACAAACTAGGGTTTCATAAATAGTAAAACATAAAACCCTAATTCATAAACTAGGATTTCATAAATAGTAAAATGTAAAATCATAACTCATAAACACTAAACCCTAATTCAAAAACTAGGGTTTCATAAACTAAGCTAACCTATTCTTTAAAACCTGAATGACTTATTAAACCTAAACCTAAAACTTAGAAACTTCACTTTATTATGTTTAAATTTTTAATTTAAACATATGGACATATATATAATATTTGTACAAACAATTATGGCCACATGAAAATCCCTCCGTGAACTATCTGGTTCGATAGAACTTAGATAGGTTTCTGTCATATGTGCTTAACAATAAACCTTTAAGAATGATATTTCAAAATCATTTGAAATTGTTTACAGGAGAGGACCGAGTAGCTAAGCACCCTAACCTCAGGCCTCTCAAAATCATACGTGGCAATTTTGAATCACTCCAAAAAATTTACAGTAGCTTACTTGGCAAGGCCCCTACTTATATGGTTTCAGGACACATCATCAAATCTGATACCACATCAACATATGTAATGGCACGAATCTTCCAATTTATGACCCCATTCTTCCATGGTGTGTAGTGAATTGTGTGATGAAATGTGATGCCATAATTAATAGAAAATTGTTAAAAATCTATGAAGATACACTCACCTCCTTTAGTACGCTAAATAAATTTGATCTTTAATCCCTTTTCATCCTTTAGTTCTCATCGATTTAGGAGACTATAGTAGATACTATTGTTTACATTCCATGTATCTCTTCCTCCCTAGTCTACTTCCCCAAATTATAAGCATTGATTTGATAGTCTGAGGATAGCATGTCTTTGTCATCTTTATTGACCATTAGACATGCCACCTTTGTAATCCTAGACCTAGAAGGATACAATCTAATAGACAAAAGAGTTCTAGTCTTCTCAGGCCAAGGAGCTTCAATCATCACCAATATGGATGACATATCCTTTGAAAATTGTTTTATGGTCTACTTTCTTCTTTGAATGTTCACATAAAGCTAGGTTGGAACCAAGGAATTAGATGGATCTATAATTTTTTTTCATGAGGTGGTGGGAAGGCCTATTCTTCTTGTTGCTCTACTAGATCCAACCTATTAGGCAATTTCCCCATTTCCTTCAATAACTTCTCCCCTTTAATTATTTCTTCTATGCTGAGAGGATTGATAACATTGGCTTTCTCCTCTTTATCCTTTCCATGGGGAGATCCTTTGACTTTTTCCTTTTCATCTCAAGCCTGTTCTTGGTTATCCCTTGGATGAATTGTTCCTTCGTGTTGCTCTTACCACTTAAGAAAGCTAGTTAATTCACTTTTCTCCTTATCCTTCTTCTCAAACTATTCTTCTATTAAATCCTTAACAACTTTTTCAATGTTGGAGAGGGAGGGTGGAGAGTTAGGAGGGGTAGAGGGAATAGACCTTGGAATAGAGGGGGTTAGAGAAGCTATTTCTATAGTTCCTTCCTTATTAGGTGAAGGCATGGAAATTGTAATGAATAGGCATGGTTGAATTAATTGGAGGTGTAAGAATGCTTCCAAAAGAATGAGATTGGATAGGAATAGTAGATGTGGAAGCTTTGGGAATAGAGTCTTTCTAGGCTGACATCCTAACCTTAGTGGAGATGGGAATAACTAGAGGAAGTATGGGCTGCATGGTTGGATTCTTTTGCACAAGAAGAGAGGATGGGAGTTCAATAGTGGAAGGTTTCTATCGAGGTGACTTGGTTGTCCCTCTCATCTTCTTCCTCAAAGGAATTTCTTCTTCCTCCACATCTCCTTATGCTCCTATAGTTTTCCTCTTGTAAGTTTTCTTGGCCTTTTGACTAGTAATAAATTTCTTCCCTTTAGAGACCTCCTCCTTAAAATATCAAGACTATTGTCCTCAAGAGCATTATCTAGTCTTTCAATATGAAGAATACTTCATGTCTTTTTGATGTTGTGGAACAAAAGGAACTCTGAATTCAATCATCTATTAAGACCTTTAAGAATTTATATCTTATAGTGGGTAAAGATAAAACTAAGTGCTTTTTGTTGAGGTGTCAAATAGTTCCCCCCCAAAAATGGTGGACCAATAGGTGTGCATTAAGTCATGTTTTGTAGGTGAGCTGATACAATATCATGTATGATTGGTTATTTAGTCATCAAATTTTTAGTAGTTATAGTACAACACTAACAAGCTTAATGTCAAAACTACTCTACTAAACTTTATCAACCATTAATGCAGATTTGATATGCTCAGCTACTCCATTTTAGATATTTTTGCATTTATTATTGCAGGTTGATGATTCAGATGTTTGCATTGAAAGCAAAATATCTCCTAGCTGCTCCATGATCTAATATATTTTCTACAGTTAATTTTAGCATGCACACATTCCCTTTGATAGGGATATTTGCTGACAACCTATGGGGGTGAATTTATTGTGAGAGATGACTAAGGTCAATGTAATTCAAATGCTATATATGCATATTTACAAGATGTATTGAGGGCTAGAAAATGGTTGCAAGATAGTTGAATTTCTTGTTTTCTTCTGTATTTTCAAATAGGGCCCTCTATGGTAACCTTGCCTTTTTGATGAAATACACAATCTATTTTACCTTTTCATGCATGTTTTTTACCACTATGTAAATTAGGATTGATTTGTATGTGAATGTTTGCTCCTTAAAATTTTGTTCTGCTCTTACCTCTATTAGAAACAGCTAAACTTGTGTAAGTTTATCAGTTGTATCTAATTATTTTGTGCATTCTCAGTATAGTGAGAGCTCCCTATTCAAACCTGGTGTATCACCTCCATTAATTTATAATTTTATCCTCTTCCTCTTTCCACAATAGTGGATAGAGTAGGTTTGGTCTTAGGAATATCTGAATCTCTTATTCAAGAACCAGCTTCTCTCTAGAGATTTGATCTCCCTACAGGATCCCACACCTGGGGATCATCTCAATGTTTCACTAGATTGTTGGAGCCCTAAATGCCTTCAACACAGGGTGCAAATCCAAGTGACAACATGACTTAATTAGGGTTTTTTTGGAGCCCATAGAGATAGATGTCATCTTATCTTCTCTTTTATTATATGAGACTCCTTCCTAGTGTTCCTGTTGTGAATGCTTCCTCTTTAGCCCATCCCTTGTGTTCATGTTGAATCCTATCAGATTATTAAAAGGGCTTCCACCTATTATCATATCAAAACCTCCAATTGTATTAATCATTTCACCAAACCTCTCTCTCTCTCTCTCTCTCTCTCTCTCTCTCTCTCTCTCTATGGGACTCAAACACAATATCATAGGTGCCCAAAATACAACTTACTATTACATCATGCACCCATCCACGAAGAGAAATATAATTTATTCTAATACATAAAGGAGTGTCTAAACCATCTCCAATAAATAAGAAAAGAAAAAGAAAAGAGGAAATGTGCATATTTAATGATGAACAAGTATTTGAGGATTTGAAGGAAATAGGTCTTAGAAAAAAAAAAATTTGTTGCATTATAGATTGGAATTGTGTTTTTTGGATATGTGCTCTCTTCCAATTTTGATAGGCCATTGTATGGAAGTACAAATTCAGTCCTAGAATTGTCAGAATGTGAAGACCTTAATTTCAGTGTGCTTTGTTGAGGCTAAACATCTTTGGTCCTCATACTTTATGAAGGTCCCTGACAATTCATGAAAGTCTTTGAAAAGATAGTGGAGTTTTGCACAAATATCATAGTAGATAGGGCCTTTGGATACAAAATGTTCTTCACTTTCAAGCTCACAAAAATGCAATTTGCATACACACTCATGTCATGGGAGGTCATGATCTAATTCCAACAAGAACTAATGCACAAAAAGCTAGTTTCATTGACCATTATTTACCTACATGTGTCCCTAATTTATGAAAACATATTATTTATTTTCTAATTTAAACGAAATGTACACAATATAATTATATACACATTGAAACTTTTCACTAGATATAGGAGAACGTAATTAAATAATAACTCTCCTTACCATATAACATCTAAGGCCACTTCTACTCTTTCCTTGCAAACTCAATTCTTCTATCTAGATATCCAAACTAACCTCTCGTTTTCTTGAATTTATAATTCTTAGTGTTGCCTTCAACCCACCACCCTTAAAAAGTAAAAACAACCCCATTTTATAGATTAAATTCTCATTCTACCACCTACCTCATTCCACTCTAATATTTCTAACATGTGTATATTTTCCATGTGTTATTTGACAAGACATGGACAAACTTTACTCTTTCTTGAGCTAGATGGCCAACTGCCCTAATAATTTGCTAAGTAGGTTGTTAGAGTTTTAGGTATTTGACAATTCATTAAATGTAGAGGATACATGAATACCAATAGGAGAGATATTGGTTTTCATAGTTGATCATTATTCTTGCATTGGTTCTTTTACCTATTATTGCAAAACATTTAAGAAAAGTAGTCACTAAATCCAATCAATCATTTAACATGGTGTGGTAAATGAAAATTTATTTCTTTATTTTCTACACACAAACATTTGGAAGACATACTTTCTCTGAGCTTTATCTTCTGAAATGATTTCTTTTGATGGGTTTCATAGTAATATTTTTCTAAATCTAAGTGATTTCTTTTATGAAATTTGATTTTTTGCACATCTTTTAGGCTTTCATTCAATCCCTGTAAAAAGAAACCATGGTTAGCATGACTAATTAGACTAATAACACTAGGGTTGTAATTGGCAACATCCAAGCTTGCAAGTAGTCCCATGTTGATTGTGCAAACAAATTTGCTCCATATAATCAAAATAATGTCCATAATTTTTAATACTTATTTTTGCTAACCTCTTCAATTTGGGGGAACGTGACTATGAAAAAGTAAGAAAGTACCAATGTATATAAATGCAGACAATTATAAAATAAAGAATTTGTTACCAAAATACCATACGACACTACAATTGGCAACATCCATACCTACAATTAGCTCCATGCTAATTGTGTAAACAAATTTGCTACATAGAATTAAAATAATAATAATGTCCATTATTTTCAATACTTGTTTTTGGTAGCAATGATCTGCTCTACCTGAAGTAATGATCTTATCCGGATGCTAAAGGTCATGAACAACATCATATGGAAAACACTCAATAGTCTTTGCATCCCCAATATGACATGTCTGATAGATGGAGAGAAGATTGGTAGAGATCTTAGGAACAAAGAGGACATCCTCAATGCAACCATCTGCTAGCTAAATTGAGCCAGACTCCATAATTGGAATCTATGAAGAGTTTTCCACAAAAAATATGAGAAGTGGTGCTATCAGAAAGAGACTCAAGAAGATTTACTGAATGAGTCATTTGATGCGAGGCTCTTGTGTCAAATATCCAATTTGATGCGGATGAATTCAAACCTATAGCAGTAAGGCCGTGGTCTTTGCTAGGTTTGGGAGTATCAATGTTGTGTTTCTTCATGGCTTCTTCAAAAGCCTCGATCCTTCAATGAAAAACCTTAATGTGATGATTTTGCATCCCACAAAAATTACATGGCCCTCTTTTTTTCTTCTTGGAGGAATTTTTACTTAGACTTAGAAGATGTTGTGGTTGATGTATTGGATTTGGTCTTCTACTTAGATGATCTCTCATTGCTTGAAGATGATTCTTCCTTTGACTATTTTGAATGTTTATTACCTTTACCCTTAGATTCATGAACTACTAATGCTTGAATTTTTGAAGAAGTGATAGAATCCATGGAGAATGAAAAACTATTCAAAACTAGGCATACTAAATGTTGATCCAAGTGCAACCAGTGTAGAGTAAAAAGTAGAAGTGAAGACCTAATAGGGACCTTTTAACTTTGACAAAACCAAGACAACACATTCCTTATCTATTTTTGTTTTATCACAACCTTGAAGTTGAGTTCAAGAAAAGACTTGAACTTGACAACACATTTCTTATCTATTTTTGTTTTATCACAACCTTGAAGTTGAGTTCAAGAAAAGACTTGAACTTGACTAAGTAATCTTCAATTGAAGGAAAGGCATTAGGAGACAAAGTTTTAATTCAACATCCAATTGAAGTATTTTGAACTCATCAACTTTACGAAATAAATCACTAAATTTGTCCCACATTTTCTTGGGAGTTGTTAAATTACTTAGATGAAATTGCAAGTTATCAAATATATGGAGGCCACTAAATCCCATTGCCTCATCTAACTTATTGCGATAGACAAACTATTTATACTCCCTATTGAATTGTAGTTTTTGATCATTTAGCATTTTCCATAACCATTTAGATTGTAGAAGTTGTTGTACTTTTATTTTCCATGTGTGAAAATTGTGTGGTGATAACAGATCAATTTTAGGATCCATGCTGAAATAAAACACAATGAGACATGTAAATTGTGCTAGATAGACACCCCAAGTTTGATTTAAAAATGTAAAAGAAGCCCCCCAAAATTTGGCACTTTATAACTCAGTGCGGATTACACTAAAAATACTAAGGTTACATGAATTATTAATAATAAATGTTAATAGTATATGGTAAACTAACTAGTCATGATACTATCCTCAATAAAAAAGGTAGTGGTTTTGGCTTGAAACCACTAATAATAACCTAGTTACATAGAATTTAGCATAAAATGCTAACATGAGAAACTCCTCCTCTAGTTACAAACAATAGAAATGCAATCCGTTGTGTTAGACTATACAAAGAGTGGAATGTTAACATAAGTATTTTGAAATGTTAACATAAACCTTTACAAAGAACATAACCTACAAATGGTGGTTTGAAATAAGTTGAAAGGTATGAAAAATAATTTAGTGTTGCGAGTGAGAAGAGGAAAAATGTGACTAAACATTTGAAATGCTAATATCAAAGTGTAATGCAACCTCAAAGATTTAATGGAGTAGCAAAAAAACCAACCTTTGTGTATGAAAAGCATCGATGGAAAGATCCATGTACATAGTGAAACTGCTAGCCGTGACCTATGAAAAGAGGAAAAACATGGGCAAGAGAGTGTGATGGAAGTTGAATGCTAACTACAACTAGTGCCAAACTCCTCAGCATTGTTGGAGGTTGTTAGTTGGGTAAAAGAAACTTGAACAAGTACAAAGAAACCCACAACCTCGGTAACAAATGTAAATGGTGACCAATACGGAAGATTTTGACCTTACTAGAGACCGCCCAAATAAACCAACAAACTGTGAATGGAACGAAAACTTCAAACCAGATGCCAAAAATATTAAAAACCTTGGCCAAAAGTTTTGGTGATGCTGCAAAAGAAAAGAAAAATGGTAAGCAACAAAACTGCGAGACCACATTTCTCTATTGCTTCAAATAACATACTCCAATTTGAGACTCAAAGTTGAGAGCACAGTTACTGCGTTGTTGACTTCAAACCAACAATCCAAACTATGGCCTCTCAAAAAAAATCTATGGCTATTGAAGAAATATTCTTGAAATGGAAAGTTGTGAGAACTTGAAACCACAACCCTTGCCCATGAAATGAGAAGGTATGTCGACAGAGAATCAAACAACCTCTGATATTCTAAGTGAACAATGACCCTGCATGAAGAAACAACAATAGAAGAGTCTGCAACCTGAAATCAACCTTTATCTCCTTTAATGACTGACAGTGAAGATATTGGAAATGACTTGTAGGTCCAAGTAGCCAACAAACAAGGCTCCAAGTTCATTGAAAACTATGTGAGTGCCTAGAATAGACCATGAATCAGGTGCTATAATGGAGTCCACATACAGATGAGATGCCCTAGTCTAGGGGATGTCCTTCATGGTATGAAACCCTTGATCCACACTAGGAACTAGGAAAAAATAAATTCACCCAAATACTATGAACGATGCCTACAAATCTTTAATTTCCAAAAAAAATACATTTTCTGCTAATGAACTGATAGAGCCACGCACCTATGATAGGGCTATGTGCAGAATGAAATTGAAATTAAGAATGAAATTTCAATTCTAGGCTTTGATACCATATAGGAGTAACAATGAAATGAATACAATAACCAGAACTTCCACAAGATGAATGTGCACACAAAGCAAGAGTTAAAACTATCATAAAATCTATATGAATGTACAATGAACTCCTTGTATATGTAGGACAAGGATGAAGTGAGAAGGTGAGAGTCAAACAATGACTAAGCCTCCATGATGTGTGACACATGTAAAACACTTGAGATAAGTGTAAGAGCATGTTACATATGTCTATAAGGTGAGACAGCTAAACCACTAAGTGAAGTTAATCTAGTGTGAATAGTTCTACTAGGCTAGGAACTAGATAGAAGTAAAGTAGATGAATAAAGACTCTTTTCACACTACAATTCTATCTTCTTTGAAATGATGTTACTTCTTTTAGTCACAACATCATCTCAAAGAGGGGCAAAATATAGACACCTGACATTGACCATGTCCTAATAGCACCTTCGACATCACCTACTGTCCCCTTGTGACACATTTGTCCTAGACCTTTTCATGTCCCTTTCCATCATCTAGTTAATTTCATATCTCTTTCCATCATCTAGTTAATTAATTTATTTAATTAACCTATTTATTCTATTTATCAATTTAATTAAATAAAATATATTTATTTAATTAATTAATTTTCCCCAGGCTAAGATGCATACAAATAAACACATACTAACCTAGATTGATAAATGAGTAATATTGTGGGAGGAGCAGATGAAGATGACAATTGTGCAGCTGGGAGCAGAGTTACGCAAAGAGACTCATGCGAGCAACTGTACGATAGGGTTGGCCTTGGATGCTATTCGTAGGGTGGTGAACAATGGTGTGCTTTCATCGGAGATGCTGGGCAGTGATGGCATTAAGTAGCTTATGCTTGCTCTTTGATAGAGGATGGGGGATGTTAAGCAACGACAGGTGCAGAGCACTATTAGGAATGAAGGATCTCCTTCCCTTGACCCTTTCACACTTGTGTCTACCTCCTTTGGTGTGAATGCTCACTCAATGGGCAACTATAGGTTATGCAAAAATTCTCTGAATCCTTACCATGTCTATAGTGAATTTTGCAAGGAGCAAATCCTCTCCCTCAATCGTGTGGTAGACCTAGGGTTTGTCTCTATTTCTATAATGATGCCCAATAAGAGCAATGCTGCTACTCTAGATCCCCTACCCCCTTCGGTGGTTACCCCTCCCGATCCATGTACCTCTTGGCTTCTGGGTGACTGCAAGGTGGATTTGGTATTTGAACCTATCGATTATCATAGTTCTGATGAGTTTATAAGGAAAGTCTCTTTAGACATTAGATCATCGTCTTTGATCTTTCGATTGGTGTGAACGACCTTCAATTAATGATTTCATGGCTTGGTGCAAGAGTTCATGGGACAATCTGACTCCGCTTATGTGGAATTGTTGGATTATGGTTTCTTTTTTGTGATCTTTCAAATACTAAGAATTGTAGGTTCATCCAAGACAATGGAAAATTGTTTTTTGGTAGATCAAGCCTAGTTATGTCCCCATGGTCCCCTTTCGTTGATCCTACAAAGTTCCAAATTTCTACCATTCCAATTTGGCTATGCCTTTACAATCTACCCCTGGTTTTGTAAAACCTAATTCAAGTCGAGTCCTTTGTCAACCAAGTTGGAAACTTCATTAAGATTGAGGATGGGGCTGATCCCAGAAGGTACGCTAGATTTTGCACACTGATTGATATTTCCAGGCCTTTGGCTCATATGATTCACATCAACTCATCTCTTGGCTATTGGCTATAATTTATTAGTTATGAAGGGCTTCCTGAGAGATGCTTTAGGTGCAATCAACTCGGCCATAACATTGTCAGTTGTCATTCCAAAACCAGCAATGGCCAATAGGCCATCAATCTTAAGAAATGGGCTTGCAAGGAGGGAAATCCTGACGGTTATTTTGTTTGGAGAAATCATGGCATGTTCTTGGATCATTGCTCTTTGTTTTCCCCTGAAGCTAGGACTAATAAGCAGTTTGAAAACATTCCCCCTCCAACCAGTGGAGAAGAGGATGCACAGCACCAGCAAGTGGATAGGGATAAGCAATTGAATTTATGGGTCTTAAGGAATAAGGAGCAAGGTTTGGTTCTCTCAAATGACCAACACACTTTGGTTTAGGAAGTTGCTATGGCTGGCTCAAAGCATCACTCCATTCCACTCTTTGCTAGAAGGGATTCAAATTTGGTTAAGGATGGAAAACGTATCAGAAGGAAAACTGAAGTTGAGAAACTGAGATTGGATGCCCAGGATATTATTGATGAAGGCACTCAGTGGACGATGGAAGAACTCCTCACAAGAAGTAAAATAAAACATTTAAACAAAGGTTGATTTCCTGTGGCTCTATTAGTATATCTTCATTGGTTTTTTAAGTCTCTATGATGTCATTTCCTCTATTCCCTCTCATCTCTTTTGCTCCCCGACTTCGGGTCTAAAGCATTCTTATTTTTATGCTATCTATGTTATATGGGAGTGGGCCCTTAACCCATATCTTATGAAACAAAAACAAAAAAACAAAAAAAATCCATTTTCTCCTTTTAGCCAAATTAATTAAATGAATTTTATTTATTTAATGAACTCAAATTTATCCTCCCACATCACCCTTCTCCAATAATTAATTAAATAATTCTTTAATTTGATTAATTATTGAGAGTCAATGTCTAGCTAAAGTTAGTTAACCAAATTCAGTGAACCTGGACACTTGCACAAAATTCAAGCTAGTTTTACATCTCAAGCATCCATTTCATACCACATCTCCAAATCTCAACCATACACATAAGGATACACCATAAAATCCTCCATCCTTGCCCTAATGTTGTCTCATCAAATCCTAGCCATCCATTCCACTTCTTAATCCTAGCAATCCATCCTATCATTCAAAAATCTATAAATCAAACATCAATCTAGCCATTATGGGAACACACAAGAAAGTAATGTTAAATACTTGAGTGAGCAATCAACATATCAATAATTATTAAGAGCATAGCCATTGGAGCTTGGGTGCACTCCATTCTACTCTATCTAGGAGAAAGAATGGTTTTAGGTGAAGGTTTATGTCATTTGCATTTATCTTTATGTTATTTACCTTTAATCTTTTCTTATCTTCACCATCATTTCACCATCATGTTGCAATTAATGTGACTTGCCTAATCCAACTAACTCCATCTCCATGGCAATTAATTTCCTTCTCACTAGTAAAGTTAATTAGTTAAATACCCTTAATTAATTAATCTAGACTTAAATATTTCTCTAACTAATTAATTTCGCTAAGAGGCATTATTAAGTTGTGACACTGTTCACAAAAACTAAAAAGAGTCATTTTTTTTTTAAATTCTAAAGTAAGTGTTTTAAATTTAAAATCTAGCCCACATACTTTTATTAAACGAATGCACCTAAAAATTATAAAGTAACTATTTTATATTTAAAAAATATGTAACCAACATTTTTTTTAAATGAAAACACAGAAGAATTAAATTTAAAATATATAATTGCCATAGTTTTATTAATTAATGGACATAACATCAAAACCCATATAAAGTAACAAATCTATATAAATACAAGTAATAGTCAAATATGAAATGAAATAAGGTAGAGCAAAAGAATATGCAGGATTTATTTGAAGGTATCTACATTATATTGAAATAAGGTAGAGCAAAAGAATACTAATAAGTGGAGGAGTTATTTGAAGATAGGCTGATTTCCTGTGGCTCTATTAGTATATCTTAGTTGGTTTTTTAAGTCCCTATGATGTCATTCCTCCATTCCCTCTCATCTCTTTTGCTCCCCAATTTCAGGTCTAAAGTATTCTTATTTTTATGCTCTCTATGTTAGATGGGACTGGGCCCTTAACCCATATCTTACATAACAAAAAAAAAAATCTATTTTCCCCTTTTAGCCAAATTAATTAAATGAATTTTATTTATTTAATTAACTCAAATTTATCCTTCCACATCACCCTTCTCTAATAATTAATTAAATAATTCTTTAATTTGATTAATTATTGAGAGTCAATGTCTAGCTTAAGTTAGTTAGCCAAATTCATTGAACCTAGACACTTGCACAAAATTCAAACTAGTTTTGCATCTCAAGCATCCATTTCATACCACATCTCCAAATCTCAACCATACACATAATGATACACCATAAAAGCCTCCATCCTTGCCCTAATGTTGTCTCAATAAATCCTAACCATCCATTGCACTTTTTAATCCTAGCAATCCATACTATCATAAAAAAATCTATAAATCAAACATCAATCTATCTATTATGTGAACACACAAGAAAGTAATGTTATACTAGAGTGAGCAATCAACATAACAATAATTATTAAGAGCATAGTCATTGGAGCTTGGGTGCACTCCATTCTGCTCTATCTAGGAGAAAGAATGGTTTTAGGTGAAAGTTTATGTCATTTGCATTTATCTTTATGTTATTTACCTTTAATCTTTTCTTATCTTCACCATCATGTTGCAATTAATGTGACTAGCCTAATCCAACTAACTCCATCCCCATGGCAATTAATTTCCTTCTCACTAGGAAAGTTATTTAGTTAAATACCCTTAATTAATTAATCTAGACTTAAACATTTCTCTAACTAATTAATTTGGCTAAGAGGTATTATTAAGTTGTTACCATGTTCACAAAAACTAAAAAGAGTCAACATATTTTTTTTAATTCTAAAGTAAGTGTTTTAAATTTAAAATCTAGCCCACATACTTTTATTAGTACCTGCCTTCGGCTGGCACTATTGCAATGAGTTCACACTTATTTAGTTATTAATCTATTGATTGCAAACCAATCAAAAGATAGGATTATTTTTCTTGTCGGAAAAATTTGATTTAAATTTGTACTTTTCCTATGTCAACATGATAATTTTAAAAAAAATTTATTTAGAAATGATTTATCAGTATTGTCATTGGCTGAAAAAAAATGACCTCTTCTCTGCAGATTGTTAGATTGTTGGGAGAGTGCAACAAAAAACTATAAATGTGGAGAGAATTTTGGTTTGAGGGGAGCACGTGGCAAGTAAACAAATTATGAACACAAATTTTGTGTCCCACTAGTTAAGTCATGCCTAGATTAATTTTTTGCTTCATTACCTAAAATAATTTAGTTTTTAGGGTTCTACAAATTTGATTTTATGTAATTAGATTATTTAAGGGATCTCAATTTTATTTAGTCAAAGCTTTAAAATCTACAGTATCATAAATTTAATTACATTTTTTATTTTATTCTTCAAACTTACAATATTTTAATGCATTTTAAATTATAAAATTATTAGTATTATTACATTAATTAATTCTTTAATCATTATTATTATATTATTTAAATATTTAATATTTAATTTTAAAAATTTATATTTAAATTTTAAGTGAAAATATGAACATTGAATATTTAATACATAGGAAACAACTTCCTATTATATTAAATATACACCCTAATATTTTCTTTTGAAATAATAGTGACAATACTTTAAAGACTATTTTGTTACTTTGCTTTTATTTAATTAAAAACCTATTCATAACAAATTGAAAATATTAAAAACAAGTGCAAGTCACCTAACTATTACCGTTCAACTACCCAAACTGCTTTTACTTCAAAATTTTATAAATACCATACATTTCCCAAATCAAAATTATGACGAGACAATCTACCAAGTTATGCAGGTTTTGGTACATTTATGGAGATATCTCGTTTGTAGGTGTTGCAAAAAATTTTGAATTTTTTTTAAAAAAATTTAGTTCATGTGCCCTTTAACCCCTTTATCCAGCAGTGTCATTGTCTTTGCTATAACTCTTTTACAGTTCATAGTATATTAAATTACATTTTATCTATTCCCTTGTGCTCGTGCAGGTTTTTCAATTGATTTGGGTTGGTGCAATGGTTGTTATTTACTTCATTGGCTCAACAGTTTCTTAATCATTAAATATTCAATCCATGGGTTGTTACTTTGTGCTGTTTATTTTAAAATATCAAACTTTAATATTGATGGCCTTGGTTTTTGTTTTTAATCTTGACATTTAAATCTTTAGGGTTTTTAAATGCTTCAAATAAGAAATCTTAAGCTAATGGTCTTTTGTATGTGAACATTATAGTGCTTTGAAAATTTTTACAGTTCATAGTTTATTAAATTAGATTTTATCTATTCTCTTTTACCTTGTGCTCGTGTAGGTTTTTCAATTGATTTGGGTTGGTGCAGTGGTTGTTATTTACTTCATTCACTGAATAGTTTCTTGATCATTAAATATTCAATCCATGGGTTGTTAATTTGTGTTGTTTATTTTAAAATATCAAACTTTAATATTTGATGGCCTTGGTTTTTGTTTTTAATCTTGACATTTAAATCTTTAGGGTTTTTGAATGCTTGAAATAACAAATCCTAAGCCGATAGTCTTTTGTATGTGAACATTATAATGCTTTGAAAATTTTCTCACGCTGTAAAACAATTCACTCCAAGTAATGAGCTTGTGCCAAGGAAACTATAAGTTCTTAACTAGTTATTAATAATTCGCTATTGTATAGATGCAAATATTATAACAAATTAAAAAATTATTTTTCTGAAAACTTTTACATGATAAGGGTGATTAATGCACATGCATTACAATAATGGTGGTAATATTGCTTATGGAAAGGGAGTGGCAGTTAATATATTATTTTATTTATGTTTAATAATATTTTATAACTATATTTTTTTAGGGTTTTATCAAATCAAATAAAAAATAGAAAAGTATACAATAAGGAAGTGCATTATATTTTTAAGAATTTACTAACTATATTTAGGAACATGGCATCACTTCATTTAAATATTTTTCATCACACTAGATTTTTAACTATTGAGTAAATAAAATCAAAATCCCCAAAATAAAAGTATTTTTCATGACACTCAAGATTTTTAACTCTTGAGTAAAAAAAATTAAAATCTCAAAAATAACCTAATTTCGTAAAATAAAATAACACTACAATTTTTCTGTAATATTTTGATTTATTGATTTATTTTCACAGCTATTTTATAAAAAAATTATTAGGGTGTAAATTTGTTTTATAACTATACTTTAGGATTCTACACATAAATAACCTAATTTCACTAAAATATTTCTTAACTATTCATTTGATCTTAACCATTGATGTCTAATTAAATGGAGCTGAACCACATACTTTGATTAAATAAATGCACCCAAAATTGTTACTAAACCACAATATTAGATTAATTAAAATAATTAAAATCATGTTCTCTAAAAGTATTTACTATTATTACTTAAATAAAAAATTAAAAAATTAAGTGACTAAGATAAAATACTGTAGTGATGTAAATATGAATATGTTATTGTTATTAGTACCTGCCTTCGGTGGTACTATTGCAATGAGTTCGCACTTATCTAGTTATTAATCTATTGATTGCAAACCAATCAAAAGATAGGATTATTTTTCTTGTCAGATAAATTTGATTTAAATTTGTACTTTTTCTATGTCAACATGATAAATTTTTAACAAAAAATTATTTAGAAATGATTTATTTGTATTGTCATTGGTTGAAAAAAAATGACCTCTTCTCTGTAGATTTTTGGATTGTCAGGAGAGTGCAACAAAGAATTATAAATGCGGAGAGAATTTTGGTTAGAGGGAAGCATGTGGCAAGTAAACAAATTATGAACACAAATTTTGTCTCCCACTAATGCTTTAATGGATGGCGATTAATTTTTTGCTTAGCTAAAAGTAATTTATTTTTAATTTAGTTTTTAGGGTTCATTTTATTTTATGTAATTAGATTATTTTGAAGATTTCAATTTTATTTAGTCAAAACTTTAAAATCTAAGTATCATGAATTTAATTACATTTTTTTATTTTATTCTTCAAACTTACAATATTTTAATACATTTTAAATTATAAAAGTATTGATATTATTACATTAATTAAGTCTTTAATCATTATAATCATTATTATTATATTATTTAAATATTTAATATTTAATTTTGAAAATATATATTTAAATTTTAAGTAAAAATATGAACATTGAATATTTAGTACTTAGAAATAACTTCCTATTATATTAAATATACACCCTAATAATTTTTTTATAAAACAATAGTGACAAGAGTTTAAAGACTATTTTGTTACTTTGTATTTAATTAAATCTTTCCAGTGTAAATATTAAATTGAAATTAACGAATTTAATTTATTATTTACAAACCTAAAAACCTAATTAAAACCTATTCCTAACAAATTTACAAACCTAAAAACCTAATTAAAACCTATTTCTAACAAATTGAAACTATTAAAAAATGGTGCAGTTCACCTAACTATTACTGTTCAACTACCAAACCGCTTTTACTTCAAAATTTTATAAATACCCTATATTGCCCAAATCAAAATTATGACAAGAACAATCTACCGAGTTATGCAGGTTTTGGTACATTTATGGAGATATCTCCATTTGCAGGTGTTGCGAAAAAATTTGAATTATAGTTCATAGTATATTAAATAACAAATATAGTCTTTTGTATGTGAACATTATAGTGCTTTGAAAAATTTTTCATGCTGTAAAACAAATTCACTCAAGTAATGAGCTTGTGCCAAGGAAACTATAAGTTTAACTAGTTATTAATAACTCTTTTTGCAACCAATGAGAACTGAAATAGTTTTTCTATTTAAAAAATATTTAGCTATTCCTATTGTATAGATGCAAATATTATAACAAATTCTGAAATAGTTTTTCTATTTAAAAAATATTTAGCTATTGCTATTATAGATGCAAATATTATAACAAATTGAAAATTTATTTTTCTTTAATCTAACTCGTAGAAAATTTTTATATTATAAGGGTGATTAATGCGCATCCATTACAATCATGGCAGTAATTATATTTTATTAGGGTTTTATCAAATCAAATAAAAAAGGGAAAAGTATACGATAAGGAAGTGCATTATATTTTAAAGATTTTACTAACTATATTTAGGAACATGGCATCACTTCATTTAAATATTTTCCATCACACTAGATTTTTAACTGTTGAGTAAATAAAATTGAAATCCCAAAAATAAAAGTATTTTTCATGACACTCTAGATTTTTAACATGAGTAAAAAAAATTAAAATCCCAAAAATAGCCTAATTTTGTAAAATAAAATAACACTAAAAATTTTCTTTACAAAGCATGCATATTTTTAGTTATTGATTTCTTTCCATGGCTAGTTTATAAAAAAATTATTAGAGTTTAAATTTATTTTATAACTATACTTTAGGGCTCTACACATAAATAACCTAATTTCACTAAAATATTTTTTAACTATTCATTTGATCTTAACCACATATTTTTATTAAATGAATGCACCCAAAATTATTATTGAACCACAATATTAGATTAATTAAAATAATTAAAATCATGTTCTCTAAAAGTACTTACTATTATTACTTAAATAAAAAAATTAAGTGACTAAAGTAAAATACTGTAGTGATGTAAATATGAATATGTTACAAACTTACAATATTTTAATGTATTTTAAATTGTAATAGTTTTCAATATTATTACATTTTAATATCTTAGGCAAACATTTCAAATCTATCCACACTGTTATTATATTATGTAATTATTATTCAAATTTAATGCATTTTAAATTGTAATAGTATTCAATATTATTACATTTTAATATTTTAGGCAAACATTTCAAATCTATTTCGCCATGTTATTACATTTTTTATTTTATTCTTCAAACTTACAATATTTTAATGCATTTTAAATTATTTAAAAGTATTAGTATTATTAAATTTTAAGGAAATATTTCTCTTATTTAATAGACTTTGTAAAAGTTTAGTTTTATAGTTAGGAAATATTTTAGTCCTATTTTACTTTTACCAAATTAGATTTTTTTTGAGATTTCAATTTTATTTACCCAAGACATTTAAGGCAGGTACTGGCCACTACGTGGGACTTGTTAAATGAATGCACCTATAACCAACATATTTTGTTAAATGAAAGGACACAAAAATTAAATTTAAAATATATAACCGCCATAGTTTTATTAATTAATGGACATAACATTAAAACCCAATAAAGTAACAAATCTATATAAATACAAGTAATAGTCAAATATGAAATTAAATAAGGTAGAGCAAAGGAATAAGGAGTTATTTGAGGGCAGGGGCCCTGGCTCGATTGGCTAAGTAATTCCGTTGCGGTAAAGATGGTCACGAGGTCCAGTCTCCCCCCTGCCCACCTAATAATTGTAACCGGTTCATAACTCCGTCAAAAGCGTTTACCACATTATATTGAAATAAGGTAGAGCAAAAGAACACAAGAAGTGCAGGAGTTATTTGAAGGTAACTGCATTATATTTTATACATATTTGTATAAGGTTTCAATTTATTGAAATCTAATTTGTGGGTAATTTAATTTTTTTTTATTTACTGTTGAGTTATTTCAATGAAAATACTCTAAATTAATATTACCTTTTATTAGGGTTATTTTTTTTTGTGTGTTATTTTATTTACTGTAGACTAATTTATTTCATAACTATATTTTCTTAGGTTTTATCATATGAAATACAAAAGAAGCAGAGTGTATTGGGCAAGGGTAATGTAATTAAGGGTAACATAAAGAACCAGAGTGTATTGGGTAAGGTTTTATCAAGTGTATTATATTTTGTTAGGGATACCTTTGTTTTATGTGTTATTTTATTTACTATACAATAATTTAAGTAATTCAAAATTGCACCAGGACCTAACTTATCTGACAGTGAAATACTACAAGTAAACCCTATTCTATTACTTCTCTGAAAAGTCCTAATGTATTTGCCTGTTTTGGCAATTGAGATACAGAAGTTACTCCACCAGAAACATAATGAAGGTAATGGCAATCCTCACCATGCGGGCATCTAGATGTATTACATTACAACAGACATACATTCAAATGTGAGACCAAAAACTATCATTAATAATTTAAAATCCCAGATAGTTAAATAGCAGAATATTCTACATCTGTAATTGCAAAATTCACATGAAACCTTCTGAATAAAGAACTACAATTCTTATGAACATGTAATTTTACACATCCTTCAAGCAATGTATTTTAAAAATAATCTTTGAACAGCCAAGAGTCTTAGGTAGGGCAGAGGGCCTAGAAAAAAATGCATTAGGAATTATTCAAAGAAACAAATATACAAAATGAAAAGTTACATGAATGAGAGAGCAGCAGAAGTAGAATCATCCCGAAACTCACTAGCACTATGTGCAAAGTGGGACTTATCTCCAAATGTACATGAACCTTTTGTATAATGTAGGGTAGAGAGCCTAGAACAAAATGCATTAGGAATTATTCAAAGAAACAAATCTTCAAAGTGAAAAGTTACATGAATGAGGGAGCAGCAGAAGCAGAATCATCTCGCAACTCACTAGCACCATGTGCAAGGTGGCACTTATCCCCAAATGTGCATGAACCCTTCACAAACTATTCACAAAGCCTAGTTTTGAGATTTTGCTGACCATTTCCCGATCATTTACCCAAATTTGATTCAATTTTTATAATCAACTCGCTAACCTTGGCTGTGGCTTGATTAATCTCTTAAAAATGTGACAAATGATGCAATATATAGAAAGACAACAAATAAGATACAAAAGAAGGAAAGCATGACAATATTGGCTTTTTAGCATGTCCATAAGTTCATGAACTCACCAATTATCTGACAAGTATATAAAAAACAAAGGAAAAACCAATGAGTTCAATGGTTAATGAACTCGTCAAAATGCTGATAACCAAGTTCAACAAACCCCAAAAACTCTTACAAGGTATTTTTTAATGCCTATAATGTGTTTCTGAAGTGTTCCTTCATGGGATCTATTATTTCAAATGCTTGCACTCTATCAATGCACAAGAAAAATGAATTGCAAGTAGGTGAGAATTCAATGGAGCTGGGTAAGGATGGTGCAAGGGAAGGAAGGTGGATTTCTCACCCAAGTTGTAACCACTATGGTAGTGCTCAAGGATGTCAGTTTGCAGATAAGCGTCATTTTGTCAATGGAGAAAAGAAATTGTATTTCCAAATGAGGTACCACCTCCTGGGATAGGTATTACTACAAATTAAGGTGCTGGCTCAAAAGCAAACCCAAGCTACAAGACATGCCTTTGTAACCATTATAGAAGTTCTCAAGGATGCAAATATGGAGATAAGTGCCATTTTGCCCATGGAGAAAATGAGCTAAGAAAAAAAAATGTGCTTCCAAAGGGGCCATTACTTCCTAGGTTGGCAACTGCAGCTGCAAATTTTAATGCTTTATCGAAAGAAAACATTATTATTCTTGATTCTTATGCTGGTGGCATAATTGGGAAAGATAGTGTAAACTCAAAGCACATTTACCATGTAACTGGTGTGAAGTTGACAATAAAGGATGACTCTGATCCAAATTTGAAGACTATTGAGTTTACACCATCTTTCCCAATTATGCCACCAACATAAGAAGCAAGAATAATAATGTTTTCTTTGGATGAAGTGCCAAAATTTGCTGCAGCAGTACCCAACCTAGGAAGTAATGCCCCCTTTGGAAACATGCTTTCTTTTCTTAGCTCCTTTTCTCCATGGGCAAAATGACACTTATCTCCATATTTGCATCGTTTAAAACTGCTATAATGGTTACAAAGGTGTGTCTTGTAGGCTGGACTTGCTTTTGAGCCAACACCAAAATTTGTCTTAGTACACATCCTAGGAGGCTGTACCTCATTTGGAAGCACATTTTCTTTTCTCAATTCCTTTTCTTCATGGGCAAAATGGCACTTATCTGCAAATTGGCATCCTTCAGCATTGCCATAATGGTTACAACTTAGGTGAGAAATCCACCCTATCTACCCTTGTACCATCCTTACCCACCTTCATTAAAATCTCACCTACATGCAATTCATTTTCCTTGTGCATTGATAGACTACAAGCATTTCAAATAATTGATCCAATGAAGGAACACTTCAAAAACACATTACAGGCATTAAAAAATACCTTGTAAGAGGTTTTGGGGTTGTTGAACTTGGTCATCAGCATTTGGATGAGTTCATGAACCATTGAACTCATTAACGCCCTTCACTGTTTGGTTTTTCCTTTGTTTTTTATATACTTCTCAAAAAATTGGTGAGTTCGTGAACTTATGAACTTGCTAAAAAGCCAATATTGTCATTCTTTCCTTATTTTCATATCTTCTTTGTTGTCTCTCTATATATTCCTTCATTTGTCACATTTTTAAGAGATTAATCAAGCCACAGCCAAGGTTTGCGAGTTGATTATAAAAATTGAATCAAACTTGAGAAAACAATCTAGAAATGGTCAGAAAAATCTCAAACTTAGGCTTTGTGAACATTATGCGAAAGGGTCATGTACATTTGGAGATAAGTCCCTCTTTGCACATAGTGCTAGTGAGTTGCGGGATGATTCTACTTCTGTTGCTCCCTCATTCATGTAACTTTTCATTTTGTATATTTGTTTCTTTGAATAATTTCTAATGCATTTTTTTTCTAGGCCTTCTTCCCTACCTAAGACTTTTGGCTGTTCAAAGATTATTTTTAAAATACATTGTTCAAAGGATGCGTAAAATTACATGTTCATAAGAATTGTTGTTCTATATTCAGAAGGTTTCATGTAAACTTTGCAATTACAGATGTAGCAGATTCTGTTGTTTAAGTGTCTGGCATTTTAAATTATTAATGACAGTTTTTGGTCTAACATTTAAATGTTACATTTGGATGCCCACATGGCGAGGATTGCCATTACCTTCATTATGTTCTTGGTGGAGTAACTATTGTATCTCAGTTGCCAAAAGGGTTTACTTGTAGTATTTCACTGTCAGATAAGTCAGGTCCTGGTGCAAGCTACAAGACACATCTTTGTAACCATTATGGTAGTGTCGAAGGATGCCAGTTTGGAGATAAGTTTCATTTCTCCTATAAAGAAAAGGAATTGAGAAAAGAAAATGTGCTTCTAAATGAGGTACCACCTCTTGGGATGTGTACTACTACAAATTTTGGTGCTGGCTCAAAAGTAAACCCAGGCTACAAGACACACCTTTGTAACCATTATAGTGTTAACATTAGTACCTTTGTAACCATTATAGTGTTAAAAACTAATGTTAGATTTTAGTTGAACATTTAGTTCTACCACCGATGAATGTCTTGCATAGATTTAGTTATTTAGAATCTTTAGATTGCATGTTGCATGTTATTTTTTGACCCATGCAATTCCTTAATATAGAACAGTTTTAGTCAAGCAATTTAGATGGTTAGTTTTGACCTTTGATAGAAGTTAATAAACCTATTTTTCACCGCCATATCTAGCGCAGGAATAAAGCATGTAATCTACATGCATAGTTTATAGTTTTTTACCAGTCTACTTTTAGTTCTAGTGAATTGTTTAGAGGCTGCGTCCTCTTTTTATACAGTCTTTGTAAAAGGTGTTATTTATAGAGCAGTCAATTCCAATATATAAAGAAATAGTTATATCATCTGCAAATATACATAATCTCTGCTGTCTTAAATTGTTGTGGTTGTTTTTTTTTATTATTTATGTTGTTTCTTTTAGATTCTATATTTGGTATTAGAACCAATTTTTTTCTTTTGGGTTAAAGATTTAGTAGTTGGAATTTCACC
This sequence comes from Cunninghamia lanceolata, assembly GCA_027924645.1. Lineage (NCBI taxonomy): Eukaryota > Viridiplantae > Streptophyta > Pinopsida > Cupressales > Cupressaceae > Cunninghamia > Cunninghamia lanceolata. The sequence goes on along the minus strand of BSBN01000937.1, from coordinate 8,452,610 downwards.
GAAACTTTATCATGTCAGATTCTAACTCTTTGCCCATTCTAGAATTTGATGGAAATGAGTATGAGTATTGGTGTATCAAAATGATGACATTTTTGATAGGAAAATAATTGTGGGAGATTGCTGAATTAGGTTATATAGAGCCAGCTGATTGGAATGCCCTCACAGCCAATGAAAAAACAGCCAACAAGGAGGCCAAGAAGAAGAATGCTCAAGCCTTGTTTCACATTCAAATAGCTCTTGATAAGAGCTTATTTCCAAGAATTTCAGGTGCAAAGTCAGCTAAAGATGCCTGGAAGACTCTACAAGAAGCTTACAAGGGCAGCGACCAAGTCAAGGTTGTCAAGCTGCAGACGTTGAAAAGAGACTTCGAGAATTTGAAGATGCAAGAAGCTGAAATTGTGAGTGAATATTGTGTCAGAGTTAAAGATGTGGTCAATAAGATGGCTACACTTGGAGAAATTGTGAACAATGAGCCTTTAATCAAAAAAGTGTTGAGAACTCTCACATTAAGATGGAATCATGTTGCCATAATCATAGAAGAAAGCAAAGATTTGACAACCCTTCAATTTGATCAACTAGTTGGCTCTCTTATGTCTCATGAAGAGAGATTAAGAGATTCATTTGAAGGTGATGTGAAAGCTTTTTCATCCAAATTGCAAATCACAAAGAATGAAGATGTTGGCAGTAGCAACAACAACAATCAAGGCCAAGGTAGAGGTCAAAATCAGAATCAGTCAAGAGGCAGAGGTGGCTCAAGAGGAAGAGGTGGTTCTAGAGGAAGAGGTAGAGGCAGATTTGATAAGAGGAATGTCCAATGTTACCATTGTAATAGGTATGGCCACTTTGAAAGGGTTTGCAGATTAAAAGAAGGTAAAAGTGTTAATTATGCTCAAGAAGGTAATGAGAATCCTCCAGGTCATTTATTTTTATCCTATGCCAAAGCTAAAAATAATAGCAAAGATGTTGGTTATTAAGATTCTGGATGTTCTAACCATATGTCAAGGAATGCGAAGTTGTGTTCAACAATGGATGAATGTTTCAAATCCAAGATCTAGCTTGGTGATGACAAATCATTGAAGGTTGATGCAAAAGGAGCTATGGAAGTCCATACAAAAGAAGGTATGAAGAGTGTTAGACATTTATTACACTCCACAGTTAAAGCATAATTTGTTGAGTGTTGGACAATTGTGTGAGAAGAATTATAAAGTTATGTTTGAAAATCAGCAATGTATAATTTATGATAAGAATCAGGGCAATACAGTGGTTACAGTTGTGCCTATGACAAAGAATAGGATGTTCCCATTGAAGTTTGGTGAACATAATAGTAGCCTTGCAAATATGGCATATGAGAATACAAGTTGGTTGTGGCATCTCAGGTATGGGCATTTAAATTTTCATAGTTTGAAGATTCTAACATCACAAGCATTAGTTTCTGGTTTGCGCAAGGTTGAAGAGCACAAGGAGATTTTTGAACGATGTGCTAAAGGCAAGCATCCAAGGGAAAAGTTTTCAAAGGGAAATACATGGAGGGCCCATTACCCACTTCAGCTTATTCATTCAGATATTTGTGGTCCTATGCAAACAAAGAGTTTGGGTAAGTCATCATATTTCATTACTTTTATTGATGATTACTCACGAATGTGTTGGGTTTATTTTTTGAAGACTAAGGATGAAGCCCTTGAGACATTTAAGAGGTTTAGAGCCCTTGTGGAAAAGGAAAAGGGGTGTAGTATCAAGTGCTTGAGGACAGATCGTGGAGGAGAATTTTGTTCAAGAGCCTTTCAAGATTATTGTGATATGCATGGCATCAAAAGGCAACTCACCACTACCTACACACCTCAACAAAATGGTGTAGCTGAAAGGAAGAATCATACAGTGGTGGAGATGGCACGGAGTATGCTACAAACAAACGGATTAAGCAATTCTTTTTGGGGAGATATAGTAGCTACAACAGTATATATTCTCAATCGAAGTCCCACTAGTGCACTTGAGAATATGACTCTATATGAAGCCTGGTATGAGAAAAAACCAAATGTTAATCATTTCAAAGTTTTTGGTTGTTTAGCCTATGTTCATGTTCTTGATCAAAAGAGAGAAAAGTTAGATCCCAAAAGTGAGTCATGTATTTTTGTGGGATATAGTGAGGAAAGTAATGCTTATAGGTTATATAATCCTCTCACTAATAGGCTTCTTGTGTCAAGAGATGTGATTTTTGATGAAGGGGAGTTTATGGTCATCAAAAAGGCCATATGGAGAAGTTAAAATCTATTTTAAATGATGTTATTATTGATGATAATCATCATGAGTAGACCACTAACATTTCAGTTTCAAGAGCTGCAAGTCCACCAAGTAGCCCCTCATCAATTCAAAGTTCAAGTCTAGCTTCAAGTCCAAGTTCTAGAAGGAAAGTAAGAAGATTGAGTGATATTTATCAAAGTAGTGCAAATCAAACACATGAAGAAAATCCAATAGGTGAGACAGTTAATTTTTTTTTATTTACCAAGGCTGATTTTGAACCATCATGTTTTGAAGAAGCATGTACTAATAAGGTTTGGATGCAAGCAATGCAAGAAGAGATAGATTCTATTCAAAAGAATGATACTTAGGAGCTTACAAAGCTTCCACATGACAAGCAGAAGATTGGCACCAAATGGGTCTACAAGACCAAGTTTAATAGTGATGGGAGTGTTGAAAGGCATAAGGCAATATTAGTTTCCAAAGGCTTCACATAGAGGTATGGGCTTGATTATGAAGAGACATTTGCACCAGTTGCATGACAAGAAACCATCAGAATGCTGATTTCATTAGCAGCTCAAAAGAAATGGAGCATACATCATATGGACGTGAAAAGTGCCTTCTTGAATGGGTACTTAGAAGAGGAAGTATATGTGGAACAACCACAAGGTTATGAAGTGGAAGGCAATGAGAATCATGTCTACAAGTTGAAGAAGGCTTTGTATGGCCTCAAGCAAGCACCAAGAGCATGGTATGCCAGGATTGATAGATACTTTTAGGATAATGGCTTCAAGAGAAGTAAGAGTGAGCCTACCCTTTACTACAAACAAGAATGTGATGATATTCTTATTGTAAGTTTGTATGTTGATGATTTGTTGTATATGGGTAGCAGTTCTAAGATGAAGGATGAATTCAAAGTCTCTATGATGAATGAATTTGAGATGAAAGATTTAGGTCTCATGAAATATTTTCTAGGAATGGAGGTTTATCAAAGTGAGAATGAAATTTTCATTTGTCAAACAAAGAATGCCAAAGATATGTTGAAGAAATTTGATATGGTTGATTGTAAACCAGTCTCCACTCTAGTTGCTCATGGAGTTGTGTTGTGTAGAGATGGAGACAGATTATAGGAGCATTATTGGTAGTTTGATGTTTTTAACTCACACAAGACCTGATATTGCTTATTCAGTTTCACTTGTTTCAAGGTACATGACAAAGCCATCTGAAATACATATGAAGGCGACCAAGAGAATTTTGAGGTATGTGGGAGGCACTGTAAATTTTGGTATTCATTACTACACTTCTTAAAGCTTCAATCTCGTTGGATTTGGTGATTTAGATTGGGGAGGTAGTTTGGATGACCAAAAGTCTACATCTGGTAGTTGCTTTTCTTTTGGTTCTGGTTTGATTACTTGGAGCTCAAAGAAGCAAAGTATAGTTGCCCTTTCTTCTATAGAAGCAGAGTATGTTGCAGTCACTTCAGCAGGTACACAAGCATTATGGCTTAGAAAACTTCATGAAGAAATTGGAGAGATACAAATTCAGCACACAGTAATTTTTTGTGATAATATTAGTGCCATTAAATTGGCCAAGAATCCACTCCATCACAGTAGGACAAAACATTTTGATTTAAAACATCATTTTATCAGAGATTTGGTGTAGAAGAAGGCAATAGAATTGAAATACATCAGCACAAAAGAGAAGTTAGTAGATATATTCACCAAGGCAGTTGCAAAGGATCAAAAACTTGGCACTTAGAGATCAAATCGTGAACCCTCTCAGCATCAAGGGGGAGAATGTTGAAAACTGATGCTGGAGTTTAGTTGAACTTTCAGCTCTATCACCGATGAATATCTTGCATAGATTTAGTTATTTAGAATCTTTAGATTGCATGTTGCATGTTGTTTTTTGACCATGCAATTCCTTAATATAGAACAGTTTTAGTCAAGTAATTTAGACGGTTAGTTTTAACCTTTGATAGAAGTTAATAAACTTGTTTTTCACAGGAATAAAGCATGTAATCTGCATGCATAGTTTATAGTTTTTTACCAGTCTACTTTTAGTTCCAGCAAATTGTTTAGAGCCTGTGTCCTCTTTCTATACAGTCTTTGTAAAAGTTGTTATTTATAGAGCAGTCAATTCCAATGATATAAAGAAACAGTTATATCGTCTGCAAATATAAAGAATCTCTGCTGTCTTAAATTGCTGTGGTTATTTTTTTTTTAATCTCTATTGTTTTTTTTTAGATTCTACATATAGTAGTTCTGGAGGATGCAAATATGGAGATAAGTGTCATTTTGCCCATGGAGAAAAGGAGCTGAGAAAAGAAAGTGTGCTTCCAAAGGGGGCATTACTTCCAAGGTTGGGTACTGCTGCAGCAAATTTTGGCACTTCATCGAAAGCAAACATTACTATTCCCGCTTCTTATGCTGGTGGCATAATTGGGAAAGATGGTGTAAACTCAAAGCACATTTACCATGTAACTGGTGTGAATTTGACAATAAAAGACAAGTCTGATCCAAATTTGCACATTTACCATGTAACTGGTGTGAATTTGACAATAAAAGACAAGTCTGACCCAAATTTGAAGACTATTGAGTTTACACCATCTTTCCCAATTATGCCACCAGCATAAGAAGTGGGAATAATAATGTTTGCTTTCGATGAATCTCCAAAATTTGCTGCAGCAGTACCAAAACTAGGAAATAATGCTCCATTTGGAAGCACACTTTCTTTTCTCTGCTCCTTGGACTCCTTTTCTCCATGGGCAAAATGGCACTTATCTCCATATTTGCAGCCTTCAAAACTGCTATAATGTTTACAAAGGTGTGTCTTATAGCCTGGGTTTGGTTTTTAGTCAGCACCAAAATTTGTAGTAGTACACATCCAAGGAGGTGGTACCTCATTTGGAAGCACATTTGTTTTTCCCAATTCCTTTTCTCCATGGGAAAAATGGCACTTATCTGCAAACTAGCATCCTTCAGCACTACCATAATGGTTACAACTTGGGTGAGAAATCCACCCTACCTACCTTTGTACCATCCTTACCTAGCTCCAATGATTTCTAACCTACTTGCAATTCATTTTCCTTGTGCGTTGATAAAGTGGAAGCATTTCAAACAAGAGATGCATTGTGTCAAGGTCTTGCCATGATGCTATGAATGTTGTTGTAATTTATTATTTTAAGTATTGTTAGGTGTTGTGGAAATAAGGACTGGAACTTGCAAATTGGGATAGGCACCTACAAGCAATTTATCATTGTTCTATATTATATTTGTTGAATATGTCAATGTGCACCACCATAATCTTCCAAGGTTGCTTATTTCAAGGATAGCACAAAAATTTCAACAAATTGATCTACTTATTTGATAGAGTGCCCCTATAGACCCTTCAAACTAAAATTGATTATTGTTAACTAAAATTAATTATTGTTATTATGCAGTTCAAACCGTCTATGGAGTATTGGGGATCAAAATTTGGATCTTTGTTGAAGATGAGCAATACCTTTCTATAATCTGACCAATTATAAATCTTAAATTCTATAAGATCAAATAAAAATAATTAATCTTGGAGCAGTAAAAGTGCCAATATTAATGGTTACTAAGCAAATCTTACCTGACAAGGATTCTTTGTCATCTAATATAGTATGATATATTCTTAATTTGTATTGTAGACCACATTTTAGTATAATATTAGGTCTACTGCTGTTGAAGAACGCTTCATCCTCTCCTACTCTTATCTGAGAAAAAATAAGTCTCAACAATGCAGTTATCTAAGATAAAGGCATCGGCAACAAGAATCATATTCCCATAACTATGTAATCTAAGTTCAAGTCTTCAGGCAAAATATGTTTTATGATGGGGAACACCATGCCTTAGGAAGTAAATATACAATTTTATAATACAATATTATTATTAAAATATATTTTGTAATTTACATTATATAAAATATACTATATAATCCTCTAGAAGAACTACAAAACCCTAAATAAACCTATCTCGGTTGGTATATTTAATTAGTTCAATTAATAGACCCACGTGCATAGCTCATGTTTAAGTGTCATGTGTTTTCTTTTAGAAGTTGTATTGTTTAGAGTCTCAAGTTTAGGGTTTAAGTTCCCAAGTTTGTGGTTGAGAGTTTAGGATATTTAAGTTGTGTTATGGGTTTGGAGTATAAAGCACAAAGTTAAAGTTTTATTGGTTAGGAAATATAAGTTTAGTGTCTTTGAGTTTAGAGTTTAACATTATACATCACAACACACAAGCTTATTTCTAATTCTAATAGACACGAACATTATGAAATGAAGTAAGGTAATGAATCACCTATCATGTGGATTTATTATATAAAAGAAGAGAGCTAGTGACACCATTTCTTTTATAGGAATATCAAACCTGTACTACTAGTACCAAGATGCATTTTATATCATGCACATCTACATACATTTTTAAGAGCAAAGTGTCATTGATTGTTATCATTGGAAAGACAAAAGGTTCTCATGGTGGGTGATCAAAGGAGCAAAAAGTAGAAATTACAACTCTTCAATTTTGAATATTGATAAAGGAGCTCAATCAACATTACCTATAAATAAAAATGGAGACAACTTAACATGGGAGATCTAGATAGTGCTCCTAATATCTAAATATATCTTGAACATGTACCCACCCAAAAAAAGACTTTGAGGGCACATAGATTGTTTAAATATACACTACATATTATTCACATTAAAACAATATAACTCAAATGACTGAGTAAATATCTCTTTATTTATGTAACGAGTACAAGGGAGGTGCAATCCACTTATATTTTTTGTCATCTCCAAAATTCTAATGAAATAAACATTGAGATGTTCCACGGTAGCCCCAAAAAAAAACAGAAGTTTCTTTCACTCAAATCCCCTTTCTTAAGTTTTCTCCGAATTTACTTATAAACGATGTTGATCCAACTCATTTCCCTATCTTCAATATTGAACCTTTAATTTCTACCTTCTACTTCTTCAATCACCCAACATAATCACCCTTCATCTTTCCAACGAAACATGAATTGCAACTTGACAAGTTGTTTAATATCTGCATTATTTAATGCTTCATATGTTTGGGGTTCAATCAAATGGGTTACATTGATTGAAACCACCCTGGAGACTATACATCTTGTTAACTTGTTTTCCGCATTTTGCAATACTTATCTATGGGATTTCTCATGAAAATAACATTAAAGTAGAATCCACAATTACTCTTGAGAATGAACTAAAGACCACGTTCTACTTCATAGTAGGTGAATATTATTTAACGTCCTGTTGTGTTTTCTATAACTATTATGCATTTTTTTATATAGTTTATACTCATCCTGGATCAACTACACAATCCATCCACAACAACTAAACATAACTCGTCCTTTGGTTTAAATTATGGTATTAAATTGTCATTTAAAAATTAACTAAAGTAGAATGACAGTATAACTGCCACTGCTTAAATTATGGTATTAAATTATCATTTAAAAATTAACTAAAGTAGAATGACAGTATAATTGCCACTGCAATCATACATGATTTATAGTTATGCAGACAATTTTATCAAAATTATACATTCATGTTCTTTGGAACTTTTTTTTAATAGTTGTAATCTGATGCACAGTGGAGCTATCTTTAGTAGGGCTTGAGGATTACCATCTGGGTCTAGATGGAATGTAGGCCACCGTCTGGCTCTGATGTTTAATAGAGCTATGCAATTTTTATTTACATTGATGTACATTTATTAGAAATTACATATGGCTTTTCAATAACAAAAAGATAATAGTATTTATATCATTTTTCAAGAGAAAAATTAATATCAACATGGATCACTTAGAATTGAAACCTAGATATTAGAACACAACATTAGCAAAATGAGTGAGGAATACTGTATAATTTGTATAGCAAAATGAGTCAGGAGAACAGTATAATTTTTATTCCACAAAACATAACCACATGATTACTTTAAAAAAATAGTTTAATAAACTTTAGGTTTTCACAATCCCATTATACAATTTTTTTTGGAAAAACTGTATATCAGTTCTTGCATAGCTTATAAAAACACCTTAGAGAAAACATTTTGATAAAAACACTTTCCAGAAAACATTTGACAAAAAGGTTTTTTCATAGTTAATAAAATCATCCTCCAGAAAGTATTTGATAAAGAGTTTTTTTTTCGTATAGTTTTTGTTATATTTAGGTATTAAGAGGATCTATCCACAAAATCATCATGTAGGTATTTAACCTGGTCTTCACAGTATATTCATAATTTCATGCATCAGGAAAAACATGTTTGATTGGACACACCATCATCCTCATCAAGTGAAACTTTTGAATACTTCTCATAATTTTTTTAAATAAAAAACCCTTCAAATTTTTTGGGAAAAAGCTGTGTACACACTCAAAAACATCTAGCAAAAGGTTTAAACTTGGGTTACAGACTGTCGGGAGCAGAGCATTGTGCATTTCAATTACAGTACAAGGAAACAAGATATACAATTTAATCCTTCCCCTTCTTTTTTTTTTTTTCCCAGAAAAAGGTGAGGACACCCATAGATATTGAAATTTAGGAAGAGATTACAGATAAGAGGCAAGCGCCAAGTCTGATGATCAATAAAATACCAAAAAGACCCAGGCCTAGAAAAACATAATAACACAAAAAAGTCCCTTAACGGACCAGCTGAAACAGTTAAAGACAGACAAACCCCACAGACACTACCACCCCCGAACACAGAGGTCATGAAAACAAACCCGTAGAAGCCAACTGCGTCAGCAAAACAGAGGAAAACATCTGAAAACCGGACCACCCATAGAAGCCATCTGCGTCAGCCAAACAGAGGACAAAAACTGAAAACCGAACCACCTGCAAGAGCATCTACCGCCAACTGAACACGAGCTATAGGGAGGACTGAGGCCGCAGACGAAGCTTAAGCCGCTGGCGGAGCCTCCGGTAGGTCCCTTGCCTCCATATCCACAGTGGCCAGTGACTGACCCCCGTAATCCAAGTCCGCCAAGGCGTAGTGAGGCATCCCAGGAGCCATGTCAGAAGCATGGACTCTGAGAAAACGAATAGCCATGAACACGTCCCTGATTCGCTCGCATTTTTTCTTTGAGAAAATAAAACAGTAGGCTCGTAAGGCATCCTCCAGATCCTCACCACATAAAGATTTGATACTAGACTGAAGGGCTCTGTAAATAGCCTGCTGTGGAGGAGAATTCCGTAGAACTGTCAGATTGAAAAGCCCCCCGATCAGGGCGTCACCTTGTTCCATACGATAGTTAGACACTGCCGCCTCCCAACGCTCCACAGTATAAATGTTCTTGAAGAATAAACCTGCCACCAGGGAATGCACATAATCTCCATCTACGACCAGGTCCATTATATTGGAAAGGAGTTGTGAGACTATGTCTGAAAAATTCAACACACGACCTTCAAAGCCTCTAATCCAGGCATGACCCACTATATTCCGAACAGCAAACTGAATGAGAGTAATCCTTCCCCTTCTTATCAGACATAAAAACAGCAGGAGTAAACATCATTTAAAGGCGTGTTTGAAACCAACGAAGCCCAGAGCAGCTGCAGGGCCTGCAACAATTGTTAATTTCAAGCAAATTAAATTAAATCTTTAATAGAAATTACATCCAAATTTTCATGACAGAGTAGCCAAGAAAACACTTTTAAAACCCACCTCATCTGCACCAATATTTGCAGTCTTCTCCTCTAGTTCACTTAGGTCTTTGACATTGAGCTGATTGAGCAACTTAACGCTTGTCATTGTCGAGATGGGAGATACATTCAAGTCATCTGTTATCATAAACGTAACAGTATCTTTCACATAATCATTGCTACTTACCCCAGCTGTAATTTGGCTGCTACTTTGACAGGCTTTGGGAGGAAACTCTACAGGCCAGTTCAGAGCAAGCCCACATGCACAGATTTCGTCAGGGTTGGTGCTAATATAGCGAACAACACAGTGATTGGGACGACCTTTTCTCCAGAGATAAAACGAACTTGCCACATTATCAATCAGAAGATTTTGGGGGGAGCATTTTGACACAGCTTTAGGCTCTAGCAGCTCAGATTTGTCGCCATTCATAATAGCACGACTTTCTTTGAGCTTCCTGATGCACGACTCTCATAATAGCAACTTATCTCCATTAAAACCATGTGTCAGCCTGTACGATCACCTGCCAACTTGCCAACTTGAAAGGCAGATCAAAAAGAAATATTTAAAGTTTCAATTATAATAATCAATTTTAATATAATTAAAAATTAAAAATTCTATTTTTCACATTACTGTTTAGCCAGTTGACTAATAAAACAGCAGATAAATTGTATTTATTAAATCAATAAATAAAAAATTAAGTTTCAACTTTACAGATTTTAACAAATAAATTTAATATTAAATACTATTGATTCACTAAAATAAACTAATGCATCAGATGATTGCATTAATATTCCTGCCAAAGACAGGAACTAATAATAGATCCCATGAAAGAACACTTCAGAAACACATTACATGCATTAAAAAATATCTTGTAAGAGTTTTTGGGGTTTGTTGAACTTGGTCATCAGCATTTCGAACTCGTTAAAGATCTTCACTGTTTAGTTTTTCCTTTGTTAGAAAATTGGTGAGTTCATGAACTTAAGAACTTGCTAAGAAGCCTATTGTCATTCTTTCCTTTGTCACATTTTTAGAAAACTAATCAAGCCACAGGCAAGGTTCTCGAGTTGATTATAAAAATTGAATCAAATTTCAGTAAACGATCTGGAAATGGTCAGCAAAATCTTGAAACTAGGCTTTGTGAAGATTTTGCAAAGGGTTCATGCACATTTGGGGATAAGTGCAACTTTGCCCAGGGTGCTAATGAGTTGCGGGATGATTCTGCTTCTGCTGCCCCCTCATTCATGTAACTTCTCATTTCGTAGATTTGTTTCTTTGAATAATTCCTAATATGTTTTGTTCTAGGCCCTCTACCCTCTTGCTGCAGAGACAGAAAAATAAAAATAGAAAACATGAATGCACAGCAAACACTTGCTACAGCAAAGCATAAAAACATTATTGATTTTCTTCTCATAATCATTAGTTACATCGTGCCTCTCTAAATAGAGGACTTTCACATGCAAAATCTGCTAAAATAGATCACAGGAAGATTTCTTTTTTTTTCTTTTTGTTTTATTCATGCAATACAGCAGAAAACTAAAACCAACATTAATTGCTTTGTTTTTATTGTGGGAGAAATTACTTCACATTCTAACACTCCCCCTTAATTTCTACCACTAACTACTTCAGTATTTACAATGCCCAAATTCTTTCTTAGATGGTTAAAATTCTCCTTTGCTAATGCCTTTCCTGAATATATATGTCAATTGGTCTTTAGATCTGCAAAATTCCAAATGGATTTCTCCATTGTTTACCAACTCTCCGATGAAATAAAATCTCATATCAATGTGCTTGTTTCTCTTGTGAAAAACATGATTTTTAGACAATGCAATTGTTGATTTGTTGTCACAAAATATTGGTGTTCACTCCTCCTATGCTTATAATAAATCTGTCAATACTCTCCTCATTCAAACTACTTGTCATGTTGCTAATGTGGCTGCTACATACTCTGCTTCAACTGATGAAAGTGTCACCATGGGTTGTTTCTTTCGTGCCCATGAGACCACACCTGTTACAAAATGAAAGACATATTCAAAAGTACTCTTCCTGTCATCAATACTACATGGAAAATCACTGTCAGTGTAACCAATCAAACTAAAATCATTAGTTGTGGAATATAAAATTCCATACTTTGTTGTTCCTGCCACATAGTTTAATATTCTCTTTCCAACTTGCCAATGTGAGTCTTTTGGTGACTCTATTAATCTTGAGATCAAACTAAGGGTTAGAGCAAGAAGTTGAGTATAAATTTCGCGGAAGTCTTCCACGGATGAAAAATGTTGCTTGGAACGGGACCCTGAATGGTTGCCCATTATGAAACGGGTTCCCATTTACGATCAGGCACCCGAACGAAGCTAAAATGGGCACCCATTATGGAATGGGTACCCATTTTTGAAAAGTATATTTTTTTTAGAAAACAGGTATGTAGCTTCATTTTAACAGCTACAAGCCATCGAAGACAAGGGAGAACAATGCCAAGAATGGGTACCTACATTGGCTGACCACATTTTCCACCTCCAAACCATCCCTGCCTCCTCAGATTGATTAACCAGTGCCCCAGGTTGGTTACCCATCCATTTCTACCAATTTTCATTATTTTTTGCTTTGTATTTTATTTTTTTTGCAATTTTATACTGTATATATTCAATCTCAAATCAAAAATAAGTAAACCCTAATGCATAAACTATAAACCTTTAATTCAGAAATGGTAAACATTATTTCATAAAGACTAAACTGTAAAACGCTAATTCACAAAATAGGGTTTCATAAATAGTAAAATGTAAAACCCTAATTCATAAACTAGGATTTCATAAATAGTAAAATGTTAAATCATAATTCATAAACACTAAACCCTAATTTATAAACTAGGGTTTCATAAACCAAACTAACCTATTCTTTAAAACCAAAATGACTTATTAAACCTAAACCTAAAACTTAGAAACTTCACTTTATTATGTTTAATTTTTTAATTTAAACATATGGCCATATATATAATATTTTTACAAACAATTATGGCCACACAAAAATCCCTCCATGACCTACCTGGTTTGATAGAACTTAGATAGGTTTCTATCATGTGTGCTTAACAATAAACCTTTAAGAATGGTATTTCAAAATCATTTGAAATTGTTTGCAATTTTGAATCACTCCAAAAAATTAATAGTAACTTACTTGGCAAGGCCCTTGCTTATAAGGTTTTAGGGACACATCATCAAATATGATGCCACATCAACATATGTAATGGCATGAATCTTCCAATTTATGACCGCATTCTTCCAAATTGTGTGATGAAATGTGATGCCATAATTAATAAAAAATTGTTAAAACTCTATGAAGATACACTCACCTCCTTTAGTATGCTAAATAAATTTGATCTTTAATCCCTTTTCATCCTTTAGTCCTCATCCATTTAGGAGACTATAGTAGATACTATTGTTTGCATTCCATGTATCTCTTCCTCCCTAGTCTACTTCCCCAAATTATAAGCAATGATTTGATAGTCTGAGGATAGCATGTCTTTGTCATCTTTATTGACCATTAGACTTGCCACCTTTGTAATCCTAGACCTAGAAGGATACAATCTAATAGACAAAAAAGTTCTAGTCTTCTTAGGCCAAGGAGCTTCAATCATCACTAATATGGATGACATATCCTTTGAAAATTGTTTTATGGTCTACTTTCTTCTTTGAATGTTCACATAAAGCTAGGTTGGAACCAAGGAATTAAATGGATCTATAAGTTTTTTTCATGAGGTGGTGGGAAGTCCTATTCTTCTTGTTGCTCTACTAGATCCAACCTATTAGGGAATTTCCCCATTTCCTCCAATAACTTCTCCCCTTTAATTATTTCTTCTATGGTGAGAGGATTGATAACATTGGCTTTCTCCTCTTTATCCTTTCCATGGGGGAGATCCTTTGACTTTTTCCTTTTCAACTCATGCCTCTTCTTGGTTATCCCTTGGATGAATTGTTCCTCGATGTTGCTCTTACCACTTAAGCAAGCTAGTTGATTCACCTTTCTCCTTATCATTCTTCTCAAACTATTCTTCTATTAAATCCTTAACAACTTTTTCAATGTTGGAGAGGGAGAGTGGACAGTTAGGAGGGGAAAAGGGAATAGACCTTGGAATAGAGGGGGTAAGAGAAGCTATTTCTATAGTTCCTTCCTTATTATGTCAAGGCATGGAAATTGTAATGAATAGGCATGGTTGAATCAATTGGAGGTGTAAGAATGGTTCCCAAAGAATGAGATTGGATAGGAATAGTAGATGTGGAAGCTTTGGGAATAGAGTCTTTCTAGGCTGACATCCTAACCTTAGTGGAGATGGGAATAACTGGAGGAAGTATGGGCTGCATGGTTGGATTCTTTTGCACAAGAAGAGAGGATGGGAGTTCAATAGTGGAAGGTTTCTATGGAGGTGGCTTGGTTATCCCTCTCATCTTCTTCCTCAAAGGAATTTCTTCTTCCTCCACATCTCCTTATGCTCCTATAGTTTTCCTCTTGTAAGTTTTCTTGGCCTTTTGACTAGACATAAATTTCTTCCCTTTAGAGGTCTCCTCCTTGAAATATCAAGACTATTTTCCTCAAGAACATTATCTAGTCTTTCAATATGAAGAATACTTCATGTCCTTTTTGATGTTGTGGAACAAAAGGAACTCTAAATTTAATCATCTGTTAAGACCTTTAAGAATTTATAGCTTATAGTGGGTAAAGATAAAACTAAGTGCTTTTTGTTGAGGCGTCAAATAGTTCCCCCCAAAAAATGGTGCACCAATAGGTGTGCATTAAGTCATGTTTTGTAGGTGGGCTGATACAACATCATGTATGATTGGTTATTTAGTCATTAAATTTTTAGTAATAGTACAACACTAACAAACTTAAAGTCAAAACTACTCTACTAAACTTTATTTGCCATTAATGTAGATCTAATCTACTCAGCTACTCCATTTTAAATATTTTTGCATTTATTATTGTAGGTTGATGATTCAAATGTTTGCATTGAAAGCAAAATATCTCCTAGCTACTCCATGATCCAATATATTTTCTGCATTTAATTTTAGCACGCACACATTCCCTTTTGACAGAGATATTTGCTAACAACCCATAGGGGTGAATTTATTGTGGGAGATGACTGAGGTCAATGTAATTCAACTATCTATGCATATTTGTAAGATGTATTGAGGGTTGGAAAATAGTTGCAAGATAGTTGAATTGCTTGTTTTTTTCTATATTTTCAAACAGAGACCTCTATGGTAACCTTGCCTTTTTTATGAAATACAGAATCTGTTTTACCTTTTCATGCATGTTTTTTAGCACTATGTAAATTAAGATTGATTTGTATGTAAATGTTCATTACTGAAAATTTTGTTTTGCTCTTACCTCTATTAGAATCAGCTAAACATGTGTAAGTTTATCAGTTGTATCTAGTTATTTTGTGCATTCTCAATATAGTGAGAGCTCCATAATCAAACCTGGTGTATCACCTCCATTAATTTACAATTTCATCCTCTTCCTCTTTCCACAATAGTGGATAGACTAGGTTTAGTCTTAGGAATAGCTAAATCTCTTATTCAGGAACCAGCCTCTATCTAGAGATTTGATCTCCCTACAGGGTCCCACACCTGGAGATCATCTCAATGTTTCACTAGATTGTTGGAGCCCTAAAAACCTTCAACACAGAGTGCAAATCCAAGTGACAACATGACTTAATTATGCTTTTTTGGAGCCTCTAGAGATAGATGTCATCTTATCTTCACTTTTATATGATGAGACTCCTTCCTAGTGTTCCTATTGTGAATGCTTCCTTTTTAGCACATCCCTTGTGTTCATGTTGAATCCTATCAGATTATTAAAAGGGCTTCCACCTATTATCATTTCAAAACCTCCAATTATATTCATCATTTCATCATAGGTGCACAAAATACAACTTACTATTATATCATGCACCCATCCATGAAGAGAATTATAATTCATTCTAATACATAAAGGAGTGTCTAAACCATCTCCATTAAATAAGAAAAGAGGAAATGCACATATTTAATGATGAACAAGTATTCAAGGATTTAAAGGAAATAGGTCTTAGAAAAAATAAAATGTGTTGCATTATAGATCATAATTGTGTTGTTTGGATATGTGCTCTATTGCAATTTTGATAGGCGATTGTCTGGAAGTACAAATTCAGTCCTACAATTGTCAGAATGTGAAAACCTTAATTTTAGTGTTCTTTATTGAAGCTAAACATCTTTGGTCCTCATACTATATGTAGGTCCCTGACAATTCATGAAAGTCTTTGAAAAGATAGTGGAGTTTCGCACAAATATCATAGTAGATAGGGCCTTTGGATACAAAATGTTTTTCACTTTCAAGCTCACAAAAAAACAATTTGCATACACAGTCATGTCATGGGAGGTCATGATCTAATTCCAACAAGATCTAATGCACAAAAACCTAGTTTCATTGACCATTATTTACCTACATATGTCCCTAATTTATGACAATATATTATTTATTTTCTAATTTAAATGAAATGTACACAATTATAATTATATACACATTGAAACTTTTCACTAGATATAGGAGAACATAATTAAATAATAACTCTCCTTACCATATAACTTTTAAGGCCACTTCTACTCTTTCCTTGAAAACTCAATTCTTCTATCTAGATATCCAAACTAACCTCTTGTTTTCTTGAATTTATAATTCTTAGTGTTGCCTTCAACCCACCACCCTTAAAATAGAAAAACAACCCCATTTTATAGATCAAATTCTCGTTTAACCACCTACCTCATTCCACTCTAATATTTCTAACATGTCTATATTTTCCATGTGTTATTTGACAAGACATGGATAAACTTTACTCTTTCTTGAGCTAGATGGCCAACTACCCTAATAATTTGCTAAGTGGGTTGTTAGAGTTTTAGGTATTTGACATAATTCATTAAATGTAGAGGATACATGAATACCAATAGGAGAGATATTGGTCTTCATAGTTGATCATTATTCTTGCATTGGTTCTTTACCTATTATTGTAAAACATTTAAGAAAAGTAGTCACGAAATCCAATCAATCATTTAACATGGTGTGGTAAATGAATATTTATATCTTTATTTTCTACACACAAACCTTTGGAAGACATACTTTCTCTAAGCTTTATCTTCTGAAATGATTTCTTTTGATGGGTTTCATAGTAATCTTTTTCTAAATCTAAGTGATTTCTTTTATGAAATTTGATTTTTGCACATCTTTTAGGCTTTACTTCAATCCCTGTAAAAAGAAACCATAGTTAGCTTGACTAATTAGACTAATAACACTAGGGTTGTAATTGGCAACATCCAAGCTTGCAACTAGTCCCATGTTGATTGTGCAAACAAATTTGCTCCATATAATCAAAATAATGTCCATAATTTTTAATACTTATTTTTACTAACCTCTTCAATTTGGGGGAACATGACTATGAAAAAGTAAGAAAGAACTAATGTATTTAAATGCAAACAATTATAAAATTAAGAATTTGTTACCAAAATACCATACGACACTACAATTGGCAACATCCATACCTACAATTAGTTCCATGCTAATTGTACAAACAAATTTGCTACATAGATTCAAAATAATAATAATCTCCATTATTTTCAATACTTATTTTTGGTAGCAATGATCTGATCTACCTGAAGCAATGATCTTATCTAGATGCTAAAGGTCATGAACAACAACATCATATGGAAAACACTGAGCAGTCTTTGCATCCACAACATGACATGTCTGATAGGTGGAGAGAAGATTGGTAGAGATCTCAGGAACAAAGAGGACATCCTCAATGCATCCATCAACTAGCTAAATTGAGCCAAACCCCATAACTGGAATCTATGAAGAGTTTCCCACAAAAAATATGAGAAGTGGTGCTATCAGAAAGAGACTCAAGAAGATTTACTGAATGAGTCATGTGATGTGAGGCTCTTGTGTCAAATATCCAATTTGATGTGGATGAATTCAAACCTGTAGTAGTAAGGGTGTGGTCTTTGCTAGGTTTGGGAGTATCAATGTTGTGTTTCTTCATGGCTTCTTCAAAAGCCTCAATCCTTCAATGAAAAATCTTAATGTAATGATTTTGCATCCCAAAAAAAGTACATGGCCCTTTTTTTTTCTTCTCGGAGGAATTTTTACTTGACTTAGAAGATGTTGTGGTTGATGTATCGGATTTGGTCCTCTACTTAGATGATTTTTCATTGCATGAAGATGATTCTTCCTTTGATTGTTTTGAATGCTTATTACCTTTACCCTTAGATTCATGAACTACTGATGCTTGAATTTTTTAAGAAGTGATAGATGATGATATGATTGTCATGTTTGTTTCAGAATGGATTCTTATGTTCTTGATTCATATTTGATCATGGTGTTATGATGCATTGATCATATCCACAATACTTGTTTGATCAGTTTGTGTACATTCTTGATATTCAGAAGACTGCAGGATCAGGATAAGTATGTTATAATGCATCTGTTTTATGATACAAGGTTGCTGATAAAGTTTATCTTCTCATGCTTGATCAGTGTGGGTCATTGAGGCTTGTTAATAATAGATATAATAGGTTGACAGAGACATTAATATTGATAGAGGCATTAATGTTTATTAATGGCTGAATCAATGGTTATCATTGTGAATTGAGCATTTCACTTATTCTACTATGTTAGAATTTTGTTATCAAAATGCCTAAAATATTAAAATCCTAACTAGAAGCTCTACGTGTATACAAAGAGATTAAATGTCATAAAGCATGCACTTTATGTTATAAAGTAATGTTGACCTGCAAGAGTAGGTTATACTACTTAGAGCAACCTGCTAGAGGGTTTTAATTCATGGCACCTACCAACCCCTTCATATTCTATTTACCATTTGAATTTGGTTGAATATCCTTATTTAATTTATGGAGAGATTGATTTTAAGAAAAGCATGGAATATCATTTATATTAGAAAGTCTGATTTAAAGGGGAGCATGAAAAGGTTTCCAATGACTTTTATAAAGCTTTTCATAAAGCTTTAAATATAAAACTTTTTAAAAAAAAAAAAGCATTGAATATGCTTTAAGAGGGGAATGTGATAAGCCATTTCATGGTTTTATTAAAATATTTTTTATGAGCTTTTAAAATGTTTTTTTGTACTATTTTCTAGGGGGCACATTTCAAGGAGAGCTTTAAGGAGATTTTTTGTGGCATGGAAGCTAAGAAGTTGGAGGATATTAAAAAAAATTTTGGAAATTTATTTTGTGAGTTTTTAACTCATTTTTTTTGGAGATGGATTTTTTAATGGAGTTGATTTTGTGCAGAGAAGAAAATGATGAATGATTTTTTTGTGAGGAGAGGATTTTTATAAAAGAGATTTTATTTTTTTCTAAGGGCAGATTTTTTTGTGAGAAGATTATATTTTTGAGAAGATGATGAGATTGATTTTCATTGAAGATTTTTTTTTATGCAATGAGGATTTTTTAATTTAGAATATGAAGTCTTTTGTTGTAGATTGAAGAATTTTTTTAAGAAGACAAAGAGATTTTTTATAGATTATGAAGGGTCAAGATAATAAAATGGCAAGAGAGATTAACAAAATATAGAGAAGATTTTCATATTAGAATGATGGACAGAAATTGTTTTGCAAAGATTGATTTTATTTTTGCACATGAATATGAAAATATTTTTGCAGATGATTTTTACAGATTGAAAAAAATTGTTGAAAGGAAATGGAAAGACAATTGAAGAAGATGAATATGCAAAAGAGAGGAATTTCAAGAGATTTTTTGTTTATAATTTTTCTGCAGGTACTCTGTGAAAGAATGGGATTACAGGAATATGAAAAGACATTCAATCTTTATATAATGGTTTTTGCAGATGTATTGAATATGAATTTTGAGAGTGTGGTCTAATATGTAGTGAAGAAATTTTTGAAGAATCATTTGAAAAGAAAGTACAGATGATATTGTGAGATCATGTTTATGCACGAATGAACCAAATAAGAATGAAGGCTTTATACCAAGAGAACTTACAGATTGAATAATGAAGACAATATGATGTTGATTATGTTTCTAGAGAATTGGTTATGAATTGGTAAAGAGGCTGAAATTCACATTGGTGCAAATTTAGAGAAGAAGGTTATGTAATGGTGCAAATCAGATTATGTTGCAATCATTTCTTGTACATCTTGTTGTATTGTTTTGATGATGGTGATTACATTTGCCAGTGAGGCTTGTAGGTCAGTGAGACTTTACATTTGTTAGTAAGACACATATTGTAGCCAGTGAGGCTTCCTCGTAGCCAGTGAGGCTTGCCTGGTCAGTGAGACCTTCATGTAACCAATGAGGTTTTGAGAGGTTTTGAATAAGCTATTGAGGCAGTTTCAGAGCAGTTTTTATTCCCCTTGAGGGTTTTCCACTCATCATATCTTGAGTTTTATTTTTTTATGTGTCTTCATGATCTGTGTTTAATGTCCTGATTCATGCCTTCAATATTATAATTGTACATCTATGAGTTAATAAATAATTTTGCCTTTCTCTCTCTTTATCCTATAAGTTAAAATGATTAAAATTGTAAAATTTATACAACACTGATTCACCCCCCCTCTTAGTATTGTCCTAGACTCCAACAATAGAATCCATGGAGAGAGAAAAACTATTCAAAACTAGGCATACTAAATGTTGATCCAAGTGCAACCAGTGTAGAGTAAAAAGTAGAAGTGAAGACCTGATAGGGACCTTTTAACTTTGACAAAACCAAGAAGACACATTTCTTATCTATTTTTTTTTACCACAATCTTGAAGTTGAGTTCAAGAAAAGACTTGAACTTGACTAAGTAATCTTCAATTGAAGGAAAGGCATCAAGAGACAAAGCTGTTAATTCAACATCCAATTGAAGTATTTTGAACTCATCAACTTTACCAAATAAATCACTAAATTTATCACACATTTTCTTGGGAGTTGTACAATTACTTAGATGAAATTGCAAGTTATCAAATATATGGAGGCCACTAAATCCCATTGCCTCATCTAACTTATTGCCTTAGACAAATTGTTTATACTCCCTATTGAATTGCAGTTGTTGATCATTTAGCATTTTCCATAACCCTTTAGATTGAAGAAGTTGTTGTACTTTTCTTTTCCATGTGTGAAAATTGTGTGGTGATAAAAGATCAATTTCAGGATCCATACTGAAATAAAACACAATGAGGCATGTAAATTGTGCCAGATATACACCCCAAGTTTGATTAAAAAATGTAAAAGAAGCTCCCCCAGAATTTGGCACTTTATAACTCAGTGTGGATTACACTGAAAATACTGAGTTTACATGAATTATTAATAATAAATGTTAATAGTATATGGTAAACTAACTAGTCATGATTCTACCCTCCATAAAAAAGATAGTGGTTTTGGCTTGAAACCATTAATAATAACCTAGTTACATAGAATTTAGCATAAAATACTAACATGAGAAACTTCTCCTCTAGTTACAAACAATAGAAACACAATCAGTTGTGTTAGACTATACAAAGAGTGGAATGTTAACAAAAGTATTTTGAAATGTTAACATAAACCTTTCAAAGAACATAACCTACAAATGGTGGTTTGGAATAAGTTGAAAGGTATGAAAAATAATTTAGAGTTGCGAGTGAGAAGAGGAAAAATGTGACTAAACATTTGAAATGCTAATATCAAAGTGTAATGGAACATCAAAGATTTAATGGAGTAGCAAAAAAGCAACCTTTGTGTATGAAAAGCATCAATGGAAAGATCCTTGTACATAGTGAAACTGCTAGCCGTGCCGTGATCTATGGAAAGAGGAAAAACATGGGCAAGAGAGTGTGATGGAAATTGAATGCTAACTACAACTAGCGCCAAATTCCTCAGCATTGTTGGAGGTCATTAGTTGGGTAAAAGAAACCTGAACAAGTACGAAGAAACCCACGACCTCAGTAACAAATGTAAACATTGACCAATATGGAAAATTTTGACCTTACTAGAGACTGCCCAAATAAACCAACGAACCGTGGATGGAATGAAAACATCAAACTAGATGCCAAAAATATTAAAAACCTTGGCCAGAAGTTTTGGTGATGCTGCAAAAGAAAAGAAAAATGGTAAGCAACAAAACTATGAGACCACATTTCTCTATTGTTTCAAATAACATACTCCAATTTGAGACTCAAAGTTGAGAGCACAGTTACTGCGTTGTTGACTTCAAACGAACAATCCAAACTACCGCCCCTCAAAAAAATCTATGGCTATTGAAAAAATCTTCTTGAAATGGAACGTTGCAAGAAGTTGTAACCACAACCCTTGCCCATGAAATGAGAAGGTATGTCGACAGAGAATCAAGCAACCTCTGATATTCTGAGTGAACAATGACACTGCATGAAGAAACAACAATAGAGGAGTCTACAACTTGAAATTAACCTTGATCTCCTTTAATCACTTTGACAGTGAAGGTATTGGAAATGACTTGTAGGTCCAAGCGGGCCAACAAACAAGGCTCCAGGTTCATTGAAAACTATGTGAGTGCCCGGAATATACCATGAACCAGGTGCCATAATGGAGTCCACGTATGGATGAGATGCCCTAGTGTAGGCGATGTCCTTCATAGTATGAAACCCTCGATCCACACTAGGAACTAGGAAAAAATAAATTCACCCAAAAAACTATGAACGATGCCTACAAATCTTTAATTTCCAAAAAAAATTGTATTTTCTGCTAATGAACTGATAGAGCCACACACCTATTATAGGGCTATACGCAAGATGAAATTGAAATTGAGAATGAAATTTCAATTCTAGGCTTTGATACCATATAGGAGTAACAATGAAATGAATGCAATAACCAAAACTTCCACAAGATGAATGTGCACACAAAGTAAGAGCTAAAACTATCATAAAATCTATATGAATGTACAATGAACTCCTTGTATATCTAGGACAAGGACAAAGTGAGAAGGTAAGAGTCAAACAATGACTAAGCCTCCATGATGTGTGACACATGTAGAACACTTGGGATAAGTGTAAGAGCATGTTACATATGTCTATAAGGTGAGACAGCTAAACCACTAAGTGAACTTAAGCTAGTGTGAATAGGTCTACTAGGCTAGGAACTAGATAGAAGTAAAGTAGATGAATAAAGACTCTTTTCACACTACAATCCTATCTTCTTTGAAATGATGTTACTTCTTTTAGTCACAATATCATCTCAAAGAGGGGCAAAATGTAGACACCAAGCATTGACCATGTCCTAATAGCACCTTCGACATCACCTTGTGTCCCCTTCTGACACATTTGTCCTAGACCTTTTCATGTCCCTTTCCATCATCTAGTTAATTTCATGTCTCTTTCCATTTAATCTATTTATTCTATTTATCAATTTAATTAAATAAAATATATTTATTTAATTAATGAATTTTCCCTGGGTTAAGATGCATACAAATAAACACATACTAACTTAGATTAATAAATGAGTAATATTGTGGGAGGAGCAGATGAAGAAGGCAAGTGCACAGTCAGGAACAGAGGTACGCAAAGAGACTCATGCAGGCAACTGTACGACAGGGTTTGCCTTGGATGCTATTCATAGGCTAGTGAAATATGGTGTGCTTTTGTCAGAGAAGCTAGGTAGTGATGGCATTAAGTAGCTTATGCCTGCTCTTCGACAAAGGATGGAGGAAGTTAAGCATCGACGGGTGTAGGGCACTGATAGGAATGAAGGATCTCCTTCCCCTAACCCTTTCACACTTGTGTCTCCCTCCTTTGGTGTGAATGCTCACATGATGGGCAACTATAGGTTATGAAAAAATTCTCTGAATCCTTACCATGTTTGTAGCAACTTTTGCAAGGAGTAGCTCCTCTCCTTTGATCATACGGTAGACCTAGGGTTTTCTCTGATTCTGTAATGATGCCCAGTAAGAGCAATGGTACTACTCTAGATCCTCTGCCCCCTTCAGTGGTTACACCTCCCGATCTGTGTACCTCTTGGCTTCTAGGTGACTGCAGGGTGGATTTGGCATTTGAACCCGTTGATTATCATATTTCTAATGAGTGTATAAGGAAAGTCTCCTTAGACATTGGATCACGGTCTTTGATCTTTAGATCGATGCAACGATGACCTTTGATTAATGATTTCATGGCTTGGTGCAAGAGTTCATGGGACAATCTGACTCTGCTTCTATGGAATTACTGGATTATGGTTTCTTTTTTGTTATCTTTCAAATACTGAGAATTGTAGGTTCATCCAAGATAATGGAAAATGGGTTTTTGGTAGATCAAGCCTATTTATGTCCCCATGGTCCCCTTTCATTGATCCTACAAAGTTCCAAATTTCTACCATTCCAATTTGGCTATACCTTTACAATCTGCCTCTGGTTTTGTGAAACCTAATTCAAATCGAATCCTTTCTCAACCAAGTTGGAACATTCATTAAGATTTAGGAAGGGGCTGATCTTAGAAGGTACGCCAGAGTTTGCACACTGATTGATATTTCTAGGCCTTTGGCTCATATGATTTGTATCAACTTATCTCTTGGCTATTGGCTACAATTTCTTAATTATGAAGGGCTTCCTGAGAGATGCTTTAGGTGCAATCAGCTCGGCCATAACATTGTTCGTTGCCATTCAAAAAATAGAAATGACCAACAGGCCATCAATCTTAAGAAATGGGCTTGTAAGGAAGGCAATCCTGACGCTAATTTTGTTTAGAAAAATCATGGCATGTTCCTGGATCATTGCTCTTTGTCTTCCCCTGAAGTTGAGACTGATAAGAAGTTTGAAAACATTTCCCCTACAACCAATGGAGAAAAGGATGCACAGCACCAGCAAGTGGATAGGGATAAACAGTTGAATTTAGGGGTCTCAAGGAATAAGGAGCAAGGTTTGGTTCTCTCAAATGACCAAGGCACTTTGGATGGCAAACATATCGAAAGGAATACTAAAGCTAAGAAACTGAGATTGGATGCCCAAGATGTTATTGATGAAGGCACTCAGTGGATGATGGAAGAACTCCTCACAAGAAGCAAAAGAAAACATTTAAAGAAAGGTTGATTTCCTGTGGCTCTATTAGTATATCTTCATTGGTTTTTTAAGTCTCTATGATGTCATTTCCTCTTTTCCCTCTTGTCTCTTTTGCTACCTGACTTTGGGCCTAAAGCATTCTTATTTTTATGTTGTTTGTGTTATATGGGAGTGGGCCGTTAACCCATATCTTGCGAAACAAAAAAAAAACCCATTTTCCCCTTTTAGCCAAATTAATTAAATCAATTTTATTTATTTAATTAACTCAAATTACACTTGCACAAAATTCAAGCTAGTTTTACATCTCAAGCATCCATTTCATACCACATCTCCAAATCTCAACCGTACACATAAGGATACACCATAAAAGCCTCCATCCTTGCCCTAATGTTGTCTCATCAAATCCTAACCATCCATTGCACTTCTTAATCCTAGCAATCCATCCTATCATTCAAAAATCTATAAATCAAACATCAATCTAGCCATTATGGGAACACACAAGAAAGTAATGTTATACTGGAGTGAGCAATCAACATATCAATAATTATTAAGAGCATAGCCATTGGAGCTTGGGTGCACTCCATTCTACTCTATCTAGGAGAAAGAATGGTTTTAGGTGAAGGTTTATGTCATTTGCATTTATCTTTATGTTATTTACCTTTAATTTTTTCTTATCTTCACCATCATTTCACTATCATGTTGCAATTAATGTGACTAGCCTAATCCAACTAACTCCATCCCCATGGCAATTAATTTCCTTCTCTTTAGTAAAGTTAATTAGTTAAATACCCTTAATTAATTAATTTAGACTATTTATCTAACTAATTAATTTGGTTAACAGACATTATTAACTTGTGACCGTGTTCACAAAAACAAAAAAGAGTCCAAAAAAAAAAAAAAAATTCATTCTAAAGTAAGTGTTTTAAATTTAAAATCTAACCCACATAAGTTTATTAAATGAATGCACCTAAAAATTATAAAGTAACTACTTTATATTTAAAAAATATGTAACCAACATATTTTTTTAAATGAAAGCACACAAGAATTAAATTTAAAATATATAACCGCCATAGTTTTAATAATTAATGGACATAACATCAAAACCCACATAAAGTAACAAATCTATATAAATACAATTGATAGTCAGATATGAAATGAAATAAGGTAGAGCAAAAGAATACGCAGGAGTTATTTGGAGGTAACTACATTATATTGAAATAAGGTAGAGCAAATGAATACTGATAAGTGGAAGAGTTATTTGAAGGTAACTGCCTTATATTTTATACATATTTGTATAAGGTTTCAATTTAATTTTCTTTTTTTGTTTTTTTTTTCCTACAAAGTGAAATCTAATTTGTGGGTAGTTTAATTTTCTTTTTTCTTTTTACCCAAATGATGGAATATATAGAAAGACAACAAATAAGATACAAAAGAAGGAAAGGATGACAATATTGGCTTTTTAGCATGTCCATAAGTTCATGAACTCACCAATTATCTAACAAGTATATAAAAAACAAAGGAAAAGCCGATGAGTTCAATGGTTCATGAACTCTCAAAATACTGATGACCAAGTTCAACAAACCCCAAAAACTCTTACAAGGTATCTTTTAATGCCTGTAATGTAGTGTTCCTTCATGGGATCTATTATTTTAAATGCTTGCACTCTATCAATGCACAAGAAAAATGAATAGCAAGTATGCGAGAATTCAATGGAGCTGGGTAAGGATGGTGCAAGGGAAGGAAGGTGGATTTCTCACCCAAGTTGTAACCACTATGGTAGTGCTCAAGGATGCCAGTTTGCAGATAAGCGCCATTTTTCCAATGGAGAAAAGAAATTGTATTTCCAAATGAGGTACCACCTCCTGGAATAGGTATTACTACAAATTAAGGTGCTAGTTCAAAAGCAAACCCAAGCTACAAGACACGCCTTTGTAACCATTATAGAAATTCTCAAGGATGAAAATATGGAGATAAGTGCCATTTTGCCCATGGAGAAAAGGAGCTAAGAAAAGAAAATGTGCTTCCAAAGGGGCCATTGCCTCCTAGATTGGTAACTGCAGCAGCAAATTTTGATGTTTTATCGAAAGCAAACATTATTATAATTGGGAAAGATAGTGTAAACTCAAAGCACATTTACCGTGTAAGTGGTGTGAAGTTGACAATAAAAGATGAGTCTGATCCAAATTTGAAGACTATTGAGTTTACACCATCTTTCCCAATTATGCCACCAATATAAGAAGCAGGAATAATAATGTTTTCTTTGGATGAAGCACCAAAATTTGCTGCAGTAGTACCCAACCTAGGAAGTAATGCCCCCTTTGGAAACACACTTTCTTTTGTCATCTCCTTTTCTCCATGGGCAAAATGGCACTTATCTCCATATTTGCATCCTTTAGAACTGCTATAATGGTTACAAAGGTGTGTCTTGTAGCGTGGACTTGCTTTTGAGCCAGCACCAAAATTTGTATTAGTACCCATCCCAGGAGGCCGTACCTCATTTGGAAGAATATTTTCTTTTCTCAATTTCTTTTCTTCATGGGCAAAATGGCACTTATCTACAAACTCACATCCTTCAGCACTACCATAACGGTTACAACTTGGGTGAGAAATCCACCCCATCAACCCTTGTACCATCCTTACCCACCTTCATTAAAATCTCACCTACATGCAATTCATTTTCCTTATGCATTGATAGAGTGCAAGCATTTCAAATAATTGATCCAATGAAGGAACACTTCAGAAACACCTTATATGCATTAAAAAATACCTTGTAAGTTCGGGGTTTGTTGAACTTGGTCATCAGCATTTGCACGAGTTCATGAACTGCTGAGCTCATTAACGCCCTTAACTACTGTTTGGTTTATCCTTTGCTTTTTATATACTTCTCAGAAAATTGTTGAGTTCGTGAACTTATGAACTTGATAAAAAGCCAATATTGTCATTCTTTCCTTCTTTTAGTATCTTCTTTGTTGTCTTTCTATTTATTCCTTCATTTCTCACAATTTTAAGAGATTAATAAAGCCACAGCCAAGGCACGTGAGTTGATTATAAAAATTGAATCATTGAGAAAACGATCTGGAAATGGTCAGAAAAATATCAAACCTAGGCTTTGTGAACATTATGCGAAAGGTTCATGTACATTTGGAGATAACTCCCACTTTGCACATAGTGCTAGTGAGTTGCGGGATGATTCTACTTCTGCTGCTCCCTCATTCATGTAACTTTTCATTTTGTATATTTGTTTCTTTGAATAATTCCTAATGCATTTTTTTCTAGGCCCTCTGCCCTACCTAAGACTCTTGGCTGTTCAAAGATTATTTTTAAAATACATTGTTCAAAGGATGCGTAAAATTACATGTTCATAAGAATTGTAGCTCTATATTCAGAAGGTTTCATGTAAACTTTGCAATTACAGATATAACAGATTCTTCTGTTTAAGTGTGGCATTTTAAATTATTAATGATAGTTTTTGTCCCACATTTAAATGCTACATCTGGATGCCCACATGGCAAGGATTGCCATTACCTTCATTATATTCCTGGTGGACTAACTATTGTATTTTAGTTGCCAAAACTTGCAAACACATTAGGACTTTCCAGAGAAGCAATAGGGTTTACTTGTAGTATTTCACTGTCAGATAAGTCAGGTCCTGGTGCAAGCTACAAGACACATCTTTGTAACCATAATGGTAGTGTTGAACGATGCCAGTTTGCAGATAAGTGTCATTTTTCCCATGGAGAAAAGGAATTGAGAAAAGAAAATGTGCTTCTAAATGAGGTACCACCTCTTGGGATGGGTATTACTACAAACTTTTG
This sequence comes from Cunninghamia lanceolata, assembly GCA_027924645.1. NCBI lineage: Eukaryota > Viridiplantae > Streptophyta > Pinopsida > Cupressales > Cupressaceae > Cunninghamia > Cunninghamia lanceolata. The sequence continues at coordinate 8,423,858 of BSBN01000937.1, read as the reverse complement.
TGCTGGCTCAAAAGAAAACCCAGGCTACAAGACACACCTTTGTAACCATTATAGTAGTTCTGGAGGTTGCAAATATGGAGATAAGTGTCATTTTGCCCATGGAGAAAAGGAGCTGAGAAAAGAAAGTGTGCATAATTGGAAGCACACTTTCTTTTCTCCGCTCCTTTTCTTCATGGGCAAAATGGCACTTATCTCCATATTTGCAGCCTTCAAAACTGCTATAATGGTTACAAAGGTGCGTCTTGTAGCTTGGGTTTGGTTTTGAGTCAGCACCAAAATTTGTAGTAGTACCCATCCGAGGAGGTGGTAACATTTGTTTTTCTCAATTCCTTTTTTCCATGGGCAAAATTTCACTTATCTACAAACTAGCATCCTTCAACACTACCATAATGGTTACAACTTGGGTGAGAAATCCACCCTACCTACGTTTGTACCATCCTTACCTAACTCCATTGATTTCTAACCTACTTGGAATTCATTTTCCTTGTGCATTGATAGAGTGGAAGCATTTCAAACAAGAGACGCATTGCCTTAGGTTCCTGCCATGATGCCATGAATGTTTTGTAATTTATTATTTGAAGTATTGTTAGGTGTTGTAGAAATAAGTACTAGAATTTGCAAATTGGGACAGGCACCTACAAATAATTTATCATTGTTCTATATTGTATTTGTTGAATATGTCAATGTGCACCAGCAAAATCTTCCAAGGTTGCTTATTTCGAGGATAGCACAAAAATTTCAACAAATCAATCTACTTATTTGATAGAGTGCCCCTACAGACCCTTCGAACTAAAATTGATTATTGTTATTATGTGGTTCAAACCGTCTATGGAGTATTGGGGATCAAAATTTAGGTCTTTGTTGAAGATGAGCAATACCTTTTTATAATCTGACCAATTATAAATCTTGAATTCTATAAGATCAAATTAAAATAATTAATCTTGGAGCAGTAAAAGTGCCAATATTAATGATTACTAAGCAAATCTTACCTGGCAAGGATTCTTTGTCATCTAATATGGTATGATATATTCTTAATTTGTATTGCAGACCACATTTTAGTATAATATTAGGTCTACTATTGTTGAAGAACGCTTCATCCTCTCCTACTTTTATCTAAGAAAAAATAAGTCTCAACAATGCAGTTATCTAAGATAAAGGCATTGACAACAGGATCATATTCCCATAACTATGTAATTTAAGTTCAAGTCTTCAGGCAAACTATGTTTTATGATGGGGACCACCATGCCTTAGGAAGTAAATATACAATTTTATAATACAATATTATTATTAAAATATATTTTGTAATTTACATTATATAAAATATACTATATAATCCTCTAGAAGAACTACATAACCCTAAATAAACCTATCTCAGTTGGTATTTTTAATTAGTTCAATTAATAGACCCAAGTGCATAGGTCATGTTTAAGTGTAATGTGTGTTCCTTTAGAAGTTGTATTGTTTAAAGTCTCAAGTTTAGGGTTTAAGCTCTCAAGTTTGTGGTTGAGAGTTTAGGATATTTAAGTTGTGTTATGGGTTTGGAGTATAAAGCACAAAGTTAAAGTTTTATTGGTTACGAAATTTAAGTTTAGTGTCTTCGAGTTTAGAGTTTAACATTATACATCACAACACACAAGCTTATTTCTAATTCTAATAGACACGAGCATTATAAAATGAAGTAGGTTAATGAATCATCTATCATGTGGATTTCTTATATAAAAGAAGAGAGCTAGTGATACCATTTCTTTTATAGGAATATCAAACCTGTAGTACTAGTACCAAGCTGCATTTTATATCATGCACATCTACATACATTTTCAAGCGCAAAGTGTCATTGATTGTTATCATTGGAAAGACAAAAGTTACTCATGGTGGGTGATCAAAGGAGCAAAAAGTAGAAATTATAACTCTTCAATTTTGAAGATTGATAAAGGAACTCAATCAACATTACCTATAAATAAAAATGGAGACAACTTAACATGGGAGATCTAGATAGTACTCCTAACATCTAAATATATCTTGAACATGTAGCCACAAAAAAAAAGGCTTTGAGGGAACATAGATTGTTTAAGAACACTGCATATTATTCACATTAAAAAAATATAACTCAAATGACTGAGTAAATATCTCTTTATTTATGTAACGAGTACAAAGGAGGTGTAATCCACTTATTTGTTTGTCATCTCCAAAATTCTAATGAAACAAACATTGAGATGTTCCACGGTAGCCCCCCACAAAAAAAAGAAGTTTCTCACTTAAATCCCCTTTCTTAAGATTTCTCCGAATTTACTTATAAATGATGTTAATCCAACTCATTTCCCTATCTTCAATATTGAACCTTTAATTTCTACCTTCTACTTCTTCAATCACCCAACATAATCACCCTTCATCTTTCCAACGAAACATGAATTGCAACTTGACAAGTTGTTTAATAACTGCATTATTTAATGCTTCATATGCTTGGGGTTCAATCAAATGGGTTACATTGATTGAAACCACCCAGGAGACTACACATCTTGTTAACTTGTTTTCCACATTTTGCAATACTTATCTATGGGACTTCTCGTGAAAATAACATTAAAGTAGAATCCACAATTACTCTTGAGAATGAATAAAGACCACGTTCTACTTCATGGTAGGTGAATATCATTTAATGTCCTATTGTGTTTTCTATAGCTATTATGCATTTCTTTATATAATTTATACTCATCCTGCATCAACTACACGATCCATCCACAACAACTAAACATAACTTGTCCTTTGTTTTAAATTTTGTTCAAAAAGCTAAGCTTCTTCAGGATCTGAGACAGCTAGAGGAGATTCTTAGCCGAGAAGAAATATATTGGAGGCAAAGGTCAAGGGAATTATGGCTTAAACAAGGGGATAAAAACATGTCTTTCTTCCATATGGCAGCGAAAATACGTAAGGCTTCCAATTCCATTAATTCAATACTTTCAAAAGATGAGAGAGTCATCACAGATTTGGAGGAGATCAAAATGGAAGCTAAATTTTTTTTTAGTGATCTACTTTCCAAAAAAATAGCTACAAAAGGAGAGGAAATCCCCCCACTTGATTTCGTCCCTAAGCTGGTCTCCGAGCTCCATAATGCAGACTTAATGAAAGAATTCTCTATGGAAGAGGTGAAGTTAGCAGTCTTCTCCATGTCAAGTGAGAAAGCATCTGGTCCAGATGGATGGACAAGCACTTTTTTCAAAAAATGTTGGGATACAGTTAGCAGAGACATTTATTTAGCGGTTGAGGAATCCAGGAAGTTCAAAAACATGCTCAAAGAAATGAAATTTACTAGTCTTATGCTGATCCCTAAAACAAAAACCCCGGAAAGATTCGAAGATTTCAGGCCCATTTCCCTTTGTAATTCTATTTACAAAATTGTTTCCAAAGCAGTGGCATTGAGACTAGCTAAATTATTACCCAGTATAATTTCTGAGGAACAAGGGGGATTCGTCCCAGGTAAAGAAACACCTGAGGGTGCAATCCTAGCTCATGAAATCCTTCACTCGGTCAACATAGAAAAACAGGAGGCTATGTTGGTAAAATTGGATATGTCAAAAACATATGACAGGGTGGAGTGGAAGTTCCTATTAGCAATGATGGATAAATTGGGCTTTTCCAAAGACTTTTGCAAATGGATTTCCTCATGCTTCTCTGATTATAAGATGTCAGTTATTGTTAATGGAAGAGACACAGAGACTTTTAATCCCACAAGAGGATTGAGGCAAGGGGATCCAATATCTCCTTACCTCTTCATCATCATGTCAGAAGGCCTTACTTGGGCCATCAAGGAAGCCAAGAACAAAGCTCAATGGCAAGGTTTTAGAATTAAAGGTATGCAAGACTCCTTCACGCATGCCCTCTTTGCAGATGACACCCTTTTATTTGGGAAAGCTTCTTTGACCAAGGCATTAACTATTAGGAATACAGTGGAGTATTATTGTTTAGTTTCTAGGCAGGTTGTTAATGGATCAAAGTCAGTGGTATATCTCTTCAATGCATCTCAGGCCGTCCAAGAGGATATCATTAAAGTTTTTAATTTCAAACTTGAATCCCTCCCAGGTAGATATCTTGGGCTGCCACTGTTCACAGGAAGACACAAAAACTCTCTTTGGAATAACATCATAGCTCACATGAATTCAAAAATGTCAGCTTGGAAAGGTCACTAACTTTCTCTAGTGGGTAGAATTGTTTTGATTAAAGCAGTGTTAGTAGTAGTCCCTACTTACATGATGTTTGTTTTCCAAATCCCTAAAGGAGTTCTCTCAAAAATTGAGAGGATCTGCAAGCAATTCATGTGGCAAGGCATGTTTCAGGAGAAGAAAGTTCACCTTTTGGCATGGGATAAAATTTGTAAACCGAAGGCTGAAGGAGGAGCAGGTATTCTAGATTTAAACTTACAAAATCAAACGCTCGGAGCTAAGCTGGCCTGGAGCTTTTATTCTAAACCGAATTCTATTTGGGTACAGGTAATGAAAAAAAAATATTTGGACTCTCATGAGAAGGAATGAATCTTCACAGTTAAAAACCTGCCAAGAGGATCGGCAATCTGGAATTTCATTTCTAAATGTAGAGATATCCTCCTTCCAAAACTCTCATGGATTATTCACAATGGGGAGAAAGCAGACTTTTGGTTCGATTCTTGGTGTGGGGAGCCTAAGCTTTCGAATAGGGAGGACTTCCTAGAAGCGAGACTTTTCTTGCAGTCAAACTGGGGCAACAAGGTGAAAGACTACTGGTGCGTTAAGAGAGAGCGTGGATCTGTCACTATTAAATGGAAAAGCACAAGGAATTGTGATTTCCCCTATGATCAGAAAGAGCAACTAAAAAAGATCCTGGCCAAAAAAATGGTTATCTTTTCAGATAAGGAAGATGTATTAGCCTGGACAGGAGCTAATTTGGCCTGCTACATAGTGAAAGCTGGGTATAGATCAGTCAATGAAAAGTTGATAACAGACTGGCAGTTGATCCTTTGGTAGAGTAAATCAGTGTTGCCAAAAGCTGGAGCATTCTCTTGGTTGGCGATCAATAACAAAATTCTTATAGGCGATAGAATCAAAAGGTTAGGCTTTGGCCAAAAAAAATTTTGCACCCTTTGCGGGAAAGAAGAAGAATCGGTGGACCACTTGCTTTTACACTGCCCGTTCAGTAGAGAATGCTGGTTATGGTTTATGCGAATACTGAATTGGTCCTCCCCATCTCTTGTTCTCTAGTTCTTATGTTTAAAAATTGGCCTCTTCTTTGCTCAGATTCATTCATTGCTTGCATTTGGGAGCTGGGTCCATCTCTAGTAGTGTGGCTCATATGGCAGGAGAGGAACTACCGAATTTTCAAAAAAGAAGCCTCATCAGTGAAGACAATTTGCGGCAAGATTGAGGCAGCTATCTCAGAGATGGTTTTATCAAATGTAAGAAATTTAAAAACCAGAAAATTGAATTGGTCCAAATGGGACTCCTTTATCTTAAAAAAGTGGAAGTTGCTGGATAGAGCCAACATAGGAGGTTTAGTTGTGGCAAGAGTTCCATCGGTTTCTAGAGAGAAGGTTAAATAGATACCGCCTACAGCTCCATTCATTAAGTTAAATTTTGAAGGTGCATGTAGGGGCAATCCTGGAGTCTCAGGCATGGGGTGTGTCCTCAGAAGAGAGGATGGCTCTCTGTTAGCTACCAAAGCAACGAAAATCCCAATAGGTACAAATAAAGAAGCCAAAGTTTGGGCTCTGGTGCATGGGTTGCAATTGGCGGTCATGTTTCGAGTTAAGCATCTGTGGATAGAAGGTGATTCTATGATTATTATCAATGCCCTGAAAGCTAAAGGCTTGGATAACTGGAAGCTAAATTACATACTGCAACAGGCGTTCCCCTTGCTTAAAACTTTCGAGGACTTCAGGTTTTCACACACTCTAAGGGAAGGTAATAAGGTTGCTGATGGACTTGCAAACATGGCAATAGATCATGCCACAGTTGCAGAGGTGTTTATTCCAGCTCAGATTAATCAGAATAGCCAAGTGTGCAAGCTCCTAAAAGATGATATGAAGGTTGCTTTCCCCTCTTAAGTTGTGCTGGCTAGACAGGTTTTTCGATTGATTTTCACCTTTCTGTCTAGCAGTTTGTCACCTTCACTCCTTTATTATAGTGGGTGCATATTTAAGGCATATAGGACGGGCTGGAGGCAATGTGGATAGATTCACTGCTCCTGTCATGTGTAAGTGTTCGAAAGGTCTCTGCTTGTCTTTTCACCAATGGGAAGATTGCCTGTGGATTCCGTGTATGCCTTTTGTTTTCACGTCTCCTCTGTTTCAGATAGCCAGATGGGGTTTATTAATGGGGACTTTTTATGTTCTTGACATGTCCAAGTCTTCAAAAGATTTTAGTTTGTCTTGTCACCAATGGGAAGACTACCCCTACATGCATCTGAGCATACCAGTTTTTGTTTTCTGGCATCACTGTATCTGACAGACAGATGGGGCGTTATTAATGCTATCATTGTTTATGATAGCAGCCCTGACCTATTTGTGAGTAGTGAGCCTGCGTGCTCTCACTGATAAGGTTATGCCGTGTGTTGGCCACCTTGTTTTTAGGTATAGGATTATATTGCTTTCTACCTCCTTTGGATGGCTTTAATGTGTGCCACTGTAATTACGTTTTTAATTTCTTAATATCTATTGGTCTGAGGGGTCCTGTTACCCTCTTTTCTTAAAAAAAAAATTAAATTAAATTTAAAAAAAAAAAATTATCATCTAAAAATTAACTAAAGTAGAATGACAGTATAACTGCCATTGCAATCATACATGATTTATAGTTATGCAGACAATTTTATCAAAATTATACATTCATGTTCTTTGGAATTTTTTTTTAATAGTTGTAATCTGATGCATAGTGGAGCTATCTTTAGTAGGACTTGAGGATGACCATCTGGGTCTAGATGCAATGTAGGCCAACGTCTGGCTCTGATGTTTAATAGAGCTATGCAATTCTTATTTACATTGATGTACATTTATTTGAAATTACATATGACTTTTCAATAACAAAAAGATAATAGTATTTATATCATTTTTCAAGAGAAAAATTAATATCAACATGGATCACTTAAAATTGAAACCTAGATATTAGAACACAACATTAACAAAATGAGTGAGGAGTTATAATTTTTATTCCACAAAACATAACCACATGATTATTTTTAAAAAATAGTTTAATAAACTTAAAGTTTTCACAGTCCCATTATACTATTTTTGTTGGAAAAACTGTATATCAGTTCTTGCATAGCTTATAAAAACACATTAGAGAAAATATTTTGATAGAAACACTCTCCAGAAAACGTTTGACTAAAAGGTTTTTTCATAGTTAATAAAATCATCCTCCAGAAAATATTTGATAAAGAGTTTTTTTTTTCCCATAGTTTTTGTTATATTTAGGTTTTAGGAGGATCTATCCACAAAATCATCATGTAGGCATTTAACCTCGTCTTCACAGTATATTCATAATTTCATGCATCAGAAAAAATATGTTTGATTGGACACACCATCATCCTCATCAAGTTAAACTTTTAAATACTTCTCATAATTTTTTTAAATAAAAAACGCTTCAAATTTTTTGGGAAAAACCTGTGTACACACTCAAAAACATCTAGCAACAGGTTTAAAGTTGGGTTACAGACTGTCGGGAGCAGAGCATTGTGCATTTCAATTACAGTACAAGGAAACAAGATATACAACTTAATCCTTCCCCTTCTTATCAGACATAAAAACAGCAGGAGAGTAAACATCATTTAAAGGCGTGGTTGAAACCAACGAAGCCTAGAGCAGCTGCAGGGCCTGCAACAATTGTTAATTTCAAGCGAATTAAATTAAATTCTTTAATAGAAATTACATCCAAAATTCATGACAGAGTAGCCAAGAAAACACTTTTAAAACCCACCTCATCTGCACCAATATTTGCAGTCTTCTCTAGTTCACTTAGGTCTTTGAAATTGAGCTGATTGAGCAACTTAATGCTTGTGATTGTCGAGCTGGGAGATACGTTCAAGTCATCTGTTATCATAAATGTAACAGTATCTTTCACATAATCATTGCTACTTAGCCCAGCTGTAATTTAGCTACTGCTTTGACAGGCTTTGGGAGGAAATTCTACAGGGCAGTTCAGAGCAAACCCACATGCACAGATTTCGTCAGGGTTGGTACTGATATAGCAAACAACACAGTGATTTGGACGACCTTTTCTGCAGAAATTTCTGTTACTGCAGAGACAGAAAAAACAAAAACAGAGAGCAGGCATGCACAGCAGAAAAGAAACAATTGCTACAGCAAGCATAAATATTTTATTGAATCTGCTTTTTCATTCTCCTTCTGAATACGATTACAGACTACCTCTATTAACAGACGATTCTTTTACAATGCAAAAGTCGATCACTAAACTTAAACTGCTGAAAACTGGAAACTAAATTTAAATGCTCAAATTATGCAGTCTAACTGAAGATTATTATTCATGCAAAAACTAAAAGACTAGAGTTTTATTTAGAACTGTTCTCATGCGGTGATTCATGCAAACATACGGGAGAAATTAGACTGCATTTCTGACACTCCCCCTTAATTTCTACCACTAACTACTTCAACATTTACAATGCCCAAATTTTGTCTTAGATACTCAAAATTCTCTTCTGTTAATGCCTTTGTGAATATATCTGCCAACTGGTCTTCAAATCTGCAAAACTCTAAATGGATTTCTCCATTTTTCACTAACTCTCTGATGAAATAAAATCTCGTATCAATGTGCTTGCTTCTCTTGTGAAAAACATGATTTTTTGACAATGCAATTGTTGATTTATTGTCACAAAACATTGGCGTTGACTCCTTCTGTGCTTGCAATAAATCTGTCAGTGCTCTCCTCATCCAAATTGCTTGACATGTTGCTGATGTGGCTACCACATGCTCTGCTTCAGCTGATGAAAGTGTCACTATGGGTTGCTTTTTGGATGCCCATGAGACCACACCTATTCCAAAATGAAAGGCATTTCCAGAAGTACTCTCCCTGTCATCAATGCTACCTACAAAATCACTAACAGTATAACTAATCAAACCAAAGTCATTAGTTGTGGAATATAAAATTCTATATTTTGTTGTTCCTGCCACATATCTCAACATCCTCTTTCCAACTTGCCAATGTGAGTCTTTTGGTGACTCCATAAATCTATAGATTAAGTTGACCCCATACATGATAGCTGGTCTTGTAGCTGTAAGATACATCAAACTACCAATTAGTCTTTTGAATGTTGTAGAATCAACATTAGGCCCTTTGTCTTCTTTGCTAATTTTAGTCCCTGTAGCAACTGGTGTAGGTACTGAATTACAATTCAACATCTTAAACCTCCTTAATACATCCTTTGCATATTTAGTTTGACAAATAAAAATTCCCTTCTTTGATTGTACAACTTCAACGCACAAAAAATACTCCATTAATCCCAACTCTGTCATCTCAAATTTTTTCTTCATTGCTGATTTAAATGTGTCTATAGACAATTTCCAGTGAAAATTAAATCATCAACATACAAACACACAATCAAAATCTGACCTTCTTTGTTGATTTTTGTGTATAATGTGGGCTCACGATTGCTTCTGTCGAATTCATTGTTTGTCATGTATGAATCAATCTTGCTATACCATGCTCTTGGTGCTTGCTTGAGACCATCGAGGGCCTTCTTCAATCTGTAGACTTTTTCTTCATGTCCATGCACTTCATAACTTGGTGGTTGCTTCACATACACTTCTTCATCTAGGAAACCATTCAAGAAAGCTGATTTGATATCCATTTGATATACTTTCCAATTATTTTGTGCAGCTATTGCTAAAACCATTCTAATAGTATCAAGTCTAGCAACTAGAGCAAATAATTCATTATAATCAATTCCATGTTGTTGTGCAAAACCTTTTGCTACTAACCTTGCCTTGTGCTTTTCAATCTTACCTTCTGCACTAAATTTGGTCTTATATACCCATTTGACTCGTATGTAATCCTTACCTTCAGGTAGGTTAATTAGATCCCATATTTGATTTCTCTCAATAGCATTCATCTCTTCATCCACTGCTTCTAGCCAATGTTCCTCATTAACTGCTTCTTCATAATACACTAGATCATGAGAGAAAAAGGCAAAATTTGAACACAAATCTAAATTCTCTTCTTCTTGATCATAAATCTCATTCAAGTTTCTCATTTTCTTACCTTTAAATTATGATCTTACAGTGGCAAGAGTTGGATCTGATTCATCACTTACTTGTGAATTGGGAGTAGGATGACATGCATGACCAGATGATTCACCTTGTGCTAAGTTCCTTGGTATTCTTATTGGAGTGCTTGTTCTTGCTTGTGGAGAGAATTGATCACCTTGCAAAATTTGTTCATCAGATTCTTCTTCATTTTGGGGAATTGGTGCTCCAATTGTGATGGTTCTATCCATGCTTCCATCCCATGCTTCTTCTTCCTTAAATTCCACATCTCTGCTAATAATCACTTTCTTTGAAATGGGGTTATACAACTTATAAGCTTTTGATTCTTCACTATAGCCAATAAAAATGTATTTCTCACCTCTATCGTCAAATTTTCTTCTCAATTCAGATGGTATAAGAGAATATGCAATACAACCAAAATTTCTGAAATGATGTACACTATGCTTCTTACCACTCCAAGCTTCTTATGGAATTCGATCCTTGACACTCTTTGTTGGGCTCCTATTCAGAATATATACTGCACATGCTACTACTTCTGCCCAATATTCATTTGACAAATGTTTGGCCTTCAACATGCTTCTAGCCATCTTCATGATTGTTCTATTCTTCCTTTCTGCTACACCATTCTGCTATGGTGTGTACCTTGTAGTCAATTGCCTTTTAATGCCATGATATCTGCAAAAATCTTGAAATTCATTAGACATATATTCACCTCCTCTATTTGATCTAAGTGCCTTGATGTAAAGGCCACTCTGCTTTCCAACCATAGCCTTGAATTCTTTAAATTTTCTAAAGGATTTAGACTTTTTCTTGAGAAAATATATCCAAGTCTTTCTGCTAAAATCATCAATGAAGGTTAGAAAATAAGTACTACCTCCAAATGATGGAGTTTGCATTGGTCCACATAAATCACTATGAACTAGCTCCAATAATACCCTTGCTCTATATGAAACTTCTACTATAAATCTCTCTATTCTGTTTTGCCAAAATGCAACTCTCACATGAATTTCCTAGCTGCTCTATTGGTGGTAATCCCTTCACCATATTTTTCTTCTGTAACAAACTCAAACCTCCAAAATGTAAATGTCCATACCTTAAATGCCATAGCCATGATGGTCTAAATACATGGTTTTGAAATGGGCTTCCTCTTCTCCTTGGATGCACTGAATTCGAAGAGGGAATATCCGATTCTTGGTCATCTCCATTTTTTCTATCAACCTGTCATTTGGAAATTTGTCTAGCATTGTGCAAACATTATCCATAAAAGATACTCTGTAACCTTTCTGTACTAACTGTCCAACACTCATAAGATTATGCTTTAGTCTAGGTACAAAATAAACATTAGGAATAAATCTTCTTTCACCATTTTTTGCCAAAACATTTATTACTCATTAACCCATTACATCCACTTTATTATCATTTCCTAATTTCACTTCAGATTTTATAGAATCATCAAGACTAGAAAACAATTCTTTATTGCCTGTCATATGGTTACTACATCCACTATCTAAAAACCAAATATCTATAGCATTTTCTTGAGCAATATGACAAGTGAAGAATAAGCTTCCAGAATTAGAATTAGATTCATTTGTGTAATTAGCATTCTGCTTGTCCACATCTCCTTGTTTCTTTCTGCATTCATTTGCATAATGTCCATTTTTTTTGCAATAATAACACTGAATGTTAGATTTATCAAACCTCTATGAATTTTGCTGGAAGTGATTGTTGCCACATCCTCTATTGTTGTAGTTTTGATTATTATTTTCACCTTAATTTGGATTGTTCCTTCCATCTCTGCCTCTGCCTCTTCCTCTGAAGTTTGACCTTTCTCTTCCTCTTCCTCTACCAAATGATACTTAAGACTTGAAAACATTCTCAAAAGAAGTATTGTTATTCCTATTAATTCTGGTTTCATGTGTTAACAAAGATCCCATTAATTCATCTACTGATAACTATTCCAAATCCTTGGTTTCCTCAATAGCTGCAACTATTGCATCAAATTTGCTAGGTAAACTCCTGAGAATTTTTTATATGATCTTCTGATCTGTTATTGTTTCTCCATTAGATCTAATTTGGTTCACAATATTCAATACTTGACCCATAAACTAGTTTATAAACTCCGAATCATTCATTTGCAAATTTTCAAAATTTCTACTAAGAGATTGTAATTTAGCTACTTTCACCATTGTATTACCTTTATAGGTAGTCTCCAAAATTTTCTATGCCGACTTGGATCGTTGCTGCTACAACTCTAGAAAAAATTGATTCATCCATTGCATGTTGGTTTAGGAATAGAGCTTTTGCATACTTTTTCTTGTTTTCTTTAAGCTCTTCCGTTTGTGCTCGAGTTTATGCCTGATGGGCAGCCTCATCCTGTGGTTCTACAAAGCCACTTTCTACCAAATCCCAAAGATCTTGTGAGCAAAACAATGTTCTCATTTTAATTGGCCAAAAATCATAATTCTTATCATTGAAAACGGGAATCTGGGGCTGAGAAATGCTATTGTTTGTTGCCATGTCTCAAGCTGAACTTTTCAAAATGAAAAGCAACTTCTTTAAATTTCTACTAACTCCTCCTTGCCTTCAGCGACTAAATCCTCCTTCAATCTGCTCTAACAATCTAATGCCCCTGATCTTTTTCTCTGCTCTGATACCAATTTGTTACTGCAGAGACAGAAAAAAAAAAACCAGAGAGCAGGCACGCACAGCAGAAAAGAAACAATTGCTACAGCAAGCATAAATATTTTAGAGGATTCTTTTACAATGCAAAAATTGATCTCTAAACTTAAACTGCTGAAAACTGGAAACTAAATTTAAATGCTCAAATCATGCGCTCTAACTGAAGATTATTATTCATGCAAAAACTAAAAGACTAGAGTTTTATTTAGAACTGTTCTCATGCGGTGATTCATGCAAACATACGGGAGAAATTAGACTGCAGTCCTAACAATTTCTGCAGACATAAAATGAACTTGCCACATTATCAATCAAAAGATTTTGGGGGGAGCATTTTGACACAACTTTAGGCTCTAGCAGCTCAGATTTGTCGCCATGCATGTACAGGGCAGGTAGCTTAGCCATAGAAACATATTGACTGCTAACAGAACTGACTTTCTTTGAGCTTCCTGATGCTGAAAGTAGTTTCATTACAAAGCCTAGTGGCAAAGTAAGAAAGTTGAAAAGCAGGTTCAAAAAATCCTTTCCAACCTCGGCATAAATTATTTTACTTCTTTTCTTGCTAATCAGAAGCCTGACAGTCATGCCTTGAGAATTCTTTTCTGCCATTTCATTTTGCTCAGTAAGATTAGAGGATGACAACCACAAAATAAGTATTAGGTCAATCTCACCGATATATATGAGAGATTGCCTATTTCGTTTAATTTAGAGGGGATGTATTTGTTTCGTTAACGTACAAAGTGTCCATTTGGAGTGCCATGATGTAAAACAAATTACACCTGTCAAAAGAGATTAATCTCCTCATGTTTGTAATCTCAAACTAACTCTTCCATCTTAACAACACATGTAAATATTTGGCACCTACTATCTTGAACATAGGTGAACATCAAGCAAGTCCTACAAGCTTCTCACTAACTTCCCATAATTTTCTAGCTTTCTCAGAATCACTGGCTTCTTTAGATAACTGATTCTCAAATGAAGCTCTGTCTTTGTTCCAGCTCCAATATATACATGATTTGCTCAAGCTTGGATCACTAACCACCTGCATCACCTGCAATTGTAATCAAATTCTAAAAAATAATGAAGCAAACCAGGTGAAATCTATCAAATTCTACTTGTTATGAACAGGAGAAATGCATACCTTTGCAAGGCTTTGTCCTTCTTCCTCCTCTGAAACAAATCCTTTAGTTATATATTTCTGAAAGCGTGGAAAAAGAATCCTTAACAAAGGAATATGCTCACAGAAAAATCCTGTAGTAGCAACGCATCCTGGGTATAATGATGCAAATGTGATGCCAGTGTCTTCAAGATAGCGTCTGTGAAATTCCTGCATAGTTAACATGTTACAGGCTTTAATGTCCTTACATGCTTTTGCTCCATCAAATTCACCCCGTCAATAATGGATGAGCTATTGACTCCAATCAAACCACCGGTAAGCCCTATGAGATCACCAAGATTAGCGTTTGGTGGAGCATTTCCCGCAAGAGTATTTGTATTACCTATTAGCATACAGATATACATTACAAAGTTCTGCATTCCCATGCCTAACCCAGAGAAAAGGATATTCCAGTTTCAATTTTCTCATTAGTTTGGCTAGTTCTAAATTGTATGAATAAAAATTAACTAGAAGTTAGACAATGGTTTTCTATAGATTGTCTACAAAATGTCACGAGTGTATAGAAGCTACAGATTTGTAGTTAATTTAAAAATTCAAAATGCTTTTAGAGATTCTGTAGCTGTCAGAAGAAGGTTTTCAGTTTTCCTGATCTTACAGGTGCCTTCTGTATTATAGGTTGTCACAAGCCATGCAATTACTGTCTAAATTTCTAAGGATACACATTCTTTTACAGGGGCTTAAAATGAACCATAAGTCACACAAAAAATTTGGTACCAAAATATATAAAAAAATGTAAGTTGCAATTAAAAAGGAAGAGATTAAGAAGTACCTGTAATCGATCCTACAATTATGACCCTCTTTGAGCTGAAATCAGATTTTTTCACGTCGTCTAACGACAATCAGGATAACAGATAGTGACCCAGATGGTTTGTGCCCACACTCAACTCATATCCCTGAGCTGTGAACCTTGGTTCCTTGGCAGTGGGCAAATAAACTGCAGCATTACAAACCAACACATCTAGTGGCCTTTCAAATGGCCTAAAGTTATCAACAAACTGTCTTACACTTTCTAGAGAAGACAAATCCAAGTGAATGACTGTGTAATTCTCTTTAGGAATCCCAACAGATTTAGCAGCCCTCTCTGCCTTGAGGAAATCTCTACAAGCCCTAACAATATACCATTTCCCAGTCTCTCCGAGAGCTTTAGCAGTAGCAAGCCCTAAAATAGAAGATGCACATGTTATAATAACATTACCCTTTCTTGCCGTCTTTTTACTCCCTAGGGTTTCCTGTGTTACCACTGGTGCAGCCACTGTCTGTGACCTAATCTTAAGGATATGGGTGATCCTTTTTATAGCTCTCTACTGTACAAGAAAATAATAAATTAATTTATCTAGCCCTCAGTTCTACAAAATTCTAATGGCTCTGTATAACTCTCTAAACTAAAATCATTCTAAAAATTCAAATCACTATTCAAACCCAACAGGCAAATAATAATGGTCACAATAAAAATGAAGTACTGAGCTTGCCTCCGATACCATGTAGACTGAATTCTTGTTTTCCATGTTCCACCAGTGACCACCCTAGGAAAACAGAGTCCCTTGCAGAACCTGTATATCCTCCCTGCAACCAACAACATTTTTATAGTGAAACAAACAATTCGGGTACCATGAAAGTGATTTTGAATTGACACCCACTTAAACAAAATCTATGAAGTACCTCCTTTGGCAGAGGAAATGTTCGGGATAGAGAAGATTTAATGGCTGTTTGATGAAAAGTTCCTGAAATAGAAGCCATGCTCTTTACAGTTTGCACACAGTTGCAAAAAGAATTACACAATCAGAGGAAGGAAGAAAATGGCGATGGCGACGGTAGCTGAAAAGGTTAAAAAACTTATTAAAAATCCGAGCTTAAGAGCTTGAAATCTGAGCCAATGAGAACACATGCACAGATTTTTTCAGGGTTGGTACTGATATAGGGAATGACACAGTGATTGGGACGACCATTTCTGTATACATAAAACGAACTTGCCACACTATCAATCAAAATATTTTGGGTGGAGCATTTTGACACAACTTTAGGCTCTCGCAGCTCAGATTTGTCGCCATTCATGTATAGGGCAGGTAGCTAAGCCATAGAAACATATAGACTGCTAATAGAACCGACTTTCTTTGAGCTTCCTGATGCACTGACTCTCATAATAGCAACTCATCTCTGTTAAAACCATGTGTCAATTAAGTTTCAACTTTACAGATTTTGGCAAATAAATTTATTATTAAATATTATTAATCCAGTGAAATAAATTAATACATCAGAAGATTACATTAGTATTCCTGCCAAAGGCAGGAACTAATAATAAATCCCATGAAGGAACACTTCAGAAACACATTACATGCATTAAAAAATACCTTGTAAGAGTTTTTGGGGTTTGTTGAACTTGGTCATCAGCGTTTCCAAAGTTCATGGACCATTGAACTCGTTAACGACCTTCACTGTTTGGTTTTTCCTTTGTCAGAAAATTGGCGAGTTCATGAACTTGCTAACAAGCCAATATTGTCATTCTTTCCTTTGTCACATTTTTAGGAGACTAATCAAGCCACAGGCAAGGTTCGTGAGTTGAGTATAAAAATTGAATTAAAATTCAGTAAACGATCTGGAAATGGTCAGAAAAATCTTGAAACTAGGCTTTGTGAAGATTTTGCAAAGGGTTCATGCACATTTGGGGATAAGTGCAACTTTGCACAGGGTTCTAGTGAGTTGTGGGATGATTCTGCTTCTGCTGCTCCTTCATTCATGTAACTTTTCATTTCGTAGATTTCTTTCTTTGAATAATTCCTAATGTGTTTTGTTCTAGGCCGTCTACCCTCTTGCTGCAGAGACAAAAAAATAATAAAAGAAACATGAACACACAGCAAACACTTGCTACAACAAAGCATAAAAACATTATTGATTTTCTTCTCATAATCACTAGTTACATCGTGCCTCTCTAAATAAGGGACTTTTACATGCAAAATCTGCTAAAATAGATCACAGGAAAATTTCTCTTTTTCTTTTTTTCTTTTTGTTTTATTCATGCAATACAGCAAAAAAAAAACTAACACTAATTGCTTTATTTTTATTGTGAGAGAAATTACATCACGTTCTAACACTCCCCCTTAATTTCTACCACTAACTACCTCAGCATTTACAATGCCTAAATTCTTTCTTAGATACTTAAAATTCTCCTTTGCTAATGCCTTTCTGAATACATAAAAATCTTTCTGAAATCCCTTGAGAACTTAGCCCTGAATACATAAAAACCTTCAAATTCCAATGATCTAGAAAGTAAAAATCCCTGAAAATTCATCAAGACAATCCTTGCAAAAAACCAAGAAAATTTGAAGCTTTTGCCCTATTTTTTGCCCCCTTTTGACCTTTATAGACAAAATTCTAGTTTCCTAAACTAGAAAAATGGCTAAGGCATGGAATGGCTCTTTCCCCTTTATCAGCAAAATTTAGGTCTTATGAACTCTTCAAGTGTTTGATTTTTCATAAGTTCACCGCTTGGGTGATTTGCTAATTGAAGGAGAGAGAGTCAGCCTTTTCAAAAAATTGTCTAAGGCACGAGAGAAGTTCCCCTATGTTGGTAGAGTTTGTGTTTTATAAAATTTGTGAAAATTCATTTGTTACAAAGGCATTTTTCTGACAAATGCCCAAGGGTGTAGATTTCTTCGAAATGTGGCTAAGGCAAAAGTTAAAAGAGGGATAAAGGAAGGCTTGTCGGCAAAGTTCACAAAATGTGAACTTTTCATAAGTTCAAAATTTTCGTGGTTCCCTGACAGGGCAAATTACTAATAAAGGGCAAAGATAAAGAAGTGACTATGGAGAATAGATCAGCAAAATGGGATTTTTCCATGGGCTTGGTTAAAAAATTGGTGATTTTGCCGATAGAGGCAAAATAAAAGGCATAAAATTGGCTAAGGAAGGAAAAGGCCCCTTCTATTAGCAAATCAGGTGAAGGTCAAACTTTTGTTAAAGTTTGGAATTCATTTAAGTTCTCTAACACAAACATTTGCTAATAAGAAAAACATGCAAGGGATGGAAAGTCAAAAAGTTCAAGGCCCAGTTCGTTAAAGACCACTTTTGCTTATAAGGCAAAATGGAAACATAAAAAAATGGCTAAGTAAAGATAGAAAAAGCGAAGCCTTGTTGGCAAATTGGCATAAGGCTGAACTTCTCAAAAGTTCAATATTCCTTTGGTTCGCTGATGGTATATTTTGTCGATAAGGCAAAAGATGGAGCAAAAGGAAAGATTCGACAAAATGATATTTTTCCAATAAAGAGACCATGGTTCGGTAAAATAAATTTTTGCCAATAAAGGAAAAAAGTTGCCCAAGGCTTAGGTTTATAAAATTGCAAAATTGCTGACAAAGGGAGTAACCAAAGAATTGTTCAGCAAGCTAAACTTCTGATAAAGCAAAAGTGAGCAAAGTTTGAAGATTGAGACTTTTGCAAATAGAAAAGAAAAGAAAGCCAAGTTTAGCAAAAGGTGATTTTGCTGACAAAGGCAAAAATGGAGATGAAAAGGAACAAGCAAGAAGAGTTCAGAGAAGTGACATTTTGCCGATAAGGGCAAAATAAGATAAGCAATGATAGTTCAAAAAAAGATTATTTTGCTAATAAGGGCAAAAAAGACAAAAGTTGCCAAATGAAGATAAAAATATGTAGAAATTGACAAAACATGTAAAAATAGAGCTGTAATATATTGTAAACTTCAAATATTTAGATTTAAATATTTTAAGTGTTGTAAAAGCTTTGTAAAAATAGATTTTTGGAGGGAAAATATTTTTAATTTTCTTTATCAACCATTAATGTAGATCTAATCTGCTCAGCTACTCCATTTTAGATATTTGTGCATTTATTATTGTAGGTTGATGATTTAGATGCTTGCATTGAAAGAAAAATATCTCCCAGCTGCTCCATGATCCAAGATATTTTCTGCAGTTAATTTTAGCATGCACAGATTCCCTTTGACAGGGATATTTGCTGACAACCCATGGGGGCAAATTTATTGTGAGAGATGACTGAGGTCAATGTAATTCAAATGCTATCTATGCATATTTGTAAGATGTATTGAGGATTGGAAAATAGTTGCAAGATAGTTCAATTTCTTGTTTTCTTCTGTATTTTCAAACAGACCCCTCTATAGTAACCTTGCCTTTTTGATGAAATACACACTCTATTTTACCTTTTTATGCATGTTTTTAGCACTATGTAAATTAGGATTGATTTGTATGTGAATGTTTGTTCCTTAAAATTTTGTTCTGTTGTTACCTCTGTTAGAATCAGATAAACTTGTGTAAGTTTATTAGTTGCATCTAGTTATTTTGTGTATTCTCAGTATAGTGAGAGCTCCATATTCAAACCTGGTGTATCACCTCCATTAATTTACAATTTCATCCTCTTCCTCTTTCCACAATGGTGGATAGATTAGGTTTAGTCTTAGGAATAGCTAAATCTCTTATTCAGGAACCAACCTCTCTCTAGAGATTTGATCTCCCTACAAGGTCCCACACATGGAGATCATCTCAATGTTAGACTAGATTGTTGGAGCCCTAAAAGCCTTCAACAAAGGGTGCAAATGCAAGTGACAACATGACTCAATTAGGGTTTTTTGGAACCCCTAGAGATAGATGTCATCTTATCTTCTCTTTTATTATATGCGACTCCTTCCTAGTGTTCCTGTTATGAATCCTTCCCCATTAGCCCATCCCTTGTGTTCATGTTGAATCCTATCAGATTATTATAAGGGCTTCCACCTATTATCATATCAAAACCTCCAATTGTATTAATCATTTCATCAAGCCTCTATTTTTTGTCCCTCTCTCTCTCTCTATTCTTAATGGGACTCAAACACAAAATCATAGGTGCCCAAAATACAACTTACTATTACATCATGCACCCATCCATGAAGAGAATTATAATTCATTATAATACATAAAGGAGTGTCTAAACCGTCTCCAATAAATAATAAAAGAAAAAGAAAAGAGGAAATGTTCATATTTAATGATGAACAAGTATTCAAGGATTTGAAGGAAATAGGTCTTAGAAAAAATAAAATGTGTTACATTATAGATCAGAATTGTGTTGTTTGGATATGTGCTTTCTTGCAATTTTGATAGGCCATTGTCTGGAAGTACAAATTCAGTCCTAGAATTGTCAGAATGTGAAGACTTTAATTTCAGTGTTCTTTGTTGAAGCTAAACACCTTTGGTCCTCATACTGTATGAAGGTCCTTGACAATTCATGAAAGTCTTTGAAAAGATAGTGGAGTTTCACACAAATATCATAGTAGATAGGGGCTTTGGATAGAAAATGTTCTTCACTTTCAAGATCACAAAAATGCAATTTGCATATACACTCATGTCATGGGAGGTCATGATCTAATTCCAACAAGAACTAATGCACAAAAACCTAGTTTCATTGACCATTAATTTACCTACATGTGTCCCTATTTTATGATAATATATTATTTATTTTCTAATTTAAATAAAATGTACACAATTATAATTATATATACACATTGAAACTTTTCACTAGATATAGGAGAACATAATTAAATAATAACTCTCCTTACTATATAACTTCTAAGGCCACTTCTATTCTTTCCTTGTAAACTCAATTCTTCTATCTAGATATCCAAACTAACCTCTCGTTTTCTTGAATTTATAATTCTTAGTGTTGCCTTCAACCCACCACCCTTAAAATGGAAAAACAACCCCACTTTATAGATTAAATTCTCATTCAACTACCTACCTCATTCCACTCTAATATTTCTAACATGTCTTTATATTTTCCATGTGTTATTTGACAAGACATGGACAAACTTTACTCTTTCTTGAGCTAGATGTCCAACTGCCCTAATAATTTGCTAAGTGGGTTGTTAGAATTTTAGTATTTGACATAATTCATTAAATGTAGAGGATACATGAATACTAATAGGAGAGATATTGGTCTTCATAGTTGATCATTATTCTTGCATTGGTTCTTATACCTAATCTTGCAAAGCATTTAAGAAAAGTAGTCACTAAATCCAATCAATCATTTAACATGGTGTGGTAAATGAAAATTTATATCTTTAATTTCTACATACTTTCTCTGAGCTTTATCTTCTGAAATTATTTCTTTTGATGGGTTTCATAGTAATCTTTTTCTAAATCTAAGTGATTTCTTTTATGAAATTTGATTTTTGCACATCTTTTAGGCTTTCATTCAATCCATGTAAAAAGAAACCATGTTTAACATGACTAATTAGACTAATAACACTAGGGTTGTAATTGGCAACATCCAAGCTTGCAACTAGTCCCATGTTGATTGTGTAAACAAATTTGCTCCATATAATCAAAATAATGTCCATAATTTTTAATACTTATTTTTGCTAACCTCTTCAATTTGGGGGAACATGACTATGAAAAAGTAAGAAAGCACTAATATTTAAATGCATTACAATTATAAAATAAAGATTATCATATCAAAACCTCCAATTGTATTAATCATTTCATCAAGTCTCTATTTTTCCTCTCTCTCTCTCTCTCTCTCTCTCTGTGTGTGTGTGTGTGTGTGTGTGTGTGTGTGTGTTTGTTCTTAATGGGACTCAAACACAAAATCATAGGTGCTCAAAATACAACTTACTATTACATCATGCACCCATCCACGAAGAGAATTATAATTCATTCTAATACATAAAGGAGTGTCTAAACCATCTCCAATAAATAATAAAAGAAAAAGAAAAGAGGAAATGTGCATATTTAATGATGAACAAGTATTCAAGGATTTGAAGAAAATAGGTCTTAGAAAAAATAAAATGTGTTGCATTATAGATCAGAATTGCGTTTTTTGGTGCTCTCTTGCAATTTTGATAGGCCATTGTCTGGAAGTACAAATTCAGTCCTAGAATTGTCAGAATGTGAAGACTTTAATTTTAGTGTTCTTTGTTGAAGCTAAACACCTTTAGTCCTCATACTGTATGAAGGTCCTTGACAATTCATGAAAGTCTTTGAAAAGATAGTGGAGTTTCACACAAATATCATAGTAGATAGGGGCTTTGGATAGAAAATGTTCTTCACTTTCAAGCTCACAAAAATGCAATTTGCATACACACTCATGTCATGGGAGGTCATGATCTAATTCCAACAAGAACTAATGCACAAAAACCTAGTTTCATTGACCATTAATTTACCTACATGTGTCCCTAATTTATGATAATATATTATTTATTTTCTAATTTAAACAAAATGTACACAATTATAATTATATAAACATTGAAACTTTTCATTAGATATAGGAGAACATAATTAAATAATAACTCTCCTTACTATATAACTTCTAAGGCCACTTCTATTCTTTCATTGAAAACTCAATTCTTCTATCTAGATATCCAAACTTACCTCTCATTTTCTTGAATTTATAATTCTTAGTGTTGCTTTCAACCCACCACCCTTAAAATGGAAAAACAACCCCACTTTATAGATTAAATTCTCATTCAACCACCTACCTCATTCCACTCTAATATTTCCAACATGTCTTTATATTTTCCATGTGTTATTTGACAAGACATGGACAAACTTTACTCTTTCTTGAGCTAGATGGCCAACTTCCCTAATAATTTGCTAAGTGGGTTGTTAGAATTTTAGGTATTTGACATAATTCATTAAATGTAGAGGATACATGAATACCAATAGGATAGATATTGGTCTTCATAGTTGATCATTATTCTTGCATTGGTTCTTTTACCTAATCTTGCAAAGCATTTAAGAAAAGTAGTCACTAAATCCAATCAATCATTTAACATGGTGTAGTAAATGAAAATTTATATCTTTATTTTCTACACACAAACCTTTGGAAGACATACTTTCTCTGAGCTTTATCTTCTGAAATAATTTCTTCTGATGGGTTTCATAGTAATCCTTTTTTAAATCTAAGTGCTTTATTTTATGAAATTTGACTTTTTGCACATCCTTTAGGCTTTCATTCAATCCTTGTAAAAGGGAACCATGTTTAGCATGACTAATCAGACTAATAACACTAGGGTTGTAATTGGCAACATCCAAGCTTGCAACTAGTCCCATGTTGATTGTGCAAACAAATTTGCTCCATATAATCAAAATAATGTCCATAATTTTTAATACTTATTTTTGCTAACTTCTTCAATTTGGGGGAACATGACTATGAAAAAGTAAGAAAGCACTAATATATTTAAATGCATACAATTATAAAATAAAGATTTCAATACCAAAATACCATATGACTCTACAATTGACAACATCCATACCTACAATTAGTTCCATGCTAATTGTGCAAACAAATTTGCTACATAGAATCAAAATAATAATAATGTCCATTATTTTCAATGCTTGTTTTTGGTAGCAATGATCTGTTCTACCTGAAGCAATGATCTTATCTGGATGCTGAAGGTCATGAACAATAACATCATATGGAAAGCACTCAATAGTCTTTGCATCCCCAATATGACATATCTGATAGACGGAGAGAATATAGATGAAGAGAAGATTGGTAGAGATCTCAGGATCAAGGAGGACATCCTCAATGCAACCATCTGCCATCTAAACTAAGCCAGACCCCATAACTGGAACCTATGAAGAGGTTCCAACAAAAAAATAAGAGAAGTGGTTCTATCAGAAAGAGACTCAAGAAGATTTACTGAATGAGTCATGTGATGTGAGGCTCTTGTGTCAAATATCCAATTTGATGTGGATGAATTCAAACTTGTACCAGTAAGGGCATGGTCTTTGCTACGTTTGGGAGTATCAATGTTGTGTTTCTTCATGGCTTCTTCAAAAGCCTCGATCCTTCAATGAAAAATCTTAATGTGATGATTTTGCATCTGACAAAAAGTACATGGCCCTCTTTTTTTCTTCTTGGAGGAATTTTTACTTGACGTAGAAGATGTTGTGGTTGATGTGTCAGATTTGGTCTTCTACTTAGATGATTTCTCATTGCTTGAAGATGATTCTTCCTTTGACTATTTTGAATTCTTATTACCTTTACCCTTAGATTCATGAACTACTAATGCTTCAATTTTTGAAGAAGTGATAGAATCCATGGAGAGTAAAAAGCTATTCAAAACTATGCATACTAAATGTTGATCAAGTGCAACCAGTGTAGAGTAAAATGTAGAAGTGAAAACTTGATAGGGACCTTTTAACTTTGACAAAACCAAGAAGACACATTCCTTATCTATTTTTGTTTTACCACAACCTTGAAGTTGAGTTCAAGAAAAGACTTGAACTTGACTAAGTAATCTTCAATTGAAGGAAATGCATCAGGAGACAAAGTTGTTAATTCAACATCCAATTGAAGTATTTTGAACTCATCAACTTTACCAAATAAATCACTAAATTTGTCCCACATTTTATTAGGAGTTGTAGAATTCCATAGATGAAATTGTAAGTTATCAAATATATGGAGGCCAGTAAATCCCATTGCCTCATCTAAGTTATTGTGATAGACAAATTGTTTATACTCCCTATTGAATTGCAGTTGTTGATCAGTTAGCATTTTCCATAACCCTTTAGATTGAAGAAGTTGTTGTACTTTTCTTTTCCATGTGTGAAAATTGTGTGGTGATAATAGATCAATTTTATGATCCATGCTGAAATAAAACACAATGAGGCATGTAAATTGTGCCAAATAGACACCCCAAGTTTGATTAAAAAATGTAAAAGAAGCCCCCCAGAATTTGACACTTTATAACTCAGTGTGGATTACACTAAAAATATTGAGGTTACATGAATTATTAATAATAAATGTTAATAGTATATGGTCAACTAACTAGTCGTGATGCTACCCTCAATAGAAAAAAATAGTGGTTTTGGCTTGAAACCACTAATAATAACCTAGTTACATAGAATTTAGCATAAAATACTAACATGAGAAAATCCTCTAGTTACAAACAATAGAAACACGACAGTTGTGTTAGATTATACAAAGAGTGGAATGTTAACAAAAGTATTTTGAAATGTTAACATAAACCTTTACAAAGAACATAACCTACAAATGGTGGTTTGGAATAAGTTGAAAGGTATGAAAAAAATTTTAGTGTTGTGAGTGAGAAGAGGAAAAATGTGACTAAACATTTGAAATGCTAATATCAAAGTGTAATGGAACATCAAAGATTTAATGGAGTAGCAAAAAGGCAACCTTTGTGTATGAAAAGCATCGATGGAAAGATCCATGTACATAGTGAAACTGCTAGCCATGACCTATGGAAATAGGAAAAACATGGGCAAGAGAGTGTGATGGAAGTTGAATGCTAACTACAACTAGCGCCAAATTCCTTAGCATTGTTGGAGGTCATTAGTTGGGTAAAAGGAAACTGAACAAGTACGAAGAAACCCATGACCTTGGTAACAAATGTAAATGGTGACGAATATAGAAGATTTTGACCTTACTAGAGATTGCCCAAATAAACCAACGAACTATGGATGGAGTGAAAACCTCAAACCAAATGCCAAAAATTATTAAAAACCTTGGCAAGAAGTTTTGGTGATGATGCAAAAGAAAAGAAACATGGTAAGCAACAAAACTACGAGACCACGTTTCTCTATTGCTTCAAATAACTTACTCCAATTTGAGACCC
Source organism: Cunninghamia lanceolata (assembly GCA_027924645.1). Taxonomy (NCBI): domain Eukaryota; kingdom Viridiplantae; phylum Streptophyta; class Pinopsida; order Cupressales; family Cupressaceae; genus Cunninghamia; species Cunninghamia lanceolata. The sequence continues at coordinate 8,398,193 of BSBN01000937.1, read as the reverse complement.
CAACTTGAGAGCATAGTTACTATGTTGTTGACTTCAAACCAACAATCCAAACTATGGACCCTCAAAAAAATCTATGGATATTGAAGAAAGTTTCCTGAAACGGAGTGTTGCGAGAACTTGAAACCACAACCCTTACCCATGAAATTAGAAGATATGTTGACAGAGAATCAAGCAACCTCTGATATGCTAAGTGAACAATGACTCTGCATGAAGAAACAACAATAGAGGAGTCTGCAACCTGAAATCAACCTTGATCTCCTTTAATCACTTTGATAGTGAAGGTATTGGAAATGACTTGTAGGTCCAAGCAGCCAACAAACAAGGCTCCAACTTCATTGAAAACTATGTGAGTGCCCAGAATAGACCATGAACCAAGTGCTATAATGGAGTCCACATACGAATGAGATGCCCTAGTCTAGGTGATGTCCTTCATAGTATGAAACCCTTGATCCACACTAGGAACTAGGAAAAAATAAATTCACCCAAAAACTATGAACGATGCCTACAAATCTTTAATTTCCAAAAAAAATTACATTTTTTGCTAATGAACTGATAGAGCCACACACCTATGATAGGGCTATGTGCAGGATGAAATTGAAATTGAGAATGGAATTTCAATTTTGGCTTGGATACCATATAGGAGTAAAAATGAAATGAATGCAATAAACACAACTTCCACAAGATGAATGTGAACACAAAGCAAGAGCTAAAACTATCATAAAATCTATATAAATGTACAATGAACTCCTTGTATATGTAGGACAAGGACGAAGTGAGAAGGTGTGAGTCAAACAATGACTAAGCCTCCATGATGTGTGACACATGTAGAACACTTGGGATAAGTGTGAGAGCATGTTACATAGGTCTATAAGGTGAGACAACTAAACCACTAAGTGAACTTAAGCTAGTGTGAATAGGTCTACTAGGCTAGGAACTAGATAGAAGTAAAGTAGATGAATAAAGACTCTTTTCAGACTACAATCTTATCTTCTTTGAAATGATGTTACTTCTTTTAGTCACAACATCATCTCAAAGAGGGGTAAAATATAGACACCTGACATTGACCATGTCCTAATAGCACCTTCAACATCACCTTGTGTCCCCTTGTGACACATTTGTCCTAGACCTTTTCATGTCCCTTTCCATCATCTAGTTAATTTCATGTCTCTTTCCATCATCCAGTTAATTAAATAAATTATATTTATTTAATTAAACTATTTATTCTATTTATCAATTTAATTAAATAAAGTATATTTATTTAATTAATCAATTTTCTGCAGGCTAAGATGCATACAAATAAACACATTCTAACCTAGATTAATAAATGAGTAATATTGTGGGAGGAGCAAATGAATAAGGCAAGTGCACAACTAGGAGTAGATGTGCACAAAGATACTCATGCGGGCAACTGTGTGACAAGGTTGGCCTTGGATGCTATTCTTAGGGTGGTGAAAGATGGTGTGCTTTCATCAGAGATGCTGGGCAGTGATGGCATTAAGCAGCTTATGCCTACTCTTCGATAGAAGATGGAGGAAGTTAAGCATCAGCAGGTGTAGGACACTATTAGGAGCAAAGGATCTTCTTCCCTAGACCCTTTCACCCTTGTGTCTCCCTCATTTGGTGTGAAGGCTCACATGACAGGAAACTATAGGTTATTCAAAAATTCTCTGAATTCTTACCATGTCTATAGCTACTTTTGCAAGGAGCAGATCCTCTCCCTCAATCCTATGGTAGACCTAGGGTTTGTCTCTATTTTTGCAATGATGCCCAATAAGAGCAATCCTGCTGCTCTAGATCTCCTGCCCCCTTTGGTGGTTACCCCTCCCGATCTGTGTACCTCTTGGCTTCTGGGCAACTGCAGGGTGGATTTGGTATTTGAACTCGTCGATTATCATATTTCTAATGAGTGTATAAGGAAAGTCTCTTTAGACATTGGATCACAGTCTTTGATCTTCAGATCGGTATGACGATGACCTTTGATTAATGATTTCATGGCTTGGTGCAAGAGTTCATGGGACAATCTGAATCCGCTTTTGTGGAATTGTTGGATTATGGTTTCTTTTTGGTTCTCTTTCAAATACTAAGGATTGTAGGTTCATCCAAAACAATGGAAAATAGTTTTTTGGTAGATTAGGCCTATTTATGTCCCCATGGTCCACTTTCATTGATCCTACAAAGTTCCAAATTTCTACCATTCCAATTTGGCCATGCCTTTACAATCTGCCTCTGGTTTTGTGAAATCCAATTCAAATTGAATAATTTGTCAACCAAGTTGGAACCTTCATTAAGATTGAGGAATGGGCTGATCCCAGAAGGTATGCCAAAGTTTGTGCACTGATTGATATTTACAAGCCTTTGGCTCATATGATTCGCATCAACTCATCTGTTGGCTCTTGGCTACAATTTATTAATTATGAGGGGCTTCCTGAGAGATACTTAAGGTGCAATCAACTCAGCCATAACATTGTCAGTTTCCATTCCAAAACCAGCAATGGCCAATGGGCCATCAATCTTAAGAAATGGGCTCACAAGAAAGGCAATCTTGATGCTGATTTTGTTTGGAGAAATAATGGTATGTTCCTAGATCATTGCTCTTTGTTTTCCCCTGAAGTTGGGATTGATAAGTAGTCTAAAAATGTTTCCCCTCCAACCAGTGGAGAAGAGGATGCACAGCACCAGCAAGTGGATAGGGATAAGTAGTTGAATTTAAGGGTCTCAAGGAATAAGGAGCAAGGTTTGGTTCTCTCAAATGACCAAGGCACTTTGGTTCAGGCAGTTGCTATGGCTGGCTCAAAGCATCGCTCCATTCCCCTCTTTGCTAGAAGGGATTCAAATTTGGTTAAGGATGGCAAACGTAGGGAAAGGAAAACTGAAACTGAGAAACTGAGATTGGATGCCCAAGATGCTATTGATGAAGGCACTCAGTGGATGATGGAAGAACTTCTCACGAGAAGAAAAAGAAAACTTTTAAAGAAAGGCTTCTTTGCTGTGGCTCTATTAGTATATCTTATTTGGTTTTTTAAGTCCCTATGATGCCATTTCCTCCGTTCCCTCTCATCTCTTTTGCTCTCCAATTTCAGGTCCAAAGCATTCTTATTTTTATGCCCTCTATGTTAGATGGGAGTGGGCCCTTAACCCATAGCTTACATAACAAAAAAAAAAAAATCCATTTTCCCCTTTTAGCCAAATTAATTAAATGAATTTTATTTATTTAATTAACTCAAATTTATCCTTCCACATCACCCTTCTCCAATAATTAATTAAATAATTCTTTAATTTGATTAATTATTGAGAGTCAATGTCTAGCTAAAGTTAGTTAGCCAAATTCATTGAACCTAAACACTTGCACAAAATTCAAACTAGTTTTACATCTCAAGCATCCATTTCATACCACATCTCCAAATCTCAACCATACACATAAGGATACACCATAAAAGCCTCCGTCCTTGCCCTAATGTTGTCTCATCAAATCCTAACCATCCATTGCACTTCGTAATCCTACCAATCCATACTATCATTCAAAAATCTATAAATCAAACATCAATCTAGCTATTATGGGAACACACAAGAAAGTAATGTTATACTGGAGTGAGCAATCAACATAACAATAATTATTAAGAGCATAGCCATTGGACCTTGGGTGCACTCCATTCTGCTCTATCTAGGAGAAAGAATGGTTTTAGGGGAAAGTTTATGTCATTTGCATTTATCTTTATGTTATTTACCTTTAATCTTTTCTTATCTTCACCATCATTTCACCATCATGTTGCAATTAATGTGACTAGCCTAATCCAACTAACTCCATCCCCATGGCAATTAATTTTCTTCTCACTAGTAAAGTTAATTAGTTAAATACCCTTAATTAATTAATTAATCTAGACTTAAATATTTCTCTAACTAATTAATTTGGCTAAGAGGTATTATTAACCTATTACCGTGTTCACAAACACTAAAAAGAGTCAACATATTTTTTTTAATTCTAAAGTAAGTGTTTTAAATTTAAAATCTAGCCCACATCGTTTTATTAAATGAATGCACCTAAAATTTATAAAGTAACTATTTTATTTTAAAAAAATATATAACTAACATATTTTTTTAAATGAAAGGACACAAGAATTAAATTTAAAATATATAACTGCCATAGTTTTATTAATTAATGGACGTAACATTAAAACCCACATAAAGTAACAAATCTATATAAGTACAAGTAATAGTCAAATATGAAATGAAATAAGGTAGAGCAAAGGAATAAGAAGGAGTTATTTGAAGGTATCTACATTATACTGAAATAAGGTAGAGCAAAAGAACACAAGAAGTGCAGGAGTTATTTGAAGGTAACTGCATTATATTTTATACATATTTGTATAAGGTTTCAATTTTTTTTTCTTTTTTCTTTTTTTTTTCTGCAGAATGAAATCTAGTTTGTGGGTAATTTAATTTTTTTTAATTTACTGTTGAGTTATTTCAATGAAAATACTCTAAATTAATATTACCTTTTATTAGGGTTATCTTTTTTTTTGTGTGTTATTTTATTTACTGTAGACTAATTTTTTTCATAACTATATTTTCTTAGGTTTTATCATATGAAAAACAAAAGAAGCAGAGTGTATTGGGCAAGGGTAATGTAAAGAAGCAGAGTGTATTGATTAAGGTTTTATCAAGTGTATTATATTTTGTTAGGGATACCTTTGTTTTATGTGTTATTTTATTTACTATACAATAATTTAAGTAATTCAAAACTAGGCAAATTAAGAAGGATATCTCTATTTTAGATATATTTTTCTAAATATAAGTATGTTAGATAATACAATCACCCTTCCCACCAGCATAATGGTTACAAAGATGTGTCTTGTAGACTTGACTTATCTAATAGTGAGACTAGAGGTAAACCCTATTACTTCTCTGGAAAGTCCTAATGTGTTTGCTGGTTTTGGCAACTGAGAGACAACAGTTTCTCCACCAGAAACATAATGAAGGTAATGGCAATCCTCACCATGCGGGCATCGAGATGTATTACATTACAACAGACATACATTCAAATGTGAGACCAAAAACTGTTATTAATAATTTAAAATGCCAGACAGTTAAATAGCAGAATCTTCTACATCTGTAATTACAAAATTCACATGAAACCTTCTGAATATAGAACTACAATTCTTATGAACATGTAATTTTACGCATCCTTTGAACAATGTATTTTAAAAATAATCTTTGGACAACCAAAAGTTTCAGGTAGGGCAGAGAGCCTAAAACAAAATGCATTAGGAATTATTCAAAGAAACAAATCTACAAAGTGAAAAGTTACATGAATGAGGGAGCAGCAGAAGCAGAATCATCCCGCATCTCACTAGCACCATGTACAAGGTGGCACTTATCCCCAAATGTGCATGAACCCTTCGCAAACTATTCACAAAGCCTAGTTTTGAGATTTTGCTGACCATTTCCAGATCGTTTACTCAAATTTGATTCAATTTTTATAATCAACTCGCTAACCTTGGCTGTGGCTTGATTAATCTCTTAAAAATGTGACAAATGATACAATATATAGAAAGACAACAAATAAGATACAAAAGAAGGAAAGCATGACAATATTGGCTTTTTAGCATGTCCATAAGTTCATGAACTCACCATTTATCTGACAAGTATATAAAAACAAAGGAAAAACTAATGAGTTCAATGGTTCATGAACTCGTCGAAATGCTGATGACCAAGTTCAACAAACCCCCAAAACTCTTACAATGTATTTTTTAATGCTTGTAATGTGTTTCGGAAGTTTTCCTTCATGGGATCTATTATTTCAAATGCTTGCACTCTATCAATGCACAAGAAAAATGAATTGCAAGTAGGTGAGAATTCAATGGAGCTGGGTAAGGATGGTGCAAGGGAAGGAAGGTGGATTTCTCACCTAAGTTGTAACCACTATGGTAGTGCTCAAGGATGTCATTTTTCAGATAAGCGTCATTTTGTCAATGGAGAAAAGAAATTGTATTTCCAAATGAGGTACTACCTCCTAGGATAGGTATTACGACAAATTAAGTTGCTGGCTCAAAAGCAAAATCAAGCTACAAGACATGCCTTTGTAACCATTATAGCAGTTCTCAAGGATGCAAATATGGAGATAAGTGCCATTTTGCCCATGGAGAAAATGAGCTAAGAAAATAAAATGTGCTTCCAAAGGGGCCATTACTTTCTAGGTTGGCAACTGCAGCAGCAAATTTTAACGCTTTATCGAAAGCAAACATTATTATTCTTGATTCTTATGCTGGTGGGATAATTGGGAAAGATAGTGTAAACTCAAAGCACATTTACCGTGTAACTGGTGTGAAGTTGACAATAAAAGACGAGTTCGTGAACTTATGAACTTGCTAAAAAGCCAATATTGTCACATTTTTAAGAGATTAATCAAGCCACAGCCAAGGTTTGCGAGTTGATTATAAAAATTGAATCAAACTTCAGAAAACAATCTGGAAATGGTGAGAAAAATCTCAAACTTAGGCTTTGTGAACGTTATGCGAAAGGTTCATGTACATTTGGAGATAAGTCCCACTTTGCACATAGTGCTAGGGAGTTGCGGGATGATTCTACTTCTGCTGCTCCCTCATTCATGTAACTTTTCATTTGTATATTTGTTTCTTTGAATAATTTCTAATGCATTTTTTTCTAGGCCCTCTGTCCTACCTAAAACTTTTGGCTGTTCAAAGGATGCGTAAAATTACATGTTCATAAGAATTGTAGTTCTATATTCAGAAGGTTTCATGTAAACTTTGTAATTACAGATGTAGCAGATTCTGTTGTTTAAGTGTCTGGCATTTTAAATTATTAATGATAGTTTTTGGTCTCACATTTAAATGTTACATTTGGATGCCCACATGGCGAGGATTGCCATTACCTTCATTATGTTCCTGGTGGAGTAACTATTGTATCTTAGTTGCCAAAACTTGCAAACACATTAGGACTTTCCAGAGAGGCAATAGGGTTTACTTGTAGTATTTCATTGTCAGATAAGTCAGGGCCTAGTGCAAGCTACAAGACACATCTTTGTAACCATTATGGTAGTGTTGAAGAATGCCAGTTTGTAGATAAGTGTCATTTCTCCTATAGAGAAAAGGAATTGAGAAAAGAAAATGTGCTTCTAAATGAGGTACCACCTCTTGGGATGTGTACTACTAAAAATTTTGGTGCTGGCTCAAAAGAAAACCCAGGCTACAAGACACACCTTTGTAACCATTATAGTGTTGAAAACTGATGCTGGAGTTTAGTTGAACATTCAGTTCTACCACTGATGAATGTCTTGCATAGATTTAGTTATTTAGAATCTTTTGATTGCATGTTGCATGTTGTTTTTTGACCCATGCAATTCCTTAATATAGAACAGTTTTAGTCAAACAATTTAGACGGTTAGTTTTGACCTTTGATAGAAGTTAATAAACTTGTTTTTCACTGCCATATCCAATGCAAGAATAAAGCATGTAATCTACATGCATAGTTTATAGTTTTTTACCAGTCTACTTTTAGTTCCAACGAATTGTTTAGAGGTTGCGTCCTCTTTTTATACAATCTTTGTAAAAGCTGTTATTTATAGAGCAGTCAATTCCAATGATATAAAGAAATAGTTATATCATCTGCAAATATACATAATCTCTGCTGTCTTAAATTGCTGTGGTTTTTTTTTTTTCTTATCTTTGTTGTTTCTTTTAGTTTCTACATTTGGTATCAAAACCAATTTTTTTCTTTTGGGTTAAAGATTTAGTAGTTGGAATTTCACCGAAACTTTATCATGTCGAATTCTAAGTCCTTGCCCATTCCAGAATTTGATGGAAATGAGTATGAGTATTGGTACATCAAAATGATGACATTTTTGATAGGAAAAGAATTGTGGGAGATTGTTGAATTAGGTTATACAGAGCCAGCTGATTGGAATGCCCTCAAAGCCAATGAAAAAACAGCCAAGAAGGAGGCCAAGAAGAAGAATGCTCAAGCCTTGTTTCACATTCAAATAGCTCTTGATAAGAGCTCATTTCCAAGAATTTCAGGTGCAAATTCAGCTAAAGATGCCTAGAAGACTCTACAGGAAGCTTACAAGGGTAGTGACCAAGTCAAGGTTGCCAAGTTGTAGACGTTGAAGAGAGACTTTGAGAATTTGAAGATGCAAGAAGCTGAAAGTGTGAGTTAATATTGTGTCAGAGTTAAAGATGTGGTCAATAAGATGGTTACACTTGGAGAAATTGTGAATAATGAGCCTTTGATCAAAAAAGTGTTGAGAACTCTCACACCAAGATGGAATCATGTTGCCATAATCATAGAAGAAAGCAAAGATTTGACAACCCTTCAATTTGATCAACTAGTTGGCTCTCTTATGTCTCATGAAGAGAGATTAAGAGATTCATTTGAAGGTGATGTGAAAGCTTTTTCATCCAAATTGTAAATCACAAAGAATGAAGATGTTGGCAGTAGCAACAACAACAATCAAGGCCAAGGTAAATGTCAAAATCAGAATCAGTCAAGAGGCAGAGGTGGCTCAAGAGGAAGAGGTGGTTCTAGAGGAAGAGGTAGAGGTAGATTTGATAAGAGGAATGTCCAATGTTACCATTGTAATAGGTATGGCCACTTTGAAAGGGATTGCAGATTAAAAGAAGGTAAAAGTGTTAATTATGCTCAAGAAGGTAATGAGAATCCTCCAGATCATTTATTTTTATCCTATGCCAAAGCTAAAAATAATAGCAAAGATGTTTGGTATTTAGATTTTGGATGTTCTAACCATATGTCAAGGATTGAGAAGTTGTGTTCAACAATGGATGAAAGTTTCAAATCCAAGATCTAGCTTGGTGATGACAAATCATTGAAGGTTGATGCAAAAGGAGCTATGTAAGTCCATACAAAGGAAGGTATGAAGAGTGTTAAAGACATTTATTACACTCCATAGTTAAAGCATAATTTGTTGAGTGTTGGACAATTGTGTCAGAAGAATTATAAAGTTATGTTTGAAAATCAGCAATGTATAATTTATGATAAGAATAAGGGCAATAGAGTGGTTACAGTTGTGCCTATGACAAAGAATAGGATGTTCCCATTGAAGTTTGGTGAACATAATAGTAGCCTTGCAAATATGGCATATGAGAATACAAGTTGGTTGTGGCATCTCAGATATGGGCATTTAAATTTTCATAGTTTGAAGATTCTAACATCACAAGCATTAGTTTCTGGTTTGCGCAAGGTTGAAGAGCACAAGGAGATTTTTGAAGGATGTGGTAAAGGCAAGCATGCAAGGGAAAAGTTTTCAAAGGGCAATACATGGAGGGCCCATTACCCACTTCAGCTTATTCATTCAGATATTTATGGTCCTATGCAAACAAAGAGTTTGGGTAAGTCATCATATTTCATTACTTTTATTGATGATTACTCAACGAATGTGTTGGGTTTATTTTTTGAAGACTAAGGATGAAGCCCTTGAGACATTCAAGAGGTTTAGAGCCCTTGTGGAAAAAGAAAAGGGGTGTAGTATCACGTGCTTGAGGATAGATCGTGGAGGAGAATTTTGTTCATGAGCCTTTCAAGATTATTATGATATGCATGGCATCAAAAGGCAACTCACCACTGCCTACACACCTCAACAAAATGGTGTAGCTGAAAGGAAGAATCATACAGTGGTGGAGATGGCACGGAGTATGCTACAAACAAAGGGATTAAGCAATTCTTTTTGGGGAGATATAGTAGCTACAATAGTATATATTCTCAATCGAAGTCCCACTAGTGCACTTGAGAAGATGACTTCGTATGAAGCCTGGTATGAGAAAAAACCAAATGTTAATCATTTCAAAGTTTTTGGTTGTTTAGCCTATGTTCATGTTCCTGATCAAAAGAGAGAAAAGTTAGATCCCAAAAGTGAGTCATGTATTTTTGTGGGATATAGTGAGGAAAGTAAAGCTTATAGGTTATATAATCCTCTCACTAATAGGCTTATTGTGTCAAGAGATGTGATTTTTGATGAAGGGGAGTTTATGGTCATCAAAAAGGCCATATGGAGAAGTCAAAAACTGTTTTAAATGATGTTATTATTGATGATATTGATCATGAGCAGACCACTAACATTTCAGTTTCAAGAGCTACAAGTCCACCAAGTAGCCCCTCATCAATTCCAAGTTCAAGTCCAGCTTCAAGTCCAAGTTCTACAAGAAAAGTAAGAAGATTGAGTGATCTTTATCAAAGTAATGCAAATCAAACACATGAAGCAAATCCAATAGGTGAGATAGTTAATTTTTCTTTATTTACCAAGGCTGATTTTGAACCATCATGTTTTGAAGAAGAATGTACTAATAAGGTTTGGATGCAAGCAATGCAAGAAGAGATAGATTCTATTCACAAGAATGATACTTGGGAGCTTACAAAGCTCCCACATGACAAGAAGAAGATTGGCACCAAATGGGTCTACAAGACCAAGTTTAATAGTGATGGGAGTGTTGAAAGGCATAAGGCAAGATTAGTTGCCAAAGGCTTCACACAGAGGTATGGGCTTGATTATGAAGAGACATTTGCACCAGTTGCACAACAAGAGACCATCATAATGCTAATTTCATTAGCAGCTCAAAAGAAATGGAGCATACATCATATGGACGTGAAAAGTGCCTTCTTGAATGGATACTTAGAAGAGGAAGTATATGTGGAACAACCACAAGGTTATGAAGTGGAAGGAAATGAGAATCATGTCTACAAGTTGAAGAAGGCTTTGTATGGCCTCAAGCAAGCACCAAGATCATGGTATGCCAAGATTGATGGATACTTTCAGGATAATGGCTTCAAGAGAAGTAAGAGTGAACCTACCCTTTACTACAAACAAGAAGGTGATGATATTCTTATTGTAAGTTTGTATGTTGATGATTTGTTGTATATGGGTAGCAGTTCTAAGATGAAGGATGAATTCAAAGTTTCTATGATGAATGAATTTGAGATGAAAGATTTAGGTCTCATGAAATATTTTCTAGGAATGGAGGTTTATCAAAGTGAGAATGAAATTTTCATTTGTCAAACAAAGTTTGCCAAAGATATGTTGAAGAAATTTGATATGGTTGATTGTAAACCGGTCTCCACTCCAATTGCTCATGGAGTTGTGTTGTGTAGAGATGATGGTGCTAAAATAGTTGCTAAGACAGCTTATAGGAGCATTATTGGTAGTTTGATGTTTTTAACTCACACAAGACCTGATATTGCTTATTCAGTTTCACTTGTTTCAAGGTACATGACAAAGCCATCTGAAATACATATGAAGGAAGTCAAGAGAATTTTGAGGTATGTGGGAGGCACTCTAAATTTTGGTATTCATTACTACACTTCTAAAAGCTTCAATCTTGTTGGATTTAGTGATTTAGATTGGGGAGGTAGTTTGGATGACCGAAAGTCTACATCTGGTAATTGCTTTTCTTTTGGTTCTGGTTTTATTACTTGGAGCTCAAAGAAGCAAAGTATAGTTGCCCTTTCTTCTATAGAAGCAGAGTATGTTGCAGTCACTTCAGCAGATACACAAGCATTATGGCTTAGAAAACTTCATGAAGAAATTGGAGAGATACAAATTCAGCCCACAGTAATTTTTTGTGATAACATTAGTGCCATTAAGTTGGCCAAGAATCTAGTCCATCACAGAAGGACAAAACATTTTGATTTAAATCATCATTTTATCAGAGATTTGGTGCAGAAGAAGGTAGTAGAATTGAACTACATCAGTACAAAAGAGTAGTTAGTGGATATATTCACCAAGGCAGTTGCAAAGGATCAATTTTTGGCACTCAAAAATTAGATTGTGAGCCCTCTCAGCATCAAGGGGGAGAATGTTGAAAATTGATGCTAGAGTTTAGTTGAACATTCAGTTCTACCACTGATGAATATCTTGGATAGATTTAGTTATTTAGAATCTTTAGATTGCATGTTGCATGTTGTTTTTTGACCCATGCAATTCCTTAATATAGAACAGTTTTAGTCAAGCAATTTAGATGGTTAGTTTTGACCTTTGATAGAAGTTAATAAACTTGTTTTTCACCGCCATATCTAGCGCAAGAATAAAGCATGTAATCTGCATGCATAGCTTATGGTTTTTTACGAGTCTACTTTTAGTTCCAGTGAATTGTTTAGAGGTTGCATCCTCTTTTTATACAGTCTTTGTAAAAGCTGTTATTTATAGAGCAGTTAATTCCAATGATATAAAGAAACAATTATATCAACTACAAATATATAGAATCTCTGTTGTCTTAAATTGCTGTAGTTTTTTTTTAATCTCTGTTATTTCTTTTAGATTCTACATAGAGTAGTTCTGGAGGTTGCAAATATGGAGATAAGTGTCATTTTGCCCATGGAGAAAAGGAGCTGAGAAAAGAAAGTGTGCTTCCAAAGGGGGCATTACTTCCAAGGTTGGGAACTGCTGTAACAAATTTTGGCACTTCATCGAAAGCAAACATTACTATTCCCGCTTCTTATGCTGGTGGCATAATTGGGAAAGATGGTATAAACTCAAAGCACATTTACTGTGTAACTGGTGTGAATTTGACAATAAAAGACAAGTCTGATCCAAATTTGAAGACTATTGAGTTTACACCATCTCTCCCAATTATGCCACCAGCATAGGAAGCAAGAATAATAATGTTTGCTTTCGATGAATCTCCAAAATTTGTTGCGGCAGTACCTAACCTAGGAGATAATGCTCCCTTTGGAAGCACACTTTCTTTTCTCCACTCCTTGGAAGCACACTTTCTCTTCTCCACTCCTTTTCTCCACAGGCAAAATGGCAATTATCTCCATATTTGCAGCCTTCAAAACTGCTATAATGTTTACAAAGGTGTGTCTTATAGCCTGGGTTTCATTTTGAGTCAGCAACAAAATTTGTAGTAGTACACATCCAAGGAGGTGGTACCTAATTTGGAAGCACATTTGTTTTTCCCAATTCCTTTTCTCCATGGAAAAAATGGCACTTATCTGCAAACTAGCATCCCTCAGCACTACCATAATGGTTACAACTTGGGTGAGAAATCCACCCTACCTACCTTTGTACCATCCTTACCTAACTCCATTGATTTATAACCTACTTGCAATTCATTTTCCTTGTGCATTGATAAAGTGGAAGCACTTCAAACAAGAGAAGCATTGTGTCAAGGTCTTGCCATGATGCTATGAATGTTGTTGTAATTTATTATTTTAAGTATTGTTAGGTGTTGTAGAAATAAGGACTCGAACTTGCATATTGGGATAGGCACCTACAAGCAATTTATCATTGTTCTATATTGTATTTGTTTAATATGTCAATGTGCACCACCATAATCTTCCAAGGTTGCTTATTTCGAGGATAGCACAAAAATTTCAACAAATCGATCTACTTATTTGATAGATTGCCCCTACAAACCCTTCAAACTAAAATTGATTATTGTTAACTAAAATTGATTATTGTTATTATGCAATTCAAACCCTCTATGGAGTATTGGGGATCAAAATTTGGATCTTTGTTGAAGATAAGCAATACCTTTCTATAATTTGACCAATTATAAATCCTAAATTCTATAAGATCAAATAAAAATAATTAATCTTGGAGCAGTAAAAGTGCCAATATTAATGATTACTAAGCAAATCTTACCTGACAAGGATTCTTTGTCATCTAATATAGTATGATATATTCTTAATTTGTATTGCAGACCGCATTTTAGTATCATATTAGGTCTACTGCTGTTGAAGAAGGCTTCATCCTCTCCTACTCTTATCTGAGAAAAAATAAGTCTCAACAATGCAGTTATCTAAGATAAAGGCATCGGCAACAGGAATCATATTCTCATAACTATGTAATCTAAGTTCAAGTCATCAGGCAAACTATGTTTTATGATGGGGAACACCATGCCTTAGGAAGTAAATATGCAATTTTATAATACAATATTATTATTAAAATATATTTTGTAATTTACATTATATAAAATATACTATATAATCCTCTAGAAGAACTACATAACCCTAAATAAACCTATCTCGGTTGGTATATTTAATTAGTTCAATTAATAGACCCACTTGCATAGGTCATGTTTCAGTCTAATGTGTGTTCTTTTAGAAGTTGTATTGTTTAAAGTCTCAAGTTTAGGGTTTAAGTTCCCATGTTTGTGGTTGAGAGTTTAGGATATTTAAGTTGTGTTATGGGTCTGGAGTATAAAGCACAAAGTTAAAGTTTTATTGGTTAGGAAATTTAAGTTTAGTGTCTTTGAGTTTAGAGTTTAACATTATACATCACAATACACAAGCTCATTTCTAATTCTAATAGACATGAGCATTATGAAATTAAGTAGGTTAATGAATCATCTATCATGTGGATTTCTTATATAAAAGAAGAGAGCTAGTGACACCATTTCTTTTATAGAAATATCAAACCTGTAGTACTAGTACCAAGCTGCATTTTATATCATTCACATCTACATACATTTTCAAGAGCAAAGTCTCATTGATTGTTATCATTGGAAAGACAAAAGGTTCTCATGGTGAGTGATCAAAGGAGCCAAAAGTAGAAATTACAACTCTTCAATTTTGAAGATTGATAAAGGAGCTCAATCAACATTACCTATAAATAAAAATAGCGACAACTTCACATGGGAGATCTAGATAGTGCTCCTAATATCTAAATATATCTTGCCCATATAGCCACCAAAAAAAAAGGCTTTGAGGGCACATAGATTGTTTACATACACTACATATTATTCACATTAAAACAATAAAACTCAAATGACTGAGTAAATATCTCTTTATTTATGTAACAAGTACAAGAGAGGTGCAATCCACTTATTTTTTGTGTCATCTCCAAAATTCTAATGAAACAAACATTGAGATGTTCCACGGTAGCCCCCAAAAAAGAAGTTTCTTTCACTCGAATCCCCTTTCTTAAGTTTTATCCGAATTTACTTATAAACGATGTTGATCCAACTCATTTCCCTATCTTCAATATTGAACCTTTAATTTCTACCTTCTACTTCTTCAATCACCCAACATAATCACCCTTCATCTTTCCAACGAAACATGAATTGCAACTTGACAAGTTGTTTAATATCTACATTATTTAATGCTTCATATGTTTGGGGTTCAATCAAATGGGTTACATTGATTGAAACCACCCAGGAGACTGTACATCTTGTTAACTTGTTTTCCACATTTTGCAATACTTATCTATGGGACTTCTCATGAAAATAACATTAAAGTAGAATCCACAATTATTCTTGAGAATGAACTAAAGACCATGTTCTACTTCATGGTAGGTGAATATCATTTAACATCCTGTTGTGTTTTCTATAGCTATTATGCATTTTTTAATATAGTTTATACTCATCCTGGATCAACTACACAATCCATCCAGAACAACTAAACATAACTCGTCTTTTGGTTTAAATTATGGTATTAAATTATCATCTAAAAATTAACTTAAGTAGAATGACAGTATAACTGCCACTGCAATCATACATGATTTATAGTTATGCAGACAATTTTATCAAAATTATACATTCATGTTCTTTGGAACCTTTTTTTTAATAGTTGTAATCTGATGCACAGTGGAGCTATCTTTAGTAGGGCTTAAGGATTACCATCTGGGTCTAGATGGAATGTAGGCAGTCGTTTGGCTCTGATGTTTAATAGAGCTATGCAATTTTTATTTACATTGATGTATATTTATTAGAAATTACATATGGCTTTTCAATAACAAAAAGATAATAGTATTTATATCATTTTTTAAGACAAAAATTAATATCAACATGGATCACTTAGAATTGAAACCTAGATATTAGAACACAACATTAGCAAAATGAGTGAGGAGTACTGTATAATTTATATAGCAAAATGAGTCAGGAGAACAGTATAATTTTTATTCCACAAAACATAACCACATGATTACTTTAAAAAAATAGTTTAATAAACTTAAGGTTTTCACAATCCCATTATACAATTTTTTTTTTGGAAAAACTGTATATCAGTTCTTGCATAGCTTATAAAAACACCTTAGAGAAAACATTTTGATAAAAACACTCTCCAGAAAACATTTGACAAAAAGGTTTTTTCATAGTTAATAAAATCATCCTCCAGAAAATATTTGATAAAGAGTTTTTTTTTCGCATAGTTTTTGTTATATTTAGGTTTTAAGAGGATCTATCCACAAAATCATCATGTAGGTATTTAACCTCGTCTTCACAGTATATTCATAATTTCATGCATCAGAAAAAATATGTTTGATTGGACACACCATCATCCTCATCAAGTTAAACTTTTGAATACTTGTCATAATTTTTTTAAATAAAAACCCCTTCAAAAACATCTAGCAAAAGGTTTAAACTTGGGTTACAGACTGTTGGGAGCAGAGTATTGTGCATTTCAATTACAGTACAAGGAAACAAGACACACAATTTAATCCTTCCCCTTCTTATCAGACATAAAAACAGCAGGAGAGTAAACATCATTTAAAGGCGTGTTTGAAACCAACGAAGCCCAGAGCAGCTGCAGGGCCTGCAACAATTGTTAATTTCAAGCAAATTAAATTAAATCTTTAATAGAAATTACATCAAAATTTTCATGACAGAGTAGCCAAGAAAACACTTTTAAAAGCCACCTCATCTGCACCAATATTTGCAGTCTTCTCCTCTAGTTCACTTAGGTCTTTGACATTGAGCTGATTGAGCAACTTAACGCTTGTGATTGTCGAGCTGGGAGATACGTTCAAGTCATCTGTTATCATAAACATAACAGTATCTTTCACATAATCATTGCTACTTACCCCAGCTGTAATTTGGCTGCTGCTTTGACAGGCTTTGGGAGGAAATTCTACAGGGCAGTTCAGAGCAAGCCCACATGCACAGATTTCGTCAGGGTTGGTGCTGATATAGCGAACAACACACTGATTGGGACGACCTTTTCTGCAGACATTTCTGCAGAGATAAAACGAACTTGCCACATTATCAATCAGAAGATTTTGGGGGGGGGGCATTTGGACACAACTTTAGGCTCTAGCAGCTCAGATTTGTCGCCATTCATGTACAGGGCAGGTAGCTTAGCCATAGAAACATATCGACTGCTAACAGAACCGACTTTCTTTGAGCTTCCTGATGCACGACTCTCATAATAGCAACTCATCTCCGTTAAAACCATGTGTCAGCCTGTACGACCACCTGCCAACTTGCCAACTTGAAAGGCAGATCAAAAAGAAATATTTAAAGTTTCAACTATACTAATCAATTTTAATATAATTAAAAATTAAAAATTCTATTTTTCACATTATTAGCCAGTTGACTAATAAAACAGCAGATAAATTGTATTTATTAAATCAATAAATAAAAAATTAAGTTTCAACTTTACAGATTTTGACAAATAAATCTAATATTAAACACTATTGATCCACTAAAATAAACTAATGCATCAGATGATTGCATTAATATTCCTGCCAAAGACAGGAACTAATAATAGATCCCATGAAAGAACACTTCAGAAACACATTACACGCATTAAAAATATCTTGTAAGAGTTTTTGGAGTTTGTTGAACTTGGTCATCAGCATTTCGAGAGTTCATGAATCATTGAACTCGTTAACGATCTTCACTGTTTGGTTTTTCCTTTGTCAGAAAATTGGTGAGTTCATGAACTTAAGAACTTGCTAAGAAGCCTATTGTCATTCTTTCCTTTGTCACATTTTTAGAAAACTAATCAAGCCACAGGCAAGGTTCGCGAGTTGATAATAAAAATTGAATCAAATTTTAGTAAACGATCTGGAAATGGTCAGCAAAATCTTGAAACTAGGCTTTGTGAAGATTTTGCAAAGGGTTCATGCACATTTGGGGATAAGTGCAACTTTGCACAGGGTGCTAGTGAGTTGCGGGATGATTCTGCTTCTGCTGCTTCCTCATTCATGTAACTTTTCATTTCATAGATTTATTTCTTTGAATAATTCCTAATGTGTTTTGTTCTAGGCCCTCTACCCTCTTGCTGCAGAGACAGAAAAATAAAAATAGAAAACATGAATGCACAGCAAACACTTGCTACAGCAAAGCATAAAAACATTATTGATTTTCTTCTCATAATCACTAGTTACATCGTGCCTCTCTAAATAGGACTTTCACATGCAAAATCTGCTAAAATAGATCACAGGAAGATTTTTTTTTTTTGTTTTTGTTTTATTCATGGAATACAGCAGAAAACTAAAACCAACATTAATTGCTTTATTTTTATTGTGGGAGAAATTACTTCATGTTCTTTCTTAGATGCTTAAAATTCTCCTTTGCTAATGCCTTTCCTGAAAATATATGTCAATTGGTCTTTAGATCTGCAAAACTCCAAATGGATTTCTCCATTGTTTACCAACTCTCTGATGAAATAAAATCTCATATCAATGCCCTTGCTTCTCTTGTGAAAAACATGATTTTTAGACAATGCAATTGTTGATTTGTTGTCACAAAATATTGGTGTTCACTCCTCCTATGCTTACAATAAATCTGTCAATACTCTCCCCATTCAAGCTACTAATCATGTTGCTAATGTGGCTGCTACATACTCTGCTTCAACTAATGAAAGTGTCACCATGGGTTGTTTCATTCATACCCATGAGACCACACCTATTACAAAATGAAAGACATATTCAAAAGTACTCTTCCTGTCATCAATACTACATGGAAAATCACTGTCAGTGTAACCAATCAAACCAAAATCATTAGTTGTGGAATATAAAATTCCATACTTTGTTGTTCCTACCACATAGTTTAATATTCTCTTTCCAACTTGCCAATGTGAGTCTTTTGGTGACTCCATTAATCTTGAGATCAAACTAAGGGTTAGAGCAAGAAGTTGAGTATAAATTTCACGGAAGTCTTCTGCAGATGAAAAATGTTGCTTGGAACGGGAGCCTGAGCCAAACGGTTGCCCATTACGAAACGGGTTCCCATTTACTCGAAGCTAAAATGGGCACCCATTATGGAATGAGTACCCATTTTTGAAAAGTATATTTTCTTTAGAAAATAGGCATGTAGCTTCATTTTAACAGCTACAAGCCATCGAAGACAAGGGAGAACGATGCCAAGAATGGGTACCTGCATTGGCTGACCACATTTTCCACCTCCAAACCATCCCTACCTCCTCAGATTGATTAACCAGTGCCCCAAGTTGCTTACCCATCCATTTCTACCAATTTTCATTGTTTTTTGGTTTGTATTTTGTTGTTTTTTGTTGTTTTTGCAATTTTAAACTGTATATATTCAATCTCAAATCAAAAACAAGTAAACTATAAGCAATGATTTGATACTCTGAGGATAGCATGTCTTTGTCATCTTTATTGACCATTAGACTTGCCACCTTTGTAATCCTAGACCTAGAAGGATACAATTTAATAGACAAAAGAGTTCTAGTCTTCTTAGGCCAAGGAGCTTCAATCATCACCAATATGGACGACATATCCTTTGAAAATTGTTTTATGGTCTACTATCTTCTTTGAATGTTCACATGAAGCTAGGTTGGAACCAAGGAATTAAATGGATCTATAAGTTTTTTTCATGAGGTGGTGGGAAGGCCTATTCTTCTTGTTGCTCTACTAGATCCAACCTATTAGGTAATTTCCCCATTTCCTCCAATAACTTCTCCCCTTTAATTATTTCTTCTATGGTGAGAGGATTGATAACATTAGATTTCTCCTCTTTATCCTTTCCATATGGGAGATCCTTTGACTTTTTCCTTTTCAACTCATGCCTCTTCTTGGTTATCCCTTGGATGAATTGTTCCTCCGTGTTGCTCTTACCACTTAAGCAAGCTAGTTGCTTCATTTTTCTCCTTATCCTTCTTCTCAAACTATTCTTCTATTAAATCCTTAACAACTTTTTCAATGTTGGAGAGGGAGGGTGGAGAGTTAGGAGGGGAAGAGGGAATAGACCTTAGAATAGAGGGGGTAAGAGAAGCTATTTCTATAGTTCCTTCCTTATTATGTCAAGGCATGGAAATTGTAATGAATAGGCATGGTTGAATCAATTGGAGGTGTAAGAATGGTTCCAAAAGAATGAGATTGGATAGGAATAGTAGATGTGGAAGCTTTGGGAATAGAGTCTTTCTAGGCTAACATCCTAACCTTAGTGGAGATGGGAATAACTGGAGGAAGTATGGGCTGCATGGTTGGATTCTTTTGCACAAGAAGAGAGGATGGGAGTTCAATAGTGGAAGGTTTCTATGGAGGTGGCTTGGTTGTCCCTCTCATCTTCTTCCTCAAAGGAATTTCTTCTTCCTCCACATCTCCTTATGCTCCTATAGTTTTCCTCTTGTAAGTTTTCTTGGCCTTTTGATTAGACATAAATTTCTTCCCTTTAGAAGCCTCCTCCTTAAAATATCAAGACTATTTTCCTCAAGAGCATTATCTAGTCTTTCAATATGAAGAATACTTCATGTCTTTTTTGATGTTGTGGAACAAAAGGAATTCTAAATTTAATCATCTATTAAGACCTTTAAGAATTTATAGCTTATAGTGGGTAAAGATAAAACTAAGTGCTTTTTGATGAGGTGTCAAATAGTTCCTCCCAAAAAAGGGTGCACAAATAAGTGTGCATTAAGTCATGTTTTGTAGGTGGGCTGATACAACATCATGTATGATTGGTTATTTAGTCATTAAATTTTTAGTAGTTATAGTACAACACTAACAAGCTTAAAGTCAAAACTACTCTACTAAACTTTATTTGCCATTAATGTAGATCTGATCTGCTCAGCTACTCCATTTTAAATATTTTTGCATTTATTATTGTAGGTTGATGATTCAAATGTTTGCATTGAAAGCAAAATATATCCTAGCTACTCCATGATCCAATATATTTTCTACATTTAATTTTAGCACGCACACATTCCCTTTGACAGGGATATTTGCTGACAACCCATGAGGGTGAATTTATTGTGAGAGATGACTGAGGTCAATGTAATTCAAAATCTATCTATGCATATTTGTAAGATGTATTGAGGGTTGCAAAATAGTTGCATGATAGTTGAATTTCTTGTTTTTTTTCTGTATTTTCAAACAAAGCCCTCTATGGTAACCTTGCCTTTTTTATGAAATACACAATCTATTTTACCTTTTCATGTATGTTTTTTAGCTCTATGTAAATTAGGATTGATTTGTATGTAAATGTTCGTTACTTAAAATTTTGTTCTGCTCTTACCTCTATTAGAATCAGCTAAACATGTGTAAGTTTATCAATTGTATCTAGTTATTTTGTGCATTCTTAGTATAGTGAGAGCTCCATAATCAAACCTCGTGTATCACCTCCATTAATTTACAATTTCATCCTCTTCCTCTTTCCACAACAGTGGATAGATTAGGTTTAGTCTTAGGAGTAGCTAAATCTCTTATTCAGGAACTAGCCTCTCTTTAGAGATTTGATCTCCCTACAGGGTCCCACATCTGGAGATCATCTCAATGTTTCACTAGATTGTTGGAGCCCTAAAAACCTTCAACATAAGGTGCAAATCCAAGGGACAAGATGACTTAATTAGGGTTTTTTTGGAGCCCCTAGAGATAGATGTCATCTTATCTTCTCTTTTATTATAAGAGACTCCTTCCTAGTGCTCCTGTTGTGAATGCTTCCTCTTTAGCCCATCCCTTGTGTTCATGTTGAATCCTATCAGATTATTAAAAGGGCTTCCACATATTATCATATCAAAACCTCTAATTATATTCATCATTTCATCAAGCCTCTCTCTCTCTCTCTCTCTCTCTCTCTCTCTCTCAATGGGACTCAAACATAATATCATAGGTGCACAAAATACAACTTACTATTATATCATGCACCCATCCACGAAGAGAATTATAATTTTTTCTAATACATAAAGGAGTGTCTAAACCATCTCCAATAAATAAGAAAAGAGGAAATGTGCATATTTAATGATGAACAAGTATTCAAGGATTTGAAGGAAATAGGTCATAGAAAAAATAAATTGTGTTGCATTATAGATCAGAATTTTGTTGTTTGGATATGTGCTCTCTTGCAATTTTGATGGGCCATTGTTTGGAAGTACAAATTCAGTCCTAGAATTGTCAGAATGTGAAAACCTTAATTTCAATGTTCTTTATTGAAGCTAAACATCTTTGGTCCTCATACTATATGAAGGTCCCTAACAATTCATGAAAGTCTTTGAAAAGATAGTGGAGTTTTGCACAAATATCATAGTAGATAGGGCCTCTGGATACAAAATGTTCTTCACTTTAAAGCTCACAAAAAAGCAATTTGCATACACACTCATGTCATGGGAGGTCATGATCTAATTCCAACAAGAACTAATGCACAAAAACCTAGTTTCATTGGCCATTATTTACCTACATGTGTCCCTAATTTATGACAATATATTATTTATTTTCTAATTTAAATGAAATGTACACAATTATAATTATATACACATTGAAACTTTTCACTAGATATAGGAGAACATAATTAAATAATAACTCTCCTTACCATATAACTTTTAAGGCCACTTCTACTCTTTCCTTGCAAACTCAATTCTTCTATCTAGATATCCAAACTAACCTCTCGTTTTCTTGAATTTATAATTCTTAGTGTTGCCTTCAACCCACCACCCTTAAAATGGAAAAACAACCCCATTTTATAGATTAAATTCTCATTCAACCACCTACCTCATTCCACTCTAATATTTCTAACATGTCTATATTTTGCATGTCTTATTTGACAAGACATGGACAAACTTTACTCTTTCTTAAGCTAGATGGCCAACTGCCCTAATCATTTGCTAAGTGGGTTGTTAGAGTTTTAGGTATTTGACATAATTCATTAAATGTAGAGGATACATGAATACCAATAGGAGAGATAATTGTCTTCATAGTTGATCATTATTCTTGCATTGGTTCTTTTACCTATTATTGCAAAATATTTAAGAAAAGTAGTCACTAAATCCAATCAATCATTTAACATGGTGTGGTAAATGAAAATTTATATCTTTAATTTCTACATACTTTCTCTGAGCTTTATCTTCTGAAATTATTTCTTTTGATGGGTTTCATAGTAATCTTTTTCTAAATCTAAGTGATTTCTTTTATGAAATTTGATTTTTGCACATCTTTTAGGCTTTCATTCAATCCATGTAAAAAGAAACCATGTTTAGCATGACTAATTAGACTAATAACACTAGGGTTGTAATTGGCAACATCCAAGCTTGCAACTAGTCCCATGTTGATTGTGCAAACAAATTTGCTCCATATAATCAGAATAATGTCCATAATGTTTAGTACTTATTTTTGCTAACCTCTTCAATTTGGGGGAACGTGACTATGAGAAAGTAAGAAAGCACCAATGTATTTAAATGCAAACAATTATAAAATTAAGAATTTGTTACCAAACTACCATACGACACTACAATTTGCAACATCCATACCTGCAATTAGTTCCATGCTAATTGTGCAAACAAATTTGCTACATAGAATCAAAATAGAAATAATGTCCATTATTTTCAATACTTGTTTTTGGTAGCAATGATCTACTCTACCTGAAGTAATGATCTTATTTGGATGCTAAAGGTCACGAACAACAACATCATATGGAAAACACTCAACAGTCTTTGCATCCGCAATATGACATGTCTAATAGATAGAGAGAAGATTGGTAGAGATCTTAGGAACAAAGAGGATATCCTCAATGCAACCATCTGCCAGCTAAATTGAGCCAGACCCCATAACTGGAATCTATGAAGAGTTTCCCACAAAAAATAAGAGAAGTGGTGCTATCAAAAAGATACTCAAGAAGATTTACTGAATGAGTCATGTGATGTGAGGCTCTTGTGTCAAATATCCAATTTGATGTGGATGATTTCAAACTTGTAGCAGTAAGGGTGTGGTCTTTGCTAGGTTTGGGAGTATCAATGTTGTGTTTCTTCATGGCTTCTTCAAAAGCCTCAATCCTTCAATGAAAAATCTTAATGTAATGATTTTGCATCCCCAAAAAAGTACATGGCCCTCTTTTTTTCTTCTTGGAGGAATTTTTACTTGACTTAGAAGATGTTGTGGTTGATGTATCGGATTTGGTCTTCTACTTAGATGATTTCTCATTACATGAAGATGATTCTTCCTTTGATTGTTTTGAATGCTTATTACCTTTAGCCTTAGATTCATGAACTACTAATGCTTGAGTTTTTCAAGAAGTGATAGATGATGAAAGTAGATTGTCATTGATGTCAAAAAGGTGTTGGTATTGATAGGAGTTGTTTATGGTTTGATATGATTGATAAGAGATGCTCTCATTTGATTAGGATATGATTGTCATGTTTATTTCAAAATGGATTCTTATGTTCTTGATTCATATTTGATCATGGTGTTATGATGCATTGATCATATCCATAGTACTTGTTTGATCAGTTTGTGTACATTCTTGATATTCACAAGACTACAAGATCGGGATAAGTGTGTTATAATGCATATGTTTTATGATACAAGGTTGCTGATAAAGTTCATCTTGTCATGCTTGATTAGTGTGGGTCATTGAGGCTTGTTAATAATAGATATAATAGGTTGACAAAGACATTAATGTTTATTAATGGCTGAATCAATGGTTATCATTGTGAATTGAGCATTTCACTTATTCTACTATGTTAGAATTTTGTTATCAAAATGCCTAAAATATTAATATCGTAACTAGAAGCTCTAAGTGTATACAAAGAGATTAAATGTCATAAAGTATGCACTTTATGTTATAAAGTAATGTTGACCTGCAAGAGCAGGTTATACTACTTAGAGCAACCTGGTAGAGGGTTTTAATTCATGGCACCTACCAACCCCTTCATATTCTATTTACCATTTGAATTTGGTTGAATATCCTTATTTAATTTACGAAGAGATTGATTTTAAGAAAAGCATTGAATATCATTTATATTAGAAAGGCTGATTTAAAGGGGAGCATGAAAAGGTTTCCAATGACTTTTATAAAGCTTTAAATATAAAACATTTTTTTTAAAAAAAGCATTGAATATGCGGAATGTGATAAGCCATTTCATGGTTTTATTTAAAATATTTTTTATGAGCTTTTAAAATGTTTTTTTGTGCTATTTTCTAGGGGGCACATTTCAAGGAGAGCTTTAAGGAGATTTTGGAAGATTTTAAGGAGATATTTTTTGGAATGAAAGATTTATTTCTAATTTTTTGTGGCATGGAAGCTAAGAAGGTGGAGGATATTAAAATGTTTTTTGGGAATTTATTTTGTGAGTTTTTAACTCATTTCTTTTGGAGATGGATTTTTTAATGGAGTTGATTTTGTGTAGAGAAGAAAATGATGAATGATTTTTTTTGTGAGGAGATGATTTTTATAAAAGAAATTTTATTTTTTTCTAAGGGCAGACATTTTTGTGAGAAGATTATATTTTTGAGAAGATGATGAGATTGATTTTTATTGAAGATTTTTTTTGATGCAAAGAGGATTTTTTAATGAAGAATATGAAGTCTTTTGTTGTAGATTGAAGAATTTTTTTAAGAAGACAATGAGATTTTTTATAGATTATGAAGGGTCAAGATAATAAAATGGCAAGAGAGATTAACAAAATGTAGAGAAAATTTTCATATTAGAATGATGGACATAAATTGTTTTGCAAAGATTGATTTTATTTTTGCACATGAATATGAAAATATTTTTGCAGAGGATTTTTACAGATTGCAAAATATTGTTGAAAGGAAATGGAAAGATAATTGAACAAGATGAATATGCAAAGGAGAGGAATTTCAAGAGATTTTTTGTTTATAATTTTTTTGCAGGTGCTCTATGAAAGAATGGGATTACAGGAATATGAAAAGACATTCAATCTTTATATAATAGTTTTTGCAGATCTATTGAATATGAATTTTGAGAGTGTGGTCTAATATGCAGTGAAGACATTTTTGAAGAATTATTTGGAAAGAAAGTACAGATGATATTGTGAGATCATGTTTATGCACGAATGAACCAAACAAGAATGAAGGCTTTATACCAAGAGAACTTACAGATTGAATAATGAAGACAATATGATGTTGATTATGTTTCTGGAGAATTGGTTGTGAATTGGTAATGAGGCTGAAATTCAGATTGGTGCAAATTTAGAGAAGACGGTTATGTAATGGTGCAAATCAGATTGTGTTAGAATCATTTCTTGTATACCTTGTTGTATTGTTTTGATGATGGTGATTGCATTTTCCAGTGAGGGTTGTACTTCAGTGAGACTTTACATTTATTAGTAAGACACATATTGTAGCCAATGAGGCTTCTTTGTAGCTAGTGATGCTTGCCTAGTCAGTGAGACCTTCATGTAAACATTGAGGTTTTGAGAGGTTTTGAATAATCCAATGAGGCAGTTTCATAGTGGTTTTTATTCCCCTTAAGGGTTTTCCACTCATCATATCTTGAGTTATATTTTTTTATGTGTCTTCATGATCTGTGTTTAATGTCCTGATTCATGCCTTCAATATTATAATTGTACATCTATGAGTTAATAAATAATTTTGCCTTTCTCTCTCTTTATCCTATAAGTCAAAATGATTAAAATTGTAAAATTTATACAACACCAATTCACCCCCCCTCTTAGTATTGTCCTAGACTCCAACAATAGAATCCATGGAGAGTGAAAAACTATTCAAAACTAGGCATACTAAATGTTGAACCAAGTGCAACCAGTGTAGAGTAAAAAGTAGAAGTGAAGACTTGATAGGGACCTTTTAACTTTGACAAAACCAAGAAGACACATTCCTTATCTATTTTTATTTTACCACAATCTTGAAGTTGAGTTCAAGAAAAGACTTGAACTTGACTAAGTAATCTTCAATTGAAGGAAAGGCATCAAGAGACAAAGTTGTTAATTCAACATCCAATTGAAGTATTTTGAACTCATCAACTTTACTAAATAAATCACTAAATTTGTCCCACATTTTCTTGGGAGTTGTACAATTACTTAGATGAAATTTCAAGTTATCAAATATATGGAGGCCACTAAATCCCATTGCCTCATCTAACTTATTCCCATAGACAAATTGTTTATTCTCCCTATTGAATTGCAGTTGTTGATCATTTAGCATTTTCCATAACCCTTTAGATTGAAGAAGTTGTTGTACTTTTCTTTTCCATGTCTGAAAATTGTGTGGTGATCATAGATCAATTTCAGGATCCATGCTGAAATAAAACACAATGAGGCATGTAAATTGTGCCAGATAGACACCCCAAGTTTGATTAAAAAATGTAAAAGAAGCCTCCCTAGAATTTGGCACTTTATAACTTAGTGTGGATTACACTAAAAATACTAAGGTTACATGAATTATTAATAACAAATGTTAATAGTAAATGGTAAACTAACTAGTCATGATGCTACCCTCAATAAAATAGATAGTGGTTTTGGCTTGAAACCATTAATAATAACCTAGTTACATAGAATTTAGCATAAAATACTAACATGAGAAAATCCTCCTCTAGTTACAAACAATAGAAACGCAATCAGTTGTGTTAGACTATACAAAGAGTGGAATGTTAAGAAAAGTATTTTGAAATGTTAACATAAACCTTTACAAAGAACATAACCTACAAATGGTGGTTTGGAATAAGTTGAAAGGTATGAAAAATAATTTAGTGTTGCGAGTGAGAAGAGGAAAAATGTGACTAAACATTTGAAATGCTAATATCAAAGTGTAATGGAACATCAAAGATTTAATGGAATAGCAAAAAATCAACCTTTGTGTATGAAAAGCATCAATGGAAAGATCTGTGTACATAGTGAAACTGCTAGCCGTGCCATGACCTATGGAAAGAGGAAAAACATGGGCAAGAGAGTGTGATGGAAATTGAATGCTAACTACAACTAGCACCAAATTCCTCAGCATTGTTGGAGGTCGTTAGTTGGATAAAACAAACCTGAACAAGTATGAAGAAACCCACGACCTCGATAACAAATGTAAACGGTGACCAATATGGAAAATTTTGACCTTACTAGAGACTGCCCAAATAAACCAATGAACTGTGGATGGAATAAAAATATCAAACCAGATGCCAAAAATATTAAAAACCTTGGCCAAAAGTTTTGGTGATGCTGCAAAAGAAAAGAAAAATAGTAAGCAACAAAACTGCGAGACCACGTTTCTCTATTGCTTCAAATAACATACTCCAATTTGATACTCAAAGTTGAGAGCACAATTACTACGTTGTTGACTTCAAATCAACAATCCAAACTACTGGCCCTCAAAAAAATCTATGGCTATTGAAGAAATCTTCTTGAAATGGAGTGTTGCGAGAACTTGAAACCACAACCCTTGCCCATGAAATGAGAAGGTATGTCAACATAGAATCAAGCAACCTCTGATATTCTGAGTGAACAATGACACTGCATGAAGAAACAACAATAGAGGAGTCTACAACCTGAAATCAACCTTGATCTCCTTTAATCACTTTGAGAATGAAGGTATTGGAAATGACTTGTAGGTCCAAGCAGCCAACAAACAAGGTTCCAGGTTCATTGAAAACTATGTGAGTATCTGGAATAGACCATGAACCAGGTACCATAATGGAATCCATGTATGGATGAGATGCGCTAGTCTAGGTGATGTCCATCATAGTATGAAACCCTCGATCCACACTAGGAACTAGCAAAAAATAAATTCACCCAAAAACTATGAACGATGACTACAAATCTTTAATTTCCAAAAAAAATTACATTTTTTGCTAATGAACTGATAGAGCCACACACCTATGATAGGGCTATACACAAGATGAAATTGAAATTGAGAATGAAATTTCAATTCTAGGCTTTGATACCATATTGGAGTAACAATGAAATGAATGTAATAACCAAAACTTCCACAAGATGAATGTGCACACAAAGTAAGAGCTAAAACTATCATAAAATCTATATGAATGTACAATGAACTCCTTGTATATCTAGGACAAGGACAAAGTGAGAAGGTTGGAGTCAAATAATGACTAAGCCTCCATGATGTGTGACACATGTAGAATGCTTGGGATAAGAGTAAGAGCATGTTACATATGTCTATAAGGTGAGACAGCTAAACCACTAAGTGAACTTAAGCTAGTGTGAATAGATCTACTAGGCTAGGAACTAGATAGAAGTAAAGTAGATGAATAAAGACTCTTTTCACACTACAATCCTATTTTCTTTGAAATGATGTTACTTCTTTTAGTCACAATTTCATCTCAAAGAGGGGCAAAATGTAGACACCTAACATTGACCATGTCCTAATAGCACCTTCGACATCACCTTGTGTCCCCTTGTGACACATTTGTCTTAGACCTTTTCATGTCCCTTTCCATCATCTAGTTAATTTCATGTCTCTTTCCATTTAACCTATTTATTCTATTTATCAATTTAATTAAACAAAGTATATTTATTTAATTAATCAATTTTCCCCAGGCTAAGATGCATACAAATAAACACATACTAACCTAGATTAATAAATTAGTAATATTGTGGGAGGAGTAGATGAAGAAGGCAAGTGCGCAGTCGGGAGCAAAGGTGCGCAAAGAGACTCGTGCAGGCAACTGTATGATAGGGTTTGCCTTGGATGCAATTCGTAGGGTGGTGAAATATGGTGTGCTTTTGTCGGAGATGGTAGGCAGTGATGGCATTAAGCAACTTATGCCTACTCTTCAATAGAGGATGGAGGAAGTTAAGCATCGGCAGGTGCAAGGCACTGTTAGGAATGAAGGATCTCCTTCCCCTGACCCTTTCACACTTGTGTCTCCCTCCTTTGGTGTGAATGCTCACACGATGGGCAACTATAGGTTATGCAAAAATTCTCTGAATCCTTACCATGTTTGTAGCAACTTTTGTAGGAGTAGCTCCTCTCCTTTGATCATATAGTAGACCTAGGGTTTGTCTCTATTTCTGCAATGATGCCCAATAAGAGCAATGCTACTATTCTAGATCCTCTACCCCCTTTAGTGGTTACACCTCCCTATCTGTGTACCTCTTGGCTTCTGGGTGACTGCAGGGTGGATTTGGCATTTGAACCCATTGATTATCATAATTCTGATGAGTGTATAAGGAAAGTCTCCTTAGACATTGGATCACGGTCTTTGATCTTTAGATCGGTGCAACGATGACCTTTGATTAATGATTTCATGGCTTGGTGCAAGAGTTCATGGGACAATCTGACTCTGCTTCTGTGGAATTACAGGATTATGGTTTCTTTTTTGTTATCTTTCAAATACTAAGAATTGCAAGTTCATCCAAGACAATGGAAAATGGTTTTTTGGTAGATCAGGCCTATTTATGTCCCCATGGTCCCCTTTCGTTGATCCTACAAAGTTCCAAATTTTTACCATTCCAATTTGGCTATGCCTTTACAATCTGCCTCTGGTTTTGTGAAACCTAATTCAAATTGAATCCTTTGTCAACCAAGTTTGAACCTTCATTAAAATTGAGGAAGGGGCTGATCCCAGAAGGTACGCCAGAGTTTGCGCACTGATTGATATTTCCAGGCCTTTGGCTCATATGATTCACATCAACTCATCTCTTGGCTATTGGCTACAATTTATTAATTATGAAGGGCTTCCTGAGAGATGCTTTAGGTGCAATCAGCTCAGCCATAACATTGTTGGTTGCCATTCCAAAAATAGAAATGATCAACAAGCCATCAATCTTAAGAAATGGGCTTGTAAGGAGAGCAATCCTGACGCTGATTTTGTTTAGAGAAATCATGGCATGTTCCTGGATCATTGCTCTTTGTCTTCCCCTCAAGTTGAGACTGATAAGTAGTTTGAAAACATTTCCCCTACAACCAATCAAGAAGAGGATGCACAACACCAGCAAGTGGCTAGGGATAAGCAGTTGAATTTAGGGGTCTCAAGGAATAAGGAGCAAGGTTTGGTTCTCTCAAATGACCAAGGCACTTTGGTTCAGGCAGTTGCTATGGCTAGCTCAAAGCATCGCTCCATTCCCCTCTTTCCTAGAAGGGATTCAAATTTGGTTAAGGATGGCAAACGTATCAAAAGGAAAACTAAAGCTGAGAAACTAACATTGGATGCCTAGGATGTTATTGATGAAGGCACTCAGTGGACGATGGAAGAACTCCTCACAAGAAGCAAAAGAAAACATTTAAAGAAAGGCTGATTTCCTGTGGCTCCATTAGTATATCTTCATTGGTTTTTTAAGTCTCTATGATGTCATTTCCTCTATTCCCTCTTGTCTCTTTTGCTCCCTGACTTCGGGTCTAAAGCATTCTTATTTTTGTGCTGTCTGTGTTATATGGGAGTCAGCCCTTAACCCATATCTTACGAAACAAAAAAAAATCCATTTTCCCCTTTTAGCCAAATTAATTAAATAAATTTTATTTATTTAACTAACTCAAACTTATCCTCCCACATCACCCTTCTCCAATAATTAATTAAATAATTCTTTAATTTGATTAATTATTGGGAGTCAATGTCTAGCTAAAGTTAGTTAGCCAAATTCATTGAACATGGACACTTGCACAAAATTCAAGCTAGTTTTACATCTCAAGCATCCATTTCATACCACACCTCCAAATCTCAACCGTACACATAAGGATACACCATAAAAGCCTCCATCCTTGCCCTAATGTTGTCTCATCAAATCATAACCATCCATTGCACTTCTTAATCTTAGCAATCCATCCTATCATTCAAAAATCTATAAATCAAACATCAATCTAGCCATTATGGGAACACACAAGAAAGTAATGTTATACTAGAGTGAGCAATCAACATATCAATAATTATTAAGAGCATAGCCATTGGAGCTTGGGTGCACTCCATTCTACTCTATCCAGGAGAAAGAATGGTTTTAGGTGAAGGTTTATGTCATTTGCATTTATCTTTATGTTATTTACCTTTAATCTTTTCTTATCTTCACCATCATTTCACCATCATGTTGCAATTAATGTGACTAGCCTAATCCAACTAACTCCATCCCCATGGCAATTAATTTCCTTCTCACTACTAAAGTTAATTAGTTAAATACCCTTAATTAATTAATGTAGACTTAAATATTTCTCTAACTAATTAATTTGGCTAAGAGGCATTATTAAGTTGTGACCGTGTTCACAAAAACTAAAA
The DNA here is from genome assembly GCA_027924645.1 of Cunninghamia lanceolata. NCBI lineage: Eukaryota > Viridiplantae > Streptophyta > Pinopsida > Cupressales > Cupressaceae > Cunninghamia > Cunninghamia lanceolata. The sequence goes on along the minus strand of BSBN01000937.1, from coordinate 8,366,154 downwards.
AGAGTCAAAAAAAAAAAAAAAAAAAAAAAATTTCTAAAGTAAGTGTTTTAAATTTAAAATTTAGCCCACATAATTTTATTAAATGAATGCACCTAAAATTTATAAAGTAACTACTTTATATTTAAAAAATATATAACCAACATATTTTTTAAAATGAAAGCACACAAGAATTAAATTTAAAATATATAACCGCCATAGTTTTATTAATTAATGGACATAACGTCAAAACCCACATAAAGTAACAAATCTATATAAATACAAGTAATAATCAGATATGAAATGAAATAAGGTAGGCAAAAGAATAATGATAAGTGGAGGAGTTATTTGAAGGTAACTGCCTTATATTTTATACATATTTGTATAAGGTTTCAATTTAAATTTTTTTTTTCTGCAAAATGAAATCTAATTTGTGGGCAGTTTAATTTTCTTTTTTCTTTTTTTACTGTAAATTAAATAGTACTTTTATTTACTATTGAGTTATTTCAATGAAAATACTCTAAATTAATGTTACCTTTTATTAGGGTTATCTTTTTTTTCTACGTTATTTATTTACTGTAGACTAATTTATTTTATAACTATATTTTCTTAGGTTTTATCATATGAAATACAAAAGAAGACAAGTGTATTGGACAAGGGTAAACGTAAGTGTATTATATTTTATTAGGGATACCTTTGTTTTATGTGTTATTTTATTTACTATACAATAATTTAAGTAATTCAAAACTAGGCACATCAAGAAGGATATCTCTATTTTAGATATATTTTTCTAAATATAAGTATGTTAGATAATACAATCACCCTTCCCACCAGCATAATGGTTACAAAGATGTGTCTTGTAGCCTGCACCAGAACCTGACTTATCTGACAGTGAGACTAGAGGTAAACCCTATTGCTTCTCTGGAAAGTCCTAATGTGTTTACTGGTTTTGGCAACTGAGATACAGCAGTTACTCCACCAGAAACATAATGAAGGTAATGGCAATCCTCGCCATGCGGGCATCCAGATGTATTACAATACAACAGACATACATTCAAATATGAGACCAAAAACTGTCATTAATAATTTAAAATGCCAGACAGTTAAATAGCAGAATCTTCTACATCTGTAATTGCAAAATTTACATGAAACCTTCTGAATATAGAACTACAATTCTTATGAACATATGATTTTACGCATCCTTTGAACAATGTGTTTTAAAAATAATTTTTGAACAACCAAAATATTCAGGTAGGGCAGAGGGCCTAGAACAAAACACATTAGGAATTATTCAAAGAAACAAATCTACAAAATGAAAAGTTACATGAATGAGGGAGCAGCAGAATCATCCCACAACTCACTAGCACCATGTGCAAGGTGGTACTTATCCCCAAAAGTGCATGAACCCTTCGCAAACTATTCACAAAGCCTAGTTTTGAGATTTTGCTGACCATTTCCAAATAGTTTACCCAAATTTGATTCAATTTTTATAATCAACTCGCTAACCTTGGCTGTGGCTTGATTAATCTCTTGAAAATGTGACAAATGATGGAATATATAGAAAGACAACAAATAAGATACAAAAGAAGGAAAGCATGACAATATTGGCTTTTTAGCATGTCCATAAGTTCATGAACTCACCAATTATCTGACAAGTACATTAAAAACAAAGGAAAAGCCGATGAGTTCAATGGTTCATGAAATCATCAAAATGCTGATGACCAAGTTCAACAAACCCCAAAAACTCTTGCAAGGTATTTTTTAATGCCTGTAATGTAGTGTTCCTTCATGGGATCTATTATTTCAAATGCTTGCACTCTATCAATGCACAAGAAAAATGAATTGCAAGTAGGCAAGAATTTAATGGAGCTGGGTAAGGATGGTGCAAGGGAAGAAAGGTGGATTTCTCATCCAAGTTGTAACCACTATTGTAGTGCTCAAGGATGCCAGTTTGCAGATAAGCGCCATTTTGCCAATGGAGAAAAGAAATTGTATTTCCAAATGAGGTACCACTTCTTCGAATAGGTATTACTACAAATTAAGGTGCTAGCTCAAAAGCAAACCCAAGCTACAAGACACGCCTTTGTAACCATTATAGTAGTTCTCAAGGATGCAAATATGGAGATAAGTGCCATTTTGCCCATGGAGAAAAGGAGCTAAGAAAAGAAAATGTGCTTCCAAAGGGGCCATTGCCTCATAGGTTGTTAACTGCAGCAGCAAATTTTGACGTTTTATCAAAAGCAAACATTATTATTGTTGATTCTTATGCTGGTGGCATAATTGGGAAAGATAGTGTAAACTCAAAGCACATTTACCGTGTAAGTGGTGTGACGTTGACAATAAAAGACGATTCTGATCCAAATTTGAAGACTATTGAGTTTACACCATCTTTCCCAATTATGCCACCAACATAAGAAGCAGGAATAATAATGTTTGCTTTGGATGAAGTGCCAAAATTTGCTGCAGCAGTAATTAACTTAGGAAGTAATGCCCCCTTTGGAAACACACTTTCTTTTCTCAGCTCCTTTTCTCCATGGGCAAAATGGCACTTATCTCCATATTTGCATCCTTTAGAACTGCTATAATGGTTACAAAGGTGTGTCTTGTAGCCTGGACTTGCTTTTGAGCCAGCACCAAAATTTGTATTAGTACCCATCCCAGGAGGCCGTACCTCATTTGGAAGCACATTTTCTTTTCTCAAATTCTTTTCTTCATGAGCAAAATGACACTTATCTGCAAACTGGCATCCTTCAGCACTACCACAATGGTTACAACTTGGGTGAGAAATCCACCCCATCTACCCTTGTACCATCCTTACCCACCTTCATTAAAATCTCACCTACATGCAATTCATTTTCCTTATGCATTGATAGAGTGCAAGCATTTCAAATAATTGATCTACTGAAGGAACACTTCAGAAACACCTTACAGGCATTAAAAAATACATTGTAAGAGTTTTCGAGGTTTGTTGAACTTAGTCATCAACATTTGGACGAGTTCATGAACCATTGAGCTCATTAACGCCCTTCACTACTGTTTGGCTTTTCCTATGTTTTTTATATACTTCTCAGAAAATTGGTGAGTTCGTGAACTTATGAACTTGCTAAAAAGCCAATATTATCATTCTTTCCTTCTTTTCATATCTTCTTTGTTGTCTTTCTATATATTCCTTCATTTGTCACATTTTTAAGAGATTAATAAAGCCGCAGCCAAGGTTCGCGAGTTGATTATAAAAATTGAATCAAACTTGAGAAAACAATCTGGAAATGGTCAGAAAAATCTCAAACCTAGGCTTTGTGAACATTATGCGAAAGGTTCATGTACATTTGGAGATAAGTCCCACTTTGCACATAGTGCTAGTGAGTTGCGGGATGATTCTACTTCTGCTGCTCCCTTATTCATGTAACTTTTCATTTTGTATATTTGTTTCTTTGAATAATTCCGAATGCATTTTTTTCTAGGCCCTCTGCCCTACCTAAGACTCTTGGCTGTTCAAAGATTATTTTTAAAATACATTGTTCAAAGGATGCATAAAATTACATGTTCATAAGAATTGTAGTTCTATATTCAGAAGGTTTCATGTAAACTTTGCAATTACAGATGTAGCAGATTCTGCTGTTTAAGTGTAGCATTTTAAATTATTAATGATAGTTTTTGGTCTCACATTTAAATGTTACACTGGATGCCCACATGAAGAGGATTGTCATTACCTTCATTATGTTCCTGGTGGAGTAACTATTGTATTTTAGTTTCCAAAACTTGCAAACACATTAGGACTTTCCAGAGAAGCAATAGGGTTTACTTGTAGTATTTCACTGTCAGATAAGTCAGGTCTTGGTGCAAGCTACAAGACACATCTTTTTAACCATAATGGTAGTGTTGAAGGATGCCAGTTTGCAGATAAGTGTCATTTTTTCCATGGAGAAAAGGAATTGAGAAAAGAAAATGTGTTTCTAAATGAGGTACCATCTCTTGGGATGGGTATTACTACAAATTTTGGTGCTGGCTCAAAAGAAAATCCAGGCTACAAGACACACCTTTGTAACCATTATAGTAGTTCTAGAGGTTGTAAATATGGAGATAAGTGTCATTTTGCCCATGGAGAAAAGGAGCTGAGAAAAGAAAGTGTACATAATTGGAAGCACACTTTCTTTTCTCCGCTCCTTTTCTCCATGGGCAAAATGGCACTTATCTCCATATTTGCAGCCTTCAAAACTGCAATAGTGGTAACAAAGGTGCGTCTTGTAGCCTGGGTTTGGTTTTGAGTCAGCACCAAAATTTGTAGTAGTACCCATCCGAGGAGGTGGAAACATTTGATTTTCTCAATTCCTTTTCTCCATGGGCAAAATTTCACCTATCTGCAAACTAGCGTCCTTCAGCACTACCATAATGGTTACAACTTGGGTGAGAAATCCACCCTACCTACCTTTGTACCATCCTTACCTAACTCCATTGATTTCTAACCTACTTGCAATTCATTTTCCTTGTGCATTGATAGAGTGGAAGCATTTCAAACAAGAGACCCATTCCCTCAGGTTCCTGCAAATTGGGACAGGCACCTACAAGCAATTTATCATTGTTCTATATTATATTTGTTGAATATGTCAATGTGCACCACCAAAATCTTCCAAGGTTACTTATTTTGAGGATAGCACACAAATTTCAACAAATCAATCTACTTATTTGATAGAGTGCCCCTACAGACCCGTAGAACTAAAATTGATTATTGTTATTATGTGGTTCAAACCGTCTATGGAGTATTGGGGATCAAAATTTAGATCTTTGTTGAAGATGAGCAATAGCTTTCTATAATCTGACCAATTATAAATCTGGAATTCTATAAGATCAAATTAAAATAATTAATCTTGGAGCAGTAAAAGTGCCAATATTAATGATTACTAAGCAAATCTTACCTGGCAAGGATTCTTTGTCATCTAATATGGTATGATATATTCTTAATTTGTATTGCAGACCACATTTTAGTATAATATTAGGTCTACTATTGTTGAAGAACGCTTCATCCTCTCCTACTCTTATCTGAGAAAAAATAAGTCTCAACAATGCAGCTATCTAAGATAAAGGCATTGACAACAGGAATCATATTCCCATAAATATGTAATTTAAGTTCAAGTCTACAGGAAAACTATGTTTTATGATGGGGACCACCATGCCTTAGGAAGTAAATATACAATTTTATAATACAATATTATTATTAAAATATATTTTGTAATTTACATTATATAAAATATATTATATAATCCTCTAGAAGAACTACATAACCCTAAATAAACCTATCTCGGTTGGTATATTTAATTAGTTCAATTAATAGACCCGAGTGCATAGGTCATGTTTAAGTGTAATGTGTGTTCTTTTAGAAGTTGTACTGTTTAAAGTCTCAAGTTTAGGGTTTAAGCTCTCAAGTTTGTGGTTGAGAGTTTAGGATATTTAAGTTGTGTTATGGGTTTGGCGTATAAAGCACAAAGTTAAAGTTTTATTGGTTAGGAAATTTAAGTTTATTGTCTTTGAGTTTAGAGTTTAACATTATACATCACAACACACAAGCTTATTTCTAATTTTAATAGACACGAACATTATAAAATGAAGTAGGTTAATGAATCATCTATCATGTGGATTTCTTAAATAAAAGAATAGAGCTAGTGACACCATTTCTTTTATAGGAATATCAAACCTGTAGTACTAGTACCAAGCTGCATTTTATATCATGCACATCTACATACATTTTCAAGAGCAAAGTGTCATTGATTGTTATCATTGGAAAGACAAAAGGTTATCATGGTGGGTGATCAAAGGAGCAAAAAATAGAAATTATAACTCTTCAATTTTGAAGATTGATAAAGGAACTCAATCAACATTACCTATAAATAAAAATGGAGACAACTTAACATGGGAGATCTAGATAGTGTTCCTAACATCTAAATATATCTTGAACATGTAGCCACAAAAAAAAAAGCTTTGAGGGAACATAAATTTTTTAAGTACACTACATATTATTCACATTAAAAAAATATAACTCAAATGACTGAATAAATATCTCTTTATATATGTAACAGAGTACAAGGGAGGTGTAATCCACTTATTTGTTTGTCATCTCCAAAATTCTAATGAAACAAACATTGAGATGTTCCACGGTAGCCTCCACCAAAAAAAAATTTCTCACTTAAATCCCGTTTCTTAAGCTTTCTCCGAATTTACTTATAAATGATGTTGATCCAACTCATTTCCCTATCTTCAATATTGAACCTTTAATTTCTACCTTCTACTTCTTCAATCACCCAACATAATCACCCTTCATCTTTCCAACGAAACGTGAATTGCAACTTGACAAGTTGTTTAATATCTGCATTATTTAATGCTTCATATGGGTTACATTGATTGAAACCACCCAAGAGACTGCACATCTTGTTAACTTGTTTTCCACATTTTGCAATACTTATCTATGGGACTTCTCATGAAAATAACATTAAAGTAGAATTACTCTTGAGAATGAACTAAAGACCACGTTCTACTTCATAGTAGGTTGTGTTTTCTATAGCTATTATGCTTTTTTTTATATAATTTATACTCATCCTGCATCAACTACACAATCCATCCACAACAACTAAACATAACTTGTCCTTTGTTTTAAATTATGGTATTAAATTATCATCTAAAAATTAACTAAAGTAGAATGACAGTATAACTGCCACTGCAATCATACATGATTTATAGTTATGCAGACAATTTTATCAAAATTATACATTCATGTTCTTTGGAACTTTTTTTTAATAGTTGTGGATGACCATCTGGGTCTAGATGCAATGTAGACCAACGTCTGGCTCTGATGTTTAATAGAGCTATGCAATTTTTATTTACATTGATGTACATTTATTTGAAATTACATGTGACTTTTCAATAACAAAAATATAATAGTATTTATATCATTTTTCAAGAGAAAAATTAACATCAACATGAATCACTTAGAATTGAAACCTAGATATTAGAACACAACATTAACAAAATGAGTGAGGAGTACTGCATAATTTGTATAGCAAAATGAGTCAGGAGAACAGTATAATTTTTATTCCACAAAACATAACCACGTGATTATTTTAAAAAAATAGTTTAATAAACTTAAAGTTTTCACAGTCCCATTATACAATTTTTTTTGGAAAAACTGTATATCAGTTCTTTCATAGCTTATAAAAACACCTTAGAGAAAATATTTTGATAGAAACACTCTCCAGAAAACATTTGACAAAAAGGTTTTTTTATAGTTAATAAAATCATCCTCCAGAAAATATTTGATAAAGAGTTTCTTTTTTTCCCATAGTTTTTGTTATATTTAGGTTTTAGGAGGATCTATCCACAAAATCATCATGTAGGTATTTAACCTCGTCTTCACAGTATATTCATAATTTCATGCATCAGAAAAAATATGTTTGATTGGACACACCATCATCCTCATCAAGTTAAACTTTTGAATACTTCTCATAATTTTTTTAAATGAAAAACCCTTCAATTTGTTTGGGAAAAACCTGTGTACACACTCAAAAACATCTAGCAACAGGTTTAAAGTTGGGTTACAGACTGTCGGGAGCAGAGCATTGTGCATTTCAATTACAGTACAAGGAAACAAGATATACAATTTAATCCTTCCTCTTCTTATCAGACATAAAAACAGCAGGAGAGTAAACATCATTTAAAGGCGTGGTTGAAACCAACGAAGCCTAGAGCAGCTGCAGGGCCTGCAACAATTGTTAATTTCAAGCAAATTAAATTAAATCTTTAATAGAAATTACATCCAAAATTCATGACAGAGTAGCCAAGAAAACACTTTTAAAAGCCACCTCATCTGCACCAATATTTGCAGTCTTCTCCTCTAGTTCACTTAGGTCTTTGACATTGAGCTGATAGAGCAACTTAATGCTTGTGATTGTCGAGCTGGGAGATACGTTCAAGTCATCTGTTATCATAAATGTAACAGTATCTTTCACATAATCATTGCTACTTACCCCAGCTGTAATTTGGCTACTGCTTTGACAGGCTTTGGGAGGAAATTCGACAGGGCAGTTCAGAGCAAATCCACATGCACAGATTTCGTCAGGGTTGGTACTGATATAGCGAACAACACAGTGATTGGGACGACCTTTCCTGCAGACATTTCTGTTACTGCAGAGACAGAAAAGACAAAAACAGAGAGCAGGCATGCACAGCACAAAAGAAACAATTTGCTACAGCAAGCATAAATATTTTATTGAATCTGCTTTTTCATTCTCCTTCTTCTGCATACGATTACAGACTACAATGCAAAAATCGATCACTAAACTTAAACTGCTGCAAACTGGAAGCTAAATTTAAATACTGAAATCATGCGGTCTAACTGAAGATTATTATTCATGCAAAAACTAAAAGACTAGAGTTTTATTTAGAACTGTTCTCATGCGGTGATTCATGCAAACATACTGGAGAAATTAGACTGCAGTTCTGACACTCCCTCTTAATTTCTACCACTAACTATTTCAGCATTTACAGTGTCCAAATTCTGTCTTAGATACTCAAAATTCTTTTTTGTTAATGCCTTTGTGAATTGCCAACTGGTTTTCAAATCTGTAAAACTCCAAATGGATTTCTCCATTGTTCACTAACTCTCTGATGAATCCTTCTGTGCTTGCAATAAATCTGTCAATACTCTCCTCATCCAAATTGCTTGACATGTTGCTGATGCGCCTACCACATACTCTGCTTCAGCTGATGAAAGTGTCACTATGGGTTGCTTTTTGGATGCCTATGAGACCACACCTATTCCAAAATGAAAGGCATGTCTAGAAGTACTCTCCCCATCATCAATGCTACCTGCAAAATCATTAACAGTATAACCAATCAAACCAAAATCATTAGTTGTGGAATATAAAATTCTATATTTTGTTGTTCCTGCCACATATCTCAACATCCTCTTTCCAACTTGCCAATGTGAGTCTTTTGGTGACTCCATAAATCTATAGATTAAGCTAACCCCATACATGATATCTGGTCTTGTAGCTGTAAGATACATCAAACTACCAATTAGTCTTTTGAATGTTGTAGAATCAACATTAGGCCCTTTGTCTTCTTTGCTAATTTTAGTCCCTGTAGCAACTGGTGTAGGTACTGAATTACAATTCAACATCTTGAACCTCCTTAATACATCCTTTGCATATTTAGTTTGACAAATAAAAATTCCCTTCTTTGATTGTACAACTTCAATGCACAAAAAATACTCCATTAATCCCAAATCTGTCATCTCAAATTTGTTTTTCATGCCGATTCAAATGTGTCTATAGACAATTTCCAGTGAAAATCAAATCATCAACATACAAACACACAATCAAAATCTGACCTTCTTTGTTGATTTTTGTGTACAATGTGGGCTCACTATTGCTTCTATCGAATCCATTGTTTGTCATGTATAAATCAATCCTGCTATACCATGCTCTTGGTGCTTGCTTGAGACCATAGAGGGCCTTCTTCAATCTGTAGACTTTTTCTTCATGTCCATGCACTTCATAACCTGGTGGCTGTTTCACATACACTTCTTCATCTAGGAAACCATTCAAGAAAGCTGATTTGACATCCATTTGATATACTTTCCAATTATTTTGTGTAGCTATTGCTAAAACCATTCTAATAGTATCAAGTCTAGCAACTGGAGCAAATATTTCATTATAATCAATTCCATGTTGTTGTGCAAAACCTTTTGCTACTAACCTTGCCTTGTGCTTTTCAATATTACCTTCTACATTAAATTTGGTCTTATAAACCCATTTGACTCCTATGCAATCCTTACCTTCAGGTAGGTTAATTAGATCCCACGTTTGATTTCTCTCAATAGCATTCATCTCTTCATCCATTGCTTCTATCCAATGTTCCTCATTAACTGCTTCTTCATAATACACTGGATCATGAGAGAAAAAGGCAAAATTTGAACACAAATCTAAATTCTCTTCTTCTTGATCATAAATCTCATTCAAGTTTCTCATTTTCTTACCTTTAAATTTTTATCTTACAGTGGCAAGAGTTGGATCTGATTCATCACTTACTTGTGAATTGGGAGTAGGATGACATGCATGACCAGATGATTCACCTTGTGCTAAGTTCCTTGGTGTTCTTATTGGAGTGCTTGTTCTTGCTTGTGGAGAGAATTGATCACCTTGCAAAATTTGTTCTTCAGATTCTTCTTCATTTTGGCGAATTGGTGCTCCAATTGTGATGGTTCTATCGATGCTTCCATCCCATGCTTCTTCTTCCTTAAATTCCACATCTCTACTAATAATCACTTTCTTTGAAATGGGCTTATACAACTTATAAGCTTTTGATTCTTCACTATAGCCAATAAAAATGCATTTCTCACCTCTATCATCAAATTTTCTTCTCAATTTGGGCTCCTATTCAGAATATATACTGCACATGCTACTACTTCTGCCCAATATTCATTTGACAAATGTTTGGCCTTCAACATGCTTCTAGCCATCTTCATGATTGTTCTATTCTTCCTTTCTGCTACACCATTTTGCTGTGGTGTGTGCCTTGTAGTCAGTTGCCTTTTAATGCCATGATATCTACAAAAATCTTGAAATTCATTAGACATATATTCACCTCCTCTATCTGATCTAAGTACCTTGATGTAAAGGCCACTCTGCTTTTCAACCATAGCCTTGAATTCTTTAAATTTTCTAAAGGCTTCAGACTTTTTCTTGAGAAAATATATCCAAGTCTGTCTGCTAAAATCATCAATGAAGGTTAGAAAATAAGTACTACCTCCAAATGATGGAGTTTGCATTGGTCCACATAAATCACTATGAACTAGCTCCAATAATACCCTTGCTCTATATGAAACTTCTACTAGAAATCTCTCTCTATGCTGTTTTACCAAAATGCAACTCTCACATGAATTTCCTGGCTGCTCTATTGGTGGTAATCCCTTCACCATATTTTTCTTCTGTAACAAACTCAAACCTCCAAAATGTAAATTTCCATACCTTAAATGCCATAGCCATGATTGGTCTAAAAACATGGTTTTGAAATGGGCTTCCTCTTCTCCTTGGATGCACTAAATTCGAAGAGGGAATATCCGATTCTTGGTCATCTCCACTTTTTCTATCAACCTATCATTTGGAAATCTATCTACTATTGTGCAAACATTATCCATAAAAGATACTTTGTAACCTTTCTATACTAATTGTCCAACACTCATAAGATTATGCTTTAGTCCAGGTACAAAATAAACATTAGGAATAAATCTTCTTTCACCATTTTTTACCAAAACATTTATTACTCCTTTACCCATTACATCCACTTTATTATCATTTCCTAATTTCACTTCAAATTTTATAGAATATTCAAGACTAACAAACAATTCTTTATTCTCTGTCATATGGTTACTACATCCACTATCTAAAAACCAAATATCTCTAGCATTTTCTTGAGCAATATGACAAGTGAAAAATAAGCTTCCAGAATTAGAATTAGATTCATTTGTGTAATTAGCATTCTGCTTGTCCAAAATACCATATGACACTACAATTGGCAACATCCATACCTACAATTAGTTCCATGCTAATTGTGCAAACAAATTTGCTACATAGAATCAAAATAATAATAATATCCATTATTTTCAATACTTGTTTTTGGTAGCAATGATCTGCTCTACTTGAAGCAATGATCTTATCTGGATGCTAAAGGTCACGAACAACATCATATGGAAAACACTGAACAGTCTTTGCATCCGCAATATGACATGTCTAATAGATGGAGAGAAGATTGGTAGAGATCTTAGGAACAAAGAGGACATCCTCAATGCAACCATCTGCCAGCTAAATTGAGCCAGACCCCATAACTAGAATCTATGAAGAGTTTCCCACAAAAAATATCAGAAGTGGTGCTATCAGAAAGAGACTCAAGAAGATTTACTGAATGAGTCATGTGATGTGAGGCTCTTGTGTCAAATATCCAATTTGATGTGGAGGAATTCAAACCTGTAGCAGTAAGGGTGTGGTCTTTGCTAGATTTGGGAGTATCAATGTTGTGTTTCTTCAAGGCTTCTTCAAAAGCTTCAATCCTTCAATGAAAAATCTTAATGTAATGATTTTGCATCCCAAAAAAAGTACATGGCTCTCTTTTTTTCTTCTTGGAGGAATTTTTACTTGACTTAGAAGATGTTGTGGTTGATGTATTGGATTTGGTTTTTGTTGTGATATTCACAACACGCCCCATTTTACTCCTTAGCAAAATGAGGACCCCTGCTGTGGCTGTTGCTTCTGCTTTTGTGTGTGTTGTTTTTCTTGGTGGTAAAAGGAAACAGAGGGGTTAAAATTGCAATATTTGTTAAAATAGAGAAAAAAAAAATATTTTTAGTACCAGGGCATGATATGGTTGGATTCCTTGTGAAAAATGAGCTAGGGTTGCTTTTTGAACCATCTTAAAATTCACCATATTTTGCAAGTTATGATCATTTTGGTAAAATGTACGTTCAGGTTTGTATATCGCTTTGCATATACAAATTCGTTTGTATGTGCAAAGTCACTTATACTTAGTCACATTTTACAATTAGGTTGTATATGCATTATTTGTTTGCATGTTGGGTCGTTGTACAGGTCACATACATTGCCCTTTGTGCATCGCTTCCATATACTAGGCCGAATGTATGTCTCTTTTTTTCTTGTATGCATTTGGTAAAGGTTTTGAAATATACATACAAGATGGACCCGAAGTGGTTTTAGGTTAAAATAAATTGATGTTTTGAATCCACTTTGTATCTCATGTTGTATGTTTTGGCAGGTCAAAATATACGAGGCCAAATATACATTGGCCATATACACCGTGCGGATTTGAAAGTTTTTTTAACAGGGTTAAAATTGTTGTACATTTCGGGTTTGTATATTTGTGCATACATTTGGAACATACAACATCCATATGCAAATGCGGACCCGAAGGGTTGTTTAAATAAAGTTAGTTGCTTGTAAGTTTTGAAATATACAATGCATAGGATACAAGTGTTCTATATATAATGCGGACCCGATGGACTTATTAAAGCAAATTAAGTCGTTGTATATTCGACGCTTGTATGTTTTGACATACAAGCGGAACATACAAGGCACTGTTCACATACAAGCCGGATTCGAAATAAAGGTCCAAAATAGAAAATTCATTGTATATCAGAAAATACATACAAGCAGAGCATACAAGTCAATATACAATGCCAATATACAGAGCGGACCTGAAAAAGTCATTAAACATTGTTAAATCGATGTACATTCGGTGCTTGTATATTTGGACATACAAGGTAAAATATACATTGGCAGTATGCATCGCGTGGAATTCAAATCTTATGAAACATAGTAAATTCATTGTATATCTACGGATTTGAAAGGAGGGTTTCGTAAATATACAAGACCCGATATACAGTGCGGATTTAAAAGTTTTTTGAAACAATGTTAATTCATTGTATAATTCTGGCTTGTATATTTCGACATACAAAACTGACATGCAACAGTTTATACAAGCCAAAATCCAAATAAAATAGAATCTTATTAATGCAGTGTATAAAACCCGAATGTATATCCTAAGATACAAAGCCAAATATACATTGACAATATACAGTCGCGGAATTGTTATAAAAAGGAGTTAAGTGCTTGTATTTTTTTGTGTTTGTATGTTGTGATATACAAATGAAATATACAAAGGCGACATACAAGCCGTGGAATTGAAAAGAGGTTGGAATCCGATTAAGGCTTTGTATCGCATCCGACTTGTATATCGGAGGATACATACAAACTAAATATATAATGTGGACTTGAAAGGTTTTTGAAACAATGTTAAGTCGTTGTATAATTTTGGCTTGTATATTTACATATACGTTGCGATATACAAATGGCATATACAATGTGGAATCGAAGGAAAAGTAAAATTTGGTTAAACGCTTGTATAAGGTCCAAATGTATATTTTGGACATACAAGCCAATATACATACAACGAAATATACATTGGATGGACCTAAGGGGATTATTAAAGAGAGTTAAGTCATTGTATATTTGCGCAATGTATATTTTGTGATATACAATGCACTAATACAGGCTGGATTCGAAATGGAAATTGAAAATAGATAGTTCCTTGCATATTTTGGTCCTTGTATATTCGATATACAAACTTGATATACAAGGAAAATATGCATTCGCCACATACAAAGATTTAAACAAGGAAATGGGCGGGAAAATGAAGCGATAGCAATTTGAAGCATTTTGGAGCCTGATTGTATATTTTTGGTCAACGATGGTTGACTCGACTGGTTTTAGCACTGTATATGCATTTTTTGGACGTGATTTTCACAGATTCAAGGCCCAATGGATGTGTTCACACAGTCATGACTAGATTTGACAGTTGTTTTCCTTCCTGCAGGTTTATTAAATGATAATACTTATTGCTTATCTATTTTTGCAGGTTTGCAATTGAGGAAGGAGTTGAAACTTAATGGTGATGACATCACGAAGGAAACAAATCAGATCTCGGAGGAAGCAGAAGGAAGATAAGGATGAAGTGCGAAGAAGTCAAGGGCCTTCATTGATAAGGACAAAATGTAGCTGAAGGCATTATGACAGTAGACATCGGAAGTTATTATTGAGCTGCTAGGGTTTCTAGGAGGGCATATTTCGCCCAGATTTGATGTATGCTTAGAGATATTTTGGGAGACTTGTTCTCCAGCATTTATTGTTGTAACCAGAAGTTTGAACCATTGTTTAACTAGGGTTTTGAGTTGTATTGAGGACAATCAAAGTCTATATATTGTGCCTCTCTACATTGTAAAACTTTACACAGGGATTTTTTAGGACATTAGGATTTTTTTTAGGATATAAGGATTTTTTAGAATAGATGGACCTTTGAGTTTAGAAGTGGAAGATGGAGGTCGCCTGTGTCTACAATAAGGAATGCGTGGAACATCTAGCTTCCTTACTATATCTGTAAAGCTTGTAAGTTTTCTATAATTTGATCATTGAAGCTAAGAGTCATTCAGACATTGTAAATCTTATATGACTGTCTATTTCTAATACAATTGAATCTAGAATTCTACATCTATCTTCTGAGTGTTTTCTTGCTCTTCATTGTGTTTGAAACGTTTTCTCTTAGAGCTTGCAATTTTAGGTGTATGTTTGTGAAAATGCTCAGAGCTTACATTTAAGGTTTTTTATCTATGGATTTGATCAATTTGCTGCAATACTTATAAAGTGTATAACAGAACAATTAGATCCTTTGGTAGAATGAATGATGTTTAGTTTAGATCTTTCTAACTTTTCCCAACCCATCTAAAAATACTTAGCTTAAAACGTAGAAATTTGAAGGAAATTTGTCTCATATTTGAAAGGTATGCATAACTAAGTTGAAAGTAGACAAGTTTTTCATAAATATTTAAGAGGAGAAAACTGCAATAATTCAAGAAGACCATTTAAAAGCTTTGCAGCATAGCAACACTTTTATGCAAAGGAATGAACAACATGCTAATATTTATGATCTTTTTGCATAATTTGAGTCCAGTTAACCAACAGGAAACCCTAAATCACGTAAGGCCTCTTGCACATTACAGCTTCACATCGACCAACTGAATTTTCCCAACAGGTCAAGACCTGACCATATTAAACTTGGGATTAAGCGAATCTTAACCGATTCCTTCATATCTTTCAAGTCAGTTTTGGTTCATTTTATGTGAATTTTAACTAATTGTTATGATTGCATCAAAACCATCATCAACAGTTTTCTGGCACTAGAAGGAGGGCCTGACTTGAGTTAGGAATTGTTTCAAGAAAAAACTGGCTAATAACAGTGATAGGGTTCTTATGAGATATATCAAGACTTTCATTGAGTACTCAGGAAAAACTTTGGCCAAAACAGGCCATATGTTCAAAATGGAACATTCTTAAGCCAACCCGGGCTCTTCTATCATTTGGGCAAATAGGTTCATACAGAACCAGGACTAACGGACCTTATCGCTACCTGATTCGGGTAGAACAAATAGTGGCCAAAAGGCCTAGTGGGTCAAACGGACCAATACTCTATCTAATCTGGGATAAATAAACATAGCAGCCAATCAGGCTAAAGAGGACAGGAATCATTATGCTCTGGCCAGAGACTTCTGACTCCCTCAGGACCAATATAGGTTCATGAGTCACTTCCTGGGGACCACAATCTGCCTAGACACTGTACTAAGGATGTTGACCAAGGAACACATAACATCAACTTGTACTCACCTTAGTTTACAGCAAAGTTGGGTACAAGTAATCCACCGTAGGGATTCTTCTGAGTACTAGGAGAGTTCTTAAGTTACCTAGATAACCTTTAAACTAGGGATTGAGATTATGAAGTTGATTATAAAGAAGTATACTATATTCGAGGGACCTGAGTACTGGGGGCGTCCTTCGCTGTCCAAACTGCCTACATACCCTGTATCCACGGGATCAAGGCCCTCTTCAGATGTGATCTACATGACAAATGCGAACATGTACTTTTGTCTTGCACTATGTTTTATGTAACTGTGGTTGGTACACAGTTTTTCACCGACTGCCCACTCACTCAAGTGATACAATGACGGAATTCTTAAGAAATTAGTTGCAAACACACCTCCTGGGAGTGTTTGGTGTTTAAGTTTTCAAGTGTGAATAGTTTACCTAACATGCATATTTCCTCGATGAGGTCTTCCCATTGATCGTCCTACAACAATTTTTAATATTCTCACTTTTTTTTTGGTTTTATTTTTGGTTAATCTTTTTAGTGAGGTATCCAAGGAGATTTTCCCTTCCTACAGATTTAACTTTGACATGTTCCTTATTACTCCTCGATGATTTAGAGGGATGGTGCCCAGACATCGTTATTGCAGCTATGTTAGGCGTGAGGTACTTGGTTCAACGCGAAGGCATTACCCATAAACGTGACCCAGAGGTACCGTAAATACCGAACACTACGAATGTTTGAGTTTGGACGCTTATTTATAAGGTTTACCTATCTAATGACAAGGGAAAAGCTTGCATAATAACAGTTGATAAAGGGAAATACTACCTTAATCACAATGCAGATAAAAGATGCTTTATCATAATGAATAGAACTAGAACAATAAACTTAATCAATTTCATAAACATATAACTAGAAAGACACTTATATTATCTCATAAATATAATAATCATGTTTGATCATTTTATAATCTAACATATGATATGAATTCACCAATTATTGATTCTTGCACTTTTGATAAGATTCATAATATAAAAGATATACATAAAAGATATACATATCTGTCCCTCGTACCATGTATGTGTGAAAATGCATATATATATCATGTCAATTTGAGATACAATTTCTTGATACTTAGAGATTATAAATAGGTTTACTAAGAGGTATACTCTTGTAGATTTGTTAATTACTATGACACAAAAAAAGGAAATTCCTTATAATGACATTCATAATCTTGGAAAAGATAGAATTCTTTTAGTATTCACTTGATGTCTTTGAAAGACTACTTGTTGTAGATGTTATACTCCACTCCTTGCCTATGATATCTATAGAGATTTTGGAGACCCTAATTCTCACATTTTATTAAGCTAATTCTTTTATGCCTCTTTTAACAAACTTAATAATACCCTTCGAAATATTTCATCATAAGCCATGTTTACAATTAGTTCTCTTCATTTTGATAATAGATTACTAAGTATAATTTGAAAAATTCATGTAAAAATCTCTATAAGTGTATAAGCTTAATTAATTATTCAAAATTCTTATGAAAAAAAATATTAAGAGAACCATTATTATTTCATTTTAATTATCTATCTTAACTATATATATATTCTCTTCTATACAATTACTTTATTTATTTATTTATTTTATTAACCTTCCACCAATTCATTATCTTTAGCCTTTATTTTATTTTTATCTACATTTTCCACCAATGATAACTAACGTGAAAGACAACCTAGATCAAAATTCTTTTTCGTGTTCCAAACATTTATTTTGATTCCCTAACTTTATCCAGACAAAGTCATTACTTAATTTTCTCATATTTTATGAATTTGCAGCTATATTGCTTTGCTATGTACACGCTCATGTAAAAATTAAAAAGGTTATATTATTTTCCATGTTCCAAAGGTTTATTCAATTCCCTAACTTTCATCCAAACAACTATTAGTTAATTTCTCACACTCCATAAATTTGTAGCTATACTGCTTTGCCACATATATGCTCATTTTTTTCATGTGTTCTCTTTGGTCTGTATGCAAGATAATGTGCATTGACAAAAATTTCTATTTTTGTTGAGCCTTTCTTAACAATTTCTCAACCTCATAATAAAGACAATCTATCATTTGGGTTTTAATATAATATGTAATTTCTATGTGCATCTATATCTTACTCCTCATTAGTTAGAATACTTTGTGTGAAACAATTGGCATATCTACCATAACATGTCATGTCCCTCCCGCTTAGGCCCAAAAATGATATTAGTTTTTTATGTAATTATGAATAATAGACAATTTGGTTTAAACGACACTATTCCTCATGACTATCTTTTGCCAAAAGCTTTCTACTTGATTGAAAGTTGATGCTAAGATGCAACTTCTCCGTAGAGAGAAAGGAATGAATGCAAGAAATTAGTGTCCCCAGACGACCAAAAGTAGGTCAAGTGGACTTAAAAAGATCCACTTTCAATAAAGAAGTATTGCAGTGAGATGACCTTAGGTTATGAAACTAAACTTAACATTGAGCACTAAGCATTAAGAAATGTAGTAAAAACAAGGGAAAATCTAGAGCAGTTGAACCCCATTCATAAAGAATGAGTATAAATTGTCTTGTGAGGGAAGGCCCGCTCAATGAAGCATGGAATATATGAAGATTAAAGCAGAAAAACAGGATATGAAACCAGTGAAGTCACATGGTTGTAGTAAGACTCGAGCCAAGAAAATCAACAATATCACCATCTATCACCGCAAAAGCACTAACACAAGATTTAATAATGCTCAAAAGGGATGTCCAGTGCTAAAGGGGCCACATTGTACAATCTTTGGAGTAAGTTGGGTGCTTGCCTAGAATCTCTCCTAACCACGGCCAATGAAGCTTGGTGACGAGGAAAACCTGATAATGTGTGCCTTCCTCTATCAGCCAAGATGTGTACAAGGGGAAAACGCTCAACATTGAAACGAACTCAAACCATTTAAAAACTAGATCAACAATTTTGTAAACAATCCCATAGAAGGAATTGAGAATTGTAGAAAAAACATAATATTCACCATTGCCTTCTAAAACTTCTCGAGAATATAACCTTTAAGTATCATTAATGGAATAAAATGCACACTATATTCCATTAGTGTGGGTAGTTTACAACTTAACAAAATGTATGTAAGGGTTTTCTGGATCAACCTGAGAATAACATTAAAGTTTCCATGTTTCAAATCTTACTACTTGACACATCAGATGTTAACATCCTGCACATGTTGATTTGAAAGATTCTTACATAGTGATGCACTGCAAACATTCAATTCTTCAACGTTTGACACCGTCCCAACTGCTTGTGGCAAAATGGGAGTTTTGGTGCACAGCAAAGACGTCATAAAAAAAAATAAGGGAAATGAAAAAAAAACAAAAAAAAAACACGTGATCTGTTTGACAAAATGCCTCAAAGAAGTGCGGTATCATGAAATGCAATAATTGTAGGATGCCAGAAAATCAAGTATCGCAGAGGCTTTAAAACCCTTCAAACAAAAACAATCGGCAAGAGTAAAACCAGACTTGGCAACCGTTGCCAGCATCTTCCCAGTCTGCGTGAAGATTGGGGGGAGTTTTCAGACGTGTATTCAAAAGGTGGAAGCACAGACAAGTCATGAACTCTGTTTGACAAAACGACTCAAGAAAATGTGATCTCACGAATTGCCCTGGTAACAGGGTACGTTTAACATGGGTTTGTTGGAGAGGCCTTAGAAATTTATAAGCAATACAACTAGCGAATGTAAAGGCAGCCTCAACCATTGCCAACATCCTCCGTAGCTCAACTTAGACAGAATGGACATCCATCAATCCATAAGGAACAGAGGAATTGTCAGTGTGGACGCACAGCAGCCCAGCTGAGACGTCAGCTCATGAAATGCAATGATTGTATGATTACACTAAATGAATTCGTTAAAAAAGGATTTAGAAATTTTTAAATAAATGAAATTGGCAGGTATAAAGCCAAATTCCACAACTATAGCTAACGTCCTCCCTGCCGGTGCTTGGTCACAGGGTATTAAAACAGGGTATGCGATAGGATATGGACGGCAGAAAGCTGAGGGCTGGGGGCAGAGAGGAGAGGCAATTGGGTTGAGGGGGTTTATTTCAACAAATGCTACCTCTATTCATCAAAAACTTTCATAAAAACTTTGACATAGTCATTAAATTTGCAACATATCATCAACATGATTTTGAACTAAAATTAATTAACAAAATGCAAGAACTAGTCATTCAAGATAAACAAAACAAAAGTAATGAAGGAGAGAGCTCATACAGATTTCTCCAGCACTCCCAAACTAGAGATCCATGTTTTTCCTTCCTCAAATTTCAGGCAATTTATAGAAAACTTGACCCTCATGGATGAAACTCCAAGTCTTCAGTCAAGTCTTCATCTTAAATGCTCCTCTCCATTTTCAAGATTGCTTATTTAATGCTTGTGGAAATGGACTTGCAAATCTTCAATGGTAGTAAATTTAAGAAGAAAATGGATTCGTCTCATAAATTGGGGGTTTGACTTGAGGAATGGAGGGAAGGTTCCTTATTAATGCTTATTCTAGAAGTGTGGTCCATTGTTGAAATTTGTTTATTATTTGTATTTTTAAATGAATCTATATTTCTCTCATTTAGTTTTCTTTCAAATTCAAAATTCAAAATATTGAGTTATGACAAAACGTAACAGTATCTTTCACATAATCATTGCTACTTACCCCAGCTGTAATTTGGCTGCTGCTTTGACAGGCTTTGGGAGGAAATTCTACAGGGTAGTTCAGAGCAAGCCCACATGTACAGATTTCGTCAGGGTTGGTGCTGATATAGCGAACAACACAGTGATTGGGACGACCTTTTCTTCAGACATAAAACGAACTTGCCACATTATCAATCAGAAGATTTTGGGGGGAGTATTTTGACACAACTTTAGGCTCTAGCAGCTCAGATTTGTCACCATCCATGTACAGGGCAGGTAGCTTAGCCATAGAAACATATAGACTGCTAACAGAACCGACTTTCTTTGAGCTTCCTGATGCTGAAAGTAGTTTCATTACTGAGCCTAGTGGCAAAGTAAGAAAGTTGAAAAGTAGGTTCAAAAAATCCTTTCCAGCCTCGGCATAAATTATTTTACTGCTTTTCTTGTTGATCAGAAGCCTGACAGTCATGCCTTGAGAATTCTTTTCTGCCATTTCAATTTGCTTAGTAAGATTAGAGGATGACAATCACAAAATAAGTATTAGGTCAATCTCACCGATATATGAGAGATTGCCTATTTCGTTTAATTTAGAGGGGATGTATCTGTTCCGTTAACGTACAGAGTGTCCATTTGGAGTACCATGATGTAAAACAAATTACACCTGTCAAAAGAGCTTAATCTCCTCATGTTTGTAAGCTCAAACTAACTCTTCCATCTTAACAACACATAAATATTTGGCACCTACTATCTTGAACATAGGTGAACATCAAGCAAGTCCTACAAGCTTCTCACTAACTTCCCATAATTTTCTAGCTTTCTCAGAATCACTGGCTTCTTTAGATAACTGATTCTCAAATGAAGCTCTGTCTTTGTTCCAGATCCAATATACACGTGATTTGCTCAAACTTGGATCACCAACCACCTGCATCACATGCAATTGCAATCAAATTCTCAAAAATAATGAAGCAAACCGGGTGAAATCTATCAAATTCTACTTGTTATGAACAGGAGAAATGCATACCTTTGCAAGTCTTTGTCCTTCTTCCTCCTCTGAAACAAATCCTTTAGTTATATATTTCTGAAAGGGTGGAAAAAGAATCCTTAACAAAGGAATATGCCCACTGAACAATCCTGTAGTAGCAATGCATCCTAGGTATAATGATGGAAATGTGATGCCAGTGTCTTCATGATAGCGTCTGTGAAATTCCTGCATAGTTAACATGTTACAAACTTTACTGTCCTTGTATGCTTTTGCTCCATCAAATTCACCCCCGTCAATCATGGATGGGCTATTGACTCCATTCAAACCAATGGCAAGATTAGCCTTTGGTGGAACATTCCCGCAAGAGTATTTGTATTACCTGTTAGCATACAGATATACGTTACAAAGTTCTGCATTCCCCTGCCTAACCCAGAGAAAAGGATATTCCAGTTTGAATTTTTTCATTAGTTTGGCTAGTTCTAAATTGTATGAATAAAAATTAACCAGAAGTTAGACTATGGTTTTCTATAGATTGTCTACAAAATGTCACGAGTGTATATTAGAATTATTTTTGGCTATTTCCAAACTTCTTGAGAATCTATTTAAGGGTCTTGGACCAATAAATATTAAAAACTATAAAGACCAACTCGTGTATAGAAGATACAGATTTGTATTTAATTTAAAAATTCAAAATGCTTTTAGAGATTCTGTAGCTGTCAGGAGAAGGTTTTCAGTTTTCCTGATCTTACAGGTGCCTTCTGTATTATAGGTTATCACAAGCCATGCAATTACTGTCTAAATTTCTAAGGATACACATTCTTTTACAGGGGCTTAAAATAAACCATAAGTCACACAAAAATTTGGTACCAAAATATTAAAAAAAGTAAGTTGCAATTAAAAAGGAAGAGATTAAGAAGTACCTATAATCGATCCTACAATTATGATCCTCTTTGAGCTGAAATCAGATTTTCTCATGTCCTCTAACAACAATCGGGATAACAGAAAGTGACCCAGATGGTTTGTGCCCACACTCAACTCATATCCCTGAGCTGTGAACCTTGGTTCCTTGGCAGTGGGCAAATAAACTGCAGCATTACAAACCAACACATCTAGTGGCCTTTCAGACGGCCTAAAGTTATCAACAAACTGTCTTACACTTTCTAGACAAGACAAATCCGAGTGAATGACTCTGCAATTCTCTTTAAGAATCCCAACAGATTTAGCAGCCCTCTCTGCCTCAAGGAAATCTCTACAAGCCATAACAATATGCCATTTCCCAGTCTCTCCGAGAGCTTTAGCAGTAGCAAGCCCTAAAACAGAAGATGCACATGTTATAATAACATTACGCTTTCTTGCCGTCTTTTTACTCCCTAGGGTTTCTTGTGTTACCACTGGTGTAGCCACTGTCTGTGCCCTAATCTTAAGGATATGGGTGTTCCTTTTTAGAGCTCTCTGCTGTACAAGAAAATAATATATTAATTTATCTAGCCCTCAGTTCTGTAAAATTCTAATGACTCTGTATAACTCTCTAAACTAAAATCATTCTAAAAATTCAAATCACTATTCAAACCCAACAGGCAAATAATAATGGTCATAGTAAAAATGAAGTACTGACCTTGCCTCGATACCATGTAGACTGAATTCTTGTTTCCCATGTTCCACCAGTGACAACCCTAGGAAAACGGAATCCCTTGCAGAACCTGTATATCCTCCCTACAACCAACAACATTTTTATAGTGAAACAAACAATTTGGGTACCATGAAAGCGATTTTGAATTGACACCCACTTAAACAAAATCTATGAAGTACCTCCTTTGGGAAAGGAAATGTTCGGGATAGAGAAGATTTAATGGTTGTTTGTGAAGATTTTGGAAAGAGCTCATGCACATTTGGGGGTAAGTGTAACTTTGCACAGGCTGCTAGTGAGTTGCGGGATAATTCTGCTTCTGCTACTCCCTCATTCATGTAACTTTTCATTTTGTAGATTTGTTTCTTTGAATAATTCCTAATGCGTTTTGTTCTAGGCCCTCTATCCTCTTGCTGTAGAGACAGAAAAATAAAAATAGAAAACATGAACGCACAACAAAGCATAAAAACATTATTGATTTTCTTCTCATAATCACTGGTTACATCGTGCCTCTCTAAATAGAGGCCTTTCACATGCAAAATCTGCTAAAACAGATCACAGGAAGATTTCTCTTTTTCTTTTTTTCTTTTCGTTTTATTCATGCAATACAGAAAAAAACTAAAACTAACACTAATTGCTTTATTTTTATTGTGGGAGAAATTACTCCATGTTCTAACATTCCCCCTTAATTTCTATCACTAACTACTTCAACATTTACAATGCTGAAATTCTTTCTTAGATGCTTAAAATTGTCCTTTGCTAATGCATTTCTGAATATATCTGTCAACTGGTCTTTAGATCTGCAAAACTCCAAATCGATTTCTCCATTGTTTACCAACTCTCTGATGAAATGAAATTTCGTATCAAGATGCTTGCTTCTCTTGTGAAAAACATGATTTTTAGACAATGCAATTGTTGATTTGTTGTCACAAAAGATTGGTGTTGACTCCGCCTATGCTTACAATAAATCTGTCAATACTCTCCTCATTCAAATTGCTTGTCATGTTGCTAATGTGGCTTCTACATACTCTGCTTCAGCTGATGAAAGTGTCACTATGGGTTGTTTCTTTCATGCCCATGAGACCACAACTATTACAAAATGAAGGACATATTGAAAAGTACTCTTCCTGTCACCAATGCTACATGGAAAATCACTATCAGTGTAACCAATCAAACCAAAATCATTAGTTGTGGAATATAAAATTCCATACTTTGTTGTTCCTACCACATAGTTCAATATTCTCTTTCCAACTTGCCAATGTGAGTCTTTTGGTGACTCCATGAATCTTGAGATCAAACTAAGGGTTAAAGCAAGAAGTTGAGTATAAATTTCGTGGAAGTCTTCTGAAGATGAAAAATGTCACTTGGAACGGGAGCTTGAGCCAAATGGTTTCCCGTTACGAAAGGGGTTCCCGTTTACGATCGGGCACCCAAAGCTAAAATGGGCACCCGCTATGGAATGGGTACCCATTTTTGAAAAGTATAATTTTTTTAGAAAATAGGCATGTAGCTTCATTTTAACAGCTACAGGCCGTAGACAAGGGAGAACGACGCCAAGAATAGGTACCCACATTGGCTGACCCCTTTTTCCACCTCCAAAGCATCCTTGTCTCCTCGGATTGATTAACCAGTGCCCCAGGTTGGTTACCCATCCATTTCTACCAATTTTCATTGTTTTTTGCTTTGTTTTTTATTGTTTTTGCAATTTTAAACTGTATGTATTCAACCTCAAATCGAAAACAAGTAAACCCTAATGCATAAACTATAAACCTTTAATTCAGAAATGGTAAACCCTATTTCATAAAGACTAAACTGTAAAACCCTAATTCACAAACTAGGGTTTCATAAATAGTTAAATGTAAAACCCTAATTTATAAACACTAAACCCTAATTCATAAAGTAGCATTTCATAAATAGTAAAATGTAAAACCATAATTTATAAACACTAAACCCTAATTCATAAACTAAACTGACCTATTCTTTAAAACCTAAATGGCTTATTAAACCTAAACCTAAAACTTGGAAACTTCACTTTATTATGTTTAAATCTTTAATTTAAACATATGGACATATATATAATATTTGTACAAATAGTTATGGCCACATGACAATCCCTCCATGAACTACTTGGTTCGATAGAACTTAGATAGGTTTCTATCATATATGCTTAACAATAAACCTTTAAGAATGATATTTCAAAATCACTTGAAATTGTTTATAGCAGAGGACCCAGTAGCTGAGCACCCTAACCTCACGCCTCTCAAAATCATACGTGGCAATTTCAAATCACTCTAAAAAATTTACAGTAGCTTACTTGGCAAGGCCCCTGCTTATAAGGTTTCAGGGATACATCATCAAATATGATGCCACATCAACATATGTAATGGCATGATTCTTCCAATTTATGACCCTAGTCTTGCATGATGTGTAGTGAATTGTGTGATGAATTGTGATGCCATAATTAATAGAAAATTATTAAAACTCTATGAAGATACACTCACCTCATTTAGTATGTTAAATAAATTCGATCTTTAATCCCTTTTCTTATTAATCTTGACATACAAAGGTTTGCATTTCTCAAATGATCTTCGACTTATACTAAAATTTTCTATAACTGAATCATCTAGAAATTTTCTATATAATTCTGTTTAAGTCATGTCTAAAAGATGTTTTGGATGAGGATCATGATTTTTTGACCCCACCCTTAATTTCAAAACATCTCTAGCATTTGACAAAACCCTTGTATTATCATGCCAATATTTTTCAATCAAAGACCTAATTTCATTGTTTAATTTTATGTCAGACCTTGGGAATCTACCACTAAAATTTCAACATTGGTTTATTGGATCCTTTTCAATACTTACTCTTCTCTTTGATGATCTTCTTAAAGTTATAGCACACACATTTAAATATCCACTTGTTTTATGTATCATTCTTTTTCTCACAACTAATTTATTAACTAAAGTAGTTGTTATTGCTGGACATGCTGCATTCTTATTCTTAGATCAACTATTTTTTCCTATAGAACCAATAGCATTAGCAACACTAGACATAACTTGTTCCATTGATTCATCCACCTTTTTGGGTTTGACAAAATGCCTAATTTTTTCATTACTTTTCTCATTTTTCATATTTTCATCAATTGTAATATAAGTTGGCATTGAAATCCAAGAGTTTTTCCATAAAAAAATTGTTTGTACAATCTATTTTCATGTGTTCAAATTTGTCTACAAGATATATTACCACGAAGATCCTTCAAAACATTACTTTCAATTTAAAAAAAATATTTTTATTTTCATGCATACAATGGTTTTCATTTTTATTTTTTATTGTCTTATTTGTAGTAGAAGCATTTATCTCATCAATATTACATCCATCTTGCTTTAAATTTTTAATCTGATTATCATTCAAGGGATTCGAAGACATACCTGGATTCATTCTTATATTTTCATTTTCCATGTTCTTGACCTCTTCCACATTTGCATACTCTACATTCACTTCATCCAAATTGTTCTCTCTAATATTCTCCTCTTCAATGTTCTCCTCCTCAATGTTCTCCTCTTTAATAGTCATTGAACTAGATGCTACATTATTCTTCATTTTTTAATCCTCTTTCTCCTATCTCTTTGTTGTTTTGCCTCTTTCTCTCGATGTGCTTCAATTTTTTCAATTATCATAACCTTCCTCTTTTTTTTTTTGTTGAAGTTTATTTGATCCCATGACTATCAAAATGTGTTGGATCCCTTCTTAAAAAATGTATGAAATACAAGTAGAAATAGATCCTTTGTTCAATATGATAGTTTCTTGATATTTGTTTGATCTCTCCAAGAAATTGAATCCTTCTAAAAAATGGATTTCCTACTTCATTCCATCTAAAAATTCTCCTTATGATTGAATCCCTATAAAAATTTCATAAAGTATGTTCTCTTGAGAGCTCTAATTAACACTTTGCATATAAAAAAGTCACAAAATTCGTTGTTGTCAGTGTATTGGTTAAAATGAATGTCTCTCAAAGAAATTGAATGCCTATAAAAAATAGATTTTTTACTTAATTCCATATGAAAATTCTCCTTATGATTGAATCCCTTTAAAAATTGCATAAGATATGCCTCATTGAGAGCTCGAATTGACACTTTGCACATAAAAAATCACAGAATCTGTCATTGTCGATCATACTTGTAAAAGGGAATGTTGTAGAGTTTCAGTTGTACTACCAATTTATGAAAAAAAATAGTGGCTAAAATAGAAACGGATGCCCGTTGCCCGTTTTAAAATGGGTACCCATTCTAAAAAATAAGAAATGGGTACCCGTTTTATAGAAAAGAAAAATAAACAGGTACCCATTTGTAATGAACACCCATTACGAGCAGGTACCCTTTAGAAACAAGTACTTGTTTCTTGTTTTTTCAAATATGACACCCACTAATTTGCATTGGTTTTAGGCTTGGAAACCTGAGCCTAAGTCTTGGACCTGTAACCAACCTGCAACTAAGAAGCCATGAAAACAATGGGAGAAAAAGCCAGTTTCACCACCATGGTTGATGGCATTTTTCAGAGTATTTTAACAAAATTAAAACCCATTGTAGATTTGAAAGTTTATTTTTTAATTATGTAATTTTTTTTACTATTGAACATAATTTTCTATTTATTAATTATTTTCTAAACAAACTAACTCATAAAATTGAAATAACATAGGTTACTATTTTTTTAATAACTTTTGATTTGAAAGTTTCTTAAAAAAAATTATCTCTGACCAAACTAGACATCATTCTCTACATGGTGAAAAAAAAAATTACTGAATTGATTAGTTTAGCTCAAATTATGTTGGTCGTACACGAGGGGTTTTAAAAAAACACTAATTAGTGCCATTAAAAATTTATAAAAAAATTATTTATCAAAAAATTACAAAAAAATATCCTAACCAAAATTCAACATCCTAAAAATATTTCCACAAAAGGAATTAGGAAAATACATTAATTTAGGTCAAACTATGTTGGCCGTACACATGCATTCTTTTGCAAAAAACAGGGGACTTTTAAAAAGTCACTTTTTGTACATCCAATAAAAAACTAATTGTTATCATCTGAGTATTAGAAAAAAATTACATATTTGAAAAGTAGAAACAAAATCCTACATTTCATATTTTTGCATAATCTTAATATTTTATATGCAAGTGCTTCAAATTGTCAGTCCAAGTATGAAAAAATTTGAAAAATAAGAAAAGCACTTCCACTTTTTGGTCAAAAAGTGAACTCATCTTCTTGTACTTACCCCTAACCCCATACATGATATCTGGTCTTGTAGCTGTAAGATAAATCAAACTACTAATTAGTCTTTTGAATGTTGTGGAATCAACATTAGGCCCTTTGTTCTCTTTGCTAATTTTAGTCCCTATAGCAACTAGTGTAGGTGTTGAATTACAATTCAACATCTTTAACCTCCTTAACACATCCTTTGCATATTTTGTTTGACAAATAAAAATTCCCTTATCTAACTATAGAACTTCAATGCCCAAAAAATACTTCATTAATGCCAAATCTATCATCTCAAATTCTTTCTTCATTATTGATTTCAATGTGCCCAAAAGATACTTCATTAATCCCAAATCTATCATCTCAAATTCTTTCTTCATTGTTGATTTCAATGTGTCTACAAACAAATTCCCAATGAAAATCAAATCATAACATACAAACAAACAATCAAAATCTGACCTTCTTTGCTGAATTTTGTGTACAATGTGGACTCACTACTGCTTCTATTGAATCCATTGTTTGTCATGTATGAATCAATCCTACTATACCATGCTCTTGGTGCTTGCTTGAGACCATAGAGGGCCTTCTTCAATATATAGACTTTTTCTTCATGTCCATGCACTTCATAACCTAGTGGTTGTTGCACATACACTTCTTCATCTAGGAAACCATTCAAAAAAGTTGATTTTACATCCATTTGATATACTTTCCAAATATTTTGAGCAGCTATTGCTAAAAGCATTCTAATAACTGGACAAAATGTTTCATTATAATCAATTCCATGTTGTTATACAAAACCTTTTGCTACTAACCTTGCCTTGTACTTTTCAATCTTACCTTCTACATTAAATCTGGTCTTATAAACCCATTTGACTCCTATACAATCCTTACCTTCCAGTAGGTCAATTAGATCCCATGTTTGATTTCTCTCAATAAAATCTATCTCTTCATCCATTTCTTTTATCCAATGTTCCTCATTAACCGATTCTTCAAAATACATAGGATCATGAGAGAAAAAAGCTAAATTCAAACACAAATCTATCCATCTAGCCATCTCCATGATTGTTCTATTTTTCCTTTCTACTACATGATTCTACTGTGGTGTGTGCCTTGTAGTCAATTGCCTTATAATGCCATGATATCTGCAAAAATCTTGAAATTCATTAGATGTATATTCACCTCCTATATCTGATCTAAGTACTTTGATGTAATGCCACTTTGCTTTTTCACCATAGCTTTGAATTCTTTGAATTTTTCAAAGGCTTCATCCTTCTTGAGAAAATATATCCAAATCTTCCCACTAAAGTCATCAATGAAGGTTAGAAAATAAGTACTACCTCCAAATGATGGAGTTTGCATTGGTCCACATAAATCAGTATGAACTAGCTCCAATAATAACTCTCATATGAAACTCCTACTGGAAATCTTTCTCTATGTTATTTTGCTAAAATGTAACTCTCATATGAACTTCTTGGCAACTCTATTTGTGGCAATCCCTTCACCTTATTTTTCTTTTGTAACAAACTCAAACCTCCAAAATGTAAATGTCCATACCTCAAATGCTATAGCCATGATTGGTTTAAATACATAGTTATGAAATGGGGTTCCTCTTTTCCTTGGATGCACTGAATTCGAAGAGGGAACATCCAATTCTTGGTCATCTCCACTCTTGCAATAAACCTATCATTTGGTAATCTATCTAGTATTGTGCAAACATTATCTATAAAAGATACTCTGTAACCTTTCTATACTAACTGTCCAACACTCATAAGATTATTCTTTAGTCCAAGTACAAAATAAACATCAGGAATAAATCTTTTTTCACCATTTTTTGCCAAAACATTTATTAGTCCTTTACCCATTACAGCACATTATTATCATTACCCAAATTTACTTCTGACTTTACTAAACTATCAGGACTACAAAACAATTCTTTATTCCCTTTCATATGGTTAATGCATCCACTATCTAAAAAGCAAATATCTTTACCACTTTCTTGAGCAACATGACATGTCCAGAGTTAGATTTAGCTTCATTTGTGTAATTAGCATTTTGCTTGTCCACATCTCCTTGTTTCTTTCTGTATTCATTTGCATAATGTCCATATTTTTTGCAATAATAACATTGAATGTTAGATTTATCAAACCTCTATGAATTTTGCTAGAAGTGATTGTTTCCACATCCTCTATTGTTGTAGTTTTGATTATTGGTTTCACCTTGATCTTGATCGATTCTTCCATCTCTACCTCTGCCTCTTCCTCTGATGTTTGACCTTCCTCTTTCTCTGCCAGATGATACCTGAGACTTGAAAGCATTTTCAAAAGAAGTATCATTATTACTACTCATTCTGGATTCATGTGTTATCAAAAACCCCATTAATTCATCTACTAATAACTATGTCAAATCCTTGGATTCCTCAATAGCTACAACTATTGCATCAAATTTACTAGGTAAACTCTAGAGAATTTTTTCTATAATTGTCTTATCTATTATTTGTTCTCCATTAGATCTGATTTGATTCACAATATTCATGATTTGACTCATATATTGATCTACTGATTCTAAATCCTTCACTTGTAAATTTTTAAAATTTCTCCTAAGAGACTGCAATTTAACTATTTTCACCGTTGTATAACCTTGATAGGTTGTCTCCAAAATTTTTCATGCTCTCTTAGATCTCATTGTTGCTACAACTCTAGGAAAGATGGACTCATTGATTGCCTATTAGATTAGGAATAGAGCTTTTGCATCCTCTTTCTTGTTTTCTTTAAGCTCATCCTTTTGTGCTTGTGTTAATACCTAATAGGCAGCCCCATCCTATGGTTCTATAAAACCATTTTGTACCAAATCCCAAACATCTTGTGAGCAAAATAGTGTTCTCATTTTAATTGCCCAAAAATCGTAATTCTTACCATTGAAAATAGGAATCTGGGGTTGAGTGATGTTGTTGTTTGTTGCTATGATTTGCTACAATAGTAAAAGATAATCTTCTTGACTTCAGAAACCCCGACGAAATTCACCAACAATCTTTCTGCTCTAATACCACATCTTTCTGTAGAGACAGAAAACTAAAAACAGAGAACATGAATGCACAACAAATACTTGCTACAACAAAGCATAAAAACTTTATTGATTTTCTTCTCATAATCACGGGTTACATTGTGCCTCTCTAAATAGAGGACTTTCACATGCAAAATCTACTAAAACAAATCACAGGAAGATTTCTCTATTTTTTTTCTTTTTGTTTTATTTATGCAATACAAGAAAAAAACTAAAACTAACACTAATTGCTTTATTTTTATTGTGGGAGAAATTACTCCATGTTCTAACATGCCCTACCTGAAACTTTTGGTTGTTCAAAGATTATTTTTAAAATACTTTGTTCAAAGGATGTGTAAAATTACATGTTCATAAGAATTGTAGTTCTATATGTTGAATGTGAAACCCAATAGTCACTCTTGGCTCTTAATTCTTCACATTTTGGTATGTTTGCTTATATAAAGCATGTTGTTGTATTGTGATATATTGAGAGATAATGAATAATAATATTTCCCTACTTGAGAGTGGACATAGCCTTTATGGTGAACCACTGTAAATTTGCATTGTGTTATGTTTTCTGAATCTCTGATTTTATTTTGTTTTCTACCATTTATTGTTTAACAATTGGTATCAGAGTTGGTTGTGCTCGATCGTTTAGCAGGAGAGGTTTGAGTTTGAGTGGGAGCAATGTCGATTCAAGAAGGAAGGATCAAAAAGTTCAATGGCCATAATAATCCATTGTGGAAGATGCAAATGGAGGATTATCTATACCAAAAAGATCCATGGAGACCATTACATGGTAAAACAAAGAAACCAGCTAATATGCTAGATGAAGAATAGAATATTTTGGATAGAAAAGCACTGGGAGCGATTCGATTGTGCTTGTCTCCATCTGTAGCATTTAACATATCTAAAGCAACCACATCTATTGAGTTAATAAGCATTTTGGACAAGTTGTATGAGATGCCCTCAGCATCAAATAAGATATTTTTAATAAGGCAGTTGTTCAATATGAAAATAGCTAATGGTAGTTCTATAGATGAATATTTCAATACTTTTAATACAGTTACAAGTTAGTTAGCTTCGGTAAAAATAAATTTTGATGAAGAAGTTCAAGCTCTCTTGATTTTGCCCTCTTTGCTAGAAAGTTGGGATAGCTTGGTTATGGTTGTTAGTAATTCTATTTCTGGTTCAAATACGTTAAAATTTGATGATGCTGTTGGTATAATTTTGAGTGAAGAAATGTGTAGGAAGAGCATGGGTGAGACCTCCACATTGGGTAGCGCATCGAATGTAGAAGACAGAGGAAGATTAAGAGAAAGAGAGAAGAATCCTACAGAGCGTGAAAAATCACTTGAGGAAGATCAAAATCTAAAGGTAGAGATGGTGTTTGTTCATTTTGTGGCAAGCAAGGTCACATAAAAAGGAACTGTTGGTTTTACAATAAATCTATAGAACAACCAAAGGAAGTTGAAGCGAATGTCACATACCAAGAAGATGTAGGGGTTCTTATTTTAATCAAAGAAGAAATTCCAACTAATGTTTGGGTGCTTGATTCAGGTTCATCATTTCATGTCACTCTGTGTAAGGAGTATTTCAAAAAATTGCAAATTGGTGACTTCGGTAAGGCTTTTCTTGGTAATAATAATTCTTGTGATATTGTTGGCAAAGGAGATTTTTCACTAAAACTGAAAAATGGCTATAGTTGGTTGTTATGTGATGTAAGATATGTTCCCCAGCTCAAACAAAATGTAATCTTGGCTAGACAATTGGGTTCTCAAGGTTGTGAAATTAGTTTTGAATCCAACAGATGCAAGGTTAAAAAGGGGACATTGGTAATTGCCAAGGGAAGCAAATTAGGCACCCTGTATGTAATAGAGATTCATGCTGAAGTGGGAGTTGATCATCCTACTTCAGATTCATCATTGTGTGAAATTTGGTCTACCCAACAAGGGTTTTTCGATCAATTAGATGCTGAAATTGATTCTATTATTAATGTTTTTCTTAGTATGTATGACAATGAAAGTTTTGGGGATCAGTTAGATAATGATGAGTAGGTTAATGCCAAAGAATCTAGGGTAGATGAAATTAATGATAATGAGAGTGAAAATTGAAGGTGATTGAAGATGAGATTGTTTATAATGGTGATGAGGATGACAATTTGCATCCAAAATTGGCTTTGGCTCTCCAAGTGTCAATGGAAGAAGAGAGGGAAAGACAAGAGGTTGCTCCAAAAAGAGCTGTAGAGGAAGATGCTTCAAAGGCTAAACATGAGGAGCAAAACTCTACTTTGAGTACTAATGCGAGTCATGTTGGCAATGAGAATGGTTTCAGCTCTGAGACACCGAGCTTCAGGCAAGGATATGATGATTTGTAGTTGGGTATGGGCATGAGCACCACTTTTGATGGATTATCACCCTTGGGATGGCCTCTGAGGACATTTGATACATCTAATCCTATACCTTTGTTTGAGCCAGGGAAATTGAAGTCATGGTCTTTCTAGAGAGTGGGCATTATAGAGTTCATGGCGGCCTTCCTCTTCCTCTACATCACCATCCTAACTATGATGGGTGTCAAGAGATCAAATGATGTGTGTTCAACTATGCGAATCCATGGCATCACATGGGCATTTAGAGGAATGAACTTTGCCCTAGTCTATTGCATAGCTAGAATTTCAGGTAGTGTTGCATAGAGAAGAGATGATGAGTCAGCAGAAGAATTTTTATTTCTAATTCTCTATCGAAACAAAAGAATTGGTGATCTAATTGGTAAAGGAGGCAGTATGATAAATCAGATTAGGGATGAAATTGGTGCAACAATTAAGGTTGTAGATCAAGAGGCAGATTGCAATGAGCCTATTCTATTGACTAATTACCATTATGTTTCTGATAATTTGACTGTATAGAATGACAATTTTGGGATGGGTGACGTGAATATTGGGTCAAAAAGTTTGATGTTTGAGTCTTGTGGGGTTGATTTTTCTTTGAATGGTTTGGTGGGCACTTGTTCTAGCTCACAGTTGGAGGAGTTGATCAGGGCATTACAAAAGAATCTTCTGTCAAATAATGAAGATGAAGAAAGGTCTTTTGCCAGGTCTAGGGACTATAATGCCATGGGGCCATAGACCAACTTTGTACAGTGTCCTGATAAATGATTTACTGGTACTACTAAGGGAGGGAGGCCAAGAGATAGGCCTGTGAAATTTTTAAAGTGATGATAGGAATGGAAACACAGGTGATATCATTGTTCATGTAGCAGTTGCTATTGGGTTTCAAGTGGGAGATTGTTGAATGTGAAACCCAGTAGTGACTCTTGGCTCTTGACTCTTCACATTATGTTATGTGTTGTTATATAAAGTATGTTGTTGTATTGTGATGTATTGAGAGATAGTGAAAAATAATATTGCCCTGCTTGAGAGTGGATGTATCCTTTATGGTGAACCACTGTAGATTTGCATTGTGTTGTGTTTTCTGAATCTTTGATTTTATTTTGTTTTCTTCCATTTATTGTTTAACACTATATTCAGAAGGTTTCATGTAAACTTTGCAATGACCATTAGAATTGTAAAGCATTTCTTCAACCTAATTATTGGTTATCAAATATTACTGCTCCTAGCAGTTGCAAGATCCATTAGATTATTGGTACGTTAATCATTACAGATTAATTCAATTTTATTGACCTAAATAATATCCTCAGAAGACTGGAATGAAAAAACTAGAATCTTACTTTAATTGTTGACTAAATTTTGCTCTCTTAATATAGTTGTAACATGGACTCCATGATGTGGGATCATTTGCAACTGATTTATCGATGTTGTTTCTTTTGATAATTGAGGTTGTGTTCAATGTCATCACACAAGTATGTGGTATTTTAGGATCTTTGGTCTTAAAGTAATTCCACTTTTAGACAATCCATTGAATGATATTATATCAGCCTAAAGAGAATTTATGTATTTTATGTTTCACTTTTTGTTCCCATATTACATCGAAAAGCATGTGCACATTAAAGTTAATAAGATCGGAAACCTCTAGTAGGTATAGAATTGACAATGTGGTAGGGGCCCATAACTTGGTATAATATTGGAGTTATAGGGAAAGTCCTAAAGGTATAGCAATAGAGGCCCATAACTAAAAGGAAATTACACTCAATAAAGAAATATTTAAGAAAAGAGAATATTGGAGAATAGTGTCATTCTCGGCCCCATTCTTCCAAGTGGTAATGGAAACTTTTCTTAGACAAATGAGGAGGTGTTGCTCCACATTAATTATCCCTTTTTTTATGTTTCAATTTCTCAAAAGTCTTTTATCTTGAGAAGGATAAGGGTACTAAATAATAATGCATATGTGTACAAAAAATCAAGCAAGGGACATGCATGTTGATTACAAATAATTCAGTATTCCATTAAAAATTTTCCATTTGTTTAGGATTTATCAAAGGTATAGCTACCATACCTAGGTATTGACCTAGGTAACAACATAATACACTTGTGCTTCCTTTTAGCCAGTAAGCCAAGTGTTCATATATAAGTGAGCTACTCGATTTAAAATCAAATATATTGGAACTTATACTTTGTGCCACATACTTATTTTAATAAAGCATTAAAAATACAAGACATGTGCTACTAAATAAAATACCAAATATATTGAAACTTAAACTTTGTGTCACAATACTTCTTTTAGGAAACATTAAAAAAGATAAATGTTCTTTATCAACTCCAGTGAAATTTCGTTCGCTCATGTCTCTAGTTTGTAGCATTGACATTGCTTAGAGCTTTTGTATGACATACACTATCCTTATACCATGTTTACATACTAAGTTTATTAGAGCACGACACAATGCTAAAATTTTAATATTATGTTGTTTTGGATAGGGATCCAAGGTCAATTCCCTCCAAGATACATGTAATATGTATTGGAATTTTAAAAATTGCATTTAATGTTTTTCGATATTGAGTTTATTAAAACTATTTCATAGCTTCTAAACCATCTTGAATACTAATTTTCTCTTTCTATCATTGTATTTTAATCTTTAACTCTAATAAAACTATCAAGATCATGCACCACTCTTATAACACTCATTTTTAACACAAACACACCCAATGGAACCATACTTTTACTTTGAATATGTGTATAGGATGCTAGAATTAGTGTTTTTTTGTTAGTATGTTAGAATTACAACTCCTAATCACTCCTTTCTCTTATTCTTCTATCTCTCATCTTCCTAGTGATATATGCCATCCTATATTCTTTTTAAGTGCACCTATTTTAATTTATCCAAGAAGGCGATATCATCTAGATTATATTGTGGGATTTTAAGGTACACTTTATTTCAAAGACCTAAAAATTGAAACCAAAAGAGAATAATTCTATTTTATTACATGGGACTCAATTAGGGTTTGTTTAGAGCCCCTAGAGATAGATGTAATCTTATATTCTCTTTTATTATATGAGACACGTTCCTAGTGTTCCTATTGTGAATGCTTCCCCTCTAGCCCATCCCTTGTGTTTATGTTGTTTCCTATCAGATTAATATAGGGGCTTCTACCTATTGTCATATCGAAACCTCCAATTAAATTAGTCATTTCATCAAGCTACTCTCTCTCTCTCTCTCTCTCTCTCTCTCTCTCTCTCTCCCTATCCTATTTCTTAACGAGACTCAAACACAACATCATAGGTGCTCAAAATATAGCTTACTATTACATCATGCACCCATCCATGAAGAGAATTATAATTCATTCTAATACATAAAGGAGTTTCTAAAGCATCTCCAATAAAGAAGAAAAGAAAAATAAAAAAAAGAAATGGGAATATTTAATGATGAACAAGTATTCAAGGATTTGAAGGAAATAGGTCTTAGAAAAAATAAAACGTGTTGCCTTAACATCTTTGGTCCTCATACTAGATGAAGGTACTTAATAATTCATGAAAGTAGATCTAAAGAGATAGTGGAGGTTCCCACAAATCTCATAGTAGATAGGGCCTTTGGATACAAAATGTTCTTCACTTTCAAGCTCACAAAAATATAATTTGCATATACACTCATGTCATGGGAGGTCATGGTATAATTCCAACAACAACTAATGTATAAAAACCTAATTTTATTGACCATTAATTTACTTGCATGTGTCCCTAATTTATGACAATATATTATTTATTTTCTAAATTCAAAAAATGTACACAATTATATTTATATACACATTGAAACTTGTCACTAGATATAGGAGAGCATAATTAAATAATAACTCTCCTTACTATATAACTTCTAAGGCCACTTATACACTTTCCTTGCAAACTCAATTCTCCTATCTAGATATCCAAACTAACCTCTCATTTCCTTGAATTTATAATTCTTAGTGTTGCCTTCAACCCACCACCCCTAGAATGGAAAAACAACCCCATTTTAAGGATTACATTCTCATTCAACCATCTACCTCATTCTACTCAAATATTTCTTTCATGCATTTATATTTTCTATGTGTTATTAGACAAGACATGGACAAAATTTACTCTGTCTTGAGCTAGACGACCAACTACCCTAATAATTTTATAAGTGGGTTGTTAGAATATTAGGTATTTGACATAATTAATTAAATGTAGATGATACATGAATACTCATAAGAGAGATATCGGTCTTCATAGTTGATCTTCCTTCTTGCATTGGTTCTTGTACCTATTCTTGTAAAGTAGCTAAGAAATGTAGTCACTAACTCCAACCAGTGATTTAACATGGTGTGGTAAACAAAAATTTAAGTCTTTATTTTATACACACAAACCTTTGGAAGACATACTTTCTCTAAGCTTTATTTTCTAAAATGATTTCTTCTGATGGATTTCATAGTAACCCTTTTCTAAATCTAAGTACTTTCTTTTATGAAATTTGCTTTTTTACACATCCCTTAGGCTTTCATTCAATCCTTGCAAATGGAAACCATGGTTAGCATGACTAATCAAACTAATAACACTAGCATTGTAATTGACAACATCTAAGATTGTAATTAGTCCCATGTTGATTGTGCAAACAAATTTGCTCCATATAATTAAAATAATGCCCATAATTTGTAATACTTATTTTTGCTAACCTCTTCAATTTGGTAGAACATGACTATGAAAAAGTAAGAAAGCACTAATATATTTAAATATAGACAATTATAAAAAAAATTGTTACCAAAATACCATACGAGCCTACAATTGGCAACATCCATACCTACAATTAGTCCCATGCTGATTGTGCAAATAAATTTGCTACATAGAATCAAAATAATATTAATCTCTATTATTTTCAATACTTGTTTTTGGTATCAATGATCTGCTCTACTTGAAGCAATGATCTTCTCTAGATGTTGAAGGTCATGAACAACATCATGTGGAGAAAAATTAATAGTCCTCACATCAATAGTATGACATATCTAATAGATGGAGAGAAGATTGGCAAAGATCTTAGGAAAAAAGAGAACATCTTCAATGCAACCATCTACCAGCTGAATCGAACCAAACCCCATAACTAGAATCTATCAAGAGTTTTTGACTAAAATATGAGAAATGGTGCTATCAAAAAGAGACTCAAGAAGATCAATTGAATGAGTGATGAATTGAAACCTATAGCAGTAAGGGCATGACCTTTTCTAGGTTTGGGAGTATCTGTTGTCACAAAGGATTGCACCCTGAATGCTAATCCTTTACAAGCTTGGCAATCCCATGCAACATGGGAACATTCTCAAATTATGGGTTTGTCTATTTTGAGAATGAACCTTTGGAAGAGCCAGCTCCATTTAAATGCTCTTTACATCTGTAAATTGATGGAGGAAAGAGATAGAAGAAAAATTGAATAAACTAAAAACTTAATTGATAATCTATCTAAAGGGGGTGATACACCAATATTTTGACTTTAATCTACAATATGACTCACAAACATTCTCCAATACACCTAATCTTACAATCCAAACTAACCAGATTCATCACATAAGTAATTCACAGAAAGGCATGAGTAATCTTGCACAAGCTATGACCTATAATAAACTAAAATTTGTATACTTGCATCCAATAAATGAGATAAAGAATTCAGAGGTTTTTTTTAATCAAAACACAAAAAATTCCTATCAAATCACTCATAAAATAACAAGACGCCTGAAATTGGATTGAAGAACCCTTGATTGTATTAGAAAGTGGAAGCAATCTCTGCAATATAACAATAAACTGTTGGAAAATAAATTGTTGCTAATGAAAACTATAAAAAATGGCTGAGTTACAAGACAATCTCCCTCTCTACAATATGCAAAGGCAAAAAAGCAAGAACTAGGTAAAAAAGCATGAGCTTTTTTTTCCTATAATACAAAATCTGTCTCAAAAAATGAATGGGCAGTCAACTCCAGCTGAACTGGACTCCCAAATGTACATGAATGAGTCCCAAAAAGAAATTCCAAGTTGCTGGCCAAGAACAAGTGAAAAACCTATACTTTAGGCCCCAAAACTCGTCTAAGATGAGTTAAATTAGCTCAAAACTCCAAGTCTGAAGGTGCTTGACCAAAAAATTGCCAAAATTAGCCATCTTTGACCCCAAGGCAAAAATAGAACTCAAGTTTGTCTCTGCATGAGTCCAGGACCTTAGTTCAACTTCTCCTTCTATCTTTCCATGATTAGGTGGTAGAAAGATATCTAATTTAACAAATATTAAAGGCAATGACATGATTATGCCTTAATAAGTGTTATCTGATGCTTATATCTCCCTCTAGGACATTATTTAACAAGTATTAAGGTAATTATTATGCTTATTGCACTTAATAGGTGTTAAGTTATATGGTTTTTGTCATTTATCTATGCAATAATATAAGGGACTTTACATTACAATAATAGCCCTTAAGGAAAAAAATACCCCCTCTTCCATTCTCTATGCAAAAATAAACTCCATTCTACCTTAGTTGATGTCAAAAAGATCACAAACTGGTAGAATTGCCCTAAGTCCACAAATTAAGTCAAAGGACTTCATCTCCATGAGCCTTCCTCAACCCTAAACCTCTAATTACTTGATTGTTTGAATTCTTTAAGGTCTAAAAATCAACATTAAACTCACAAAAAGCAACATTATTAACCCCTTATGACTCCACATCGGCTTCTTGGATTTTCACTAGGCATCATGACTTCAACGTTAATGCCCACAGGCTTCTTTGATTTCTTTTTCATGATTTTAACCTTAAAAAAAGTCAAAAGCTCATTTTTAGGGCTTGGGCAATATGGCAAAACAACTATGCAGCCCTAAAAAATCTTCATTTTGTAGTTTCACTTCTCAAACTTCTCTACTGCACTGCCATGGGAAACCTTGAGGGTTTGCTCTAGGTTTGAAGGCTACCATGCTCAAGGATTTGAGTTCTTTGCAAGGACTCTAAGATTGTTCTACTATTCTCTCAACTGGTAAGTGTTCTCCTTTCTTTGATGTTGCTCTTTTGATGATGCAAAAATAGTAAAAGTTTTGTTGTTTTCTTTATGCTCTTGATTTGGGAGAATGGTGACAAGACTCAGCAATATTTATTTCTTTGATAAAACTGTGAATTGTCCCTTCTGCTTCTTAAAGTACTCAATATCTGATATAGATTTATCTTTGGCTACATTGTTAGACTGGTTCATGTCTAGGTTTTTTTTGTATGGAGTCTCAAAAAATCTGCACCTTTTAATCATACTTGAACATTGCTCCTATACAGTTCCTTAAGCTACTTGCTCTATGTGGTGAAAATGGTGGACTATATCTATTTTTCTGCAATGTGTAGTGTTTTCTCAAAAAATTGTTGACAGAAACTGCTTGACAGACCCTTTGGGTTTATTACTTTGTATTTAGTTTTTCCTTTTTATTGCTCTGGCATCACATATATCCTCAAAACCTTGAGGACCCTTGTTACGGTTTGTTGGGAAACTATGAATAACCTCTCAGCTACTTTCTTAAAACCAGGGGCCTCCTTTTCTACCTCTGTCATGTAGATTTTGTACTCTCTAACAATAGATTCAAATACTCTACGTAGATTTGCAATGACTTCATCTTGGGTTGGGCCCTTTTTGCAAGCATATGACAGGCAATCTTTTGCTTCAAGCTCAGTTAACAATCTTTTACCCCATGTTCTAACAGCCATCTGAACTGTATTCTCAACCAAGGACAAATTATCTAAAGACAATTCGCATGGAAAAAGATTTATGTTCACTTTCCAAGTCTTCCTTAGTGGTAATTTCTACTTTCCTTCAAGTTGCACTTCATTGATTGCATTGACAATCCTTGGCATGAGAAGCTCACACAACTTCAACCTTGCCATTAATTCTGTATTTCCATCTAATATAATACCTGTTCCTTGGCCTGCCATATTTGTTACAATTGTAACAGCTCCAAGGCATCCACTTTGGGGTATTATTTTTCTTCTCTCTCCACATTTTCTGGTTTTGCATTGAGAATCTCATGAGGAATGTCGATATCTTTCAATTGTTCAGATAATGCATCACTTTGTTCAACACTTGTAGTA
This sequence comes from Cunninghamia lanceolata, assembly GCA_027924645.1. NCBI lineage: Eukaryota > Viridiplantae > Streptophyta > Pinopsida > Cupressales > Cupressaceae > Cunninghamia > Cunninghamia lanceolata. Next base: position 8,323,830 of record BSBN01000937.1, on the reverse strand, counting down.
CCAACCAACACAGGATGACCAATTTTATGCATTGGTAAAATGTCTACAAGAACAACTTGCCATTTTCCTATGGCTGCCCTAAATACTATATCAGATTCATCCTTTCGTATCATTCATTTTTTGGTAGGAACCACTGTCACTCTTAACTCGTATATACTCTCAAACTCTATACTTTCAGTTGCTGTTTTACCAGTCATCCCATAGAGCTTAGGAAACTAAAGAAAAAAGTTCTGATAATTTAGTGAAGCCAGTGTAACAATCTCATTTTGAATAGGTAAACTTTCCTTTGCTTCAATTGCTTGATGTAGTCCATCACTCCGACATCTACCCTGTTAGAACCATTGACAAAACTACATGACATGACCTGTAAACTCATCCACAATTAGAATCTCCTTGCCACAAATAATGTAATTTACATATCTCAAGAACAACTCCTTTGCTTTTATGGAATTTAGTACAAATGATGCCCATTGTTCTCAAGGATCATATAGATTGTTTACATCCAAAATACCTTCAACGTCCTCATATCCTTGCTCACTTAGGAGAATTATTTTCTATTTTTCATCTATAGTGTAATGCACATCTCTGACAAATGCATCTGCAATCTTCATAGATTTATGGTATCAGTCACTAGGCTTATCTGCAGTTCCAAATATAATGAGTGGTGTTCTTGCTTCCTCAATCAAGCTAGAATCAGCCTCATCGATGATACAAAAATTGAAACCTTTCAAAACCAGCTCATTAACACTCTTGGCAAGATTATCCCTTAGGTAGTCAAACCCAAGTTCACTATTTGTAACATATGTCATATCATATGAGTAATTTGCTCTCCTTTGTTTGCTTGACATGTTCTTTTGAATAAGGCTAACCTGAAGTCCCAAGTAGTGAGGCACTTGACTAACCCATTCACAATCCCATTGAGCAAGATAACTGTTCACAATAACAAGATGCACTCCTTTTCCAGCCAATGAATTCAAGTAAGCAGGTAAAACTACAACTAGTGTTTTTCCTTCTCCTGTCCTCATTTCTGCAATTTCTCCCTTGTGAAGAACCATGGCTCCTATTAGCTGCATGTAAAATGGTCAAAGGCCCAACACTCTTTTATAAGCTTCCTGAACAATAGAAAATGCCTTTAGTAGAAGTGAGTCTAATGATTCTCCCTTGGGTATTCATTCTTTGAACTTTGCAGTTTATCCCCTCAATTCATCATCAAATAATTGGTACATTTTTTCTTCCAAAGCATTCACAGCAGCCATAGCTCTAGCATACTATTGTCTAGTTACCTCTTCTATGTCATTTCCTTTAAACAACCCACCAAGCAGGCCACCTAAAGATGTCACAACAGTTTCTTTAACATCCTTATAATCCTTGGAAGGAGTAGTTCCACCCTCCTAACTCCACATCCTACCCTTTCTAGTTGAAAAGAAGCCACCCAATTCCCCTGGTGAATGTGAATGAGAATAGAAGCCACGGTAATGGACTGATGGGGAAGAGGAACTAAATGGGGATGGAAGTGTAGAAGTTGAGCAAGGCCCAACTGAAGAACTTTGAGTGTGAATTTGATGTGAAGCACAGGGTATTGCTCCATGTTCCCCTCTCAAGAAGGCTCTTGCTGCCATTTGAGCTACAATCCTTGCACTGTTACTCCTTCTATCTTGTATTGGTGACTTCTTTAAATGTTTGCATATGCTCTTCTATAGATCTCTATTTTGTAAAAAATGAAGATGCTCCTATGTTGTCATGACTGACAAATGTTGATTGCCCCTATATGATGGGCTGCTTGTTCATTGGCACTTATACTCTATTAGAGATAAAGCATTGTTTGATACTTCATGCTATCTTTATCACTGGTGGACTACTCCTTTGATAGTATAATTGTTGTCCTTTGATGAAATGTTCTGTTGGGCTCTTTCAATGTTCCTGTATCATTTGGACTATCTCTATTCTCTTCATGCATGTTCAATATGACTATTCTATCTGCATTTATGACTGTTATAAGAGGTGATGTTGATGCAAGGTCTTCAGGTACCTGTGTCTGCATAGTGAATAAACATGTTAAATGAAAACATAGAGGCTGAAGCCTCTTTTTGATTGTTAAATCTAATATTCTTTCTCCTATTTCATTCCTTTGCATCTAATGTTTAGTTTTTTTTTTCTTTTGCTGATCAAATGTAGAATAGCAAGTATACTTTTAATTGTTGTATATAGAAGTAGAGATAGTACCCCTAGCTCTAGCATCATTTTTCTCCCTCCCCTTGTAGGTCTTTTCTCAGAGCTATTACTAGGACAACTGGGTATGCTGATGTAGACTTAGACAACAGGATTCATCATTCACTCAGGCAATGATGGTTCCCATCCTTATTTTTATATGCTTTCATTTCTTTCTTTGTACTTTTTATTGTACATCTTATTAGATACAGTTACTCCCACAGCTTGTGTGGGATCATATACACACTTCTCTTTTGAATATAATAGTTGTTTCATCTCATGCAGTGAGTTGTGTATAATTTCTCTTTGTGAATCAATCACATAACATGAACTGGAGATTATTGCATGCAACATGTGTTTATAATCATGAAAATTTGACAAGATAGAATTACCTTTCTGAAACTCTACGAAACTGCAATGAATAGACTATAATGAGCACATCTTAAACATGAACTACAAGGAACAATTTAGCTTCAATTTACCTATCATCCTTTGAATACCTCTTGCCTTGCTGGAGCACCTTTTTTATTTTATCTAGATCATGTAATAGCTGTAATTGAGCTATTAAATGATCTTGGTAACATGATCTTTGAACTAGTCCTCCATCAAGACAGTAGGCCTTCGAAGCTGGCCTGTGAACCTAAATTTTCTCTCCCTTCCTTCTAAACTCCATGCTTCTCCAAAGTAAAAATGAAATTACTGCTACAACCCAACCTAATTAGGCTATAAAGCATAATTTGGTAACATCTTAGGTGAACTCTAGGCCAGTTTTTCCTTATAAAACCCCAAGGCCAGTTGCCTTGTGAATCCATTGGGCAATAGAGTCCTTCCTTGGCCTTTACAACTTAGGAAAACTCTTGACAACTTAGTTTCTAGTAAAACAATAGCAGTAGAAACAAAACTGAAAGAAAAACAATGCTTGTTCCAAACAAGACTAGCCAATTGTGCATCTGCATTTCTTGGAGAGTAAAACTGAACTAAAATGCCTACCTACCTAGAGCTAACAAATGAAATTGGTTGGCTAAATGAAACCATTAACTGGTTCTACAAAATATCTCCCTTTTCTAATCAACCTGGGGTGTTTTTCATGCCTTTGAGTAGGTAACAAGGGGTCTAGAAAGGGTGGGCATTCAAAGAACTTGTGTAATACCTCTTCAATAAAAAGAACAAAAGTAGACACCCACTTGTTTTAACTAAAAATATAGTTGTTCTGTGGTGGATAAACAAGCTGATTTTCTTCTTTCTGCTGCTCATATTCATGCCTGGAAATGAACATGATAAGTGGTGGCTTCTCCTTGTTACTTTCAAACTGGGCTAGATGTCGAATAGGACATCCTTTTGACAAACTCATGCCCAAACACACAGTGTTGTTTTTCTTTTAACAATCTGCTGCTCCTTCCTTGTCCTACTGATCAAAAACTTCTGAGAAAATGGTAATCTCCACTTGCTTTTTATGGACTTCTTCCTCCTGATATGATGCTTTGACATCTAAATTTGAACAAAAATCATCCAATTCATCAAAAACAAGTAATCTTCTAGTTCTTCTTTACTTTTCTATATAAGAGGATTGATTTCAGCCTTAGAACAACTCTCTTGAATGTTTGTTCTTATTTCACTACTTGTTCAACTTGGTAGTCGGCCTTATCTTCATGTAAAACAAGCTTGTTAGCCTCCAAAATAGGACTATCCTTTTGCTCTTCTAGGTGAATAGAGGCCTCAATCTCGTACTTGCCTTCATGAACCACTAGTATGTCATGTTCTATAATATCTTCTAGCTATTGCAAATCATCTGATAGGATGAGTCTTTGTGTGCTCTCTCTTCATCATCACCAACAAAAGAAGGCAGCTGATCAAAGAAAGAAACTAAATCTTCTTGTTTATCTAGTTTATTCTCCATTGGAACCTAGGCAATTTGTCTTTGCAACTAAAGACTTTCACCTTGTAACCATTGTACTCTGCTTTTATTCATCTCATAAACAACTTTAGAAAACTTTTCAAATGAATCAAAATGCAAAGGACTCGATGCCAATCCTGAACCAATCTCCTCTACACATGCATTATGCTCATTTTTAGCTAGGAACACACTACAAATAGTAGCAACCTCTTGCTCTACACCTAATTTTTCAGATTTGGTGACATAAAAAAGATTGCAAAAGCCTTCAGTTGATGAAGTAGGACAAATGTGCTCATTGTTAAGCTCATTATGAGGCATTATGGACTGCTCCTAGCCATGAATTGGTTGCTGGATTTAAGGATCACTCTTGAAACTTGGAATTTTTATTGGCTTAGATTCTCCAACCTTATCTTCTTTCTGATCTTGGATTGGTATGCATGGAGTGGCTTTAACAAGGTTTGGTATTTTATAATCAGGATACTCAACCCACCATGATTGTTCAAAACTTTGATGCCTCGGTTCAAGATCTTTTGATGACTAAAATTTGAGTACTAATGACTGGTTTTGAATGCAAATAGGCTCCTAAACAAAATCAAAAATTTTGAAGCTTGGAATTTGGGTTTTGGGTCTTTAGACTTGAGCCAAAAGTTGTCTCATTTGTTCCTCCTTAATAGCAATCTATCTATTTAAACATTCCTCCTCATATTTTCTCTTCTCTTCCATCTCTTGTTGATAGAGATAGGCCTCATAAGACTGTTGTTCATGCTGTTGGAGATAGGCTTGGTAAACATGTTCCTCCTGTTGCATGCTATATTCTTGTTCTCTTTCAATATCATCTAATTGTTTTTGAAAATCTAAAGTGAAATCCTGAATGCTCATGCTAGTTTTTTGTAAATCTAAAGTCATATCTTGAATGCTCATGCTATCCTCATACCGAGGCTGATCAACAGAAAAAACATGTTGATTGGGATCAAAATAGTCTTTTTGGGGCTGATTGTTAGCATAGGTAGGTTGCCATAAAGGTTGAGCAGGGGTGGGTGGGCGGTATTCATATTCAACATGCTGATATATTTCTATTGCATGGCTGTTTGGGATAAAACCAACTGAATTCTCAATCTTATATGGCTAGCCAGAAGACTGATAATGTTGGTTAAAGTGAGGGAAATGATTGTTTGGGGCCTAAAGCTTGGATTTTCATGATATGGCAGAGAATCACCATAATTGTTGCAATATCTAGACATTTTACATGAAAGGTTTGAATCATATGACTGTCAAAACATGAACATTAAAAGACAACACCAACCCGATTCATTGTAGATACCTGAGCTACTAAAACCAGCTGATATATGCTTAGAGTTGCCATGGTGTGTGATGATTTTGCCTCCAAAGGTTGATAACACTGAAGAAAACACTAGATCCTTCAGTATGTACTCTTCCTATGTGTTGTTCACACTAGATTTGCTTAAAAATTAGAGAACAGAGTTGATAGGTATATGTTTATAACCTCAAAAGGTCAAAAACACTATTGTCTACACCAAAACAATAATGAAAATGTTATCTAGTGGCCTAAACATAGTTCACAGTCCCACCAGGCATGCCAAAAACTATTGCTACAAAGGATTACGCCCTGAATGCTAATTTTTTACAAGCTTGGCAATCCCGTGCAACATGGGAACATCCTCAAATTGTTGGTTTGTCTATTTCAAGAATAAACCTCCAGAAGAGATGACTCCCTTTAAATACCCTTTAGATCTATAAATTGATGGAGGAAATTGAAATAGAAGAAAACTTGAATAAACTGAAAACTGAATAGACAATCTATCTAAAGGGGGTGATGTACCAATATTTTGACTTTAATCTGCAATATGACTCACAAACATTCTCCAATACATCTAATCTTACAATCCAAACCTGACAAGATTCATCACATAAGTAATTCATAGAAAGGCATGAGTAATCTTGCACAAGCTATGACCTATAATAAACTAAAATTTGTATACTTGCAACCAAGAAATGAGACAAAGAATTTAGAGGTTTTGAATTAAAAAATAGAAAATTCCTATCAAATCACTCACAAAATAATAAGACACCTAAAATTGGATAGAAGAACCCCTGATTGTATTAGAAAGTGGAAGGAATCTATTTAAAATAACAATAAACTACTGGAAAATAAACTGCTGCTACTGAAAACTATAAAAAATGGTAGAGTTACAAGACAATCTCCCTTTCTGCAATATGCAAAGGCAAAAAAGTAAGAACTAGGGAAAAAAGCATGAGCTTTTTTTCCTATAATACAAAATCTATCTCCAAAAATGAATGGACAGTCAACTCCAGATGAACTAGACTCCCAAATGTGCATGAATGAGTCCCAAAAACCAACTCCAAGTTGCTGGGCGAGTACAAGTGAAAAGCCTAAAATTTAGGCCCCAAAACTCCTCGAAGATGAGCTAAAATAGCTCAGAACTCCAAGTCTCAAGGTCCTTGACCAAAAAACTGCCAAAATTAGCCCTCTTTGACCCCAAGGCAAAAATAGAACTCAAGTATGTCCCTGCATGAGTTTGAGACCTCAGTTCAACTTCTCCTTCTGTATTTGCATGATTAGGTGGTAAAAAGAGATCCAATTTAACAAATATTAAAGGCAATGACATGATTATGCCTTAATAAGTGTTATCTAATGCTTATATCTCCATCTAGGACATTATTTAACAAGTATTAAGGCAATTGTTATGCTTATTACACTTAATAGGTGTTAAGTTATATTGTTTTTGTCATTTATCTATACAAGAATATAAGGGACTTTACATTACAATAATAGCCCTTAAGGCAAAAAATACCCCCTCTTCCATTATGCAAAAATAAACTCCATTTTGCCTTAGTCACTCTCAAAAAGATCTCAAACTGGGATAATTGCTCTATATTCATAAATAAAATCAAAGGACTTCATCTCCATGAACCTTCCTCAACCCTAAACCTCTAATTACTTGATTGTTTGAATGCTTTAAGGTCTAAAAATCAACAATAAACTCACAAAAAGCAACATTATTAACCCCTTATGACTCCCTATCGGCATCTTGCATTTTCACTAGGCATCATGACTTCAAGGTTATTGCCCACGGGTTTCTTTGATTTCTTTTTCATGATTTTAACCTTAAAAAAAAGGTCAAAAGCTTATTTTTAGGGCTCAAGTAGCATGGCAAAACAACTTTGCAGCCCTAAAAAATCTTTATTTTGTAGTTTCACTTCTCAAACTACTCTGCGGCACCGCCTTGGGGAACCTTGAGGGTTTGTTGTAGGTTTGAAGGCCGCCATGCTCAAGGGTTTGAGCTCTTTGCAAGGACTCTTAGACAGTTCTATTGTTCGCTCAATTGGTAAGCGTTCTCCTCTCTTTGTTGTTACTCTTTTGATGATGCAAAAATAGTAAAAACTCTATTGCTTTTTTTATGCTCTTGATTTGGGAGAACAGTGACAAGACTCTGTTGTATTTATTTCTTTAATAAAACTATGAATAGTCCTTGCTGCTTCTTAAAGAACTCCATATCTAATATAGGTTTATGTTTGCCTACGTTGTTAGATTGGTTCATGTCTGATTTTTCTTGTATGGATTCTCATAAAATCTGCACCTTTTAATCAAACCTAAACATTTCTCCTGCACTGTTCCTTAAGCTACTTTCTCTGTGTGGTGAAAATGGCGGACTATATCTCTTTTTCTAAAATGTGCAGAATTTTTTTCAAAAAATTGTTGATAGAAACTGCTTGCCAGACCCTACGAGTTTATTACTTTGTATTTAGCTTTTCCTTTTTACTACTCTAACATCACATATATCCTTGAAACCTTGATGACCCTTGCTATGGTTTGTTGGTAAATTGTGAATAACCTCTCAACTACTTTCTTTAAACCAGGGGCCTCCATTTCTACTTCTTTCATGTAGATTTTGTACTTTCTAACAATAGATTCAAACGCACTACGTAGATTTGCAACAAATTCATCTTGGGTTGGGCCCTTTTTGCAAGCATATGACAAGTGATCTTCTACTTCAAGCTTAGTTAACAATCTCTCACCCCATGTTCTGATAGCCATTTGAACCAAATTCTCAACCAAGGACAAATTATCTAGGGACAATTTGCATGGAAAAAGATTTCCATTCACTTTCCAAGTCTTCCTTAGTGGTAATTTCTCCTTTCCTTCAAGTTGCACTTCATTGATTGCATTGACAATCCTTGGCATGAGAAGCTCACACAACTTTAACCTTGCCATAAATTCTGTATTTCCACCTAATATAATATATGTTCCTCGGCTTGCCATATTTTTCGCAATTGTAACAGCTCCAAGGCATCCACTTTGGACTGTTATTTTTGTTTCTCTCTCCACATTTTCTAGTATTACATTGAGAATATCATGAGGAATGTCGATCTCTTTCAATTATTTAGACAATGCATCACTTTGTTCAACACTTGTAGTACCAACGAGCACAAGATGACTAGTTTTGTGCATCTGTGAAACCTCTACAAGAATAGCTTGCCATTTTCCTGTGCTGCCCCGAATACTATATTAGATTCATCCTTTCATATCATTCACTTATTTGGTAGGAACCACTGTCACGCTTAAGTTGTATATATTCTCAAACTCTGTACTTTCAGTTGCTATTGTACTAGTCATCCCATAGAGCTTAAGAGATTGAAGAAAAAAGTTTTGATAAGTTATTGAAGGTAGTGTAATAGTCTCATTTTGAATAGGTAAACCTTCCTTTGCTTCAACTGCTTGATGCAATCCATCACTTCGACATCTGCCCTATCAGAACCATTGACAAAATTGCATGACACGACATGTAAACTAATCCATAATAAGAACATCCTTGCTATGAATAATGAAATTTACATCTCTCAAGAATAGCTCCTTTGCTTTTATGGCATTTAGTACAAATGATGCTTATTGTTCTCAAGGATCATATAGATCATTTACATCCAAAATATCTTCAGCATCCCTATATCCTTGCTCAGATAGCAGAACTATTTTCTACTTTTCATCTACAGTGTAATGCACATCTCTGACAAATGCATCTGCAATCTTCGCAGCTTTATGGTATTGGTCACTAGGCTTCTCTATAGTTCTAGATATAATGAGTGGTTTTATTGCATCCTCAATCAAGATGGAATCAACCTCATCAATGATACAAAAATTGAAACCTTTCCAAACCAGCTCATTAACACTCAGGGCAAGATTATCCCTCAGGTAGTCAAACCCAAGTTCACAGTTTGTAACATAAGTCATATCATATGAGTAATTTGCTCTCCTCTGTTCGCTTGACATGTTCTATTGAATAAGTCTATCCTAAATTCCCAAGAAGTGAGGCACTTGAACAACCCGTTCACAATCTTGAAGAGCAAGAAAATCATTCATAGTAACAAGATGCACTCCTTTTCCAGCCAATGCATTCAAGTAAGCAGGTAAAACTGCAACTACTGTTTTTCCTTCTCCTATCCTCATTTCAGCAATTTCTCCCTTGTGAAGATCCATGGCTCCTATTAGCTACATGTCAAATGGTTGAAGGCCCAACACTCTTTTAGAAGATACCCAAACAACAACAAATGCTTTTGGTAGAAGTGAGTCTAATGATTCTCCCTTGGCTATTCATTCTCTGAACTTTGTAGTTTTGCCCCTCAATTCATCATTAGATAACTGGGATATTTTTCTTCCAAAGCATTCAAGCAACCATAGCTCTAGCATTCTGTTGTCTGGTTGCCTCTGCCATGTCATTTCCTTTAAACAACCCACCAACCAGGCCACCTAAAGATGTCACAGTAGTTTCTTTAACATCCCTCAAACCCCTGGAAGGAGCAGTTCCACCCTCCTAGCTCCACATCTTGCCTTTTCTGTTTGAAAAGAAGCTTCCCAATTCCCCTGGTGAATGTGAATGAGAACAAAAGCTATGGTAATGGACTGATGGGGGAGAGGAACTCAATGGGGATGGATGTGCAAAAGTTGAGCAAGGCCCAACTCAATAACTTTGAATGTGAATTGATGTGAAGCATAGGGTGTTACTCCATGCTCCCCTCTCAAGAAGGCTCCTACTACCATTTGACGTACCATCCTTGCACTGTTTCTCCTTCTAACTTATATTGGTGACTTCTTTACATGCTTGCATATGTTGTTCCATAGATCTCTATTTTAAAAAAAATGAAGATGCTTCTGTGTTGTCATGACTGACCAATGCTGATTGCCCATGTATGATGGGCTGCTTCTTCATTGGCACTTATACTCTGTGAGAGATAAAGCACTGTTTAATACTTCATGCTATCTTTATCACTAGTGGACTGCTCCTTTGATAGTATAATTGTTGTCCTTTGATGATATGTTTTGTTGGGCTATTTCAATGTTCCTGTATCATTTGGACTATCTCTATGCTCTTCATGCATGTTCAATATGAGTGTTTTATCTACATTTATGACTGTTATAAGAGGTGAGATCTGATGATGCAAGGTCTTCAAGTACCTATGTTTACATAGTGAACAAACTTGTTAGATGAAAACATAGAGGCTAAAGCCTCTTTCTGATTGTTTGATCTGATATTCTCTCCTGTTTCATTCCTCTGCATCTGATGTTCAATTTTCTTTTTACCTTATTTTGTTGATTAGATGTAGAATAGCAAGCACACTTTGAATTGTTGTATATAGAAGTAGAGACAGTACCCTGAGCTCTAACAACATTTTTCTCCCTCTCCTTGTAGGTCTTCTCTCAAAGCTATTACTAGGACAACTGGGTATGCTGATATAGACTCAAACAATGAGATTCATCATTCACTTAGGCAATGACGGGTCCCATCCTTGTTTTTATATGCTTTCTTTTCTTGCTTTGTACTTGTTATTATACATCTTATCAGATACAGTTACTCCCACACCTTGTGTGGGATCATATAAATGTTAGTTTTAGGGATAGACAACTGAGAGGGGGGGTGAATCAGTTGTCATGAAATCTTGTTCCTTATTCACTTAATACCTTCTTATATTTCAACAACATATTAATGATTCCATCATGAAAGCATAATGCAATAACTCAAGAGTAGGAACAAACTCAACACAAATAACACCAAGATTTTAATGTGGAAAACCCAATTAAGGGAAAAACCACGGGGTGACTAACCCAAGATTATATGCTACGTTAAAAGAATATGAAGAATAAGATCACACTTTCCAATTAGGGCTCACTACCTGAGCACACTGCTCACAAAAGGCCCACTGCCTATAGGAGACACACTATCTATAGAATAATATAAATATTAAATACTTGAACTAGAAATTGGCATATTCACCATGCTTGAGACAAATCCATTTAAGCTTAACACTTCTGCTCTGCTTTTTACTCCTCTCCTCTCTATCACTTTCTCATCATGACCACAGATACATTTGAATGACTTCACAATTCTTATTTATACATGACATCGACTATAGAATGATCATCAAAGTCAGCACAACATATACTCTATTTTATTACAGAGCAATTACACAAATACAACTTGACTTATTACAAAAACTTCATGCATATCACTACCCTATCAGCCAAGCATATCTAGGACTTCAATCATTTTCAAGGAACATGCCTTGCTTCGTAAAACATCTTCAAGATCATTTGCAACATGTGTAAAACATCCAATCAGCCAAGACTAGGAAGAACACCATAATTTAGAGGTAAATCTTCAATTACGAGCTCTATCTTCAATGTGGACCGCTAACACAAATTGGACACTATCTAGAGACCCCCACAAGCTTGTCTAAATCACAAAGAACATCCACACCACTTCTGCTTACTGAAATCATTCGCATCTTCATCCGAAACCTTAAGAACACAGCCGGTCATCATTGTCACATAAGAATAATTGCTTGCAGACCTCCAAACCACAAACCAATTGACTTGTCAATTCACATTGGCTTCCCAAACATGCCACCAGATCCATAGAAAAAGATATTACATTTCCGGATCTCACCGGACCTATTTGTGTCACTCTGTCACCTCTAAATAGTTACCAGAACTAGTTTTACACACATGGCCATAACTTCTCCAAATCTTCATGTGGACCTCTGAAATCTTGATTGAAGAACTTTTAGACACATATCTACAAACCCTTTGATGTGCATACTCTGATCTTCAACTGGATGGGATCTTTTCTTCATAGAACTTCACTATCTTCACTGTTCTTCTCTGTTTCTGATGGGGCTAATTTTCTCAATATCCTCATCACACAACTCATCCAATACTTGACATCAATGGAATAGGAGTATGTTGACATCAATAACAACACCGGTTAGGCCCATACTTGCAAAAATCTCCCCCTTTGTCATTGATGGCAACATATGACGTGAAAAATTGTTTTGACCATCAAGACAAGAACTTAACCTCACTAGCTTCCCCTAACAACATCAATCATTCACATATCTTTTCTTTCTTCATTTCTCCCCCTTTGATCAGCAATCTCTTTTATTTTTCACATGTCTTCTCTCCCCCTTTGACATCAATGGCAAAGGGCACATACTTGCATCACTACTTCAGTATCATACAGATTGCTCCCCTTGAGTAGCAACTTCCAATAATCAATCTAGACTACAAGATATGACTGTGATACTCAAAAGAATCCTTAGGTAGAGGTTTAGTAAAAATATCTGCAATCTAATCCTTTGAGGGCACAAACTCCAATCTAACTTCATTCTTGTTCACTTACTTTCTCAAAAAGTGAAACTTGATGCATATATATTTTGTCTTTGAATGTAACACCAGATTTTTTGATATATTTATTGCACTTGAGTTATCACAGAAGATTGTGATAGGTTCTTCATACTCCACTTTGATGTCTCTTAGCATTTGCTTCATCCACAAAACTTGAGTACAACTGCTGCCATAATATACTCTACTTCTACAATGGATAGAGATATTGCCTCTTGTTTCTTGGTTAGCCAATAAATCAATCTTTTCCCCAAAAAGAATGCACCACCACTAGTACTCTTTTGGTCATCCACATCTCCTACTCAATCAGCATCTGTATATCTATGAAGAGAGAAATCATGATCCCTAGGATACCATAAACCATACTCAACTGTTCCCTTCAGATATCTAAGAATTCTCTTGATTTCCATGACATGAGACTCTCGAGGATCAGCTTGGAATCTAGCAACAAGACCAATAACATTCATAATGTCAGGTCTAGTTTGAGTAAGGTACAGTAGTCCTCCAATCATTGACCTGCACTTTTTCTTATTAGCCTTAGGAGATTCATCATCTTTGCTCAGTTTACACCTAGTTGCCATGGGAGTATTCATGGGCTTTGAATCTTCCATCCCAATTTTTTTCAACAATTCTTTCACATATTTGGTCTATGATATGAAGATTCCTTTCTTTATTTGACTGATTTGTAGACCCAAGAAGAAATTCATTTCCCCAAACATAGACATCTCAAATTCACTTTTCATTTGATTTGTAAAAGTCTTGCACATACTATCTTTTCCTCCAAAAATGATATCATCAACAAATACTTCAACTATCAAGATATTTTCATGATCAATCTTGAAGTACAAGTTATTGCTAGTAGTACCTTTGTTGAAACCAATCTTCAAAAGATGTTTATCCAATCTTTCATACCAGGCTCTTGGGGCTTGTTTGAGTCCATATAATGCTTTCTTCAACTTGCAGACCATATCACCATGATCAGACAATTGGAATCCATTCGGTTGCTCAATGTATACCTCTTCTTCCAAATCACCATTCAGGAAGGTAGAATTGACATCCATCTAATATACTTTGAAATCCTCGAAGGTAGCAAAAGAAAGAAATAATCTGACTGCTTCAATTCTTGCCACCAGAGCAAAAGTTTCTTCAAAGTCTACTCCTTCTACTTGAGAATAACCCTTACAGACCAATCTGGATTTGTTTTTGACTACTTCACCATCTTCATTCAGTTTATTCTAGAAGACCCACTTAGTCCCAATCACATTTTTGTATTTAGGTTTGGGAACAAGATCCCAAGTGTGATTTTTTTCAATCTGCATCAACTCTTCCTTCATTGCTTTAGCCCAGCTTTCATCATTGCATGCTTCACTTACTATTTTTGGTTCAACCTTTGAAATCAGACAATACTTTACTAAATCTTGAGCAATTTTTCTTCTTGTTTGAACACCTTTTCTTCTATCTCCTATGATCTGGTCTTCAGAATGATTCAGTCTTACATACCTGGGAGTTTTGGGAATTTCTTGCACTTCTATTTCTTGGATAGGTTCATTCAAACTTATCTCTTCTTCCTATATTTCAGGATTCTCTGGATCAATCTAAATCTGAACTATAGTTGGAGCTTTTTCCTCTTGGACTGAAAAATCATTCTGATCATCTGCTTCATACCCATAAAACGTTGAGGGATTTTCAATACCTTTATCAACCTTCACATTTGTACTTTCTACAATCTTTCTTAATCTCTTGTTATAACACTGGTAGGCTTTGTTTTGAGTAGAATAACCCAAGAATATTCCTTCATCACTCTTAGCATCAAACTTGCCAAGGTCTACATCTCTTTTGATATAGCATTTGCTACCAAAGACTCTAAAATACTTCACAGTAGGAGTGATACCAAACCATAGTTCATAAGGAGTCTTACCAGTCTTGCCTCTAATTTGTACCCGATTAAGAGTGTAAATAGCAGTGCTCACAACTTCTCTCCAATAAATCTGAGGGACATTTGCTTCCATCATCATGGTTCTAGATGCTTCTTGGATGGTCTAGTTCTTTCTCTCCACTACTCCATTTTGCTGTGGAGTCCTTGGAGTAGATAACTGTTTCCTTATCCCATGTTTCTCATAGAATTCTATGAACTCTGCGGATATGAATTCACCACCTCTATTAGACCTAAGACATTTTATGTTTAACCTAGTTTCATTTTCTACCATAGCCTTGAATATCTTGAACTTATTAAGTGCTTCAGATTTCTCTTTCAGGAAAGTCACCCACATCATCTGGGAGTGGTCATCAATCAATAACATGAAATATCTATCACCTGGTAGACTCATGATTCTTGCTGGTCCACATAGATTAGTGTATACCAAGTCCAACAATCTGGTAGAAGATTGTTCCTTACTTTTAAATGTGACTCTATTCTACTTACCCAACTAACATTCTTTGCACAAACTGTTAGTAGGTTTCACCAGTCTTGGAAGATCTCTTACAACCTGAGTGTTGCTTATCTTGATGATATTATCAAAATTTACATGACACCTTCTCCTATGCCACAACCAACTCTGATCAATTTGAACAAATAAACAACTTTTGCCAGTACCAACCAAGTGGACGATGTAACCTTTTGTTTGAGTACCGGATGCAATCTAAGTTCCAGAGCTTTCAAAGATCTTGCATTTTCTATTTTTGAATTAGAGATCATAGCCTTTGTCCACCAACTATCCAACACTGAGAATATTATGCTTCAGACCTTCAACATATAGAACATCACTAGTTTTGTTCTTTCCATCAAAAGAAATAGTTCCTTTGCCTCTGATTCTACTAGTAGAATTATCACCAAATTTTACAACTCCTCCTTCATATCTTTCCAAATTTATTAAATTATTCTCATCATCACTAGTCATATGTGTTGGTGATTGTTTTGATGCAATCATAACAATAAGTTAAAATTCACATATAATGAACTGAAACTGTACTTGAAAGATAAGAAGGAATCACTTAAGATTCAATTAATCCCAAGTCTACAATGGTACTGTTGGTCAAATTTAGTTGGTCAATGTGAAGCTGTAATGTTCAAGGGGCCTTACGTAATTTAGGGTTGTTTGTGGTTTACTGGACTCAAACTATGCAAAAAGATCATGAGATATGTCAATACTTTTTATTCCTTTGCATAAAAGTGTTACTGTGCTGCAAAGCTTTAGATGGTTGTCTTGAATTATTGTAGCTTTCTCCTTTATACACTTATGAAAACTGTCTACCTTTAAATCTGTTGTGCATGCTTCTTCAAATTTGGGACAACTTCCTTTAGATTTCTACGTTTTCAGCTAAATATTTCAGATGGGTTGAGAAAAGTTAGAGAGATCTAATCTAAACTCTATTTTAACCTAGCAAAGGATCTAAATGTTCTGTTATGAACTATGTAAATCATACAGCAATTTGATCAAATCCACAGTAAAAACCTTAAATGCAAGTTCTGAGCATTTTCACAAACATACATTTAAAATTGCAAGCTCTCAAAGAAAATATTTCAAAACACAAAGAAGAGTAGGAGAACACTCAGAAGATAGATGCAAAACTCTGGATTCTATTGTATTAGAAACAAATAGTCATACATGATTTACAATGTTGGAATGACTCTTAGTTTCATTGATCAAATTACAGAGAACTTACAAGCTTTACAGATACAATAAGGAAGCCAGACATTCCACGCACACCTTACTACAGACAACAGGTGACATCCTCTAAACTAAACTATGCCCAGAAAGAATCTACAATTTTGGCAAAATGCTAAAATCCCTATGTGTCCAGTATTACAATGTAGAGAGGCACAATATAAAGACTTTCTAATTGTCCTCACTACAGCAAAAACCTAACTAAACCCCTGGTTCAAATCCCTGGTTATAGCAGTAAATGTAGGTGAACCAGTTCTCCAAAATACCTCTGAGCAGTGTCAAATCTGGGCAAAATATTGCCCCTTCTGAGAAGCTCTAGCAACTCAGCAATAACTCCTGTTTGTCTGCTGTAGTAATACTTCAATTGCATTTTGTCCTTATCATTTGAATGGCCTTGACTTCTTCGCACTTCATTTTTATCTCCCTGCTCCTGAGATTTGATTTCCTCCATGATGTCATTGTGATCAAGCTCCAACTACTTCCTCAACTGCAAGCCTGCAAAACAAGACAAGCAATAAGTACCATATTTATCAAATGAACAGCAGGAAACCAAATATCTATTTAAATCAAGGTGACTGTGCAAAAAAATGTGGAAATTGGGTCCAAAATCAGCAAAAACTGTGTTCAAAATGCACATAGACACTCAAAATGTCATGGGTCAACCATCGCCAACCAAAAAAATGCCACGGGTGCCCAAAAAAAAGTGTTTAAAATTCCCATTGCCTTCCATTTCCCGCCCATCGGCGTGATAATCGCTATCGGCGAGCCCAAAATACAATTGGCTGAAGCTCGTTGTTTGGTCGATGGCCTTTTGTCTCTCTCTTCTATTCATCGGGCTGATATCGCCCATTGGCGTGTCACAAACCTCCTCTACCAATCACTGTTGTTTGGCCGATGTCTATTATTGGCATAACAACCACCGAAATAGCCTTTCGGCTTGTTTTTTATTCCTATCGGCGTGATAAACATTATCAGTGAGCCCCAAATGCCTTCTGCCAATCACCACTATCTGGCTGAAATGGCTTTGCTTACTTGTTCATCCTTTGTATCGGTGTAAGAATCACCTATCAGCGAGGGCTCAAAATATTTGGCCGATATCCTTTGTTATGCCGATACAAACACGTCGGCCACAGTCTCACCAACAACCCCAACTTCATCTATCGCCCTATATCGACGAGAATCCCCTCTATCGATGCGGGCTTAAAATGTTACCCAGACTACTGCTGTTTGGCTGATATGGCCATAATACCTAAGTTTCCCCTTGTCCATCGGCGTGATCTATGATATCGGTGAAGCTATTTAATACTTCACCGATCACCATTCTCTAGCCGATACCCCTTGTTACCTTCAATCAGCGTAAGTCTCACCGACACTGCCCTTCCTATGTTCCATCGATGTAAGACGGCCCATCAGCGAACTCCAAATGCCTTGCTCCGATTACAATGATTTCACCGATGCCCTGAACTTGAACCATTGAACCTCGCTATAGAGTACGAGCGGATGGTTCAATGCGGTGGTTCGACCATACCAATTGGATCATAGAGATGAGCAAAGGATCCGCTTACGGAAATATGGAACCTAAGCCCATGAACCATTGAACCCTGAACCATTGAACCTCGCTATAAAGTATGAGCGGATGGTTCAATGATACATCATTTACGCAAGGTAACTGCATGACATGACTTGTTAGAAGTAAATGAACTTTGAACCTTGAACCATTGAACCTTTGAGAAAAGGGTTCAAGTTCAAACTGAAAGTTGAAAGACGTTATACAGAACAACAGTTTGCTTTTTGAGACACTTTTGGACATATCAAACCATTTGAACCTTCAACCCTGAGAATGATTCAGGTTCAAAGGTTTAAACCTTAAAAAAAACTTTGCCAATGAATAAATAATGGCGACCCAAAAGGTAACAAAGTGCACACATGCACCTTTTCTGCCGAATAGACAAATGTGAGATACAGAGTGGAACCCAGACAAAATTTCCTTTAACCTGAAACCACCAAGTATGTATATTTCAAAATTTTAAACGAATGCCAACAAGTAAAAAGGCAAACAACTGACTGTTTATCATGCAAAACCTGATAGTACATTTTACCTAAATGATCATAACTTGCAAAATATGATGAATTTTAAGACGGTTCAAAAAGCAACCCTAGCTCATTTTTCACAAAGAATCTAACCACAGCATGCATTGGTACTAAAAATGCAATTTTATCTATTTTCAACAAGTTTTGCAAATTTGACTCCCCTTTTCCCTTACCACCAAACAGAACAACACAAGCAGAAGCAACAGCAGGGGTCCTCATTTTGCTAAGGAGCAAAATGGGGCATGTTGTGAACATCACAACAACTAGCAACCAAACAAAACAATTAAATTCAAAGTGTTCAAGAAAACTAGGTGAAATAAATTCATAACTTTCGACTATCCTTCCTGTAAATTACTATTCAGCTTGAGACCTAAGGTATTCAATAAGGGTGCATGAACTTCAATTTTCAGTTTAATTATGTGCACGTGATTAATTATCCTCATCTTGAAGATCGGTTGAACAAACCAGTGACTAACATTAGCCTACGTAGGTGAGGATATTCCCTCATAGCCAACCGGATAGAGCTTTGCTGCCAGCGAGTGTTCATAGCCCCGGCAAGGTTATCGTTACAATTCTCCTAAGTAGAGCCTACTGCTAGCGAGTGTCTATAGCCCTGGTAGAGTTACTTAGATGGCTTAATCTAGATTTTCAGTATAATCCGCTTTATTTATTTATTTATTTTTTATTTTCTAATTTTTTGATTTTGAAAGATTTCACAAGATATAGCAATTTGTAACTTCATGATGCAAGGAGTGGACACTTGCTGAAATTAAGCTGAGAATTGTAATGGTAGCAAGGGTAACCTTAGATTTTTCACCTAATATCTACACTGGTAAGTTCAATAAACCCAATCGTGAGAAACTTGCTTCGAATTCTCAATCACATTTATTGAATACGAAATTTTAGAAGATAAATAACTCTCTACATTCATGACAGTAACAAGTTATGTGTAAATTGCAAATGATTAACTTGAATATGCTAAATTTTATATTGTTTTGAATGGTTGCTAATTTGCTCCTTAATATTCTAGAGTAAAATAAAGATCCCTGTTGAGGAGACAACAAACCAACCAGACAAACAGGCTGTACAAAAAGCAAAAAAGTAGAAAAACTGTACAAACAGAAAGAAACAGAAAATAGAAACAAATAGAAGACAAACTGTACAAACAGCCAACCGAAAAAAGAAAATAGCAAAAGAAGAACTGTACATTACTTACAGCACTTTACACCAAAATGGATTGCCCTTTACCTCAGGCCTGGAAGTAGTGTTTCAAATGTTGGCTGTTAACTAGTAATGGCACATCTTCTCCAGTCAAGGTCTTAAGTCTGAATGTGTTATCTCCTATTATTTCTGAGACTTGTAATGGACCCAGCCATAATTTATCGAATTTTCCATGGCTTCCTTTCTTTTCATATGCTTTTTCCCAGCACAGCACTAAGTCTGATATCCTAAATGTTTTGACTCTTGCCCTTTTATCAAACCACCTCTTAACAACCGCTTGGTGTTTGGCAAACTTCTTGATGGCTTGACCTCTTTTCTCATCTAGTTGTAGCATTTGCACTATTTTGGCTTCCCTATGGTTATCAAAGCCTAGATACTCATTGGCAAACTTCCAGGTTGGAATTTTTAGATTTACTGGAAGTCTGGGATCAGTCCCATAAACTAAATGATAAGGTGTGCTACCTAAAGCTGTTTTAAACTTGCTCCTATCTACCCATAATGCATATCTTAACAGGGTATTCCACTCTCTAGGACTCTTTGCAATTAACCTCTTGATTATGTCTAATAAAATTTTGTTTGTTGATTCAGCCAGTCCATTACCTTGAGGGTAATAATTCGAAGAAAACCTTAAAATGATCTTGTATTCAAATGCCCATTTAGAAAACTTTAAAGAAGAGAAAACAGGGCCATTATCACATACCAATGAATAGGGAGTTCCAAACCTGGTGACGATGTTTTCTTCAAGAAACTTGATAACTACATCAGTTGTGGAAAATTTGCAGCAGGTGGCCTCAGTCCACCTTGTACAATAGTCTATTACCGTCAGTATAAATTTGTGTCCTGCAGAAGATGGGGGATTGATGACTCCAATAAAATCCAAGCCCCACTGTGCAAATGGTCTTGATTCAATCACAGGTTGTAGTGGATTGGCTTGATTTCTCCCTTTATCTACTGTAGTCTGACAGGTGTGGCAACTTCTGATGTGACTCTTAGTGTCTTTGAACATCATGGGCCAGTAATAGTCTGCCCTCAGTATTTTGTGTGTTGTAGCTAGATGGGAACCATGGCCGGTTCTGTACTTGTCATGTAGTTCTGTCAACACTTTATCAGCTTCAGTTCTGTTTATGCATCTCAGATAAATTCCATCATGGTTCTTCCTGAATAGAAGACCTCCTTGCACCATATAATTTTGTGCTTTAATCTTCAAAGCTCTCCTCTGAGAAGCTTTCATCCTGTTTGGGTACTTTCCAGCTATCAAGAAGGTGCTTAAATCATCGTACCAACCTGATGCGCTCTGGGAATTCAATGCGTACTGCTGTTTTATCAAATCAGGATCCGTATTTGCTATTGTTTACACCAAAGCCTGCCCTCTGACCAGCTTCATGGGAATGATTTCCACATCAAACTCTTGCAACGTGGTGATGCACTTGGCTCTTTTTTCTCCAGGCTCGTTCTGCATTAGCAACATTTTTACTATTGCGTCTGGCACTATGGCTTTGATCTGGCTGCATAGAATGTAGTGTCTGAATTTTTTCATAGCCTTTACTAATGCAAATGCCTACCTCTCAATGTCTAGATACCTCAGCTGTGCATCCTTCAGAGGCACGCTCATAAATGCTATGGGCCTCTCTTCATTGTTTTCACCTTTTTGTGTCAAGGCAGCTGCGACTAAATGAGAAGATGCAAAGGAGTAGATGTAAAACAGGCTTGTGTAGTCTGGACTTGCCAATACAGGGGCATTAGAAATTGCCTTCTTGATATCTTCAAATGCGGCTCTAGCACTAGCATCCATTCCATCTGTGCATCCTTCTTCAACATGGCATTTAACGGCTGTATGATCTCTGCAAAACCTGTTATAAACTTCTGAACAAAGTTAATTTTGCCAAAAAATGATTTCAACTCTTTCCTACTGTTTGGTATTTGCAAATTTTTTATGGATTCTATTCTATTTGGATCAATTGAAATTCCACCTTCAGAAATGACATGGCCTAATAATTTACCTTCAGTTACGCCAAATATACATTTCTTAGGATTAAGGGAAATCCCATACCTTTCACATTGCTTGAGTATTTTCCTGAGATCCACATAATGCAATGTCCATGGCTCTCTGAAAAGTAGCACCTGCATTGACCAGACCAAAAGGCATTCTTCTATATGCATAATTTCCCCATTTACAAGTGAAGGTGGTTTTTAGTCTATCTTCTCTATCAATTAAGACCTAGTTATAACCTGAAAAACCATCTAAAAAAGACATCATCTTTGTGCCATTTACTACTTGCAACACTTCGTCTATCGAAGGCAGAGGATAATTATCCTTTTCAGATGCTTTGTATAAATTTCTAAAGTCTACGCATAACCTGATGTCTCCATTTTTCTTCCTCACTGGTACTAAGTTAGCTACCTAGACAGAATGTCTGACTGGGAAAATTATTCCAGCAGATAGCAATTTTTTAACTTCCTCAAAGATTAAAGGCTCTAGAATGGCATTCACAAGCCTTTGTTTTTGCCTAAATGGTTTAACCTCTTTTCTCAAAGGTATTACGTGAGTTATGATGGACTCATCAAATGTTTTCATGTCTTCATACGTCCATGCTATTACGTGTTTATAATCTTTTAGAGCGTCTAAAACCTCTTTTCTAATTTTCTTAGAGCAAGCTTTCCCAATTAGTACATTTTGTGGATTTTGCTCTGTCCCTAAGTTATGTAAATCACACTTACCCTCTTCTGTTTTGGGCAAGTCCTTCTGTCTCATTACTCCATCGAAGTCAAAGATATGTTCTAGTTCAATTACTCCTTTTGGTAAGAAGTTGCTTTTCAAGTTGATTATATCCTCTTCGTCCCATGTTACTTCAGGCCTTTCTTGTTCATCAATGATTTTAGCCTCAAATGCCTCATTACAAGTCAGAAAATCAATAATTTGTTGATCCCCTCCAAATACCTAAAAGTGTGTAACATTGTCTGGTATACTGGGCATGTTAACTAGCTCAACAACAAATCATCTCAATCCTGATAGTGTCAATGGTTCTAATGTACTAGCAGCAACTGCTAGCGCATCTGACCTATGGTTCAGCTCTCTGGGGATGTGCTCTATGTTAAAAGCATCAAACGAATCTATTAAACCCCATACTCTATGTCTATAACTAATCATTTTCTTGTAATTGTAGGCATATAGTTTCCTCACTTGTCTGACTACTAATTCAGAGTCTAAAAATACTCTGATTGTTTTCACCCTTTTCTTGATGGCCATGACAAGTCCTAAAATTAGGGCCTCATATTCAGCAATATTGTTAAGTACAGGAGAATTGTAATCTATATGTTGCCAGATGTGATTTACCTTGAGGATCTATGAGTTCAACACCTGCACCTACACCCTATTTTTATTTGGACCCATCACATTTTAACATCCACATGCCATCTTTATTTTTCTGACCTTTTATCTTAGCATGCTTTGTCTCTTTTATGGCCTGTGGGGTGTTGTCCTGTTTATTCATGGTTTTTTTTGTTTGGTTAACTTGCATATGTGTATTTCCATCTGTTAAATCAGAAAGACAACCATCCTTGTCCCTTATTTCTTCTCCTAAATCTGGAATCAAGGCATCTATATCATCCTGAACATATTTCTGTGTTGGATCAGGATTCTCATTTTCCTCTTGTAACTCTACCCTCCCTATGCATTTTTTGTATTCATATTCAATGATGTCTTTGCATATTTCACAACTCTCCTCAAAATGTTGCCTATCATGGACTCTGCACCTATTTTTATATAATTTACATTGGACCGGCAGATTGTGTTTAACGCACTCTTCCACCTCTTGTCTAATGGCATGACCAAATTTGCCTATTGCATTGTTTTCTTCATCTGAAGAATTTCCATCAGACTCAATGAATAATGCTGTCCTAGTGCTGACACATTTTTTTCTAATGTTTAACATCATGATCTCTTCAATCTACACCCCATTGTTGGTAATTCTATACACACCTGGTTCAACAGCAGCATATAATATTTCATTAGTTCGATTATACTCTGTTATCATATGTTTCATTCTGGGCTCTGCCTCTATTCTGATCTGGTTTGGGACACCTCTCCAAGGTAGCCACATATGTGAAAAGTCAGTGGCCATATATCCATTTAATGTCTTGGACCAATCCCTACTCAGCAACATTCCATAATTTATGGGTATATCCACTACTTGAATATCAATGATTTGGCTTACCCTAGGGTCTGAGGCTAATTGCATTTGAATGTTCATGAGTTCTCCTATCACGCTAACCTCAATCTTATCTAATTGTGTGACAACCTTGGCAGATTTGGTGGGAGTCATCCTGAGAGTTTTACGTATTCCTAAGGGCATTACATTGGCTGAGGCACCAGAATCTACCATGCAATTGTGTATATTCTTCCCACACAATCTAATAGTTAACAAGAAAGGGGGAGTATCTCTCTTATCCGCATGTATTACTACATTTGTATTGGAAGGCTGCTCAACTTTCTTATTTTTCTCTTTAGGTGGTGAATCTCTATTAGGAACAGTTATATCAGCAGACACCTCGTCTGTCATCGATGTATCCAGAGATTTTATAAAAGCATTTTTGATCCCTGGGGTCTTTAATAATTCATTTAGGGGTATACTGACCTTAATTTTCTTTATTTCCTCTGACAAGTAACTCATTAATCTTGTTGTCTCTATTGTTTCAGTTTTACTTGTTTGATCCTTTTGTACTGTTGTTCTGTTATTTGTGTGTTAATTAGCTTTAAGTATGGAAGGATTGTTGCTAGCATTCTGATCTGGGGGTGTACTGAAGTTATTCATAGGAACGGAAGTGGTAAAAGGTCCTCCTGGCCTAGGGTTGTTCCTCAAATTGTAGGTGTGGTTTTTATTTGTCTGTTGAAAGGCCTGTACCTCTTCTATTTCATTTAATATCTTGTCTTCAGATTCAAAGGGAAAATGAAAAGCATTTAACACAAAGGCTGATTCAGGATAAATATTTTCACAACAGTATGGTCCATCTTCTAGCAAATCATCCCCTTTCTCTTCTGTAGTTACAAAGGTAAATGTTTCTAAGACTAATGCTGTGTCATATCCTAAGGGTACTACCTCATTACCCTTGGGAATGAGAAATTCAGAGGTAGGAGGCTGTACATCTATATTAAAAATGCTGGCTGCTAAGTGGAACTGTGGACAGTCGTGCTCAACATGGGCATTGGTATTGTGAAATCTGCACCAATTTTTGGGTGTTGTACTGGCCATTTGTATGCTAGCTATTTGTGTTGCATCATGATTATCTATATTCTCAAAAGGAGAAGCTAGAGTACCGTTGTTGGGCCCAGTGTTCCATATCTTGGGTGGCCTAGGTTGATTCTAATTTCTGTTATTATTGCCCTAGGTCCTATTATCTATCACTAGCCCTCTATTTTGCATTGGTTGCCCCTGGTTGGGGCCTTGATGCTGATTATAGTTTTGGTTTTGATTGTACTGCTGATTTTAATTGAAACTATAGTTCTGATTTTGGCCTTGGTTGTGATTTTGATGTTGACTGCAGTTTTGGTTGCTTCTTCCATAGAGGTTCTCGTTTCTTAGTTGTGTCACTTCGGTGGTTAACCTTTTCAAATGTGTAGTGATCTCTTTGATTTCTTCCCTATCCTCTTGTGCTTTTGCCATAGTTGTATCCCTAGGAGGTTGGAAGAAAGGCTGACCATTATTTTGACTGTTATTGGAAGTACTAGCCGTGAAGGAGTTATAGCTTGGATTGGGGTAGGACTATACATAGGTGTGTAAGGAGGAACCTGATTTAATAGTGGAGTGTGTTGCATAGGGGCTCCATTCCATGGTTGTGCCTGATTCTGCACCCCAAAATTTCCTCCATTAACAAATGGGCTATAAGTTGCATGCCTCATCTCTTGGTTCACTGAGGCTGCCTCTTTATAGGCTTTGGATATTGAATCTATGTCAGGTTTTCATTTGACAAAAATGGTAGTTAAAGGATCCAAGGCTGCATAGTACATAGCCAACAAGGGATCATCATCTATGGTATAAGGGGCTACTAGCCTAGAATAGGCCTTTTGAAATCTGTCATTGAAATTATCAATCAGCTCTCCCTCACCTCATTTTATAGCAGCCAATTTATGATACAAAGTGCAAGGGTCAATGGGTCCCCTAAATCTTGACAGAAATGCCTCTTCCATAAGTGACTAGGAAGAAATGTAACCGTTGGGTAAGTTTACATACCAGCTAGAGGCTTGTTCATTAAAGGTGTAGGGAAACAATCTACACACCACATCCTCGTGCTCTAACATAGCCCTAAAACATGCTTCCTTAAATATTCTAATATGATCTTATGGGTCCTAATGCAACTGGTATTTGGGACATATCTTCTCCAGATTTTTGGGCATCTCATGATAATCGTTGAAGAATATGGGAGAATTAACATTGAAATAAGCCATTGTAGGTGTTTGAGCTTGACCTGAACTTGTAGGAATACCTAGATTGATTGGTGGATTAGGATTTACAGGAGGATTGAGACCTCCATGAGTGCCTGAACCAAGATTTAAAGATCTGAACTGTGATTGGTCAGGACTCACAATACTATGGATGTTAAAAGGTGACCCAGGAGGTGTTCCAGATGAACTTCCTGCTTGTGATATTTTTGGATTCCAAACTAAAGGGTTTTTACTTCACCTTATATCAGGTAGTTGCACAAATATATCTCCTGAACTAGATTTAGACCTAGTCACTCTATTACTGTTATTAGTCAATTTGAAACAAACTCTAACTCAGGAGGGCCCTCCTTCTAGCGCCAGAAAACTGTTTGTGATTGTTTTGATGCAATCATAACAATAAGTTAAAATTCACATATAATGAACTGAAACTATACTTGAAAGATAAGAAGGAATCACTTAAGATTCAATTAATCCCAAGTCTACAATGGTACTGTTGGTCAAATTCAGTTGGTCAATGTGAAGCTGTAATGTTCAAGGGGCCTTACGTAATTTAGGGTTGTTGTGGTTTACTGGACTCAAACTATGCAAAAAGATCATGAGATATGTCAATACTTTTCATTCCTTTGCATAAAAGTGTTACTATGCTGCAAAGCTTTAGATGGTTGTCTTGAATTATTGTAGCTTTCTCCTTTATACACTTATGAAAACTATCTACCTTTAACTCTATTGTGCATGCTTCTTCAAATTTGGGACAACTTCCTTTAGATTTCTACGTTTTCAGCTAAATATTTCAAATGGGTTGAGAAAAGTTAGAGAGATCTAATCTAAACTCTATTTTAACCTACCAAAGGATCTAAATGTTCTATTATGAACTATGTAAATCATACAGCAATTTGATCAAATCCACAATAAAAATCTTAAATGCAAGTTTTGAGCATTTTCACAAACATACATTTAAAATTGCAAGCTCTCAAAGAAAATATTTCAAAACACAAAGAAGAGTAGGAGAACACTCAGAAGATAGATGCAGAACTCTAGATTCTATTGTATTAGAAACAAACAGTCATACATGATTTACAATGTTGGAATGACTCTTAGTTTCATTGATCAAATTACAGAGAACTTACAAGCTTTACAGATACAGTAAGGAAGCTAGACATTCCACGCACACCTTACTACAGACAACAGGTGACCTCCTCTAAACTAAACTATGCCCAGAAAGAATCTACAATTCTGGGAAAATGCTAAAATCCCTGTGTGTCCAGTATTACAATGCAGAGAGGCACAATATAAAGACTTTCTGATTGTCCTCACTACAGCAAAAACCTAACTAAACCCCTGGTTACAGCAGTAAATGTAGGTGAACTAGTTCTCCAAAATACCTCTGAGCAGTGTCAAATTTGGGTGAAATATTGCCCCTTCTGAGAAGCTCTAGCAACTCAGCACTAACTCCTGTTTGTCTGCTGTAGTAATACTTCAGCTACATTTTGTCCTTATCATTTGAATGGCCTTGACTTCTTTGCACTTCATTTTTATCTCCCTACTCCTGAGATTTGATTTCCTCCGTGATGTCACTGTGATCAAGCTCCAGCTACTTCCTCAACTGCAAGCCTGCAAAACAAGACAAGCAATAAGTACCATATTTATCAAATTAACAGCATGAAACCAAATATCTGTTTAAATCAAGGTGACTGTGCAAAAAAATGTGGAAATCAGGTCCAAAATCAGCAGAAACCGCGTTCAAAATGCACACAGACACTCAAAATGTCATGGGTCAACCATCGTTGACCAAAAAAATGCCACGGGCGCCCAAAAAAAGTGTTTAAAATTCCCATCGCCTTCCATTTCCCGCCCATCGGCATGATAATCACTATCGGCGAGCCCAAAATACAATTGGCCGAAGCTTGTTGTTTGGCCGATGGCCTTTTGTCTCTCTCTTCTGTTCATCGAGTTGATATCACCCATTGGCGTGTCACAAACCTCCTCTGCCGATCACTATTATTTGGCCGATGTCTATTATCGGTATAACAACCACTAAAATAGCCTTTCGGCTTGTTTTTTATTCCTATCGGCGTGATAAACATTATCGGTGAGCCCCAAATGCCTTCTGCCAATCACCACTATCTGGCTGAAATGGCCTTGCTTACTTGTTCATCCTTTGTATCGACGTAAGAATCACCTATCGGTGAGGGCTCAAAATATTTGGCCAATATCCTTTGTTATACCGATACAAACACATCGGCTACAGTCTCACTGACAACCCTAACTTCATCTATTGCCCTATATCGGTGAGAATCCCCTCTATCGGTGCAGGCTTAAAATGTTACCCCGACTACTGCCGTCTGGCTGATATGGCCATAATACCTAAGTTTCCCCTTGTCCATCAGCGTGATCTACGATATCGGTGAAGCTATTTAAAACTTCACCGATCGCCATTCTCTAGCTGATACCCCTTATTACCTTCAATCGGCATAAGTCTTGCCAACACCGCCCTTCCTATGTTCCATCAGTGTAGGATGGCTCATCGGCGAACTCCAAATGCCTTGCTCTGATTACAATGATTTCACCGATGCCCTGAACTTGAACCATTGAACCTCGCTATAGAGTACGAGTGGATGGTTCAATGTGGTGATTCGACCATACCGATTGGATCATAGAGATGAGCAAAGGATGGAACCTAAGCCCATGAACCGTTGAACCCTGAACCATTGAACCTCGCTATAAAGTACGAGTGGATGGTTCAACGATACATCATTTACGCAAGGTAACTGCTTGACATGACTTGTTAGAAGAAAATGAACTTTGAACCTTGAACTATTGAACATTTGGGAAAAGGGTTCAAGTTCAAACTCAAAGTTCAAAGACGTTATACAGAACAACAGTTTGCTTTTTGAGACACTTTTGGACATATCAAACCATTTGAACCTTGAACCCTGAGAATGATTCGGGTTCAAAGGTTCAAACCTTAAAAAAAAACTTTGCTAATGAATAAATAATGGTGACCTAAAAGGTAACAAAGTGCACCCATGCACCTTTTCTGCGAAACAGACAAATGTGAGATACAGAGTGGAACCCAGACAAAATTCCCTTTAACCTGAAACCACCAAGTATGTATATTTCAAAATTTTAATCAAATGCCAACAAGGAAAAAGGCAAACAACTGACTATTTATCATGCAAAACCTGATAGTACATTTTACCTAAATGATCATGCAAAATATGATGAATTTTAAGACGGTTCAAAAAGCAACTCTGGCTCATTTTTCACAAAGAATCCAACCACAGCATGCATTGGTACTAAAAATGCAATTTTCTCTATTTTCAACAAGGTTTGCAAATTTGACTCCCCTTTTCCCTTACCACCAAACAGAACAACACAAGCAGAAGCAACAACAGGGGTCCTCATTTTGCTAAAGAGCAAAATGGGGCATGTTGTGAACATCACAACAATATGGTGGGAGCATCCACTGTCAATGACCCATTCATCCCTTTCTTCAACCTGAGCAGCCAGAGCCCTTTCTATCTTAAGATTTGCAAATTCAATAGGCATTGGATCTTCTTCCTTGATGGCAATAAACACCCAGTCACTTCTAGATTTGGTTCCTATCTTAGATTCATCATCTGTTACTCCATCATCATCTTCTTAAACATAGTAACACTTCTTTTGAAATCTTGATATATTAGGGTTAGGCCTTGAAAATCTTTTCGGACACCTTGAGGTAAAATGACCAATCTTGTTGCAATTGAACATTTGAAAGGCAATTTTCCTTCATACTTACGAGATCTTCTTGGTAGTCTTTTTGCAATAAGGGCTTCAAGTTGAGTAGCTTCTGCCTCATCTTCTTCTAGATGTTTTCTTGCTTTCTCATACCATGACAATTTATTTGAGGAACTCTCTCCTAGATCATACCTTTGTTTACCTTTTGTAGAGCCAATAGCTTTGAATGTAGATTCAGTCTTGGGAGGAGCATCTCCAAACATAGCTAATTCAAATGTAGCTATCTTCCCAACCAATTGATCCCTTGTAATATTTGATAAAAATCTGAATTCCTCAATAGCAGCAACCTTGTGTTTGTAAGCAGGAGGTAAGGATCTAAGAACTTTGGCAACAATCTCATCTTCATCCAAGGTTCCACTTGCACATCTAATGCCACAAACAAGTTCATTTACTTTTGGCATAAATGTAGTGATATTCTCATCTTCATTCATCTTCAGGTTTTCAAATTTTCCTTTTAGACTTTGTAGCTTGGTACATTTAACATATTTGTCTCCTCCATGTAGAACTTCCAGCTTTGACCAAATTTCATATGCAGTTTTTAATTCCATAACATTTGTTAGTTCTATATTGGATAAGGCACTTAGTAGGGCTTCTTTAGCTCGAAGATTATCTTCAACATCTTTGATTTCATCTAGAGTTGTCAGACCATTCTTTGGAGGAATATACTCTTTTATAGTCATGTTCCAATATTGAAATCCCATACATTGCAAGTGACATTCCATGCGGCTTTTCCAAAGAGTGTAGTTCATTCCATCAAACCTCGGACTATCCTTTTTGTAGGAAGACATCCTAGATCTCCTCAAGTGGTTAATCTCTTTTAGAGGAACTTAGCTCTGATACCAATTGTTAATTTTAAGGATAGACAATTGAGAGGGGGGGTGAATCAGTTGTCACCAAATCTTGTTCCTTATTCACTTAATACCTTTTTATATTTCAACAACATATTAATGATTCTATCATGAAAGCATAATGCAATAACTCAAGAGAAAAAACAAAATCGAGACAAATAACACCAAGATTTTAATGTGGAAAACCCGGTTAAGGGAAAAACCATGGGGTGACTAACCCAAGATTATATTCTCTATTAAAAGGATATGAAGATTAAGATGGCACTTGCCAATTAGGGCTCACTACCTGAGCACACTTTTCACAAAAGGCCCATTGCCTATAGGAGACACACTATCTACAGAATAATATAAATAATACATACTTGAACTAGAGATTAGCATCTTCACCATGCTTGAGACAGTTCCATTTAAGCTCAATACTTCTGCTCTGCTTTTTGCTCCTCTCCTCTGTATCACTTTCTCATCACGACCACAGATACTTTTCAATGACTTCGTAATTCTTCTTTATACATGACATCAACTATGGAATGATCATCAAAGTCAGCACAACACATACTCTATTTTTATTACAGAGCAATTACACAAATACAACTTCACTTATTACAAAAACTTCATGCGCATCACTACCTTTTTGGCCACACATATCTGGGACTTCAATATTCTTTATAAAACATCTTCAAGATCATCCACAACATATGTCAAACATCTGGTTGGCCAAGACTAGGAAGGACACTATCATTGAGAGGTAAATCTTCAATTACGAGCTCTATCTTTAATGTGGACCACCAACACAAACTGGACACTATCTAGAGACCCCACAAGCTTGTCTCAATCACCAAGAATATCCACACCACTTCTGCTTACTAAAATCATTCGCATCTTCATCCGGTACCTTAAGAACACAACCAGTAATCACTATCACAGAAGAATAATTACTTGCAGACCTCTAGACCATGAACCAATTGAGTTGTCATTTCACATTTGCTTCCCAAACATGCCACTAGATCCGCAGAACAAGATATTGCATTTCCAAATCTCACTGGACCTATTTGTGTCACTCTATCACCTCTAAATAGCTGCCAAAACGAGTTTCACTCATATGGCCATAACTTCTCCAAATCTTCATGCAGACCTCTAAAATCTTGACTGAAGAACCGTCAGACACATATCTACAAACCCTTTGATGCATATACTCTGATCTTCATCTGGATGGGATCTTTACCTCATAGAACTTCACTATCTTCACTGTTCTTCTCTATTTTTGATGGGGCTAATTTTTTCAATATCCTCAGCACACAACTCATCCAATCCTTGACATCAATGCAATATGACTATATTGACATCAATGACAACACCGGTTAGGCCCATACTTGCAACAATAAACAATTCTTTTTTGATTATAATAGTTATTTCATCTCATGCAGTGACTTATGTATAATTTCTCTTTGTAAATAAATCGTATAACATGAACTGAAGATTATTTCATGCAACATGTGTTTATAATCATAAAAATTTGATAGGATATAAGTACATTTTTTAAACTATACCAAACTGCAATGAATAGACTATAATGAGCACATCTAAAACATGATCTGCAAAGAACAATTTAGCTTCAATTTACCTATTATCCTTTGAATACCTCCTGCCTTGTTGAAGTACCTTTTTCATTTTATCTGGATCATGTAACAACTCTAATTGAGCTATTAAATGATCTTGCTAACATGATCTTTGAACTAGTCCTCCATCAAGAGAGTAGTCTTTCTAGACTGGCTTGTGAACCTGAATTTTTTCTCTCCCTTCCTTTTGAACTCCCTGCTTCTCCAAAGCAACAAAGAAATTGCTACTACACCCATCCTAATTGTGCTGCAAAGCACAATTTGGTAACATTTTTGGTGACCTCTTTTCCAGTTTGGCCTACTAAAAATCCAAGGCCAGTTACTTAGTGAATCCATTGGGCAATAGAATCCTTCCTTAGCGTTTACAACTTAGAAAAACTCTTGACAACTAAGCTGCTACAAAAACAACATAAACAAAATTGAAAGAAAAACAACATTGGCTCCAAATAGGACCAGCCAATTGTGCATCTTCACTTCTTGGAAAGTAAAACTAAATTAAAATGCCTACCTACCTATAGCTAACAAATGAAATTGGCTGGCTAAACGAAACCATTAACTGGTTTTGTAAAATATCTCCCTTTTTTGATCATCCTAGGGTGTTTTTCATGGCTTTGAGCAGCTAACAAGGGGTGTGCAAAGGGTGGGCATTCAAAGAACTTATGTAATACCTATTCAAGACAAAGAACAAAAGCACATACCCACTTGTTTTGACTGAACATATAGCTATTATGTGTGGATAAACAAGCTGATTTTCTTCTTTTTGCTGCTCATCCTCATTGCTGGAAACAAGCATGATAAGTGGTGGCTTCTTCTTGTTACTTTTGAACTGGGCTAGATGTCGAATAGTACATCCTTTTGACAAACTCATGCCCAAACACATAGAGCTATTTTACTTTTGACAATCTGTTGCTCCTTCCTCATCTTACTGATTAGAAACTTCTAAGAAAATGGTAATCTCCACTTGCTGTTTATGAACTCCTTCCTCTTGAGATGATGGTTTGACATCTAAATTTGAAAAAAAATCATCCAATTCATCCCTAAACAAGTCATCTTCTAGTTCTTCTTTAATTTTATATATAAGAGGATTAATTTCAGCCTTAGAACAACTCTCTTGAATATTTGGTTCTGATTTCACTACTTTCTCAACCTAGTAGTCGGCCTTATCTTAATGTAAAACAAGCTTGATAGCCTCTAAAATAGGATTATACTTTTGCTCTTCTAGCTGAATTGAGGTGTCAATCTTGTCCTTGCCTTCATGAACCACTAGTATGTCATGTTCTATAATATATTCTAGTTGTTGAAAATCATTTGATAAGATGAGTCTCTATGTGCTCTTTCATCATCACCAACAAAAGCAAGCAGTAGATCAAACAAAGAAACTAAATCTTCTTCTTTATCTAGTTTATTCTCCATTGGAACTTGGGCAATTTTTCTTTGCAACTGAAGACTTTCACATTATAACCATTGTACTCTACTTTTATTCATCTCATAAATAGTTTTATAAAAATTTTCAAATGAATCAAAATGCAAAGGACTCAGTGCCAATCTTGAACCAATCTCCTCTACACATGCATTATGCTCATTTTCAGCTAGGAACACACTACAAATAGTAGCGACCTCTTTCTCTACACCTAATTTTTCTAGTTTGGTAGCATAAAAAAGATATCAAAAACCTTTGGCTGATGAAGTAGGACAAATGTGCTCATTGCTAAGCTCATTATGAGGCATTATGGACATCTCCTAGCCATGAATTAGCTGTTGGATTGAAGGATCACTCCTGAAACATGGAATTTTGATTGGCTTGGATTTTGCAGCCTTTTCTTCTTTCTAATCTTGGATTGGTATGCAAGGAGTGGCTTTAACAAGGTTTGGCATTGTATAATTAGGATACTCAACCTACCATGATTGTTCAAAACTTTGATGCCTTGGTTCACTACAACAAATCCCTGTGATTAGCTCCTTTTTTTGCTCCATTTTTTTCTTCCACCCACTATTTTAATGTATTTTTCTCCATGTTTTTGAAAACCTCAGCATTATTTATTGGGATGGTGCTTTTGTTGGTATTTTTTGCGTTAATCAGAACAAGTAGGTGCTAAATTAGGTGCCAAATTGTACCTAAATTAGCACTGACTTGAGCACCCAAATTAGTGCTGACTTTAGCACTGACTGTATTACTGATTATAATGACTAAACTAGCACCGACTTTAGTGCTGTACACCAAAAAAATTTAGTAGTCTCATCGAAACCCCAAAGGTCAAACAGATAAGGCACTTTGGTGTGACACCAAAATGTGTCACGATGATCAAATGAAAATATCGATAACCTTTAAGTGATTTGGGATATCGAAGTGATATGGTTTAAAGTCTCACCAATAGAAGGGGTCTCACTGATGAAAAGATAATGTAAAGGGTATTTCGAAGAAACTCTACTATGTCGAAGAGAGGGTTTTTGGGGTCTCTCTAAAAAAGTGACAAAAAGAAATTAAAATATCAAAAGGGTTATTTCTTGTTTGAGGAGACTCATATTATTGAAGTAACGCCAGTTAGGGTCATACCAAAATCCTGAACAATAAATGAGATTGCAAAACACATCACATCAAAATAAAGTGACAAGACATAACAAGTAAGCAATTTTTTTGGCATTTTTTGTGCCTATTAGACAAAAAGAAAATCACACGAAAACCCAAAGTAATAAGAAAATCAAAGAGACATGGGATATCACCAAGAGTCATTCACCAGTCTCATCGATACCCTAAAAGTCAAACAGATAAGGGATTCTGTATATCGAAGTGATATGGTTTAGAGTCTCACTGATAGAAGGGGTCTTGCCAATGAAAAGATAATGTAAAGGACATTTCAAAGAAACTCTATTGTGTTGAAGAGAGGGTTTTTGGGGTCTCTCCACAAAGGTGACGAAAAGAAATGAAAATATCAAAAGGGTGATTTCATGTTTGAGGAGACTCATATTATCGAAGTAACACTAGTTAGGGTCATACCAAAATCCTGAACAATAAATGAGATTGCAAAACACATCACCTTGAAATAAAGTGACAAGACATAAAGGTGGCGATCTAACACTCTGTTTTCAAAAAAAATTAAATTCCCTTCGATGATATGAGATTGCACAGATGCCATTGATTGCACAGAGTTAAGTTTGTTGAATGGGAATTTGGAGGGCATTGCAAAGAACAAGTGCAGGGCGTGGATGAATAAGCAATTCAGGACCAGAGTGATTTGTCAAGTAAGTAGTTTTCATTCACCAAAATCCTTGAGATTTCTAGCCTCCAAACATTCACCAAAATCCATTTCGTAGTAGTTTTCATTACTTTCTGTATTTATTTCCAAGCTTTTTTTTTACATCCTAAAGCTATACTTCCCACTATAAAACCACCTAAAGCTAGAAAGATATAAATTTTCTAAACTCATCAGTTATTTTTATTGTCATGTCCTTGAGCCTTGTATGGATGCAAGAGTAAAAGGTTAAGATTGTACCTGCATATAACCATAATCTGCCCTTTAGGTTTTTGTGTTGAATGACACAATTCAAACATTTAGCAACCTTTTCAAAAAAAGAAAAAAATAAAAACAACCTTTTTCAAAAAAAAAAAAAAACCTGACCTTTAAAACCATTGGTTAAGATCAACCCATTATAGGAAGATAATTGTTCCTTCAATGCTCTCAAGGTTGTTGTCAACTGTGCATTCTCGGCTTCTAAAATGTAATCCTTGGCTTTTGCTTTAGTTACCAATTCTTCATTCTAGAGATTTTGTAGGGAAATAAACAAATTGTTCTTACATTCACTTTTATTCTCATGATTAATATCATTTAAAGACAATCTATCAGTGAATATTTTATGATTTGTCTCAAAATTGAGTTTTTCCTTTAATTTGCATGGCTCCAAAGTAACGTGTTCAAAGTTGGTGGTTATAAATGGTACATTTTACTATATCCCCAGTGTTGTGATATCTATAATCAAATCATATTACTTTGATAACATGTGTGTGTGGTTAATTTACACATTGATATTTATCCTTACATTTGGTTTAATTGAATAGCCTTCATCATGTTGATTGTAGGTTAGAACTTTTGGAATTTGAATAAAACGATCATCTACTTCCCAATGTTAAGCCTTTCATCTTTTCATTGATTTTTGACTTGTAGATACCAATTAGACTCCCATGGTGGAACTTTTCTTGTACTTCCTGAATGCACTTTATAAATTAGTCTATGTTTATAAATCACGTAGTTGAAATCCAGACATAGTGATAGAATATAGAAGAAACAATTCAAAACCCAAAGAGTAAAGGACAAAAAACTAAGGATAGGCATCTAAACCAGGATTTATTAGACCAATGTTCTGGGTTAGGACATAAATCTAGAAGAAATGCCCAACTAAACCCACATGTTAAGAAATTTGAAGATTTATATAGGGATATTAGGGATATATGGACACCAGTCAGAGGTATTATCTCTTTATCTCCCATTACAGAAAAATGCATAGGCATAAACCCATTTCAAACCCATGGTGGCTAAACTTGGGTAAATTGGTAGTCCCGAATGTGTTTGTAAATGTCTAGTTGTTGATGTTTTTTGCAGAGAAATTCAACCCTAAGACTTGTTATATTGATATCAATGATGGGACTGGTTTCTTCCCCATTACCAGAGACTATATAGCCACAGTGTTTCAGTTAGACACAAGTTTAGACAAGAAATTTAGAATCAAGGATTTGTTGGTTGAGTACCGCAATATGAGTAGCAATTATAAGAGATGGAAGTTACCATTGCACAGGAGTCGTTGTGACAATAACCAACTTAGGGTATTTTCAGAGGGTGAAGATCCACCCTACTCAACTTAATTGTTTGAAGAATATTTCAAAATGCATATTACTCTGCCTGCCAGATATGGGGAATAGAGGCCTCCATGTTCATGGAAATTGCACCCATGGTCCTAGCTACAGACATACAGAGTCATGATGTGCAGTATTTTGATTATGCTGAATACCTGGTATATAATATAAAAAATGATTTAATGTTTATTAAGAATGGAGGAAGTAAATTTAGACATTATTATTTATTTATGCATATGGTATTATATGAAGGACAATGTATGGGCTTATGGGATAGAAATCTTAGGGTAAGAGACCTAGACATCAATAGAGATATAAAAACTATGCAAATGTGGACTTCTATTTGGGATAGAAGATGTGATAGATCCCATTATTTATACTTTGAAGAGTTTTTTGTGAAACCAATATTCAAATAGTTTGGACATCCTTGTAACCACAATTTTTCATTGGAAATATAGAAGTTTTTGAGACTAAAAGATAGACATGAAGAGGGAAAGTTCAGCCATAATTGGGGCGATTGGTATGTTTTCAGAGATTGCACTATGATAAGAGTATTCAGATATGAAGGGCCACCCTTCTTGCTACCAAAGACATGCCGAGATTGAGTTGCATACTTAGAAATTGTTAGGCAATTAGCTTCCTCAGACTTCATGCATCTCAAGAATCAGTGTAAATAGTCATTTATGCCTAGGACTTTATGCTTTGGAGATTTCACAATATTTTTTGAGCAAGGTTATCAATTAATTTATAGTAAATTAGAACAATTTAGATTACCTTTTGGAAATGCAAGAGGAAATTTTGATCTAAAACACTTCATAAATAGTGTAAAATTAAAGCAAAAGTTAAAGGGATATGATCATGTCCTATTTGTTGATGAAGATTTAATCAAAAATTGTGATGAAACTACAGCAGCAGAAAGAAGAAGTTTGTACCATAAAACCATGTTAGCAGAGGCTTGGAGGGTAGCCCAAAACCCCACCTACACCAAAGTTTTCCATGATATTGATGATCCTATCGAAAGACTAGATACTATGATTAAACATGCACCAAAACTAATCAAGAATGTTCCCCTTCATGTATTTAACAAAAAAGGAAGACAACTTAAAGATGTACAGGCTAAGTATGAAGTAGCCCTTGGTCACTTGTCACCTCAACCCACACTGGATATAAGTTTCTCTATAGACATAAACATTGCAGAAGGAGAGGGAGAGTTTGAAGAAGGGGTGCAAAGTTATTACCCAACCATTGAGGGGTATGAACCACTTGAAGACAGGGAAGCTATCACTGTGGAGGCAGCAAATGATCTATCAAAAGACATAAGGCAATTGGCCAATAGTAAATTCATATCAAATGATGATTTCATCAAAACACTTGAGTTTAAAGCCTTCTTATATGAATACAAGGGCAAACAATCTAGGAAGACAATGAAAGATATCACTCCTGACATACAAGATGAGGTGTTATCTGAGCTTTAGAAGGAGATCGACAATGAATTGGAGATAATGACTCCAAAAAGGGGAAGGACCTTGTTATAAGAAGCAGGTGTGATTTTGATTCCTGGATGGGACATGGCTTCGGCCATTGTATTTGATTCTTTCAATAGAAATCAAGATAAGAAGTTGAAACTCAGCATTGAGGCAATGGATGATATCAGAAGAGGATCAAGATATGACCCTGATAAAAGAGCATTTCTTATATGGGCGTTGTATCCTCCAAATAAGAGACCACATATCATTGATGATCCTAATAAAGCTTTTGGTAGCCTGTTGATACAAAGGATTGAGGATATAGATCCTATGGACACTGCTGATTTAAATGTTAATGTTGCAAGGTTTACTAAAGCACAAAATGAGAAATTAATGAAAGATAATAATATATATAAGAAAGAAAATGCTATGCTGAGACAAGAGATTTATTTGCATAGAGACAAGCTGCCTTCATCTAGCAGCTACTCACCATACCTAGAAGGTGATCAAAGGGTAATACAGGCCTTGGCAGATGTGAATTATTGAAAGTATAAGGCAGAAAAGAATCAAAAGAAAAGTGAGCAGCTAGAAACTGAATTTAAAACTATCAAATATAGTGTGGCCTCTGAATTGATTCAAAGAAGGTTTGGCCACATGATGAAAAATAGTGACAAGGTTTGGGATTTGCACAATAGAACACATCAATTATACCAAGAGCATAAAATACTACACCTCAGAATGTTGGAAACAAAGGAAGGGTTGAATGATAAAGCTAACATTGAGGAACAAGTGCTTAAATGATATAATGAATTGATGAAAGAACATGAGAGATTTAATGGTATATTGATAGAAGAATTGAAAGATTTTGATCAATGTATTGATTTGGCATTTCCCTGCTTTTTCAATGATGAGGGCAACCTAATAGAGAAGGACACTTAGAGGAATGAACAGGGTCATTTACTACCACCACTACGTGAAAATGTAAATAATGAGGAAAGGATGATAGAGAATACTTGCACATGCCTGGGAAAGATATTTACTCTAGAATCAACAATGAGTAGTTCACTTGAGACTGATCCATGTGATGATCAAGTGTACATCGACCATATTAGTCAAATAAATCTATTTGTATCTAGAGTGTTGTGATGAAGCAAAAAGGATTACAATTTTGTCAAGTAATGCAGGTGTATCAATCTGTATTATGGAGATGAAGACGACCTTACTAGGCCTTTGAGTCATGGGTCACTCTATGGAGATTAATGGAGCTAGAATCAAATCACTGGATATTCTTTTATCTTCATTTATGTTTGTTAATTATGCATTAGTTATCAAAAGATGTTATTATGAAAAGGTACAATGTTTCGGGCCTGAAGCTTGTTTGCATCCTATAAAATAAGATACCAAGGCTACTATGAAGGAGATCATCCAATCTATTTCAGAGACATATATTTAATATAAAAGCAGTATTCAAAGAATCCATTTCCATCTATCTATGTTTTCAAACTAGTATGAATTGCTAAATTAATAAAAAGAATTAGAGTTAGTTGGTGGATCCAAAATTGATGTTCAATTGTTGTGTTGATGTTAATATTTATGAGTTGCATGATTTTCTCCAAAGTGGTTTGTCAAGTTGTTTAACTTAATATATCAAGGATGTCATTAATTTTTCAGTATACATTTGTTGTTATTCAATTGTTGTGTTGATGTTAATATTTATGAGTTGCATGATTTTCTCCAAAGTGGTTTGTCAAGTTGTTTAATTTAATATATCAAGGATATCATTAATTTTTTAGTATACATTTGCTATTACTATATGATCTATGTGATTGGTTTATGAGGAAGTTGATTTAAATCCGGCTAAGTAGTTAGTGTTTATTGGTCTTTGCCCAGGGTTAAAATCCTTTGAACAATCTATTCTAGTTGGTTTCCTTCCTGTTAGAGTTAAAATCCTTTTTCTAGGTTATAGCAATTTGAGGAAATATCATTGGGATTTATAAGAAGAATCTTGTACCTCAACATTCTTGCACATCTGCACAAGATACAAATTTACATAATTTCCTAACAATCTAAGTTAAGTCAATATAAAGATCCATTACACCATTGACTCTTGATTTCTTTGCCTAATAGATAAAGCATTGGTCCAATTTACTATTAATCTTCATACCCAATTAATATTCACAAGCCTTAACCTTAGAAATACATTCCAACCCTTACATCTAATTCACACCCGTTTGCCACTATGAAGGTTACACAAAAATCTGCAATATCTTTCAAGGTACACCAACATAGGTCTAGCAGAGCCTAAAGTGAAGGGGGTTTAGCCATATCTACCCCGTGTCATTAGCAAAAAACATCAAGACAACTTGGAAACCTCTTATGGTTAACAACCTACATTTTTGTGACCTAACAGATTGTTTGAGATGTTTCAGTTGAAATGTCAAAGGTTTGGAATCCTCTGAGAGGAAATATGCAGTTAGAGATTTTTGTACCACTCTATGACTTTTAAATGACATGGTTCAATGCTATTCCACCCATGTAAAAGAGTTGTATAGCATCATGCAAGCCATCAAGAAATGATCTCACTACATCTTGGGAAAGGAAGTCTAATCA
Organism: Cunninghamia lanceolata; assembly: GCA_027924645.1. Taxonomy (NCBI): domain Eukaryota; kingdom Viridiplantae; phylum Streptophyta; class Pinopsida; order Cupressales; family Cupressaceae; genus Cunninghamia; species Cunninghamia lanceolata. The sequence continues at coordinate 8,282,436 of BSBN01000937.1, read as the reverse complement.
TCCACTTTGATCACAAGCCACTCTAATTCTTACAAACTCAGAACAAATTAGAAAATGTGCACCACATGAAATGGATGACATGTCTACAACAATTCCATCTAGTTATCTGCAATCACGAGAAGGGAAAAGATAGAAAGGTATTTGACTACCTAAGCTAATAGCTAGTTCATGCACTCACCACAATGTTGGACTCATGTGGTCACAACTTCTTTGACTGGGAACCTCTCTACCCACCAGACTTGTACTTTGCATAGAACTACACCAAGCTCTTACAAGGCAAATAGGTTGGTGAATTTTACATGTCTAACAAGCTTCTCTACAAGCTCAAGTATCTCTATGTTTTAGACACCACATCACACTAGAGACTTATCTAGGAAGCATACTATTACAAAATAACTCAACACTTCAACATTACTAAAACACTAGCAACACTTCTAGTGGCCTCACATATGTGCAAATTGAGAGCTACATGAAGTCTCTCATTCTTTGTAGCATTGCAAATATTGGAAATAAGAAGCGTGGACTCTACACCCCTCTCTTATGACACCACCTTGGGAATCATTAAAATGAATTTATTAAGAAGACTACCTATGAAAAAGCACTAGTGTAACTCCATGACTGTGTTATCATTATGTATTTTTCTTATGTTTGCCATACTCATTTCTTCTTATATTTGAATGAATATCAGTTATTGAGCCTCAATACTGTGCTTATGTGAATGAACATGCTAATACAATAAATCATTTACTATGGATATTTTCAGTTACATGTTCAAAATTATGTTCAACATAAAAATGGAAACTATTTAAAAATAATAAAGTTAACAAAGTTGCTTATTTAAATAATTGTGAGTTACGTGCATTAATATTTATTAAATTTTGTGTCTTCATGAACATATGTTGATACAAAATGAATGGAAGAAGCATCCAAGTAATCCTAATTTTTTCTGCCGATGATTCATGCCAAAGATTGAACAATTTAAGGATATTACAATAGATAATTTGTATCGACACAGATAATATTACTGAAGCATTACAAAGTTTAGGCCATAAGAATCATCCTTTTTTAAACATGGATTGCAAATAATTCTAAAAATTTAGAAGTCTTGGTCATTAACATTATTGTCTGCTACAATGTCATCAAGTGTATCATTGTCAATGTTCATATGTTCTTTCAAGTATTTGATATTATCATCATCCTCATCTTGACTTGCATCATCTTCATCATCATTGAAATTTGACTATAGACCATCTATATTGTTACCAGATCTATTTGGATCATCATTTTCTATACCATCAATATTGTTGTCTTCCATAACATCGTCTAACTCTAGATTGTTGTCTTCTTGTGCCTGAACATAACCATCTTCAACATCATCATGGATGTCAATTTCTTCGATGTTGTCTAATCCCTCTCTCTCATTTTGTTAGATATCATTGTTTTGCTCAGTATCCACTAATGCATCATCAAATACATGCCTTAATCTTAGATCATAATGTATGACAAATATCCATTTCGGGTCCAAAATATCTGCATAGAAAAATACCTACACATGAATGAGATGCATATATTAGACGTATGGTATAACAATTTTATTGATTAATAAACACATGTATATATTCACAATAAACTATGAATTAATAGATTTATGATCACTACCACTGCTTGTTTGAGTTAAAGAAATACCCGCTCACAATGAATTGGTAGAACATAAGGATCCTTATCCTCCAATTAGAAACATGAGGAATCTATAGAAAACAATCGACTATGGGTATCATGTATTTGTGTCCTCTCAAATGCTTCATACCATCTACACTAAAAAACACAACATTTAAAAGAGTGGAAATCTAACTCAATAATTTATTCTATTTTCCTAACATATTGTAGATTCCCTTCAATTATATTCTTATCTTTTGAGCTTGATCAACTGGATTGCTTGAAGTCAACCATGATGCCACAATCAAAGGATTGTCTCTTTACATCTACACTTTCTACATGATAATGTCGACCATATGACCACATTGCTGGATATGTCCTCACCTGTTGAAGACCATTTATTTCAATGAAAACAAATATAATGACAAATATTAAAATAGTTAATAGTGTCAAAACTGTAAGGAAACAACATTTTGTAAAATTCCAACTGTACCTTTCTTTCACATCCTCTAGACATGTTGATTTCATTTTCTATTATGTTTGAATCTATACCTACATCTTCTATTTGATTTTGAATTTGTTTAGTAAGCCATTCTAGTGTGCAATCTTTTCCCCATTCCCCAAGCAGATCAGTGGGAAGTGGAGTATTCCTTGGGTTCAATCTCTTAAATTGTCTCCTTGCTTCTAACACTTCTTCCCTCTTTTTATCATACGGATCAATCCATTTGTTCATAAAGTCCATGTGGTACAGAATGCACTTGTCAAGTATAGCATTTTCATCTACACCTATTACATGTCAACATGTTTATTTCAAACTCTAAAAGTCATGCTGTTAATTTGACAAATAAATTATAGAGTCAATTCATGATTGCAAGAAAAACAACCACACTATTCATGAATTTACTTACTAATTTCTACTTGAACGTCATTAGATTGTGTTTTTTCTCCATCAATAATATCTAATGCTCATTCTTCATCCTAGAAGCATGGCCCATCTTCAAAATCCTTACCAAGGAATTCACATAGGAAGAAAAATGCTTCATTCAATACATACCCTTTAGCCATGCAACCCTTTGGATGTGCCTTTTGTTGGACATATCTTTTTAGGGTTTTCATATACCTCTCAAAGAAAAACATCCACCTTGTTGGTATGACACCTGCCAATTCAATGTCATCGACTAGGTGTATAAGTAAATGGACTTGTAGGTCCATGAAACTTGTAGGGAGATCCTTCTCAAATACACATACAATTTCTACAATTTCCTTCTTCCATTTTGGCACTTCACATTTGTGGACCTCCTTGGAGGCCACCCACCTAATATAAGAATAGTAAATTAGTATGAACCTTTAGTCAAAAATTAAAATATAGTATAATATCTCTATGTCTCTCACACATGAACATTTCATATAACCACATACCTTGTAAATGCTGACAATCGATTTATTTTATTCCTTAAGTCAATTGTAAGAGAGGAATTCCCCCTAATTGCCAATGGCATGATATGCTATCAAACACATTTATGAAAAGGTGATTAGTAATTTTTCCTCACACAACAAAATATCAAATATATTTAGTACTTAATCAATGTTAGCAGTAAATGTTAAATGATGATATATAATACCTTCATAAAATTATGAAAATCATGTGTTTTAAATCCTGTGATATGTCCATCAACTGTAAAAGCTTTAGCCAATAATGACCCATAGGTAGTAGGTGTCCTTATTGAATGGATGACATTTTGTAGTTGGTCTAGCTCTTTTTTTTCTCAAAATCCATGAGCTTCTACATATGTTTCAATTTCCCTGTTTGGCCACAAATGTTTTCTATCAATTTTGGTATGCAAAAGAGAAATATCTCTCCTTGAAGACAAGGTGTCCTTCTCTTTGCCTAATATATGTCGAAATATAGAATCTGGTACATTTTTGAAGATGTGTATAGGATCTAATAGGTGAGATATTAATAGATCCTTCTAGTAAAGGAGCTAATAAAATATGGATTTTCTTTTCATTCCTTCTGGCATATTAACTACAACTTGTTTTGGTTATTCAATTAAATCACCCCAATCAAAAAATTCCTCCCAAGCTTTCAATTCAACATCTTCATACTTCTTAAGCCAATCACCTAGACATATAATCATGGGAGGGCGTCTATTTTCAACTTTTCCATCAAATTGATTCTTTAAGTGATTTCTATACTTATGATCTAGTGGTAGAAAAACCCTGTTGTTTGCGTAAATAAATTTATGTAGATCTTTAGAATATCACCCGTGAAATTGTTCTACACATCTTGGACATGCAAATATCCCCTTTATTTGAAGCCCTACAATTCAATAAGTAATGTTAATAATATCAAAAAAATAGTATAAAACTAAGTATGAAAGTTGGGATGGAAATAAATTATGAGTGTAAATACGTAAATATTTTATCTTACCAGAACAAACACCAACTCCTAGGAAATCATGAATAGTCCAACATAGCACACCATACAACATGAAGGACCTATTTGATGGGGGACGTGATATGTCATACAATCTTATGCCTTTCCATAGTAGTTACATCTCATCAATAAAAGGCGCAAGATAAACATCCATGTTTTTAACTTGATGTTTTCTTGGAACAATGAGAGTCAGCATAAGGTGCTCCTTTCTAACACTCATCCATGGAGGAATATTGTATACTAACAATCTGACTAGCCAAACACTATAATTTAAGCTTAGGAAAGAGAATGGGTACACTCCATCAATTGCAAGACCAAACCTGATACTATAGGGTTCATCTTTGAATTTTCTTGGCTATTTTTCCTCTATGTGTTTCGTTGCTTTTGAGTCAGCTAGAATTCACATGAATCCATCTTTACTCCTATTTTTTGCATGTCAGTCCATCAATTGTGTAAGTGACTTGCAATGAAACATTTGTTGAAGTCTAGGTATAATTGGCATGTGATGTAAAACCTTCTTTGGGACTATACCTGACCTTGTACATCTATACAATATCTCTTCTCTTTGCATATAGGGCATTCTACCTTATTTTCATATTCATCTCTGTATAAAATGCAATCATTTTTACATGAATGAATTTGATTATATTCAATCCCTAGCTCAACCAACAATAGACGTGCCTCTCTACAAGTTAATGGCAACACATTCTCTTCAGGGAATATTTTAGTTTTTAGTGTCCTGTAAGATTACCAGATATTAAATCAATTGATTGTTTGACTTATGATGAACATGTTTCAAATGTCAATCTATACTAGGACTATTTATATACAATATATGGTTTTAAATTCCCCTTAAAGAAATAAAAATAAAGTTGATGAATGTTTATGAATTATGTACACCAATTGACAATGCAAAGTAAGAAATAGATTTCATCTCACTTTAGTAGGGCAGTGAATCCTTTGTCTGACCAACCAAATAGTGACTTGATTTCTAATAATATTAATGTGCATGCCAGTTTTGAAGTTCTACTTGCACCTGATTTCAACACGGGTGTCTTCGCTGCTTGCTTGATGGAGTCGTTTAGGTTGTTATCATCAACATTACATTGGTGGTAATTACCTCTGCTATCATCATTACTATCAACCATATGATCATTATTGTCATCATTGTTTCCATCCCAAAGAAACCTGTTAAAATTTCATTCAATCCTTCATGCACTACATTTTCACTATCATGATCATCATCATTAAGGCTAGATGACATGTCATCAGTGTACGTGGATCTCATCAGTAGTTTAAATTTCTGAACTACTAGTATTCTCTTCAATGTTGCTCTTTTCTGCCTGGTATGGTTTAAAGGATGGTTTGGATCATCCCGTCCAAACCTTAATAACCTAGTTGGATCTTGGTTATTAGTATGTGTTTCATCAACATGTTCTACCTATCAACAAATGTAAGTATTATTTAATGTTTGGAAACAATTGCACTAAATTCAAAATGTATCAATTTCAAAGAAATATAATCAAATATGGCTTAAAAAATAAAAATATAAATTGTATGAACATATATACATCAATTGAATAATGAAACATTATTTTATAGACTACCTTTTTTATACAATAATTTAAAGAAAACACAATTTTGACAACATAGTTTATAAAACATCAATCGACACTCATTTATTATTCTTTGGTTTTCTACCCTTAAAAACATCCTTAGGGAGACCTTGTTCTTCCCTTTTCTTTCGCGCAGGAGTGTATTTTAAGGAGTAATCAATCAATAACTCATCTCCAATGGTAAGGTCCATAATAGCCTCAACCATTATCAATATATCAAGTTCTCTTTCCATATCTCCATCTTTATCATTTATAACCTCAACAAATTGACAATTCGGTCTTACATTAGGGTCCCTCCCCTTACTACTATTTATAAATCCTGCAATAATTTTATGTGTGTATGCACGTCCATCTATATACATAAAATGATTTCTATTTATTTCTTTTCCACTTTCCAATTGGAGACGATGTGTATACATATTCAAATTTAACCATATGTTAACATGCTAGGCTTATATTCTGCTAGCCTTCTCCATTCACCATTGTATTATGATGGACCATAATATGGCATTAATCTCCTAGTGGCTTGTTCTAAATTGTTTCTATGTTTAGATCCCACATGTACATTTTGGATGACAAAGAGGCCTAAATTTGCTCCATGAATATTGGAGGGTCATATCATGTAGCTGTATCCCCAAAATTGAAACACCTCATACACTCTAGGTAGTTGTTGATTACTAGGCCAAGCGCAATTTAGTCGACTAGTCAATGATCAAATGTCTCTTTGTAAATTGATCTCAAACTTAGGGGCAAGTCATCATCTCCATCACATTCATTCTCATAGGGTATGTAGTCCACCTTCCCCTTGTCTTTAAGCAAATTATGCATCTTTAAACCGGTTCTTGTTCTATTACTTGTTTTCATCAATTCCTCGTCTTTAGAGATGGTATATTGGCACATATTTTTGTTAGATGTATCATCTGATGAATGTTCATTGCCCTCTAGGCTGGAAGTCGGTGATCTAGAAAACTTTAAACCAAGAACTTTATCCTGCAAGTATCCATTAAGAATAAAATTAGTTATTTAAATAATATAAAACAATGTTTAAACGAAGTATACATGTTATCTATATCAAATTCGAAAATTCCTTACCACAATTCCTATTGGATTTGAACTATAGGAGGCATACTACTGACTGGAAGCTTATCATTTATGTAATGTCTTTGTACAATCACTCGTTTGAATTATTTCTTTCCATGACATACAGAACATCCACAAACAATAATTTTCTCAAAGTATTCATCCCATGTACTATAGTCTGGACCAACCTCTTGTTCAGTGTAATCATTTGTTGTGTCTGCAGGATCCATTGTCATATCCTCTTCCACCCACTGTCATCTACGTGATTTAACAATTTTAGGTCCACATCCACGTACATATCTTTTTCTTTTTCTAGTTGAATGCTCAGGCTCTGCATTTGCTCCAATCTCCATCTAAAATAATCAACAACATGCATTAATTTATGTCAAGATTGCATAATACATTATAAATTTCAATAATACTATGAAAAAATATGGATGTATCACAAAATGCCATCAGATCATTTTTTCCTAAGTTAAGTGAAAATTTGAGTACCTGATGTCCCACTTCATCCATTGTGTCCTCATTTGATATGACATGATCTGTTGCCATGGCCTCGTCTGGCCCCTATAATACATGGCATAGTAAATAATGTTTAGTACACCAATTATATCATTTCAACGAATATGCTATCCAATGTAAAACCTCACTTTAGTCATATATGTGACATATTCATATCATGTTTTGGCCATCCTAATTTTCAAAATTTTCCCTTAATCATAGAATCACATTTAATCACCATTCCTGTGCATTTTCAACTAATAAGTTTGACCTCAAAGGCCTCATGGAAAAAAAATGACTTTATCTCCTCTATGTTGTAGCATTTGTGAATTCATAAACACCTTCCTCCTTTGGTTGAGGTTGCTTTCTCTTCTTACCTCTATTGTATTTACAGATTCCGTTGTCATATCTATTTCCACCCACTTTCATCTCTGTGATTTAGTAGTTCTATGCTGTCCACGTCCTTTCTCCATGGCCTCCTCTAGATCCTGTAATACACAACAATAGTCACATAACAGCTATGCACCAAGAGGTTAAAATGAACCAATCAAGATAACCACACATGAACAACAAATGTGTCCTAACAGATTATATAAATTTCCTATATGTTTGCATTTATCCTCTAACCTTTCTACATCAGCCCTGAATTGTGTAGACCTCCTAGTTGTTATATGCAAATGATTTGTATCCTTGCATTCCTATTGGCAAATATAGTGAACTAATTTGAATCCTTGTATAACCAATTTGTAGGTACAGTGAATTGATTTGAGTTTTTGCATTCACAATTAAAAAATCATAGCGAAATGGTATGAATCATTGAGTTTTAAGGAAAATGAAATGGGTAAGACTAGTGCCTTGTTGGGTAAATGGAGTCAAATGAAAATATGAGATAAGTGGCTTATATTTGGTAGTAATTCTAACTGTTTGGCACACTAATATTGGTTAATAACTTGTATAACTGTGCAAGGAAATAATTGACACACTCTTCTTAATAATCAAACTGACACAACTAGGTTACTTGTAATTTATCAAAAGGATCTTTAATCCCTACTTGAAGGAACCAATTGAATAAATCAAACAAGAACAGTAGATGATATCAACTTGGAAACAAAATGCCAACCCTAATTATATGGTTCTTCTTACTAATCCAATTAATACTCCCAGATTACTATGTTCTGAAAATAGTGTTGGTAAGATTTTTGGGATATCTTCAATGGGGCTCTCGGTATCACTAAAAGTAACATAGGGGAGAGGACCCAATCGATGAGCATGTTCCAATAGCTATGATAGTGTTTGTGGAGTTAAGGCTCAATATTTTTAAAACTCTAGCACTAGTAGTTGTAACTTTAAGTTTGTTATTGTTGACTATAAGTACCTATAATTGAATGAAATGTGCCCTTTAGATTTAAAAAAAAACCAATTATGTGATGCCACATCAGTACACCAACAAAACATGACTTAATGAACAACTATTGGTCCACCTTTGTTTCGGGAACTATTAGACACCTTAACAAAAAGCATGTTGAGAAACTATAAGTCCACGTTTGGTCAAGAGCATTGCCCTTAGACCTCACTCTAGTTTTAAAAAGAAAAAAAGAAAAAATATTTTGAACCATGCTAGATGGAAAAACAAGATTTTTTTTTTAATTTTTGACTTTTTTCCAATTAAATCCCAAATATTTGAATTACATTTATTCTTCTAGTTTTCTAAGTCAATATTTATCCTAAGTAATGCTCCTATGGCCCTAGTAGAAATACAAACACATGGCTCCACAAAGAGATAGCAATTTTGGACTGAATGATTCAAACTTCTTTCTACAATAATTCATGATTCCATATTATAATTTTTGTTTTTGATGCCCTAGATATCATAATTGATAAGTTTAATATTCCTAAAACACTTTGACAATATTTATATATCTAAAAAATGTCACAAACCTCTTTCTACCAAAATTCATGATCCAATATTATAATTTAGGGTTTAGAGTTTAAGGTATAGTGTTTAGGGTTGAGGGTTTAAGGTTTAAGAGTTGAGGCTTTAGGCTTTAGGGATAGTGTTTACAGTTGAGGGATTAGGGTTTAGGGTGGAGGTATTAGGGTTTAGGGTATAGTTTTTAGGGTTGAGGGTTGAAGGTTGCGTTACACTACAATGAAAGGTTATAGTCCCATTAGAGAATAGTGTCCTTGTGCACGGACCATGTCGAGTGTCCTCATCGATGTTTAGCTTTAAGATGTTGAGATTTATTAGTAGACGCATCTAATTTTACATTTATAGATCCCTTGAGGATGGTGGAATGAGTGGAATCTTTAAGTTTAGCTTTAGTATTAGGGTTGAGGGTTAAGGGTTTAGGGTTTAGGGTTTGTTAGGTCTCAAAATTGTAGGTTGAAAATACTAAAAGGATGCCAAGCTCTATGCTCAGATTTGCAACATTTTTTAACTAACACAATGGAGTTAACCTATAGGGTTTATGACTCACTACACTTTAGGTTCTGCTAGACCTAGGCAGGTGTACCTCACTAATGAAGCAGATTGAATGGATGTGTGATCTTGGCTGAGTGATGGATCTACCCACAGTGGCAAATGGTGTTGAATAGATAATTACTTGATGCCTACTTTTACTTCTAATGTATGAGCAATAATTGAAAATGGTATGTTTCAAATTTGGTATAAATTCTATAAGCAATATCAAGGCAAAACTAATGAATATGTTCAACTAATGAAATGAGTAAGACCAGTGCCTCATTTGGTAAATGTAGTCAAGTGAGAACCTAAGATCAGTAGTGTATATCTGGTAATAATTCTAACTGTTTGGCACAATATTCTTGTTTATAACTCGTATAAACATGTAGGGATGTGGCTGACAGACTCTTCTTAGTGATCCAATCAATATCTATTAAATTACTATGATCTATCTAAGAGGATTTTAATCCTTCCTTGAAGGAACTAGTTAAAAGGAATCACACATTGATAGCAAATATGCACTGACAAAATGAAAAATATACTTGATATATTCAGTTTTGAATAACTTAATAGTATTGTCTGGAGATAGTATGACAGCCTTTAATTATAGACTCTTCTTATCTATCCAATTGATATTTCCCAATTACTATAATCTGTTCAAAAGGATTTTAATTCCTACTTGAAGAAACCAATTAAGCAAATTACACAGGAATAGCAAATGTGTTTGATGAAATTAATATTCTATTTGGAATAAATTCAAATAATAAGGAACACCAACTTGGAGATAGTTAAATAATTGCTTAACTTAACAAACAATTGATACCAATATAGAACCACGGAATCAAAGATTTTCAATTAACTTCTTCAAAATATTGTTTACAACATGGTCTTTAAATGAAATTTCTTCTACTATCTACTTATATCTCCTATTCTAATATCTGATCTCCTCATGATAATAAAATGGCCTTGGGTTCCCTTATATATATGGGAAGCAAACAAGCTTCAGGCTGGTTACAATGGGTCATGTCTTTTCGTAATTAACAATATTAAGAAAACAAACAAATTTTTGATTTTATAAAACACTAATCCGTTAATCAGCGAATAGAAGCCCATGACCATTCAAGGTCTGAGAAAGGATTTCTATTTTTCCATAAGGTGCTTCATTTGCCTGCAAGCTAATTTACTCCCTCTGATGATTTCATGGTGGTGTCAGTCATATCAATTGCTCTGCACAGGAACAAATTAATTTTTGATAAATGTTCAATATACTCGTGTTTTGCGTATGTGTCAATATTAAGGGCTATCCCTTTCATGTCGTGCTCCATGTTCATCATTTTCTCAAGATACATGTAAATATTCTGCATGATCATATCTTCATTATTGATTTCTTGTAAAGTAGTATTTAGAACTATGGATACATCTTCCTTCCACTCTTCATATTTTCACGGTTCTCTAGTATCATCATGAATTGAGGGAGCAATAGCAAAAGAATTCAACTTCTTGTTTAATTTATTATGATACTTTTCATGCATCTTGACCAACTTATCATACATCTGCAATCCTTGTTCTATTAAAAGTTTTTTGTCTGAAAGTTCCTCTTTCCTTTCCATCATCATCTCCTGCAATCTTTTGTTTTCTATAATGGTTGAATATGTTTGTTGGAATGATTTCCAACAAGTATCTACACATTCCCACATCTTTTTGAACCTTTCTTTTATTATTTTAGATGCGATGGTGTATTTGAGGGTCTTTACTTCCCTTTCTAGCTCTCACATTTTTTCTAGGATTTAGCATGGCATTCTTTCCAATAGATTACATCTGTTAATGCCTCTATCATTTCTTTGTCTTTCTAGATCCATGGGGAATGTACCTCAGATACAAAAGAAGAAGCTCTTTCCTTGTGGTATATTAATTCTTTCTTCAGCTTGTCATTTTCCTTGATTAATTTCTCAATCTAGGCCTTAGTGAACTTTGCTACATTAACATTTAGTTTAGGAGTTTCCAAAGGATCTATGTCTCCTATCCTTTTGACCAAGAGGTGACCATACATTTGATTTGGGTGACTGGTTATTATTGGTCTCTTATCTTAGGGATAAAAACACCAAATCAATAAAGTGGCTTCATCTACATTATACCTCGACCCTAAGTATACTTTGTCACTTGCTTCCTGTGTCAAATTTAGTGTTTTATCTTCCCTCCTGAACGTGTCAAATACAATGGCAGAGCTCATATCCTAACCTGGCACAAGCAATACCTTGGCTTCTTGGAGTAGTTGTCTTCCTCTTTCTAGAGTAATAGACTCCATTTCTCTATCAATCTCTTTTTTCAATTCCTCCAAGGTGGTAGTTTCTTGTTCAGGGGTAGTATCTTTCATTTTTTGCCTCATTTTATTTCCTTGATATTCATACACAAAAGATTTAAATTCAGGAGTCTTAATAAATTCATCATCAGAGACAAACTTCTCAGTAGCCATAACTCTGATGTCATTAGACAGATCCTCCTCAGAAGTCTCAAATTTTACATGGTTCAATTCTGTAGGAGGCTCATAATGTGGAACAACAAGAGCACTTATTGGTTGCATTTTTTCAATCTCATCATCACTAACTTCTTCATCTATATCTATATCTACATAAAATGATACTTCAAGGGTTGGCTGTGAAGGTATGTGAGTCAGAGGCTGCACCTCTTAAGCTTGTGTCCTAGAGTATTGTATGTAAGTCATATCAAAAGCAATTAAAGGAACACCCTCAATTATCTCATCTGCATGAGAAATAAGCTGCTTAACTCTTGATACTAGGTTTTCAATTTTAGAAAAGGCTCTTGAGTATGAAGGAACATTCTTGCATTTCCAATCCTCTGCAAGTAGAATTTTATTAAATATAGCCATTCTATCTTCAGTAGAGGCTTTGTATTGATTTCTAATTATATCTACTTCTAAAAAAAGATGTTCATAACCAGATAGACCCTGTGAGACCCTGGCTCTATGAATAAAACCCTTTGTATCAAAACCTTTTCTTTTATCTCCTATTGGGAGATCATACTATGCTAGTTTGGCATTGACTTCTTCATAACCCTCATTCATGACTATTGTGAATTCCCCAAAGCAAAACGTGTTGGGCATGAATGATTGTTTGTTGTTCCTCTTTAGATGAATAGCATCAGATTTAGCCAATTATCTCACAATTTCTAAGTATGAAAATCTGTCTATACAACCCTAGGCAATAGATAAGGGGAACCCTCAAATACATAGACTCGTATCATGGTGTAGTCTGAAAAGGCATACCAAGCTCCCCAGTTATGATCCACCTTAGTCGTTGGATCATTTTCCTTTGGCCTAAGAAACCTTTGTATCCTGGGAGAGAGGCTATAGTCATGCGAATGTCCCAATAGTTGCATTAGAGGCTTCACAAAATATTCTTCAAAGAAAAAATAATGAGATCTATCAAAACAATAATCCCATAGTGAAGTCCACATTTGCACTAGTTTTGGGTCCCCATTGTCAAACGAGTCCTGAATTTTCATCTCTGAACTCCACCATCCTCTACCATGCCCTTCATGCAAAAGTAAATGCATTAACAAAGAGTAGTGTTTGAAATTAATCTTATCACTATTATGTTTGATTTTCTTGAATACATGGTTCAGAGCATTAGCTATGTAACTTGCATAAACAAAAGGCCTTGCTTCCTTTGTTTGAATATTTACAGCGAACACCATAGGTGCAACTGAAATTTGTGGGGGAACCTTGAGACCTAAGACTTGACCACCAGCATAATAAGTGTAATGAAAGTACTCGTTAAATAATTCTTTAGAAAATGGAGGGTTCTCAACATTGGAAAATTTCCTCATCTAACTCTTGTCATCTTTTAGCCTGTGTAAAGCTAACTTGCCTCTCTTATGACTGGTGTCCATATGCCTATACTCCAGCAATAGGTCTTTGACTGTAATGGGTGTGTCAAAGCCACATTCCAATTGAAAAAATTTCACAATGAGATCCTTGGAAAGAACCATTATATTATCACCAGTGTGTGATCTAATAGTTCTTATTTTTAGGTTATCTTTACTAGCTAAGGCTTTAATCAAACCCACGTTGATAAAGCTATTAGACACTATTAGCCTTGCTAAATTTAACCTCCAAGGGTTGCAGACAGGATCATACCTATATTGTTTCTTGAAATGATACAAAAACAATTGATACCCTCGAAGAGGGGTCCAAACATCTCCTAACTCCTTATAGTCGTCTATCAATTTATCTATGGAGGGATTAGTTTGGGCACTTCTTTTTGGTCTCGGCCCAGACCCTAGACACTAGTCAATTAAATATTGATTCAGTGATCTTTTCTCAACCTTCTTCTTTTTGGCTTTATGTTTCTCTGGATTATCTTCCATAATATAGACTCCAAAGCTCCCAGATAGTATAAATTTATAATCATGACTGATATACTTACTTGAAATATAGTTCTGGTTGGCCTTTTTCTACTCCTTGATTTGAGAGAGATCAAAACTCCTTTCTCCTTCTTTCTTCAGCCAAATCTTATAGGAGTGGAATAACTTATTTCAATCTCAGCTCATAAATGCACCATTGATGTGTATCTTGCCATCAGGCTAGTTTATTAATTGCAAATATTCAAGTGATGTCTTGGAATGTCACATCAATCTTGTCTAACAATCATTGTCGTATCGCTGAGGCTTTGTTTTATATTCCACCGAAGTCCATCCCTTCCATCAATAAATTTTCCTTTCTTGGTCCATTGGTGAGGTTCCATATGATGTTGCCCTGATGTGCCCTAGTCCGGCCAATGTTCTTCATATCCTCAATGTTTTATAGTTATTTCGAGCTATCGATGGAACTTCATCCTTAGTTCCACAGATCCTTACATGCTACAATGATGCTTTTGTCTTTGTTGGTTTTATCCGCATGTCGGGGGAACTCATATATAAGTTCTACCAAAGTTGACATGTTCTGATGATAAGCTAACTCCTATCGAGTTCATTGGCTCATCGGTGAGGGCGTGATATGTATTGCACTGAAATCCACATGTTACGGCAATATAACCTTCTTCTACAAACATTATCAACTTGTCGGTGGAACCATGATGCGGTTTCCACTGAAGTCTGCATGTTATCCTGATAAGCTCATTTTATTCCATTTTGTTGGTACATCGGTGGGATGACCTCAAAGGTTACCCCAATAGATCATTGTTTTTCTGATATAGTGATACTATGTCTTTATCACGCCATCGATATAACAAAGTGAAAGGTTCCAATGATGGGGTCACATTGGGCTGATATGTTCTTAGGAAAGGAAAAGGGTACAATTCGTGGAATGGATATGCAAGACTTAGGTTAATTATGGATTTTGTAACACAATTGATTACTATTATGAGATTAATGGTATCATGTTCTAATCTTGGTTGAAAAGGGGATGGATAGAAGTACAAAAAAATTACAAAATTTTCCTATCCCAATAGGGTTTAGGGTTTAGGGTTTAGGGATTACAATTTAGAGTTGAGGGATTAGGGTTTAGGGTAATGTTTAGGGTTGAGGGTTTAGAGATAGGGTTTAGGAATTAAGGTTTAAGTGTTGAGGGTTGAGGCTTTAGGGATAGGGTTTAAGGTTTAGCGATAAGGGATTAGGGTTTAGGGTTAAGGGATTAGGGTTTAGTGTTGAGGGATTAGAGTTTAAGGTATAGTGTTTAGGGTTGAGGGTTTAGGGTTTACTATTGAGGGATTAGAGTTTAAGGTATAGTGTTTAGGGTTGATGGTTTATGGATAGGGTTTAGGGTTTAAGGTTTAAGG
The DNA here is from genome assembly GCA_027924645.1 of Cunninghamia lanceolata. Lineage (NCBI taxonomy): Eukaryota > Viridiplantae > Streptophyta > Pinopsida > Cupressales > Cupressaceae > Cunninghamia > Cunninghamia lanceolata. The sequence continues at coordinate 8,266,890 of BSBN01000937.1, read as the reverse complement.
GTTGAGGCTTCAGGGTTTAGGGATAGCATTTATAGTTGAGGGATTAGGGTTTATGGTGGAAGGATTAGGGTTTAAGGTATAGTTTTTAGGGTTGAGGGTTGAAGGTTTCCTTACACTGCAATGAAAGGTTATAGTCCCATTAGAGAACGATGTCCTCGTGCATGGACCATGTCGAGTGCCCTCATCGATGTTGGTAAGGGATACATAGAAGGCAAATGGATTAGGCAAATAGTGGATTATGACATGGATTCTAGAGGGGAGAAAAGTGGATTATGATGTGGATTATGTAGGGAAAATAATGGATTATGATGTGTATTATGTCAGACTTATGCCAAAGCATGGACCATAGGGACGGTATGTGGAGGGTATGTAGGATAGTGGATGAATGATGGTAGATTTATTGTAGAATGGAAGGGAACCATGTTGCAAGTATGAGGTGAACCACTGTTGTCATTGATGTCAACATACTCATATTGCATTGACAAGAAGGATTGGATGAGCTGTGTGCTGAGGATATTGAGAAAATTAGCCTCAGTTAGGAACAGTGAAGAACAGTGATGAGAAGGCAAATGTACTATATAGGTTGTGAACTAGAGGATACAGATTAAAGGGTTTGTAGATATGAGTCTTGAGATGCTTCAGTTAAGATTTGAGAGGTCTGCATGAAGATCTGAAGAAGTTGTGGCTGTCTATGTGGAACCAGTTCCAGTAAGTTTTCAGAGGTGACAGAGGATCACAGAAAGGTTCGGTGAGGTCTGGAATTGTCTTATCCTAATCTATGGATTGGAAGGAGTGTTTGGGATGTCCTTGTGATGTGTCATCTTGAGTTGTGTATGATTGTGAGGTCTGGAAGTACCTTTTGCATTATGACAGTGGCGACAGACTGTGTTCTTGAAGTTCCGCATGAGGAAGAGAAGAGATTCCAATAAGTAGAGGAAGTGCGGATGTACCTGGTCATTCAGGCAGGCTTGTGAAGGTTCTTGGATCGTGTTGAGGTTGTGTTGTTGATCCGCATTGGTGGTAGAGCCTAAAATTGAAGATATTCTTCTAGATGAAGTTCTTGTTCAGATTAGCCGACTGGATGAGTTGTTCATCTTGCGGATGTTCCTGATGACTCAGGGAAGGTTATGATGATCATTGGATCATATCTAGTTTGTGTTGGTGGTCTGCATTGAAGTTAGACTTGGATTTGATGTTATGACTATCAGTTGTTGGTGTTCTTCCTGTAACAGGCCGACCGGATGTTCTATACGCCTTGCGAATGTTATTGTGATGTTTGTTGACTTAGATGATTGTTCCTAAGTCGATGTCTTGTATAAATAAGTGTTTGTGAATTCATTTTGAGGTGTGGATCAAGTGGATGAGTGTGGTATAGTGAAGAGAAGTACAAAAAGCAGAGCAGAGGTTTTGGGCTTAAATGGAACTGATCCGGACATGGTAGAGATGTCATTCTCCAGTTCAAGATTGTGATTCTTATCACTTTGTAGACAGTGTGTCTCCTTGTAGGCAGTGGGCCTCTTTGTGAGCAGTGTGCTCGGGCAGTGAGCCTTAATTGGCATGTGCCATTCATTTTTCTTATTCTTCTAATAAAGAATAATCCTTGGGTTAATCACCCCGTGGTTTTTCCCTTAACCGGGTTTTCCACGTCAAAATCTTGGTGTCCAATGTGTTGATGTTTATCTGCTCTTGTGTTTATGCTTTATGCTTTCATGGATGGCTAATTGATATGCTGTTAACTAACAAAGAAGAATCAAGTGTTTAAAGTAAAAGCAAGTTTTCATACAACTAATTCACCCCCCCTCTCAGTTGTGTGCCCTAGATCCAACAAACCATAACCAATGGCTGCACACATCCCCATAAATGTTGAAGCTTGTGATGTAGAGGTGGTGTAGGGTGCAATGGAGATGTTTTCTTAGAAGATGGATGATGAAGGGCTTTAGGAACCCACATAGACTTAGGCATTTTATTACTTTTGTTTCGCTTGTGGGATGGAATGTTTTAACACTTTTGAGCAGAATGGGAATTTGAGATGGAAGTAGATGGTTGGGAGTTTTTAGAGGTAGATGTTTCATTTAACTTGATTTCTTTTGCTTAAGTACCCATACCATTTTGGTTTTGGACTTTGCTTGTGGAGGTATGGACTTGGATTAATTTTTGGATTGTTTTTTCTTTGACTCTTTGTTTTTATTATTGGTTTTAGGACAGACAACTGAGAGGTAGGTGAATCAGTTGTCACTAAATTGTTGTTCCTTAACCACTTCAAACCTTATATTTCAATAGCATAACAAGGATTTAAACATGGAAGCATAATGCAATAACTCAAGACCAGAAACACATTCAACACATATAACACCAAGATTTTTAATCTAGAAAACTAGGTTAAGGGAAAAACCACATGGTGACTAACCCAAGACTATATTCTCTATTAAAAGAATAAGAAGAATAAAATGGCACTTGCCAATTAGGGCTTACTGCATGAGCACACTGCTCACAAGAGGCCCACTACCTAAAGGAGACACACTATCTATAGAAGAATATAAATATTAAATACTTGAATTGGACATTAGCATCTTCACTATGGTTGAGACAGTTCCATTTAAGCTCAACACCTCTACTCTGCTTTTCTTTCTTCTTCCTTTCCACCTTCTCATCACTATTAAGATATCTTTGAATGACTTCACAATTCTTATTTATACAAGACATCAGCTTTGGAATGATCATCAAAGTCAGCACAAAATACACTTATTTTATTATAGAGCAAATACAAAAATACAAATTGACTTATTACAATAGCATCATGCATACTACTATACTGTCAGCCACACATTTATGGGACTTTAATCTTCTTCAAGGAATACACTATGCTTCGCAAAACATCTTCAAGATCATCTGCAACATGCACAAATCATCCGATTGGCCAAGATTAGGAAGAACACTATCATCCGAAGGTAAATATTCAATTACATGCTTAATATTCAATGTGGACTACCAACATGAACTGGACACAATCTAGAGACCCCCAAAAGCTTGCTTGAATCACCAAGAACAGCCACACCACTTCTTCTTACTGTAGTCATTTGCATCTTCATCCGGATCCTCAAAAACATAGTCAGTCATCACTATCACATTAAAAGGATTGCTTGTCAACCTCCAAACCATTAACCAATTGAGTTGTCAATTCATATTAGCTTCCCAAAAATGCCACTAGATCCATAGAACAAGATATTGCATTTACAGATCTCACCGAAACTATTTGTGCCACTCTATCACCTCTAAATAGCTGCTAGAACCAATTTTATTCATATGGCCATAACTTCTTCAAATCTTCACATGGATCTCTAAAATCTTGGCTAGAGCACCTTCAGACACATATCTAAAAACTCTTTGAAGCATATACTCTGGTCTTTAACTGACTAGGATTTTTGTTTCATAGAACTTAACTGTCTTCACTGTCCTTCTCTGTTTTTGATAGGACTAATTTTCTTAGTATCCTCAGCACACAGCTCATCCAATCCTAGACATAAATGCAATAGGATTATGTTGACATCAATGACAACACCGGTTAGGCCCATACTTACAACAATCTCCCGCTTTGTCATTGATGGCAACATATGATGTGAAAAATTGTTTTAACCTTCAAGACAAGAACTTCTCCTCACTGACTGACATAGCTCACCCTAACAATAGTAGCCATTCGTATGTTTTCTCTTCCTTTACTGCTCCCCCTTTGATATATAACCACCTTTTTTTTCACATGTCTTCTCTCCCCCTTTGACATCAATGGCAAAGGGCACATACTTGCAATCACTTCTCATACTTCATAATCATGCTGACTACTTCCCCTGAGTAGTAACTACCTAACACCAATCCAGATCACAAGATATGACTATGGGATCCACCATATTGATGCACAATAGTGCACCTTAATTCAGAATCGGAGGGGTAATAACCCCTAACTTCTCCCTGAGATACTCAAAAGACTCCTTAGGTACAGGTTTGGTAAAAATGTCTGCAATCTGATCCTTTGAGGGAACAACCTCCAGTCTAATTTCATTCTTATTCACTTGTTCTCTCAAAAAGTGAAACTTGATGGATATATGTTTTGTCTTTGAATGCAACACATGATTTTTTGATATGTTTATTGCACTTAAATTATCATAGAAGATTGTGATAGGTTCTTCATACTCCACTCTGATGTTTCTTAGCATTTGCTTCATCCATAATACTTGAATGCAGCTACCTACTGCTGCAATATATTCTTCTTTTTCAATGGATAGAGATATTGCCTCTTGTTTCTTGCTAAGCCAAGCAACCAATCTTTTATCCAAAAAGAATGCACCACCACTAGTACTCTTTCAGTCATCCACATCACCTGCCTAATCAGCATCAGTATAAGCATGAATAGAGAAATCATGATCCTTAGGATACCATAATCCATACTCAATTGTTCCCTTCAGATATCTAAGAATTCTTTTGATTTCCATGACATGAGACTCTCTAGGATCAGCTTGGAATCTAGCAACAAGACCAATAAGATTCATAATACTAGGTCTAGTTTGAGTGAGGTAGAGCAGTCCTCCAATCATTGACCAGTACTTTTTTTGATCAGTCTTAGGAGATTCATCATCTTTACTTAGCTTACATCTAGTTACCATGGGAGTATTCATTGGCTTTGAATCTTCCATCCCAAATTTCTTCAACAATTGTTTCACATATTTGGTCTGAGATATGAAGATTCCTTTCTCTGTTTGAGTGATTTGTAGACCCAAGAAGAAATTCATTTCCCCAAACATAGACATCTCAAATTCACTTTTCATTTGATTTGCAAAAGTCTTGCACATACTATCTTTTCCTCCAAAAATGATATCATCAACAAATACTTCAACAATCAAGATATTTTCATGATCAATCTTGAAGTACAGATTATTATTAGTAGTACCTTTGTTGAAGCCAATCTTCAAAAGATGTTTGTCCAATCTTTCATACCAGGCTCTTGGGGCTTGTTTGAGTCCATACAATGCCTTCTTCAATTTGCAAACCATATCTCCATGATTAGACAATTGAAATCCATCTGGTTGCTCAATGTATACCTCTTCTTCCAAGTCACCGTTTAGGAAGGTAGACTTGACATCCATCTGATACACCTTGAAATCTCTGAAGGTAGCAAAAGAAAGAAATAATTTGACTACTTTATTTCTTGCCATGGGAGCAAAAGTTTCTTCAAAGTCAACTCCTTCTACTTGAGAATAACCCTTACAAACTAATCTAGCTTTGTTTCTTATTACTTCACCATCTTCATTCAGTTTGTTCCGGAAGACCCATTTAGTCCCAATCACATTTTTGTCCTTAGGTCTGGGAACAAGATCCCAAGTGTGATTCTTTTCAATCTGCATCAATTCCTCCTTCATTGCGTTAACCCAACTTTCATTATTGCATGCTTCACTTACTGTTTTTGGTTCAATCATTGAAATCAAACAATACTTCACTAAATCTTGAGCAATTTTTTTCTTGTTTGAACACCTTTTCTTCTATTTCTTATGATCTAGTCTTCAGAATGATTCAGTCTTACATACCTGGGAGTTTTGGGAAGCTTTTGCACTTCTAAATCTTGAACAGGTTCCTACAAACTTGTTTCTTCTTCTTGTATTTCAGGATCCTCTGGATTAGTCTGAATCTGAACTGGAGTTGGGACTTGTTCTCCTTGATCTGAGACATCATTTTGATCATTTGCTTCATACTCATAATACCTTGAGGGATTTTCCATGCCTTCATCAACCTTCACATTTGCACATTCTACAATCTTTCTCAATCTCTTGTTATAACACTGGTAAGCTTTGCTTTGAGCAAAATATTCCAAGAATATTTCTTCATCACTTCTAGGATCAAACTTACCAAGGTCTTCATCTCTTTTGATATAGCATTTACTACCAAAGACTTTGAAATATTTCATAGTAGGAGTGATGCCAAACCAAAGTTCATAAGGAGTCTTACTAGTATTGCCTCTGATTTGCACTCAATTAAGAGTATAGATAGTAGTGCTTACAAATTATCTCCAATAGACTTAAGGGACATTTGCTTCCATCATCATGGTTCTAGATGTTTCCTGGATGGTTCGGTTCTTTCTCTCCACTACTCCATTCTGCTATGGAGTCCTTAGAGTAGATAATTGTCTCTTTATCCCATGTTCCTCATAGAATGATATGAACTCACTGGATGTGAATTCTCCACCTCTATCAGACCTAAGGCATTTTATGTTTATGTCAATTTTATTTTCTACCATAGCCTTAAATATTGTAAATTTCTCAAGTGCTTCAGATTTCTCTTTCAAGAAGGTTACCCACATCATTTGGGAGTGGTCATCAATCAACAACATGAAATACCTATCTCCTTGCAGACTCCTGATTCTTGCCAGACCATAGAGATCAGTGTGTACTAAGTCTAACAATCTGGTTGAAGATTATTCCTTACTTTTAAATGTGACTTTGTTCTACTTGCCTAACTGACATTCTTTGCACAAGCTATTAGTAGGTTTCACCAGTCTTGGAAGATCTCTTACAGCCTGAGAGTTGCTTATCTTGATGATATTATCAAAATTTACATGACACATTCTCCTATGCCACAACCAACTCTAATCAATTTGAACAAATAAACAACTTTTACCAGTACCAACCAAGTGGAAGATGTTACCTTTTGTCTGTGTACCGGATGCAATCTCAGTTCCAAAGCTTTCAAAGATCTTGCATTTTCTATTTTTGAATCGAATATCATAGCCTTTGTCTACCAACTATCCAACACTAAGAAGATTATGCTTCAAACCTTAAACATATAGAACATCATTGGTTTTGTTCTTTCCATCAAAGGAACTCATTCCTCTACCTCTAATTCTGCCAGCAGAATTATTTCTAAACTTTACAACTCCACCTTCATATCTTTCCAACCTTAATAACTTGCTTTTGTCACTAGTCATATGGTGAGAGCAACCACTATCAATAACCCATTCATCCTTTTCTTCAACCTGAGCAGCCAGAGCACTTTCTATCATCTTAAGATTGACATATTCAATAGGCATTGGATCTCCTTCCTTGATGGTAATAAACACCCAGTCATTTCCAGATTTATTTCCTATGTCAGATTCATCATCTGTTACTCCTTCATCGTCATCTTCTTGAACATAGTAACACGTTTTTATTGATTTAAGACAAACAACTGAGAGGGGGGGTGAATCAGTTGTCCCAGAACTTTCTTTTCTTTAATCACTTAATTCCTTCTTCTAATTCAATAGCATAATAATGAATCAATCATGGAAGCATAATGCAATAATTCAAGAGCAGAAACATATTAACACATATGACACCAAGATTTTAATGTGGAAAACTTGGTTAAGGGAAAAACCATAGGGTGACTAACCCAAGATTGTATTCTCTATTAAAAGAATAGGAAGAACAAAATGGAATGCCAATTAGGGTTCACTTCCTGAGCAGACTGCTCACAAGAGGCCCACTACCTATAGGAGAAACACTATCTACATAATAGTAAATATTACATACTTGAACTGGAAATTAGCATCTTCACCATGCTTGAGTCAGTTCCATTTAAGCTCAACACTTCTGCTCTACTTTTCACTCTTCTCCCCTCTACCACTTCCTCATCTCCATGATCACTCTTTGAAATGACATTACAACTTCTTATTTATACAAGACATTGACTTTGGGATAATCATCAAAGTCGGCACAATACATACTTTATTTTATTGCAAAGCAAATACACAAATACAACTTGACTTACTACAAAAGACTTCATGTGAATCACCACACTGTTGGCCACACATATCTGGGACTTCAATCTTCTTTGAGTAACATGCCATACTTTGTAGAACATCTCCAAGAACATCCACAAAATGAACAGAGCATCCGATCAGCCATGATTAGGAAGAACATCATTTGCAAAAGTAAATCTTCAAGTACGAGCTCAATATTCAATGTGAACTGCCAACATGAATTGGACACAATCTAGAGACCCTCACAAGCTTGCCTAAATCACCAAGAACACCCACACTACTTCATCTTACTGAAATCTTTCACATCTTTATCTAGAACCTCAAGAACACAGTCTGTCACATTAGAATAGATGCTCGTGGACCTCTAAACCATGAACCAATTGACTTGTCAATTCACATTGGCTTCCTAAACACTCCACCAAATCCGTAGAACAAGATAATGTATTTATGGATCTCATCAGACATATTTGTGTCACTCTATCACCTTTGAACATCTGCCAAAACTAGTTTTACTCATATGGCCATAACTTCTCCAAATCTTCATGCAGACCTCTCAAATCTTGACTGGATCATCTTTAGACATATATCTACAATCCCTTTGATGTGCATTCTCTGATCTTCATCTTAGCTGGGATCTTCACTACATAAAGCTTCACTGTCTTCACTGTTCTTCTCAGCTTCTGATAGGACTAATTTTCTCAATATCCTCAGCATGCAGCTCATCCAATCTTTGACATCAATGCAACAGGAGTATGTTGACATCAATGACAATACCGGTTAGGCCCATACTTGTAACACTTTTATGAAACCTTGATCTATTAGGGTTTGGCCTTGAAAACCTTTCCAGACATCTTGAGGCAAAATGACCAATCTTATTGTAGGCAAAGCATTTAAAAGGTAATTTTCCTTCATACTTACTGGATCCTCTTGGCAGTCTTTTTGCAATGACAGCTTCAAGTTCTTCAGCTTCAAATTCATCCTCTTCTAGATCTTTCCTTGCTTTCTCATACCAAGATGATTTTCTTGAGGAGCTTTCCCCTGGATCATATCTTTGTTTGCCTTTAGTAGAGGCACTATCTTTGAAAGCAGATTCAACCTTGGGATGTGCATCACCAAACTCTGCCAACTCAAATACAGATATCTTACCAACCAATTGATCCCTTGTGATAGTTGTTAAAGATCTAATTTCCTCAATAGCAGCGACCTTGTGTTTATATGAAAGAGGTAAAGATCTAAGAACTTTAGCAACAATTTCATCTTCATCCAGTACTCCACTAGCACATCTGATGCCACATACAAGCTCATTTACTTTTGCCATATATAAAGTGATGTTCTCATCTTCACTCATCCTTAGGTTTTCAAACTTTCCTTTTAGACTTTGTAGCTTGGTACACTTAACATACTTGTCTCCTTCATATAGATTTTCAAGCTTTGTCTAAATTTCATAAATAGTCTTTAATCCCATAACATTTGTCAGCTCTATATCAGACAAGGCACTCAGTAGTGCTTCTTTAGCTCGAAGATTATTTTCTGCATCCTTGACATCATCTATAGTTGTTGGCCCATTCCTTGGAGGAACATGTTTAGTTGATGTTATGTTCCAATACTGATATCCCATGCATTGTAAGTGACATTCCATGCAGTTCGTCCAGGGAGTGAAGTTTGTTCCATCAAACCTTGGACTATCCTTCTTGTAAGTCAACATCCTGGATCTCCTCAAGTGGTAAAACTTCTTCTAGAGGAACTTGTCTCTAATACCAATTGTTGGTTTTAAGATAGACAACTGAGAGGGGGGGTGAATCAGTTGTAACCAAACTGTTGTTCCTTAACCACTTAAAACCTTCTTATATTTCAGTACCATAACAATGATTTAATCATGGAAGCATAATGCAATAACTCAAGACCAGAAACGTATTCAACACATATAACACTAGGATTTTTAATGTGGAAAACTAGGTTAAGATAAAAACCACGGGGTGACTAACCCAAGATTGTATTCTTTATTAAAAGAATAAGAAGAATAAAATGGCACTTGCCAATTAGGGCTTATGTCCTGAGTACACTACTCACAAGAGGCCCACTGCCTATAGGAGACACACTGTCTACAACAAAAAATAACTATTACATACCTAAACTGGAGATTAGCATCTTCACTATGCTTGAGACAGTTCCATTTAAGCTCAACACCTCTGCTCTACTTTTCTTTCTTCTTCCTTACCACCTTCTCATCTCTATTAGGATACTTTTGAATGACTTCACAATTCTTGTTTATACAAGACATCGACTTTGGAATGATCATCAAAGTCGGCACAACATACACTTATTTTATTATAGAGCAAATACAAAAATACAACTTGACTTATTACAAAAGTTTCATGCACACTACTACATTGTCAGCCACACATATTTGAGACTTCAATCTTTTTTGAGGAATATGCCATGCTTCGCAAAACATCTTCAAGATCATCTGCAACATGTGCAAATCATCCGATCAACCAAGATTAGGAAGAACACCATCACCCGAAGGTAAATCTTCAATTACGGGCTCAATATTCAATGCGGACCACCAACATGAATTGGACATAATCTGGAGATCCCCACAAGCTTGCTTGAATCACCAGGAACATCCACACCACTTCTACTTACTATAATCATTTGCAACTTCATCTGGATCCTCAAAAACACAGTCGGTCATCACTGTCACATTAAAAGGATTGCTTGTGGACCTCCAAACCATTAACCAATTGAGTTGTCAATTCACATTAGCTTCCCAAACATGCCACCAGTTCTGCATAATAAGATATTGCATTTATGGATCTCATAGGACCTATTTGTGCCACTTTGTCACCTCTAAATAGCTGCTAGAACCAGTTTTATTTATATGGCCATAACTTCTCCAAATATTTATGTGGATCTCTGAAATCTTGGCTGGAGCACCTTCAGACACATATCTACAAACCCTTTGAAGGGCATACTCTAATCTTCAACTAACTGGTATTTTTTCTTCATAGAACTTAACTATCTTCAATGTCCTTCTGTGTTTTTGATAGGACTAATTTTCTCAATATCGTCAACACACAGCTCATCCAATCCTAGACATAAATGGAACAGGAGTATGTTGACATCAATGACAACATTGGTTATGCCCATACTTGCAACATTTATTTCCTGAGGCATGAGGACCCTTAGGATGTTTGGCTTTATTAGTAGAGGCATCTAATTTTGCATTTCTGGATCCCTTGAGGATGGTGGAATCAGTGGAAGCTTTAAGTTTAGCTTTAAGATTAGGGTTGAGAGATGAGGGTTGAGGGTTGAGGGTTTAGGGTTTAGAGTTCAGCGATTATGGTTTAGAGTTGAGGGATTAGGGTTTAAGGCATAGTACTATTTAGGGTTGAGGGTTTAGGGATAGGGTTTAGGATTTAAGGTTCAAGTGTTGAGGGTTGAGGCTTTAGGGATAGGGTTTAAGGTTTAGTGATAAGGGATTAGGTTTGAGGGATTAGGGTATAGTGTTGAGGGAATAGAGTTTAAGGTATAGTGTTTAGCATTGCAAGTTTAGGGTTTAGTGTTGAGGGATTAGAGTTTAAGGTATACTATTTAGGGTTGAGGGTTTAGGGATAGGGTTTAAGGTTTAAGGGTTGAGGCTTCAAGATTTAGAGATAGCATTTACAATTGAGGGATTAGGGTTTAGGGTGGAGGGATTAGGGTTTAAGGTATAGTTTTTAGGGTTGAGGGTTTAAGGTTGCATTACACTCTAATGAAAGGTTATAGTCCAATTAGAGAACAATGTCCTCATGCATGGACCATGTCGAGTGCCCTCATCGTTGTTGGTAAGGGACACATGGAAGGCAAATGGATTAGGCAGATGGTGGATTATGACATGGATTCTAGAGGGGAGAAAAGTAGATTATGACATGGATTCTAGAGGGGAGAAAAGTGGATTATGTATGGAAAATAGTACATTATGATGTGGATTAAGTCAAACTTATGCCAAAGCATGGACCATATGGATGGTATGTGGAGGGCATGTAGGACAGTGGATGAATGATGGTAGATTTATTGCAGAATGAAAGGGAACCAAAACCAATGGTTGCACACATCCCCATAAATGTTGAAGCTTGTGATGTGGAGGTGGTGTACGGTGCAATGGAGATGTTTGCTTAGGAGATGGATGATAATGGCACTAAATTAGGCACACTTCATGTCAGTTTTGGTGTCCCAAAGAGATTACATTTAGGGCTAAACGTTGGTGCAAAAGTCGCCATTAGAGACGCCAACTAATGAATCCAAAAAAAAATTTAAAATTCGCGCCAGTGTTAAAACATACCACACAAAAAAAACACAAATAAGTTAATACATTTAAGCCCACAACATAGTGTACTCTGCCTCTATTTTAGGTTTCCTGCTAAGAATTATAGGCTGCGAACTGATGACTTTATTAGGTCGAAAATGGAAGTTATTGAAAAGTTTCTACAACGGATCCACGAATTTGTATTTTATTTATTTTTGGTTCTAGACATCTAGAAGATAAGAAATTGCTTTAGCTAGTTGCTAAATTTGGGGTTTCTAGCTACCTCAGCCATTCAATCAAGCTTGTCCGTCTGCCTTTTAGCAAGTAAGTTCCAATTGTTGAGCAATTAAGTCTTGATGTAGGTTTTTATCAATTTTGATATAATTTTGAACTCAAAGAAAGTTCTTCTAAGATGTTGTACTCACGCTTTAGGGTAAATTTGAGTAGTAATGTTTTTAATTATCCTTGCTTGCAGTATAACTTGCATTTACCATTTTTGGAAGGCATGTTGAATAATGTCTCTTTGTACATCATACCCAAAATACAAGCTGTTAAGATTTGTTTTTGGCTACATATTTGTTTTTGGCTATGATTGGTCAAGTACACTGTTAATTCATACCTGGCTACAATTGCCTCCATAGACTGGATGAAAATAATTTACCCTAGGTCACCTCAAAATGTCAAGCAATAGAGGGAAGGGAGAAAACTCTAGCCACAATCAGGTAATTCACTATCAATTTACAGATTTGTAAATGTTTCCATTGATTCTTTGATTTTTAGTATTTAGTTTTCTATTTCTAAATTTAAAATAAGAATTTAATTATATATATAGGGACATGATATTGACAAAGATAAAGAGGCATTGGCTTCCATATTGGGGGTAGAGACAGTGAACAAATTGAATGGTGTTGACTTGACAATGCTTGTCAGATACATAGAAAAATGATCTAATAAAGCCCTTGAAACATTGCAACCAAATCAACAGTGTCAAAGGGAATCAATTGATTCCCCAACCAGTCATGGATCGAGCAAAAGATCCAAGAGGAAATCAATAACAGTAACCTCTAAGAATGTGGAATAGGGAGTAAAGGCTTCCAATGTCCCAGCCACTCCTGGGACATAGACTTGTTTGATTACCATGCCATGTTTTGCATCTTGCATTGGTAGCTACAATACCAAGATAGAATATGATGTGGTTTTAGGGGAAGTTTGAATGACTGATGCTAGAAAAGCATTTGTGAATAGGTTGAAGGAATCATGCCTTCAACAATTCAAAGACCATCTACACTTGCCATTCTCAAAGATACCCATGCACATACAAAAAGCAGTTATCCAAGACATGGAGACTGAATTTGGCATAGGTTGGTCTGTAAAGAAAATAAAGCTATGAATGTCTCAAAACTGTAAGAGATTTTGGTGCAACCAAACAAAAAAGATAAACAAAATCCCTTCTGAGCAAAGGCTCAAAAAAAGGCCAATTGATGTAAGTCTCAAAGTATGGAAAGAGCTTGTAAAAGCATATGAGAAGTCCGATGCACAGAGGAAGTCCAGTGAGGAGAGTACGTATGTATTTGAGTTTGTTCATAAGATTCTATGAAATTTATTAAACAATTTTTAAATTTTATTTGTACATAATTAAATTGAATTAGTATAGGACAAGGCCTCCAAGGCTAGGCTTGACAAACTTCATGCCACTCATCACAGTGGCCAGAAAGGTTTGCAAGCCTTGATTTGTACATTTGTAAGTATATTGAATATGTTAAATGATATTTTTTGTATTTCCTAGCTAGGAAAAAGTAAATGATTGCATATCAATTAGTTTAACTAGTCCATGTGCCATGTTTTGACAGGAGGAGAATAATGGCCAGCAACCAATGCAATTTTAAAATGAAATGTTACAAAGCAAAAAGTTGATCAATTTTGTAATCTGGATGGAGAACGAGGTATCAATAGTTGATTTTAAATAACTTAGTTGGATATTGTTGTGTTAATATGTCAATTTGCATTTATTGTGTTGAGTTTCAATAATCTTTGAAGACGTTATAGAGTGATACTTGAGACAAATAGTTACAGTTGTACTCTATTTGTTGTGCTTGGTTTCTATTAGTCTTCTTGTCTTTTTGACTCAAGTGGATTGTTATTCATAGGTTGCTTGTCATTCTTGTTGATCATGTGGATGTAGTTATCATTGAGTTTTCAGGTGGTCTCCTAAGTGAACAGACCAAAGGGTTTATCTCAAGTCTTTGTTTCCTAACCTTTTTATTATAAGACTTAAAGGGGGGCATGCATTACAGTTACGTTGTTGGTTATATTTCAAACCTTTGAAATATAATAGTAGACATTTAAATTATAATATGCACATTTTTTTTGTTGATAAGGAGCCATCATTGGCAGTTGGCATTAACTCTCCTATGCCATAACAACTTTGAGAAGCACTAGTCTTTAATGTTCTTGGTTTTGAGGTATGTGAGGGAGAAAAGGAAGGAGTGGGGAACCATTTTGGGGGGGAAATCTTCTTTTTGCCTTGGGGTTGAAGAAGGAAGGTTGATGGTTGCACTATAAGTGATTTAGAGGAAAGAAGACTTTGGGTGTGCTCATCATGTTGGATGAGTTCTTGCTATTTTGGTTGGAGACTAAGATTCAAATCGCCAACTGGTCTTCTTCAACTAAGCTAACTTTCTTTGAAGTAAATCTCCTTGTCATCCATTCTTGTAAAATTACACTGACCATTTTGGTGAAACATTTCCTTTAACTTATCTAACTATATGGAGTCTTGTGAAAGCCTATGCTAAAGGGTTTGGATGAGGGAAATATTGTTAACTATGAGAGTTCAGACTTAAGATCACAAGACTTACGAGCTGTGACAAACTATTGGTTATTGTGTTTTAGATTTCTATCATGAAGGAAGCTACATTAATTTGGTCATAGTTTGAGGTGGAGTTTCAAATCCTAGCTAGAATTGCTAGAATGCTATCATTGCAACATACCATGAGTCTTGAGGAAACCTGGCCTAGTTCATGGTTATCTTTTTTGACATGGTTGTAAACCTTAATGGTGTTGGTATTTCACCTATAAATGTCCACTCTCTCAATTGTGGATGCGAGGTCTTCTTGGGATTAATAATGCCACTCCTAGGTGGGCTTTTGCGATGGTTTTGGATCCTTGGTTCAGGTCAACTCTCCCCCAACACTCCCTCCAAGGTTATGAGGTTTACATTACTGAAGCCACAATCGAATATAATGTTGAAACAACACTACATGATTGTATTTAATTACAAGTTGACTCTTGGAAAGAATGGGTTTTGTCAATTGCATACAGTTGTGTAACATTGTAATAGTTGTAATGTACTTGTAATTAGAATAGTAGATTGTGAAGGCATTCATTTGATGAGAATGACCTTTGATTTAATTGTAATGACTTGCACTAACTTAGAAATGTGATTTCAAACTAGTATTTATTAAATTAGAGACTGTTTGTGAACAAATTTATCTTAGTATGGACTTCCCTGTGTTTGAATGTCTGAGCACTACCCACAAAATAGTAGATATTATGTACTTGTGATCACTGCGTCATTTGGATAGAGGACTCATAAATGGAATATAGGACCTTTTGTTTCATTGTCCATAAAATCCTAAGGGTTGATTAAGTTATTGTGCATGGATATAAATGGAAACTTTAAGCTCTTCGAAGGCTTGCTTATTGTTTACAAAGTAGCATTAATTTCTTATTTTAACTGTGGAAACATCTTGTGGACACTAGTATGGTGTTGACTAAGGAATTATCTTGTAAACACTAGAAAGGTATATGCATGTTAATCATAGACTGTAACCCTACATTTGGAAGGAAATTGTTACCGTAGATGTGATATATATTGTACAGTGGTATTTGGTCTATGGCATGACATCTTTAGTAGGAGGTACCTTCAAATTTATGTAACATAATGTCTGGGCTAAGGTACTATAAAGTTAAGTGTACATTGTTTGGTGTTATTGTATTGGAGGTTGCTGTATGTAAATCTACAGTGATATAGGGAGAGTCGACTCTCGTCATTTCATTACACAAAGTGAGTGACAAAATAACTACCCAATTTAAAATTAGCCCTTCTTTAAGCAACAAATGTAGCAATGAGACTTAAGATTCTTGAAAATGAGAAGCATCCTTCTCCCCATACAACCTGCTAACTAGGGCCTCTCTATTTACATGCATGGTTGACCTCCTTGCCATTGTTGGCTATCTTAAAGACACCCTAAAATTTATCATTGAGATACCTATTAAATCTGTGTTGATTGTATGCATGTGTTTTCTTGGTGCCTCTAGATCACATATGAATATAGGCTTAGGAGTATTTACAGTAACACCACTTTTTGATTTGGATCCCAAAAATGCTACACAACTTATGTTCTTCTCTCAAACATCTATCCACAAGTGGGCAGGTGTGGTGAGGTAAGGAGATTGATGAATGATAGAGAAATTAAAAAAATGCCTGGATGCAGTTGGATTGAAGGGAATAAAATGGTACATGATTTTTTGTGTAGGAGATAGATCACATCCCTAGACAAAGGAGACCTATGCAAAGTTGGAGAAATTGGCTTGGAAGATGAAGGCGGCAAGGTATTTTCCAAATTCAAGAATTTACTTAATGTTGTGGAAGGATGGGAAAAAGAGTTATTTCTCTACCACCATGGTGAAAAGTTGGCAAGTGCATTTGGTTTGTTAAACATGCCCCATGGAACAACTATTAGACCTTTATCTTAAGGTTACTCATGAACCTTAAGATAAATAATTATTGAAAAAAAATTGTGCATTCATTAATGACATGTAAGAGAATTTAATCAACTGCTACTTAAAAACTCTTTAACATTTTTGTCTAATGCAGGTTATTAGATTAATAGTGAAAAAGAACATACATTGACCACGCAATTTGTGGCACTTAACGCTATGTAATAGAATTTATAGTTGATAGTTAAATTGTATAACAATTTTTTTTATGATCTTTAGTAACATTTATTAGAATTGTTGCATGCTTTACATCATTGGAATGACATATTAGCTATAACTTTTTTGAAATTTTATTATGGTATGTGCACTTTGATATGATGTAATATGATTATGGTTTCGTTTCATATGTTAGAATATTAGATATATAACAGAAAAATAAATTATTGCATGAAATAAATAATAACTTTTCATTTTAAATTTTTTTTTGCTGAACACAAGTCTTCCAGAAGATGAAGATGATCCTGATGATATAGATCCAGATTATAGTGGGTTTGGTACATATCACATGGCAAAGGATGATGATGATGTAGATACAAAAGACAACGAGGCCAATGATGATGATGATGATGATGATGATGATGATCACGATGGTGATGATGATGATGAGGTAGTTGCTGGTACTAGCCAGTGACATTCATGATCATATAGACTGCATCATGGATTATTGCTGATAAATCATTATAATGCCTCTTTTAACGGTTACTATTATATGTATCATTTTCATGGCCTGCAGTACCATATTATTTAGTTGTATCATTTTCACATGTATCAATTTGACTTATATCATTTTGACATGTTATTGATCTACTGGCATATTTGACTTTCACTTGTTTTAGTTATATATGATGATGATCTTATCAGTATTGACTTGTCAATTTATATATTCAAAGTGGTTGATGATTTTTGGATGGATATTTATTACGTATGATGATTTTAATTTGCTACATGATGGATGTTGTAAAATTCAATTAAATTATAGATATTTGACTCACTTGTTTTAATTATAGATGATGATCATGTTATAATAATTATCTTGTTTTTTATATAATTATTTTGTTAAATTGGAAGCAAAACCCAAAGCAACAAAGGAGGTCATAATGGAAGCAAAACTTGGCATCAATTAGGAAGCAAAAAAAAAAGCTATTTTAGACGCCATACAAGAAGAAAAATACGAAGCACGACTGAGAGAAAAACTAGAAGCAAAAATGGGATCAGACATGGAAGAAAAATTGGAAGCTAAATTGGGTGCCAAATCTAGCGCTAAATTGGAAGCAAAATTGGAAGTAAACTTGGAAGCAAAAATGGAAGCATATCTAGAAGCAAAACCTGAAGCAAACCTAGAAGTAAAATCAAAAGCAACATTGGAAGCAAACTTGAAAGCCAAACCGGAAGCAAAACTGGAAGCAACACAAGAAGCTAAACCAAAAACAAAATCAGAAGCAAAATCTGGCGCTAAATTGAAGCAAATCTAGAAGGAAAATGGGAAACAAAACTGGAAGCAAAAATTGAAGCAAAACCAGAAGGAAAACTAGAAGCAAACTTTAAAGCAATACAAGAAGCACAATTGGAAGCCAAACTGGAAGCCAAATTGGGTGCCAAATCTAGTACTAAATTGGAAGAAAATCTGGAAGCAAAATGGGAAGTGAAATTGGAAGCAAAACTAGAAGCAAACCTAGAAGTAAAATTTGAAGTAAAACCTGAAGCAAAACTAGAAGAAAACCTAGAAGCAACACAAGAAGCAAAACTAGAAGCAAAATCAGAAGCCAAATTTGGCGCTAAATTGGAAGCAAATCTAGAAGCAAAATTGGAAGCAACACTAGAAGAAAAACAAGAAGCAAACCTAGAAGCCAAACTAGAAGCAAAATCAAAGCCAAATTGGGTGTCAAATCTGGCGCTAAATCTGGTTATTGCTTTCTTGCACTAAAGTGAGTGCTAAATCTGGCACAAAAGTTGGTACTAAATCTGGCGTTAAAGTAAGAATGCAAACTTTTACTGAGTTTTATGCCAGGAAAAGTGTCTAATTTCTGACCTTAATTACACTAAAATCTGGCACTATTTTAGGCGCTAATGGCTTGTTCTATTGTAGTGGTTCAAGCTCTTTTGATGACTAAAATTTGAGCACTAATGACTAGTTTGGAATGCAAACAAGCTACTAAACAAAATCAGAACTTTTGAAACTTGGAATTTGCCTTTTGGGTCTTTGGACTTGAGCCAAAACTTGTATCATTTATTCCTCCTTAATAGCAATCTTTCTATTTAAACATTCCTCCTCATATTTTCTCTTCTCTTTGATCTTTTGCTGATAGAGATAGGCTTCATAAGATTGTTGTTCATGTTGTTGGAGATAGGCTTGGTAAGCAAGTTCCACCTACTGCATGCTATATTCTTGTTCTCTTTCAATATCATCTAACTATTTTTGAATATCTAAAATGAAATCTCGAATGCTCATGCTAGTTTTTTGTAAATCTAAAGTCATATCTTGAATGCTCATTCTATCCTCATACTGAGGCTGATTAGTAGAAAAAACATGCTTATTGGGATCAAAATAGACTTTCTGGGGCTAGTTATGAGCATCGATAGGCTTCCATGAAGGTTGAGCAGGGGTTGGTGGGTGGTATTCATATTCACCATGCTGATATATTTCTATTACATGGCTGTTTGGGATAAAACCGGCTGCGTTCTAAATCTAATATGGTTGGCTAGAAGGATGATAATGTTGGTTATAATGAGGGAAATGATTGTTTGGGGGCCTAAAGCTTGGAATTTCATGATATGGTGGAGAATCACCATAATTGCTACAATATCTAGACATTTTACATAAAAGGTCTAAATCATATGACTGTCAAAACATGAACATTAAAAGACAACACCAATCTAATTCATTGTAGATTCCTGAGCTGCCGAAACTAGGTGATATATGCTTAGAGTCGCCATGGTGTTTGATGATTTTTCCTCCAAAGATTGATAACACTAAAGAAAACACTAGATCCTTCAATATGTACTCTTCCTATGTGTTGTTCACACTATATCTGTTTAAAAATTAGAGAACATAGTCACCAAGTATATGTTTATAACCTCAAAAGGTTAGAAACACTACTATCTACACCAAAATAGTAATGGAAATGGTATCTAGTGGCCTAAACTTAGTTCAGAGCCCCACCGGGCGTGCCAAAAATTATTGTCATGAAGGATTGCATCTGGAATGCTAAGCCTATACAAGCTTGGCAATCTCATACAACAAGGGAACATTATCAAACTATGGGTTTGTTTGTTTCAAGAATGAACCTCTCGAAGAGCTGGCTCCCTTTAAATGCCCTTTAGATTTGTAAATTGATGAAGGAAAGACATAAAAGAAAACTTGAATAAACTAAAAAATGAATAGATAATCTATCTAAAGGGGGTGATGCACCAGTATTTTGACTTTAATCTACAATATGACTAACAAACATTCTCTAATACACCTAATCTTACAATCCAAATTGACCAGATTCATCACATAAGTAATTCATAGAAAGGCATGAGTAATTTTGCACAAACTATGACCTGTAATAAACTAAAAATTTTATACTTGCATCCAATAAATGAGACAAAGAATTCAGAGGTTTTGAATCAAAACACAAAAAACTCCTATCAAATCACTTAGAAAATAACAAGACACATGAAATCAGATAGAAAGACCCCTGATTGTATTATTGTTACCAATTTTCTCTACAGCCCAAATTGGTAGAGCTGGAGTACATTTAATTCATTTTAGATGAGAAAGTTTTGTAACTTTTGCCTTATAATCTTGTTTGCATAGTTGGACTATTTGAGCTATTTAGTTATGTTGCAATTTAGTTGTTTAATAGTTGAAAAGAATTTTTAGATCATCATTCAATTCTAGAAGGTTGCTTAAGAGATAAGTTATTCCATTTCACTATAATGATTATTCATTTTAGAAATGAGATACATAAAATAAATAAACATTGCATTGAAGGAAAACATGATAGATCAAATGTCCCACACAAACCATGGGAATGGCTGAACTAGTATAGACATAGAGAATACACTATGTGACTGAAGATAACAAAGGAACAACATATCCATCATTGTTTGTTTTGGGGTCTTGGTATGATCTTCATTGTAGCTGGCTCCTCTTCACTCCCAATCTCTGAGAGAACCTGTAACATTGGAAAAAGTTATGTTAGAGCTCCAGATATGGTTTCTTGTGTGCCTATCAATAGAAACATAATGAGTTGCCTATGGTGTACTATATCTGACATCAGATCATTCACATGTAGGAGAAACTAAAACAGAAACAATCATTGAGCTTTAATTTTTTTTTAAATAACATGTTTGTTTCATGTGTATGTAGACTAAAGAGATTTTGTCATTCCTGTCTCAAGACTTACAGAAAAGGAATCAAGTGACAATATTATATAGACTCAGAAGCAAGTTGCCTGAACCAGTAAAGTAAAGAAGCTCTCATCATACATTCTGATTAGTTTGTAAATACATTCAATGTGTTACAATGAAATAGGTTGCAGATTATAAGTCATATGTTACAGATTGAATGTAGCCACATCAAGTGTATGCAGAAGGATTAGAGTTTCACATCCATCAAGTGAAGCATCATGAACTTATAATTGTTTGAATATCAAGATATAATTTATAATTTCAAATGCTATAGGAAGAGTGACAGGAAAAGATGCAAGTGGAACAACAAAAGCTATAGAATAACATGTATTCTTAACTGATACATTTCATCATGGTAATAATGGAACCTTGAAATATATATTCAACTACAAGACAGCTACAAAAGGAATCAAGAATATTTGTATGTTTATCCTGTAGTGGACATCATAAGTCCATATACTACCATGTCACAAAAAAGGCATCTACAGATGAAGTAAGTGGATATGAGTTTGTTTTTTGCAGAAAGTAGAATTCAGTTCATGTGCCATAAAAATCCAAGTTCTTTACAAATTCTCATTGTATTTGACATATACAATTTCAAGTTATAATCAAAAGAGCAATGTTACTAAAGTGACGACAAAAGGAGTAGCAATGACAAGAAATGACCTCAGGAAGTGCCAGAGAAAGAGCCATGAGCAATATAATGCCAAGCAAGAGTTTTGTTTTTTGTATTTCCAGGAAGAAAAGTGCATCATAAATTCATTATTTCTGCATATGAGAGGATTAATGAAAGACCATTGTGTGCCTTTGGGGTTGCGGCTAGGAATGTAGAAGATAAAGAAAGCCACGACCTATGATCCAACGGAAAGCAACAAGCTCATTTACATGTGCATAGAATGGAGAGATTTCTAGTCCATATAACTAAAGGGAGACTTAGAAAAGTGTAAGAAGTGCCTTAAGAAGTCATGGTCTAGTTATAGTATAACTCATCTAGGGTTTCATTTTCAAAGTGCTAAGGAATACTCAGTAATGATGAAAATGTAGTATATGACCGTGGAATTTGTTTAACCACAAAAATATATCTTTCTTCATGAATGATAAAACCCATATTAGTTTGTATCATGAAACCACAGATAGAATGATTTTTATTCACAAAAGATAATACCCAAATAGGGTTTTATACAAAGTTGTAGATACAGAACCATGTCAAGGGTTTCTAAATTCATATAAGATATAGAATGCCAACAAAAGGAGGAAGATACAAATAGACCCTCGGCTCACTATGAAGAGATTGCTAGAAGTTAAAATTCTGTTGTATTACACAGGGAAAAAATGTAGATATAGAGGTAAAAGAATATTTCAAACCTCTGCAGGTACTAATACTCAGGAAAGTTGAGAAAATGTTATATGTAGCCATAGCCTCCAAGTGCCTGAACAAGTTGTATGAAATTTAAAATGATGAAAGCAGAGAATGTATATAGAGTTTAGACTCAAAGAGCTCACCTTGATCGATATACAAAGCTGAGGGGGTTTTTTTTCTTTTCTTTTGCTTCATTTTGATGTTTAATGGAGCTCAAATAATTGCAATTGTGACACCTCAAATGTAGAAAGAAATACAACAAGTGATATGCATCATAAATAAAGCTTGGTTGTGGCTTTGAAGACAAAATTTGTCTCAGATAAAAAAGAAAAAGTACAATTTTGATACAGTGAAGATTTACCTTGCATTTGCCTTCAAAAAACCCTTAATAATGCAGAGATACAACAAAAATGGAGAAATTTTGTGCTTCAAACCCTAGCAAGGCGTAGGCCAAAGTAGAGAGCTATCTCTCAAAGTTGAAGAGTGAAAATGAGCCTGAAAAAGTAGGGCGAAGTCTTTTTGTGTTTAGGGTTTAAATCGTTCCCTAATTCCTTTGTGGTATTTTATCACATTTGATTTCATTTTTATTTGCCCAAGTAATACCCTTCATGGTATCGTGTCAATCCTAGTGACTAAGTCTTAAGACTTAGAGTGGTATGAAGCCTTAGGCCCTTGTATATTCTATGCTAAGGTTTGATACCTTAAAAAACCATCTTGGTCCCTTTTGAAGATAGGTCACATGCCTTGGAGATTATTTGTACAACTAGAAAGAGGGCAGACCTTAAAGGCCTTTTATTTTTTGTAAAAACTACACATATATGCCTTGATATATTTTTATGATTGTTTATAGAAACATCAAATGCTATGTAATTTAATATGCTTGGTAAAATGCCACATATGACCTTGTCATTTTTGTAAAAATCAAATCTAGGTAGATTAGGAAAAAGAATAAAACTGCAATCTCAATGTAAAGTTTTGTTTTAAAGCAATGATTTATAAATTGCTTTAAAATTAAAACTATTTTATGTAGTTAAAGCAGATAAAGCAAACAATGTCTTGTTTTCTTTAGTTTTCTTTCTTTTGGGGGAGATATGGACAAAAGATTGAGTTTTTTTGGAGCAAACAAAGATAATTTTCTGGTGGGGCCACATTGGAAGACTTTTTGGTAGTTTGTTTTTACAGTTCAAAGGTAGTTTGGTGGGCTTTTTGTCATATTTTCTAAGGAGCTCAAAAATAGGTTGGCATGGTTATTTTTAGGACCTTGTCCTAGCTTTTCTCTGGGAGATCATTCCACAGGATATATTGTAGATAGCTATTTCTTTTTTGGCAGTCAGAGTTAGAGAGTTAGAGATCAGAGTTTAGATTTCCAGAGTCTTCCTCTCACACTGAGAGAATTGTACTTTAGATTTTGTACTCACTATTCCTTCCAATTTATAGAGTAGAAGTTTTCCTTCCCATTTGTCTATTCATTTGCAAAGTTGATTTGACATTACATTGTGATAGTCATTTATCCTTTGTCTTTCCTTAATTTTGTGATGGTATGTGAATATTTTATTTGATTTAGGTTGCATTTTGTGTTTAGATGAACCTTCCTATGAAATATTAATGAATTAAGTATAATCAAGGGGTTGTGAGAGTTATAGTTCTGTGAACTGATTGTGAGTAAGATATGGTAGGAGTTTAAGTATTGGTGCATCACCTTAGAAGTTAATTTTAGTTATTTGTTTCATTTACAGTTATCCTTCTATCCCTTTTCCCTTAAGAGTCATTTAGATTAGAAAATCATTAGGAGAACTAGCTCACTCTAGAGTTTCACTCCAAGCTTAGGCAACCCATAGGCCTAGGAGTGTTCCCATGTTTCATGTTCAGGATAGCTAAGTTTATATTTGCTAAGGGTGCAATTCTGAATGATAATAGTTTTTGGCATGCTCGGTGGGACTCTGAGAGTGTTTTTGGAGAAGCTATCAATTTTTTAAGTTGTTGTTCTGATATATGCTACAATGTTCCAGCCTTTGGAGGTATTTTACAATATACTTGGTGACTCATTTTTCTTTGGTCTTGCATGCAGATTAGTGTTTCCAGCTTATGAAAACTAGATCTAGTTCAAATTCATTGGACTATTTGCAGCTGTCTCCACCAAGAAGAAGGGGTAGGACAATAAATAGAATAGTTGATTCATCAAAGAGGTCAAAATTAACACCTTCAAGACTCAGTCCTCCAACTCCAATACAAAGAAACATGAGTTCAGTGCTGATAGTACAGTTACCCATAATAGCCAAACAGTTTTCATTTGCACCTTTTAACAAAGGCAACCCATTACAACTTGCCCAACGTGATGATATTCTAGTTGCAACACTCAAAGGATTGTCGTATTTCACCAGAGAAGATCACACTACAGCAGTTGAGCACATTTAGGATGTGACAACTCTGTGTTTAGTACATAATGTTACCCAAGAAAATGTAGCAATCAGATTATTGGCTGCATCACTTAAGGGTAAAGCTTTGCAATGGTTCAAATGTCTTGTAGAGAACTCAATTACAATATGGGATCAGCTGGGAGATGGATTGCACAAATATTTTGAAGACAAGTCTGATCATCTCACATTCTTGGAATAGTTAAGCACCATCAAAAGGGCCCCCCATGAACACATGGCAAATTTTAATTACTGATTTTAGAGGACTTGGGATAGGATCCCCATAACGGTAAATCCTCTACCAAGGAATGCATTTTTGTTTTATGTTAAGACTTTGAATAGTGAATTTTTTGTAATGATCCAATCTATGGGTGGATCCACCCTTCCTGATGCTTTCAAGACTATTGTTAGAGCATAAAATTGCCTTATCCAAGCAGGGAAGATAGCCCCAAGGCCTCCTTTACCCATTTTTCTAGAAATCTAGCCACCTATACCCATGGCAGTTCCCCCTTTGGCTGTTGTCCCACCAATTTTAATAATAGGACACTAGGCTACAACCCAAGAAACCACTGTTCAAGTCAAAGCTCAAGAATTCCAACAGCTTTAAAACACACTAACTATTGCAAATGAGTTGGTAAGTTACGAGAAGCATAGTGGTCAAGAGTATAGGCCTTACCAAGCCTTGTATCAGTCTGATCAGCCAAATAGGCCACCTTTCCAAGCTAATCTATAGGGCCAAAGAAGAAATTATAACCCTCAACCTTTTCAATCCTATAATCCTAATGCTACCAGCACTTCGAAAGAGCTTGTCCCCACTTACAACAACATGGCACAAGATAGTGACTGGTGTTATCCATGTCACCAACCCCATAACTAGGTTGCATGTACAAATGGTGTAAGGAATTAGGCCATCATCGTGCAAAATAGTTATGTAGGTTTGGGAAATGTCTTTGATGAAGTTTCATCTCAACAAAATAATGTTGATGTGGCCTTAATGAATTGGCAAGACACTGATTTCTATGGTGTTAGTTATCCTAAAGGCCAAAATCAGCAAAATACACCTATTTCAGCCATCACAAGGTCAAAGAAGAGGGCTACAGATCTTGATCAGCAAGCTGCAGATGTACAATAGCAGCCTGCAAGGGACAAATTTTAGACTTTTCCACCACAAGCTACCTCTATAACATAGCAGAAATTGTAGATTCTTCAAAAGGGGCAAATTGTACTTGGACAAAGTCAGCCAAAAGTACAAACACAACCTTTTCAAAGGCAGAATGATGTTGCTGCTATTAAATGACAACAAAAGGTAAGTCTTGTTTCTTTCAATATAGTGGATCACCTTAAGAGAGCAACAGTGAATATGTTAGTAATGGTTGCATTGCATATTCCTAGCCAAAAGAATCTATTATAAGAGGCATTGGCTGAACTTTCAATTTCTGATTGTTCTAATCAAGAAAAGGCCCAGGTGGTACTTACCAATAGCTTAGAAATTAAGAGTGAACAGCTAGCCAACGAGGTAAAACCTCCTCCTTCTTACCTCAATCTGATTATTGGTGACAAACTTGTTCATAATTACATGATAGATTTCAGAGCAAGTAGTTCTGTCATGCCCAAAACTCTAGCTAATTCGTTAGGATTAGTCTATGAGCCCCTTTCAAAAGGAGTGGTCCAACTAGATGGGTTTGATGTTAATACTGCAGGGATAATTAGAAATCTGCCACTTACCTTGCATCCTTGTCCTAATTTTGCAATCCATCAGGACATTTATATCATTGATCTACCACCTAGCGTAGCTATATGCCTTTCTAGGGAATTTACTACCAAATTGGGTGGGTTTTTATCTTTTGATTGGTCCCACTTGTTTTTAAGAACAAGATATGGTATGAAAGTAACCAAACAATCTGAACCACTTGCAAAGGATCATGTTGAGCTCCATGTCCCCAACCTAATAAATGCTAACCTCTACACCACCCATGAGCAGCAAGATCAATCTACAAGTCTAGATCCCATTGCACCTATGGAAGATATAAATTTAGATGACTAGGTAGCTAAAGATCATGAAGATGATCCTTTCCATCACACTGATGAGTTAGCATTAGGCATTTATATGATACAGGAGCCTGATGCAGTGATTCCTAATCTGATTAAGGACCAAAGTCAGTTTGAACAATAAGAAAATCAAATCTGGAAGCTGTACTTTGATGGATCAAGGAGAAACATAGGTGCTGGTGGAGTGACTATGTTGGTTTCACCTAAAGGAGACAAGTACTATGTAGCATTAAGGTTTACTTTCAGCCACACAAACAATGTGGCTAAGTATGGGGTCCTAATTCATGGCTTGGACTGGGCCCAGAAAAGAGGTATAAAATATATCCAAGTCTATGGTGATTCTGAGTTGATTGTAAACCAAGTTAGAAATCTAAATGTTACTAAGAATGACTTGCTTAAAAAGTACAAGCATCGAGTTTGGGACTCAATTGAAAATTTTGATGCTTTTAATCTACTTTCAATTCCCAGAAATCAAAATAAATATATAGATAAGCTTGCTGGTTTGAGATCTTAGTTTGAGATTTCAGATTAGATTCATAACATAGAGGTATAGCCATATGTAAAATTGGTTGTTAGATAGACCATCTATGCCTGACAATAGTGTTTCTTGGCAAGTTTTTGACAGCAATGAGCAAATATTCAATTTTTTGAGTGCAGAAGTTGAATTTGTAGCTAATAACTAGCATAAGTATCAGTAGCAATTTGATAATCAAATTGTGTAGCTGAAATCTAACAACCTACCTAAGGGAGTGGTGACACTAGAATCAGTGTTTAATTTAGATGATCAGTTTCAGAAAAGACAAATGTAGCATGACTGTGAAGCAAGAGCATTATGAAATAGTGGGGATATTTAAAGATAAACTACTGAAATTAGGAAAGGTATGTACTGAAATACAACAACAGTCTTTTGTTCAATTATGTCAAGAGTTTTCTAATGTTTTTGCATGGGAATATAAGGATTTAAGGGAGTTTGATCTTGGTTTAGCCCAACATACCATTGAATTAGAGCCTAATACCAAGCCTATTAGGTAGAAGCAAAGACCCCTTAACCCAAAACTTGAGCATCTAATGAAAGTTGAGCTAAACAAGTTGATTGAGAGCAGCATAATATTCCCAATAAAGCATACATCTTGGGTCTCCAACTTGGTACCAGTTAGAAATAATGGAGAAATTTGACTTTGTGTCAATTTCCATGATCTTAATAAGGCCTCTTTAAATGATCACTACCCCCTTCCTTCAATAGAAAATTGTTTCTGGTTCTGACAGATTTTCTTGTTAGATGGATATTCAGGCTATAACCAAATCTTGGTGAAGGAAGATGACCAATATAAAACTGTATTTACAACCAAGTGGGGCACCATAGCCTACCGGAAGATGCCATTTGGTTTGTCCAATGCTAGGGTAAACTTTTAGAGGGCAATGGATATGGCCTTTCATGTCCTTATGAACAAAATAGTTCTGGTATATTTAGATGATATAACTATTTTTTCAAAAGATTCTAATGAACATTTTGATCACTTGAAGTAGATTTTTCAAAGGTACCGAGAGTTTGGAGTTTCCTTGAACCCAAAAAAATGCATATTTTTAGTTCATGAAGGTAAAATCCTTGGCCATATTGTTTCAAAGAATGGTATTTCTATTGACCCTGAAAGAGTTTTAGCTATTCTAGATTTGCAGCTGCCTGCACACAAGAAAGGCTTGCAAAGCTTTCTTGGCATGATTAATTTTGTGAGGAGATTTATTCCAAACATTGCTACTTTGTTACAACCTCTCACTGCCATGCTAAAGAAGAGCATACCTTTCAATTGGACTAAAGAAGGTAAGAGAAGCTTCAAGCAGATCAAAGAAGCTCTTGTAGCTGCCCCTACCCTCATTAATCCCAATTACAAGAAAGATTTCATTTTATATGCTTTTGGGGGTATAGATACCATTTTAGCAATGTTGTGCCAGCAAAATGATGAAGGCTTGGACCAGCCAGTGGCATTTTTCAGCCAGGTATTACATGATTACGAGGTAAGGTATTCTTTTGTTGAGAAGCATGTTTTTGCTATTGTTAGAAGCCTCAAGAAATTTAGACATATGCTGTCCAATAACAGAATTCATTTGATCGCTGCCCACCCAACTGTTAAGAGCTTTTTACTTAACAGAGAAATAAATGATAGAAGGGCTGGTAGGAAAACCAAGGTTATGGAATTTGATGTCAATATTAAAGTAATTAAGTTGATTAGGGGCAAGGGCTTATTGGAGTAGCTTGCTGGAAATGTAGAGCACAACCAAGAGCATGAAGAGAATTTAGAAACAATGCTAAATAATAATTAACTAGCTATTGTTCCATCTCGTATAAATAGTTTGGGGCAACAGATGATGTACTATTTGCAGACTAGTGAGTGCCCTGAAGGTTTGGATAGGGCAGGAAGAAGGTATTTCAAGTTACAAGCTACTCCTTATGTTATCATTCACGGTATTCTGTATAAGAAATATTTTAATGGTGTATTTTTGAGATGCATACAACCAGATCAGTTTGATAGACTATCAGAAGAGTTTCATAATGGACCTTTAGGAGGTCATTTTGTAGCAAAGACAACTGCCTTAAAGATATTGCAGGATGGTTATTATTGGCCTGATCTATTTAAGGATGCATTTGCTTGGGTAAGAAGATATGAAAAGTGTTCATTATTTGCAGTTAAGCAAAGGCTTGTAGCCTTAGCTCTGTACCCTATCAAAGTTGAATAGCCATTTGCTAAATGGGGTCTTGACTTCATTGGACCAATAAACCTGCCTTCAAGTGGAGGACACAAGTGGATTTTGACTACTACAGACCATTTCACCAAGTGGACAGAGGTTGTTTCTTTGAAAGAAGCAAATGAATCTACTATTTGAAGTTTCTATCATGATTTGGTATCAAGATTTGGTACACAAGATTTAATTATCTTTGACAATGGTTTAGCTTTTATTGGTTTAAGGATTTCATATTGGTTGGTTAAAAATAACTTCTTTTTGAATACATCTTCTAACTATTACCCACAGGGTAATGGGTAGGTAGAGTTCACCAATTAAAATTTGATAAATATCATCAATAAGACTATTGAAGACAACCAAAGAACATGGCGCAAGAAGTTAAAGTTAGCTCTTTGGGCTAACTAAATTACTCCCAAGAGAGCTACTGGTTGTTCCCCATATGTTCTTACTTATGGTAAGGAGGCTAGATTGCCCATTTCAGTAGAATTACCAACTTTGACTTTCATTAAAGAACTTGAGCTGCTAGAGGAACAACCTTTAGTAGTAAGGCTAGCTCAGCTTGTGGAATTAGAGGAAATCAGAAAAAAATCCTTAAGGAATCTTGAAATCCATCAAGTTCTCTAATGAGCCTGAATATTGCCACCAAGTACCAATCATAAACCCTTGCATCATCATTCTGACCAAAAATAAAAAATAGCATGGATAGGGAATCTTGTACATCAGCATTGAAGCATCCTCGAGTAGTGGGTAGTGGAGGTAACTATGTATTCTCAACCTCCAAATGCATTTCAATATTTAAGAATCTTAGCTTGCTCTAAACCCCATTCCATATTTTTTGCAGCTTGAGAATGGAAGCGAAAGTGGCATTCCTATCATAATGTAGAGCCAACATATCCCGAATTGCTTTGGGGGCTATCTAGAGCAGAAACCCTTTGTACCAGATGAAGAGCTCTTTTGATAAGAGGGCAAGACCAAGAAGATTCATTGTTGGTGATCTAGTTATCAAATAGAATGAACTAGAAAGCATTCCAAGTTTGATGCAATTTGAGATGGGCCTTATGTAATCACTCAATGCAAGGAAAACAATGCATTTTAGCTATCCAAGTTAACTGGAGAAGGTGCTGTCTATCCCAGTTAATGGGATCCACCTCAAACATTGCTTCTAAAGATAAGTACTACCTTGTATCATAGTAGAGTAGTGTCACAGTTAATAAGTGCTTCATGCACATTTACTTTCAGTAATTTTGTTTCCCTAAATGTTGTTGTATAGGTTTTCTGGTCACCAGGGCCTTCTAGTTTGTTTTTGTTTTCTGTTACTATTTGGACTGGTTAAAGTGCCAAGTTTCAGTGTTTTCTGATTTTGAGATGAGTAGATTATGACTCAATGCCCAATGGATAGCTTAAGGCAACTGGTCCTAATGCTTAGCAGGTGAGCATATAGCAGAAGTCACCAGAAATGTTACCAATTTTCTCTACAACCCAAATCGGTAGAGCTGGATACATCCAGTTCATTTTAGATGAGAAAGATTTGTAACATTTGCCTAATAATCTTGTTTACATAGTTAGACTATTTGAGATATTTAATTATGTTGTAGTTCAGTTGTTCAATAGTGGAAAAGAATTTTTAGATCATCATTCAATTGCAGAAGGTTGCTTAAGAGATAAGTTATTTTATTTCACTACAATGATTATTCATTTTATAAATGAGATACATAAAAGAAATAAACATTGCATTGAATGAAAACATGATAGATCAAATGTCCCACACAAGCCGTGGGAATATCTAAACTAGTACAGACATAGAGAATACATATACAACTAAAGATAACAAAGGAAGTGTTGCAAGTATGAGGTGAGCCAGTGTTGTCATTGATGTCAACATACTCATACTGCATTGACAAGAAGGATTTGATGAGCTTTGTGCTGAGGATATTAAGAAAATTAGCCTCAGTCAGGAACAGTGAAGAACAGTGATGAGAAGAAGGTAAATGTACTGTATAGGTTGAGAACCGGAGGATGCGGATTAAAGGGTTAGTAGATATGAGTCTTGAGATGCTACAGTTAAGATTTCAGAGGTCCGCATGAAGATCGGAAGGAGTTGTGGCTGCCGGTATAGAACCGGGTCCGGCAAGTATCCGGAGGTGACAGAGGATCACAAAAAGGTCCGGTGAGGTCCGGAATTGTATTATCCTAATCTGCGGATTAGAAGGAGTGTTTGGGATGTCCGTGTGATGTATCATCCTGATTTGTGTATGATTTGGAGGTCCGGAAGTACCTCTTGCATTATGACAGTGGCGACAGACTGTGTTCTTGAAGTTCCGGATGAGGAAGACAAGAGATCCCAGTAAGCAGAGGAAGTGCGGATGTATCCGGACATTCAGACAGGCTTGTGAAGGTTCTTGGATCATGTTTAGGTTTTGTTGTTGGTCCGCATTGATGGTAGAGCCCGGAATTGAAGTTATTCTTCCGGATGAAGTTCTTGCTTTGTGTAGCCGACCGGATGAGATGTTCATCCTGCGAATGTTCTTGTGATGGCCGACCGGATGCGTTATTCATCTTGCGGATACTCCTATGGTTGTTTGCCGACTTAGATGCTTGTTCCTAAGTCGATGTCTTGTATAAATAATGATTTGTGAATTCATTTCAGAGTGGTGTGAGGATGAGTATGGTATAGCGAAGAAACGTGCGAAAGGCAGAGCAGAGATTGTTGCGCTTAATTGGAACTGATCCGGACATGGTAGAGATGTCATTCTCTAGTTCAAGACTGTGATTTTCATCACTTTGTAGACAGTGTGTCTCCTTGTAGGCAGTGGGCCTCTTTGTGAGCAGTGTGCTCGGGCAGTGAGCCCTTATTGGCATGTGCCATTCATTTTTCCTTATTCTTCTAACAGAGAATAATTCTTGGGTTAATCACCCCGTGGTTTTTCCCTTAACCGGGTTTTCCACGTCAAAATCTTGGTGTTCAATGTGTTGATGCTTATCTGCCCTTGTGTTTATGTATTATGCTTCCATGGATGATTATTTGATATGCTGCTAACTAACAACAGTGAGTTAAGTGTTTGAATGAGGAGAAGTTTTATACAACTGATTCACCCCCCCCCTCTCAGTTGTATGCCCTAGATCCAACAGGAAGAACATATCCATCATTGCCTATTTTGCAATCTTGGTCTAATCTTCATTGCAGATGGCTCCTCTTCACTCCCAATCTTTGAGAGAATCTGCAGGATTGGAAAAAGTTATGATAGAGATTTAGGTATAGTTTCCTATGTGCCTATCAATAAAAACATAATGAATTGCCTATGGTGTACTATATCTGACATTAGATCATTTATATGCAAGAGAAACTGAAAGAGAAATAATCATTGAGCTTCAATGTTTTTTAAACTAACATGTTTGTTTCATGAGCAATTATAGGATAAGTCATGCAACTATTTAAAGACATATCAGCATGTGGTGTAAAGTGGGCTCCCACAAGGGTTGAGCCCAGCATGCTGCCCTTGATTCTTAGGAGGGGATGGAATACAAAGCATACACATAGAAATAAATATATATTCTATTATTGCATTAACCAAGGTGTATGAATCTCAGGCTCATTGCCCATTTATGACTATCAATTCAATATGGAGAAGTAAGAGTCATAAATGAGCATTGAGACAATTCAATGATGTCTAAACTAAGTACAGAATAACAATGATCAATACATAATAATTAAAAGAATCATATGTATAGATGCTGCTACAGGAAGCAGTATGTGAAAAATGCTATGCACAAAGACATGCCACCTTAAAGTAGTCAATAAGAAGCCATACAAACATAGTGAGCTCAACTAAAAGCAATCAATGCAATGTCATAGGAGACCATTCAAATGTATACAAAGTGGGCAAATTAGTCATCAAGAAGATCATGTATTTAGATGGAGCACAACTCACATCAAGGGTCTTGCCACTCTAGAAAGAGATTTTGTTGTTCTTGTCTCAAGAGTGATAGAAAAAGAATCAAGTGACAGTATTATGTAGACTCAAAAGCATGTTGCCTCAACCAGTAAAGTAAAGAAGCTCCCATCATACATTCTAAACAGTTTGTAAATACATTCAATGTGTTACAATGAAATAGGTTGCAGATTAGAAGTCATACGTTACAAATTGAATGTAGCCACATCAAGTGTATGTAGAAGGATTAGAGTTTCATATCCATCAAGTGAAGCATCATGAACTTATAACTGTGTGAATATCAAGATATAATTTGCAATTTCAAATGCTATAGGAAGAGTGATAGGAAAAGATGCAAGTGGAACAACAAAAGCTATAGAATAACATGTATTCTTAACTGATACATTTCATCATAGTAATAATGGAACCTTGAAAAATATATTCAACTACAAGACAGCTACAGAAGGAATCAAGAACATTCATATGTTTATCTTGCATTGGACATCATAAGTCCATATGCTGCCATGTCACAAAAAAAGTCATCTACAGATGAAGTAAGTGGATATGAGATTGGTTTTTGCAGAAAGTAGGACTCATTTCATGTGCCATAAAAATCTAAGTTCTTTACAAATTCTCATTGTATTTGACATATACAATTTCGAGTTATAGTCAAAAGAGAAATGTCCCTAAAGTAACGACAAAAGGAGCAGCAATGATAAGAAATGATCTTAGGAAGTGCTAGAGAAAGAGCCATGACCAATATAATGCCAGGAAAGAGTTTTGTTTTTTGTATTTCTAGGAAGAAAAGTGCATCATAAACTCATTATTTACGCATACGAGAGGATTAATGAAAGACCATTGTATGCCTTTGGTGTCGTGGCTAAGAATGTAGAAGATAAAGCAAGCCACAGCCAATGATACAGAGGAAAACAATAAGCTCATATACAGGTGCATAGAATGGAGAGATTGCCAGTCCATATAACCAGAGGGAGACTCATAAAAGTGTAAGAAATGCCTTGAGAAGCTGCAGTGTAGTTATAGTATAACCCACCTAGGGTTTCATTTTTGAAGTGCTAAAAAATACATTTTTCCATCCATGACCTAGATCATACTCAGTAATGATGAAAATGCAGTATATGGCCATGGATTTTTTTTAACCACACAAATGTATCTTTCTTCATGAATGATAAAACCCATATTAGTTTGTATCATGAAACCACAAATAGAAAGAGTTTTCTTCACAAAAGATAATACCCATATAGGGTTTTATACAAAGTTGCAGATACATAACCATGTCAAGGGATTTTGAATTCATATAAAATATAGAATGCCAACAAAAGGAGGAAGATACAAATAGACCCTCAGCTCACTATGAAGAGACTGCTAGAAGTCAAAATTCCATTGTATTGCACATGGAAAAATTTAGATATAGAGGTAAAAGAATATTTTGAACCTCTATAGGTAATAATACTCAGGAAAGATGAGAAAATGTTATATGCATCCACAGCCTCCAAGTGCCTAAACAAGTTGTCTGAAATATAAAATGATGAAACCAGAGAATGTATACAGAGTTCAGACTCAAAGAACTCACCTTGACCAATATACAGAGCCGAGGGTTTTTTTTTCTTTTCTTTTCCTTCATTTTTCTCTTGAATTCAGCTCAAACAATTGCAATCGTGACACCTCAAATGTAGAAAGAAATAGAAGTGATATGCATCAGAAATAAAGCTTGGCTGTGGCTTTGAAGCCAAAATTTGTCTTAGATAAAAAAGAAAAAGTGCAATTTTGATACAGTGAAGATTTACCTCGCATTTGCCTTCAAAAAACCTTTAAGAATGCAGAGATACAATAAAAATGGAGGAATTTTGTGCTTCAAACCCTAGCAAGGTGTAGGCCAAAGTAGAGAGCCATCTCTCAAAGTTGAAGAGTGAAAATGAGCCCTAAAAAGTAGGGCGAAGTCTTTTTGTGTTTAGGGTTCACATCGTGCCCTAATTCCTTTGTGGCATTTTATCACATTTGATTTCATTTTTATTTGCCCAAGTAATACCCTTCGTGGTATCATGTTCATCTTAGTGACTAAGTCTTAAGACTTCGAGTGGTATCACAGCCATAGGCCCTTGTATATTCTATGCTAAGGTTTGATACCTTAAAAAACCATTTTGGTCCCCTTTGAAGATAGGTCACATGCCTTGGAGATTATTTGCACAACCAGATAGAGGGCAGGCCTTAAAGGCCTTTTATTTTTTAATAAAAACTACACATATATGCCTTGATATATTTTTATGATTTTTTATAGAAAAATCAAATGCTATGTAATTTAATATGCTTGGCAAAATGCCACATATGACCTTGTCATTTTTGTAAAAATCAAATTTAAGCAGATTAGGGAAAAGAATAAAATTGCAATCTCAATGTAAAGTTTTGTTTTAAAGCAATGATTTATAAATTGCTTTAAAATTAAAACTATTCTATGTAGTTAAAGCATATAAGAAAACAATATCTTGTTTTCTTTAGTTTTCTTTCTTTTGGGGGAGATATGGATAAAAGATTAAGTTTGTTGGAGCCAACAAAGCATATTTTCTGGTGGGGCCACATTGGAGGACTTTTTGTTAGTCTATTATTACAATTTGGAGGTAGTTTGGTGGGCTTTTTGTTAGCTTTTCTGAGGAGCTCAAAAATAGATTGGCATGGTTATTTTTAGGACCTTGTCCTAGCTTTTCACTGGGAGATCATTTCGCAAGATATATTGCAGATAGCTATTTCTTTTTCGGCAGTCAGAGTTAGAGAGTTAGAGATCAAAGTTTAGATTTCTAGAGTCTTCCTCTCACACTGAGAGAGTTGTACTTCATATTTTGTACTCATTATTCCTTCTAGTTTATAGAGTGGTAGTTTTCCTTCCCATTTGTCTATTCGTTTGCAAAGTTGATTTGATATTGCATTGTGATAGTCATCTATCCTTTGTCTTGCCTTAATTTTGTGATGGGTATGTGAATATTTTATTTGATTCAGATTGCATGTTGTGTTAAGATGAACCTTCATGTGAAATATTAATGAATTAAGAATAATCAAGGGGTTGTGAGAGTTATAGTTCTATGAACTAATTGTGAGTAAGATCTGGTAGGATTTGAAGTATTGGTGCATCACCTTAGAAGTTAATTTCAGTTATTTGTTTCATTTACAGTTATCCTTCTATCCCTTTTCCTAGAAGAGTCATTTAGATTAGAAAATCATTAGGAGAACCAGCTCACTCTGGAGGTTCACTCTAAGCTTAGGCAATCCACAGGCCTAGGAGTGTTCCCATGTTGCAACAGGATAGCTAAGTTTATCTTTACTAAGGGTGTAATCTTGATTGATAACAATTATAAAGTGGAATGAATCTTTGCAAAATAACAATAAACTAATGGAAAATAAATTGTTTCTACTGAAAACTATAAAAAATGGTTAAGTTACAAGACAATCTCCCTCTCTACAATATGGAAAGGCAAAAAAGAAAGAACTAGGGAAAAAAGCATGAGCTTTTTTTCTTATAATACAAAATCTATCTCCAAAAATGAATGGGCAGTCAACTCCAAATGAACTGGACTCCCAAATGTGCATGAATGAGTCCCAAAAAGCAACTCCAAGTTGTTGTGTGAGCACAAGTGAAAAGCCTAAAAATTATGCCCCAAAATTCCTCTAAGATGAGCTAAAATAGCTCAGAACACCAAGTCTCAAGGTCCTTGACCAAAAAACTGCCAAAATTAACACTCTTTGACCCCAAGGCAAAAATAGAACTCAAGTTTGTCCCTGCATGAGTCTGAGACCTCAGTTCAACTTCTCCTTCTGCCTTTGCATGATTAGGTAAAAAGATATCTAATTTAACAAATATTAAAGGCAATGACATGATTATGCCTTAATAAGTGTTATCTAATGCTTATATCTCCCTCTAGGACATTATTTAACAAGTACTAAGGCAATTATTATGTTTATTGGACTTAATAGGTGTTAAGTTATATTGTTTTTGTCATTTATCTATGCAAGAATATAAGGGACTTTACATTACAATAATAGCCCCTAAGGCAAAAAAAATACCCCCTCTTCCATTCTCTATGCAAAACTAAACTCCATTCTACCTTAGTCACTGTCAAAAACATCTCAAACTGATAGAATTGCCCTAAATTCATATATAAAATCAAAGGACTTCATCTACAGGAGCCTTCCTCAACCCTAAACCTCTAATTACTTGATTTTTTGAATGCTTTAAGGTCTAAAAATCAACATTAAACTCACAAAAAGAAACATTATTAACCCCTTATGTCTCCCCATTGGCCTCTTGCATTTTCACTAGGCATCATGACTTCAAGGTTATTGCCCACAGGCTTCTTTAATTTCTTTTTCATGATTTTAACCTTAAAAAAAAAGTCAAAAGCTCATTTTTAGGGCTCAGGCAGCATGGCAAAACAACTTTGCAGCCCTAAAAAAATCATCATTTTGTATTTTCACTTCTCAAACTACTCTACTGCACCACCATGGGGAACCTTGAGGGTTTGAAGGTTGCCATACTCAAGGGATTGAGCTCTTTGCAAGGACTCTCATACTGTTCTATTGTTTGATTAGATGGTAAGTGTTCTCCTCTCTTTGTTGTTGCTCTTTTGATTATGCAAAAACAATAAAAGGTCTGTTGCTTTCTTTATGCTCTTGATTTGGAAGAACAGTGAAAAGACTTTGCTGTATTTATTTCTTTGATAAAATTGTGAATAGTCCGTACTGCTTCTTAAAGTACTCCATATCTGATATAGATTTATCTTTGGCTACATTGTTAGATTGGTTCATGTATGGATTTTTTTTGTATGGAGTCTCATAGAATCTACACATTTTAATTAAACCTAAACATTACTCGTGTACTGTTCCTTAACCTACTTGCTTTGTGTGGTGAAAATAGTGGACTATATCTCTTTTTCTACAATGTGCAATGTTTTTTCAGAAAATTGTTGATAGAAACTACTTTCCAGACCCTTTGGGTTTATTACTTTGTGATTTGCTTTTCCTTTTTACTTCTCTGACATCACATATATCCTCGAAACCTTGAGGACCCTTGCTATGATTTGTTGGGAAACTTTGAATAACCTCTCACCTACTTTATTTAAACTAGGGGCCTCCTTTTCTACCTCTTCTATGTAGATTTTGTACTCTCTAACAATAGATTTAAATGCACTGCATGGATTTGCAATGACTTCATCTTGGGTTGGGCCATTTTCACAAGCATATGACAGGCGATCTTCTACTTCAAGCTTATTTAATGATCTCTTACCCCATGTTCTAACAGCCATCTAAACCACATTCTCAACAAAGGATAGATTATCTAGAGACAATTTGCATGGAAAAAGATTTGCATTCACTTTCCAAGTCTTCCTTCGTGGTAATTTCTACTTTCCTTCAAGTTGTAGTTCATTGATTGCATTGACAATCCTTGGCATGAGAAGCTCACACAACTTCAACGTTGCCATTAATTCTATAGTTCCACCTAATATAATATCTATTCCTTGGCCTGCCATATT
Source organism: Cunninghamia lanceolata (assembly GCA_027924645.1). Classification (NCBI taxonomy): domain Eukaryota; kingdom Viridiplantae; phylum Streptophyta; class Pinopsida; order Cupressales; family Cupressaceae; genus Cunninghamia; species Cunninghamia lanceolata. The sequence goes on along the minus strand of BSBN01000937.1, from coordinate 8,227,623 downwards.
TGTCGCAATTGTAACAGCTCCAAGGCATCCATTTTGGGCTATTATTTATTCTTCTCTCTCCACATTTTATGGTTTTGTATTGAGCATCTCATGAGGAATGTCAATCTCTTTCAATTGTTCAAACAATGCATCACTTTGTTCAACACTTGTAATACCAACCAGCACAAGATGACTAGTTTTATGCATCTGTGAAACCTTTACAAGGATAGCTTGCCATTTTCCTGTGGCTACCTTGAATACTATATCAGATTCATCCTTTCGTATCATCCACTTATTGGTAAGAACCATTGTCACCCTTAACTTATATTTACTCTATAACTCTGTACTTTCAGTTGCTGCTATACCAATCATCCTGTAGACAATAAAATATAAATTCTAAGCAAAAACCCTAAAACTTATATTAAATGCCACATCAAAGATTGTAACAAAAAGATCATAACGAACTATTGAAAACTAAATTAAATAAACATTACCGAACTGGCGAATATTGTGGTTGCTCAAAGTATTCACATAACTCTAATGTGAACTTTGTCAAGGCTCATAAATGAAAATGAATTTGATTTTTATAAGGTTTTGTAGAACAGTTCAAAAGTGGTTTGAATGGTTGAATGAATTTTGTTCGGTGAATGGTAAAGGGTAGGTAAAAGGTAGTTAGGTTTTTGAATGGGTTTTTATTATTTTCAATTTGTTATGAATAGGTTTGGGTTTAATTTAAATAATAAATTAAATTTATTAATTTATTATTTTTGAGAGGATAAAAGGTGAAAAAGGTTTAATTAATTGAGATTAATTAAACCTTGGGATTAAAAGTGGATTAAATAATAAATTAAATTTATTAATTAAATTTATTATTTATGCGAGGAATTATGGAATAATTAATTAAATTCCCAAGGATTACGATGGAGTGGAATTTATGGTCAATTTTTTACATCTACATTCTGCCCCTCTTTGAGACGATATTGCAAAGAATGTCATTTCAAAGAAGATTAAAACATAGATTGGAATGAATTTTGGGTAGGCTGGGACTCACATGGGGCTCATAAAAATGAAAGATTGATAGATAATGCCCCCTCAAGAGGATATAGAGGGATGAAGGATATAGATATGCTCTTGAAAAAGGAAATGAAGGGAAGGAGGTGGAGTTATGCTGATTAAACTTTGAGCAACCTAATGTTTGATATAGCACCTAGCGTTATGCACCATGGTATAAAGATCAAGGTGACAATGTGTCAAATGCATAAAAGATTAAAGTCGCAAGCAAACATCGTGGTAGGTATGTTACAAGGATTGATAAGACACATACACACCAATAAAGCAAGCAAGCATACATACAAGATGATAGAAAAAACATAACAATCATGATGTTGCCCCTAGTTAAACTAAAAACTAATGATCCTTTGGATTGGTTGTGATTGGGTTGCATAGTGGGGGGAAATGATATATCCTAGTGATGATGATGATAATTGATATTGTTGTGAATGTAGGAATGATTTATTCCAAGAACAACGTGAGGATTGTGTTGTTGATATGGGAATGATATATCCCGAGAACAACATGAGAATAGGGAATGGTATATCCTAATGAGAGGTTGGATTAAGATGATTGAGATTTTCAGCAAGGCTGAGAACTGTTGGTTTTTCTTCTGAATCAGCATTAGGGTTTGCCAGTTCTAATGCATAGGCAAATTCAGCCAACTAAATACAGGAGTTTGTGTGAGCTCCTCCCCTTCACTTCTGGTTCTGCCGCACCAAGGGGGGTGTCCCTATTTGATAAAGATATAACGTTGACTAGCTCAATGACATAAGGATTTAACTTGACAGCAACAGGCAGAATACTCTCATGTATGGACCAAGATTTGTGTAACAAATCACAAGGTTGGCAACATTCTTGGACATATGTGTCTGGTTAGGGATGAGAGCATGCAGGGGTTTCCTACTACTACTCCTACAACTAACAGGTGGAAGTATGAAATGGTTTGATTTGATGTTTGGATGCAAACCTGGACCTGGTGTATAACCTCAACACAGAGCTAGATTGGTGCCTATCCAGGGCTTGGAGTTAATAGACATACACCTGTGAATGATCAGCATGAACACAATAAAACTAGATTTCAAGGGGATTTGTGTGATATCCGCCTTACAGATACCTCCCAATACAGAGTGTTAAGTTATCTCTACTTATGGCATCCCTATTGCAGTATACCCTTCCCAATACTCAATCTGAAAACACTTTAATCTACCCCTTGAGCAGAAGTTGAAAGATCAAGCATTCAATACAGGAATTCTATATTCTAGAATACCAGACACCCCTTAGATATCTAGATTCAAAAGAAGAACACATGCAATACTAGAGACAGAATTAACAAACACACATGCAAATATAGCATTACTCATATAAAACCAATCATGAAATTAGTAGATTCATGAATGAGACATACAACAAGAGATACATAAACTCACAAGACCTCCTATACAGAGCAACCAAAACTAGTTGTATTTTATTACAAAGCCAGCTATGTCTAGTTTTCAACAACCATAGAAAGAGGAACATAGTCTGCTTAAAACAACTAGAAAGTGTACCTTCAGCAATTAATTACATGGCTAGTCCAAAATTTGCCAGATACATTCATGAGAAAGAATGGCACTCAAAGATTTAATGTGGCAGGGGACAAAACATGCAGAAGCAAAAGAAGGATGAGAAGCAGATGAACTCGAGCCTTGTGCCACTATTGGAGAAATCTTCATCACAAATCTGGTACATGGCTGTCAATCGCTGACCCATGCCTCTACATAATCTTGCCATTAATGGCTCAGCCACCCACATCTTCTTATGGAGACTATCGCACTGCCCAAATGGAAATTTCCTGCTCAAAACCAGCCTGAGGACACAAGAGAAACCCACACTCCAACTTTAAAACACAGCCATCGATCATCCCATCGTTTGAAAATCCATGGCATCAAATCTACATTGAAAAGTTGCCATCCTGCGAAAATGTGCCACGTAGGCACCTTGCATATGCATGTTCTGCCTTGTGTATCATGCCATCGCCGTGACCAAGACTATCGGGAAGACCTTCATATCTACATGATTTAATATCCCACATTTGTCCTACAGAGACCACTCCAACACTTTATAAGCATGGCCACGAGCATAATAAGTGTCGAGTATTTTGCCCCGCTCAACCCATGAACCTTCGCCAAAAGCCCATTGCCCTGACATACACCATTGGAGCAACCAGAAACTGTTTGGCCAACATGTCGATCACACTGATGCTTACTTCACATCCCCATCATCGGCTAGAGTCTGATCATCGGTAAAACCCTCACCAGCTCGCCTGATACTCTATGTCACCCCGATGGTCACCAGCCTACCCTTGTCGGCAAGACCACTACCATCGGCCCACAACAAAACTCCCTCACTGATGATAACACATACACTAATGAACAACATCGGCCAGACCAAACGCATCAGCAAACTACAAAATACTTCCTCCGACAGCACTCATCACACCCATGACCACCAAAACACATCCTGTCAGCCAAACTACTACCATTGGGATGACCAAAAATTTCCTCGCCAACCACACATGTTACGCCGATGACCACATTGTCCAATCCTCATTGGCCAAAGTAACCCCGTCAGCCAACCACAAATTTCCTCCGCTGATAGGCAAAATCACCTCGATGAACATCCCCCGTCGGTGTGACCAAACACATCGGCGGAGCCAAAAATTCTTCCGCTGATAACAAAATTCATGCCTATGAACACTTGATGAAAGCTTCAAACCACAATCCATTGGCTGGACACCAACCATCAGCAGACCTCTCGCTAGCTCGCCTGATAAGCAAAGTCACACCGATGACACATCATGATGACCCCCTCCTAAAGAAATATGATGCTGATGCTGAAAAACATTGAGGGGCCCCAAAACTTAGAAATTTTTTGGATTTTTTAGGAAGGTGCTTGCATGAAAAATTGCTCAAAAACTGATAGTCAATTCAGGCACCAACAAGAACAAAACTAATGGATGGCTTAATTAGAACCAAGGTTGTCCAGATTGAGATAGCAGCATTACAACATGACTTTGTCAGTGCTCTATATATCAGCTCTAGATATAGCAATGCTTGAGAACTTGATGATGTATGTGAGGTTTGATAGTAGCCAATTTATATATTGACATCATTATACTTTGACACTTATATGATTATGTATACAAGGATCTATGATGCTAAGGATTCTATGATAATGCAATCTATATGATACCATTATGGGTCTATAAGATGTGATGGATGCAACTTGGCTAAATGTTGTATACCATGATGAGATGATGTCGATTTCTTATGATGCAATAGTATTATGTGGAATAATGTGTGCATATGAAATTCACTACATGGATATGTTGTGTGATCACTGGATGCTTCTATATGATATGCATTTTATGTGTTTATGGTGTAATGTATATGAGGATGCTTATGAATAAATTCTAACATGTAATGAGTGCAAGATGGGATATGATATGCATAACTAACATGTGGATGTGTAGGTTATGCAGTTATTTCAATAAGAATCCTATGTTTTTGGTGTGTCATCGTACTCAGTGACTCAGTGCAAGACTAATGAGATTATTATGGCAAGACCAATGAGATTATTATGGCAAGATAAATGAACATACCAATTGGAAATGGATATACACAATAGACAGTGAAGGAATGCCCCATTTCACATGAGACCCATATGTCCTTGATGATCTTACACAATCATGTCCTAAGACAAGTGGCCATGTTAATAAGGAACAATTCACAGATAGCAAATAAGTGAACATGCCCCATCCTCACCTCTCTAGTTAGAGACATCTTAGAGAAGCTATAAGACATGTCACCACAGATAAAAAATTAGAAAACAATCAAAGACATACAAACAAATAGTCATTATGCTTCATGCTAAAATGATTCTTTTCATAGCTTATGTATTTGGTTTGGATAGATTGGTAAAAGTGTTACAATGCCTACTTGATTGTCCATCTTATTATATCCTGATTTTGTTTGAATTCAATGTTGTGTCTATCTGAAAAAGTACTTTGATCTACAAAGTGGATCTTTTATTGTGGAGTAAGGATGAAATGATGTGAATGAATAATGTAGGCAAGAATTTATTATGGATTGCAAGTGTGAAGATAGACAAAAGATGATGGCTCCTTTGACCGCGAGATGTTAGTAATTCTACCCATAGCTAAAATTAAGGGCATGCCCCAGTGATGGATAAAACATAACTTATTATGCATGGGAAAGGGTATAAGCAAGAAAATGCAAAGCAAGTGAGGAAATGCAAAGCAATTCAAAAGCCATGGTGAGTGTGAAAAGGTTATTATGAAGTGATGGGGAAATGGGTGTGAGATGGAAGGATCAACAGAATCCTAAAAGAGGGAGGAGAAAAATCCCTACACATGGCACTAGTTGTTGGAAAGAGACACTATGTGGCTTCATAAGTATTGTCATTGATGGCAACAAAGTCTATCCCACACATCCACAGCACATAATATGCCTATACCGGAAGTCACATTGAAGATTGTTTTGGTTCGGTAAACAAGAATAGAGTATGTAACAAGGTCTGACAATCAGGTCCGGATCTTTTTGATGGTGTAACTCAGTAAGTTGCAGACTTGGACAAGTCAAGAGGGATATCATGACTATTGTATTCTAGAGATTTAGCCTTCAGTGATAAAGCATGAAAAAGATATGAGCATCTGAGTGTTGGGTTCCAGTCAGGTAGAGCAAACTAAGGAAGAACTGACCTGCAGAGTATCAGACCTCAATTCCGATGTGCAAAAGGTGTTGATCAAGCAATTTGTGTCATTATACATCATTGGCTGACATGATTAATGACTTCTATGCTTATGTTTTTTATGCGTATCACTAATCAAGCATAGATTCAGCCGACAAATCAATAACTTGCAAATATCTTAGATATTCTTCTTGTCGACTAAGAAGTTATTAGAAATCCTTGATGCAGATATATATACCTGATGGATTCAATCTTGTGAGTGTGTGTAAGTGATAGTATGAATGATTAAGTGCAAATAAAAGTATAGACAAGTACGAAGGTAGTAATTCAAGCTCAGAATGTGACAGGAAAGTAATATTAAGTGGAGGAAGAATGAAATGTGCCAGATCAGTATAATGTGCCTAACTGGAACTGGATTCCTGCATGTATAGATGTTGTTCACTAGTTCAAATACCTTGGTATCATCTGTAAGCATTTGTAGACTATAAGTCTCTCTTAGTCAGTGAGCCTCTTGTGAGCAGTGTGCTTAGGCAGTGAGCCCTAATTGGCAAGTGCCAAATTTGTACTCTAATTCTTTTAACAGAGAATACAATCTTGGGTTAGTCACCCCGTGGTTTTTCCCTTAACAGGGTTTCCGGGTAAAAATCCTTGTGTTATGTGTTAATTTATTTTTCAGTTCTTATGATTGCCTTGTTTTGATATAACACTAAATGATAAGATAAGAAAAGAAAGTAAAAATAGAAAAGTTATAAGATAATTGATTCACCCACCTCTTAGTTATCTACATTGTTTCCAACAATTGGTATCAGAGCTAAATTCATCTGAACAATCCTAATAGCTTGAGGAAGATCTAGGAATCTCAATGGATGTATATGGTATGAAAGAACAAGTTTAGTCTACCCTAGATGATCTTGAACAATCTCACTCTGAAGTCAACAATTTAAGAGAAAGACTCAAACAAGCTGATGATTTCATAAATGAGATGAAAGAAAAACTTAGTAATTCTGTGGAAAAGAGAAAGGAACTACTCTAGAAATTAGCAAATCAAAATGAGGTCAATAATGCTGATGAGGATCTGAATGATAAAAATAAGCTATGTGAGAAGCTGTAAAAAGAAGTCATTATGAGAGGGCATGAAATGGAATCAGGGGTTATGAAAGTCACCCAAGAAATTGAAGAAAAGAGAAAGATTGAAGATAATCTAAAACAATCCCTTAGGGAGAAAATAGAGGACTGCCACAAAATACATAGAATAATTAGGCATCTTGAATCTGATCTTGAAGAAGCCAGAGATAATGAAGAACAACTTGAGAACTAGATAGACACTCTTAAACAAGATCTTCAATCTGCAAATGAATACAAACAAAAATTCAAGATAAGCTCAGCCCAACTCGAAGTTCTTCTTGAAAGTCAAAAGAGGGTAGATGATAAGCATGGCTTGGGATATGAGAAAGGTGAAAGCTCTGGATCTGGTCAGAAGAACTTTGGATCAGGAAATCAAAGAAACATGCCTAGAAGACCTTTGGTAAGACAACCAAATGCTTAAAGATATCCTTCCTTCATTGAATACTGCTTCAATTGCAACAAATTCGCTCATAAAGCAATTCAGTGCAGAAACAAAATGAATCAAATCAATCCATCCTTCTCTGGTCAATGTTTCAGTTGCAAGAGGTATGGTCACAAATATCATGAATGCATAAATTTGCAAATGAATAATTCTTTCAATGGAAGATGCTTTGTATGCAATAGAATTGGACATAAGGCTAATGAGTGTAGATCAAGAGGATATCATTCAAATAAGAAAAGAAATGTTGTGTGTTACAATTGCAATGGATCTGGTCACATAGCCAAATTCTACAGAAGGAGTCAAAATAGAAATGGTTCGGTGGATCATGATCAAAAACAAGATAAAGGCAAAGGTAAATTAAATGCAGATAAAGTTCAAAAGGAGATGAGAAAGATTTGGGTAAAGAAGAGTACAATAAATTCTGGGGATGGATCCACACTAGAATCCGGTGCTAATATTCCTTCCAGAAACTAAAAAGTAAGCTCTAGCTCAGGGAGAGCTACAGAGAAGATCCTTTTCCCCCCAGCTAGCTAGTGAGTGCCTGAATTTGGCACATTGAGTTAGAATAAGAGGTTGCAATTTAAAGGGTTTGAGGAGATTCATTTAAAATTTATCTAGTCAAAATTTGACAAATCTACATGTAGATTTGAGGAAGCTATGAGGAGATCCTGTATTGGCAGCTATTCGATAAAGCAAAATTTCACAGATAGATCTAGTATGATCCAGAATTGAAATGTTTTAATCTATGGACCTATGGCATGTTTGAAAAAGGTGGAGATATGTTGTCAACCCTCACAGACAATGATTTTAAGATCCGCGCAATGATTCAAGGAAATCTCTCTCAATACAGGGTAACTAGATGACTTAAGTTGTGCATTTATTACAAAGGGAAATTAGGTTTTTGGGCAAGGTTAAAAGGTTTCTCATCCATCATTTGCAACACTTTGCACTCATGAAGAAGGGAGAAGAACTCTATGAATAAATCCAACAAAACACTCAAACTCAGTTGAAGATCGAACCCAAGTGCAATCTACTCCGTTAGTCGCTCCAAACCCTAAGGCATGAAGAGGTATTTCTTTTGTAAATCTCTCCAATCTTCATTGATTAGAATGGCTACTCCTATGGTTGTAAATGTTTCTGCGAGACCAAGGCTAGTTTTCAAGAAACATCCTCACAAATCTATTGAGATTGATCCTTTGGGTGCGTTTTCCCATACCCTGTATGGCATTCTCCATGTAGAAGACATTAGGGTTTATATACATGCAAAAATTGAGGACTTTGGAGACCTGAAATTGATGAATCTATACTTCAATCAGTTAAGCAATGAGAACTTTGATCTAAAACCAGAGTTCCAGACCCTAAAAGATAAGCATTTTGTACACTACATACATTTTCTATCTTCTGGAGAGGATGAATGGGTAAGGTATATCTTAAGCAAGATCCATGATAACTTCATGTGGTTAATGAGGCTTTTCAAAATAACCAAAGATGCCATCAAAGTTGTAACTGGTTTGCACTCCATTGGTGGGTTGCCTGCTCTTAAGTCTGTGAAGAATCAAAGAGCATCTGAAGCCTTAGGTTCAAAATATGATAAGAGGGCAATGACCATTGATGACATCACTGATCTGGATGTCAAGTTTGCCTCAATTGTGATTGGATACAAGATTTACCATTCAAGTAGAGAAAACTCTATATCTGGTACTACCATCTACACTACATACCAGATGCTAAGAGAGAATGCAGATTATGGCCTATGTGAACTCCTGTTGAATTAGTTGATGGAGAACCTACAAAAGATCAAGAAGGATAAAGAACTCTTTCAAATATGGTGATTTGGTGTTATGCTTATTTTTCTACTTCATTAATGAGTTACCAGGCTCAAAAGGTCTGATCTGGGAAAATGACAAACCGGTTGCTATATAGTTCAGGGATTACTTCTATGAACTTGGTGATACTCAAACCTAGAAGACAGCTCTCTGGGGCTCCTTCAAAAACTTCTAGAGCATGATGCAAGCAAGAGAAAGAATTCCCAAAACAATAGTGGAGAAGTACAAAGACAGTCTACTTTATGGTAGATACTGATTAGTGCCTAATAGAGGCAGTTGAGCCAAGGATAGTATGGATATTGCCCATGGGCTATGAGGTTGATGGAAACATATTGGAGACTCATATTCAACATTTACTGAGTCAACCAAAAGACCCCAAAGCATAGAGGTTTGGCACTTTTGAAGAATTAAACATAAAACTGCATGTTGAACTAAGAAGGCCTGAGATGAAAAGAAAGGTGAGAAAAGAAGTTGAAGAACTGGCTGAGAAATTTGGCATCCCCAAAGAAGCTGTTATTGCAAACAAGGAAAGAATAGAGAAAATTGAGAAAGAAAAAGAGGAAGCAAAGAAAGAATAGGTTCCGGTAGAAGCCTCCACCCAGACTAGAACTACCAAGAGTTCTGCCTCTGGGAGCTCTAAAGCTGCAAATCCGGAAGCCCATTCATCTGCAAAAGAAAAGAGAAAGAAATCCAAGGCCAAAAGAGCCTATGTGAGTCTTAAGGATGATGATGAGACTTAATCAGATGTAGAGACTAGAGAATTGAAGAAAGTAAAAGTAAAATCCCCTAAGGTTGATGTGGAGCAAAAGCTAGCAGAATATGTTGAGAAGCCTACTCTATCTATTAATGATATCATCAAGGTAGTTACTATGGATGGGAACTTGCAGCCAATGACAGAGTTCTATGATGAATACAATGATGTTGACAAGAGAATTCTGGAGGAAGCTACTGTAAGGTACTTGAATATATATAACAAAGCATTCGTTGAAATAATTTCATTAATTCAAAAGAGCCTAGAAGATGTATTGGAGCAAAGAAAAGAGAATGCAAAGGCAAAAGACTTGGAGATCCAAAAGGAGATAGTGATACAACTATGTCCCTCTATCACTCCAAAACAAATGGACATGGTTTTTAAGGATTGTAAAGATGATTTCTGAAGCAAGTCTTGGATGAACAAACTCATGGTTGGTGAAACTGCCAAATAGAAAATGAAACAAAAGAAATTCTCTAGAATTCCCTAAAGAGATTCAATCTTCCCTTTATAGAGGAAACAGATGAAGAGCCTTCTAAAATGGTTGTTGAAGGATTAAAGAAAAATGATGAAGAGTCATCTAAGGTATTAGATTCCTCTGTTTCGGAAGAGGAAGGATAGAAAGAAGAAACATTTTATGACAAAGATGTCGAAGGATTAAAGAAAAATGATGAAGAGCCATCTGAGGCATTGGACTCTTTTGTTCTTGAATAGGAAAGATAGGTAGAAGAAACAAATATCAATAAGCAAGTCAGTCCAGATGCCCCCAAAAGGAAGGAAGTAGACTCAGCAAGAGACACTACAAAGACAGTACAAAATTTCCTAGACAAAGAAATAAGGGAGCTAGATGAACCCAAATTAATTCAAGGGCCACTAAACTTCAACTCTCTCTCTCTGGTTTAGATAATGAAAGTAGCATCTTTTGCTCAGGCCAAAGCAAAAGAGAAACTTCTACAATCACACATTGAGGATTGTGAGCTATTTGAGATTACATCTGGGATGCTGGAGAAGTTCATGCCAACCTATCAAAAGGATCCTTCTACCTCTCCATCTAGTAATTTAAAAAACTTAGTCAATCATGTTAACACTCATTTTGAATCCTTAGACAAATCAACAGAAACTAATGTCTGGAAGGAGTTCTTGGGAAAGAGGTTTAGTGAAGTACAAGGGCTAATTACTAATGATAAAAGAACCTTAGGCATTGGCATAAAGAGCCTTGAAAACACTCGTAAGGATGGTGGAGACATATACAAATTTTGTTTAACTTGGCCCAAAGTGACAGAGGACATTGAGAAGAAAGTGAAAGAACAAGAAGGAAAACTATCAAGTTTATCTCAGAATTTTGATCCCCTTACCACCTCTCTGATGAATCATGAATGTCAAGCTATTGCTATAATAAATCAAATTAAATAACTGGTTAAAGAGAAAAAGAACATAATGGATAGAATGGGTGAGCTCAGAGGGATAATCATCCCTCAGTTAGAGGCAATGCATGATGCCTTGAAAGAGGCACAAAATACAGTCCGGACCAGTGATCCAACAGACTTAAATAGGGCAAAAGCATATGCATTTTTGTTAAGTGGACACATCTCCATTTTGGATAGAATGAAGAGGAGTTGGGCCACAAAAATCATACAGTTGAAGACAACCTTTGGGGATATACTTAAGTATATGTAAGTATAACATATGATTTGTGTATACTTATGCGGCCATGTATATAATAATTTTTACAAAATTTTGGTATGTAGATTCCACTCTTTGCCATTGATGTCAAAGGGAGAGTGAAGAGTAGTGAAAAATGAGGAATCCAGCAAAGGGGGAGCTCCAGTAAAATAGTACAAGAGACAAAGCACAAGCAAAGGGGGAATTATTGCGACACTTTGCCATTTTTCACTAAGTGTTGTCATCAATGCCAAAGGGGGAGATTGTTGGCAAAAGACACTGTGTGCCTTCATAAGTGTTGTCATTGATGGCAACAAAGTCTATCCCACACATCCACATCACATAATATGCCTATACTGAAAGTTAGATTGAAGATTGTTTTGGTCCGGTAAACAAGAACAGAGTATGTAACAAGGTCTGACAATCAAGTCCAGATCTCTCAAATGGTGTAACTCAATAAGTTGTAGACTTGGACAAGTCAAGAGGGGTATCATGACTATTGTATTCCAGAGATTTAGCCTCTGGTGATAAAGTATGAAAAATATATGAGCATCTGAGTGTTGGGTTCCAATTAGGTAGAGCACACTGAGGAAGAACTGATCGGTAGAATATCAGACCTCAATCTAGATGTGCAAAAGGTGTTGATCAGGCAATTTGTGGCATTATACATCATTGGCCAACATGATTAATGAATTCTATGCCTATGTTTTTCATGCACATCACTAATCAAGCATGGATTCAGCTGACATATCAATACTTGCAAATATCTCAGGAGTTCTTGTTGTTGACTAAGAAGTTGTTGGAAATCCTTGATGCGGATATATATACCCGATGGATTCAAGCTTGTGAGTGTGTGTAAGTGATAGTATGAATGATTAAGTGTGAAGAAAAGTAGTGACAAGTGCGAAGGCAGTAATTCAAGCTTGGAATGTGACAGAAAGTAATATTGAGTAGAGGAAGAATGAAATGTACCAGATCAGTATACTGTGCCTAACTGAAACTGAATTCCTGCATGTATAGATGTTGTTCACTAGTTTAGACACCTTGGTATCATCTGTAAGCATTTGTAGACTGTAAGCCTCTTGTAGGCAGTGGGCCTCTTGTGAGTAGTGTGCTCGGGCAGTGAGCCCTAATTGGCAAGTGCCAAATTAGTACTCTTATTCTTTTAACAAAGAATACAATCTTGGGTTAGTCACCCCATGGTTTTTCCCTTAGCAGGGTTTCCACATAAAAACCCTTGTGTTATGTGTTAATTTCTTTTTCAATTCTTATGATTGCCTTGTTTTGATATAACACTAAATGATAAGATAAGAAAAGAAAGTAAAAATAGAAAAGTTATAAGATAACTAATTCACCCCCCCTTAGTTATCTGCATTGTTTCTAACACTGGTTTCCTAGTTTTCACCATGGTATTTGCTCAAGGTGCCATCGAAGTGGTTTTCACCATTGAATGAATTTATTTCCCTTTACTTTTTTGATATATTTGATTTTTTTAGGTATAAAACCTGCGAAGGTGCATGCTATTAATGGGATCAGCGAATGATTCACCTTCTAGAGTAGCTAATTGATATACCCCTAATCCATATACAATAGTGATAATGTATTGACCAAGCCAATTAGGTTCAAACTTGCCCTTATTCTCTCTATTTTGCTAATTTCTAGGATTTTCTCTAAGGATAAGATCACTGATCTCAAATGTGCATGACCTCACTCGATGGTTATAACTTTTGCACGTATGCTACTGATATGCTATGAAGTTATTAAAGGCATTCTATCATCTTTCATACAACAGTTCTAACTCTTGCAAGCGGGAGATGCTGTAATCTTCATCATTGATCAAATTGTGCAAAGAGACTCATAAGGAAGGTAACTTGACCTCAATGGGCAAGATAGCTTCAGAGCCATAGACAAGGGCATACAGAGTGGTGCTTGTGGGAGTGTGAACACTTGTGTGATAAGCCCACAAGGCTGGATTAAGCTAAATATGCTAGTCGTGACCAGCTTCATTGACCATGTTTTTGAGTATTTTGAGGATAGTTTTATTAGAGGCCTTAGCCTAGCCATTACCTTGAGGGTAATAAGGAGTAGAAAAATGGTGTTGAATATGAAACTTCTCACAAAGCTCATGGACATCCTAATTTTTGAAAGGACGACTGTTATTTGTGATAATGGAAAAAAGGAACACCATACTAGCATATGATGTAGTTAAGGATGAATGCAGTGATTTGTTTATCAGTGACATGTGCTAAGGGAACAACTTCAATCTATTTTGTAAAATATTCTATTGCAGTGATAACAAATTTATGGCCATTGGAGGAAGGTGGATGGATTTTACCCACAAGGTCGAGTCCCCATTGACAAAAGGGCCAAGATGTAGCAATTGGTTGTAATTCTTATGCAAGCACATGTATCAAGTCTCCATGTATATGGAATTGCTTGCATTTCTTGACAAATTGATAGGCATCTTTTTCTATGGTAGGCCAATAGTAACCAACACGCAAGAGTTTCTTAGCTAAGGTAGGACCGCTAGAATGTGCCCCACATATACCCTCGTGTAATTCTTGAAAGGCAGTGTTGGCCTCGTCATTCTCAAGACATCTAAGGTGCCATCGAGACTTCTTCGGTAAAGGGTATCACCTAAAAAGATATAGCGAGAAGCTCGATGGATGAGGTCTTACGGGATTTATTTGATAAGGCAAGTGGAAAAGTATTGTTATATAAATATGTATAAATGTCTCCATACCATTGGGAATCAGGACCAACAATAAGTCATATCATCTCAGATTGTGATATATTATAGGCAGGTTCCAAGAGAGGTTCCACCAAGAACTCACAGTATGCAACATTACTTGGCATTTCTACAAGAGACCCTATTATGGCCATGGCATTGACGACTCTGTTGTTATCCTGAGGAATTTGCTCCAAGGTACTCAATGTGAAATAAGCTTTAAATTCAACCACCATTCTCTTATAAGGCAACAATTTTTCATATTTTGTTTTGTAATCATCATTAACCTATTTGATCACTAATTGAGAGTCACCAAAAATGCGTAACTCAAGAATCTTCCATTGTATAGCCATACGAAGTCCATTGATCAATGCCTCATATTTTGTGACATTATTGGTACATTGAAAATGTATCTTGTAAGATTTTGGTATGTAATCCCCTTGTAGAGTGACAAAAAGAATACCAGCACCAGGGCCGCCTTGTGTGTAAGAATCATTGAAATATAAACTCCAAAGGTGTGTAGATTCTATCGTAAATATTGATTCATTAGGTAATCCAACAACAAGTTGATGATCATCTATTATAAGAGCATCTGCAAGTTGATCTTCTATAACTTGTCCTTTTATTACTTTTCTTTCCACATACTTAATGTCAAATTCATTAAGAATCATTACCCATTTAGCCAGTCATCCTCTAAGACCTGCTTTAGTCAGAAGATACTTAAGAGGATCAATCTTTACAATGAGTTTTGTTTAATGTGTAAGCATGTAATGTCACAACTTCTGTGAAGCAAAAACTATGGAAAGACAAGCTTTTTCAATGGTAGTATACTTCAACTCATATCCTACTAGAGTCTGACTGATATAGTATATAGCACATTCTTTTCCTTCTAAATCATGATGTGCCAAAAGTGCCCCCAATGTTGTTGTAGTTGCCCATATGTAAAGAAGTAATGGCTTATCATCTATAAGAGGTACTAACACTAGCACTTGGTGGCATCAAATATTCCTTAATCTTTTCAACATCTTGTTCACACTTGTTATCCCATCTGGATGGAACATTTTTACATAATAGGTGTTGAAATGGTTGACATTTATCTGCAAGTTGTGGTATAAAATAGCAAATAGATTGTAACTTCCCTTGTAATGATCTTAACTGATTTATGTTCTTTGATGGAGGCATTTCTAGTATGGCTTTCACTTTGGCTAGATCAGCTTCAATTCCTTTAGCAGAGACAATGTGTCCCAGGACTTTCCCAGAGGTCACCCCAAAGACACATTTTTTTGGACTCAATCAAACTTTGTATTTTTCTAACTGTGTGAAGATTTTATCCATGATTTCTAAATATCCTTCTCTAGTGAATGATTTTCCCAATAAATCATCTGCATAATCTTCCAAATATGTGTGCATCATATCATGAAAGATAGTGGTCATTGCATTGATAGGTAGCTCCAGTATTTTTCAATCCGAAGGGCATGACATTCCATCAATAGGTTCCCCAAGGACAAGTGAATGCTATCTTGATTTGATCCTCGGGAGCAATTTTAATCTAGTTATAACCTGAGAAGCCATCCATAAGTGATAACATCTTGTGTCCTATCATTAAGTCTATTATCATGTCAATGTTCAGCAAAGGAAAATCATCTTTTGGACAAGCTTTGTTTAAATCTTTGAAATCTGTACAAACATGAAAACTTCCTTTGGATTTTGAAATAGGTACTAGTTTGATATCCAATATATGTAATCAATAGGTCTTATGAATCAAACATCCAATAATTTTTGTACCTCATCCTTTACCAATAGAGCAACTTGTGGGTGCATTTTCCTCAATTTTTGTTTGACAGGTTTTGCCCTTGATGGTGAAGACAAGTGATGCACAACTAGATTAGGATCAATTCTTGGCATATTGGCATAGGACCAAGAAAAGTTAACCTATCTTTCCTTGTAAAAATGTGTAAATTTTGCTCTTTCAGTAGGTGTTAATGATTCTACTAGATGTGTGATTTTTGGTTTTCTTCTATACACAATTTTGCTGGCAATGTTTTCTTAACTCACATGGATGACTTTTCATGATATGATGATTAGGTAATTGTGTCAAGCCTTCCATCCTCAGGCACCTCAGAGAGGTTTTCACCCTTGGATACATCCTTTATTTTTACTTTTTTTGAGTCTAATAGTGCCGTAAAACAGTTTTCACTAGAAGACCTATTTATATTTTCTATAATTTTGTGACTAAAAGGCTTGGCACCCTCTCTGAAGTAAGTTACACTATTAAGTTCTATATTGAAACTAGCTCTATGGTCCCTAAAAGGTATGTTATTTCATGCTCCAAGAAAGTTTACTATTGCTCCATCATTTTGAAATGTGTCGAATTGGGGTGGTCCTTGTTGATCCCGATCAATAAGCTCGAGATGGATAAGGGATAAAGGATCATGGTTAGGGTCTAGATTATGACTTGGTTCAAGGGTACAAATTTTATCACACTCATATATGTCTATAAATTCATCAATGGTACCTTCCTCATCAGCCTGTGTTGCAGTAGAGG
Organism: Cunninghamia lanceolata; assembly: GCA_027924645.1. Taxonomy (NCBI): domain Eukaryota; kingdom Viridiplantae; phylum Streptophyta; class Pinopsida; order Cupressales; family Cupressaceae; genus Cunninghamia; species Cunninghamia lanceolata. Next base: position 8,210,763 of record BSBN01000937.1, on the reverse strand, counting down.
ACTCTCCTACCTTACTTGAATGACACTTTACATTTGAGGTCTTACCTTTCTATGTATCCTGACCTAAGCCAAGGACTTTTTATGCATGAGTAGGTTGTATTGGTTCTAAGATTCTCTATTTCTGTAAACCAAGAGGACTCTTACCATCATATCCCATTTGTTTCAAGATCTCAAATCCTTTTTCGTACCATTCAATGGGTAGCTTAACCTTTGGTTTCTCATTTTGTTCCTATTTTATATCTTTGTCTTTGTACAACCAACACAATAGATCTTCTTCTTGCTCATCATATAAGGCTCCCCATCTTGTAAAAGTAGTTGATTTGAAAAAAAATTGTAGTAGTATCCGATGTGGTTTCAATCACTTGTGGTTTTCCATAGGTTCGAGGAGACAAAGGTAGCTTCCCAATGCAAAGAGCATGGCTCATAGTATATTCTCCTACTCCTTGTTCTTTGACTTGTATTTTGACCATAGTTTCATTAGACTTGGAAGTAGATGCACTTAAGGATTCAGAATCAAAATATTTTTTAGAAGAAGGTGCTTCACGGTTGCTTGGGATTGTGGATTCAACATTAGGATTTAGATTATTGCAATACATGAAGGGATTTGGATCTCCTGGTATATTGATCTCAACACCATGATGCAGAAATTTTATACGTTGATAGTATGTAGAAGGTACAACTTGCATTGCATGGATCCATGGTCTTCCAAGGAGAATATTATAAGTCAAAGCAATATCGAGAACCTGGAAAGCCACATCCTTCACCACAGGTCCAACCGTAATGGGCAATGTAACTAACCCTTTGGATGAGTGTTTTTCTTCATCATAAGCTTTAATAGTTATTTTCTTTTTCAGATCCAATACATTCTTAGAAAAGCCTAATTCTTTGATCACTTTCAAAGCACAAATATTTAGACCTACTCCTCCATCTATCAAAACTCACTTGATCTTAACTTTATGGATAAAGGCTTCAATATATAAGGATACATTGTGTGGTTGGTGTGTGGATAAATCATCATTTTCTATGAAAGTGATGGTATGAGGGGAAGCAATATGTCCCACCATGGCTTGAAATTGACCTACATGCAAGTCTTTAGGTACAGTGGCATTGGAAAGCACTTTATCGAGGATGGCTTTATGCTCAGGAGATAAATGCAAAAGTTCAAGTATAGAAATTTGTGTGGCTGTCTTTCCTAATTGCTTTATAAGGTAATATTGTGTGGCTGATGTAGTAGGTTTAGAATTAGGACCGCAAAGAGTAACTGTAGTAGGCTTAGGATTAGGACCTTGAAGGGTAACACTACTTCTGCATGTGGTGACATTACATTCAGGATCCTTACCTTTTATGATGAAGATATTTACATGGTTATCTACTTCACTAATGTGATTTATGCAATAGTCATATTTAGCATTGGTATAGTTTACACCATCACCAGATTTAGTGGCCTTCCCTTTATCTTTTTCATGCCTAGGGAGGGGATCCTTAAAAACCTTGTGATCAAAATTTCCAGAAGGAGTATGTCCATGAACTACAATCTTACCATCATCAATAAGGTCTTGTATGACATGTTTGATCCAATTACAATTGTTTATCCTATGTCCTTTATGTCGATGATAGTCAAAAAAATGATTGTCATTCCACCTTCAGGTTTGACTAGTGGATTATATTCCCTTATTTCTGGTAGTGTTATGAGATTAATTTCAAGAAGTTCTTTCAATGCAGATTCAAGTGGCTTTCCTAATGGTGTAAAATTTCATTTTGGAAAGCTCTTTTGTTTCTCTTTTACTTTATCTGAAGATAAACCTTTAAGATCGTAAATCAGTTGTGTGGTTTTAACCATTTTTGAATTGACAACTCCATCAAATTTACCACATTCTTATTTTCAGCCCGAAAGGGTGTCTTCTTGTTACTTGAACTAGAATTTCCCTTATGGTCTTTGTCGTTATACAGCATAATAGAGCCATCATTAATAAGAGCTTGTTCAATTCTTTTAACTAGAATTTCCCTTATGGTCTTTGTCATTATATAGCTTGATAGAGCCATCATCAATAAGAGCTTGTTCAATTCGTACCCCCATTTATATTACATCTTCAAAAGAATCTAGGCACTTAAGATGAAGTTCCTTTCCAATTTCTTTGTTCAAATTTTGACAAAAGAGGTCAACTAGTTGCTTTTCAGGAATGTTGTAAGGTACTCTTTTAGTCAAGTGCCTCCATCTTAGAAATGAGACAAAGGATTCACCTTGTTTTTTTTAGTGTTAAAAAGATCTATCATGGTCACTTCATGTCCATAGTTATAAGCATAATGTGCAATGAATTTGCCAACCAATTCTTGAAATATTTTGATAGTTGGTGGTAATTAAGAAAACCATTCCATTGCACTTCCCCCAAGACTACGAGGAAATAATCTCATAAGGTATGTTTCTTCTACAACAAATTCCAAGGTAGTGGCACAAAACTCTCTCAAATGATCTTTAGGGTCTCCCTTTCCTTTATATTTGTCAAGTTTTGGTATCTCCCAATTACAAGGAAATGGTGGCATTGGTATGCTTAGATAAAAATGGTAAGGGCATATATCTTCAAGAGAAAACTTGTTGGATGATGTCTTATCATTCTTGAGATTGTCTAATTCTTGTCTTAGTGCTCTAATTTCATCCAAGATGGGATCATTTGTAGGCTTCGATACCTTTGTAGAACTCTTATAGCTTGGTTGCAAATAAAAAGGTCTATGATCCTTCACTTTATCATCATTGTTTGACTTGGTATTGTTAGTTCCACTAGATCCTGCCTTTTCATTTTCTATGAGTAAAGATGCATCAAAATCATCTCGTATTTTTATCCCCTCATCAATAATGGCTTTAAAGAAATGTTTTGGATCATATTTGACCACTTCTTTGAAGATTTTGAGGAACTTTTCATCATTGAGTGATTCTATTATATGTTCTTTGGATATTTCTTCATAATTTGTATTGTTTTGTTCTTCCTCATCTACAACACTAATACCTTCTTCCTCATCAAGATTCTCATGATGTCTTTCTCTTTCTTGTTCCATTTTTCTTTTTGTTTGAAATCTTGTCTTAGGGGACATGTGTGATCATTCTGATCTTTGACCTAGGACAAGTGAGATAACAAGATATAAGGATGTAAGGTTGTAATGTAATGCAAACTTTAGGATATGAACACAACCTAAGTGAGTATGATGTGACTAAATTTCAAGTGGGTTGACGACAACTCTAAAATAGATTAAGGTAACTCTAGGTCAAAAAATAATTATGACTGTGAGGATCTACTATGCTATGATGGATAGACATAAGGGTGAGTGATCAAGAGAGGGTATGCTAAAGTAGGAGATAATAAACTCCAAGGAAGTTACCCTATCCTAAGATGCTAATATGTTCCCTAACTCAAGGATGATGAACCTCAAGTGATACAGGTGATTAATAGCCAAAGGTTTGATTTCAAGACCTAAGAAGAGCAGCCTTAGTGTAAGATAAAGGTTTGTTTGAGCAATAATGGATATGCAAGGGCTAAGTGGAATGCAAGGATCAAAAGATCATAATTGAAGGATGATGCCCTTAAGAGATTTAAATGATAGGTTCATTTTGGATGTTTGTTGTTTGACTTTTTGGGGTTTTGCAAGGTTGAGATGTTGTGGATTCATAGGTGTGATGTTTGGTTGAGATTTGTTTCAAGAACACATACATAAAACACAATGTCTTGAGTTTGAATGTTGTTTGACTATTGCAATAAAAGAACATTCAAGTACAAAACCTAGAGTGGCAGAGACAATATTTGCTAGATTCCCTCTTGGATTACTCCAGCCACACTTATTTAAAGTGGATAACTTAGAAGTTTGGTGGTAATAGCTCCCCCTTACATGGCACTCACTTCTCGGGCACACCAAGCTCTGAATTCCTCAAGACCTGAAGATCTCAAGAAATTTATTATCTCTACTTTAAACTGCAAGAATGTGGGATGACTTCAAAGGTCTATATTCTGACCTCTTGTGCCAACAAATAGAGGGATTTTGGCCACTAACACAAAGGTTCTTAGTAAGGGCATTCGTTTGGGTGGCCATACGTGTGGTGATTTTCTCTGGTTAGGAGGCCTCCCAGACTGCAAAGGTTATGCTCTATAGGTTTTCACACACCACAAGGGTACTGAGGGAGACATTTGTCGGTATGACATATCCACGTCTATTGCTTATGACTTTCATCATAAACATATTTTTCATGTAGTGGTTCAAAAGAGCTTGGCTTTAGCTTGTTACCACTTAGGTCATTCCCACCTTTTGAAGTGGGGTGGTAGGCCCTCTATAGGTATACAAAAGAAAGGAAGTACGTTGGTTTTGACCTCCCAAATTGCACGAAGTGGAATGAGAGAGCATACACAATGCCTTTGCCTCACACTCGCATGGGGATCATTTTAATTCCAAATTGAAATATTGGGGTGGTTATACAAAATGTCAAAGGAATGCTTTTGATTCTCAAGATCGCTGAGTGGCGCGAGAGAAGAGCATACACATTTAATGACAAAATGCAAACCACAAGACATGTCAAACACTTTTTAATTTTAACCCTTGCTTATGATGAGACAAACACTTGAGTTTATTTTTAGACCAATGAATCCAAATGTGATCTAATCTATAAAAAAAAGACAAAATGTTTCAAGATTAGAGACTCTTGATAATAAAACCTACAACACACTAATTAGTACTTTGTAAAATAGTCTTCAATAGGTGTAAAGCTGAAATAAAAATGTTAGGACAACACAAATGAACCTATAAAAACCCACAAAATATTAAATGTGCTGTGAGGGGAAAATGTTTGATGTTTGCAAAATGAAAGTCTGAATTTCAAATAATTATGCCTACAAATCTAAGAAGAATCTTAAGGAATCGATTGTATTACTATGAATCTCTCCAAATTCTCTTTTTGATGCCTACAAAAATATGAAAATCCAATGAAATATGAAAAAGTTAGGCTCATTTGAATGAAACAAACTCCAAGGGCTCAAAATAGACACTATGGCAGTTTGCAAATTCTATATTTGGTAGTTCAAGCAGATTTCTATCACATGTGGTGATTTAAGCACATGGTTTTATATACCATAGCTATTAAAACTATTAAACACAAATGAGAATATAAAATGATATGGCTAGAGGTAAGTTGAAACTATTAGAAATGAAGGCAACACTACTTTAAAGGAAATCTGATTCAAGATAAATTTTTGCAATCTTAAGTGTGCATTAACAATGGAGATTGTAACAAAACATTAAACCTACTATAGAAACGATGTCAAACATGAAGAACTCAACACAATGACATAGTGTTTGACATGGAGAAAACCCTTGCAGGTAAAAAACTCCACTAGGAAAGAGGCACAAGTTTGTATTAATCTGTAAAAGATCTATACAATACATCAACTACACAACTCTCTGCACAAGTCTTCAATCTGATAGCATTCCAGTAGCATCTGAGTACCTAAAATCTATATTGCAGCAACAAATACATGGAAAATACTTATAGAAATATTTTCCACTCCATTCTAGGCATTCAACTTCTCTCTCCTAAGATTCTCCAACATGTTAACATTACATACCATCTTACAAGCATCTTATACTTCTCCATTAACAGCCATGCAAAGCTTGGGGGCCCAAGACTAAATCTGGCCTCTTACATCATCTTATGACATGTCATAACTATCATAGATTCTACAAAAGAGTATCTTTCCAAGATAGGAACCTTGGGCTAAATATAGAAAATATACAACTAACATATCTATCATATGTGTCATAGAATCTCTCTCAGAATCTTATGACAACTTGCAGTTGTCATAGATTCACTTGCCAAACATTATGATAGTTGTCATACATGCCAAAAATAGTATATTCCTCAAGGGAGCATGCCTAACATCTATTACTTTGAGTTCTTACATTTTCCAATAGTAAAATTCACTCTGTAATTACCTCTGATTACTCCAAAATTACCCCTGCCAGTGTGTCGATGCATAAATCTATGGCTGTAATCCAGCAGCAACATGGGACACTCTGAGATGTGGGATTGCTTCTTAGAGTGACCTCCAGATTTTAGGGAATCTGGCTCTTCTGTTCTTTCAATGGGGGTTTGGGAAAAAGTTAGAAAGAAAACTAGATTGTAGAAAATAAATTCCTAATCCTAAGGCAATCCTCCAAATTTGAAACGAATAGTTGCATAGTGTTAAACTTTGAAATATTTAACTTGAATTAAAGAGCACAATATGCATGAGAAAAAGAATATTGGAGAAGCATAGGAATTATTTGAAGGTATCTGCATTATATTGAAATAAGGTAGAGCAAAAGAATACTGAGCGCAGGATTTATTTGAAGGTAACTGCATTATATTTTATAAAGGTTTCAATTTAATTTTTCTTTTGTTTTCTCTAGAATGAAATCTAATTTGTGGGTTTTTGCTCAGTGCTGATTTATAAAAATTAAATGTCGTTAAATAATATTCTTTCTTTGTTATCTCAGAGGTGTCTCTAGCTTAGCTATTGTGACCCTGTTGCCTAGTTAGTCCGAGCAAGCCGAAACTAATCCAATCAGTCTGGGGGTGTCGTAACTAATCATCTGGGCTGCACATATCCTGGCAGTGGACCCATACTATGTGGGGCTAGGTGAGTCAGGGTTTGGACCTGCATCCATCGTTTATTTTATTCATACTTTTTTTTACACTTTAAATTTGTTTTTTTGTACATTGCAATTTAATTTAATGATTTTTAATCATCACTGTATTATTAAAAGAGTTTGGCTGATCGTGGCCTCTAGGTAGGAAAATTGCCTCCATGCTGACTTGGTCAATAGATTTATTTGCTAAGAAGTCTGCCACCTTATTGCTTTCTCTTAGAGTGTGAGAGATCAAATAATTGTCAGCCCTACTGTTTCTTTTTTTTTTGCAAGTGCGATTCGTTATGGCTAACCCCTCCTCCTTCATTTTCTATCATTTTATCATTTTACAACCAATTCATTATCACTCACCCCTATGCTAGTTCAACTTTGAACTCTGAATGTTTATGTTATTTTAGTCCATGGCTTTGCTAATTGTCTACAATGATGTTAAAGCCCCTATGAGACTCGTAAGTTGGAAATGGTTACTGAAGATAATGTGATGTGTGCACAAGCCACTGTTCGGTTTTCTAATAATTGTTGTTATCTTTGTTTGGTTGGTATGTTTGGGTTTGATTATGGGAGATTTTTGTATGGTGCAGTACAAGTTGGGACTGCATATTGGTTATAGGTTTTAACTGTATCATTCAAAATATTTTCTTTATGTTTGTTTGTTTGTTTATTTGCAAGTTTTCAATAATGTCTAGTCATCATAATGTTGTTTGATTAATCTGGTGTTAGGTTATGTTTCACTTTAACATAGACTGTTGTAAGACTTAACTACATACTTAAGATTTGTCAATGTGGGTCACACTTGAAAGTGCCTAACCGATGTTGATTTGACTATATTTTAACAATTTTTAAATACACCTGAATGTTTCCCTTATGGTTACCCTGTTGTGCATATGTGCTTGTGTTCTTTATGCATGGGGGTTAACTTCCTTTTCATCAAGATGTAAATATTTTTAGGGGATGATGGTATAGTGAGATATGGTGGTCCTTTTTTATTGGTTTTCTAGAGTGTTATTATGTTTCTTTGGGATTCATTGAGGTAGTACCTAGAGCCTAAATTTGAACAATGTATTTTAAAAATAAAATAATCTTTGAACAACCAAAAATTTCAGGTAGGGCAGAGGGCCAAGAACAAAATGCATTAGGAATTATTCAATGAAACAAATCTACAAAATGAAAAATTACATGAATGAGGGAGCAGTAGAAGCAGAATCATCCCACAACTCACTAGCACCATGTGCAAAGTGGCACTTATCACCAAATGTGCATGAACCCTTGGCAAAATGTTCACAAAACCTAGTTTTGAGATTTTGTTGACCATTTCTAGATCATTTACTCAAATTTGATTCAATTTTTATAATCAACTCGCTAACTCACTAACCTTGGCTGTGGCTTGATTAATCTCCTACAAATGTGACAAATGAAGGAATATATAGAAAGATAACAAATAAGATACAAAAGAACGAAAGAATGACAATATTGCCTTGTTAGCATGTTCATAAGTTCATGAACTCATCAGTTATCTCACAAGTATATAAAAAACAAAGCAAAAACCAATGAGTTCAATGGTTCATAAACTCGTGGAAATGCTGATGACCAAGTTCAACAAACCCCAAAATCTCTTACAAGATATTTTTTAATGCCTCTAATGTGTTTCTGAAGTGTTCCTTCATGGGATATATTATTTGAAATGCTTGCACTCTATCAATGCACAAGGAAAATGAATTGCAAGTAGGTGAGAATTCAATGGTGGTTGGTAAGGATGGTACAAGGGTAGGTGGGGTGGATTTCTCACCCAATTTGTAACCATTATGGTACTGCTCAAGGATGCCAATTTGCAAATAAGTGTCATTTTGCCCATGGAGAAAAGAAATTGTGCTTCCAAATGAGGTACCAACTCCTGGGATGGGTACTACTACAAATTTTGGTGCTGGTTCAAAAGCAAACCCAGGCTACAAGACATGCCTTTGTAACCATTATAGCAGTTATGAAAGATGCAAATATGGAGGTAAGTGCCATTTTGCCTATGGGGAAAAGGAGCTGAGGAAAGAAAGTGTGCTTCCAAAGGGACCATTACTTCCTACGCTGGGTACTGCTGTAGGAATAATAATGTTTTCTTTTGATGAAGCGCTAAAATTTGCTGCAGTAGTACCCAACCTAGGAAGTAATGCCCCCTTTGGAAGCACACTTTCTTTTCTCAGCTCTTTTTCTCCATGGGAAAAAATGGCACTTATCTCCATATTTGCATCCTTCAGAATAGCTATAATAGTTACAAAGGTGTGTCTTGTAGCCTGGGTTTGCTTTTGAGCCAGCACCAAAATTTGTAGTAGTACCCATCCCAGGAGATGGTACCTCATTTGGAAGCATATTTTATTTTCTCAATTCCTTTTCCCCATGGGCAAAATGACACTTATCTGCAAACTGGCATCCTTCAACACTACCATAATGATTACAACTTGGGTGAGAAATCCACCCTACCTACCCTTGTACCATCCTGACCTAACTACATTAAAATCTCACCTAGTTACAATTCATTTTTCTTGTGTATTGATAGAATGTAAGCATTTCAAATAATAGATCCCATGAAGGAACACTTTAGAAACACATTACAGGCATTAAAAAATACCTTGTAAGAGTTTTGGGGGTTTGTTGAACTTGGTCATTAGCATTTGGATGAGTTCATTAACCATTGAACTCATTAATGGCCTTCACTGTTTGGTTTTTCCTTATTTTTTATATACTTGTTAGAAAATTGGGGAGTTCATGAACTTATGAACTTGCTAAAAAGACAATATTGTCATTATTTCCTTCTTTTTGTATCTTCTTTGATGTCTTTCTATATATATTCCTTCATTTGTCACATTTTTAGGAGATTAATCAAGCCACAGCCAAGGTTCACGAGTTGATTATAAAAATTGAATCAAATTTGAGTAAACAATATGGAAATAGTAAGCAAAATCTCAAAAATAGGCTTTGTCAACATTTTGCGAAGGGTTAGTGTACATTTGGGGATAAGTCCCACTTCACACATGGTGGTGCTAGTGAGTTGTGGGATGATTCTGCTTCTGTTGCTTCCTCATTCTTGTAACTTTTCATTTTGTATATTTGTTTCTTTGAATAATTCCTAACACGCTTTGTTCTAGGCCCTCTGCCCTACCTAAAATTTTTGGTTGTTCAAAGATTATTTTTAAAATACATTGTTCAAAGGATGTGTAAAATTTCATGTTCATAAGAATTGTAGTTCTAAATTCAGAAGGTTTCATGTAAACTTTGCAATTACATATGTAGCAGATTCTACTATTTAAGAGTGTGGCATTTTAAATTATTAATGATAGTTTTTGGTCTCACATTTGATTGTATGTCTATTGTAATGTAGTACATCTGGATGCCCGCATGGTGGGGATTGCCATTACCTTCATTATATTCTTGGTGGAGTAATTGTTGTATCTCAGTTGCCAAAACTAGCAAACACATTAGGACTTTCCATAGAAGTAATAGGGTTTACCTCTAGTCTTTCACTGTCAGATAAGTCAGGTCCTAGTGAAGTTTACAAGACACGTCTTTTTAACCATTATGGTAGTGTTGAAGGACGCCAATTTGCATATAAGTGCCATTTTGCCCATGGAGAAATGGAATTGAGAAAAGAAAATGTGCTCCCAAATGACGTACCACCTCCTGGGATGGGTACTATTACAAATTTTGGTGTTGGCTCAAAAGAAAACCCAAGCTGGACAAGACACACCTTTGTAAACATTATAGTAGTTCTGGAGGATGCAAATATGGAGATAAGTGTCATTTTGCCCATGGAGAAAAGGAGCTGAGAAAAGAAGGTGTGCTTCCTAGGTTTGGTACTGCTACAGCAAATTTTGGTGCTTCATTGAAAGCAAACATTATTAGGCCGACATATTAAAATAAATAATCATAAACATTAAAAAAATATAGTCAATGTAACATTAATAATTATAACATATATGAAATGTAAATGTTTTAAAGTCTCCAATAACAAAAATAATTAGATAAATTTAGAGAGCCAAATATAAAATCACAAATTACAGAAGGAAGAAGCACAAAATAAAAATCAAGAATCAGTGAAAAAAATCAAAATCAAGAATCAACGAAAATCACATGTATGACTTTCATGATCTATTGGAATATCCATTGCTAAAGTATTAAAAAAAAATCTATCCTTCAACATTAAAGAATTAAAATTAAAATTGAAAAAAAAACCATAAAACTAAAAACATAGATATAGCCATAAAATTTACAAAAATTCGTTGCTAAAATATATATATAGCCATAAAATGTAAACCTGCAAAAATTCTTTGCTGAAATATATATATATATATATATATATATATATATATATATATATATATATATATATATATATATATATATATATGGTGCCAATAAAAAATACATCCACAGAAACCACATTAACTGCATAGAATACATCCACAAAAACCACATTAACTTCTTCTATAGCATTTTACAGATTGAGAATTTACTTAAATTAAAACTTGCCAAGTCTAAATTAGAAAAATAGGAGACACAATGTAAAAAACTATTTATTAATTAATCTAATTTAATTATTTGTTTAGGTTAATTATCTATGTAATTTATCTAATTGTTTCTAATATTGTAAACAAAAACTATGTAAATCCATATGAATTTGTATTTAATTTAATTTTTTCTAAATGACATGTAATATTTTTTAATATATTTTATAGAGCATTTAAGTGTTATATTAAAAGTTCAAAATAGTATTCATTCTTTATTTTGGTGATGAAAGATTTAGTAAAAACTAAATAAACTAGCATAGATATCCTAAATACGTCTATCTAAAAGATGCCAAGAGATATAAGTCTTGAGGTGCCTATATTGAAACTATTATTGAGAATAGATAGGTGCCTTGAGACTGATATCTCTCAGTGTCTTTTAGATAGATACATATTTAAGATATCTATGCTAGGTATTCCTACTTCTTATGCTGGTGACATGATTGGGAAAGATGGTGTAAACTCAAAACACATAGTTGACAATAAAAGATGAGAAGATGAGTCTGATCCAATTTAAAGACTATTGAGTTTACATCATCTTTCCAAATTATGTCAATAGTATAAGAAGCAAGAATAATAATGTTTGCTTTCGACGAACCGCAAAAATTTGCTGTGGCAGTACCCAACCTAGGAAGTAATGCCCCATTTGGAAGTGTATTTTCTTTTCTCAGCTCCTTTCCTCCATGGACAAAGTGGCACTTATTTCAATATTTGCGTCTTTCAGAAGTACTATAATGGTTACAAAGGTGTGTCTTGTATCCAGGGTTTGCTTTTGAGTCAGCACCAAAATTTGTAGTAGCACCCATCCCAGGAGGTGGTACCTCATTTGGAAGCACATTTTCTTTTCTCAATTCCTTTTCTCAATGGGCAAAATGGCACTTATCTACAAATTGCATCCTTTAGTAGTACCATAATGGTTACAACTTGGGTGAGAAGTCCACCCTACCTACTTTGTACCATCCTTACCCAACTCCATTGAATTCTAGCCTACTTGCAATTCATATTCCTTGTGCATTCATAGAGTGCAAGCATTTCAAATAATAGATCCCATGAAGGAATACTTTAGAAACACATTGAAAGCATTAAAAAATACCTTGTAAGAGTTTTTGGGTTTTGTTGAACTTGGTCATCAGCATTTCTATGAGTTCATGAACCATTGAACTCATTAATGCCCTTCATTGTTTGGTTTTTCATTTGTTTTTTTATACTTCTCAGAAAATTGGTGAGTTCACGAACTTATGAACTAGCTAACAAGCCAATATTGTCATTCTATCCTTCTTTTGTATCTTCTTTTTTGTCTTTCTATATATTCTTTCATTTGTCACATTTTTAGGAGATTAATCAAGCCACAGCCAAGGTTTGTGAGTTGATTATAAAAATTGATCAAATTTCAAAAAAGGATCTAGAAATGGTCAGCAAAATCTCAAAACTAGGCTTTGTGAACATTTTACAAAGGGGTCATGCACATTTGGGGATAAGTGCTACTTTGCACATGGTTCTAGTGAGTTGCAGGATGATTCTACTGCTCCCTCATTCATGTAACCTTTTATTTTGTAGATTTGTTTCTTTGAATAATTTCTAATGCATTTTTTTCTAGGCCCTCTGCCCTACCTGAAAATTTTGGTTGTTCAAAGATTATTTTTAAAACACATTGTTCAAAGGATGCATAAAATTACATGTTCATAAGAATTGTAGTTCTATATTCATAAGGTTTCATGTAAAGTTTGCAATGACCATTAGAATTGTAAAGCATTTCATCAACCTAATTATTGGTTAGTGAATATTGTTGCTGCTAGCAGTTGCAAGATCCATTAGATTATTGGCATGTTATTCATTATAGATTAATTCAATTTTATTGAGTTGAATAATATCCTCAGAAGACTGGAACGTTAAAACCAAAATCTTTCTTTAATCGTCAGTCACTTTCTTAATATAGCTGTAACACGGACTCCATGACATGGGATCATTTGCAACTGATTTATCGATGTTGTTTCTTTTGATAATTAAGGTTGTGCTCATGTCTGAGTATGGTTGTTTGATCATTGAAGTGGATGACATTCAAGTAGAGTGCATGAGTATGTGGTATGTAACATCCCACCCCACAACCCTGAACGGTAAGGGACAAAAGAGGGCAAGAATATTTATTTTTGACATAAGTAGAAAACATACCCAGATATGGTTGTCAATTTGATAGATTGACAACGTTCATGGCCAAGTATGGCCAAATGTGCAATTCGGAAGAGAGGATTAATTCACCCTCCAGAGAAAACATTATAAAACTACATTCATTTTAAACACAAACCCAAATTTTCCTATAACCCATTCCAGATATAAACATGAATCCATAAACACCATAGTACAAGCAGATCTGATACCCACACCAGAATCTGTAAGCCAATTATAGAACAACATCATATTTCTTCTCATTAAATTACATGATTACATCCATCCTCTCAAATAGTACAACTAAATAAAAGAATATACAAGAACAATGGCATCGCCATGAATATAATACAATAACTAAATAAGTACATCAACTGGTAAGGTAACAGAGAGAAAGAACATCTCCAACTGGTACTCCAAAACCTATACACCGGTTCCCCAATGGCACCGGCAATGCGTCCCAACCATGTGGACTCATAAGAGACTACCCCACCATGCTTGGAGGTAGTTACAAGGCCCAAACAGTAGTAACAAGGTAAGGGTATACATGATGACCAACACTCACATCAATCACATAGTAGACATGGAAAATAATGCTTAAAGCCAAAGTCATAACATAGAGATGCTCATCAAATATAATGTCAGGTGCTACTCATGACTACTAAGGTACAAGACACTAGGGTGTAGGTTGGATGGAGTTTCATCATGTGTGCTCAAAGGGATGGCACCACATGGACTCAATTGTACCTCTCATATAGACAAGGAGACTCAAACATGCTTGAATCAATACCCCACAGATGAATAACTCGACGTCCCGCAGATGGATAGGCCTTATCGTATGCATCCTTAGCCTTTACAAGTGCTCAAGGCCATGCACGAGGACTCAATATCCTAGACCAAACAGGGCATACAAAACCCAACTAAAAATAGTTCAATAAAAATAGGTGACACAGTGAGTGTCCCATCTACATCCCTAAGGTATTTGGAATAGCCATAGAAGGCACAAGACGTGTCCCAAGGACACCACAGATATAAACTACATAGCTCAACATCTACTGTATAGGGTTATAAAATATCTTTGATTATCTTTGTTATACCTTCCTATGGTAGACCACAAAGATTCTTAATGTAAGAGGTTTACCTTTGTGGTAGTCGTTGCTTAAGAATACATCAATGGATGTTCACATCACGGGGATGGGGAGCATATCAAGTTGTAAGATATGCTCGCCTAAGTTCTTCCTTTCCTCAAGGTGATGTCATCTCATGAGATGCACTGATTGTAGGATACACACCAAATGGATTTGTTGAAAAGACTTTAGAAACTTTCAAGTAAATACCCTTTGGTAGGTGTAAAACCAACATCATGAACCTTTACCAGAAACCTTACTGCCTGTGCTAGAATGGGAGCTTTGAAACGAGGTATAGGCATCCATCAAAGCATAAGGATAGAGGAATTTTTTAATAGATCTTATAGTTGGGAAATCTCTAGTCGACATATCTGCAAACTGTGGAGGCATAGACTAGGCGCATGATCCCAAAAAAGGTGGTTTTATTTTGCATATGCCCTCCTCTCTGTTCTCCACACTAGATCCAACCATTTCAATAGCCTAAAAACCAAAACACCCACCTAAATCAAACCATGACCCATGCTGCCAACCAAGATTTGGTAGAGGGAAAACCCCAAACTAGGCTAAAATTGATAACCATTGTCTAAAAGGAAACTTTGAAACAATCAACAACTGTAATAACTCAACACCCATAACACTCAATCCCTCATTTCTTCTCCAGATTTACATCACAAAACTCTCAACTTCCCTCACCATTATAGCACCCCAAAAGAAACCCTAATACTCAAGAAAACATTTCAATAAAGACCCTCCAAATTTAATAAAATCTCTCCTATTCAAGAAGTTGAATCTGATTGTTACAAGAGAAGCATATGCTTTTGAAAACTAAGAAGATGTCATGTATCAAATGCCACAAAATTTTAAATGCCCTATCATTTAAAGTCTGATGTTCTATGAATTGTGCATACACAACCAAGATGGCCATAGGAGAATTCTCCACATCCCTATGTTAGAAATAGCCTAGAAAGAAGAAAAATGACTGAGAAAGCGCTATGGAGACTCCAAATGATATCCACCCTTGGTTGGTCTTTTAGCACATTGTTAATGAAATTGCAAAAGACATGTACCTGGCCATCAATTCATTCACTGCCCACCAAGATATTTCTTTTCAGCATTAAAACATTTACCAACCTTTCCCTGTGCACCTCTCAATGCCAATAGGGAGGGTTGTTACATGGTATTTCAGGATCTTTGGTATTAAAGCAATTACACTTTTAGACAATCCACTAAATGATATTGTATTAGTCTAAAGAGAATTTATGTATTTTGTGTTTCACGTTTTATTCCCATATTACATCAAAAAGTCTGTGCACATAAAGGTTAATAAGATCAGAAACCTGTAGTAGGTATATAATTGACAATGTAGACAAGGGCCGTTAACTTGGTATAATATTGGAGTTATGGGGCAAGTCCCCAAGGTATAGCAATAGCAGGTACAATGTGCAGATAAGGGAAGCATGACACCCCCAAACAAAAATAGAAAATTGTACTGCCATAGAAAACAAGGACATAAAGCTTTTGTAATGCGGCCTGAAACCTAGACCACTCTGAATCTAATAGACTATTTCTCTTCTGTAGGGATTGGAATGCCAAATCCAAGTCAATGATGTCCTTATGAGAGAAAGTCTACAAGATCTTAACCACGGTATGCAATTAGAACTCCAACTGAGTCATTGGAAGCAAAACTGATTCCACTTTCTTGACACTTGATGAATCACTCAAACTCTAGAAAATAGTCTGATCATTTTCCTTTAAGATAAGCAGTGCCTTTATCTAGTCTGTCATCAAGATTGTGCTATTATCATGGAAAGGAGATGGGACTCCCATTTGCACCAATTTTTCTACATTCCCTTTCATACCTTTTGACACCTTCCTTCAATGTGTTGAGGAGGGTTTTGCTTCATGTTGCAGCTTCATTGCAGCTTAGTACTTCATTGACTTTCTCTGCTACAATCATCCTGTCACTAAACCCTACTACCAACAAGGCTTCATTTGAGGCATCATAAAATTTTGTATTGAAAGTTGAGAATCTGAAACCCTTATAGAAACATAGGATAAAGCAACCTCTACTGAGGATTCAACCTCTTCACAAAGATGTTGGGAATTTAAAAGAAATCTAAGAGCAAGCTTCAGTTGTGTGACCTCATTTGAGATCCTTTGCCATGAAGATACATAGAGTTCTTTCACCATTTCTAGGACTGCAATGCTTTAAGGCCTTTGACTCAGTTCAATAGTCAATTATTTTATCTTCTTTTTCTTGGCCAGATATTGTGCTTGATAGACACCGCTCTGGTCCTACTCTTTCTTAAGGCTTTGTTGAAGATATGACACCTCTTGAGCCTTGTCATGGCTTTTCTTTTCTATTAGAGCCTTCTCTTGCTCAAGTGCACTTGCAGTAGCCTTTGCTTGTGTTAATTCAGCCTGTAAGGCTGTGACACTCGCCTGCAATGCTTAGAACACTTGCAGCGACACAGTAGACTAGATATCTTTGTTTAAGTTATCAATTTCCAAGTCCTTAGCCTTTATTTTAGTAGTAAGGTGATTAATGGTGGCCTTTGTTTTGGTCAGATCTACTTCTGCCTTCTACAACTTCCTAGCTACTTGTTGTCACAGAGGATTGCGCCCTGAATGCTAAGCCTTTACAAGCTTGAAAATCCTGTGCAACATGGAAACATTCTTAGACTATGAGTTTGTTTGTTTCAAGAATGGACCTATAGAAGAGTTGGCTCCCTTTAAATTCCCCTTTGGATCTATATCTTGATGAAGAAAAGAGATAGAGGAATGCTGTATAAATTGAAATTGAACTGAAAAATCTATCCTAAAGGGGGTGATGCACCAATTTTTTAACTTAAATTTGCAATATGATTCACAATTACCCTTCAACAAATTTCTTCATACAACTCAAACTAATAAATTTCACCACAAAATTGTTTCATAGAAAAGCCTAAAAGAACTTGCCTAATCTATGACCTATAATAAAATTTATACTTTGTTTATTTGTATTCAATAAAAATGAGAAAGAAGAATTTAAAGGTTTCAAAATAAAACATAGAAAATCCTTTATCAAATCACTCAAGATGAAACAAGACACCTGAATCCATGTAGATGAACCCCTGATTGTATTGAAAATAGAAGGAATCTTTGCAAAGTCACAATGAACTGTTGGAAAAAAAGAAGTACTACTACTAAAAACTATAAAAATGGCTGAGTTACAAGACAATATCCTCTCTGCAATATGCAAAGGCAAAAACACAAGAACTAAGAAAAAAAGCATAAGCTTTTTTCCATGAAATACAAAAATTGTCCCCAAAAAGTGAATGGGCAGTTAACTCCAACTCAACTAAACTCAAAAATATGCATGAATGAGTATGAAAAAGCAATTCCAAGTTGATGGGTGAGCACAAGTGAAAAGCCTAAAATTTAGGCCCCAAAACTCCTCCAAGATGAGAAAAAATAGCTTAGAACTCCAAGTCTCAAAGTCCTTGACCAAGAAACTACCAAAAATAGTCATGTCCAGAATACAACTCCAAATATCTCTTCCTGCATGACCCTGCACTTCAGTTCGACTCTCCTATTTTTGTGTACCTTGAAAGACTTTTGATCAAGTCTCGAATGGTATTTTGGGGAAAATATCGAAACTACATTTTTTTTTTATATTTTCTACATCTTAGTAAATTACATTTTTGAAGGCTTACAGAGCTAAATTAGGATATCCACCTTGAGGTAGCATTGACATTAGCCTGAGCAACCTGCAACTCAGACTAGATAATTGGTTTATCTTTCTAACAAGTCCAAAAACTTTGAATTCTAATGAAGTAGCAACGAGATATGACCATGCCAAAAAAAATTTTTTGGATATATGGTCTTCAGGTACCTATATCTACATAGTGAACAAACATGTTAGATAAAATGCAGAGGTTGAAGCCTCTCTCTTGATTGTTTTGATTTCATATTCTCTTCCTTCCTGCTTCATTTGAAGTCACTTGCTTCCTGAAAGCATCAGAAAACAACTTTTACAGCCCAACCTAATTTGGCTGCCAAGCACAATTTGGTAACATTTTCACTAACCTCTTAGGAGTGTTTACCTGCTAAACAAATATGATCAGTAACCTTGCATATCTATTGGGCATATGAGTCCTTTCTTGGCATGAAACACTTTGAAAACCATCTGTAACTAATTTGCTAGAAATCAATCAGCAGCAGAACAAAACTAAAAGCAAACTACCATGGCTTTGAACAGGGCCAACTAACTGTTAAACAACACTTCTTGGAAAAACAAAAAAAAACTGAAAAAGATGTGCCACCAGCACTTATTAACTGAAAATCTCTACTCTACTATGATACATCTGCAACTTTAAATCTTCAGAAACATTGCTTCGGGTGAATCCCATTCATAGGAATAGGTAATACCTCTCCATTCAACTTTGAAAGCTGAAAAGCATTATTTTTCTTGCATTCAGTAATCACCTAAGGGCCATCCCACATGGCATCAAACTTGGTGTGCTTACCAGGTTTACTTTTTATTTCATCTGACTCGAAAACAAGCTCACCCTCCTTGAACACTCTTGGAATTGCTCTCCTATCAAAGGTCCTTTTCATTTGGGCCCGATGAATCTCTAGATTTCTCAATGCTTCTTTCCTTGTCTCCTTTAGTTCCATCAGCTATGCAAGCTTGATTTCCATAAGCTTTTTGTCTAACATCTCCAGCTCTTTAATAAGACTTAGTGTAGGAAACTCGACTAAAATAGGAACTCTAGCCACTTTACCATAAGTAAGAACAAAAGGAGAGTTACCTGTAGCTCTCTTGGGAGTAATTCTATCAACCCACATGGCTAGCTTTAACTTGTCATGCCAAATCCTTTGATTGTCTTTCTGACAATTCTGATCAAATTCTTATTAGTAGATTCAACCTGTCCATTACCCTGAGGGTAATAATTGGATGAAGTATTCAGGTAAATGTTATTCTTAATAGACCAATCAGATATTCTCAAGCTAAAAAATGCCAATACATTATCAGAAATAATGGAATCCAGAGTACCAAACCTTGCAACTAGGTCTTGATAGAAGTTGAGAACAAAAGTTTCATTGGCCTCCTTCAATGCTACAACTTTAGACCACTTTGTAAAATTATCAGTTGTAGTCAAGATCCATTTGTGACCTACACTTGAAGGTGGGTTAATAGGCCCAATAAAATCAATACCACACTTAGCAAAAGGTTGTTCCACTTGAATCAGATGTAGGGGTAAGGCTGCAAGCCTTTGCTTTCCTGTAAATAAAGAACATTTAGTGCATTTTTGTACCCAAACATGAGCATCTTTAAATATATCATGCCAAAAATATCTAGCTCTCATAATTTTAAGAGATGTTGTTCTAGCTACAAAATAACCTCTAGAAGGTCCATCACGAAACTCTTCTAAAATTTTATCAATCTAATTTGGCTTAATACACCTTAACAAAACTACATGAAAGTCCCTTCTATATAATACTCCATCTATGACAGTATATGGAATCATATGGAATGGCCTGCAATATAAAATGTCTCCTCTTTGCATCATCCAAACCTTTACGATAGTCACTAGTGTTAAGATAATGTATCATTTTCTGAATCCAATTTATAGAAGAAGTTGGAACAACAGCTTGTTCTTCATTGTTGAACACTAGGACAACTTCTTCCTCAGTTTCTTTGTTGTCTTCTACATTGCCAGTCAACTATTCACATAGGCCTTTGCCTCTAACCAACTTTGTAACCTTGATATTAACATCATACTCGATTACTTTGATTATCCAACCTACACATTTATCATTTATATCCTTACTCAGTAAGAAATCTTTGACTGTAGGGTGAGCAACCAACAACTAGATTTTTTTGTTAGAAAGCACATGCCTGAATTTTTTCAAACTTATGATCACAGCTAGAACATCTTTCTCAACAAAAGAGTATTTTACATCATAATCTTGAAGAACTTGGCTAAAAAATGCAATTGGCTACTCTATTCCTTCTTCATTTTGCTAACACAGCATGGTTGAAATAGTATCAACATTTCTGAATGCATAAATGACAAAATCCTTATCAAAATTTGGGTTTATGAGTGTTGGAGTTGTTGCAATGGCCTCCTTTATCTCCTCAAAACTCCTCTTTCCCTCTTTAGTCCAGCTAAAACTGATATTCTTCCTAAGTATAGAAGTTAAAGGCTTCAAAAGAGCTGTAATGTTAGGAATAAATCTACTTACAAAATTTATCCTACCTAAAAAGATTTGCAAGCCTTTCTTGTTGGTTGGTAATGGTAGTGCCAGAATAGCAGTAATTCTTTCAAGATCTATTGAAATACCATGCTTAGAAATGATGTCCCTGAGCAACTTGCCTTCACGGATAGAAAAATGCACTTTTTGGGTTAAGTGAAACCCCATATTCTCTACATCTCTCGAATATCTGTTTCAAATGAACTAAATGGTCACTTGCATTTTTAGAGAAAACAATAATATCATCTAGATAAACCATTACAAATTTGTTCATAAAACCATGGAAAGCCATGTCCATAGCTCTTTGAAAAGTAGCTCCTGTGTTTGATAATCCAAAAGGCATCTTTCTATATGCCATAGTTCCCCACTTTTTTGTGAATACAGTTTTGAATTGATCCTCTTCTTTCACCAAGACTTGGTTATAACCTAAAAACCCATCTAACAAAGAAAATCTATCAGATCTAGATACAACCTGCAAAATTTGTTCCATAGATGGCAGCGGATAATGATCCTATAAAAGTTCTGTTAAGATCCCTGAAATCAACACAAAGTTTGATTTCTCCATTTTTCTTTCTCACAGGAACAAGATTAGATGCCCATAAAGTATGCCTAATTCAGAAAATGATATTACTTTCAATGATTTTGCCTAATTCAGCTTTCATAAGATGCTCCAACTTTGGATTTAGAGGTCTTTGTTTCTATCTTACCAGTTTTACCTTGGGCTCTAGCTCTATAGTATGCTAAGCTAATTTAGGACCAAAACCCTTCAAATCATGGTAATCCTAAGCAAACACATCAGGAAACTCTTGACAAAGTAAAACAAATGCATGTTTTTCCTTTAAAGTACATACCTTGCCAAGCTTTAACAGCTTGCCTTTGAAAATCTCAATCTGTTCATAATGATCATGTTTGATGGATAAACCAGCTTTCTCATTTCTGACTTGATCATTTGAATTCAAGATTGACGTAAGAGTTACCAAACCTTTTGGCAACTTGTTGGTCTTAAGTTGAAGAATCTGATCTTCATATTGCTAAGACAACTTTTTCTAATTAGAAGCTGAAAATTTAGCTTCTTCAATCATGAAACTGATAATATGTTCATCACTATCGAATACCTACCAATAAATGTTATTATTTGGCATAGCAGGTCTAACAACAACATTTTTTATTTCAACTAGAATATCAAACTCATCTCCCATGGCAGTGATTTTATCAGTTTGTTTATTCTGTGTTCTTGGTGTTAGGGTTAGCCGGCAGAAGATATCAATTAAATGCAAATAAAGATTAAACAGAGGAATGGAAATACATAGAAATAATAACAGCGAGAGACAAGTTTTAACGTGGTTCACCCAAACTTGGGCTACATCGACCAAATAGAGAGTCCAATATTATTATCTAGTAAATCAAACCCATTACAATTAGCAATCCCTGCAACTCAATACCACTGCAAAATGCTACAAATACAATATATATCAAAACCCTAACCCTTAGCTGATTTTATCAAACCTTTTTGTCGATTACAAAATAAGGTTTTTTTATGTCGGTCAATGAAAAAATAACTCCTAGTGCCTTTATAAAATAATAAAAAACCGTGTGAGGTTTCGGGGGCACCGCTAAAAGTGGGGTAAATTTAACCTCCGAGTCTGATTAGGCTCCATATAACAACAATCTCCCACTTGGAGACTGATCATAACATCACTGACCCTGTAGCTCCCACTAGAAATTAAATGCATCAAATTCTTCAATAATGCCCCATACTCTATGTTTATACAGTTTTAACAAGTCATTTTTAGTGGCATGAATATTCCTTACTTGATTGACCACTAATTTGATATCTCCAAACACTTGAAGACACTTAACATTTCTCTTTCTAGCCCATTCTAGGCCATGACCAAGGGCCTCATACCCAGCAGTGTTATTTGAATAGTAAAAGCAAAATGAAAAGCTAGAAAATACCTTTCACCACTTGAAGAAACTAGCACAACACCTCCTCCTGCAACTTTACTCCTTGATCCATTGAAGTACAAACTCCATAGCTCATTGGACTAATGCTTTTCCTACACTTTTGAATCTTTAATCAGATTTGGGATAGCAATACCTTGTTCTTAAATCATCTAAATGCCCAAGTCCACTTGCTCTACATGCTCAGATGTATTAACTTCATGATTTTCAGCTGTCCATTCATCTATAATCAATTCTGCAATACCTTCAACAAGGGTGTTAGGATCTTGGACATCAAGTTGATCTTGTCGATCCTACTCATGAAATGTGAAATTTGTATTAACAAAATTTGGAACATATGGCTCAATGTGATCTTTTGCCAACAACTCAGATTTTATTGTGAGTATTGTACCATACCTTGTTATAAAGAATAAATGTGAGCAATCAGAAGACAAATATCCTCCTAACTTGGCTATAAAATCTCTACAAAGACAATACAAAGTGAGCAGGAAGATCTATTATATAAACTTCTCAGCCAAGATTCAATTCCCAAAATAAGCTCTCACGTCCAAAATGAAATACCCTATTTTTGACCCTTATAGATGTCATAGAATCTATCATAATATGCCTAAAAATAGGCCTAACATAATGTACCACCATGTGGGCATTTTTGACACCTAAAAAACTAATTTTGATGGCACCGACAATGTTTAATAGCTATAGGAAAATATTAAATAAAAATAACTATTCACGAAAAATATGCAAGGTTGAGACACCTCATTTCCCAATATCTATTTTATAATTAAATAAAAGTCTCTAAAGCCTTTTCCGGAAAACCATTTAGAATGCATTTGGCTACCAAGGCATTCCTCAAGGCCACATTTCCTTGAGGCATTTTGTCAAACAACTCATGTGTCTTGCCTATGTTTCCCATTTTTGCATTCATGTTTGCATTGTTTGTGTTTCCTATTTTTGCATTTAGGTTTGCCCGATGTGTGGGTAGAAAGAGAGAAATTTTATTAATTGGGTTGTCATTTAATATTCTCCCTAGCAACTTTTGATTAAGACTAATCTACACATCCCACAACCATCTTGGAATTCAAGTCCTACAATTATGAATGGCTTAATAAGTATTATGGACAACAAATATGCCTCAACCATGGGATATCAATATACTTTAAGCTGTAATACCAGTCATTAGGCAGCAATGGCACCTGATTCATGGAGCTCTTCTTGATGATGGGGTTAACCTTTAGATCCATAGCCACTATATCCATGCACTTTTTTCACCCTCTCTAAATAATCTTCAAGCAATCTTTGAGTAGATGCAGGAATTGCAAATACTAGAAACCATTAGCTTATTTTTTAACACAATATATTAGCTTTTTCTTTACATAACATATGTCTATTTTTTCAAGCTCTTCTCACACTCTCTATTAGCAGCATTTGGCAGGGACTCCTATTGCTAGGTAGCTCTTATTTCTATTGCAAACTTTTAAATCAGTTATAAAAGTGAAAAATAAAAAATAACATTTCTTTAGTTAACCTAGGCTGATTGGTAAATGCAACCAAATAAGCACAAACAACATAAGTTAATATAAAAAATAGTTGATAATTAAAAATTTAGAATGATGTGTTTTGGAAATTGAATTATATAATTATCATGATATAGTAATGTAAGCATAAGCAATAAGTGTAAAGAATATAGTATGTAAGAATATGGGTTAGATATGTATTGGTGAATAAGAATGTTTCCCTTAACATGGATAATAAAGTGGTGGTGCAACTCTCAGTGGCCTAGTAAAAACTATATAAGTATAAAGAGTATCAGGATAATTGTATGCCCCCAATGTAACATCAAAAAGCACATGCACATAAATGTTAATACGATTAGAAACCTCTAGTAGGTATAGAATTGACAATGTGAACAAGGGCTTATAACTTGGTATAATATTGGAGTTATGGGGCAAGTCCCCAAGGTATAGCAATAGGGGGCACAATGTGGGGATGAAGAAAGACATGATGTGACATAAAGATAAATGGGGGGCACTTATTGCAGTGCCTCCAATGTAAAGATGGATCCAAGGTGTGATATAGAAAAGGGAAGGCATGATGTGATATAATATAATAAGACATATATTATATATATTTAAATAATTTGTTTTGTATAGAATATAATATATAATAATAAGTATAATTAAATATATTTTATAATAACAAATATAATTATAATATAGATGTGATATATAAATTAAAGATACAATATTTTATATAGATATACAATTTTATAATTAACTCTAATTTTAGAGCTATATTTAATAATTTATATAAAATATACTCTATAATAATTCTACATTTTCAATATGTGTGTCCACCTCCCTGACACTTTTCAAACTAACACTATTTACAAAAGACTAATGATTTCACTACACAATTAAAGTTTCAACAATGGTTTCCACTCTTTGACAAACATGGGTCTAAGAATCTACTACAAAACATATGAATCCAAAGGTAATGTACAAATGCCCCTGTCTCAAACTTATAATCTCAATGAGAATACAAAATGACTATAAGTAAACACAAGGATACATACATAAGAATAATAGCATCAAAAAATTAAATAGAAGAAACACACAAATACTAAGAAGCTACAACGAAAAGCCAACAATTGTGCTCAATTTTGGTTAATTTGTGTTATAATTGATACTACTTATATGCATAAATAATCAAAATCATTTCAAAATGATTATTTGTGAAGTCTATCATTCTAATTGGTAATGCAAACTTTTATTTGACAAATGAGAAATTGTATCTCCACATTAATTATCCCTTTTTTATGTTTCAATCTCTCAAAAGTCTTTTATCTTGAGAAGGATAAGGGCACTAAAAAATAATGCATATCTACCTCCAAAAAATCAAGAAAAGGACATGCATGTTGATTACAAATAATTTAGTACTCCATTAAAACTTTTTCCATTGGTTCAAGATTTATCAAAGGTATATCCACCATACCTTGGTATCGACCTACATTGACATCCTTGTTGATGCATCAACTACTAATTGGTCCGTGTATCTCCACATGGATAGACATAGATGCTTGCAAGCATTAACATCACACGCTTGTGCTTCATTTTAGCAAGTAAGCCAAGTGTTCATATATAAGTGTGTTACTCGATTTAAAATCAAATATATTGGAACTTATACTTTGTGAAACAATAATAATTTTAAGAAAACTTTAAAAATATGAGACATGTGCTACTAAATAGAATACCAAATCTATTAAAACCTATGCTTTGTGTCATAATAATTCTTTTTAGAAAACATTAAAAAAGATAAATATTCTTGTTTATCAACTCTGGTGAACTTTCTTTTGTTTATTTCTCTACTTTGTAGCATTGCCATTGCATAGAGCTTTTTTATGGCATTCACTATCCTTATAACATGTTTACATACAAAGTTTATTAGAGAACAAGACAGTGCTAAGTTGATAATATAATGTTGTTTTGGATAGGGATCCAAGGTCGATTACCTCCAAGGTACATGTAATATGTATTGAAATTTTAAAAGTTGCATTTAATGTTTTTCGATATTGAGTTCATTAAAACTTTTTTATAGATTGTATACCATTTTGAATGCTAATTTTCTCCTTCTATTATTGTATTTTAATATATATCTTTGATGCAGCTATCAAGATCATGCACCACTCTTATAACACTCATTTTTAACACTAACACACCCAGTGGAACCATACTTTTACTTTGAATATGTGTATAGTATGCTAGAATTAGTGTTTTTTGTTAGTGTGCAAGAATTACAACTCCTAATCACTCCTTCCTCTTAATCTTCTATCTCTCATCTTCCTAGTGATATATTTCATCTTATCTTCTCTTTAAGTACGCCCATTTGAATTTATCCAAGAAGGTGATATCATCTATTGTATTGTGTGGTTTTAATGTAGGCTTTATTTCTAAGACCTATAAACTGAACCTAGAAGATATTAAGTTCCATTTTACTACATGGGACTCAATTAGGGTTTATTTGGATCCCCTAGAGATAGATGTCATCTTATCTTTTCTTCTCTTTTATTATATGAGAGTCCTTCCTAGTGTTCCTATTGTGAATGCTTCCCCTCTAGCCTATCCCTTGTGTTCATGTTGTTGCCTATCAGATTATTATAGGGGCTTCCACCTACCATCATATTGAAACCTCTAATTGAATTAATCATTTCATCAAGCCTATGTTTTTCCTCTCTCTCTCTCCCTGTCCTGGTTCTTAATAGGACTCAAACACAACATCATAGGTTCCCAAAATACAACTTACTATTACATCATGCACCCATCCATGAAGAGAATTATAGTTCATTTTAATACATAAAGGAGTGTCTAAAGTATCTCTAATAAAGAAGAAAAGAAAAAGAAAAAAGGAAATGTGCATATTTAATGATGAACAAGTATTCAAGGATTTGAAGGCAATATGTCTTAGAAAAAAAAAATTTGTTGCCTTATAGATCTAAACTACGTTGTTTGGATATGTGCGCTCTTGTAATTTTGATAAACCATTGTCTGGAAGTACAAATTTAGTCATAGAGTTGTCAGAATACATGAAGACTTCAATCTAAGTGTATTTTGTTCAATCTAAACATCTTTGGTCCTCATACTGGATGAAGGTCCTTGGCAATTCATGAAAGTCTCTAAAACAATAGTGGAGTTTCCCACAAATCTCATAGCAGATAGGGCCTTTGGATGCAAAATGTTCTTCACGTTCAAGCTCAGAAAAATGTAATTTGCATATACACTCATGTCATGGGAGGTCATGGTCTAATTCCAACAACAACTAATGTACAAAAACATAATTTCATTGACCATTAATTTACCTACATGTGTCCCTGATTTATGACAATATATTATTTATTTTCTAAATTCAAAGAAATGTACACATTTATAATTATATACACATTGAAACTTTTCACTAGATATAGGAGAACATAATTAAATAATAACTCTCCTTACTATATAACTTCTAAGGCCACTTCTACTCTTTCCTTGCAAACTCAATTCTCCTATCTAGATATCGAAACTAACCACTCGTTTTCTTGAATTTATAATTCTCAGTGTTGCCTTCAACCCACCACCCCTAAAATGGAAAACAACCCTATTTTATAGATTACATTCTCATTCATCCACCTACCTCATTTCTCTCTAATATTTCTCCCATGTCTTTATATTTTCCATGTGTTATTTGATAGGACATGAACAAACTTTACTCTTTCTTGAGCTAGATGGCTAACTGCCCTAATAATTTGCTAAGTGGGTTATTAGAATTTTAGGTATTTGACATAATTCATTAAATCTAGAGGATACATGAATACCAATAGGAGAGATATTGGTCTTCACAGTTGATCTTCATTCTTGCATTGGTTTGATTGTCTATGTATTTAATTTGTAAGGAAACCTTAATGTCTTCAGTATTAATTGTTTTATTTTCTTTTAATATTAACTTTCCTTGTAAAGTAAAAGATTTACTTTCATCTATGTCGATGTCGTTCCTATTGGCCATGTTTAAAATGATATTAAGTTGTCAATTTAGTTAAAAGTTCTCTATTAAGTTAAAATTTCTCTTCCTTCTTAAGAACTAGTCAAAATTGAGAGAGTTGGTTTTCCCTCAAATATGGGAACTATTCCTTCATCAAAGAAAGATACTTAACTAGAGTTATATAAGAAACATGTTAAAATCATAAAGGCTACCTTGGCTAGATAAATATTTGGGATGTACTTTATAAAATAAAAATTATTAGGGTTTATTTCATATTTTCTTGTCTATGGGACTGGGGTGTTACAACATTTTTATGAGTTGCAACAGTGATGGTCAACAAGGAACTTCAATGACGGCATCTAATCTTCTAGTTAGTTATGTAGGGTTTCATCCTCTTTAGTCCAAGGGATACTTATTAATCTTTAAATCAAGTTTATTGAGCATCATTGTAATTGTTTTCAGTTACAATCTCTTTATTAATGTAATCACACTAAAGACCCCTGGATGGTTTACTGCTAGTGAGGATAACTAAATTTCTTCTTGATTTCTACCCACTACATAAGGGAGTATTCCCACTGAACAAGTGGATGGTGATTTAATTTAGTTTTCTTGTTCATTACCCACTGAAAAGTGATGAATCCCCACATCATGTGGATGCCCACCATAGTGGATGAATTATAGTTTCTTATTGCATAGTTGATTCATTGCAAGCCAAATCACTGTATGCTCTCACATTGCCCATTCTAGGATTTGGGCGATCAGAAAGTGTGAGGCATTTAGTTGGATATGCAATTTATGCTAACATTGCTATATCATTGTATGTAATTTTGAAAAAAATTGGGGGTAGCATCTTATAGCCAATACATCATCTTCAGTATCCTCCTTCTGCAATACCAATTTGCGCCTTCTTTTCAAAGGCCTATCCTCTATGTCATTGGGATCTTCTTCTTCTGAATCAATCACTATTTGATGAAAAGATACCACTCTGAGACCCCCTAATCCTTCCTCTTCTACTCCATGAGAACCAATAGGAATGTTACTTGTATCAGGGTTTAATACTGGGGTCATGTGATATTCATACCATATTGCTTCCCATTGCTCATCTATCTGTACTCCTCTGAAAGTATGGGTAAGATCAAAGATTTCTTGTCTATATTTCCAATAAGCGGTAATTTTCTTAGCACTCCATTCCTTTTTCTTTAAAGTCTACCTTAAGACCATAGTCATCAACTTCTTGGGGTCATATTCCTATTCCTTTTTATAAAATGTCACCCATGGCTTGGGACCTTCAACTAGCAAATCTTTTAATTCAACATAAACTGTAGGATCATCCTACTTTGACGATCTCCTCTTCTCCCAAAAGGGGCATTTCTCATGAATGAAAGTTGTAGAAACTTTGTTATTGACAATCCAAGATGCTAAGAAGCTATCTGGATCTCATACTTCCATTTATCTTCAACTATTAGGAAACCATAAGCTACCAATTTCCTTAATAAGAGTTTTTTAGTTTCTCTCTTCTCAATTGTTATTTTTCCCCTACTCCAAGGAACATCATACATTTTCTTCCTCCTCTTTTTATATCCAAAATTATTATCAATGATAGCTAACAGATGAGCTACTTTTAAAAATGTAACCCTAGGAGTTAGAACCTTTGGGAGCAGGACAAGCTCTCCAATAAAGCCATGAAGTCTGATAATAGTTGTATGAGCCCCAAAGAAGTAATCACAAGGAATTTTCAAATTTATTAAGAAACCTCTCAGACTCTCTGTAATTCTATTTTCCACAGCCTTAGACCCTAATTGGCCAAAAACTGGTGCAACAAAATATTCTACAAATTCATAGGGATCCGAAGTGTCTGAAAGAACGTGGGTCCATGCAGACACTGGGATTCTTCTCCCACTACTGGACTCAGGGTCATACATATTTAAAGGCATATATTTCTGGAAGAGACCATAATTTTGATACAACATTAAGTGAAATAGGTAGGCAGAATACCTAAAAACTTGGTTCTGAGAGAAATTTGTCAGCTATTCCACCATGGCCTGGGAGATTTGTTTAGAAAAATCAAAGCGGTATTCCTGAGACTTGTCCATGGTCTTAAGCCTGAAAAATTACTGCTAGTTACCAATCATATACTGTTGAATCATCATACTGGCCAAAGATAAAAGACAGCATGGCAAGGGCATCTTGAACATTAGGATTAAACTAAGCTTAGCCTATGGGTAGCGAAGGCAATTGGGTATCATCGTCATCTAAATGCATTTCAGTGTTTAAAAACTTTACCCTACTATGGAGATTTCCCCATGTATGCTACAACTAGGGAATCATAAGAAAGGTAGCAGTCCTGTCATGATGCAAACTCAGCATATCCCAAATTGCTTTAGGAGATATTTGGACCATGAAGGGGCCACGTTGAATAGAGGCAGTTGGAGGGTGAAATAACTATGCACATATGTCAGTCAATTTTGGATAAGGATGAATAGTCGGAACCACAAACTATGCCAATTGAGATGTCCAAACCCTCATCCCAAAAGTTTCTAACTCCCCATTCATAGCCTGGTGGAGGCATCTCTGATGAGCTCCCTCCCAAAGATTTTTTTGGTTCTTCTACATATGTGTGTCAAAGATGCCATCTACATAGTCCTTCACTTGTGTAGAATCTGCACTCACTCCCGTATCTCAAACCCTTGTCCTTAGATAGCTCGCTTTTGGTTGTGCTGGTACAGATGCATAAGATTTACTTTCTTTCCATTTATCTTCTAACTCAAAAAGCCCTAGCCCTTCCTATGGCAACTATGTTTTTGACATCTCTAAATCTTTTCTAGAATACTAGAAACTGCAGATGAGCTCAAACTAGCTAGAAATGTAGACAAGAACTGAAACTTTTAACGCAGATAGTGAGAGCTCGAAGAATATAGAATGAAGAGTAGCAAATGCAACTATTTGAGAAGCCAAATACTTGGTTTGGAGGGCATAATGATGCATTTAATGACCCATCACATCCCATTAATTGTATTAATGCTAAAAAGATGGCTAGTGTATCATTTAAAATTCATATGGGACTATGTGTCATATCAACATTAAAAGCAGTGATCATATGATTTGCTACCTACTTTGAAGTTTAAGGAATTGTATAACTGCCTTGGTAAATGTGACTGCCAACAAAAGAGCCACTACACTATGGACACGTGTTCCTAGAACACTTATTTAAAAAGAAAAGGTAGAAAAGCAAGACAAAAAGTGGGAAAGGAAATAAAGGACACCTAACTAACTATGATACACGGCAGGTCATGAGATTATGTAAAGTGTTTCAAAAAGATCCCATTTACAGGAATCTCTTTAGGCTCTCCTTGCATATTCTCTAGTTCAAATGCATTATGTTTCTTATAGGCACAAAGCTTAAAAAGATCTATCCATAACGAGTCAAATTTAGTGTGCCAGCTTGGTTTAGCAGCTCTTTCATCCCATTTCAGCACCAAAGATCCAACCTCAAAATTTGGATTAGAAATCTTTCTGTCAAACCAATTCTTTACGATATGTTGGTCCTTCATCAAAGACTCATGTGCCTTTTCTCTCTTCTCTTGAACCTCCAGTAATTTGGCAAGCCTCACATGCACTTAGCCATTTTCTTCTATCTCCAACTGCTTAAGCAACTGTAAGGTAAGAAATGCTATATTTAGTGGCATTACCACATTGTTTCCATAGACTAACTCATATGGAGACATCTTAGTCACTTGCTTTGGTGTGATTCTATCTACCCATAGTGCTGAATTAAGGAACTTATGCCTATATCTCTGATGATCAGTTCCCATCCTCTTGATAAGTCTAATCAGGTTCTTATTGGTAGATTCTGCCAAGCCATTGTCTTGTGGATAGTAATTAGATGACGTCTTCAGATATATTCCATTTTTCAATGCAAACACAGATAGTCTGGTTCCTAAGAATGCTTTAGCATTGTCTAATATAACGGTGCACAGAGGGCCAAAATGGGTAGCTATCCCCTCAAGAAACTCTAAGATTACCTTTTCAGTAGGTTCTTTAAGTGGCATTACCTCACTCCATCTTTGTAAAGTAATCAGTTGCAGCAAGGATCCACTTGTATCCCATATTTGACACTGGATGAATCATAGTAATTAGATGACATCTTCAAATATATTCCATTTTTCATTGCAAACACAGACAGTCTGGTTCCTAAAAATGTTTTAGCATTGTCTGATATAACGGTGCACAGAGGGCCAAAACGGGTAGCTATCCCCTCAAGAAACTCTAAGATTACCTTTTCAATAGGTTCCTTAAGTGGCATTACCTCACTCCACCTTGTACAGTAATTAGTTGCAGCAAGGATCCACTTGTATCCCATATTTGACACTGGATGAATCATCCCAATAAAATCTAAACCCCACTGAGCAAAGGGTTCATCTGCTACCATGGGACACAAAGGCTGTGATGCATTCCTTCTCCTTCCAGTGTTAAAATTCACAGGCTTGACATTCTTTGATCATCTGATAACAATCTACAAACAGTGTTGGCCAAAAGTAGCCAACTTGTGTAACTTGAATTGCAATAGTTTTTTGCTGAAAAATGTCCCCCTGAGGCTCCATGATGAAACTCATGCAATATCTTTTGGGCTTCATCTTTCTCAACACATCTCAATAGTATTCCATCAAAATTTATTCTAAACAAAACATGATCAATTAGTGCAAAATGAACTCCCTGTTGTCTATAATATCCTCTTTTATCAGGGGAGAGTTTGCTAGGAAAAACACCAGTTCTCATGAACTATATTCTTTCGCTTACCAAAGAATCTTGATCAAACTCTTGGAGTCTTAACACTGTTTCATTTTCTATTTATTTAGGCATTGACTCCTCTACGTCTTGAGTAATATATTGGCAGAGTTCCCTTCCTCTGACCAACTTAGTAAGCCTTACCTCTACATCATATTATACAATTTTAGTTATCCACTTGGCTCTTTTTTCTGTAATCTCACCTTCCATAATGTACTCACTGACACTAGGGTGAGCTACTATTATCAAGATCTTATTTCTTGTTACTAGATGTTTGAATTTCTTAAGAGCCTTAACCATTGCATAAGCTTGTTTCTCAATGAAATTATACATTGATTCATACTCCCTCAGGGTCCTGGAGAAAAATACAATTGGATGTTCTCCTTCCTTGTCATCCTTTTGGGTCGGGATAGCTGCAACACTGTGTTCCCCTCCATATACATACATTATGAAGGGCTTGGAGAAATCAAGATTTCTCAGTACTGGGGTAGAAGAGATGGCTTTTTAATTTCTTCAAAAGCTTTTCTCCCTTTAGGTATCCATTTGGAGATCAAATCCTTCTTTAGCATCAAGGTGATAGGCCTAACAAGCCCTACAAAATCAGATATAAAGCAACTGAAAAAATTAATCTTTCCCAAAAAAGACTAAATTGCCTTTTTGTTGTTAGTATGGCTATGACCCGCGTTGGACCAATGGAAATTCTATCTTTTGAAACAATGTGTCCCAGAAGCTTCCCTTGTGCCACAACAAAGACACACTTCTTAGGATTTAGGGAGATCCCAAACTCCTGACATCTCTAAAAAATTGCTTCTAAATGCTCAAAGTGATCTTTGATATCTTTGGTGAATATAGTAATGTTATCTAAATAAATCAAAATGATCTTATTTATCAGGCTTCCAAATGCTATATCCGTAGCGTATTAAAAAGTAGCTCCAACATTTGAAAGACCAAATGGCATTTTAGCATACGCAAAAGTTCCCCACTTTGTTGTGAATGTTGTCTTATGTTGATCTTCATCTACCAACCAGATCTGATTATATCCTGAGAAACCATCCAGCAAGGAGAATCTCTCTGATCCAACCACTATTTGTAAAATCTGCTCCATGGAAGGTAGGGGATAATGATCCTTTAATGAAGCCTTATTTAGGTCTCTAAAGTCTACATAAAGCCTTATGTCTCCATTCTTCTTTCTTACTAGCACCAGGTTAGACACCCAAGTTGAATGTTTAATTAGAAAAATAATTTTGGACTCCAAAAGCTTTTGCAATTCATCTACCATTAAGCGTTCAATCCTAGGATTCATTGATCTTTATTTTTGATAGACTAGTTTTGACCCTTCAACAAGTTTTATGGTATGTTAAATGATGTCTCTATTATAACTGGTGATAAGACTTTCTCACCATTTCAAATATAGTCATATTGGTTGGGCTACAAGACTCAGGGAAGATCTAGTAGCATATTGTTTCAATATAGCTTTAACCAGAGGCATGGTAAGGTGAAACAAATCTAAAGGCACATTTTAATCATGACACTACCTGCAGTGTTCATCAGGTGTTTTGGATCATATAAACTGGCCAATATTCAAAGGTGCAGCCACTTGAATAGAGGTACAGTAAGAGATAAGCGGCATCTAAAATGTGAGGCACAATCATTGAGCAAAGAGGACTGGCATTCCAATATGATAAAGGGGCGAGTATGTGATGATAGAACACAAGTTAGGCTTAGTTTCAATATATGAAATAGTTACCTTGTATAGTTTATGAAGTGAGAACATCACCAAGGATAAGGTCAAAAGCACATCAATATAAAATCAAGTCACTGCCATGATTGGTACATAGGTTAATAATCAAGGTTTAGCTTGCCTTTAAGCTCACCATTATTGATATGGAGCGATTTTCATACGAGGCATGGTGTAAATAAGTATGGCTCAATCCATAGAGATCAAAGCACGATGTGATGCTAAGTATAAATAATGGAGATGCCTCTATTGTAGCACATGGACTCAACTATAGGACACCATTTTCAGATCTAAATCACAATGGAACTAAGTGTTGTCACAAAGGATTGCACCCTGAATGCCAAATCTTTACAAGCTTGGCAATCCCATGCAACATGGGAATGTTCTGAGATGTGGGTCTATCTGCTTTGAGAATGAACCTCTGGAAGAGCCGGCTCCCTTTAAAAAATCCCCTTTAGATCTGTGACTTGATGGAGAAAAGAGATAGAAGAAAAATTAATAAACTAAAAAATTACACTACAAAATCTATCCTAAAGGGGGTGATGCACCAATATTTTGATCTAAAACTGCAATATAACTCACAAACATTCTCAATAAACCTGCTCTTACAACCCAAATTGATCAAATTCACCACATATGTATTTCATAGAAAGGCATGAATAATCTTGCTCAAGCTTGTGACCTATATAATAAACTGAAATTTGTATACTTGCATCTAATAAATGAGACAAAGAATCCAGAAGTTTTAAAACAAAACACAGAAAACTCTTATCAAATCACTCATAAAATAAGCAAGAGACCTGAATTCGGATAGAAGAACCCTTGAATGTATTAGAAAATGGAAAGAATCTCTAGAAAACATAACAATAAACTATTGGAAAAAATAAATTGTTGGTATTGTAAAACTATAAAAAATGGCTGAGTTACAAGACAATCTCCTCTATGCAATATGCAAAGGAAAAAATGTGAACTAAAAAAAAAGCATAAGCTTTTTTTTTATATATACAAAACTATCCCTAAAAGTGAATGGGCAGTCAACTCCAACTCAACTAAACTCAAAAATATGCATGAATGAGTCTGAAAAAGTAACTCCAAGTTGATGGACAAGCACAAGTGAAAAGCCTAAAATTTAGGCTCCAAATCTCCTCCAAGATGAGCAAAAATAGCTCGGAACTCCATGTCTCAAAGTCATTGACCAAGAAACTGCCAAAAATAGTCATGTCGACAATAGAACTCCAAATATCTCTCCTTGCATGACCCTACACTTCAGTTTGACTCCTCTCTTATTTTCATGTGCCTTGAAAGACTTCTGATCAAGTCCAGAATGGTATTTTTGGGAAAATATCAAAAAAATTAAAATTAAAATTTTTGTTTTGATATTTTCTAAATCTTAGTAAATTGCATTTTCGGAGGCCTTTGGAGCAAAATTAGGACAATCCATCATTGGGTACTGTTGTCGTTAGGCTTAGCAACTTGGAACTCAAGCTAGATAATTGGTTTATCTTTCTAATGAGTCCAAAAAATTTGAATCTTGATCGAGGAATTATGACCCTACCAATTTTTTTTTATTTTTTGGATAGAAGATAGATGAATGGTCTTCAAGTACCTATATCTGCACAGTGAGCAAACATGTTAGATAAAATGTAGAGGCTAAGGCCTCTCTCTTGACTCCTTTGATCTGATACTCTCTTCCTTCCTATTTTATTTTGAGCCACTTACTTTCTGAAAGCATTAGAAAACAACTCTTACAACCCAGGCTAATTGGGCTGCCAAACATAATTTGGTAACATTTTTGGTGACCTCTATGCCAATTTTGCCTGCTAAAACTCTCATGGCCAGTTGCCTGTTATGTCCATTAGGCAATATAGTCTCTTCTTGCCTAAAATACTTAGAAAACTAAATATAACTCAACTACAACAAGTCAAACAGTAGCAAAAACAAAACTGAAAACAAACTACCATGGCTCCAAACAGGGCCAGCTACCTGTGCAACAACACTTCTTTGAAAAAACAAACTGAACTAAAAGGATGTACCAACAACACTTATTTAACTAAAAAAACTTTTACTCTACTATCATACATCTGCAAACTTTTGATCCTTAGAAGCATTTCTTTAGGTGAATCCCATTCACAGGAATAGGTAACACCTCTCCAGTTAGCTTTGAAAGCTGAAATGCATTATTCTACTTGCATCCAATAATCACATAGGGGCCATCCCACATGGCATCAAACTTGGTATGCTTACCAGGTTTACTTTTAAGCTCATCCCACTTGAAAATAAGATCACCTTCCTTGAACACACTCGTAACTACTTTTCTATCAAAAGTCCTTTTCATTTGGGCTTGATGAACTTCCAGATTTCTCAATGCTTCTTTCCTTGATTCCTCTATTTCCATCAGCTGTGCAAGTCTAATTTTCATAGGCACTTCCTCTAATATCTCTAGCTCTTTAATTAGACTTAGTGTAGGCAACTCGAATGAAATAGGAACTCTAGACTCTTTACCATAGGTAAGAAGAAAAGGAGAGTTACCTGTAGCTCTTTTAGGAGTGATCCTATCAGCCCACAAGGCTAGCTTCAACTTTTCATGCCAAGTCCTTTGATTGTCCTCAATTATCTTTCTGATAATTCTGATCAAGTTCTTATTAGTAGATTTGGCCTGTCCATTACCCTGAGGGTAATAATTGGATGAAGTATCTAGATAAATGTTATTTCTAATAGACCAATCAGATATTTTCAAGCCAATAAATGCTAATGTATTATTAGAAATAATGGAATCCAGAGTACCAAACCTTGATATGAGGTCTTGATAGAAGTTTAGAATAGCAGTCTCATTTGCTTCTCTTAATGGTCTAGCCTCTGAACACTTACTAAAATAATTAGTTGCTGTCAATATCCATTTGTGGCCTGCACTTGAAGGTGGGTTAATAGGCCCAATAAAATCAAGCCCCCACTTGGCAAGGGGTTGTTCCACTTCAATTGGATGTAAAGGTAATGCTGCAAGCCTTTGTTTCCCTACAAATAAAGAACATTTAGTGCATTTTCTACCCAAGCGTGAGTATCTTTAAATATATCAGGCCAAAAATATCCAGCTCTCATAATTTTAAAAGCTATTGTTCTAGCTACAAATGACTTCCAGAAGGTCCACCATGAAATTCTTCTAAAATTTTGTCAATCTAATTTGCATCAACACACCTTAATAAAACTCCATGAAAGTCCCTCCTATACAATACTCCATCTATGACAGCATAAGGAATGGCTTGCAATCTAAAATGTCTCCTCTTTGCATTGTTCAATCCTTCAAGACAGTCACTAGTGTTAAGATAATGTATCAACTGTTGAATCTAGTTTATAGAGAAACTAGAACAACAGTTGGTTCTTCATCTTCTAGCACCAAAATAGTCTAATTCTTAGCTTCTTTTCAATCTATTTCACTTCCTGCTAGTTGTTCACATGGGCCTTTACCTCTAACTAACTTTGTAACATTGATATTAACATCATACTCCATTACCTTGGTTATCCAACCTACCCGTTTATCATTTATATCCTCTTTCAACAGGAAATCTTTAACAGTAGGATGAGCAACCAACAATTGAATTTTGTTGTTAGAGAGCATATGCCTAAATTTTTTTAAACTTTTGATCATAGCTAGTACATGTTTCTCAACAAAAGAGTACATTACCTCATAATCTTGAAGAACCTGGCTGAAAAATGCAATGGGTTGTTCTAGTCCTTCTTCATTTTACTAACATAACATAGTTGAAATAGTATCAACACTTCTGAATGCATAAAGAATAAAATATTTATCAAAATTTAGGTTTATAAGTGTTGGAGCTGCTGCAATGGCCTCCTTAATCTCCTCAAAACTCCTCTTCCCTTCTTTAGTCCAGTTGAAATTGATCCCTTTTCTAAGCATAGAAGTTAGTGGTTTAAAAAGAGCTGCAATATTAGGAATAAATCTTCTTACAAAATCTATCCTACCTAGAAAGCTTTGCAAGCCTTTCTTATGGGTTGGTAGAGGTAATGCCAAAATAGTAGTAATTCTTTCAAGATCAATTGAAACACCATGCTTAGAAATAATGTGTCCAAGGAGTTTGCCCTCATGGATAGAAAAAATACACTTTTTTGGGTTAAGTGAAACCCCATATTCTCTACATCTCTCAAATATCTATCTCAAATGAATAATATGATCATCAGCATTTTTTGAAAAAAATGTAATCTCATCCAAATAAACCATTACAAACTTGTTTGTCAAACCATGGATGGCCATGTCAATAACTCTTTGAAAATTAGCTCCTATGTTTGATAGTCCAAATGGCATCCTCCTATATGCCATAGTTCCCCATTTTGTTGTAAATGCAGTATTGAACTGATCCTCTTCCTTCACCAATACTTGGTTGTAACTTGAAAAACCGTCTAAAAGAGAAAATCTATCAGATCCAGATACTACCTACAAAATTTGTTCCATAGATGGTAGCAAGTAGTGATCCTTAAGAGAAGTTTTGTTAAGGTCCCTATAATCAACACAAAGTTTGATTTCTCCATTTTTATTTCTCACACGGACAAGGTTAGACACCCATGAAATATGCTTAATTGGAAAGATGATATTACTTTCAATGAGCTTATTCAACTTAGCTTTCATAAGATGTTCCAACTTTGGATTCAGAGGTCTTTGTTTCTGTCTTAACGGTTTTAGCTTGGGTTCCAGCTCTATAGTATGCTGAGCTAATTCTGGATCAAAGCCCTTTAAATCATGGTACTCCCAAGCAAAAATATCAGCAAATTCTTGACAAAGTAAAACAAATGCATGTTTTTCTTCTAAGGTACATACCTTGCCAAGCTTTAACAACTTGCCTTTGAAAATCTCAATCTACTCATAATGCTCCTGTTTGATGGATAAACCAACTTTCTCTTTTCTGACTTGATCATCTGAATTGACGATTGACTCAAGAGTTACCAAACCTTTTGGCAACTTATTTGTTTTAAGTTGACGAATCTGATCTTCATACTGATGAGACAACTTTTGCTAGTTAGAAGATGAAAATTCAGATTCTTCAATCATAAAACTGATAATATGTTCATCACTATCAAATACCTACCAATAAATGTTATTATCTGGCACAGCAGGTCTAACAACAACTTTCACATAGTTCTGAACAACAACATTTTTATTTTAGCTAGAATATCAAACTTAGTTCCCATGGCAGTGAGTTTATCAGCTTGTTTATTTTGAGCTCTTGGGATGGACAACAAATTAAATGCATCAAATTTTTCAATCATACCCCATACTCTATGTTTATACAGTTTTAACAAGTCATTTTTAGTGGCATGAATACCCCATACTTGATTGACCACTAGTTCACTATCTCCAAACACTTGAAGACACTTAACATTTCGCTTTCTAGCCCATTCCAGGCCATGAACAAGGGCCTCATACTCAACAACATTATTTGAACAGCTGAAAGAAAAATAAAAGGCTAAAAAATACCTTTCACCACTTGGAGAAACTAGCACAGCACCTCCTCTAGAACCAACTTTGCTCCTTGATCCATCAAAGTACAAACTCCATAGCTCATTGGACTACTATTTTTCTTACACTTTTTCATCTTTAATGAGATTTGTGACAGCAATACCTTGTTCTTGAATCATGTAAATGTCCAAGTCCACTTGTTCTATATGCTCAACTGTATTAACTTCATGATTCTTGACTGCCCATTCATCTAAGAACAAGTCTGCAATACTTTCAACATGGGTGTTAGGATCTTGGACAACAAGCTAATCTTGCTGATCCTACTCATGAAATGTGAGATTTGCATTAATAGGACTTGGAACATATGACTTAATGTGATCTTTAGCCAATAACTTAGATTTTATTGTGACTTTTTTATCGTATCTAGTTCTAAAGAACAAATGTGACCAGTCAAAGGATAAGTATCCTCCTAACTTGGCCGTAAAATCTCTAGAAAGACATAATACAAAGTGACTAGGAAGATCTATTATATACACTTCTTGAGCAATTGTAAAATTCGGACAAGCATGTAATGTAAGATATAAATCTTTGATTATTCCCACTATATTGATGGCTGATCCATCTAATTGAACAACTTTTTTTGAGAGTGGTTCATATTTTAAACCTAGCTGGTTAACAATCTTCTTTGGCATCACTGAATTGCTAGCCCCTGAATCTATCATGTAGTTGTGAACAAGATGATCCCCAATGATCAAAGTGACATAAAAAGGAGGTAGCTTGATTTCATGATTTGTCTGTAACTTATTCACTAGTTTTTCCTTTTGGCTGATTAGTTACAATATTCACCTTTGGCTAATCTTTACTTGGCTCAATTGACACAGTGAGATTAGTTAATGCATTTGTAATAAATATCTTTGGCCCGGAAGAGCCAAAGAGTCCCACATTGAAACACTGATATTGGATTTCTTCATTTGATCTAAAATATTAAAAGAAGGTGGGTTTACCTTCAGCCGTACCTTTGAAATAGCATCCTCTCCTTGCACTTGTGGCTGTGTTTGAACTTTTTGCTGATCTTTTTTTGGTATAGCTTGTTGTCTTAGAAAAATTTGGACTTGCTGTAAGGGAATATGTTAAATACCTGACTGTTGACTTGAAGAAGTCTGATTTTGCATCGGATTAGGCTACTGTCCCAAATCTACAGCCCTTTTCTTGGATCTTGTATTTGCTGCTACAGAGTTATATGACTGATTCTGACCCTGTCTTTGAGGCTGATTGACACCACAAATCTCTTCTCCTTGCTAGTTCATCAAAACCACTTCATTTTGACCATCTTCATTAGTCACATGCCCACTATTTTTCTGATCAACAATGAAATTCTGCACCATAAGTGCTTGATTTAACACTGCATTTGGACAAGATGATTGACTATGAGGCTGGTTACATGGAAAGCACCACTCATGGTCTTGAACCTTGCTTTGGAACTATCTATCTCGATGAACTCACAGTATTTGGATTATATGGCTAAAATGGTCTTGGATTGTAATTCCTCCTTTGAGGTTGGTAAGGTCTAGAATTTTGTCCTTGCTGCTTGTTTATATTAACCAACTCATTACTAAAATTTTGTAATAACCCTTTTATCTCCTGAAGTTCTTGTGAGGGGGCTGAAACATGATTATTTTGAGCTGTATTTGTGTAACCCAAAGCTAGTAAAGTAGGTATAGCAGCTAAAGGTGGGATTGGTAATGGAATTGATGGCTGTATTTTGGGAAAGATAGGCATTGACAGTCTTGGAGCTATTTTGCTTGCCTGAATCTGGCTGTTTTCAGCTCTAATTGCAATTTCATAAGTAGCTAGTAATGAAGTTCCATTCATTGATTGGACCATAACAGTAATGTCACTATTTATAGGTCTAAGGAAATACAAAAAATGCATGTTCTGATGTAGGTCTTACCAGTGTAGGGATTATGTCCCATGTCCTTTGATATCTGAAATTAAAATCAGCCATATGCTCCTAGGGAGCTCTTTTTATTGTACTTAACTGTTCCATCATAGACAAGTTATCTAACTTGTCTTCAAACTGTTTGTTCTGAGCATCTCCTAAGAAGTCTGGCGATGTGATAGAACCAATAGCTAAACCTCTGAACCATTGAGGGGCCTTTTCTTTTAGAGATGCAGCCAACAATCTGATTGCAACATTTTCCTGTGTTATGTGATGCACTACACACAGTGTGGCTACATCTTTTATATGCTCAATTGGAGTGGTCTGATCCTCACTCGTAAAGAAAGGTGAGCCCCTTTAGGCTGCCATAGGAATGTCATGATGCATTGTAAGCAACAGTGGGTTACCAGTATTAAATGTAACAAATGGATATTGTCTAGCAATTGGTGGAGCTTGAGCTATCTGTGGAGTCTAAATCTAAAGATCTATCACCAAATTCCTTTGATCTAATTATGTAGTCCTTGGAGGAGTAGATCTGGTCCTTAGTGTTGGATTGGATGCCCTTGTAGCTATTCTACCCCTTCTCCTTAGAGGTGATAGCTGTAAATAATAAAAAGAAGAAGAGCTTCCTCTTGTCTGTACTCTTCTCATATGCTATTTTCACTAGATATGCTTCAAAAATTAGAGATTAGGATCGCCAGGTATAATATTTGCCTCTAAAATGTAGAAAACTATTGCTGCATATACCAGAATAGAAAAAACAATCTTGAATCTTTTAGCTGAAATGAATTTTAGTGTCCCACCGGACGTGCCAAAAACTATTGTCATGAAAGGATTGTGTCCTAAATACTAAGCCTTTACAAGCTTGGAAATCCCATGCCACATGGGAACATTCTTACATGTGGGTCTGTTTGTTTTGAGAACGAACCTTTGGAAGAGCTGGCTCCCTTTAAAAAAGCCCCTTTAGATCTGTCACTTGATGGAGAAAAAGAGATAGAAGAAAACTTAATAAACTAAAAATTGCACTACAAAATCTATCCTAAAGGGGGTGATGCACCAATATTTTGATCTAAACCTACAATATAACTCACAAACATTCTCAATAAACCTGCTCTTACAACCCAAATTGATTAGATTCACCACATAAGTATTACACAAAAAGGCATGAATAAACTTGCTCAAGCTTGTGAATTGTAATAAACTAAAATTTGTATACTTGCATCTAATAAATGAGACAAAGAATCTAGAGGTTTTGAAGTAAAACATAGAAAACTCTTATCAAATCACTCATAAAATAAGCAAGACACTTGAATTCGAATAGAAGAACCCTTCATTGTATTAGAAAATGGAAGGAATCTTTGGAAAACATAACAATAAACTATTGTAAAAAATGAACTGTTGGTACTGTAAAACTATAAAAAATGGCTGAGTTACAAGACAATTTCCTCTCTACAATATGTAAAGGCAAAAATGCAAGAACTAAAAAAAAAGAATAAGCTTTTTTTTATAACAAACTGTCCCCAAAAGTGAATGGGCAGTCAACTCCAACTCAACTGAACTCGAAAATATGCATGAATGAGTCTGAAAAAGTCACTCCAAGTTGATTGGCGAGCACAAGTGAAAAGCCTAAAGTTTAGGCTCCAAATCTCCTCCAAGATGAACAAAAATAGCTTAGAACTCTAAGTCTCAAAGTCATTGACCAAGAAACTGCCAAAAATAGTCATGTCAAAAATAGAACTCCAAATATCTCTCCCTACATGACCCTACACTTCAGTTCGACTCCTCTCCTATTTTCGTGTGCCTTGAAAGACTTTTGATCAAGTCTAGAATCGTATTTTTGGGAAAATATCAAAAATTAAAATTTTTAATTTTTTTTTTATATTTTCTACTTCTTAGTAGATTGCATTTTCTGAGGACTTTGGAGTGAAATCAGGACAATCCACCATTGGGTAGCATTTCCATTAGGCTTAGCAACCTAGAACTCAAGCTAGATAATT
Source organism: Cunninghamia lanceolata (assembly GCA_027924645.1). Classification (NCBI taxonomy): domain Eukaryota; kingdom Viridiplantae; phylum Streptophyta; class Pinopsida; order Cupressales; family Cupressaceae; genus Cunninghamia; species Cunninghamia lanceolata. The sequence continues at coordinate 8,166,621 of BSBN01000937.1, read as the reverse complement.
GGTTTATCTTTGTAGCGAGTCCAAAAACTTTGAATTCTGATAAAGTAGCAAGGAGTTATGACCCTACCAATTTTTTTTTTCTAATAGAAGATAGATGAATGGTCTTTAAGTACTTGTATCTGCACAATGAGAAAACATGTTAGATAAAATGTAGAGGCTAAGGCCTCTCTCTTAACTACTTTGATCTGATACTCTCTTCCTTCCTATATTTTTTTAAGCCACTCTCTTTCTAAAAGCATTATAAAAATACTCTTACAACCTAGCCTAATTGGGATGCCAAACACAATTTGGTAACACTAAGTCTGTGAGAGCATCGAGCAATAAGACTCAGGAAAAAAAATGTTTGAAACACAGCTATTACAAAGGCATGACTTCATAAAGTTGGCCATGCCATTGAAGCAAAATGTGGCCTGTGTGGCATGGTAGTCATTTATAAAAGCCATCGGCCTTCAAAACAAAGCCACCAACATGAATGAAAGGAAACACAACCTCCATTACAAATAAAAGCATAGTCTCTATATCATAAAGGTGCGGCCATACTTTAGGAACTGAAGGCACAACCAGTTTATAAGAAAATGACATTCAATAAGAAAGGGCATGGCCCCAAAGCAGAAGTCACCAGTAATAACGGAGATGAGACTCTATATCATAAAGGCATGGCACTATTTTAATGTCTCAGCCTTGTTCAATGAAGGTAATGGCTAGAGATATGGTGTGAGCTAAATATAGAATGGTGCAGCATTAAAATTGATGCACAAGTCTCAGATCAAAGCACTCAGCCTTGTATCAATAATACACAGCCAAACTCGAGATGCAAGCAAATGGCAGTCTCTTAAGCATATACAGTAAAAGAAGCAAATGTTGCTCATTATAAGGTATTGCCATAGATATGAAAACTTAGATAGAAACAAAAGAAATAAGACACGGTGAAAGTAGATGCACAACTACCATTGGATGTTGGAAAAAATAGATCAACGGCCTTGTAAATAGTTAGAAACAAAGCTTCAGAGAAAGACACTTGTCGGCACCCGAGTATAAAGAAAAGTTTTTCAAAATCACCAGAGTGAAGCACGTGGGTGAAGCACTGTAGAGAGAATCTCAAGATGAACTGAAGATTACCGCGTGGAGCAAGTGGGAGGTAGTAAAAGTTTTATTTTATTAATCTTCTAAAAGGTCATAAAATAGAGAAGATTCACATGAGTGAGAGTTGAAGGGAGTTATTAAATAATATAAAGTCTTGTCACGGTGGGCTTGTTTCATAAAAGCTAATTGCTTTGTTTAATGAATGTATAAGAGTGTCTCATTTTTCACACTTAAAAGCTATGGGAGATAAAGTGAATGAATCCTAGTTTTATTTCTTTTTATGCATTTCAGGAGAAACTTCTACAGGAAGGTAAAAGAGAAGATGAAACCCTAAATGAATGTGCGGCTTCTTTTATTTTTATGAGCAAGCTACAAGAGGTAAAAGAGTGGCGGTGGGAGGTCTTCCTTCTCACACATAGGCATATTTTTCCAGCCACAAATACAGCTAGTTCAGTTACCATTTTCAGTTGCAGCCATATTTCAGTTGTAAATGACAATTATTTCCCAGATTTGTGCCAGATTTCACTGAGTTAGTTGCAGATTTTTTGAGAGACAGCTGAGATTTTTGTTGGGTTTTTTAGGCTATAAATGCAGATTTGAGACACAGTTCTTGACAATTGCAGAATTTAGAGTTCTACAAGTTCTATAGATCAGATTTTAGAGTTGTAGATAGACATTTCATTCTTTGCCTTAGCAGTTCTTTTCTTTATTCAAATGTAATAGTTATTTTTGTGCAGCAAATTTTCTACCTCTATGACCCGTTATTGTTCAAATGATGAGAATATTGTTTTGTGTATATATGGGTATTTCTCTATCTTGTTTCTTTAAGTTTTCTATTTTCTTTGCCTTTATCAGATTCATTTACAAATTGGGTTTAATCATGCATATCTACTCTTTATCTTCTAGTTAAATCTTTCAAAGTTTGACACCGTGCAACTGAGTTTTAAATCCGGCGTATTGCCTTAGATCTAGGCATTTATTTCTGCAAATCTTGTTATCTTATTTTTCTTTCTATCCTTTTTCTCAAACCCCCACTGAAAGGAAGGAAGAGTTAGCTTCCTTAAAATTTGGAGGTCACTTTGAGAAGCATCCCACATTTCAGAGTTTCCCATGTTGTTGTTGGATTAAACCCATAGATTTATGCATCAACAGTTTTTGGTACGCTTAGTGGGACTGGAATCAAACACTTGGGTCTTTGTTTTCAGTGAATCTTTTCCCTGTATTTTGTGGTTTTGATGGAAAATCATAGAAATATCTACTCATTGGAGCATGAATCATCCATTTGGTGACTCTACTGAAGGTTCTTTCCTAGATCTTTGCTCCTGCAGATCATGTCATCCCTTGGTATATATGTGCATCTGAATATTCAAAGAGATCTACCTTTTGTAGCTTGGGATTCAAGTTCTCTTGTTCTTCGACAACAAGGTCAAGTTCCTAACACATCTTGGAAGGCACTGCCTTACTTTCTTGGAGATGGCTTTGTTTTCTCTGTAGATCACATTCAAGATGTAGCCAATCTATGCTCTATTCACAATATCACTACTAAGAATCATGCTATCTTGTTTCTTTCATCTTCACTCAAAGGAAAAGAAAAAAATGGTACAGAAGCTTGCAACCTGGTTTCAATCACCAGATGGGATCAGCTTGGTGGACTCATCTACAATCAGTTCAGAAAAAGGACAGATGTTAGCACTCTCACCCAGAATCTCATCACCATCAAAAGGCATCCAATGGATCCCATACATGATTTCAATTCAAGATTTGACAAGGTATGGAAAAAAAAAATTATAGACAAGAGGCCCCCTCCAATCTTTGCATTCTTGTATTATTTAAAAGCTTTAGACCCTGAAATATCATTGATGATACAATCCTTAGGAGGTGAAACTCTTCCTTAGTCATATGATCTTGCCATTAAGGCTAAAAGTAACCTCATAGTGTCTGGTAAATTGTATCCTCTACCCTTAAAATAATTAATGCCTCATGTATATCACTTGTCTCAGACTCTTTCTTATAGCCAGATGCATACAAATTTTAGTCCACCCACCCTCCCTATTGATTTGTTGAATCATGAGGAGATGAGTGTGGTTAAAGAGCTGATAAAAACCCTCTCCCATGAGATCAATGAGTTAAAAGGTCAAGCTATGTACTATAATGATCCTAATTTTATGCCTCCTAGTCTGTATGAATAGTAGTATGAATCTAATTAGAGCCAACCCAATTATCTTGAAAATAATGCATTACAATCCTTTGTAAATGCAAATCAACCCATGGAGATCACAGATCAGGTTCTTTGTCACTTTGAATCAAGTATCAAGAATCAAATTACAAGCAAGAAAGTGGCTCTTGTGTGTCTTTCTGATCTTGAGCATCAAGCACCTGTGGCAACATGTGATTCAAAATTTCAAACAAGTGATGAAAATGATTTAGAAGTTGAGTATCAGATGACACTTTTAGAAGATGAAAGGTACTTTGAAAGGGGTTTTGAAGATAAAAAGTACTGGGTCTACAGTGATGCACAGTTTGCACCTGATCTTGAGGAGATAGTTGCAAGAGAGTTTTCTACATACTCTATCAAGAATGACTATTTTTATTCTTGTCATGTAGTTTCACATTTTGGGGAAGATAGCATAGATATGCAACATAGGGGACAGCATGATGAGGATTTGTTCTCACTTTTTCAACAAGGCTATCAGCAACTGGATGGAGAAGACCCTATCATTGACCAAGTCGATGGTTGTTTTACAAATCCTGTTGAGGATGATCACAAAGAAAATTTTGAAACAAAGGTAAATGCATGTGCTGATTTGTTTTCAATTTTTGAAAATGGATATTCTCTTATTTTTTATGAAGATTCATAGATGCAAGAAAAGGTTCAAGATGATGAGATCCAAAGAGATATATGCCACAATGTAGAGTCACATACAATGTCACAAACTGAGTTAGATTATACACCCTTCTTCCTCCAAAAGGGAATTATGTTCAGGTTCAAGACCCTTATTGGTTGTTCTATCACCTACAAGCCTAGCTTGGACACTTTCATGAGTCATCATGCTATTAAAAGGCTATCAAAAGAGGTCACTGATAGGGTATTATTGACAGAAGTTTTCAAATGCAAATGGAGGAACAAATTTCAATGCCTGGTTTTTCTTTCCCACCCTCCTCTGAAGCAAAAACATCATGTTGATCAGCCTAACTAGTATTTTTTGTGCAAAGGATGAGCTTTTGGAGAGCAGAGAGGCAACAAGGTACAAGTTTCTATTATACTTTTTCATGTATTTTGTCTAGTTAGTTATTAGTACAATCTAGATAAATTAGAGAAGCATTATCAAGCATGGCAATTACTTTGTCGCCCCAGTGAATGGGCATATCCCTCTGCTTTAAATATTGTCTATATTTTAGTATCAGTTTTAGAATAAGCTATAGGAATAGCATTAGTTTCAGATTCAGTTAGTTTTCTTTCAATAAGTCTCAACTACAGTGTATGACGATCTGGTCAGTCTCAGTGGTTTAGCCTGTCTCAGTATCTCAAATTTAATGATTAGTACTCAGGGATTGGTCAATTTTAGTTATAGAGTGTGTTTCAATCATGCATCTTTAGGTTTAGATGTGTCTTTAGTTTGATGAATGTTATAGTTCATAGTGAGGTGACTCTATGCCCAATGAAAAAGGCACTAATTTTGCAAAACCAGAAATTATGGGTTCAAAGTGAGCAGGGTCACTCTCCCGATAGGTCACCAAGAATTGGTGATTAAATTTTCTCACCATTTCAAATATAGTCATATTGGTTGGCCTGTAGGACTCAGGGAAGATCTAGTGGTAGATTGTTTCAATATAGTTTTAACCAAAGGCATGGTAAGGTGAGACAAATCTAAAGGCACATTTTAATTGTGACACTACCTGCATCATTCATTAGTTATTTTTCAACATATAAATCGGCCAATATTCTAAGGTACGACCACTCAAAGAGAGGTGCAGTAAGAGATAAGCACCATCCAAAATGTGAGGTACAATCATTAAGCAAAGAGGATCGGCCTTCCAATATGATAAAGAGGTGAGTATGTGATGACAAAACACAAGCCAGGCTTAGTTTCAATATATGAAATAGTTGCCTTGTATAGTTTATGAAGTGAGAATGCCACCAAGGATAAGGTCAAAGGCACAAAAATATAAAATCAAGTCACTATCATGATTGGTACATAGGTTAATAATCAAGGTTTGGCTTGCCTTTAAGCTCATCGTTATTGCAATATATTGAAAATGAACTAAATTGCTTTACAACTGATGAGGTATAAATAGGTGAAGTTTGTGAAATAATACTCCATGAGAATAGGAGAGGTGGTGAAAATAGAATCAAGAGAATAGATCAAGGTTCAACCACCCTCAAAAGTAGTGGTGATGTGTTGAATAAGACTCTACACATCTACTAATGACTCATCGAATGGAATTAGTCTTTTCACATGTGAGGAAAACTGCCTAACTATGGTTATGTTAGGAATAACTCATGTGAGTTATACACCAACACCCCCCCTTAAGCATAGCTTAGGTGGGTTTATTAGATATGAGTCCTGACTGTGCGCCATTTTAGGTACTCATTTACAAAACATCTCTCATAAAATGGAGAAAGAAAGAAAACCCTATAGGAAAAAACTTTCCTCCTAAAGAGAGAAAAATAAAGAGAGGACTTTAGATGGCCCGTCCAGATGATGATGATGCTGATGTAGACTACACACCAAGAAGAGCTCGTAGATGGATGAACTTGCTTTCTGTAAAGGGTTTGGTGAAGATATCAGTGACTTGTTCTGATGACTGGTAGAATACTAAGTTGATGATCTGATCATGAATGAGCTCATGAGTATAATGCATATGAATCTCAATATGTTTCGTTCATTGATGTTGAACCAGATTTTTGCATATTTGGATTGTACTCTGGTTATCACAATAGATAATTATAGGTCACCTAAGAGAAATTCTGAATTCAGAAATGATGCCTTGAAGCCATATGGCCTCAGTAGCTAAGTTAACAGCCCTTCAGAACTCAGCCTTTATAGAAGATATAGCAATAGCATTTTTGTTTTTACTAGACCAGCTGATAGGACTTGAACAAAGTGAAAACTTGTACCCAGAAGTAGACTTGCGATTGTCTATATCACCAACCCAATCTGAATCTGTGAATCCAACCAAATCAATTGTGGAACCAACTCTATAATGTATCCCAAATGCAATTGTACCATGAAGGTAACTAAGAATCCTCTTAGCTACTTTCCAATGCAACTCATGAGGTTCTTGCATAAATTTGGAAACTAAGCCAACTACATATGCAATGTTAGGTCTAGTGTGAGTTAAGTAAATGAGGCTACCTATTAGTTGTCTATACAATGTTGTATCAACTAATGGAGTAGGATAGGATGTTTCAAACTTAACACCAGATAAGAATGGAGTTAGAAATGGTTTACAATTAGACATGTGAAAATGTTCAAGTAAATCAAGAGCCTACTTAGGTTGAGCAAGAACTATCCCTAAATCTGATTGAGATATCTCAATACCAAGAAAGTGATGTAGTAACCCTAAGTCTATCATATCAAACCTTTCTTGAAGTGTTGATTTTACTGCCACAATAGTAGAGGAAGCACTCCCAGTGATTAAAAGGTCATCAACATAAAGTACTAGTATTAACAATGAATCATCATGCCATAGAAGATACACATTGGGGTCTGAATTGCATCGAGTCAATTCTAAATATAAAAGGTAGGAATCCATCTTACCATACCAAGCCTTGGGTTCTTGTTTTAGGCCATAGATAGATTTCCTTAGCATACATACTAAGGATGAATTGTGAAAAAACCCTAGTGGATGTTCCGTGTAGATCTCCTCCTCAAGGTCTCCGTGAAGAAAGGCACTCTTTACATCCATTTGATGTACTACCCACCCATGTGCTGTAGCTATAGCAAGTGTGAGTTTGATTGAAGTCATCTTTGCAATAGGTGCAAAGGTCTTTGTGTAGTCAATTCCTACAACTTGAGAAAAACCTTTTGTAACTAACCATGCTTTGTACTTATCAACTAACTCATCTGCTACATATTTAGTCTAATATATCTATTTTCATCGAACTACTTTTCTGCCCTTAGGAAGAGAAGTTAAGTCCCAAGTGTGATTTCTAATTAAGGATTCATATTCCTCATTCATGGAAACATCCCACTCAAGTATACTTGATGCTTCTTTAAATGTCTGTGGATCAGACACTGAAGCAAAGAAAGCATGAGATTCCCCCTGAAAGTCTATCTGATTCTATCTATTATTTGTGATAGTCTGTACTCGAGAATCTTCTTGTGAAGATCTTGATGTGGGTGAGTTTGGCGAAAATATGTTGACTTCTAATTCAATCCCTGAACTTGATGAAGATGAATGCTCTAAATGCTCTAAAGAAGAAGAAGAACTACTTTCTGAACTATAGGACTACTGCAAATGATATGAACTGTTAGAGGTATTTTCATGATTTGGAGAATCAATAGCATGTCGAGGAATGTCAAGAACTGTTTCAGCGGGTGTTTCTTGAAACTTGACACTTCGCTCGATGAACAACTCATGTGTGGTTGGGTGTAGTAGACAATAGCCTTTAAAACCTTATAGGTATCCAACAAGGATACAAGGTTTGGATTGTGCATCCATTGCCTTGTGATGTTCTTTAGGAATGCGGGCCATAGCAGGTGAACCAAAAACTCTGAAGTGATCAACTGTTGGTTTCATTCCTTTTCAAGCTTCAGAGGTGGTGATTCATTTTAAGACTTCATGAGGAACTCTATTCTGAATGTAACATGCACAATTGATAGCATCGGCCCAATATGATGGTGTTAACCCTTTAGAATGAATCATATAGTTTTCCATTTCCTTTAAAGACCTATTTTTACATTTTATTACACCATTTTGTTGAGGGGTATATGGAACTGTGCATTGCAAATATATCCCTTCTGCTATGGAAAATTGTTCAAAAACATTATTAACATATTCTCTACCATTATCTATCTAAAGAATATTGATGAATTTCCCTGACTGTTTTTAGGCCAAAGCTTTGAAATCATGAAAAGAATCAAACACTTCTGATTTTTGTCTAAGGAAGTAGACCCATGTAAAACATGAGAAATCATCAATAAATGTAAGAACATATCTAGCCTTTGTAAAAGAAGGATGTGGAAAATCTCTTGAAACATCACTATGAACAAGTTCTTAGACTTGTTTTGCCCTCCAAGTTTCTCATTTGTCAAACTTTGCTTCAGGATGTTTAACAAGTAGACATCCTTCACATAGCCCTTTAGAAAACTTAACTTTTGGTAATCCAGTAACCATTTTTTTTTTCGTAGTTGTTCAAGATAATGGTAGTTAAGGTGGCCAAACCACTCATGCCATAATTTACTAACCTCATCTGAATGAGTTAGGAGTGCCTTTGGAGAAATATCTATAGCAAAACTTGAGAAGGTATACAATCTGGATTGATGATTGGCTTCCCCTATGGCAGCTAAGTTATTACTTTGTAATTCTCTTATCTCAACTGAATTTGGAGAGAAATGAACTCTCATACCATTCCCTAAGTGTGTGATTTGATACACTAAAAGGAGATTAGTTGACAGTGAATGTACACTTAAAACTTTTGAAAAAATCCCTCCTTTGATTTCAACAGACCTTCTCCCTTTAACCAATATTGGGGTATCATCACCTAAGTTAACTAAAGATATTATGGATGGCTCTAATGATGTGAATGCAACCTAAGAAGAATCCATATGATGAGTAGCACTAGAATCAATGATCCATGATAGAGATGAAGATGAAGATGACGTAACAACTAGATCTTTCCCTTTTCATTTCTCTTTGTCCTTGTTATTATCCTGAGTTGATGTGGATGCCTTGATAGAATCAAGTAGACCAATGTTATTCTTTTTGAGAATATTTGAGAGACTTTAAATTTGATTCTTCATGCATTTATGTTCATCATGCCCTATTTTTTTTACAAAAGGCACATATTATCCTCTCTGTAATGTGCTTACTTTGATGAGAAGATTTATCGTTTTTGATATCATCAATTTTATCTACTTTCTTACTATCCTTGTCCTTTTTAGTGTTTTTCTTCCCATTTGAAGTTTGTGACTTGTCATTCCCTACAATTAGAACTTGAGGCTTCATAGACTTCAAAGAACCCATCTGAATTAGTTTCTCCTAGTCCCTTGTGAGATCAGAAATGAATTTATCTAGAGTGGGTATTTTCCATGATGCTCCAAGAGCACTTTTAGTAGAATAGAAAGTTGATACAAACATAGATAATTCTAAACCTAATTTGGAAAGTACTGAAAGGATTAATTGATCCTCTTTCTTGTCAATTCGACAATCTTTTAACTATAACTTTAAAGATTTAAACTTTGTGAAGACATCTTCTAAAGTTGAGTAATTTCTTGGACTAAGAAATAAGAGCTGATTTTCCACTTCATGACTTTTGAGTTCATCAAATTTTCCAAATAGTTTTTCTAAAGTATCCCACACTTCATTAGGTGTAGTTAGGTTTTTGACATGAAACAATAATTCTGGAGATAGATTTAAACATAGAAAGCTAAATGCTTGATCACATTTGTTGAAAAACTTTTCTTTCTCTTTAGTTGCATTAGGTTCTTTTTCTATTCCCATAGTTATCCTATATAGGCCCTTATTTTTTAGCACAAGACCAACTTTGAGCTTCCAATCTTGATAATTGAAAGGTGTTAGTGGAGGAATAGGAACTGTAGACTCCATGATGCCTTTTAGTCACGCAGATAGTAGATGCATAAAACTTGAAAGAAAGAAAATAGACAAAGTGAAAGTGAGATGTGACAAAGGTAACACTCTCACAAAAAATGCTTCCCTAAGAAGTGTACAATATGAACACACAGATTTCCCCCTTGATTATTTGTAGTTTTCCCCCCAGATTGTTCAATTTAAAGAAGTGTTTTTGTCACTCTAAACTAACATGCACGGGCACTTTATAGTAGTAGTGTGTTGACATGCTAGAATGATAGAGAATGAAAAAGTAGGCACTTTTGCCTTTTGAATGACTCAATTATGAGATCGTTCACAAAAGTTATGGCCTTCACAATTTTTGTATATGCAAAAAAAAAACACTTTCAAATAAAATTTTCAATGTGCTTGAAAATCAAAATTTTGCAAACTAGTATTGGAGAGTAAAAACAACTTTTGTGCCCCTCCCCCTTTTTATTTTTCCTCCTTGCTAATGTCACCCCCCCAGTTTCTTATGTCAGATGAATAGTGACACAGCCCACTCCATATAATTTGACGGCCGAAGACTAAAATATATAGTTGAAAAATAACTATTTGAGCGCCTATTTCAAGGGAGAAATGTGGGTGACTTCACTGTGAAAGGGACCGCTTTTGTGGCAGGTCCATTTGTGGGTGAAACTGAAGGCAATGAGGGCATCAATCACTACAGATAGGACATCAAATACCGCCACACTAGATCACTCTGCAATATGGCTGAAATGCCCCTGAAAGAGGCGACGAGACCTATAGAAGTGTGGCTTACCATGCCATGAAAATGGGGTGATTGGTAGAGTGGGTCATCCATTGATAGGTGGAGGGTAACAACCTTCTTCAAATGTCATTTGGTGTAGCAATAGGCTGATCTTGACCTCTGTGGAATTGAGGTTCAAAAACCAGATGAACAAGCCTCTATGTGAGGCTTGATAAAAACTAGATAAAAAATGCCTCTGTGTGAGGCTTCCTGGCAATGATTTGAGCTCACTATGGTGAGGGCTGATGAACTCTACAATGATGATTTATAACTTGAATAAAAATGTTTCAAATATGCTTTGAAAACCAATTTATACCTCCTCGAATTGCAGTGATAGAAGGCTGGATTGAGCCTAGTATGTAAAAGAGGTTGCAAAGATTCACCAATGGAGATGTTTCTCAATGAGTAGCTGATTTGATGCTATTTGTCATATCCCTTAATAGTTCAAGGATTTCCAATTAAAGATTGGAAAAGAAAATTATTTTCTATCTCCTCTCCTCTAGATTATTTTTATAACTTAGTCAAATTTCATGCTTATAGAAAAAGACAAAATTTGAATAAGACAAATTGTTATGACTTGGCACTAAAAACAAATAATAATAATAAAAGGAATTAAGGAAAGATCCATGAAGGTTCGAATAACTCTTTCCATCGATCACCTTAAATAAGTATCATTAATTATAATTGGGTTTCATGAATAGACATCAAGTTTCATTCGTTGCCTTTCATTTGCCAAATCTTTGTATAAAGGAACACAAGAAGCATTCGAAGTGGGCAGAAATAAGATATAGAAAATCGTTCCAAGGACAGTACAAATAGCAGAGTTATTAAGTTTATACTTCAGTGATAGTAGATACAAAAGATTTCATTATCAGTATTTACAAAGCTTATATCAAGACTACAAACTGGATTTGCACAGCAAGTAAGTCTCTTATCATTTTCTAATTATTGCTGATCTCTCATCATCACCATACAGGTACGGACAACGTAGTACCCTTTGTTTCTATCATTATCATATATAAACTTCTATGATAGTAATCAAACTTGCAAGAAGCTTTCATTTACATATGCATCTCTGTTATTAATCATAATTATATGCCATTTTCATTCACATAGGATATGTAGACTGTTATGTAGAATAATCATGCATCCAATATGCAATATTTCATGAAGTATTTCTATAATCAATAATGCATAATAAAAATGTAATTTTCCAACATCATATGAGAGATAGGAGGATAAATACCAAGAGGCCACATGGGTAAAATTATGGCTTTGTCACATGAGGTATAAGGTACCCATGATGCAAAGGTCCATCATCACATAGAGGCCTTGTCACATGAGGTATAAGGTACCCATAGTGCAAGGATAGTGATGTATTAGGCCTTGGCCACTTGATGTAAGGCATCATAAGAGTACCAAGGAGTCTCAAGAGGCCTTGACTCTAAGGTATTAAGGATACCATAATGAGTCTAAGGATAGAGACAATAGAGCCCCATAGTGGATAACGGTACTCACATCTGATCTCCCATAGGATGTTAGTAAATGACATTTAAATTAGTAGATTTGCACATTTGTATTGATGAAGATCATACATCATATGAAATGTCATGATAAGATATGCAAGGCATATTGAAGTTGATCATGAAAGTAACATATGAACTGTTAATGATATGTAAGGCATATTGAATAAGATTAACTTGTGAAATGAGAATGAAAGATATTGTGCATTAGAAGCAATCATAGAGATTAGCAATTATGATAGGCACTCATAATAGTGATATACATGGAAAGTAGCTATGAATTCCTAATAGTGATATGCATAGGAATTGATCATAAATGAATAATAGTAATTGGCATAGTAATATATATATTAATAGAAATCAATGATGAACTGTCAAATTAATCATAGAGATGATAAAGCAATGTTTTATGTATGAATTATATATGTTGGCTTTAAATGAAAACAAACTAATGTTCCTTTGTTGCAAGTTGAAATTTGTGAACAAGGTAAGAGGAATCCTAACTTGTAAGAAGGTGACATTACAATTGGTATCAAAGCCATTAATCCTGCCTTGAGATAGTTTTATGCAAGCATGCACTAGAAGGAACTGACAACTTCTAGAAGAAGAAATGAACAATGAAATGAGGGCATTCATGGAAGCCACCACCAAGGCCATGATGGAACAAAATGAAAGAATCACCAAGGCCATGATGGACCAAGGTGAAAAGACTACTCAAATGTTCCTAGAGGCACTTCAAAAAGTGGGTAACACCACGAATCAGCCAAACTCTACAAATGCAAGAGACATAGGATCCAATCATGTAGAGGATAGCCCAACTTCATCAAATCCAAGGATTCCTATGCCATATTTCCTTCTAGAAGAAGAAAAATCAAGAGCTGATGAACCTATTACAAATGCATTAAGCATGGATGATATTGCAAGGGCTTATGCAAGCCTAGAACTTGAGGTAAGGAGAGTGGTATCATTTAATGATTATAGCAATACTAGATAGAATGAAATGGTAAGGAGGGAAAGAAGACCTCCTAACAAGGACTTAAAACATAAGACCAATAAAGTAAACCTCCCTAATTTTGATGGGAAAAATAAAATCACACCACATGCATGGCTCCAAAAGCTAAATGACTACTTCTCACTTAGCCCTATGATGGAAAAGGATGCACTCCAATTTGTCATCTTACATTTGGAAGGCTTAGCATATGAATGGTGGCATAATGGGAAACTCACCCAAGGTCACGACTCTATCACATCTTATGCGGAGTTTTCTAAGAAGTTCATTAAGAAATTTGAGAGATGACACCTGCAACAAGACTTCAAGGATTTAACCCAAGTAAGGTAGCAGGGAACCGTAGATGAATATATCAATGAATTTGAGAAGGTTGCCATACATGTTACCAAAATTAAAAATGAAATACTCACATTCCTATTCATAGAAGGTTTGGATGAAAAACTAAGGGGCTTAGTAGGAGTGCTCAAACCCACCTCCTTAGATGATGCCATTGAAATGGTCCTTCACCTAGAAAAAAGTAAAACTTATCATTCATCTCCAAAACCCTTCTGTAAGGAAAACAAATATGACAAATCCTACTACTGTAAAGATGACAAGAGAGATAGAAAGAATTGTTTTTCATGTGGAGCCCCATGGTCACATGACCACAAATGTCTAGAACGGCAAGATTTGAAAGAGAAAGGTTTGTGTTTTAGATGTAAAGACAAATGGGAACCAGGTCATAGATGTGGGCAAATTCGTACCATAGAAGCAATAACCCATGAGGAGAAAGAGGAAAATCCTCCAAAGGAAAGGAAATGTGAACCCAAGGAAAAAGTCATCCTAGCTTCCATGTCTAAGGTATCTAAACATCATCCTTTTAAACTTAGGTGCAAGTTGAAAGGAAACAAACTAGCAGCCTTAGTGGATAGTGGGGCCACTCATAATTTTATAGATGAGTCCCTAGCAAAAAGACTTAAACTAGGTCCACAAGATTTTTAGGGATTTACAATTTCACTAACTGATGACTCTACAAGGGAATGTTCAAAAATCATACCTCAACTAGAAATGACCATAGCAAAACATCAAGTTAAGGAAGATTTCTATGTGGTCAATTTGGGGGACACGGATATTGTCCTAGGGATTCCATGTATACACTCTCTAGGGCAAGTCACTATTGATTTTCCAAAATTAGAAATCCATTTTGAGGACCAAGGAAACAAAGTCATCCTACATGGACTTTCCAATAGGTCACCCCGGGTAGTATCATCCAAAAGAATAGCAAAAATTTGCCGACACAACCAAGTAGAGTGGGTAGCTAAATGTATGATTCCAGACAAGTCAACTAAAGAGGGGCAAGTCATCCACATAGATATTCAACCCATCCTACAAAAACATAAGAAAGTATTTGAAGACATTCCACCAGGATTGCCTCCCAAGAGAGGATTCAAACATGTCATAGAAATGGAAAGAGGGGCAAAACCAGTTATTACCACCCCATATAGACACCCTCTCAAGTTTAAGGAAGAAATAGAGAAGACCATAAATGAACTCCTAGAAATGGGTCATATACAACCTAGTTCTAGCCCATTCTCATCCTTCGTAGTATTAGTCAAAAAGAAAGATAGACCTTGTAAAATACCCTTCTAGAAATGACTGAAATTTTTTGCAAATTTAGATAAGATTTCTTGCACACTTCAATTAAATAACTTCACCAAATGAACAAGGAACTGTAGTCCATCAAACTCACATCAACTTTACACATATGAAACTGACAAATAAATGAAACAAGAAATGTCTAGTTGCTGGAATTTATTTCAGTCCATGTCTGATTTTATATCAGACTTAATTACAAATCAATTTGAAGTCCAAATACATCAAACTTTGCATACAAATATAGCCCAAAGCCTCTAGAATGTTGATGGCTATCAAATGGATACAAAACACTCTTGCAAGAGCTTCAATAAAATTCTGATGAAAACTTTCTGTATGCTGATTTGACTGCTGAGAGTGTACTTTTTATCCAGCCAAGGGTTTACAATGAAATATCATGAAATAACCCTTCCAAATGCATTCTATGAATGTATAGGAATGTCTTCTATTAAGTACAACTCTTCAATCTTCAAACCCTTGATCAAATTCACCTAAAAAGCCCTGAAATTCCAATGTAAAGTCACTGTTATAAAAATCAGACCCTGCTGTTACAAAATCAAACCCTGTAAAATATGAAAATACCATCCAGAATGTATTCCAAATTCACTAAACTACCTTGGTAGTCAATCCTCTACACCAAGAGCTTCAAATAGATATCAATGTCACTTCCAAACTCTTTAAATAACCTACAAATGTAATCCAATGATGAAATCTATATGACAACATCTCACAAATGGTTATGGGATCATCACCACAACATTCAAGGGAACATCTCCTTGAAAAATAACTAGAAAATCAGAATTTTCAGTCATAAACAATAATAAAGAAAACATACCATAGCATCATTAGTTGCAAAATGAAGCTCAAGTCATCTATTTAAACTCCTCAAGCTTTGATGTCCATCCTCTTGGCAATTTTGGAATGCATTTTGAAATCCATCAATAGAAATTAAGGAAATGGAACAATATTGAATGATCTTCACTTGAAATGCTTTCATTTAAAACAATCGTCAATTATTTAAGATGAATTTTTCTCCTCCTCTATGGATCGATCCTCCTTGAGCTTGGCCTTTGACACTTGCATTGAATTTTGAGATTGCAATCATTTAAAATCTTCCTCTTTGCTTGGGTGATCAGCTACATGCATTTAATTTTGTGTTTGAAATGCATTTAAAATCTTTCTAACCTCCAACTAGTACTTGCAATGATTGGGTGATTGTATTAAATGATGCCAATTTGCATTTAAAAACCTCCAAACTACCCAATCGAACCTCTTAATGCTAGTGCAAATGCATTTGATGAAGGAGCTAGCATTTAAAATCATCTCCCTTCTTGGATGACCAGTAACAATCATTTAATTTTATTTTTGTTTTGCATTTAAAATAGATCCTTCCTTAACCACCGCCACTTCATACAATAATGCTAGAATTTAATATATCAAACAATATAATTTAAATGCTTTTTACCTCACATAACTGCTCCATGCATCATTGCTGCCATTCCTTGCAAGGGTATCATTGCATTTAAAATTGCTATGAAACAAATTAAATAATTTCAACTTCTTGATCGCTCCCCTTTAGGCTTTGGATACCACACACTTGCAATTTTAAATGTCTTCTACTTGGTGAATGAGCTTTGCATTCCTCAATGCAAATCAAACCCTCTTCAGCATAGTCATTGGCTCTATAAACAAAATTCATATGAAATAACATTGAATATTCTTCATGCATAGATCCATGTGGCTTGATATTAAATTTGAATTGGGCCCATTTTGACTTGTCAAAACTCTTTCATAAATAGGTCCTACCTCGAGCTATCCATAATTACACATCTCCATACAAAATAGATTAGAGAAAATGTAATTAAAGATTTCATTTTCCTTCCTTATTTATCAAATTCAAAATCAAATTCAAATGAATGAAAATACAATCTTAATATTGCATTTTCCATGTAGCTCAAATACACACTTAGCTCATAATTTGAGACATTACAGAACTCTGTGAATGTGTGTGGACTATAGAGCATTGAATAAACAAGCCATAAAAAATTGGTACCCCATACCTAGGGTAGATGAACTAATTGATGAACTTCATGGAGCCAAATATTTCTAAAAAATAGACCTTAGGTCGGGATACCACCAAATCCGAATGAGGGAGGAAGATATACCCAGAATTGCTTTCTGATGTTTTATGGTCACTTTGAGTTTTTAGTTCTACCATTTGAACTAACCAATGCCCCAGCAACTTTCCAATCATGTATGAACCATACTTTCTGAAAGAAACTAAGGAAATTCCTCCTAATCTTCTTTGATGACATATTAATCTATAGTAAAACTTGGGAGGAACACTTGAAACATATTGATGAAGTCTTATCTATATTGGAGCAAGACTCTCTTTATGCCAAGGCATTTAAATGCGAGTTTGGGATGGAAGAAATACTTTGCTTGGGGAACAAAATTAGTGCCAAGGGAGTCAAAGTTGATGAGGAAAAAATCAAAACCATAAAGGAATGGCCTAGACCCAAGACTCTAACACAATTAAGAGGATTTCTAGGCCTATGCGGCTATTACCAAAGATTTGTAAGACACTTCTCCAAGATTGCATCACCCTTATCTGACCTTACAGAGAAAGGACTATTCCAATGGAATGATGCTGCTAAAAAATGGTATGAAGGTATAAAGGTTTCAATTTAATTTTCTTTTCTTTTCTCCAGAATGAAATCTAATTTGTGGGTTTTTACTCAGTGCTGATTTATAAAAATTAAATGTCGTTAAATAATATTTTTTCTTTGTTATCTCTGAGATGTCTCTAGCTCAGCTATTGCAACCTTGTTGCCTAGTTAGTCTGGGTGAGCCGAAACTAATCCAATCAGTCCAGGCGAGCCGTACCTAATCCTCTGCGCTACACATATCCTAACAGCGGACCCACACTATGTGCGGCTGGGTGAGTCAGGGTTTGGACCTGTGTCCATCATTTATTTTATTCATACATTTCATTACACTTTAAATTTGTTTTTTGTACATTGCAATTTAATTTAATGGTTTTTAATCATCACTGTATTATTAAAAGAGTTTGGCTGATCGTGGTCTGCAGGTAGGAAAACTGCCTCCATGGTGACTTGGTCAATAGCTTTATTCACTAAGAAATCTGCCACCTTATTGCCTTCTCTTAGAGTGTGAGAGATCAAATAATTGTCGTCCCTACTGTTTCTTTTTTTCCCAAGTGCTGTTCATTATGGCTCACTACTCCTTCATTTTCTATCATTTTATCATTTTACAACCAATTCATTATCACTCACCCCTATGCCATTTCAACTTTGAACTCCGAATGTTTATGTTATTTTAGTCCATGGCTTTGTTAACTGTCTACAATGATGTTAAAGCCCCAGTGAGACTCGTAAGTTGGAAATGGTTACTGAAGATGATGCGATGTGTGCACAAGCCGCTGTTCGGTTTTTTAATAATTGTTGTTATCTTTGTTTGGTTGGTATATTGGGTTTGGTTATGGGAGATTTTTGTACGGTGCGGTACACGTTTTACTGCATATTGGTTATAGGTTTCAATTTTTGTTTGGATGTATCACTCAAAAATATTTTCTCTATGTTTTTTTGTTTGTTTGTTTGTTTGTAAGTTTTCAATAATGTTCAGTCATCATAATGTTGTTTGATTAATCTAGAGTTAGGTTATGTTTCACTTTAACATAGACTGTTGTAAGACTTAACTACATACTTAAGATTTGTAAATGTGGGTCACACTTGAAATTGTCTAACCGATGTTGATTTGACTATATTTTAACATTTTTAAATACACTTGAATGTTTCCCTTATGGTTACCCTGTTGTGTATATGTGCTTGTGTTCTTTATGGATGGGGGTTAGCTTCCTTTTCACCAAGATGTAAATATTTTTAGGGGATGATTGTGTAGTGAGATATGCTGGTGCTTTTTTATTGGTTTTCTGGAGTGTTATTATGTTTCTTTGGGATTCATTGAGGTAGTACCTAGAGCCTAAATTTGAACAATGTATTTTAAAAATAAAATAATCTTTGAACAACCAAAAATTTCAGGTAGGGCAGAAGGCCAAGAACAAAAAGCATTAGGAATTATTGAATGAAACAAATCTACAAAATGAAAAATTACATGAATGAGGGAGCAGTAGAAGCAGAATCATCTCGCAACTCACTAGCACCATGTGCAAAGTGGCACTTATCACCAAATGTGCATGAACCATTGGTAAAATGTTCACAAAGCCTAGTTTTGAGATTTTGCTGACCATTTCCAAATCGTTTACTCAAATTTGATTCAATTTTTATAATCAACTCGCTAACCTTGGCTGTGGCTTGATTAATCTCCTACAAATGTGACAAATGAAGGAATATATAGAAAGATAACAAATAAGATAAAAAAGAAGGAAAGAATGACAATATTGCCTTGTTAGAATGTTCATAAGCTCATGAACTCATCAATTATCTCACAAGTATATAAAAATCAAAGCAAAAACCAATGAGTTCAATGGTTCACAAACTCGTGGAAATGCTGATGACCAAGTTCAACAAACCCCAAAAACTCTTACAAGATATTTTTTAATGCCTCTAATGTGTTTCTGAAGTGTTCCTTCATGGGATCTATTATTTGAAATGCTTTCACTCTATCAATGCACAAGGAAAATGAATTGCAAGTAAGTGATAATTCAATGGTGGTTGGTAAGGATGGTACAAGGGTAGGTGGGGTGAATTTCTTACCCAAGCTGTAACCATTATGGTAGTGCTCAAGGATGCCAATTTGCAGATAAGTGTCCTTTTGCCCATGGAGAAAAGAAATTGTACTTCTGAATGAGGTACCAACTCTTGGGATAGGTACTACTACAAATTTTGGTGCTGGCTCAAAGGCAAACCCAGGCTACAAGACATGCCTTTGTAACCATTATAGCAGTTCTAAAGGATGCAAATATCGAGGTAAGTGCCATTTCGCCCATGGGGAAAAGGAGCTGAGAAAAGAAAGTGTGCTTCCAAAGGGACCATTACTTCCTATGTTGGGTACTGCTTTAGCAAATTTTGGTGCTTCATCGAAAGAAAACATTATTATTCTTGCTTCTTATACTGGTGGCATAATTGGGAAAGATGGTGTAAACTCAATAGTTTTCAAATCTAGATCAGACTCATCTTTTATTGTCAACTTCACACCAGTTACATGGTAAATGTGATTTGGATTAGACTCATCTTTTATTGTCAACTTCACACTAGTTACCTGGTAAATGTGCTTTCAGTTTACACCATCTTTCCCAATTATGCCACCAACATACGAAGCAGGAATAATAATGTTTGCTTTCGATGAAGCGCCAAAATTTGCTGCAGTAGTACCCAACCTAGGAAGTAATGCCCCCTTGGAAGCACACTTTCTTTTCTCAGCTCTTTTTCTCCATGGGAAAAAATGGCACTTATCTCCATATTTGCATCCTTCAGAACAGCTATAATGGTTACAAAGGTGTGTCTTGTAGCCTAGGTTTGCTTTTGAGCCAGCACCAAACTTTGTAGTAGTACCCATCCCAAGAGATGGTACCTCATTTGGAAGCACATTTTATATTCTCAATTCCTTTTCCCCATGGGCAAAATGACACTTATCTACAAACTGGCTTCCTTCAACAATACCATAATGGTTACAACTTGGGTGAGAAATCCATCCTACCCTTGTACCATCCTTACCGAACTACATTAAAATCTCACCTACATGCAATTCATTTTCCTTGTGCATTGATAGAATGTAAGCATTTCAAATAATAGATCC
Organism: Cunninghamia lanceolata; assembly: GCA_027924645.1. Classification (NCBI taxonomy): domain Eukaryota; kingdom Viridiplantae; phylum Streptophyta; class Pinopsida; order Cupressales; family Cupressaceae; genus Cunninghamia; species Cunninghamia lanceolata. Next base: position 8,146,052 of record BSBN01000937.1, on the reverse strand, counting down.
CATGAAGCAACACTTCATAAACACATTACAGGCATTAAAAAATACCTTGTAAGAGTTTTTGGGGTTTGTTGAACTTGGTCATCAGCATTTGGATGAGTTCATGAACCATTAAACTCATTAACGCCCTTCACTATTTGGTTTTTCCTTTATTTTTTATATACTTGTCATAAAATTGGGGAGTTCATGAACTTATGAACTTGCTAAAAAGACAATATTGTCATTATTTCCTTCTTTTTGTATCTTCTTTGTTGTCTTTCTATATATATTCCTTCATTTGTTGCATTTTCAGGAGATTAATCAAGCCACGGCCAAGGTTCGTGAGTTAATTATAAAAATTGAATCAAATTTGAGTAAACAATCTAGAAATAGTCAACAAAATCTCAAAAATAGGCTTTGTGAACATTTTGCGAAGGGTTAATGTACATTTGGTGATAAGTCCCACTTTGCACATGGTGCTAGTGAGTTGTGGGATGATTCTGCTTTTGTTTCTCCCTCATTCATGTAACTTTTCATTTTGTATATTTGTTTCTTTGAATAATTCCTAATGAGCTTTGTTCTAGGACCTTTGCCCTACCTGAAATTTTTGGTTGTTCAATCAAAGATTTTATTTAAAATTATATGTTCATAAGAATTTTAGTTCTACATTCAGAAGCTTTCATGTAAACTTTGCAATTACAGATGTAGTAGATTCTACTGTTTAAGAGTGTGGCATTTTAAATTATTAATGATAGTTTTTGGTCTCACATTTGATTGTGTGTCTATTATAATGCAATACATCTAGATGCCCACATGGCGGGGATTGCCATTACCTTCATTATGTTCTTGGTGGAGTAACTGTTGTATCTCAATTGCCAAAACTAGCAAACACATTAGGACTTTCCATAGAAGCAATAGGGTTTACCTCTAGTCTTTCACTGTCAGATAAGTTAGGTCCTAGTGAAGTTTACAAGACACGTCTTTTTAACCATTATGGTAGTGTTGAAGGATGCCAATTTGCATATAAGTGCCTTTTTGCCCATGGAGAAATGGAATTGAGAAAAGAAAATATGCTTCCAAATGACGTACCACCTTCTAGGATGGGTACCATTACAAATTTTGGTGCTGGCTCAAAAGAAAACCCAAGCTAGACAAGCTAGACAAGACATGCCTTTGTAAACATTATAGTAGTTCTGGAGGATGCAAATATGGAGATAAGTATCATGAAGTAGCAAAAAAAATAAAAATCAAGAATCAACAAAAATCACAGGTATGAATTTCATGATTTATTGGAATATTCATTGCTAAAATATTATAAAAAAAAATCTATCCTTCAACATTAAAAAATTAAAATTAAAATTGAAAAAAAAACAATAAACCTAAAAATATGGATATAGCCATAAAATCTACAAAAATTCATTGCTAAAATATATATATAGCCATAAAATATAAACCTACAAAAATTCTTTGCTAAAATAATTATATATATATAAATGGTGCCAATAAGCTTGATTAGCCACAAGCTTGGCTTTCCTTGCTTTTTCTAGCCACATATCACACATTTCTTGTGTCTTTTTCACCTCTTCATAAGTCTGATATACAAAATCAGATTGTGTAGTCCCTGTTTTTCAACAAAATCACCATTTCCAACACTCCAATTTTGTATGCCATCATTAGTAGACCATGAATAACTATCCTCCAAAGGTTTTAGCATGTCAAATTCATGAAAATGCAAAGCTATAGGTCTGCTGTCCTCAAACCAATCAGAAATGATGTCATACCAATCCACATCAAAAATCAAATGCTTACCATAACATGCCGGTTCCATACTCTTTTGTTCACATGCATCATATACATCTTCATGAAATAGATCATGGCCTATAGCAATCATGGATTTTTCTGTCATTTGATGAGGTAAAGTGTACTTGAGAGCTTTCAAAACAATTTGTTTCCCATCATGTAGGAAACTCAACTCCATAGATTGTAAATCTTGAGTGATCCTTTGTAGTGAGTGTAGCCATTGCATACCAAGTACAATCTCATTGTCCTTCAAATCAAGAACATATAAATCATCACAAAGAATATACTCACCAAATATAACACTAAGCTTGCTCACCTTTTTCTTACAATGAATAGTGAGTCCTCCCGCTATAGACACATTAAAGCCCTCAAAGCTATCACAAAGCAATCCTCTTTTGTTGACCAAACCCTCATCAATGAAGTTATGTGAAGCTCCACTATCAAAAAGTGCCAATACTTTTCAACCAAACAAAGTACCTTCAAAAATGAATGGGTTGTACCTTGAAGCTCCTGAAAGATATGCAATTCTAGAACTTTTGTTAGTATCACTTATAAGTTCTAGTGTTGGCTGTCCATCATCATCATCATCATCATCAAATACCTCGATATAGTGCAACTTGCCTTTCCCAAGGCACCTATGACCAATCTCCCAAGGTTACTTGCAATCAAAGCATAGCTTCTTCCTTCTCAACTCATCTCTTTCTTCATAATTCAACTTTGATGTAGTACCTTTGTCATTTCTTTTGGGAGTGGGCTGCTCTTGGAATTATTGACTTGCATGTTCATCTTTGAAGTTTTTCTTTTGTGGTGTGTATGTAGGAATGATATCCAAATCAAGTGCAAGATCAATGGCCTCATCAAGTGTACTTGGCCTATGAACCTTGACCAATCCTTTGATCCTATCATTCAACCCTTCCACAAACAACATTGTGATTCTTCTATCTGACATATCAGGAACCATAACCGTGATCTTTTGAAATTCATTCACATAGGCATCAACTCTACCTATTTGTTTCAATTGTGCAAGCTCATGGTAGTAGACCTCTATATCCTTGCGATCAAACCTGTTAATGAGTTTTTGAACAAACTCATCATATGAAGTAATCTTGTTTTGATGTTGTGCAACCAATCCATGATGCCACCACTCATATGCAAGACCCTCCAAATGCATAGTAGCAAAATGTATAGCCTTTTCTTCACTCATGAGTTTGAGTGTAAGAAAGGTATCCAATTTATTCACCCATGCCCTAGCACTTAGCTTGCCACTACCATCAAAACTAGGAAGAGGAATTTTGTTCAATGCATCCTTGTATTCTTTTGGTTGTGTAGGTTGTGCTCTTCTTTGCCTTGGCCGATTCACTCTTCCCTTTTGTTCTTCTCTTTTTTGACTCATGTAGTTATTGAAATTGATTCTATTCCTTACATGTTCAGGAAGTGAATCATACTTGTCAACCAAAGATATGACATTCTCCCCAAATGGAACCTCTTCTTCTTCAACCTGTGGCTGCTCTTCTTCTTCTTCATCTTCCCTAGGAAGGAAATTAGGTTGCATAGGTCTCTCAATTGTTGGTGTTCTTGTCCTTCTAACATGTGTTGGTGATCTTCCAGCTATACTAGCTGCATCTTGATTGTTTTCATTACCAGCATTGTTAATTCTATTACCCATCATAGCTTGTAACATCCTTTCTATATTTGCATTTGTTTGCCTTTGTTGATCAGTTGCCTCTCACTGTTGGGCTGCCATTTCACGTTGTTGAGCTGCCATGTCATGCTGATTATTAACCATATCTCTTAACATGTTATCAATGTCTTCTTGTGGAGTATATTGGCTTCTATCTTCCATTGTACCTATTCTTCTTCTATAATGATAAGGCAAAGGATCAATGTTGAAGCTCATAACCCATAGGCTGGCAGGATCCAAGCTTTGATACCACTGTAAAATACCCTTCTAGAAATGACTGAAATTTTTTGCAAATTTAGATAAGATTTCTTGCACACTTCAATTAAATAACTTCACCAAATGAACAAGGAACTATAGCCCATCAAACTCACATCAACTTTGCATATATGAAACTAACAAATAAATGAAACAAGAAATGTCTAGTTGCTGGAATTTATTTCAGTCCATGTCTGATTTTATATCAGACTTAATTACAAATCAATTTGAAGTCCAAATACATCAAACTTTGCATACATATATAGCCCAAAGCCTCTAGAATGTTGATGGCTATCAAATGGATACAAAACACTCTTGCAAGAGCTTCAATAAAATTTCGATGAAAACTTTCTGTATGCTGATCTGACTGCTGAGAGTGTACTTTTTATCCAGCCAAGAGTTTACAATGAAATATCATGAAATAACCCTTCCAAATGCATTCTATGAACGTATAGGAATGTCTTCTATTAAGTACAACTCTTCAATCTTCAAACCCTTGATCAAATTCACCTTAAAAGCCCTGAAATTCCAATGTAAAGTCGCTGTTATAAAAATCAGACCCTGCTGTTACAAAATCAGACCCTGCAAAATATGAAAATACCATCCAGAATGTATTCCAAATTCACTAAACTACCTTGGTAGTCAATCCTCTACACCAAGAGCTTCAAATAGATATCAATGTCACTTCCAAACTCTTCAAATAACCTGCAAATGTAATCCAATGATGAAATCTGTATGACAACATCTCACAAATGGTTATGGGATCATCACCACAACATTCAAGGGAATATCTCCTTGAAAAATAACTAGAAAATTGGAATTTTCAGTCATAAACAATAATAAAGAAAACATACCATAGCATCATTAGTTGCAAAATGAAGCTCAAGTCATCTATTTAAACTCCTCAAGCTTTGATGTCCATCCTCTTGGCAATTTTGGAATGCATTTTGAAATCCATCAATAGAAATTAAGGAAATGGAACAATATTGAATGATCTTCACTTGAAATGCTTTCATTTAAAATAATCTTAAATTATTTTAAATGAATTTTGCTCCTCCTATATGGATTGATCCTTCTTGAGCTTGGCCTTTGACACTTGCATTGAATTTTGAGATTGCAATCATTTAAAATCTTCCTCTTTGCTTGGGCGATCAGCTACATGCATTTAATTTTGTGTTTGAAATGCATTTAAAATCTTTCTAACCTCCAACTAGTACTTGCAATGATTGGGCGATTACATTAAATGATGCCAATTTGCATTTAAAAACCTCCAAACTACCCAATCGAACCTCTTAATGCTAGTGCGAATGCATTTGATAAAGGAGCTAGCATTTAAAATCATCTCCCTTCTTGGACGGCCAGCAACAATCATTTAATTTTGTTTTTGTTTTGTATTTAAAATAGATCCTTCCTTAACTGTCGCCACGTCATACAAGAATGCTAGCATTTAATATATCAAACAATATAATTTAAATGCTTTTTACCTCACATAACCGCTCCATGCATGATCGCCGCCATTCCTTGCAAGGGTATCATTGCATTTAAAATTGCTATGAAACAAATTAAATAATTTCAACTTCTTGATCGCTCCCCTTTAGGCTTTGGATACCACACACTTGCAATTTTAAATGTCTTCTACTTGGTGAATGAGCTTTGCATTCCTTAATGCAAATTGAACCCTCTTTAGCATAGTCGTTGGCTCTATAAACAAAACTCATATGAAATAACATTGAATATTCTTCATGCATAGATCCATGTGGCTTGATATTAAATTTGAATTGGGCCCATTTTGACTTGTCAAAACTCTTTCATAAATAGGTCCTACCTTGAGCTATCCATAATTACACATTTCCATACAAAATAGATTAGAGAAAATGTAATTAAAGATTTCATTTTCCTTCCTTATTTATCAAATTTAAATTCAAATTCAAATGAATGAAAATACAATCTTAATATTGCATTTTCCATGTAGCTCAAATACACACTTAGCTCATAATTTGGGACATTACAGAACTCTGTGAATGTGTGTGGATTATAGAGCATTGAATAAACAAGCCATAAAAAACTGGTACCCCATACCTAGGGTAGATGAACTAATTGATGAACTTCATGGAGCCAAATATTTCTCAAAAATAGACCTTAGGTCGGGATACCACCAAATCCAAATAAGGGAGGAAGATATACCCAAAATTGCTTTCTAATGTCATTATGGTCACTTTGAGTTTTTAGTTCTACCATTCGAACTAACCAATGCCCCAGCAACTTTCCAATCATGTATGAACCATACTTTCTGAAAGAAACTAAGGAAATTCCTCCTAATCTTCTTTGATGACATATTAATCTATAGTAAAACTTGGGAGGAACACTTGAAACATATTGATGAAGTCTTATCTATACTGGAGCAAGACTCTCTTTATGCCAAGGCATTTAAATGCGAGTTTGGGATGGAAGAAATACTTTACTTGGGGCACAAAATTAGTGCCAAGGGAGTCAAAGTTGATGAGGAAAAAATCAAAACCATAAAGGAATGGCCTAGACCCAAGACTCTAACACACTTAAGAGGATTTCTAGGCCTATGCGGCTATTACCAAAGATTTGTAAGACACTTCTCCAAGATTGCATCACCCTTATCTGACCTTACAGAGAAAGGACTATTTCAATGGAATGATGCTGCTGAAAAATGTTTTGAAGAATTGAAAAGAGTTATGAGCTCTTGTCTTGTGTCAACTATTCCTGACTTCTCCTCACCTTTTGAATTGGAATGTGATACCTCGGGTGAAGGCATTGGCGCTGTCTTGATGCAAAATAGACACCCCATAGCATTTGAAAGTCACAAGTTGATGGCCACCAAAAGATTGTATTCAACCTATGATAAAGAGATGTTGGACATCATGCATGTCTTGGCCAAATTTTGCCAATATCTAGTATGTGGGAAATTTGCCATCAGAACAGATCACAATAGTTTGCAACACTTCCTTAATCAGCGAGATCTAAATGATAGGCAGCAAAAAATAGGTAAAAAAACTTCAAGCATATAATTTTGATATCAGTTACATGAAGGGAAAGAATAATGTGGTAGCAAATGCACTATCGAGGAGGCCACACTTATGTATCATATCATGCATATCTCCTGATTGGAAGGGCTTGATCACTGCAGAATATGTTAAGGATCCCTTCAAAAATAACATAATGGAGAGACACATGGAAGATGAAAACTATGTAATCAAAGAGGATCTAATCCTATATAAAGATCAAATATTTTTAGCCACAGGATCCAAGATGAAGAATCAAATCATCCAAGAGTTCCATGATAGACCTCTAGCAGGACACCAAGGCTATTACAAAACCTATAAACAAATTCGAGAGAAATTTGCATGGAAATGTCTAAAGAAATATGTGCTCCAATATACCCAAGAATGTCTCACTTGCCAAAAGAATAAAATAGAGTGTACATATCCTGTTGGTTTATTACAACCCTTACCTATACTAGAACAAAAATGGAATAGCATCACTATGGATTTTATCACCGGGCTCCCTAAGGTACAAGGGAAAGATTGCATTTATGTGGTCATGGATAGACTTACCAAATATGCACATTTCATGGCCATATCCTGTGATTATAAAGCACCCCAAGTAGTTGAGTTGTTCTTCAAAGAAATATTCTAACTCCATGGTTTACCACAAAACATAATTAGTGATCGAGACAGCCAATTTATGAGTCTCTTTTGGCAAGAATTGTTCAAAGCAACAGGCACCCAACTCACACCAAGCACAAGTTATCATCCACAAATGGATGGCCAAACAGAGATTGTAAACAAATGGATTGAAGGATATCTCTGAAATTATGTCACCGAGCAACAAAGGGGATGGATTAAATGGCTACACCTTGGGGAACATTGTTATAATATGACACATCATATGTCAATCAGAATGAGCCCATTTAAGGCCCTATATGGGTATGACCCCATTTCATTTGGAAATTTAATACTCCCAAAAGGTAGAAGTCCCAAGGCAAACGATTTTATCCAGTAGCATGAAGATATCATGAAGGTACTTAGAGATAATTTGCACCATGCCCAAAATCAAAAAAAGGTTTATGCCAATCAAAAACGTGTGGAAAGAACCTTTGAAGTAGGAGACATGGTGTTCTTAAGGTTACAACCTCATAAACAATCCTCATTAAAGACAAATGGTGCCGAAAAGCTTAAACCATGATTTTATAGGCCTTACAATGTAATAAGAAGAATTGGAGAAGTTGCATATGAGATCGAATTGCCCAAGAATAGTAAGATCCATAATGTATTTCATGTCTCCAGACTCAAAAAGGTGCTTGGACAAAGGATCACACCTTGTGGGGATCTACCTCCTCTTGATGATGAAGGGCAACTAATACTAGAACCTGAGGTAATTTTAGACACTAGGGAAAAAAGATTAAGAAATAGAATCATTAAAGAATATCTTATTAAATGGATGAATCTACCAAGTGATGATGCTACATGGGAAAGACTAGAAGACTTAGATTTCCTAACACACAAATTGCTTGAGGACAAGCAATCTTAAGAGGGGAGGTCTGTCATATCCCTTAATAGTTCAAGGATTTCCAATTAAAGATTAGAAAAAAAAATTATTTGCTATCTCCTTTCCTCTAGATTATTTTTATAACTTAGTCAAATTTCATGCTTATAGAAAAAGACAAAATTTGAATAAGACAAATCATTATGACTTGGCACTAAATACAAATAATATTAATAAAAGGAATTAACGCAAGCTCCATGAAGGTTCGAATAACTCTTCCATCGATCACCTTAAATAAGTACCATTAATTATAATTGGGCTCCATGAAGAGACATCAAGTTTCATTCGCTGCCTTTCATTTGCCAAATCTTTGTATAAAGGAACCCAAGAAGCATTTGAAGTGGGCAGAAATAAGATACAGAAAATTGTACCAAGGATAGTATGAATAACAGAGCTATTAAGTATATACTTTAGTGATAGAAGATACAAAAGAGTCCATTATCAATATTTACAAAGCTTATATCAAGACTACAAACTAGATTTGCATAGCAAGTAAGTCTCTTATCATTTTCTAATTATTGATGATCTCTCATCATCGCCATACAAGTATGGACAATGTAGTACCCTTTATTTCTGTCATTATCATATATAAACTTCTATGATAGTAATTAGACTTGCAAGAAGCTTTCATTTACATATGCATCTCTGTTATTAATCGGAATTATATGCCACTTTTATTCACATAGGATATGTAGACTATTATGTAGAATAATCATGCATCCAATATGCAATATTTCATGAAGTATTTCTGTAGTCAATAATGCATAATAAAAATGTAATTTACCAACCTCATATGAGAGATAGGAGGATAAATACCAAGAGGCCACATGGGTAAAATTATGGCTTTGTCACATGACGTATAAGGTACCCATGATGCAAAAGTCCATCATCACATAGAGGCCTTGTCACATGAGGTATAAGGTACCCATAGTGCAAGGATAGTGATGCATTAGGCCTTGGTCACTTGATGTAAGGCATCATAAGAGTGCCAAGGAGTCTCAAGAGGCCTTGACTCTAAGTTATTATGGATACCATAATGAGTCTAAGGATAGAGACAATAGAGTCGCACAGTGGATAATGGTACTCACCTCTGATCTCCCATAGGATGTTAGTAAATGACATAGTAGATTTACAAATTTGTATTGATGAAGATCATACATCATATGAAATGTCATGATAAGATATGCAAGGCATATTGAAGTTGATCATGAAAGTAGCATATGAATTGTTAATGGTATGCAAGGCATATTGAAGTTGATCATGAAAGTAACATATGAACTGTTAATGGTATGCAAGGCATATTGAATAAGATTAACTTGTGAAATAAGAATGAAAGATATTGTGCATTAGAAGCAATCATAAAGATTAGCAATGATCATATGCACTCATAATAGTGATACAAATGGAAAGTAGCTATGAATTCATAATAGTGATATGCATAGGAATTGATCATAAATGAATAATAGTAATTGGCATAGTAATATATATATATATTAATAGAAATCAACGATGAACTGTCAAGTTAATCATAGAGATGATAAAGCAATGTTCTATGTATGAATTATAAATGTTGGCTTTAAATGAAAACAAACTAATGTTCCTTTTTTGCAAGTTGAAATTTGTGAACAAGGTAAGAGGAATCTTGACTTGTAAGAAGGGGACATTACACTATTCCAATCACTCTGATACCATGTGTGAGTGGAAGTCCAAGATCAATGGATTAGAGATCAAACACAATTGCAATATATTGAAAATGAACTAAATTGCTTTACAACCGATGAGGTATAAATAGGTGAAGTTTGTGAAACAATACTCCATGAGAATAGGAGAGGTGGCGAAGATAGAACCAAGAGAATAGCTCAAGGTTCAACCACCCTCAAAAGTAGCGGTGATGCATTGAATAAATGCCATCCATATATGCAACCACAAATTTACCAATAAATGGTTTCAACACTTCATTCATTAAACGCATAAAAGTACTAGGAGCATTAGACAACCCAAAAGGAATAACCAGCCATTCATACAACCCATCACTAGTTTTAAAAGTAGTTTTCCACTCATCCCCTGGTCTAATTCTAATTTGGTGGTAACCACTCTTCAAATCTATTTTAGAAAAATACATAGATGCACTCAAGCAATCCATTAAATCTTCAATCCTAGGGATGGGGAATCTATATCTTATTGTGATTTTATTTATGGCCCTTGAATCAATACATATATGCCATTCTCCTCCTTTCTTTGGCACCAACACTGCAGGCACAACACATGGGCTTAGACTTTCTCTTATCAAACCTTTCTCCAAAAGTTCAGTCAGTTGCTTTCTTATCTCTTCATTCTCTATAGGTGTTAATTTGTATGCAGCCTTATTTGGAAGGCTAGCTCCTGGAATTAAATCCATATGATGACTTATGCTTCTAATAGGAGGCAACTCATTAGGCAAATCATTAGCAACAATATCCATATTCTCATTCAACATATCTTGTATCTCAAGAGGCAAATCATCCAACTTCATAGAAGTCATTACACATTGTCATTTAGGAACCAAAGCAAAACCAATTTCTTCATTCTTCGAATCTTTCAAAAATTATTTACCACTTACCATCATTACCTGACTGCTACTACCACTGTCCTCTTCTTTCTCCTTTATGGGCACCAAGGTATGCTTTACTCTATCCTTCTTAATGGTATATGTATTCTCCTTTCCATCATGGATTGAGTTTTTGTCAAATTGCCATGGTCTTCCAAGCAAAACATGGCACACATCCATCGGCATTATATCACATAAAACACAATCCTTATAACTACCAATTTGAAAATCAACATAGGCCGGCTCACTCACCAATATTTGATGGCCGTTTTGTAACCAAGTTACTTTATATGGAGTTGGGTGTTTAATCCTTTTAAGATTTAGCTTCTCTACCATTTCATTTGAAACAATATTGTCAGTACTACCACTATCTATAATGAGCTTACAACATTTACCATGTGACTTACACTTTGTTCTGAACAATGCTCTCCTTTGAATTGGCTCTTGACTTTCCTTCTATGGCTTTAACAATGCTCTCTTAAGCATCAAGGATTCCCCTGATTTTGCTCCATCCTTGTGATGAATTAGAGATCCTACACTTTCTTGATCAGCTTGAACAACTTGATTGCTTCTTTCAAATTTGGAGTGTCCTCCTTGTGAAGATTCAGTACAATCCCAACTCTTGTGTCCAATTTGATTGCACTTGTAACATTTTCCAGCAAATCTTCTTCCTCTTCCTTGTGATCCACCTCTTCCATAAGATCTTCCTCCTCTATTTTGAAATCCACCTCTATCATTATGGGTTGTCCCACTAGAACTTCCAACCTCTTCACTTTGATGATGTTGTTGTCCTCTACCAGATTGTTGTCCCCTTCCTCTAAAACCTCTTCCTCTCTTCCTTTCTTGTTGATTCTGCTTCCTTTGCAGCTTCTCTTCTACCTTTAAGGCAAGTTGGTAAGCCTCTTCTAGGCTTCTAGGGGACAAAAGACTCATCTCATCTTGTAGACTATATTTTAAACCATTCACATAACGGGCTATCTTCTCGACATCTTCTTCAGCATGCCCAGATCTGATGATGAGCTTCTAAAACTCCTCTATGTAATCTTTTACTGACATCTCCTTTTGCTTCAAATTTTGTAATCTCTTGAAGAGATTTGCCTGATAGTCACTAGGCAAAAACTTAGCCTTCAACTTGGCCACCATTCTATCCCATGAGTTAATCTTCTCCTTATTTCTCTTTCTTCTTTCAGTATGGACAAAGTCCCACCACATGGCAGCATGACCTTTCAATCTTGTACATGTAAATTTTACTTTTTTCTCCTCAGCTACATTCTCATACTCAAAATATTTGTCCAAGTCATTTATCCGGTCGATTAATTCTTCTCCATTAAGACTTCCAGCATACGTTGGTACATCTATCTTGGCTTTGGAACCCAAGTTCATGACTGATCTTATCAGCCTCTCACCAAATTCTTCATCTGGGTCTGCTTGACATTCCACATTTTCTTATCCTTGGGGTTCTTCTTCCTCATCACTGACATCTTCAATATCAGGGTTTCCTCTCCTTTGTGCCCTCTCAAGAGCATCCAACCTTGCAATCAGATTCTGCATTAGGTTAGGCTCACCATGGTCTCTTCAGCCTTGGCCTCGGCCTCTGCCCCTCATCCTTGGAGGCATATTAACCACTTTTAAAGCCCAATCTCAACCTGGCTTTGATACCAAAACTAATAGCACTGTCTTACTAGACACCTCACAATTCTATTATAAGAGGACAATTCAGAAAAAGACACGACACGAGATTAGACAATCTTTCAATTTTGACCTCTATTCCAATACAAAAGACATCTATCTTATAACAATGAATTGTAACAGAAGAGTTATCAATTGATATTTCTGTCTAAAGCCATATTACATATGCAAATGTTCGGCCCATCCAAGCGGCCTCCTTATGCAGGAATACATAGGAAATTAAAAAAAAAACTAAACTAAAAATAGCTTCTTCCCCTTCGATGTTGTTAGGACCTTTCTCCCACTAAGGCATTTGCCTCTTCTTCTTCTATCTTCCCCCCTTACCAAATATGTCACCTCCTCCTTCATTTAAAACATTCTGCCCAAAGAAAAAAAAAATTCCATGATGCTCAAAACCACCGACCACGACCACCATTCATGGAGTCAACAGCAAGGAAAAATAAAGTAATAATAGTCACAGTCATAAAGATGACCCACGACGCCCACCACTAAGAGGATTCTAGAATTGGAATCTTAGAAGGAAGATAGCCAAACGACCCTGCTGGCCAAGGTAAACATAATGTTCAGGAGTAAAGAATAAATGCAGATCGCCCTATATGGAAGATTAATTGCTATTTCTATTTTGGCTGACCCAAAAACAAATCTTTCCATTTGCATTGCCAGCTGGCACCCCCAGATTTGAGGGTTTTGCCAAAAAAAAAAAAACTAGAAGAAACAGCTAGCCATGTCCCACCAAAACAGGCAGAAATTGAATGACAAGAAACGGTCGAGGAAGAATAAATAAGCTGAGCAGAGAAAAATCCTGTCACAAGGCGGGCCCCACACACCAAAACTGTAGCGAATAACAAGCCAAAAATGTTAAAAACAAAAAAATAAAAAATCATGAGTTAAGATGCTCCTGCATCAGGCAGAAGTTATTCTAAGTGCATTATATTTTATAGATTTTAGTCTTCAATTTAATTTTAACTTATACTATAATGGAATAAAGTATATGTAGACATATTTTAGATATATTTTTTAAAGATAGATATGCTAGTTTTACACCCAATCTCATTGCTTTCTTATTTGGCATCTTCAGTCAAAATCATGCCTGCGCAGGATGCATTCTAGGCTTCCTGATTCTGTTCTTTCTTTAAAACTATAATAAATGCCAATAAAAGATGCTATCAAATATTGTATTATTTCCAAGAGGTGGAGATTTCTCTATACTCAGATGCCTGAACTCACTTTCTCTCCAGATTTGTTCTGAGGCCTGGTCGCCCTTCCTTCGATACACTCCTCGTGTCAAGGGTTGAGAATATAATTTCCGTTGAGAATATAATTTCCAACATCTTGGAGGCCTTTCATCTCAAGAACACCGGGTTCAATCATAACCAATGGCGCTTCTCTCGTGAAAATGTGTGCAAATGGGTAAGATATGTATCATGGTGTAATCTTCAACGTCTCACTCTGTTGGACCACTACGTGCCGGATTTTTGGAATTTAAAAGAAACTCCACCCCTGGCTCTCTTTTCATGTTCGCGTCTGGTAACACTAGATCTGTGCGACTACATTCTCACCAGTTTACCAATCAATTTCATTGGATTCCCCCACTTCCCTACTTATTACCTCCGTGACGTTCAATTGACAGATAAGTCTTTAGTCTCCATTTCTCTCTGCCCTCTTTTGCAAAAACTTGAAATAACAGGAAATTATGAGTTAACCATTGTCGTAATCTTTTCATCGAGTATTGAACATTTGATAATGTGGAGAGTAAAGTCTCTATCTGTTAACTTCCCCTGCTCAAGGAGCTGTCGGGGTACATGATCGAGGATTTGAGTGTAAATGGTGCAAGGTTCTATGAGTTTTCTTATGCCATCTTTGAGCTTAAAATGCATTGTGCAATTACTGCGAGGGAATTGGACATGGATTGCTAACGAGGAAGCAGACTAGGGGTTATTTCAGCAAGTAGATTTCTTCACATAGTAGGCAATTTCCAGTCATTAGAAAGAGATTACCATCTTCATTGATGAACCCTTTGAAAGGGAAGCAGAGATGGATGTTCCTCTACTGAACCTGCTTGACAGCTTAATATGTTGGGCTTCTTTGTTTAGGTATTTACTTAAAGTTTCAAATTTCAAGCTCAATAGTTCTAAGTTTAAGTTGATATTAGAAAATCTGCATTTTGAATATATATAAATAAAATATGAAACGAGGGAGCAGACTAAGGGTTATTTCAGCAAGTAGATTTCTTCACATAGTAGGCAATTTCCAGTCCTTAGAAAGGGATTATCATCTTCATCAATGAACCCTTTGAAAGGGAAGCAGAGATGGATGTTCCTCTACTGAACCTGCTTCACAGCTTAATATGTTGGGCTTCTTTGTTCAGGTATTTACTTAAACTTTCAAATTTTAAGCTGAATAGTTCTAAGTTTAAGTTGATATTAGAAAATCTGCATTTTGAATATATATAAATAGAATATGAAAGACTTCTTTTTAAGCAATTCATTAGAACTTGGCAAGAGATCCTATACCTGTCTGCCTTGCCTCTCCACATGTTAACCTCAAGAAAATCTATATAGATATACTTGAGTTTGACGATAAAAAAATTGCAGTAATAGGTTGCTTGCTTTAGACCATGTCCTTTCTTGAAAGAATGGAAATTCAGATACCTGACGAGGGATGTGATGACGATATATGTACGTCTTTCTATAAAGCTATTTCATACCTGAGGAGAGCATCCCAACTAGCAAGGATAATTGTAACCTAATTGCAATCCATGGTTTGCTTGAACTATAGGCTTAAAAGGTTGCTTGCTTCAGACCACGTCCTTTCTTGAAAGAATGGAAATTCAGATACCTGACGAGGGATGTGATGACGATATATGTACGTCTTTCTATAAAGCTATTTCATACCTGAGGAGAGCATCCCAACTAGCAAGGATAATTGTAACCTAATTGCAATCCATGGTTTGCTTGAACTATAGGCTTAAAATACTATCACCTTTGAACTTCATAACTGTCTCCTCTGTAATAACTTGTTTATGGTATTTGATTCCATGCTCTTTTTGGTTTTTATTCTAAAAGTTGTTTATGTTGTTGAAGCTCCATTTTCTTTTACTAGCAATAAAGTCTGGTGATTTGTTTTAAAGAATACAGAATGATTACAGGGATCTTCAATGTGGCTAAGGACTAACCCTTTCTTGGAATGAAGGAAAATAATAGATGCTAGTACATACTACCCACATTTAATGTTATTTTTATGAGCATGTCTTAACTGGAGCTATAAAAAACATGATGCTTTTATTCCTTTATTCTTTTAATGTTTTAAATTCCTACCCTCCTTTTTAACATCGGCTACATGGTTACACCTGTTTATTTGTCTGTTTGAGTGTTTTATTCTTATGTGGCAGGGAAGTATTTTTACTTTTAAAATGGTGAGATTTAAGCATGAGAGTATACAATTTGACGGATTAATGTATTCCTATATGTTAAAAAAGTTGATAAGAGATGTTTATTTAACCCCCTCATAGAAATGAGTCTCTTTTAAAAAGTGATTGGAGGTATATCCTCAAAATTTCTCAGTAAAGTTTGTGTATAACAAACAGAGGTGCTGAGCTAGAAATATTCCAATAACCATAATCCTCTTATCAAAGGTCGCCCTTATATGCCTATGTTTCACCTCTACAAAGGTCTTCTTTTGGTTTCTTGCCTTAATCGAGTATTTGTACTCTCACATATCAATTTCCTCAATCTTTTATTCTTATTTGCATGTTGATGACTTGGGAGCTTCTTTATGTTTTCTTTCATCTCGAGTTCCTTGATGCCTCCCATGAAAAAACAATGCAAAATTGTACTTCAAAACAATGGATGCATAATGCTTCTTTCCCAAGTATATCATATGCAGTTCCTCCTAGATAAATCTTTTCTCTCACTTTGTGTTTGGGAAGGTATTGTCTTGCTAGTTGTCCATATGAGCCTACATCATGAAATAGTGAATCTTTGTAGAAAAGTGTCCATCAATAGAAGACGTAGTTTAAACTGAAGAAACATCCTTAGAGGTAATATAACTTTCATCTTGAAGAAAGGTGATATAAATAATAGAGACAATAGGCTTGAAATTAGATGGAGGCTCTTGGGATAAAATTCAATTTTGATAGAAAAATAATACATCTTCTCAGACCATCATAGTCAGGCCTTAGGAGGCTTTTGACTAGATTTAAATGAAGCTACCAATAATTTTATGTAGGCTAGAGTGAAAGGAAAATGATAGTGGAAACACTTCCTACATTATCTAATCACCACTACAGTTACACCATTTTTTTAATCAGCTAAAAGGTCAGTAATTTGGCCTCCATACCCATTACCAGAATTCACATGGCTAAATTATTAATCACCATTTCATATTAAGATTGTATGCTCCATTGACATCATAATAATACAATCTTCTTCAAATAATAAAATTGGGCAGTTCATAATAATGTTTAATACACAACATATGGTAAACATTTATGACAACAACTATTTCTAATTTAAAATCTTTTTCCATTGAATCCTTTTATGACGTTACTAGTTCTAGGATTTCTGTCCCACCTAAGCATGTCAATAAAGTTTTCAACAGCAGAATTCAAATGCCTTTTTACCTCTAAAGAAACATTCACAGTTCTATCACAGCCCATGTCAAATCATAGCATCACCTTTGTAGCAGTAGTCCTCTCAAAATTACTGCTAAGCAATTCAGATCAGCAATACAGACTTATCATCAAACATCATAATTTTAATCATAGATCAACATTCATAGTTGGTGGCTAACTTTGATCCTAGATTTAGAGTTTAGCTTTTGTAAACATCAAATAAATATCATAGACTCAATCAAATTCAAACTAAATATTTACGAGTAAACAGAGAGTACTTGGTCATAAATATGAATTAGAAGACAATAACATTCAACAATACTGTTACTTGATTTCTAGAATCTAGTAGTTCTCGAGGCAGAGGTGTAAAACATCCCAACCATGTGGATAAGGTGCCCACCAAGGGTTTTTAGGTTCCATCCAAGGGAGCATTCCGATCTGACAAGGTCTATGGTACCTAGGTACCTTAACATAGATATATGGGGCATGTTCACTATAGCAACAATACAACAGTTATGATATATGATATTTTCTCTAGTAGATGGAAGAGAGGTGCCAGCATGCCTATGGGTAATAACTTTTTTGCTTGCTGAGTCTCTCCTCAAACGCAAGCCCATATTTACTTTGCAGGAAAAATCATTACTTATTACAGGGGATTATTCATGGAGGCTGCGGTTTACAGTGTGGAGGATGATGAATGGGATTGCCTTCTTGAGATGAGTGGACGGTTTGGGTGGGAGTGCAAATCTACTTTTATTGATGGAAAGTTTCTTGTGTCCAGCATGACCGAGCCAGATGCATAAGTTGATGACCCACACACAAACTTATGGACAACCATAAGCAATTTTAGGGAAGTCAATGATACACCCAGTCCATTGGTAGTTGCTTCTGGGCAATTATGCTTAGAAAATGGAAGTATTAAGAAATATATTTTTTTTTAGAAATAAGTGGAGTATAGTAGGATTATTTCCAACTGCCCTCTTTGCTACAGTGTGGAATGATTGGATTTTTATAGGTGGATATGATTGTGATTTTTATATAGTGTTTTATCTCTTCCGTCCTTACATAAGAGGTGATTTCTGAGAAATGGACTCAAATCTGACAGAGTAAGTCTCGTGGTTTTTCCATTGCAACTGTGGAAATCTAAAGAAGCTAGGATCAATGGCGAACTTCAACATATGAAAAATATCTTAACTATTTAGCAGGGTTTCGAATGTCTCTCAGGATCAATGCGTAAATTGAAATGTTTTATTAATGGTTTCAAAAGTTGTTCAAAATTACAAATTTTAGAACAACAGCTGAAATCATCTGTGTTTTGTATTTTCTTTCTTGGATCTTATTTTGGATGTGAGTTCTTTAAAATTAAAATCTGTGTTTTCTATCTTGGATCACATTTTGGATGTGAATTCCTTAAAAATTAAATCATCTGTGTTTTCTATCTTGGATCACAATTTGGATGTGAGTTCTTTAGAAATTAAATAATTTAAGAGATTGCTTACTTCAGTGTTAAGGGGTTGTACAGCAAGCAAAATATGCCAAACAATAGCACTAAATGGGAAGGAATAGAAACATTCATATTAGCAAAAATAATTGCTAACTCAAAATTGTTTTAATAAGGGCTGTGGTCTTGCTGCACTTCTTGTTGATAAGTGATGCTCACCGTCATGAAGTTCACTTTCAGTTTGTAGGAGATTCATTTTTATATGCATGGAATTTTTCTTAATATCTTAATTTTTCATTTATGAATAAAAAAATAGTTTAAACTGTGCAAAACACCCATCAACAGAATCCACATTGCAAGCATAAATATCCTGCAAACGATGACCATTCACATCTTTTGACACCCTAGCTGTCAGAGAAGAGGAGCAGCAATCCTCTTTCTCACTCGGACTCTTTGCATCCTTGGATGCCCTAACTGCCAGAAAGAGGGGCAGTGATGCTCCTAATCACGTTGCATGGTCCCCAAACAAGTTTGGGAGAGGACAGAAAACAATCTTTTCAAGAGAAGACTCCCAAGATTTGTAACAACGTTAAGAGATTTGTCAACGCATATGAGATGTAATATCCTCATTTTATTTTGATCTGTTGAATTGGTATAACCCCCACTGTGTAAGGGAGTGGTAGCAGGAAAACAGCCAAAGGAGATAACAAAGAAACATTAACATTACGCCTGGTGCGTCCACGTTGGGGGAATTTAGAAAGGCAATCAAGAATGTATAATTTGGTGATTATACAATTTTTTTTCCTTTGAAATGGCATAGATACAATAGTATAAAAGATGAAACGAAGTAAAATAGTAATGCTATAAATATGGTGCAACAAGAACTGAACAAAGTTTTAAAATAAATATTTTTAAAATGATAATTATGGTCTTAAAATTAATATTCGATTGCTATGTTGGGCTTAGTGTTGGGCTCTGGATATCTAAGATGTTATTTTTAAGCATACAAAGAAACTGGAAATGTCTTGTTGATCATAGATGAATTAATGATTAAATTTGTTACAACATCTATAGAGTTTTAATAGTTAAGGCTTTATGAATTAGGTCATCGCATATAATTAATTAAACAAGAGTCTGCAGCCTACAAATAGTTTACGTGCAGTTTTAATGTTATTTTTAAGCATACAAAGAAACTGAGAATGTCTTGTTGATTATAGATGAATTAATGATTAAATTTGTTACAACATCTATAGAGTTTCAATAGTTTAGAGTTTCAATAGTTAAGGCTTTATGAATTAGGTCATCGCATATAATTAATTAAACAAGAGTCTGCAGCCTACAAATAATTTACGTGCAGTTTTATTATTAGCCAGTTAATGCTAATTTTTATACATAAACAAAACAATTAAATTATTAAGAAAAACTTCATGCATATAAAAATAAATCACCTAGGAACTGGCAGTGAACTCCATGGTCATAAGGCATGGCTTATAAACAAGAAGTGCAGCTAGACTGCAGTCCTTACTAAAACAATGTTGATTTAGAAATTATTTTTGCTAATCTGAATGTTGTCATTACTTAGACTGCAGTCCTTATTAAAACAATGTTGATTTATTAATCATTTTTGCTAATCTGAATGTTGTCATTACTTCTCAGTTAATGTTATTGCTTGGCATATTTTGATTGTTGTACAACGCGTTAACAGTGAAGTAAGCAATATCTTAAATTATTTTATTTTTAATGAACTCACATTCAAATTGTGACCTAGAATTAAAAAACATAGATGGTTTTATTTTTAAAGAACTCACATCCAAATTGTGATCCATGATAGAAAGCACAGATGATTTTATTTTTAAAGAACTGACATCCATATTGTGATCCAAGGTAAAAACACAAAACATAGATGATTTCAGCTCTTGTTCAAAATTTTGTAATTTTGAACAATTTTTGAAACCATTAATAAAACATTTCATTTTACACATTGATGCTGAGGGACATTCCAAACACTATTAAATAATTGAGATATTATTTTACATGTTGAAATTCACCATTGATCCTAACTTCTTTAGATTTCCACAGTTGCATTGGAATAAACACGGGATTTACACTTCCAAATTTGAATCCATTTCTCATAAATCACCTCTCCTATGGAAGGAGGGAAGAGATAAAACACAGTTAAAACGTTACCATCAAATCCACTTATAAAAATCCATTCATTACACACTCTAGCAAAACAAGTAGACATGAGTTGAGATTATAATTTCCAACATCTTTCTTACACAACCACACAATCTGGAGGCCTTGCACCTCCACAATACTGAGTTTGATCATAAGAAACAAAGTTTCTCTCGTGAAAATGTGTGCAAATGGGTAATGCATGCTTCTTGGTGTAATGTCCAACACCTCACTCTATTTGCGCCCACTTAAACAACTGGCACATTGTGTGCTAGCTATTTCTTCAATTTTTCAACCTATAAATCTTTTGACAAGATCATTTGACCCGATTAGTCAACCTTGCTACAACAATTTGACTTCTATAATTTGTCCAAAAAAATTCGAAAATAGACTAGCTAGCAACATTTCGACTAGCCGATCGTTTAACAATGTGCTGACTGGTTAAGGTTTACCCTCTATTTGACCACTATAGAGAGCCTGTCCATGAGTGCCACCATGTTTTACAAGAAATTCCACCCCCTTCTCTCTTTTTATGTTCATGTCTAGTAACACTAGATCTGAGGGACTACATTCTCACCAGTTTACCAATCAATTTCGTTGGCTTCCCCCACCTCCTTACTTGTTAAACATTTATGAACAATGTTTCTTCCATGCATTGTGAGGCTTGGAATTCATATGAGTAATTGCAAGAGGGTTTTCTGTTACGTGATAATATATATATTTCCCAATCTTCGAGATAATATCGGCAAATAGTGTTTCTTGAGAGTGTCATTTGAAGATAATGACACATTAAGAGTTGTTTGTAAAATCTGGAAGGTTGTAGTGGGAAACCCTCAGTTTTACCAAGCAAGAAAGTGGTTGGGAACCTGCCAGAAGCTCATCTTAACAATATTTTAGGCAGAGGGGGAAGATGAAAATAAAGAAAACATTTATGACCCTTCAGACAACTCACGACAATGCCTGCCTCCCCTCCCCACTGATTTTCAAGTAAAATATACACATTATTCTCAGTGTATCTTCTGAAACAATAAAGTAGTTCTAGTGGGACTTGTTCACTATAGCAATAATACTACTGCTATGATATATGATATTTGTTGTGGTAGATGGCAGAGACATGCTAGCATGCCTGTGGGTAATAACTTTTTTGCTTTCTTAGTCTCTCCTCAATCTCAAGCCTATATTTACTTTGTAGGAAGCAATATCACCTATTACAGTGGATTATTCATGGAGGCTATAGTTTACAGTGTGGAGGATGACAAATGGGGTTACCTTCCTAAGATGAGCAGACGTTTTGGGTGGGAGTGCGACTCTAACTTTTATTGATGGAAAGTTTCTTGTGTCCAGCATGACCATCCCAGATGTACAAGTTTATGACCCACAAACAAACTTATGGACAACCATAAACAATTTTAGGGAAGTCAATGATACACCCAGTCCATTGGTAGTTGCTTCTAGGCAGTTATATTGCTTGGAAAATGGAATCATTAAGAAATAATTTTTTCTTTTGAAAATAAGTGGAGTATAGTAGGATTGTCTGTTTTGCTATAGTGTGGAATGATTGGATTTTTATAAGCGGATTTTATGGTGATTTTTATATTGTGTTTTATCCCTTCTATCCTTCCATAGGAGAGATGATTTCTGAGAAATGGACTCAAATCTGACAGAGTAAGTCCCGTGTTTATTCCATTGCAATTGTAAAAATCTAAAGAAGCTAGGTTCAGTGGCAAACTTCAACATATGAAAAATATCTTAACTATTTAGTAGGGTTTGAAATGTCCCTCAGCATCAATGTGTAAATTGAAATGTTTTATTAATGGTTTCAAAAATTGTTCAAAATTACAAATTTTAGAACAGCTGAAATCATTTGTGTTTTGTATTTTCTATCTTGGATCACAATTTGGACGTGAGTTCTTTAAAAATAAAACTATCCATGTTTTCTATCTTGGATCACAATTTGGCTGTGAGTTCTTCATGATTAAAATTATTTGTGTTTTCTATTTTGGATCACAATTTGAATGTGAGTTCTTTAAAAATAAAATAATTTAAGATATTGCTTACTTCAGTGTTAACGGGTTGTATAGCAAGCAAAATATGCCAAGCAATAGTATTAACTGAGAAGGAATGGCAACATGCATATTAGCAAAAATAATTGCTAACTCAAAATTGTTTTAATAAGGGTTGCAGCTTCTTGTTGAAAAGCGATGCTCACTGCCATGGAGTTCACTGCCAGTTTGTAGGAGATTCATTTTTATATGCATGAAGTTTTTTTTAATATTTTATCTAAATTGTATGCAAAAACACCAATCAAAAAAATCCACATTGCAAGCAGAAGTGTCGTGCAAACGATGGCCATCGGCATTCTTTGACACCCTAGCTGTTAGATAAGAGGAGCGACAATCCTTTTTCTCACTCAGAGCATTTGCATCCTTGGATGCCCTAATTGCTAGAAAGACGGGCAGCGATGCTCCTTATCATGTTGCATGGCCGCCCCAACAAGTTTGGGAGAGGACAGCAAAAAACCCTTTTGAGAGAAGACTCCCAATATTTGTAACAACGTTAAGAGATTTGTCAATGCATATGAGATTTAATATCTTCATTTTATTTTGATTTGTTGAATTATTATAACCCCGAAGGAGATAACAAAGAAACATTGCGTCTTGTGCGTCCAGGCTGGGATATTTAGAAAGGCAATCAACACTGTACAATTTGGTGATTATACAATTTTTTTCCCTTCAAGATTTGTAATGGGATGGATATGATAGTATAGAATATGAAACGAAGTAAAATAGTAACCATATAAATATGGTGCAACAAGAACTGAACAAGGTTTTAAAATAAATATTTTTAAAATGATAATTATGATCTTAAAATTAATATTAGGTTTTAAAATAAGTATTTTTAAAATGATAATTATTATCTTAAAATTAATATTCGACTGCTATGTTGGGGTTATTGTCGCGCTCTGAATATCTAAGATGTTATTTTTAAGCATACAAATAAACTCAGAACGTATTGTTGATCATAGATGAATTGATTAAATTTGTTAGAGGATCTCTGGAGTTTTACTTGTTAGCGCTTTCTGAATTAGGTCATCGCTAATTAATTAAAAAAGAGTCTGCAGCCTACAAATAGTTTACCTGCCGTTTTATTATTAAAACAGTTCATCCTATTTTTTATACATAAATAAAACAATTAAAATATTAAGAAAAAATTTATGGATATGAAAATAAATCACCTAGAAACTGGCAGTGAACTGCATGGCGGTGAGGCATCACTTATCAAGAAGTGCAGCTAGACCACAGCCCTTACTAAAACAATGTTGATTTAGAAATTATTTTTGCTAATATGAAGGTTGTCATTCCTTCTTAGTTAATGTTATTGCTTGGCATATTTTGATTGCTGTACAACCCATTAACACTGAATTAAGCAAAATCTTAAATTATTTTGTTTTTAAAGAACTCACATCCAAATTGTGATTCAGGATAAAAAAACACAGATGATTTTATTTTTAAAAAACTCACATTCAAATTGTGATCCAAGATAGAAAATACAGATGATTTTATTTTTAAAGAACTTACATCCAAATTGTGATCCAAGGTAGAAACACAAAACACAGACAATTTTAGCTCTTGTTCAAAATTTTGTAACTTTGAACAATTTTTGAAACCATTAATAAAACATTTTAGTTTACACATTGATGCTGAGAGACATTTCAAACACTGCTAAATAGTTGAGACATTTTTCACAGCCATTGATCCTAGCTTCTTTAGATTTCCACAGTTGCATTGGAATAAACACAGGATTTACTCTTCCAGATTTGAGTCCATTTCTTAGAAATCACCTCTCCTATGGAAGGAGGTAAGAGATAAAACACAGTATAAAAATCACCATCAAATCCATTTATAAAAATCAATTCATTCCACACTCTAGCAAAACAGGTAGACACATGCTCAGCTGGAAATAATCTTACTATACTCCACTTGTTTTCCAAAAAAAAATGTATTCGTTAATGCTTCCCTTTTCCAAGCAATATAATTGCTCAAAAGAAACTACCAATGGACTAGGTGTATCATTGACTTCCCTAAAATTGTTTATGGTTGTCCATAGGTTTGTGTGTGGGTCACAAACTTGTACATCTGGCTTGGTCATGTCGAACATAAGAAACCTGCCATTAATAAAAGTAGAGTCACACGCCCACCCAAACCATCCACTCATCTGAGGAAGGTGATCACATTTGTCATCCTCCACACCATAAACTACATCCTCCATGAATAATCCCCTATAATAAGTGATGCTGCTTCCTGCAAAGTAAATATGGGCTTGAGTTTGAGGAGAGATTGAGTAGACAAAAAAGTTATTACCCATAGGCATGTTTGTAACTCTCTGCTATCTATCAGAGGAAATATCATCTATTATAACAGTAGTATTGTTGCTATAGTGAACAAGCCCTACTACAACTACTTTGTTGTTTATTAAGACAAACTGAGAATAATGTTTATATTTTACTTGAAAATCAATAGGGATTGGAGCCAGGCATTGCCATGAGTTGTCCGAAGGATCATAAATGTTTATTTTCTTTTCATCGTCCCCTCTACCTGAAATATTGTTAAGATGAGCTTCTGGCAAGTTCCCAACCGCTTTCTTTCTTGATAGAATTGTAGGTTTCCCACTACAGCCTTCCACATTTTACAAACAACTTTGAATGTGTCATGATCTTCAAATGACACTCTCAACAAACACTATTTGCCCATATCATCTCGAAGATTGGGATTGCCCATATCATCTCGAAGATTGGGAAAAATCTCAATTATCACGTAAAAGAAAAACCCTCTTGTATTTACTGATATGAATATCAAGCCTCACAACGCATGGAAGAAACATCAAGAGAGTGGAAGAAACATCAAAGTATATTCACGGAGAAGTTCGAAGTAAGTGCATTATATTTTATACATTTTACTATAGAAGCTTTAATTTTATTTTCTTTTTCTTTTCTACAAAATAAAATTAAATAATTTATAACTATATTTTTTAGGTTTTTATCATATCAAATATAAAAGGGAACAAAGTATATTCTTAAGGATAGAATTTATTTTAAGTAACTGTATTATATTTTATATATTTTAATATAAAAGATTCAAATTAATTTTAACTTAAATATGGAATAAAGTATGTGTGGACCTATTTTAAATATTTTTTTCTAAAAATAGATATGCTACTTTTACACCCAATCTCATAGCTCTCTTGTTGACATTTTAGGTGAAAATCATGCGTGTGGAGGATGCATTCTACAAGTTTCTTGATTCTCTTCTTTCATTAATACTATCAAAAATGCCAATAAAAGATGCTGTCAAATGTTGTATTCTTTCCAAGAGGTGGAGATTTCTTTGGGGCTTGGTTGCCCTTCCAGGCTCGACCCACTCGTCATGTCAAGGGTTGAGATTATAATTTCCAACATCTTTCTTATGCATTCACACAATATGGAGCTCTTGTACCTCTACAATGTTGGGTTCGATCATAAGAAATGGAGCTTCTCTCGTGAAAATGTGTGCAAATGGGTAATGCATACTTCTTGGTGTAATATCCAACAGCTCACTCTATTTATGCCCACCGTAAATAGCTTGCACATTGTGTGCTAGATATTTTTTCAATTTTTTGACCTGTGAATCTTTCAACAAGATCATGTGACATGATGAGTCAACCTTGCTACATAACTCGACTGCTATAATTTGTCAAAAAAAATTTAAAAATAGACAAGTTGGCAACATTTTGATTAGCTGGTCATTTAATAACGTGCTGACTGGTTAAGGTTTAACCTCTATTTTACCACTACAAAGAGCATGTCCATGAGTGCCACTATGTTTTACAAGAAATCCCACCTTCTCTATTTTTATGTTCAAGTCTGGTAACACTAGATCTAAGGGACTACGTTCTCACCGGTTTACCAATCAATTTGGTTAGCTTGCCCCACCTCCTTACTTGTTAAACATTTATGACCAATGTTTGTTCCATGCATTGTGACACTTGGAATAAATTAGTAATTTCAAAAGGGTTTTTTAGTTATGTGATAATGGATATTTTTCCCAATCTTCTAGATGATATCAGCAAATAGTGTTTGTTGAGAGTGTCATTTGAAGATCATGACACATTAAAAGTTATTTGTAAAATGTGGAAGGTTGTAGTGGGAAACCCTTAGTTCTATCAAACAAGAAAGCAATTGGGAACCTGCCAGAAGCTCATCTTAACAATATTTTAAGTAGAGGAGTAGAAGGGGATGATGAAAATAAAATAAGCATTTATGACCCTTAGGATAACTCACAACAATCCCTGCTTCCCATCCTCGCTGATTTTCAAGTAATATATACACATTATTATCAGTGTATCTTCCTAAACAATAAAATAGTTCTAGTGGGGCTTTTTCACTATAGCAATATTACTACTGTTATGATATATGATATTTGTTGTGGTAGATGGTAGAGATGTTCCCCAATGCCTATGGGTAATAACTTTTTTGTTTGCTTAGTCTCTCCTCAAACTCAAGCCCATATTTACTTTGTAGGAATAAATATCACTTATTATAGGGGATTATTCATGGAGGCTTTCGTTTACAGTGTGGAGGATGACAGAATGGGATTACCTTCCTGAGATGAGAAGATGGTTTCGGTGGGAGTGCAACTCTAACTTTTATTGATGGCAAGTTTCTTGTGTCCAGCACGACCATGCCAGATGCACAAATTTATGACCCACACACAAACTTATGGACAACCATAAATTTGTTTAAGGGAAGTCAATGATACACCTAGTCAATTGGTAGTTGCTTCTAGGTAGTTATATTGATTGGAAAACAAAAGCATTAAGAAGTATTTTTTTTTGGAAAACAAGTGGAGTATAGAAGGATTATTTCAAACTAAAACTGTGTCTGCCTATTTTGATATAGTGTGGAATGATTGGATTTTTAAAAGTGGATTTGATGGTGATTTTTATATTGTGTATTATTTGTTCTGTCCTTCCATAGGAGAGGTGATTTCTGAGAAATGGACTTAAATCTGGTAGAGTAAGTCTCATGTTTATTCCATTGTAATTATGGAAATCTAAATAAGCTAGGATCAATGGTGATGGAGAACTTCAACATATGAAAAATATCTTAACTATTTAGCAAGGTTTGGAATAGCTCTCAAAATAAACTTGTAAACTGAAATGTTTTATTAATGGTTTCAAAAATTGTTCAAAATTACAAAATTTAGAACAACAGCTGAAATCATCTGTGTTTTGTGTTTTCTGTCTTTGATCTTAATTTGGATGTGAGTTCTCAAAAAATAAAATCATCTGTGTTTTCTATCTCAGATCACAATTTGGACTTGAGTTCTTTAAAAATAAAATCATTTGTGTTTTCTATCTTGGATCACAATTTGGATGTGATTTCTTCAGGAATAAAATCATCCTTATTTTCTATCTTGAATCACAATTTGAATGTGAGTTCTTTAAAAATAAAATAATTTAAGATATTGCTTACTTCAGTGTTAACGGATTTTACGGCAAGCAAATTATGCCAAGCAATAGCATTAACTAAGAAGGAATGACAACATTCATATTAGCAAAAATAATTGCTAACTACACTTCTTGTTGAAAAGTGATGCTCACCACCATGGAGTTCACTGCCAGTTCATAGGAGATTCACTTTTATATGCATGAAGTTTGTCTTAATATTCACCCTCCAGAGAAAACATTATAAAACTACGTTCATTTTAAGCACAAACCCAAATCTTCCTATAACCCATTCCAAATATAAACATGAATCTATAAACACCATAGTACAAGCAGATCTGATACCCACAATAGAATCTGTAAGCCAATTATAGAACAACATCATATTTCTTCTCATTAAATTACATGATTACATCCATTCTCTCAAATAGTACAACTAAATAAAAGAATATACAAGAACAATGGCATAGCTATGAATATAATACAATAACTGAATAAGTACATCAACTGGTAAGGTAACGGAGAGAAAGAACATCTCCAACTGGTACTCCAAAACCTGTACACCGGTTCCCCAATGGCAGTGACAATGTGTCCCAACCATGTGGACTCATAAGTGACTACCCCACCATGCTTAGAGGTAGTTACAAGGCCCAAATAGTAGTAACAAGGTAAGGGTATACATGATGACCAACACTCACATCAATCACAGAGTAGACATGGAAAACAATGCTTAAAGCCAAAGTCATAACATAGAGATGCTCATCAAATATAATGTCAGGTGCTACTCATGACTACAAAGGTATAAGACACTAGGGTGTAGGTTGGATGGAGTTTCCTCATGCGTGCTCGAAGGGATGGCACCACATGGACTCAATTGCACCTCTCATATAGACGAGGAGACTAAAACATGCTTGGATCAATGCCCCATGGATGAATAACTCGATGTCCCACAGATGGATAGGCCTTCTAATATGCATCCTTAGCCTTTACAAGTGTTCAAGGCCATGCACAAGGACTCAATATCCTAGACCAAACAGGGCATACAAAACCCAACTAAAAATAGTTCAATAAAAATAGGTGACACAGTGAGTTTCCCATCTACAACCCCAAGGTATTTGGAATAGCCATAGAGGGCAAGGGACATGTCCCAAGGACACCACAGATATAAACTACATAGCTCAATATCTACTATATAGGGTTAGAAAATATTCTTTGATTATCTTTGTTATACCTTCCTATGGTAGACCACAAAGATTCTTAATGTAAGAGGTTTACCTTTGTGTTAGTTGTTGCTTAAGAATACATCAATGGATGTTCACATCATGGGGATGGCGAGCATATCAAGTTGCAAGATATGCTCACCTGAGTTCTTCCTTTCCTCAAGGCGATGTCATCTCATGAGATGCACTGATTGTAGGATACATACCAAATGGATTTGTTGAAAAGACTTTAGAAACTTTCAAGTAAATACCCTCTGGTAGGTGTAAAACCAAATTCCTAAACCTTTGCCAGAAACCTCACTACCTGCACCAGAATGGGAGCTTTGAAATGCGGTATAGGCATCCATCAAAGCATGAAGGATAGAGGAATTTTTTAACAGATCTTATAGTTGGGAAATCTCTAGTCGACATATCTGCAAACTGTGGAGGCATAGACTAGGCACGTGATCCCAAAAATGGTGATTTTATTTTGCATATGTCCTCCTCTTTGTTCTCCACACCAGATCCAACCATTTTAATGGCCTAAAAACGAAAATACCCACCTAAATCAAACCATGACGCACGCTTCCAAACAAGATTTGGTAGAGGGAAACCGCCAAACTAGGCCAAAATTGATAACCACTGTCTAAAAAGAAACTTTGAAACAATCAACGACTGTAATAACTCAACACCCATAACACTCAATCCCTTGTTTCTTCTCCAGATTTACATCACAAAACTCTCAACTTCCCTCACCATTAGAGCACCCCCAAAAGAAACCCTAATACTCAAGAAAATGTTTCAATAAAGACGGTCCAAATTTAATAAAATCTCTCCTATTCAAGAAAATGAATCCGATTGTTGCAAGAGAAGCATATGCTTTTGAAAACTAAGAAGATGTCATGTAGCAAATGCCACAAAACTTTGAATGCCCTATCATTCAAATTCTGATGGTCTATGAATTGTGCATACACAACCAAGATGGCCGTAGGAGAATTCTCCACATCCCTATGTTAGAAATAGCCTAGAAATAATAAAAATGACTGAGAAACCATTATGGAGACTCCAAATGATATCCACCCTTGGTTGGTCTTTCAGCACATTGTTAATGAAATTGCAAAAGACATGAACTTGGCCATCAATTTGTTCACTTCCCACTAACATATTTCTTTTCAGCATTAAAACATTTACCAATCTTTCCCTGTGCACCTCTCAATGCCAATCGGGAGGGTTGTTACATGGTATTTCAGGATCTTTGGTATTAAAGCAATTACACTTTTAGACAATCCACTGAATGATATTCTATCAGCCTAAAGAGAATTTATGTATTTTGTGTTTCATGTTTTATTCCCATATTACATCGAAAAGCATGTGCACATAAAGGTTAATAAGATTAGAAACCTGTAGTAGGTATATAATTGACAATGTAGACAAGGGTCGTTAACTTGGTATAATATTGGAGTTATGGGGCAAGTCCCCATGGTATAGCAATAGTGGGTACAATGTGGATATAAGGGAAGGATGACAGCCCCAAACAAAAATAGAAAATTGTACTGCCATAGAAAACAAGGACATAAATCTTTTGTAATGCGGCCTGAAACCCAGAGCACTCTAAATCTAATAGACTCTTTCTCTTCTGTAGGGATTGGAATGCCAAATCCAAGGCAATGATGTCCTTATGAGATAAAGTTTACAAGATCTTAACCATTGTATGCAATTAGAACTCCAGCTGAGTCATTCGAAGCAAAACTGATTCCACTTTCTTGACACATGATGAATCACTAAGACTCTGGAAAATAGTCTGATCATTTTTCTTTAAGATAAGCAGTGCCTTTATCTAGTCTGTCATCAAGATTGTGCTATTATTAGGGAAAGGAGATTGGACTCCCATTTGCACCAATTTCTCTAGGTTCCCTTTCATACCTTTGACACCTTCCTTCAATGTGTTTAGGAGGGTTTTGCTTCTTGTTGCAGCTTCATTGTAGCTTAGTATTTCATTGACTTTCTTAGCTACAATCATCCTGTTACTAAACCTTGCTACTAATAAGGCTTCATTTGAGGCATCATAAAATTTTGTACTAAAAGTTGAGAATCTGAAACTCTTATAGAAACATAGGATAAAGTAGCCTCTACTGAAGATTCAACCTTTTCACAAGGATGTTGGGAATTTAAAAGATATCTAAGAGCAGGCTTCAGTTGTGTGACCTCATTTGAGATCCTTTGCCATGAAGATACATAGAGTTCTTTCACCATTGCTAGGACTCCAATGCTTTAAGGCCTTTGACTCAGTTCAATAGTCAGTTATTTTATCTTCTTTTTCTTGGCCAGATATTGTGCTTGATAGACACCACTTTGGTCCTACTCTTTCTTAAGGCTTTGTTGAAGATATGACACCTCCTGAGCCTTGCCATGGCTTTTCTTTTCTGCAAGAACCTTCTCTTGCTCAAGTACACTTGCAGTAGCCTTTGCTTGTGTCAATTTGGCCTGTAAGGCTGTGACACTCACCTGCGATGCTTGGAACACTTGCAACGACACAGTAGACTAGATATCTTTGTTTAAGTTATCACTTTCCAAGTCCTTAGCCTTTATTTCAGTAGTAAGGTGATTAATGGTGGCCTTTGTTTTGGTCAGATCTACTTCTGCCTTCTACAACTTCCTAGCTACTTGTTGTCACAGAGGATTATACCCTGAATGCTAAGCCTTTACAAGCTCGGAAATGCTGTGCAACATGGAAACTTTTTTAGACTATGGGTTTGTTTGTTTCGAGAATGGACCTCCAGAAGAGCTGGCTCCCTTTAAATGCCCCTTTAGATCTATATCTTGATAAAGAAAAGAGATAGACGAATGTTGTATAAATTGAAATTGAACTAAAAAATCTATCCTAAAGGGGGTGATGCACCAATTTTTTAACTTAAATTTACAATATGATTCACAATTACCCTTCAACAAATTTGTTCATACAAATCAAACTAATAAATTTCACCACAAAATTCTTTCATAGAAAAGCCTGAAAGAACTTGCATAATCTATGGCCTATAATAAAATTTATACTTTGTATACTTGTATTCAATAAAAATGAGAAAGAAGAATTTAAAGGTTTCAAAATAAAACATAGAAAATCCTTTATCAAATCACTCAAGATGAAACAAGACACCTGAATCTGAATAGATGAACCCCTAATTATATTGAAAATAGAAGGAATCTTTGCAAAGTCACAATGAACTGCTGGAAAAAAAGAAGTACTACTACTAAAAACTATAAAATGGCTGAGTTATAAGACAATCTCCTCTCTGCAATATGCAGAGGCAAAAACACAAGGACTAAGAAAAAAAAGCATAAGCATTTTCCATGAAATACAAAAATTGTCCCCAAAAAGTGAATGGGCAGTTAACTCCAACTCAACTAAACTAAAAAATATGCATGAATGAGTTTGAAAAAGTTATTCCAAGTTGATGGGCGAGCACAAGTGAAAAGCCTAAAATTTAGGCCCCAAAACTCCTCCAAGATGAGAAAAAATAGCTCAGAACTCCAAGTCTCAAAGTCCTTGACCAAGAAACTACCAAAAATAGTCATGTCCAAAATAGAACTCCAAATATCTCTTCCTACACGACCCTGCACTTCAGTTTGGCTCTCCTATTTTTGTTTACCTTGAAAGACTTCTGATCAAGTCCAGAATGGTATTTTTGGGAAAATATCAAAACTATAATTTTTTTTTTGATATTTTCTACATCTTAGTAAATTGCATTTTCGAAGGCCTTCGGAGCTAAATTAGAGAAATCCACCATAAGGTAGCATTGATGTTAGCCATAGCAACCTGTAACTTGAACTAGATAATTGGTTTATTTTTCTAACAAGTCCAAAAACATTGAATTCTGAAAAAGTATCAACGAGATATGACCCTGCTAAAAGATTTTTTTTTTTGGATATATGATCTTCAGGTACCTATATCTACATAGTAAACAAACATCTTAGATAAAATGTAGAGGTTGAAGCCTCTCTCTTGATTGTTTTTATCTGATATTCTCTTCCTTCCTGCTTCATTTGAAGTCACTTGCTTCCTAAAAGCGTTAGAAAATAACTTTTATAGCCCAGCCTAATTGGGCTGCTAAGCACAATTTGGTAACATTTTCGGCAACCTCTTAGGAGTTTTTGCCTACTAAACAAATATGATCAGTAACCTTGCATATCTATTGGGCATATGAGTCCTTTCTTGGCATGGAACACTTTGAAAACCATCTGTAACTCATCTGCTAGAAATCAAACAGCAGCAAAACAAAACTAAAAGCAAACTACCATGGATTTGAACAGGGCCAACTAACTGTGCAACAACACTTCTTGGAAAAACAAAACAAAACTAAAAAAGATGTGCCACCAGCACTTATTAACTAAAAATCTCTACTCTACTATGACACATCTGCAACTTTTAATCTTCAGAAACATTGCTTTAGGTGAATCCCATTCACAAGAATAGGTAATGCCTCTCCATTCAGCTTTGAAAGCTGAAAAGCATTATTTTTCTTGCATTCAGTAATCACGTAAGGGCCATCCCACATGGCATCAAACTTGGTGTGCTTACCAGGTTTACTTTTTAGTTCATCTGACTTGAAAATGAACTCACCCTCCTTGAACACTCTTGGAATTGCTCTCCTATCAAAGGTCCTTTTCATTTGGGCCCGATAAATCTCTAGATTTCTCAATGCTTTTTTCCTTGTCTCCTTTAGTTCCATCAGCTATGCAAGGTTGATTTCTATAAGCATTTCGTCTAACATCTTCAGCTCTTTAATAAGACTTAGTGTAGGAAACTCGACTAAAATAAGAAATCTTGCCTCTTTACCATAAGTAAGAACAAAAGGAGAGTTACATGTAGCTCTCTTGGGAGTAATTCTATCAGCCCACATGGCTAGCTTTAACTTGTCATGCCAAGTCCTTTGATTGTCCTTGATTGTCTTTCTGATAATTCTAATCAAATTCTTATTAGTAGATTCAACCTGTCCATTACCCTGAGGGTAATAATTGGATGAAGTATTCAGGTAAATGTTATTCTTAATAGACCAATCAGACATTCTCAAGCTAATAAATGCCAATACATTATTAGAAATAATGGAATCTAGAGTACCAAACCTTGTAACTAGGTCTTGATAGAAGTTGAGAGCAAAAAGTTTCATTGGCCTCCTTCAATGCTACAACATTGGGCCACTTTGTAAAATTATCAGTTGTAGTCAAGATCCATTTGTGAAGTACACTTGAAGGTGGGTTAATAGGCCCAATAAAATCAATACCCCACTTAGCAAAAGGTTGTTCCACTTGAATCAGATGTAGGGGTAAGGTTGCAAGCCTTTGCTTTCCTGTAAATAAAGAACATTTAGTGCATTTTTGTACCCAAACATGAGCATCTTTAAATATATTAGGCCAGAAATATCTAGCTCTCATAATTTTAAGAGATGTTGTTCTAGCTACAAAATAACCTCTAGAAGGTCCATCATGAAACTCTTCTAAAATTTTATCAATCTAATTTGGCTCAATACACCTTAAGAAAACTACATGAAAGTCCCTTCTATATAATACTCCATCTATGACAGTATATTGAATCATATGGAATGGCCTGCAATATAAAATGCCTCTCTTTGCATCATCCAAACCTTTAGGACAGTAACCAGTGTTAAGATAATTTATCATTTTTTGAATCTAATTTATAGAAGAAGTTGGAACAACTTGTTCTTCATTGTTGAGCACTAGGACAACTTGTTCCTCAGTTTCTTTGCTATCTTCTACATTTCCAGTTATCTATTCACATAGGCCTTTGCCTCTAACCAATTTTGTAACCATGATATTAACATCATACTCGATTACTTTTGTTATCCAACCTACCCGTTTATCATTTATATCCTTAATCAGCAAGAAATCTTTGACTGTAGGGTGAGCAACCAACAACTAGATTTTTTTGTTAGAACGCACATGCATGAATTTTTTCAAACTTCTAATCACAGCTAGAACATGTTTCTCAACAAAAGAGTATTTTACATCATAATCTTGAAGAACTTGGCTAAAAAATGCAATGGGCTACTCTATTCCTTCTTCATTTTGCTAACACAGCATGGTTGAAACAGTATCAACACTTCTGAATGCATAAATGACAAAATCCTTATCAAAATTTGGGTTTATGAGTGTTGGAGCTGCTGCAATGGCCTCCTTTATCTCCTCAAAACTCTTCTTTCCCTCTTTAGTCTAGCTGAAACTGATATTCCTCCTAAGCATAGAAGTTAAAGGCTTCAAAAGAGCTATAATGTTAGGAATAAATCTACTTACAAAATTTATCCTACCTAGAAAGATTTGCAAGCCTTTCTTGTTGGTTGGTAATGGTAGTGCCAGAATAGTAGTAATTCTTTTAGGATCTATTGAAATACCATGCTTAGAAATGATGTCCCCAAGCAACGTCCCTTCACAGATAGAAAAACACACTTTTTTGGGTTAAGTGAAACCCCATATTCTCTGCATCTCTTGAATATCTATTTCAAATGAACTAAATGGTCACTTGCATTTTTAGAGAAAATAATAATATCATCTAGATAAACCATTACAAATTTGTTCATAAAACCATGGAAAGCCATGTCCATAGCTCTTTGAAAAGTAGCTCCTTCATTTGATAGTCCAAAAGGCATCTTTCTATATGCCATAGTTCCCCACTTTGTTGTGAATGTAGTTTTGAATTGATCCTCTTCTTTCACCAAGACTTGGTTATAACCTAAAAACCCATCTAACAAAGAAAATCTATTAGATCTGGATACAACCTACAAAATTTGTTCCATAGATGGCAGTGGGTAATGATTCTTAAGAGAAGCTCTGTTAAGATCCCTGAAATCAACACAAAGTCTGATTTCTGCATTTTTCTTTCTAACAGGGACAAGATTAGATGCCCATAAAGTATGCTTGATTGGGAAAATGATATTACTTTCAATGAGTTTGCCTAATTCAGCATTCATAAGATGCTCCAACTTTGGATTTAGAGGTCTTTGTTTCTGTCTTACTGGTTTTGCCTTAGGCTCCAGCTCTATAGTATGCTGAGCTAATTTAGGATCAAAACCCTTCAAATCATGGTACTCCTGAGAAAACACATCAGAAAACTCTTGACAAAGTAAAACAAATGCATGTTTTTCCTTTAAAGTACATACCTTGCCAAGCTTTAATAGCTTGCCTTTGAAAATCTCAATCTATTCATAATGATCATGTTTGATGGATAAACTAGCTTTCTCTTTTCTGACTTGATCATTTGAATTTAAGATTGACTCAAGAGTTACCAAACCTTTTGGCAACTTGATGGTCTTAAGTTGAAGAATCTGATCTTCATATTGCTAAGACAACTTTTTCTAATTAGAAGATGAAAATTCAGCTTCTTCAATCATGAAACTGATAATATGTTCATCACTATCGAATACCTACCAATAAATGTTATTATTTGGCATAGTAGGTCTAACAGTAACATTTTTTATTTGAATTAGAATATTAAACTCATCTCCCATGGCAGTGATTTTATCAGCTTGTTTCTTCTGTGTTCTTGGTATGGACAGCAAATTAAATGCATCAAATTCTTCAATCATGCCCCATACCCACCAGTGTTATTTGAATAGCTAAAAGAAAAATGAAAAGCTGGAAAATAACTTTCACCACTTGAAGAAACTAGCACAACACCTCCTCCAACTTTACTCCTTGATCCATCGAAGTACAAAATCCATAGCTCATTGGACTAATGCTTTTCCTGCACTTTTGAATCTTTAATCAGATTTGGGATAGCAATACCTTGTTCTTGAATCATCTAAATACCCAATTCCACTTGCTTTATATGCTCAGAAGTATTAACTTCATGATTTTCAGCTGTCCATTCATCTATAATCAAGTCTACAATACCTTAAACAAGGGTGTTAGGATCTTGGACATCAAGCTGATCTTGTCGATCCTACTCATGAAATGTGAAATTTGTATTAACAGAATTTGGAACATATGGCTCAATGTGATCTTTTGCCAACAACTCAGATTTTATTGTGACTATTGTACCATACCTTGTTCTAAAGAATAAATGTGACCAATCAGAAATCAAATATCCTCCTAACTTGGCTGTAAAATCTCTACAAAGACATAATGCAAAGTGAGCAGGAAGATCTATTATATAAACTTCTCAGCCAAGATTCAATTCCCAAAATAAGCTCTCACGTCCAAAATGAAATCCCCTATTTTTGACCCTTACAGATGTCATAGAATCTATCAGCCTAAAAATAGGCCTAACATAATGTACCACCATTGTAGCACATTTTGCAGTTGAGCATATTAGGATGTCAGGATGTTGTCTTTTCATTGATGTCAAAATATCAGGATGTTGTATTTCACAGTTTTAACAAGATGCAGTTGACAGGATATCAGGATGTTGCATTTATAGTTTTCACAAGATGCAGTTAACAGTGGTTTGGTATCATCTTAGTATCAGTGACATGATATTCTTCAGTGATATGGTCTTCATGGTATGGTATCATTCAGTGATATGGTCTTCATGATATGGTATCAGTGACATAGTCTTTTTCAGTGATATGGTCTTCTTGGTAATGATTTCAGTGTTGTGGTCTTCAGTGAATAGTTTTGGTTCAGTAAAATGGTGTGGATATGTGACATGTTCTATGTCATGCTATTTACTTATCAATTGAATAAATGGTATGTGTGACATATATGATATCTGATCTATAGTCATCTATAGTTAGTAGATGTGGTCAGGCTAAGACTTGGAGAAAAGTTAGATCATATGGTATAAAGATCAAATTACATGATATAAAGCTTTACATGTTTATTACATGATATAAAACTTTTCAAAACCTTAATCTAGAATGAAAAACCTAAAATCAAACTGTCATAGCACTTTTTGCCTAATCGACAGTTGACCGGTCGAAGAGGTCATCGGGCTTTAAGAAACAACTTGAGGGTATGAGCCTCGTTGTTTTACCGGCCCCGTGCGTTAGGAGTTTGGTGAGCGCCGGTGTAAGTTTCTATTATGGGCGCGAAAAAGCCGATCAACGGCTATATTTTGAATTATGATTGGCGGGGGTGTCCTCATCGGAGGGTGTAGATTTAAACGAAGCCTCATACAACCGTTTCTAAATTTGACGGGTTCAGTGTTAAGGAAAGGCAAGAAAATCAGTTTTTTTTTTGTTTCTATTCTAGGAAGAGAGCGAAGCCCAAGAGATGTGGAATATTGAAAGATGAAGTTAGAAAGTTAGTTAAGTTTTTTGTCAAATCTGGAAGGTTTCCCACGACAGA
Source organism: Cunninghamia lanceolata (assembly GCA_027924645.1). Lineage (NCBI taxonomy): Eukaryota > Viridiplantae > Streptophyta > Pinopsida > Cupressales > Cupressaceae > Cunninghamia > Cunninghamia lanceolata. Next base: position 8,107,283 of record BSBN01000937.1, on the reverse strand, counting down.
GAAGATAAAAAGAATGTAGTCTTCATTTTGGTGTTTTTAGTTTTTATTTTTTAGAATGTGAGATGAATGTAAAATGATAGTAGAAGTTGAACAATTTCTTTTGATATTATTGTTTTGATTGAAATTTTTTTTGTATACAGAGATTTTGTATGGCAGATATATAATGTTGCAGATCAGAGATGATGAAATAGTTTTTTGAGAAAAAGAATTTAATGAGAGGTTTTTGAAGATGAAAAAGATTTCTTGAGAAAATGAAAGATTTTATGAGATGAATTTTTACAGGTTGATGATGCAATCCAGGTTGAAAGATTTTTATTATTGAAGAGCAGAGCACTAATTTTGTTGATTGTGCAATCAAGATTGGAGATGTGTTTGATCAGAATAAAACAATATTTTCTCAGAGAAGGATAAAGTTTTGAAAAATGATTTTGGAGAAGGTTAAAAGTGTTTCAATTTTGCAGTGAAAGAATCTATGAATTTGAAAAGTATGAATTGATTTGTTTTGAGATTGATTTGCAGAGATAGAGGTATGAAATATCTTAAAGATCAAATTTGATTGATTGTTGTGAAGATGATATGATAACTGTTGAAGGTTGATTACAGAATATATACATTTGATTGTTTTTAAAAAGGAGAAATAAGGTATTGATCTTATTGAAACAGGGAAACCCCCTGAGTTGTACTGTTCATTGAATTTCAGATGTTGTAATGTCAGTGAGACATGCAGAGAGATACAATTTGCCAGTGAGGTAGAATTGTAATGTCATTGAGACAATTGTAATCTAAATTTTGTGTTAAGCCAGTGAGGCAGTTGAGTGGTTTTTATACCCCAGGAGGGTTTTCCACTCGGGAAATTTCTTGTGTCAAATCTGTATGATTGATACTCTGCATATTTACTTTGTTCCTTCTGAAGAATTCTAAATTGTGAAATTAGATTAATCAAAAGTAGTAAAAAGTTTTAAAATTGTTAACAACACTGATTCACCCCCCTCTCAGTGTTGTGTGTATTCCTACAACCATGTGGGCATCTTTTGACACCTAAAAAACCAATTTTGAAGGCATCGACAATGTTTAACAGTTATAGGAAAATATTAAATAAAAATAACTATTCATGGGAAATATGCAAGGTTGAGACACCTCATTTCCAAAATAGCTATATTATAATTAAATAAAAGTCTCTAAAGCCTTTTCCAGAAAACCATTTAGAACGTATTTGGCTACCAAGGCATTCCTCAAGACCATATTTCTTTGAGGCATTTGGTCAAACAACTCACGTGTCTTGCCTATGTTTCCCATCTTTGCATTCATATTTGCATTGTCTTTGTTTCCTATTTTTGCATTTAGGTTTGCACGATATGTGGGGAGAAAGAGAGAAATTTTATTAATTGGGTTGTCATTTAATATTCTCCCTAGCAACTTTTGATTAAGACTAATCTACACATCCCACAACCATCTTGGAATGCCAGTCTACAATTATGAAAGGCTTAATAAGTATTATGGACAGCAAATATGCTTCAACCATGGGATATCAACATACTTTAAGCTGTAATACCAGTCATTAGGCACCAATGACACCTGATTCATGGAGCTCTTCTTGATGATGTGGTTACCCTTTAGATCCATAGCCACTATATCCATGTACTTTTTTCACCCTCTCTAAATAATCTTCAAGCAATCTTTGAGTGGATGTAGGAACTGCAAATACTAGAAACCATTAGCTTATTTTTTAACACAATATATTAGCTTTTTTTTTAACATAACATATGTTTTTTTTTCAAGCTCTTTTAACACTCTCTATTAGCAGCATTTGGCAGGGACTCCTGTTGCTGGGTAGCTCTTATTTTTATTGCAAACTTTTAAGTTAGATATAAAAGTGAAAAATAAAAAATAATATTTCTTTAGTTAACCTAGGCTGATTGGTAAATGCACCCAAATATGCACAAACAACATAAGTTAATATAAAAAATAGTTGATAATTAAAAATTTAGAATGATGTGTTTTAGAAATTGAATTATATAATTATCATGATATAGTAATGTAAGCATAAGCAATAAGTGTAAAGAATATAGTATGTAAGAATATGGGTTAGATATGTATTGGTGAATAAGAATGTTTCCCTTAACATGGATAATAAAATGGTGGTACAACTCTTAGTGGCCTAGTAAAAACTATATAAGTATAAAGAGTATCAGGATAACTGTATGCCCCCAATGTAACATCAAAAAGCACATGCACATAAATGTTAATACGATTAGAAACCTCTAGTAGGTATAGAATTGACAATGTGGACAAGGGCCTATAACTTGGTATAATATTGGAGTTATGGGGCAAGTCCCCAAGGTATAGCAATAGGGGGCACAATGTGGGGATGAGGAAAGTCATGATGTGATATAATATAATAAAAAATATATTATATATATTTAAATAATTTGTTTTGTATAGAATATAATATATAATAATAAGTATAATTTAATATATTTTATAATAACAAATTTAATTATAATATAGATGTAATATATAAATTAAAGATATAATATAATAATTCTACATTTTCAATATGTGTGTCCACCTCCCTGACACTTTGCAAAATAACACTATTTATAAAAGACTAATGATTTCACTACACAATTAAAGTTTCAACAATGGTTTCCACTCTTTGACAAACATGGGTCTAAGAATCTACTACAAAACATATGAATCCAAAGGTAATGTACAAATGCCCCTGTCTCAAACTTATAATCTCAATGAGAATACAAAATGACTGTTAAATAGAAGAAACACACAAATACTAAGAAGCCATAATGAAAAACCTACAATTGTGCTCAAGTTTGGTTAGTTTGTGTCATAATTGATACTACTTATATGCGTAAATAATCAAAATCATTTCAAAATGATTGTTTGTGAAGTCTATCAATCTAATTGGTAATGCAAACTTTTATTTGACAAATGAGAAAGTGTATCTCCACATTAATTATCCCTTTTTTATGTTTCAATCTCTCAAAAGTCTTTTATCTTGAGAAGGATAAGGGCACTAAAAATAATGCATATCTGCCTCCAAAAAACCAAGAAAAGGACATGCATGTTGATTACAAATAATTCAGTACTCCATTAAAACTTTTTCCTTTGGTTCAGGATTTATCAAAGGTATATCCACCATATCTTGGTATCGACCTACATTGACATCCTTGTTGATGTATCAACTACTGATTGGTCCATGTATCTCCACATGGATAGACATAGATGCTTACAAGCATTAACATCACACGCTTGTGCTTCCTTTTAGCCAGTAAGCCAAGTGTTTATATATAAGTGTGCTACTTGATTTAAAATCAAATATATTGGAACTTATACTTTGTGCAACAATAATAATTTTAAGAAAACTTTAAAAATATGAGACATGTGCTACTAAATAGAATACCAAATCTATTAAAACCTATACTTTGTGTCATAATAATTCTTTTTAGAAAACATTAAAAAAGATAAATGTTCTTGTTTATCAACTCCGGTGAACTTTCTTTCATTTATGTCTCTACTTTGTAGCATTGCCATTGCTTAGAGCTTTTCTATGGCATTCACTATCCTTATAACATGTTTACATACAAATTTTATTAGAGCACAAGACAGTGCTAAGTCGATAATATAATGTTGTTTTGGATAGGGATACAAGGTCAATTACCTCCAAGGTACATGTAATATGTATTGAAATTTTAAAAGTTATATTTAATGTTTTTCGATATTGAGTTCATTAAAACTTTTTTATAGCTCGTATACCATTTTGAATGCTAATTTTCTCCTTTTATTATTGTATTTTAATCTTTATCTCTCACGCAACTATCAAGATCATGCACCACTCTTATAACACTCATTTTTAACACTAACACACCTAGTGGAACCATACTTTTACTTTGAATATGTGTATAGTATGCTAGAATTAGTGTTTTTTGTTAGTGTGCAAGAATTACAACTCCTAATCACTCCTTCCTCTTATTCTTTTATCTCTCATCTTCCTAGTGATATATTTCATCTTATCTTCTCTTTAAGTGCACCCATTTGAATTTATCCAAGAAGGTGATATCATCTATTGTATTGTGTGGTTTTAATGTAGGCTTTATTTCTAAGACCTATAAATTGAACCCAAAAGATATTAAGTTCTATTTTACTACATGGGACTCAATTAGGGTTTATTTGGATCCCCTAGAGATAGATGTCATCTTATCTTTTCTTCTCTTTCATTATATGAGAGTCCTTCCTAGTGTTCCTATTGTGAATGCTTACTCTCTAGCCTATCCCTTGTGTTCATGTTGTTGCCTATCAGATTATTATAGGGTCTTCCACCTACCATCATATCAAAACCTCCAATTGAATTAATCATTTCATCAAGTCTATGTTTTTCCTCTCTGTCTCTCCCTATCCTGGTTCTTAATGGGACTCAAACACAACATCATACGTTCCCAAAATACAACTTACTATTACATCATGCACCCATCCATGAAGATAATTAGAGTTCATTTTAATACATAAAGGAGTGTCTATAGCATCTCTACTAAAGAAGAAAAGAAAAAGAAAAAAGCAAATGTGCATATTTTATGATGAACAAGTATTCAAGGATTTCAAGGCAATGTCTTAGAAAAAAAAAATGTGTTGCCTTATAGATCTAAATTGCATTGTTTGGATATGTGCTCTCTTGTGATTTTGATAAACCATTGTCTGCAAGTACAAATTCAGTCATAGAGTTGTCAAAATACATGAAGACTTCAATCTAAGTGTCTTTTGTTGAATCTAAACATCTTTGGTCCTCATACTGGATGAAGGTCCTTGACAATTCATGAAAGTCTCTAAAAAGATAGTGGATTTTCCCACAAATCTCATAGAAGATAGGGCCTTTGGATGCAAAATATTATTCACTTTCAAGCTCAAAAAAATGTAATTTGCATATACACTCATGTCATGGGAGGTCACGGTCTAATTCCAACAAGAACTAATGTACAAAAACTTAATTTCATTGACCATTAATTTACCTACATGTGTCCCTAATTTATGACAATATATTATTTCTTTTCTAATTTCAAAGAAATCTACACATTTATAATTATATACACATTGAAACTTTTCACTAGATATAGGATAACATAATTAAATAATAACTCTCCTTACTATATAACTTCTAAGGCCACTTCTACTCTTTCCTAGCAAACTCAATTCTCCTATCTAGATATCCAAACTAACCTCTCGTTTTCTTGAATTTATAATTCTTAGTGTTGCCTTCAACCCACCAACCCTAAAATGGAAAACAACCCTATTTTATAGATTACATTCTCATTCATCCACCTACCTCATTTCGCTCTAATATTTCTCCCATGTCTTTATATTTTGCATGTGTTATTTGACAGGACATGAACAAACTTTACTCTTTCTTGAGCTAGATGGCTAACTGCCCTAATAATTTGCTAAGTGGGTTGTTAGAATTTTAGGTATTTGACATAATCCATTAAATGTAGAGGATACATGAATACCAATAGGAGAGATATTGTTCTTCACAATTGATCTTCATTCTTGCATTGGTGCTTGTACCTATTCATGCAAAGGACCTAAGAAAAGTAGTCACTAAATCAAACCAATCATTTAACATGGTGTGGTAAATGAAAATATATATCTTTATTTTCTACACACAAACCTTTGGAAGACATACTTTTTCTAAGCTTAATCTTTATAAATGATTTCTTCTGATGGGTTTCATAGTAATCCTTTTCTAAATCTAAGTGCTTTCTTTTATGAAATTTGCTTTTTGCACATCCTTTAGGCTTTCATTCAATCCTTGCAAAAGGAAACCATGGTAAGCATGACTAATCAAACTAATAACACTAGGGTTGTAATTGGAAACATCCAAGCTTGCAATTAGTCCCATGTTGATTGTGCAAACAAATTTGGTCCATATAATCAAAATAATGTCCATAATTTTTAATACTTATTTTTGCTAAGCTCTTCACTTTGGAAGAACATGACTATGAAAAAATAAGAAAGCACTAATGTATTTAAATGCAGACAATTATAAAATAAAGAATTTATTACCAAAATACCATACGGGTCTACAATTGGCAACAACCATACCTGTAATTAGTCCCATGATGATGGGTGCTACCACAATAATGGGTTACACTTTTTGGGACATCCTAATTTTTGCTGAAATCACATATTTTTAGAAAATATAATGATTTAATTCTTGAAAGGTTCCATTTAAAGGATTTTAATTGAAGAGGGTTTGATCAAACCCCCCTAGATTCAAACCCCCTTGGATAGAACCCTACTAGTTCTAAACCATACCTATAATGGAGTTTCCTCTACACCTATCAAAATGCTGATAAAAAACTACTTTTGATTTACCTTTTGGGGGATCAAATGAATTCATTTAAAATTTATGTTTTGTAAGTATGTAGTCCTTATTATAAGCTTCCCAAAAAACATAATTTTAAATATATTTAATTTGATTATTATATTTATTTTTTATTTCTTGTGAATGTAGGTTTTTCACCAAACCTCAAGTTCTCTGTTCTACACACATGGAAAATTAGTAAATTAGTGAAAATAAATTCTGAAAAATATCTATGCCTTATGTATTGATGTCCTTGTTTCAACAAAAAAGCCATTTGAATTTTGATACATATAGAAAAAGTTATGTTTTATGGAATACGCCTATGTCTAAATTATAATTGGTTTGACTTCAAAACTTAATTAAAAAATAATTCAAAAAAACATTATAAAACCAAATGTGTGCCCTATAAATCGAGGTTACCAATCTAAATTCAAAAGAATTAGAATTTTATCCTTTGTAAAAAAAAATTATGTGCTACAGAATACACATCACTTTAAAAAAATGTTGTTTACTATTAAAAACTAGTTATCAAAGCAGACTCAAAATTTTTTAGAATTTATCTCCATTTTAAAAAAATATATATATTTAGAATCTGCAAACAAAATCTCAAAAATCACTAGTTCGCATCATCTTCAAATTCCTAATGGTTTAGCAGATATAGGTGTCAAAAAGTGAAGATTTTGTTCAAAATGTGGATTTTAAAGTCAAGTTTGGCCAAAAAGTGTAACCCATTATTGTGGGATGACCCTAATTGTGCAAACAAATTTGCTGCATAGAATAAAAATAATAATAATGTCCAAATTATTTTCAATACTTGTTTTGGGTAGCAATGATCTGCTCTACCTGAAGCAATGATCTTCTTTGGATGTTCAAGGTCACAAACAAAAACATCATGTGGAAAAAACTCAACAGTCTTCCCATCCCCAGTATGACATATCTGATAGATGGAGAGAACATTGGCAGAGATCTCAGGATCAAAGAGGACATCCTCAATGCAACTATCTACCAGCTAAACTAAAATGGACCCCATAATTGGAATTTGTGAAGAGTTTCCCACTAAAATATGAGAACTAGTGCTATTAGAAAGAGACTCAAGAAGATCAACTAAATGAATCATATGTTATGAGGCTCCTAAGTCAAGTATCCAATTTGATGTGGATGAATTATAACCTGTAGCAGTAAGTGCATGGTCTTTGCTATGTTTGGCAGTATCAATGTTGTGTTTCTTCATGGCTTCTTCCAAAGCTTTGACCATTCAATGAAAAATATTAATGTCATGATTCTGCATCTAAGAATTTTTACTTGACTTAGAAGATGTTGTGTTTGACGTATTAGATCTAGTATTATACTTAGATGATTCTGCCTTTGACTATTTTGAATGCTTATTACCTCTACCCTTAGATGCATGAACTACTAATGCTTGACTTTTTGAAGAAGTGTTAGAATCCATGGAGAGTAACTCAGATTGTTCTCTCATGAGTTGATAACAAAACTATTCAAAAGTAGGCATAGTAAGTTTTGAACCAAGTGCATCCATTGTAGATTAAAAAGTAGAAGCGAAGACCTAATAGGGGCCTTTTGACTTTGACAAAACCAAGACAATAAATTCCTTATCTCTTATTGTTTTACCACAACCTTGAAGTCAAGAAAGCAAAGGCTTGAACTTGACTAAGTAATCTTCAATTGAAGGAAAGGTATCAAGAGACAAAGTTGTTAATTCAACATCCAATTAAAGTATTTTGAACTCATCAATTTTACCAAATAAATCACTAAATTTTCCCCACATTTGCTTAGGAGTTGTACAATTTGTTAGGTGAAATTGCAAGTTATCAAATACATGGAGACCAATGATTCCCATTGCCTCATCTAACTTATTGTGATAGACAAATTGTTCATACTCCTTATTGAATTACAGTTGTTGATCATTTAGCATTTCCCATAACCCTTTAGATTGAAGAAGTTGTTGTACTTTTGTTTTCCATGTGTGAAAATTATGTGGTGTTAATAGACCCGCAAAGTTTGATTAAAAAATGTAAAAGAAGCCCTCCACCACCCCCCCACCCCCCCCCCCCCCCCCAAAAAAAAAAAAGTGGTACTTTATAATTCAGTGCAGTTTACAAGGAAGATAATGAGGTTACATGAATTATTAGCATTAAATGTTAATAGTATATGGTAAACTAATTGGTTCTAATCCTACCCTTAATAGAAAAAGTTAGTGGTTTTGGCTTGAAACCATTAATAATAACCTAGTTACATAGAATTTAGCATAAAATGCTAACATGAAAAAATCCTCCTCTAGTTACAAACAACAGAAATGTCATTGGTTGTGTTAGACTATACAAAGAGTGGAATGTTAACAATTTTTTTTTGAAATTTTAACATAAACCTTTACAAAGAACATAACCTACAAATGGTGGTTTGGAACAAATTGAAAGGTATGAAAAATCATTTAATGTTGCGAGTGAGGAGGAAAATAGTGACCAAACATTTGAAATTCTAACATCAAAGTGTAATGGAACATCAAAGATTTAATGGAGTAGCAAAAAGCAACCTTGGTGAATGAAAATTATCAATGGAAAGATCCATGTACATAGTGAAACTGCCAGTCATGACCTACGAAAAGAGGAAAAACATGAGCAAGAGAGTGTGATGGTGGTTGAATGCTAACTACATCTAGCACCAAATGCATTGGCACTGTTGGAGGTTGGTAGTTGGGTAAAAGAAACTCGAACAAGTTTGAAGAAACTAATGACCTTGATAACAAATGTAAACGGTGACCAATATGGAATATTTCAACCTTACCAGATGCCACCAAAATAAACCAGGAAACTGTGGATGGAATGAGAACCTCAAATCAAATGACATAAATAACAAAAACCTTGGCCAGAAGTTTCGGTGATGCTGCAAGAAAAAAAAGACAAATGGTATGAAACCTTCGATCCACACCAGGAACTATGAAAAAATAAATTCACCCAAAATCTATGAACGATGCCTACAAAAAATTTGCATTTTCTGCTAATGAACTGATAGAGAGACATAGCTAAGATATGGCTTTGTGCATGATGAAACTGAAATTGAGAAGGGAATTGTGATTCTAGGCTCTGATACCATATAGGAGTAGCAATTAAATGAATGCAATAACTAGAACTTCCACAAGATGGATGTGTACACAAAGCAAGAGGTAAAAATATCATAAAATCTATATGAATGTACAATGAACTCCTTGTATATGTAGGACAATGAATAAATGAGAAGGTGAGTATCAAAGACTGACTAACCCTCCATGATGTGTGACACATGTAGAACACTTGGGACAAGTGAGAGAGCATGTGTCATATGTCTATGAGGTGAGAAAACTAAGGCACTAAGTGAACTTAAGCTAGTGTGAATATGTCTACTAGGTTAGGAACTAGATAGAAGTAAACTAGATGAATAAAGACTCTTTTCACAGTAACAATCCTATCTTCTTTGAAATGATGTTACTTCTTTTAGTCATAACTTTATCCCAAAGAGGGGCAAAATGTAGACACATGAAATTGACCATGTCCTTCTAACATCACGACATCACCTTGTGTCACCTTGCAACACATTTGTCCTAGATCTTTTTCATGTCCCTTTCCATCATCTAGTTAATTTCATGTCTCTTTCCATCATCTCGTTAATTAAATAAATTATAGATTGCAGTGGTTCTGGGAAAAAACCGTGTCTCCTTTTTTGTCTCATTGTTTCAAATCACACTTCATGATCCATCATTAGGAGGAAAGGAGGTGAATGCAAATCTCTTCCTTTCCTCCTAATGATGGATCTCGGAGTGTGATATGAAATGTTGAGACAAAAATAGCAACATAATTTTTTCCCATAAGCACTGCAATCTATCATTATGGATTGTGGAAATATCATGTCTATTAATAAATTATATTTATTTAATCAACCTATTCATTCTACTTCTCAAATTAATTAAATAAATTATACTTATTTAATTAACCCATTTTCTCCTTTTAGCCAAATTAAATAAATAAATTTTATTTATTTTTTTAATTCAAATTTATCCCCCCACATCTCCCTTCTCCAATATTAATTAAATTATTCTATTATTTGATTTTTTTGAGAGTCACATGTCTACCTAAAGTTAGTTAGCCAAATTTATTGAAACTGGACACTTGCACAAAAGTCAAACTACATTTACATATCAACCATCCATTTCATACTACATCTCCAAATCTCAATTGTTCACATAAGGATACACCCTAAAAGCCTCCATCCTTTCCCTAATGTTGTCTCATCAAATCCTAACCATCCATTGCACTTCTTAATCCATCCATCCTATCATTCAAAAATCTATAAATCAAACATCAATCTAGCCATTATGGGAATACACAAGAAAGTAATGTCATGCTTAGCTATTGGAGCTTGGATGCACTCCATTTCACTCTATCTAGGAGAAAGAATGGTTTTAGGTGAAGGTAATTATGTCATTTGCATTTTTCTTTATGTTATTTACTCGTGTCTTCCCCATCCTGTTGCAATTAATGTCAACTAATTCCATCCCCAAGGCAATTGATTCCTTTCTTGCCCCTAAGGTTAATTAGTTAAATACCCTTAATTGATTAATCTAGACCTAAATATTTCTCTAACTAATTAATCACCATAAGAGGCCTTATTAAGTAGTGGCATTAAGGGGAGTGATCACAAAAACTAAAAAAAATCCACATATTTTTTTAAATTATAAAGTAAGTGTTTTAAATTTAAAATATTACCCACATACTTTTATTAAATGAATGCACCTAAAAATTATAAAATAACTAATTTATATTTTAAAAAATATATAACCAACATAATTTTTTAAATGAAAGCACACAAGAATTAAATTTAAAATATATAACCGCCATAGTTTTATTAAATATATAACAAATCTATAAAAATACAAGTAATAGTCAAATATGAAATGAAATAAGGTAGAGAAAAAAAATATTGGAGAAGTGTAGGAATTATTTGAAGGTATCTGCATTATATCGAAATAAGGTAAAGCAAAAGAATACTGAGCTCAAGAGTTATTTGAAGGTAACTGCATTATATTTTATACATATTGGTATAAAGGTTTCAATTTAATTTTCTTTTCTTTTCTCCAGAATGAAATCTAATTTGTGGGTTTTTACTCAGTGCTGATTTATAAAAATTAAATGTCGTTAAATAATATTTTTTCTTTGTTATCTCTGAGATGTCTCCAGCTCAGCTATTGCAACCTTGTTGCCTAGTTAGTCCGGGTGAGCCGAAACTAATCCAATCAGTCCGGGCGAGCCGTACCTAATCCTCTGCACTGCACATATCCTAACAGCGGACCCACACTATGTGCGGCTGGGTGAGTCAGGGTTTGGACCTGTGTCCATCATTTATTTTATTCATACATTTCATTACACTTTAAATTTGTTTTTTGTACATTGCAATTTAATTTAATGGTTTTTAATCATCACTGTATTATTAAAAGAGTTTGGCTGATCGTGGTCTGCAGGTAGGAAAACTGCCTCCATGGTGACTTGGTCAATAGCTTTATTCACTAAGAAATCTGCCACCTTATTGCCTTCTCTTAGAGTGTGAGAGATCAAATAATTGTCGTCCCTACTGTTTCTTTTTTTCCCAAGTGCTGTTCATTATGGCTCACTACTCCTTCGTTTTCTATCATTTTATCATTTTACAACCAGTTCATTATCACTCACCCCTATGCCATTTCAACTTTGAACTCCGAATGTTTATGTTATTTTAGTCCACGGCTTTGTTAACTGTCTACAATGATGTTAAAGCCCCAGTGAGACTCGTAAGTTGGAAATGGTTACTGAAGATGATGTGATGTGTGCACAAGCCGCTGTTCGGTTTTTTAATAATTGTTGTTATCTTTGTTTGGTTGGTATATTTGGGTTTGGTTATGGGAGATTTTTGTACGGTGCGGTACACGTTGGACTGCATATTGGTTATAGGTTTCAATTTTTGTTTGGATGTATCACTCAAAAATATTTTCTTTATGTTTTTTTGTTTGTTTGTTTGTTTGTAAGTTTTCAATAATGTTCAGTCATCATAATGTTGTTTGATTAATCTGGAGTTAGGTTATGTTTCACTTTAACATAGACTGTTGTAAGACTTAACTACATACTTAAGATTTGTAAATGTGGGTCACACTTGAAATTGTCTAACCGATGTTGATTTGACTATATTTTAACATTTTTAAATACACTTGAATGTTTCCCTTATGGTTACCCTGTTGTGTATATGTGCTTGTATTCTTTATGGATGGGGGTTAGCTTCCTTTTCACCAAGATGTAAATATTTTTAGGGGATGATTGTGTAGTGAGATATGCTGGTGCTTTTTTATTGGTTTTCTGGAGTGTTATTATATTTCTTTGGGATTCATTGAGGTAGTACCTAGAGCCTAAATTTGAACAATGTATTTTAAAAATAAAATAATCTTTGAACAACCAAAAATTTCAGGTAGGGCAGAAGGCCAAGAACAAAAAGCATTAGGAATTATTGAATGAAACAAATCTACAAAATGAAAAATTACATGAATGCGGGAGCAGCAGAAGCAGAATCATCCCGCAACTCACTAGCACCATGTGCAAAGTGGCACTTATCACCAAATGTGCATGAACCCTTGGCAAAATGTTCACAAAGCCTAGTTTTGAGATTTTGCTGACCATTTCCAGATCGTTTACTCAAATTTGATTCAATTTTTATAATCAACTCGCTAACCTTGGCTGTGGCTTGATTAATCTCCTACAAATGTGACAAATGAAGGAATATATAGAAAGATGACAAATAAGATACAAAAGAAGGAAAGAATGACAATATTGCCTTGTTAGAATGTTCATAAGCTCATGAACTCATCAATTATCTCACAAGTATATAAAAATCAAAGCAAAAACCAATGAGTTCAATGGTTCACAAACTCGTGGAAATGCTGATGACCAAGTTCAACAAACCCCAAAAACTCTTACAAGATATTTTTTAATGCCTCTAATGTGTTTCTGAAGTGTTCCTTCATGGGATCTATTATTTGAAATGCTTTCACTCTATCAATGCACAAGGAAAATGAATTGCAAGTAAGTGATAATTCAATGGTGGCTGGTAAGGATGGTACAAGGGTAGGTGGGGTGAATTTCTTACCCAAGTTGTAACCATTATGGTAGTGCTCATGGATGCCAATTTGCAGATAAGTGTCCTTTTGCCCATGGAGAAAAGAAATTGTGCTTCCGAATGAGGTACCAACTCTTGGGATGGGTACTACTACAAATTTTGGTGCTGGCTCAAAGGCAAACCCAGGCTACAAGACATGCCTTTGTAACCATTATAGCAGTTCTAAAGGATGCAAATATGGAGGTAAGTGCCATTTTGCCCATGGGGAAAAGGAGCTGAGAAAAGAAAGTGTGCTTCCAAAGGGACCATTCCTTCCTACGTTGGGTACTGCTTCAGCAAATTTTGGTGCTTCATTGAAAGAAAACATTATTATTCTTGCTTCTTATGCTGGTGGCATAATTGGGAAAGATGGTGTAAACTCAATAGTTTTCAAATCTAGATCAGACTCATCTTTTATTGTCAACTTCACACCAGTTACATGGTAAATGTGATTTGGATTAGACTCATCTTTTATTGTCAACTTCACACTAGTTACCTGGTAAATGTGCTTTCAGTTTACACCATCTTTCCCAATTATGCCACCAACATACGAAGCAGGAATAATAATGTTTGCTTTCGATGAAGCGCCAAAATTTGCTGCAGTAGTAGCCAACCTAGGAAGTAATGCCCCCTTGGAAGCACACTTTCTTTTCTCAGCTCTTTTTCTCCATGGGAAAAAATGGCACTTATCTCCATATTTGCATCCTTCAGAACAGGTATAATGGTTACAAAGGTGTGTCTTGTAGCCTAGGTTTGCTTTTGAGCCAGCACCAAACTTTGTAGTAGTACCCATCCCAGGAGATGGTACCTCATTTGGAAGCACATTTTATATTCTCAATTCCTTTTCCCCATGGGCAAAATGACACTTATCTGCAAACTGGCTTCCTTCAACAATACCATAATGGTTACAACTTGGGTGAGAAATCCATCCTACCCTTGTACCATCCTTACCGAACTACATTAAAATCTCACCTACATGCAATTCATTTTCCTTGTGCATTGATAGAATGTAAGCATTTCAAATAATAGATCCCATGAAGCAACACTTCATAAACACATTACGGGCATTAAAATATACCTTGTAAGAGTTTTTGGGGTTTGTTGAACTTGGTCATCAGCATTTGGATGAGTTCATGAACCATTAAACTCATTAACGCCCTTCACTATTTGGTTTTTCCTTTATTTTTTATATACTTGTCATAAAATTGGGGAGTTCGTGAACTTATGAACTTGCTAAAAAGACAATATTGTCATTATTTCCTTCTTTTTGTATCTTCTTTGTTGTCTTTCTATATATATTCCTTCATTTGTTGCATTTTTAGGAGATTAATCAAGCCACAGCCAAGGTTCGCGAGTTAATTATAAAAATTGAATCAAATTTGAGTAAACAATCTGGAAATAGTCAACAAAATCTCAAAAATAGGCTTTGTGAACATTTTGCGAAGGGTTAATGTACATTTGGTGATAAGTCCCACTTTGCACATGGTGCTAGTGAGTTGTGGGATGATTCTACTTTTGTTTCTCCCTCATTCATGTAACTTTTCATTTTGTATATTTGTTTCTTTGAATAATTCCTAATGAACTTTGTTCTAGGACCTTTGCCCTACCTGAAATTTTTGGTTGTTCAATCAAAGATTTTGTTTAAAATTATATGTTCATAAGAATTTTAGTTCTACATTCAGAAGCTTTCATGTAAACTTTGCAATTACAGATGTAGTAGATTCTACTGTTTAAGAGTGTGGCATTTTAATTTATTAATGATAGTTTTTGGTCTCACATTTGATTGTGTGTCTGTTATAATGCAATACATCTGGATGCCCACATGGCGGGGATTTCCATTACCTTCATTATGTTCTTGGTGGAGTAACTGTTGTATCTCAATTGCCAAAACTAGCAAACACATTAGGACTTTCCATAGAAGCAATAGGGTTTACCTCTAGTCTTTCACTGTCAAATAAGTCAGGTCCTAGTGAAGTTTACAAGACACATCTTTTTAACCATTATGGTAGTGTTGAAGGATGCCAATTTGCATATAAGTGTCATTTTGCCCATGGAGAAATGGAATTGAGAAAAGAAAATGTGCTTCCAAATGACGAACCACCTTCTAGGATGGGTACCATTACAAATTTTGGTGCTAGCTCAAAAGAAAACCCAAGCTAGACAAGCTAGACAAGACATGCCTTTGTAAACATTATAGTAGTTCTGGAGGATGCAAATATGGAGATAAGTGTCATGAAGTAGCAAAAAAAATAAAAATCAAGAATCAACAAAAATCACAAGTATGAATTTCATGATTTATTGGAATATTCATTGCTAAAATATTATAAAAAAAAATCTATCCTTCAACATTAAAAAATTAAAATTAAAATTGAAAAAAAAACAATAAAACTAAAAATATGGATATAAAATCTACAAAAATTCATTGCTAAAATATATATATAGCCATAAAATATAAACCTACAAAAATTCTTTGCTAAAATAATTATATATATATAAATGGTACCAATAAGCTTGATTAGCCACAAGCTTGGCTTTCCTTGCTTTTTCTAGCCACATATCACACATTTCTTGTGTCTTTTTCACCTCTTCATAAGTCTGATATACAAAATCAGATTGTGTAGTGCCCTGTTTTTCAACAAAATCACCATTTCCAACACTCCAATTTTGTATGCCATCATTAGTAGACCATGAATAACTATCCTCCAAAGGTTTTACCATGTCAAATTCATGAAAATGCAAAGCTATAGGTCTGCTGTCCTCAAACCAATCAGAAATGATGTCATACCAATCCACATCAAAAATCAAATGCTTACCATAACATGCCGGTTCCATACTCTTTTGTTCACATGCATCATATACATCTTCATGAAATAGATCATGGCCTATAGCAATCATGGATTTTGCTGTCATTTGATGAGGTAAAGTGTACTTGAGAGCTTTCAAAACAATTTGTTTCCCATCATGTAGGAAACTCAACTCCATAGATTGTAAATCTTGAGTGATCCTTTGTAGTGAGTGTAGCCATTGCATACCAAGTACAATCTCATTGTCCTTCAAATCAAGAACATATAAATCATCACAAAGAATATACTCACCAAATATAACACTAAGCTTGCTCACCTTTTTCTTACAATGAATAGTGAGTCCTCCCGCTATAGACACATTAAAGCCCTCAAAGCTATCACAAAGCAATCCTCTTTTGTTGACCAAACCCTCATCAATGAAGTTATGTGAAACTCCACTATCAAAAAGTGCCAATACTTTGCAACCAAACAAAGTACCTTCAAAAATGAATGGGTTGTACCTTGAAGCTCCTGAAAGATATGCAATTCTAGAACTTTTGTTAGTATCACTTGTAAGTTCTAGTGTTGGCTGTCCATCATCATCATCATCATCAAATACCTCGATATAGTGCACCTTGCCTTTGCCAAGGCACCTATGACCAATCTCCCAAGGTTGCTTGCAATCAAAGCATAGCTTCTTCCTTCTCAACTCATCTCTTTCTTCATAATTCAACTTTGATGTAGTACCTTTGTCATTTCTTTTGGGAGTGGGCTGCTCTTGGAATTGTTGACTTGCATGTTCATCTTTGAAGTTTTTCTTTTGTGGTGTGTATGTAGGAATGATATCCAAGTCAAGTGCAAGATCAATGGCCTCATCAAGTGTACTTGGCCTATGAACCTTGACCAATCCTTTGATCCTATCATTCAACCCTTCCACAAACAACATTGTGATTCTTCTATCTGACATATCAGGAACCATAACCGTGATCTTTTGAAATTCATTCACATAGGCATCAACTCTACCTATTTGTTTCAATTGTGCAAGCTCACGATAGTAGACCTCTATATCCTTGCGATCAAACCTGTTAATGAGTTTTTGAACAAACTCATCATATGAAGTAATCCTGTTTTGATGTTGTGAAACCAATCCATGATGCCACCACTCATATGCAAGACCCTCAAAATGCATAGTAGAAAAATGTATAGCCTTTTCTTCACTCATGAGTTTGAGTGTAAGAAAGGTATCCAATTTATTCACCCATGCCCTAGCACTTAGCTTGCCACTACCATCAAAACTAGGAAGAGGAATTTTGTTCAATGCATCCTTGTATTCTTTTGGTTGTGTAGGTTGTGCTCTTCTTTGCCTTGGCCGATTCACTCTTCCCTTTTGTTCTTCTCTTTTTTGATTCATGTAGTTATTGAAATTGATTCTATTCCTTACATGTTCAGGGAGTGAATCATACTCGTCAACCAAAGATATGACATTCTCCCCAAATGGAACCTCTTCTTCTTCAACCTGTGGCTGCTCTTCTTCTTCTTCATCTTCCCTAGGAAGGAAATTAGGTTGCATAGATCTCTCAATTGTTGGTGTTCTTGTCCTTCTAACATGTGTTGGTGATCTTCCAGCTATACTAGTTGCATCTTGATTGTTTTCATTACCAGCATTGTTAATTCTATTACCCATCATAGCTTGTAACATCCTTTCTATATTTGCATTTGTTTGCCTTTGTTGATCAGTTGCCTCTCACTGTTGGGCTGCCATTTCACATTGTTGAGCTGCCATGTCATGCTGATTATTAACCATATCTCTTAACATGTTATCAATGTCTTCTTGTGGAGTATATTGCCTTCTATCTTCCATTGTACCTGTTCTTCTTCTATAATGATAAGGCAAAGGATCAATGGTGAAGCTCATAACCCATAGGCTGGCAGGATCCAAGCTTTGATACCACTGTAAAATACCCTTCTAGAAATGATTGATATTTTTTGCAAATTTAGATAAGATTTCTTGCACACTTCAATTAAATAATTTCACCAAATGAACAAGGAACTGTAGCCCATCAAACTCACATCAACTTTGCATATATGAAACTGACAAATAAATGAAACAAGAAATGTCTAGTTGCTGGAATTTATTTCAGTCCATGTCTGATTTTATATCAGACTTAATTACAAATCAATTTGAAGTCCAAATACATCAAACTTTGCATACATATATAGCCCAAAGCCTCTAGAATGTTGATGGCTATCAAATGGATACAAAACACTCTTGCAAGAGCTTCAATAAAATTCTGATAAAAACTTTCTGTATGCTGATCTGACTGCTGAGAGTGTACTTTTTATCCAGCCAAGGGTTTACAATGAAATATCATGAAATAACCCTTCCAAATGCATTCTATGAATGTATAGGAATGTCTTCTATTAAGTACAACTCTTCAATCTTCAAACCCTTGATCAAATTCACCTAAAAAGCCCTGAAATTCCAATGTAAAGTCGTTGTTATAAAAGTCAGACCTTGCTGTTACAAAATCAGACCCTGCAAAATATGAAAATACCATCCAGAATGTATTCCAAATTCACTAAACTACCTTGGTAGTCAATCCTCTACACCAAGAGCTTCAAATAGATATCAATGTCACTTCCAAACTCTTCAAATAACCTGCAAATGTAATCCAATGATGAAATCTGTATGACAACATCTCACAAATGGTTATGGGATCATCACCACAACATTCAAGGGAACATCTCCTTGAAAAATAACTAGAAAATTGGAATTTTCAGTCATAAACAATAATAAAGAAAACATACCATAGCATCATTAGTTGCAAAATGAAGCTCAAGTCATCTATTTAAACTCCTCAAGCTTTGATGTCCATCCTCTTGGCAATTTTGGAATGCATTTTGAAATCCATCAATAGAAATTAAGGAAATGGAACAATATTGAATGATCTTCACTTGAAATGCTTTCATTTAAAACAATCTTCAATTATTTTAAATGAATTTTGCTCCTCCTATATGGATTAATCCTCCTTGAGCTTGGCCTTTGACACTTGCATTGAATTTTGAGATTGCAATCATTTAAAATCTTCCTCTTTGCTTGGGCGATCAGCTACATGCATTTAATTTTGTGTTTGAAATGCATTTAAAATCTTTCTAACCTCCAACTAGTACTTGCAATGATTGGGCGATTGCATTAAATGATGCCAATTTGCATTTAAAAACCTCCAAACTACCCAATCGAACCTCTTAATGCTAGTGCGAATGCATTTGATGAAGGAGCTAGCATTTAAAATCATCTCCCTTCTTGGACGGCCAGCAACAATCATTTAATTTTGTTTTTGTTTTGCATTTAAAATAGATCCTTCCTTAACTGCCACCACGTCATATAAGAATGCTAGCATTTAATGTATCAAACAATATAATTTAAATGCTTTTTACCTCACATAACCGCTCCATGCATGATCACCGCCATTCCTTGCAAGGGTATCATTGCATTTAAAATTGCTATGAAACAAATTAAATAATTTCAACTTCTTGATCGCTCCCCTTTAGGCTTTGGATACCACACACTTGCAATTTTAAATGTCTTCTACTTGGCGAATGAGCTTTGCAGTCCTTAATGCAAATTGAACCCTCTTCAGCATAGTCGTTGGCTCTATAAACAAAACTCATATGAAATAACATTGAATATTCTTCATGCATAGATCCATGTGGCTTGATATTAAATTTGAATTGGGCCCATTTTGACTTGTCAAAACTCTTTCATAAATAGGTCCTACCTCAAGCTATCCATAATTACACATTTCCATACAAAATAGATTAGAGAAAATGTAATTAAAGATTTCATTTTCCTTCCTTATTTATCAAATTCAAATTCAAATTCAAATGAATGGAAATACAATCTTAATATTGCATTTTCCATGTAGCTCAAATACACACTTAGCTCATAATTTGGGACATTACAGAACTCTGTGAATGTGTGTGGACTATAGAGTATTGAATAAACAAGCCATAAAAAATTGGTACCCCATACCTAGGGTAGATGAACTAATTAATGAACTTCATGGAGCCAAATATTTCTCAAAAATAGACCTTAGGTCGGGATACCACCAAATCCAAATGAGGAAGATATACCCAAAATTGCTTTCTGATGTCATTATGGTCACTTTGAGTTTTTAGTTCTACCATTCGAACTAACCAATGCCCCAGCAACTTTCCAATCATGTATGAACCATACTTTCTGAAAGAAACTAAGGAAATTCCTCTTAATCTTCTCTGATGACATATTAATCTATAGTAAAACTTGGGAGGAACACTTGAAACATATTGATGAAGTCTTATCTATACTGGAGCAAGACTCTCTTTATGCCAAGGCATTTAAATGCGAGTTTGGGATGGAAGAAATACTTTACTTGGGGCACAAAATTAGTGCCAAGGGAGTCAAAGTTGATGAGGAAAAAATCAAAACCATAAAGGAATGGCCTAAACCCAAGACTCTAACACACGTAAAAGGATTTCTAGGCCTATGCGGCTATTACCAAAGATTTGTAAGACACTTCTCCAAGATTGCATCACCCTTATCTGACCTTACAAAGAAAGGACTATTTCAATGGAATGATGCTGCTGAAAAATGTTTTGAAGAATTGAAAAGAGTTATGAGCTCTTGTCTTGTGTCAACTATTCCTGACTTCTCC
Source organism: Cunninghamia lanceolata (assembly GCA_027924645.1). Taxonomy (NCBI): domain Eukaryota; kingdom Viridiplantae; phylum Streptophyta; class Pinopsida; order Cupressales; family Cupressaceae; genus Cunninghamia; species Cunninghamia lanceolata. The sequence goes on along the minus strand of BSBN01000937.1, from coordinate 8,086,272 downwards.
TCACCTTTTGAATTGGAATGTGATACCTCGGGTGAAGGCATTGGCACTGTCTTGATGCAAAATAGACACCCCATAGCATTTGAAAGTCACAAGTTGATGGCCACCAAAAGATTGTATTCAACCTATGATAAAGAGATGTTGGCCATCATGCATGTCTTGGCCAAATTTTGCCAATATCTAGTATGTGGGAAATTTGCCATCAGAATAGATCACAATAGTTTGCAACACTTCCTTAATCAGCGAGATCTAAATGATAGGCAGCAAAAAATGGGTAAAAAAACTTCAAGCATATAATTTCGATATTAGTTACATGAAGGGAAAGAATAATGTGGTAGCAGATGCACTATCGAGGAGGCCACACTTATGTATCATATCATGCATACCTCCTGATTGGAAGGGCTTGATCACTATAGAATATGTTAAGGATCCCTTCAAAAATAACATAATGGAGAGACACATGGAAGATGAAAACTATGTAATCAAAGAGGATCTAATCCTATATAAAGATCAAATATTTTTAGCCATAGGATCCAAGATGAAGAATCAAATCATCCAAGAGTTCCATGATAGACCTCTAGCAGGACACCAAGGCTATTACAAAACCTATAAACAAATTCAAGAGAAACTTGCATGGAAATGTCTAAAGAAATATGTGCTCCAATATACCCAAGAATGTCTTACTTGCCAAAAGAATAAAATAGAGTGTACATATCCTGTTGGTTTATTACAACCCTTACCTATACTAGAGCAAAAATGGAATAGCATCACTATGGATTTTATCACCGGGCTCCCTAAGGTACAAGGGAAAGATTGCATTTATGTGGTCATGGATAGACTTACCAAATATGCACATTTCATGGCCATATCCTGTGATTATAAAGCACCCCAAGTAGTTGAGTTGTTCTTCAAAGAAATATTCTGACTCCATGGTTTACCACAAAACATAATTAGTGATCGAGACAGCCAATTTATGAGTCTCTTTTGGCAAGAATTGTTCAAAGCAACAGGCACCCAACTCACACCAAGCACAAGTTATCATCCACAAATGGATGGCCAAACAGAGATTGTAAACAAATGGATTGAAGGATATCTCTGAAATTATGTCACCGAGCAACAAAGGGGATGGATTAAATGGTTACACCTTGGGGAACATTGTTATAATATGACACATCATATGTCAATCAGAATGAGCCCATTTAAGGCCCTAAATGGGTATGACCCCATTTCATTTGGAAATTTAATACTCCCAGAAGGTAGAAGTCCCAAGGCAAAGGATTTTATCCAGTAGCATGAAGATATCATGAAGGTACTTAGAGATAATTTGCACCATGCCCAAAATCAGAAAAAAGTTTATGCCAATCAGAAACGTGTGGAAAGAACCTTTGAAGTAGGAGACATGGTGTTCTTAAGGTTACAACCTCATAAACAATCCTCATTAAAGACAAATGCTGCCGAAAAGCTTAAACCATGATTTTATAGGCCTTACAATGTAATAAGAAGAATTGGTGAAGTTGCATATGAGATTGAATTGCCCAAGAATAGTAAGATCCATAATATATTTCATGTCTCCAGACTCAAAAAGGTGCTTGGACAAAGGATCACACCTTGTGGGGATCTACCTCCTCTTGATGATGAAGGGCAACTAATACTAGAACCTGAGGTAATTTTAGACACTAGGGAAAAAAGATTAAGAAATAGAATCATTAAAGAATATCTTATTAAATGGATGAATCTACCAAGTGATGATGCTACATGGGAAAGACTAGAAGACTTAGATTTCCAAACACACAAATTGCTTGAGGACAAGCAATCTTAAGAGGGGAGGTCTGTCATATCCCTTAATAGTTCAAGGATTTCCAATTAAAGATTAGAAAAAAAAATTATTTGCTATCTCCTTTCCTCTAGATTATTTTTATAACTTAGTCAAATTTCATGCTTATAGAAAAAGACAAAATTTGAATAAGACAAATCATTATGACTTGGCACTACATACAAATAATATTAATAAAAGGAATTAACACAAGCTCCATGAAGGTTTGAATAACTCTTCCATCGATCACCTTAAATAAGTATCATTAATTATAATTGGGCTCCATGAAGAGACATCAAGTTTCATTCACTGCCTTTCATTTGCCAAATCTTTGTATAAAGGAACCCAAGAAGCATTCGAAGTGGGCAGAAATAAGATACAGAAAATTGTACCAAGGATAGTATGAACAGCAGAGTTATTAAGTTTATACTTTAGTGATAGAAGATACAAAAGAGTCCATTATCAATATTTACAAAGCTTATATCAAGACTACAAACTAGATTTGCATAGCAAGTAAGTCTCTTATCATTTTCTAATTATTGATGATCTCTCATCATCGCCATACAGGTATGGACAATGTAGTACCCTTTATTTCTGTCATTATCATATATAAACTTCTATGATAGTAATTAGACTTGCAAGAAGCTTTCATTTACATATGCATCTCTGTTATTAATCGGAATTATATGCCACTTTTATTCACATAGGATATGTAGACTATTATGTAGAATAATCATGCATCCAATATGCAATATTTCATGAAGTATTTCTGTAGTCAATAATGCATAATAAAAATGTAATTTACCAACCTCATATGAGAGATAGGAGGATAAATACCAAAAGGCCACATGGGTAAAATTATGGCTTTGTCACATGACGTATAAGGTACCCATGATGCAAAAGTCCATCATCACATAGAGGCCTTGTCACATGAGGTATAAGGTACCCATAGTGCAAGGATAGTGATGCATTAGGCCTTGGTCACTTGATGTAAGGCATCATAAGAGTGCCAAGGAGTCTCAAGAGGCCTTGACTCTAAGTTATTAAGGATACCATAATGAGTCTAAGGATAGAGACAATAGAGTCGCACAGTGGATAATGGTACTCACCTCTGATCTCCCATAGGATGTTAGTAAATGACATAGTAGATTTGCAAATTTGTATTGATGAAGATCATACATCATATGAAATGTCATGATAAGATATGCAAGGCATATTGAAGTTGATCATGAAAGTAGCATATGAATTGTTAATGGTATGCAAGGCATATTGAAGTTGATCATGAAAGTAACATATGAACTGTTAATGGTATGCAAGGCATATTGAATAAGATTAACTTGTGAAATGAGAATGAAAGATATTGTGCATTAGAAGCAATCATAAAGATTAGCAATGATCATATGCACTCATAATAGTGATACAAATAGAAAGTAGCTATGAATTCATAATAGTGATATGCATAGGAATTGATCATAAATGAATAATAGTAATTGGCATAGTAATATATATATATTAATAGAAATCAACGATGAACTGTCAAGTTAATCATAGAGATGATAAAGCAATGTTCTATGTATGAATTATAAATGTTGGCTTTAAATGAAAACAAACTAATGTTCCTTTTTTGCAAGTTGAAATTTGTGAACAAGGTAAGAGGAATCTTGACTTGTAAGAAGGGGACATTACACTTTTCCAATCACTCTGATACCATGTGTGAGTGGAAGTCCAAGATCAATGGATTAGAGATCAAAAACAATTGCAATATATTGAAAATGAACTAAATTGCTTTACAACCGATGAGGTATAAATAGGTGAAGTTTGTGAAACAATACTCCACGAGAATAGGAGAGGTGGCGAAGATAGAACCAAGAGAATAGCTCAAGGTTCAACCACCCTCAAAAGTAGCGGCGATGCATTGAATAAATGCCATCCATATATGCAACCACAAATTTACCAATAAATGGTTTCAACACTTCATTCATTAAACGTATAAAAGTACTAGGAGCATTAGACAACCCAAAAGGAATAACCAGCCATTCATACAACCCATCACTAGTTTTAAAAGCAGTTTTCCACTCATCCCCTGGTCTAATTCTAATTTGGTGGTAACCACTCTTCAAATCTATTTTAGAAAAATACATAGACGCACTCAAGCAATCCATTAAATCTTCAATCCTAGGAATGGGGAATCTATATCTTATTGTGATTTTATTTATGGCCCTTGAATCAATACATATACGCCATTCTCCTCCTTTCTTTGGCACCAACACTGCAGGCACAGCACATGGGCTTAGACTTTCTCTTATCAAACCTTTCTCCAAAAGTTCAGTCAGTTGCTTTCTTATCTCTTCATTCTCTGTAGGTGTTAATTTGTATGCAGCCTTATTTGGAAGGCTAGCTCCTAGAATTAAATCCATATGATGACTTATGCTTCTAATAGGAGGCAACTCATTAGGCAAATCATTAGTAACAATATCCATATTCTCATTCAACATATCTTGTATCTCAAGAGGCAAATCATCCAACTTCATAGAAGTCATTACACATTGTCATTTAGGAACCAAAGCAAAACCAATTTCTTCATTCTTCAAATCTTTCAAAAATTATTTACCACTTACCATCATTACCTGACTGCTACTACTGCTGTCCTCTTCTTTCTCCTTTATGGGCACCAAGGTATGCTTTACTCTATCCTTCTTAATGGTATATGTATTCTCCTTTCCATCATGGATTGAGTTTTTGTCAAATTGCCATGGTCTTCCAACCAAAACATGGCACACATCCATCGGCATTATATCACATAAAACACAATCCTTATAACTACCAATTTGAAAATCAACATAGGCCGGCTCACTCACCAATATTTGATGGCCTTTTTGTAACCAAATTACTTTATATGGAGTTGGGTGTTTAATCCTTTTAAGATTTAGCTTCTCTACCATTTCATTTGAAACAATATTGTCAGTACTACCACTATCTATAATGAGCTTACAACATTTACCATGTGACTTACACTTTGTTCTGAACAATGCTCTCCTTTGAATTGGCTCTTGACTTTCCTTCTATGGCTTTAACAATGCTCTCTTAAGCATCAAGGATTCTCCTGATTCTGCTCCATCCTTGTGATGAATTGTAGATCCTACACTTTCTTGATTAGCTTGAACAACTTGATTGCTTCTTTCAAATTTGGAGTGTCCTCCTTGTGATGATTCAGTACAATCCCAACTCTTGTGTCCAATTTGATTGCACTTGTAACATTTTTCAGCAAATCTTCTTCCTCTTCCTTGTGGTCCACCTCTTCCATAAGATCTTCCTCCTCTATTTTGAAATCCACCTCTATCATTATTGGCTGTCCCAGTAGAACTTCCAACCTCTTCACTTTGATGATCTTGTTGTCCTCTACCAGATTGTTGTCCCCTTCCTCTAAAACCTCTTCCTCTCTTCCTTTCTTGTTGATTCTGCTTCCTTTGCAACTTCTCTTCTACCTTTAAGGTAAGTTGGTAAGCCTCTTCTAGGCTTCTAGGGGACAAAAGACTCATCCCATCTTGTAGACTATATTTTAAACCATTCACATAACAGGCTATCTTCTCCACATCTTCTTCAGCATGCCCAGATCTGATGATGAGCTTGTAAAACTCCTCTGTGTAATCTTTTACTGACATCTCCTTTTGCTTCAAATTTTGTAATCTCTTGAAGAGATTTGCCTGATAGTCACTAGGCAAAAACCTAGCCTTCAACTTGGCCACCATTCTATCCCATGAGTTAATCTTCTCCTTATTTCTCTTTCTTCTTTCAGTATGGACAAAGTCCCACCACATGGCAGCATGACCTTTCAATCTTGTACATGTAAATTTTACTCTTTTCTCCTGAGCTACATTCTCATACTCAAAATATTTGTCCAAGTCATTTATCTAGTCGATTAATTCTTCTCCATTAAGACTTCTAGCATACGTTGGTACATCTATCTTGGCTTTGGAACCCAAGTTCATGACTGATCTTATTAGCCTCTCACAGACTTCATCATCTGGGTCTGCTTGACATTCCACATTTTCTTGTCCTTGGGGTTCTTCTTCCTCATCACTAACATCTTCAATATCAGGGTTTCCTCTCCTCTGTGCCCTCTCAAGAGCATCCAACCTTGCAATCAGATTCTGCATCAGGTTAGGCTCACCATGGTCTCTTCAGCCTCGGCCTCGGCCTCTGCCCCTCATCCTTGGAGGCATATTAACCACTTTCAAAGCCCAATCTCAACCTGGCTCTGATACCAAAACTGATAGCACCGTCTTACTAGACACCTCACAATTCTATTATAAGAGGATAATTCAGAAAAAGACACGACAGGAGATTAGACAATCTTTCAATTTTGACCTCTATTCCAATACAAAAGACATCTATCTTATAACAATGAATTGTAACAGAAGAGTTATCAATTGATATTTCTGTCTAAAGCCATATTACATATGCAAATGTTTGGCCCATCCAAGCGGCCTCCTTATGCAGGAATACACAGGAAATTAAAAAAAAAACTAAACTAAAAATAGCTTCTTCCCCTTCGATGCTGTTAGGACCTTTCTCCCACTAAGGCATTTGCCTCTTCTTCTTCTATCTTCCCCCTGTACCAAATATGTCACCTCCTCCTTCATTTAAAACATTCTGCCCAAAGAAAAAAAAAATTCCATGATGCTCAAAACCACCGACCACGACCACCATTCATGGAGTCAACAGCAAGGAAAAATAAAGTAATAATAGTCACAGTCATAAAGATGACCCACAACGCCCACCACTAAGAGGATTCTAGAATTGGAATATTAGAAGGAAGATAGCCAAACGACCATGCTGGCCAAGGTAAACGTAATGTTCAGGAGTAAAGAATAAATGCAGATCGCCCTATATGGAAGATTAATTGCTGTTTCTATTTTGGCTGACCCAAAAACAAATCTTTCCATTTGCATTGCCAGCTGGCACCCCCAGATTTGAGGCTTTTGCCAAAAAAAAAAACTAAAAAACTAGAAGAAACAGCTAGCCACGTCCCACCAAAACAGGCAGAAATTGAATGACAAGAAACGGTCGAGGAAGAATAAATAAGCTGAGCAGAGAAAAATCCTGTCACAAGGCGAGCCACACACACCAAAACTGTAGCAAATAACAAGCCAAAAATGTTAAAAACAAAAAAATAAAGCCAAAAATCATGAGTTAAGATGCTCCTGTATCAGGCAGAAGTTATTCTAAGTGCATTATATTTTATAGATTTTAGTCTTCAATTTAATTTTAACTTATACTATAATGAAATAAAGTATATGTAGGCGTATTTTAGATATATTTTTCTAAAGATAGATATGCTAGTTTTACACCCAATCTCATTGCTTTCTTATTTGGCATCTTCGGTCAAAATCATGCCTGCCCAGGATGCATTCTAGGCTTCCTGATTCTGTTCTTTCTTTAATAATATAATAAATACCAATAAAAGATGCTATCAAATATTGTATTATTTCCAAGAGGTGGAGATTTCTCTATACTCAGATGCCTGAACTCACTTTTTCTCCAGATTTGTTCTGGGGCCTGGTCGCCCTTCCTTCGATACACTCCTCGTGTCAAGGGTTGAGAATATAATTTCCGTTGAGAATATAATTTCCAACATCTTGGAGGCCTTTCATCTCAAGAACACCGGGTTCAATCATAACCAATGGCGCTTCTCTCGTGAAAATGTGTGCAAATGGGTGAGATATGTATCATGGTGTAATCTTCAACGTCTCACTCTGTTGGACCACTACGTGCCGGATTTTTCGGATGGGCCTGTCGATGAGCCGGATTTTTGGAATTTAAAAGAAACTCCACCCCTGGCTCTCTTTTCATGTTCGCGTCTGGTAACACTAGATCTGTGCGACTACATTCTCACCAGTTTACCAATCAATTTCATTGGATTCCCCCACTCCCCTACTTACTACCTCCGTGATGTTCAATTGACAGATAAGTCTTTAGTCTCCATTTCTCTCTGCCCTCTTTTGCAAAAACTTGAAATAACAGGAAATTATGAGTTAACCATTGTCGTAATCTTTTCATCGAGTATTGAACATTTGATAACGTGGAGAGTAAAGTCTCTATCTGTTAACTTCCCCTGCTCAAGGAGCTGTCGGGGTACATGATCAAGGATTTGAGTGTAAATGGTGCAAGGTTCTATGAGTTTTCTTATGCCATCTTTGAGCTTAAAATGCATTGTGCAATTACTGCGAGGGAATTGGACATGGATTGCTAACGAGGAAGCAGACTAGGGGTTATTTCAGCAAGTAGATTTCTTCACATAGTAGGCAATTTCCAGTCATTAGAAAGAGATTACCATCTTCATTGATGAACCCTTTGAAAGGCAAGCAGAGATGGATGTTCCTCTACTGAACCTGCTTCACAGCTTAATATGTTGGGCTTCTTTGTTTAGGTATTTACTTAAAGTTTCAAATTTCAAGCTCAATAGTTCTAAGTTTAAGTTGATATTAGAAAATCTGCATTTTGAATATATATAAATAAAATATGAAACGAGGGAGCAGACTAAGGGTTATTTCAGCAAGTAGATTTCTTCACATAGTAGGCAATTTCCAGTCCTTAGAAAGGGATTACCATCTTCATCAATGAACCCTTTGAAAGGGAAGCAGAGATGGATGTTCCTCTACTGAACCTGCTTCACAGCTTAATATGTTGGGCTTCTTTGTTCAGGTATTTACTTAAACTTTCAAATTTCAAGCTGAATAATTCTAAGTTTAAGTTGATATTAGAAAATCTGCATTTTGAATATATATAAATAGAATATGAAAGACTTCTTTTTAAGTAATTCATTAGAACTTGGCAAGAGATCTTATACCTGTCTGCCTTGCCTCTCCACATGTTAACCTCAAGAAAATCTATATAGATATACTTGAGTTTGACGATGAAAAAATTGCAGTAATAGGTTGCTTGCTTTAGACCATGTCCTTTCTTGAAAGAATGGAAATTCAGATACCTGACGAGGGATGTGATGACGATATATGTACGTCTTTCTATAAAGCTATTTCATACCTGAGGAGAGCATCCCAACTAGCAAGGATAATTGTAACCTAATTGCAATCCATGGTTTGCTTGAACTATAGGCTTAAAAGGTTGCTTGCTTCAGACCACGTCCTTTCTTGAAAGAATGGAAATTCAGATACCTGACGAGGGATGTGATGACGATATATGTACGTCTTTCTATAAATCTATTTCATACCTGAGGAGAGCATCCCAACTAGCAAGGATAATTGTAACCTAATTGCAATCCATGGTTTGCTTGAACTATAGGCTTAAAATACTATCACCTTTGAACTTCATAACTGTCTCCTCTGTAATAACTTGTTTATGGTATTTGATTCCATGCTCTTTTTGGTTTTTATTCTAAAAGTTGTTTATGTTGTTGAAGCTCCATTTTCTTTTACTAGCAATAAAGTCTGGTGATTTGTTTTAAAGAATACAGAATGATTACAGGGATCTTCAATGTGGCTAAGGACTAACCCTTTCTTGGAATGAAGGAAAATAATAGATGCTAGTACATACTACCCACATTTAATGTTATTTTTATGAGCATGTCTTAACTGGAGCTATAAAAAACATGATGCTTTTATTCCTTTATTCTTTTAATGTTTTAAATTCCTACCCTCCTTTTTAACATCGGCTACATGGTTACACCTGTTTATTTGTCTGTTTGAGTGTTTTATTCTTATGTGGCAGGGAAGTATCTTTACTTTTAAAATGGTGAGATTTAAGCATGAGAGTATACAATTTGATGGATTAATGTATTCCTATATGTTAAAAAAGTTGATACGAGATGTTTATTTAACCCCCTCATAGAAATGAGTCTCTTTTAAAAAGTGATTGGGGGTATATCCTCAAAATTTCTCAGTAAAGTTTGTGTATAACCAATAGAGGTGCTGAGCTAGAAATATTCCAATAACCATAATCCTCTTATCAAAGGTCGCCCTTATATGCCTGTGTTTCACCTCTACAAAGGTCTTCTTTTGGTTTCTTGCCTTAATCGAGTATTTGTACTCTCACATATCAATTTCCTCAATCTTTTATTCTTATTTGCATGTTGATGACTTGGGAGCTTCTTTATGTTTTCTTTCATCTCGAGTTCCTTGATGCCTCCCATGAAAAAACAATGCAAAATTGTACTTCAAAACAATGGATGCATAATGCTTCTTTCCCAAGTATATCATATGCAGTTCCTCCTAGATAAATCTTTTCTCCCACTTTGTGTTTGGGAAGGTATTGTCTTGCTAGTTGTCCATATGAGCCTACATCATGAAATAGTGAATCTTTGTAGAAAAGTGTCCATCAATAGAAGACGTAGTTTAAACTGAAGAAACATCCTTAGAGGTAATATAACTTTCATCTTGAAGAAAGGTGATATAAATAATAGAGACAATAGGCTTGAAATTAGATGGAGGCTCTTGGAATAAAATTCAATTTTGATAGAAAAATAATACATCTTCTCAGACCATCATAGTCAGGCCTTAGGAGGCTTTTGACTAGATTTAAATGAAGCTACCAATAATTTTATGTAGGCTAGAGTGAAAGGAAAATGATAGTGGAAACACTTCCTACATTATCTAATCACCACTACAGTTACACCATTTTTTTAATCAGCTAAAAGGTCAGTAATTTGGCCTCCATACCCATTACCAGAATTCACATGGCTAAATTATTAATCACCATTTCATATTAAGATTGTATGCTCCATTGACATCATAATAATACAATCTTCTTCAAATAATAAAATTGGGCAGTTCATAATAATGTTTAATACACAACATATGGTAAACATTTATGACAACAACTATTTCTAATTTAAAATCTTTTTCCATTGAATCCTTTTATGACGTTACTAGTTCTAGGATTTCTGTCCCACCTAAGCATGTCAATAAAGTTTTCAACAGCAGAATTCAAATGCCTTTTTACCTCTAAAGAAACATTCACAGTTCTATCACAGCCCATGTCAAATCATAGCGTCACCTTTGTAGCAGTAGTCCTCTCAAAATTACTGCTAAGCAATTCAGATCAGCAATACAGACTTATCATCAAACATCATAATTTTAATCATAGATCAAAATTCATAGTTGGTGGCTAACTTTGATCCTAGATTTAGAGTTTAGCTTTTGTAAACATCAAATAAATATCATAGACTCAATCAAATTCAAACTAAATATTTATGAGTAAACAGAGAGTACTTGGTCATAAATATGAATCAGAAGACAATAACATTCAACAATACTGTTACTTGATTTCTAGAATCTAGTAGTTCTCGAGGCAGAGGTGTAAAACATCCCAACCACGTGGATAAGGTGCCCACCAAGGGTTTTTAGGTTCCATCCAAGGGAGCATTCCGATCTGACAAGGTCTATGGTACCTAGGTACCTTAACATAGATATATGGGGCATGTTCACTATAGCAACAATACAACAGTTATGATATATGATATTTTCTCTAGTAGATGGAAGAGAGGTGCCAGCATGCCTATGGGTAATAACTTTTTTGCTTGCTGAGTCTCTCCTCAAACGCAAGCCCATATTTACTTTGCAGGAAACATCATTACTTATTACAGGGGATTATTCATGGAGGCTGCGGTTTACAGTGTGGAGGATGATGAATGGGATTGCCTTCTTGAGATGAGTGGACGGTTTGGGTGGGAGTGCAAATCTACTTTTATTGATGGCAAGTTTCTTGTGTCCAGCATGACCGAGCCAGATGCATAAGTTGATGACCCACACACAAACTTATGGACAACCATAAGCAATTTTAGGGAAGTCAATGATACACCCAGTCCATTGGTAGTTGCTTCTGGGCAATTATGCTTAGAAAATGGAAGCATTAAGAAATATATTTTTTTTAGAAATAAGTGGAGTATAGTAGGATTATTTCCAACTGGCCTCTTTGCTACAGTGTGGAATGATTGGATTTTTATAGGCGGATTTGATTGTGATTTTTATATTGTGTTTTATCTCTTCCGTCCTTACATAAGAGGTGATTTCTGAGAAATGGAATCAAATCTGACAGAGTAAGTCTCGTGGTTTTTCCATTGCAACTGTTGAAATCTAAAGAAGCTAGGATCAATGGCGAACTTCAACATATGAAAAATATCTTAACTATTTAGCAGGGTTTGGAATGTCTCTCAGGATCAATGCGTAAACTGAAATGTTTTATTAATGGTTTCAAAAGTTGTTCAAAATTACAAATTTTAGAACAACAGCTGAAATCATCTGTGTTTTGTATTTTCTTTCTTGGATCTTATTTTGGATGTGAGTTCTCTAAAATTAAAATCTGTGTTTTCTATCTTGGATCACATTTTGGATGTGAGTTCCTTAAAAATTAAATCATCTGTGTTTTCTATCTTGGATCACAATTTGGATGTGAGTTCTTTAGAAATTAAATAATTTAAGAGATTGCTTACTTCAGTGTTAAGGGGTTGTACAGCAAGCAAAATATGCCAAACAATAGCACTAAATGGGAAGGAATAGAAACATTCATATTAGCAAAAATAATTGCTAACTCAAAATTGTTTTAATAAGGGCTGTGGTCTTGCTGCACTTCTTGTTGATAAGTGATGCTCACCGTCATGAAGTTCACTTTCAGTTTGTAGGAGATTCGTTTTTATATGCATGGAATTTTTCTTAATATTTTAATTTTTCATTTATGAATAAAAAAATAGTTTAAACTGTGCAAAAACACCCATCAACAGAATCCACATTGCAAGCATAAATATCCTGCAAACGATGACCATTCACATCTTTTGACACCCTAGCTGTCAGAGAAGAGGAGCAGCAATCCTCTTTCTCACTCGGACTATTTGCATCCTTGGATGCCCTAACTGCCAGAAAGAGGGGCAGTGATGCTCCTAATCACGTTGCATGGTCCCCAAACAAGTTTGGGAGAGGACAGAAAACAATCTTTTCAAGAGAAGACTCCCAAGATTTGTAACAACGTTAAGAGATTTGTCAACGCATATGAGATGTAATATCCTCATTTTATTTTGATCTGTTGAATTGTTATAACCCCCACTGTGTAAGGGAGTGGTAGCAGGAAAACAGCCAAAGGAGATAACAAAGAAACATTAACATTGCGCCTGGTGCGTCCAGGTTGGGGGAATTTAGAAAGGCAATCAAGAATGTAGAATTTGGTGATTATACAATTTTTTTTCCTTTGAAATGGCATAGATACAATAGTATAAAAGATGAAACTAAGTAAAATAGTAATGCTATAAATATGGTGGAACAAGAACTGAACAAAGTTTTAAAATAAATATTTTTAAAATGATAATTATGGTCTTAAAATTAATATTCGATTGCTATGTTGGGCTTATTGTTGGGCTCTGGATATCTAAGATGTTATTTTTAAGCATACAAAGAAACTGGAAATGTCTTGTTGATCATAGATGAATCAATGATTAAATTTGTTACAACATCTATAGAGTTTTAATAGTTAAGGCTTTATGAATTAGGTCATCGCATATAATTAATTAAACAAGAGTCTGCAGCCTACAAATAGTTTACGTGCAGTTTTAATGTTATTTTTAAGCATACAAAGAAACTGAGAATGTCTTGTTGATCATAGATGAATTAATGATTAAATTTGTTACAACATCTATAGAGTTTCAATAGTTAAGGCTTTATGAATTAGGTCATCGCATATAATTAATTAAACAAGAGTCTGCAGCCTACAAATAATTTACGTGCAGTTTTATTATTAGCCAGTTAATGCTAATTTTTATACATAAACAAAACAATTAAATTATTAAGAAAAACTTCATGCATATAAAAATAAATCACCTAGGAACTGGCAGTGAACTCCATGGTCATAAGGCATGGCTTATAAACAAGAAGTGCAGCTAGACTGCAGTCCTTACTAAAACAATGTTGATTTAGCAATTATTTTTGCTAATCTGAATGTTGTCATTACTTAGACTGCAGTCCTTATTAAAACAATGTTGATTTATTAATTATTTTTGCTAATCTGAATGTTGTCATTACTTCTCAGTTAATGTTATTGCTTGGCATATTTTGATTGTTGTACAACGCGTTAACAGTGAAGTAAGCAATATCTTAAATTATTTTATTTTTAATGAACTCACATTCAAATTGTGACCTAGGATAAAAAAACATAGATGGTTTTATTTTTAAAGAACTCACATTCAAATTGTGATCCATGATAGAAAGCACAGATGATTTTATTTTTAAAGAACTGACATCCATATTGTGATCCAAGGTAGAAAACACAAAACATAGATGATTTCAGCTCTTGTTCAAAATTTTGTAATTTTGAACAATTTTTGAAACCATTAATAAAACATTTCAGTTTACACATTGATGCTGAGGGACATTCCAAACACTGTTAAATAATTGAGATATTATTTTACATGTTGAAGTTCACCATTGATCCTAACTTCTTTAGATTTCCACAGTTGCATTGGAATAAACACAGGATTTACACTTCCAAATTTGAATCCATTTCTCATAAATCACCTCTCCTATGGAAGGAGGGAAGAGATAAAACATAGTTAAAACGTTACCATCAAATCCACTTATAAAAATCCATTCATTACACACTCTAGCAAAACAAGTAGACATGAGTTGAGATTATAATTTCCAACATCTTTCTTACACAACCACACAATCTGGAGGCCTTGCACCTCCACAATACTGAGTTTGATCATAAGAAACAAAGTTTCTCTCGTGAAAATGTGTGCAAATGGGTAATGCATGCTTCTTGCTGTAATGTCCAACACCTCACTCTATTTGCGCCCACTTAAACAACTGGCACATTGTGTGCTAGCTATTTCTTCAATTTTTCAACCTATAAATATTTTGACATAATCATTTGACCCGATTAGTCAACCTTGCTACAACAATTTGACTTCTATAATTTGTCAAAAAAAATTCGAAAATAGACTAGTTAGCAACATTTCGACTAGCCGATCGTTTAACAATGTGCTGACTGGTTAAGGTTTACCCTCTATTTGACCACTATAGAGAGCTTGTCCATGAGTGCCACCATGCTTTACAAGAAATTCCACCCCCTTCTCTCTTTTTATGTTCATGTCTAGTAACACTAGATCTGAGGGACTACATTCTCACCAGTTTACCAATCAATTTCGTTGGCTTCCCCCGCCTCCTTACTTGTTAAACATTTATGAACAATGTTTCTTCCATGCATTGTGAGGCTTGGAATTCATATGGGTAATTGCAAGAGGGTTTTCTGTTACATGATAATATATATATTTCCCAATCTTCAAGATAATATCGGCAAATAGTGTTTCTTGAGAGTGTCATTTGAAGATAATGACACATTAAGAGTTGTTTGTAAAATCTGGAAGGTTGTAGTGGGAAACCCTCAGTTCTACCAAGCAAGAAAGTGGTTGGGAACCTGCCAGAAGCTCATCTTAACAATATTTTAGGCAGAGGGGGAAGATGAAAATAAAGAAAACATTTATGACCCTTCAGACAACTCACGACAATGCCTGCCTCCCCTCCCCGCTGATTTTCAAGTAAACTATACACATTATTCTTAGTGTATCTTCTGAAACAATAAAGTAGTTCTAGTGCGACTTGTTCACTATAGCAATAATACTACTGCTATGATATATGATATTTGTCTCTTAGTCTCTCCTCAATCTCAAGCCTATATTTACTTTGTAGGAAGCAATATCACCTATTACAGTGGATTATTCATGGAGGCTATAGTTTACAGTGTGGAGGATGACAAATGGGGTTACCTTCCTAAGATGAGCAGACGTTTTGGGTGGGAGTGCGACTCTAACTTTTATTGATGGAAAGTTTCTTGTGTCCAGCATGACCATCCCAGATGTACAAGTTTATGACCCACACACAAACTTATGGACAACCATAAACAATTTTAGGGAAGTCAATGATACACCCAGTCCATTGGTAGTTGCTTCTAGGTAGTTATATTGCTTGGAAAATGGAATCATTAAGAAATAATTTTTTCTTTTGAAAACAAGTGGAGTATAGTAGGATTGTCTGTTTTGCTATAGTGTGGAATGATTGGATTTTTATAAGCGGATTTTATGGTGATTTTTATATTGTGTTTTATCCCTTCTGTCCTTCCATAGGAGAGATGATTTCTGAGAAATGGACTCAAATCTGACAGAGTAAGTCCCGTGTTTATTCCATTGCAATTGTAAAAATCTAAAGAAGCTAGGTTCAGTGGCAAACTTCAACATATGAAAAATATCTTAACTATTTAGCAGAGTTTGAAATGTCCCTCAGCATCAATGTGTAAACTGAAATATTTTATTAATGGTTTCAAAAATTGTTCAAAATTACAAATTTTAGAAGAGCTGAAATCATTTGTGTTTTGTATTTTCTATCTTGGATCACAATTTGGACGTGAGTTCTTTAAAAATAAAACAATCCATGTTTTCTATCTTGGATCACAATTTGGATGTGAGTTCTTCATGATTAAAATCATTTGTATTTTCTATTTTGGATCACAATTTGAATATGAGTTCTTTAAAAATAAAATAATTTAAGATATTGCTTACTTAAGTGTTAATGGGTTGTACAGCAAGCAAAATATGCCAAGCAATAGTATTAACTGAGAAGGAATGGCAACATGCATATTAGCAAAAATAATTGCTAACTCAAAATTGTTTTAATAAGGGTCGCAGCTTCTTGTTGAAAAGCGATGCTCACTGCCATGGAGTTCACTGCCAGTTTGCAGGAGATTCATTTTTATATGCATGAAGTTTTTGTTAGTATTTTATCTAAGTTGCATGCAAAAACACCAATCAAAAAAATCCACATTGCAAGCAGAAGTGTCGTGCAAACGATGACCATCGGCATTCTTTGACACCCTAGCTGTTAGATAAGAGGAGCGACAATCCTTTTTCTCACTCAGAGCATTTGCATCCTTGGATGCCCTAATTGCTAGAAAGACGGGCAGCGATGCTCCTTATCATGTTGCATGGCCGCCCCAACAAGTTTGGGAGAGGACAGCAAAAAACCCTTTTGAGAGAAGACTCCCAATATTTGTAACAACGTTAAGAGATTTGTCAATGCATATGAGATTTAATATCTTCATTTTATTTTGATTTGTTGAATTATTATAACCCCGAAGGAGATAACAAAGAAACATTGCGTCTTGTGCGTCCAGGCTGGGATATTTAGAAAGGCAATCAACACTGTACAATTTGGTGATTATACAATTTTTTTCCCTTCAAGATTTGTAATGGGATGGATATGATAGTATAGAATATGAAACGAAGTAAAATAGTAACCATATAAATATGGTGCAACAAGAACTGAACAAGGTTTTATAATAAGTATTTTTAAAATGATAATTATGATCTTAAAATTAATATTAGGTTTTAAAATAAGTATTTTTAAAATGATAATTATTATCTTAAAATTAATATTCGACTGCTATGTTGGGCTTATTGTCGCGCTCTGAATATCTAAGATGTTATTTTTAAGCATACAAATAAACTCAGAACGTATTGTTGATCATAGATGAATTGATTAAATTTGTTAGAGGATCTATAGAGTTTTACTTGTTAGCGCTTTCTGAATTAGGTCATCCTATTTTTTATACATAAATAAAACAATTAAAATATTAAGAAAAAATTCATGGATATGAAAATAAATCACCTAGAAACTGGCAGTGAACTGCATGGCGGTGAGGCATCACTTATCAAGAAGTGCAGCTAGACCACAGCCCTTACTAAAACAATGTTGATTTAGAAATTATTTTTGCTAATATGAAGGTTGTCATTCCTTCTTAGTTAATGTTATTGCTTGGCATATTTTGATTGCTGTACAACCCATTAACATTGAATTAAGCAAAATCTTAAATTATTTTGTTTTTAAAGAACTCACATCCAAATTGTGATTCAGGATAAAAAAACACAGATGATTTTATTTTTAAAAAACTCACATTCAAATTGTGATCCAAGATAGAAAATACAGATGATTTTATTTTTAAAGAACTTACATCCAAATTGTGATCCAAGGTAGAAAACACAAAACACAGACGATTTTAGCTCTTGTTCAAAATTTTGTAACTTTGAACAATTTTTGAAACCATTAATAAAACATTTTAGTTTACACATTGATGCTGAGAGACATTTCAAACACTGCTAAATAGTTGAGACATTTTTCACAGCCATTGATCCTAGCTTCTTTAGATTTCCACAGTTGCATTGGAATAAACATAGGATTTACTCTTCCAGATTTGAGTCCATTTCTTAGAAATCACCTCTCCTATGGAAGGAGGTAAGAGATAAAACACAGTATAAAAATCACCATCTAATCCATTTATAAAAATCAATTCATTCCACACTCTAGCAAAACAGGTAGACACAAGCTCAGCTGGAAATAATCCTACTATACTCCACTTGTTTTCCAAAAAAAAATATATTCCTTAATGCTTCCCTTTTTCAAGCAATATAATTGCTCAAAAGAAACTACCAATGAACTAGGTGTATCATTGACTTCCCTAAAATTGTTTATGGTTGTCCATAGGTTTGTGTGTGGGTCACAAACTTGTACATCTGGCTCGGTCATGTTGAACATAAGAAACCTGCCATCAATAAAAGTAGAGTCACACTCCCACCCAAACCATCCACTCATCTGAGGAAGGTGATCACATTTGTCATCCTCCACACCATAAACTACATCCTCCATGAATAATCCCCTATAATAAGTGATGCTGCTTCCTGCAAAGTAAATATGGGCTTGAGTTTGAGGAGAGATTGAGTAGACAAAAAAGTTATTACCCATAGGCATGTTTGTACCTCTCTGCTATCTATCAAAGGAAATATCATCTATCATAACAGTAGTATTGTTGCTATAGTGAACAAGCCCTACTACAACTACTTTGTTGTTTATTAAGACAAACTGAGAATAATGTTTATATTTTACTTGAAAATCAATAGGGATTGGAGCCAGGCATTGCCATGAGTTGTCTGAAGGATCATAAATGTTTATTTTCTTTTCATCGTCCCCTCTACCTGAAATATTGTTAAGATGAGCTTCTGGCAGGTTGCCAACCGCTTTCTTTCTTGATAGAATTGTAGGTTTCCCACTACAGCCTTCCACATTTTACAAACAACTTTGAATGTGTCATGATCTTCAAATGACACTCTCAACAAACACTATTTGCCCATATCATCTGGAAGATTGGGAAAAATCCCAATTATCACGTAAAAGAAAAACCCTCTTGTATTTACTGATATGAATATCAAGCCTCACAACGCATGGAAGAAACATCAAGAGAGTGGAAGAAACATCAAAGTATATTCACGGAGAAGTTCGAAGTAAGTGCATTATATTTTATACATTTTACTCTAGAAGCTTTAATTTTATTTTCTTTTTCTTTTCTACAAAATAAAATTAAATAATTTATAACTATATTTTTTAGGTTTTTATCATATCAAATATAAAAGGGAACAAAGTATATTCTTAAGGATAGAATTTATTTTAAGTAACTGTATTATATTTTATATATTTTAATATAAAAGATTCAAATTAATTTTAACTTAAATATGGAATAAAGTATGTGTGTGGACCTATTTTAAATATTTTTTTCTAAAAATAGATATGCTACTTTTACACCCAATCTCATAGCTCTCTTGTTGACATTTTAGGTGAAAATCATGCATGTGGTGGATGCATTCTACAAGTTTCTTGATTCTCTTCTTTCATTAATACTATCAAAAATGCCAATAAAAGATGCTGTCAAATGTTGTATTCTTTCCGAGAGGTGGAGATTTCTTTGGGGCTTGGTTGCCCTTCCAGGCTCGACCCACTCCTCATGTCAAGGGTTGAGATTATAATTTCCAACATCTTTCTTATGCATTCACACAATATGGAGGTCTTGCACCTCTACAATGTTGGGTTCGATCATAAGAAATGGAGCTTCTCTCGTGAAAATGTGTGCAAATGGGTAATGCATACTTCTTGGTGTAATATCCAACAGCTCACTCTATTTATGCCCACCGTAAATAGCTTGCACATTGTGTGCTAGATATTTTTTCAATTTTTTGACCTGTGAATCTTTCAACAAGATCATTTGACATGATGAGTCAACCTTGCTACATAACTCGACTGCTATAATTTGTCAAAAAAAATTTAAAAATAGATGAGTTGGCAACATTTTGACTAGCTGGTCATTTAACAACGTGCTGGGTAAGGTTTAACCTTTATTTTACCACTACAGAGAGCATGTCCATGAGTGCCACTATGCATTACAAGAAATCCCACCTTCTCTATTTTTATGTTCAAGTCTGGTAACACTAGATCTAAGGGACTACATTCTCACCGGTTTACCAATCAATTTGGTTAGCTTGCCCCACCTCCTTACTTGTTAAACATTTATGACCAATGTTTGTTCCATGCATTGTGACACTTGGAATAAATTAGTAATTTCAAAAGGGTTTTTTAGTTACGTGATAATGGAGATTTTTCCCAATCTTCTAGATGATATCAGCAAATAGTGTTTGTAGAGAGTGTCATTTGAAGATCATGACACATTAAAAGTTGTTTGTAAAATGTGGAAGGTTGTAGTGGGAAACCCTTAGTTCTATCAAACAAGAAAGCAATTGGGAACCTGCCAGAAGCTCATCTTAACAATATTTTAGGTAGAGGGGGATGATGAAAATAAAATAAGCATTTATGACCCTTAGGATAACTCACAACAATGCCTGCTTCCCATCCTCGCTGATTTTCAAGTAATATATACTCATTAATATCAGTGTATCTTCCTAAACAATAAAGTAGTTCTAGTAGGGCTTTTTCACTATAGCAATATTACTACTATTATGATATATGATATTTGTTGTGGTAGATGGTAGAGATGTTCCCCAATGCGTGTGGGTAATAACTTTTTTGTTTGCTTAGTCTCTCCTCAAACTCAAGCCCATATTTACTTTGTAGGAATAAATATCACTTATTATAGGGGATTATTCATGGAGGCTTTCGTTTATAGTGTGGAGGATGACAGAATGGGATTACCTTCCTAAGATGAGAAGACAGTTTCGGTGGGAGTGCAACTCTAACTTTTATTGATGGCAAGTTTCTTGTGTCCAGCACGACCATGCCAGATGCACAAATTTATGACCCACACACAAACTTATGGACAACCATAAATTTGTTTTAGGGAAGTCAATGATACACCTAGCCAATTGGTAGTTGCTTCTAGGTAGTTATATTGCTTAACAAGTGGAGAATTGTAGGATTATTTCAAACTAAAACTGTGTCTACCTATTTTGATATAGTGTGGAATGATTGGATTTTTAAAAGTGGATTTGATGGTGATTTTTATATTGTGTATTATTTGTTCTGTCCTTCCATAGGAGAGGTGATTTCTGAGAAATGGACTTAAATTTGGTAGAGTAAGTCTCGTGTTTATTCCATTGCAATTATGGAAATCTAAATAGGCTAGGATCAATGGCGATGGAGAACTTCAACATATGAAAAATATCTTAACTATTTAGCAAGGTTTGGAATAGCTCTCAAAATAAACTTGTAAACTGAAATGTTTTATTAATGGTTTCAAAAATTGTTCAAAATTACAAAATTTAGAACAACAGCTGAAATCATCTGTGTTTTGTGTTTTCTATCTTTGATCTTAATTTGGATGTGAGTTCTCTAAAAATAAAATCATCTGTGTTTTCTATCTCAGATCACAATTTGGACTTGAGTTCTTTAAAAATAAAATCATTTGTGTTTTCTATCTTGGATCACAATTTGGATGTGATTTCTTCAGGAATAAAATCATCCGTATTTTCTATCTTGAATCACAATTTGAATGTGAGTTCTTTAAAAATAAAATAATTTAAGATATTGCTTACTTCAGTGTTAACGGATTTTACAACAAGCAAATTATGCCAAGCAATAGCATTAACTAAGAAGGAATGACAACATTCATATTAGCAAAAATAATTGCTAACTACACTTCTTGTTGAAAAGTGATGCTCACCGCCATGGAGTTCACTGCCAGTTCATAGGAGATTCACTTTTATATGCATGAAGTTTGTCTTAATATTCACCCTCCAGAGAAAACATTATAAAACTACGTTCATTTTAAACACAAACCCAAATCTTCCTATAACCCATTCCAAATATAAACATGAATCCATAAACACCATAGTACAAGCAGATCTGATACCCACAACAGAATCTGTAAGCCAATTATAGAACAACATCATATTTCTTCTCATTAAATTACATGATTACATCCATTCTCTCAAATAGTACAACTAAATAAAAGAATATACAAGAACAATGGCATAGCTATGAATATAATACAATAACTGAATAAGTACATCAATTGGTAAGGTAACGGAGAGAAAGAACATCTCCAACTGGTACTCCAAAACTTGTACACTAGTTCCCCAATGGCAGTGACAATGTGTCCCAACCATGTGGACTCATAAGAGACTACCCCAACATGCTTAGAGGTAGTTACAAGGCCCAAATAGTAGTAACAAGGTAAGGGTATACATGATGACCAACACTCACATCAATCACAGAGTAGACATGGAAAACAATGCTTAAAGCCAAAGTCATAACATAGAGATGCTCATCAAATATAATGTCAGGTGCTACTCATGACTACAAAGGTATAAGACACTAGGGTGTAGGTTGGATGGAGTTTCCTCATGCGTGCTCGAAGGGATGGCACCACATGGACTCAATTGCACCTCTCATATAGACGAGAAGACTAAAACGTACTTGGATCAATGCCCCACAGATGAATAACTTGACGTCCCACAGACAGATAGACCTTCTAATATGCATCCTTAGCCTTTACAAGTGCTCAAGGCCATGCACGAGGACTCAATATCCTAGACCAAACAGGGCATACAAAACCCAACTAAAAATAGTTCAATAAAAATAGGTGACACAGTGAGTTTCCCATCTACAACCCCAAGGTATTTGGAATAGCCATAGAGGGCAGGGGACGTGTCCCAAGGACACCACAGATATAAACTACATAGCTCAACATCTACTATATAGGATTAAAAAATATTCTTTGATTATCTTTGTTATACCTTCCTATGGTAGACTACAAAGATTCTTAATGTAAGAGGTTTACCTTTGTGCTAGTCGTTGCTTAAGAATACATCAATGGATGTTCACATCACGGGGATGGCAAGCATATCAAGTTGCAAAATATGCTCACCTGAGTTCTTCCTTTCATCAAGGCGATGTCATCTCATGAGATGCACTGATTGTAGGATACATACCAAATGGATTTGTTGAAAAGACTTTAGAAACTTTCAAGTAAATACCCTCTGGTAGGTGTAAAACCAAATTCCTAAACCTTTACTAGAAACCTCACTACCTGCACCAGAATGGGAGCTTTGAAATGCGGTATAGGCATCCATCAAAGCATGAAGGATAGAGGAATTTTTTAACAGATCTTATAGTTGGGAAATCTCTAGTCGACATATCTGTAAACTATGGAGGCATAGACTAGGCACGTGATCCCAAAAATGGTGATTTTATTTTGCATATGTCCTCCTCTCTATTCTCCACACCAGATCCAACCATTTCAATGGCCTAAAAACCAAAACACCCACCTAAATCAAACCATGACGCACTCTTCCAAACAAGATTTGGTAGAGGGAAACCCCCAAACTAGGCCAAAATTGATAACCACTGTCTAAAAAGAAACTTTGAAACAATCAACGACTGTAATAACTCAACACCCATAACACTCAATCCCTCGTTTCTTCTCCAGATTTACATCACAAAACTCTCAACTTCCCTCACCATTAGAGCACCCCAAAAGAAACCCTAATACTCAAGAAAATGTTTCAATAAAGACGGTCCAAATTTAATAAAATCTCTCCTATTCAAGAAACTGAATCCGATTGTTGCAAGAGAAGCATATGCTTTTGAAAACTAAGAAGATGTCATGTAGCAAATGCCACAAAACTTTGAATGCCCTGTCATTCAAAGTCTGATGGTCTATGAATTGTGCATACACAACCAAGATGGCCGTAGGAGAATTCTCCACATCCCTATGTTAGAAATAGCCTAGAAATAATAAAAATGACTGAGAAACCGTTATGGAGACTCCAAATGATATCCACCCTTGGTTGGTCTTTCAGCACATTGTTAATGAAATTGCAAAAAATATGAACTTGGCCATCAATTTGTTCACTGCCCACCAACATATTTCTTTTCAGCATTAAAACATTTACCAATCTTTCCCTGTGCACCTCTCAATGCCAATCGGGAGGGTTGTTACATGGTATTTCAGGATCTTTGGTATTAAAGCAATTACACTTTTAGACAATCCACTGAATGATATTCTATCAGCCTAAAGAGAATTTATGTATTTTGTGTTTCATGTTTTATTCCCATATTACATCGAAAAGCATGTGCACATAAAGGTTAATAAGATCAGAAACCTGTAGTAGGTATATAATTGACAATGTAGACAAGGGTCGTTAACTTGGTATATAATTGGAGTTATGGGGCAAGTCCCCATGGTATAGCAATAGCGGGTACAATGTGGAGATAAGTGAAGGATGACACCCCCAAACAAAAATAGAAAATTGTATTGCCATAGAAAACAAGGACATAAATTATTTGTAATGCAGCCTGAAACCCAGACCACTTTGAATTTAATAGACTCTTTCTCTTCTGTAGGGATTGGAATGCCAAATCCAAGGCAATGATGTCCTTATGAGATAAAGTTTACAAGATCTTAACTATTGTATGCAATTAGAACTCCAGCTGAGTCATTCGAAGCAAAACTGATTCCACTTTCTTAACACTTGATGAATCACTAAGACTCTGGAAAATAGTCTAATCATTTTTCTTTAAGATAAGCAGTGCCTTTATGTAATATACAACCCCAAAATTTTTCCCAAAATATAGAACAATGATAAACAGTGTTAGCACAACTAAACTCCTCCACACTTCTGATCACCAAGATCCAAACTGGCGAGGTGAGAGCATAATGTGCTTCGGACTACAATTTTAAACATTGTGCAAACAACTAAACATTCATCTGCGCATGCAGGCATCCACTTGTGCAGTGGGAATACTCCACTTGTTCAGTGGGTGGGAAAAGAAAAATAAACAATATTTTTCCTCCACACTGGCGGTTGAACCATCCAGGGGTACTTTAGTGGGTTGCATAAACAAATCAATTACAATATACAATTTGCAATGATATTTCAAAGCTATAGAAAATAGAGTTTTGATTTGGTAACATGAGATTTAGAGCTTTGAAACCTTACCCTGCACTTCATTGTTAAACCAAGTCCATTCAATGACTGCCCAAAACTGATCAAACTGATATATACTTGCTGATCAACAGTACTTCAGAATTCAGAACTCTTCCTGACTGTACGACTGCCCAGAAACTTATTATAACTTCATACAATTTTATATTATGAAGTGATCTTCTCAGATACTATGTAAACTCATGATATCAATAGCACATTCGGATACATATAACAATAACCCACAGAGGTTGCAGATTGATTCAGAATTTGGGAGCTCTTCCTACAGGTTTGTACGGCCTGTGACACCATGAATTTATCATAACTCAAAAACTACTACTCAAAAACCCAAGGAAAGTGCTCAGAAATGTTTGACAGCCTTAGAAAATAACATTCCATGTGATTTATGCTGCTAACAGTAGAGAATACATTCCACACTATCAGATCATATCCTGCATGGTACGGTGCTGGTCAAGGTACGGACACTCCCCAAACTCATTAGAAATAGCTCAGCATATAATGGAATGCAACTGCATATTGATATCTTCATATAACAATGACATTACAATCAATAATCATCACAAATGAATCAAATCAAGTTTATGAGCAATCACCCGTCAATAATGTACGGCAACATCAATACGGATATTACTGCAGAGAATTCAAATCACATTTAAACTGGTATAACTGTCCAAAATTGATTGTCTATACATATCAAACAATCTCCAAACAACTATTGATGCAAAGGAGTCTAGAATTAAATTCAAATCAAAATCATTTCCTTCAGGCAATACGGCCCATACACTGTACGAAATCCTCCACACAAATCATAGCATGCATCAAAATCCTTGAAGTTGGTCTTGAATGAGGCGGTCCAAGCATACAAGACACCACCAAAAGAATTGATCAAACAAACCTCAATGTTTCTTTTTGCACTGATCAAAATGACTTCTAGTTGGACGGCCCTACAGATGTACGGAAGGTCACAGCATTAACTACTCTACCCAAACACCACTGAAAATGCAATGAAATGAGGCACCAATAGCATCCAAACACACTTCAAACAAACTTTGGATCAGAAAAATATTCAATAATTTTATTTCTCCAATTATCCACTCAGCCAGGTACGGCCCAACAGGGTGCAGGCATAGAGAAATATCTCTCCAAAACATAAAAAGATATATCAAAAACTCTACACAATATCATCTACAATTGATTTTCAACATACTAAAATGAATCATAGTGCCAAACTCCATAAAAACCATCAACACCAATCAGCTCCATGGTGATTCCTGTATGAAATCACACCCAATCTCAAAAGGGTCTTCGTCCTCATGAGAATTCTACAAGAGGGTTTTCGTCCTCAAGAGAATATGGAAGAACTCACCAGGTTCAATCCATCTGTAAACAAAATCAATTCCAAAGCATAGCATAACCCTTTCAAATGAGAGCTCATCCTCTTTTATAAGGCACTGGAGGAGTTACAAAGGAAATGAATTATTTCTTGAAAATAATAGCATTTTCCTTCTAACTTAAATTATTTCTTTTTTCCTCCACTTAAGTGCTCACTTTTATGTGCCTACATAAAAGAATATGTTTTCCCCTTTTAAATGAGCTATAACACTTAATAATATTTTAATTATTTTTCACCCTTAGGAACTTAAGTGAAAAATATAATTAAAATAGCTCATTAAATATTAAATTTTGCGGGAAATCCCAAGCGGCCTCCGAAAGCAAAATAAACTGAACCAATATGCTCTGTAAGGTTTGGGATGTGCAACGATGCCTTCCGGGTGACTTTCCAAAAATAGAAAACTCCTCCAAGAATCTTGGAGAGCAAACCAGAAGCCCGATCAAACTTTAGAAACCATCAATGTTACCCGGAACATCAACTGAGCTCAAAACCAAGACAAAATTATCCATTTACAAAAGGAAAACCCAATTAACTATTCTGCAGACTGAACTAAGACCACTCCAAGAACATTGGAGTTCTTCTCAAACATGTTGGATAGCCTCCAAAAGACTAGGAACAAGCACAAATGCCCATAATAATCAATGTGCCAAAAATGGAACATTACAGTCCTCCCTACTCAATATTGCTTGTCCTCAAGCAATTCATGCTATCCAACCAAAAATACCTGCCTAATTATAGATAATATACCTAGATCCCAAATCAATCTGAAGAATGCCCTACACTAATTCTGTTGCTCTATTCTGATATATCTATGAACTGCACAGCTCGTATTCTGATTGCACTTCTGAAACATTCTTCCAATCACATAACTATTTGGATCCCAAACATTACTAACTCCAAAATTGAAAGAGTTAGCAATCATCAATACAATCATGCAACATGAAACAACTACTGGAACCCAAAAACTGTAGTGCTCTCCCGATGAAGAACAAAAATCAGCTTGATAACAAGCTGAAAAAATCTCATGACAGCCATGAATCAGCTGATTCTCACTCTCCAAAAGAGCATTAGTAACTGTAACACTTGTTCCTTTCAACTGAAAACTTTTGTCATCTTCCCATAAAAGGCTAAACACAACAAAAAAATCAATCTCATGGCTGCACAAGTCTGAAATAATCTCATGAAAATCAGATTTCAGTGATCTCAAAGTGAGATAGCAACAACAAAACTGAAATCTTTTGAGAACAATAAGAAATTTAGGCCATCTACAATTAAAATATGTCAAAGTTATGACCAAAATTTCTCTCCAATCAATCAATATGTATGCAATTGAACACCTATGATGGCTGATGGGAGTAAGGACAACAACTTTATAACTGAAATTCGACTCCAAATTTATCCATAAAACAATCTTACCAACACCACTATCCTCCATGGAACCTTGCAAATAAACTCCATTGCAAAAGTAAGCCATCATTGAATCTAATCCCTTGCATACTTGAACCCTTTGCCCATTTTCAACAACTGTTGAAAACTTCCAGTTGAAGAAGTTTGTGAACAAATGAACATCATATGAGTGCACTTCACCCGGATCCCATATCCTGTTACTGTCCTCCTCTGTGCTACTCACATCAGAATGGTTCTCGTCATTCAACATGAGGAGAAGATTATCATGAGTCAACTCAACTTCCATCATAAAAAGAGTATCATCAAATGATTGGAAATTGGTTTCACCTTCATGTTCAAACAATTCATCAATTGACTCCCACTCTGCATTTGCATACTTAGGAGGCTGTCCTAAGTCAAAATCTCCTTGGAGCAAACCAAGCTCTTCAGTCTCCAGCTTGCTTTCATTGGCTCTAGCAACTCCTACTTGCTCCATGAATTGATGGACATCAACAAGCTGATTTTCAGCTTTTAAGAGAGCCATTTGGGTACTCTCTAAAGAATCCATAGTTGTTTTAAGCTTAAATGTAAGCTTATTAATTTCAGCATCTCGTCTCTTCAATGCATCACATATTCGACCAGCAAACTCAAGGACATAATCTCTATCAATAAGCAGGTTCAAAAAATCAGATTTCAATGCTTCTAATGCCTCTTTGACTACACTCCAATCTTCAAGTGAAGATCCTCTTTCCCTGCCTATTTGTCTCCTTTCAACTTGAGCTCTCCAAATGTGATCTTCAACAAACTTATGTGAGCTATCCAAATGTGTTAGAATTTGCACGACCTTATCTTCGGTGACTAACAATTGATTCTTAAAATTCAAATCAGCTGCACACAATAAATTTTCTGTCATATCCTTAGAAGCATGATTCTTGAAATCAGCTGCTTTAAAGCTATCCTCTTCATAGCTACTTTGACTACAAGAAGTAGTATCACATAAATTCAATGTTGAGCTGACCTTTGAGGCTGATCCAAATCTTCCAACAAACTCTTCATCAACATGCTCAACAACTGACTCTTCTACAAGGATACTAAGTTCTTCAAGTTGCATAGGAGTTGAATTTTTTTCTTCATCACTTAGATCAAATGAAAAGGCCGTCTCATAATCAAACATTGAATCATCACCAATGGCTGATTTAAAATTTTCATCAGCACATTCTTCGTCAAGGATCTTTGAGGAATCTAACTGCTTTTCTCTTTGCATGGAACAATCCCACTCATAATCAAGACTTCCATCACTAGAATGGTGGAATTGCTCTTCATTAGGTGCTGTTCTGAAATTTTCAGCAGCATCAACCTTTTCATCTATTATGATTTCAATGTTTCCCATGTCCTCGACAAGACACTTTGCTTTAATGCTCTCAGGCTCACTTGCAAAGTCACCGTCTAGCAATCTATTGATCATTTTCAACTCCTCAAAAGTAGGGGCATCTTCAGGATCATCATCAAATGAAGGACTTACTAAGTCCCACACCTTAGGCTCACATTCTTCATCAAAGCAAGGTTCAGCTTCATAAATTTCTACTATAGCCTTCCCCAAATCAGCAAACTCCTCTATGCATGTCTCATGATTTATGACTTTATCTTCATCATACAGAGGCTCAATCTTATGTATTTCAGATATCAGGACTTCATCTCCCTTTTTATTTGTTTCTACATCATCCTGTAAGAAAGGACATGTGACGAAAGTTACTGGTTCAGCGTCTTTGTTCTTGCAAAGATGATTAGGCTCCCATGAATCTTTGCATATAAAACAAAGATTTCTTCTCCTGAGCTCATTCTTGCTGACCTCTTTCTTCCTTGAAATAAGAGGCTTCTTGTTCGATGGGCTGGAAAGTGATGACTTAGAAAAATTTTTGGTGCTTGCCTTTGAAGTAGTTAACTCAGGCTTGCATAAAGACATTGTCTTCATCTCCTCTTCCTTCCTTATCTTCTGGATGTATTCTATAAATCCCTTTTTGTCAGGATTACCTTCTTTGATGATTTTCAAGAAAGCATTCCAAGGGAGTTGCTGCTTATAGTCATCTGGTAGTTCTTCATACTCATCAATAATCTTAGTGGCCTCATGATGATACTTCCTTCGATCCAATTTCTCTTGAACAACTTTTTCTAATTCATCTAGAACCTCTGTCTCACTTCTTTTCTGCATAAGAGATGCCATGATCTCCCAACACTGCTCAAAATCTTTCAACTGCACAACTCTGAACACACATGCAAGTGCTGATCACTCACAAGCAACGCTGAAAACTGACTTGCTCAACTGAAAGATCTGCAACAAATTAGCTTCCCAACAGGCTGGCAAGAACATACCAGCTCTGATACCACTGTAATATACAACCCCAAAATTTTTCCCAAAATATAGAACAATGATAAACAGTGTTAGCACAACTAAACTCCTCCACACTTCTGATCACCAAGATCCAAACTGGCGAGGTGAGAGCATAATGTGCTTCGGACTACAATTTTAAACATTGTGCAAACAACTAAACATTCATCTGCGCATGTAGGCATCCACTTGTGCAGTGGGAATACTCCACTTGTTCAGTGGGTGGGAAAAGAAAAATAAACAATATTTTTCCTCCACACTGGCGGTTGAACCATCCAGGGGTACTTTAGTGGGTTGCATAAACAAATCAATTACAATATACAATTTGCAATGATATTTCAAAGCTATAGAAAATAGAGTTTTGATTTGGTAACATGAGATTTAGAGCTTTGAAACCTTACTCTGCACTTCATTGTTAAACCAAGTCCATTCAATGACTGCCCAAAACTGATCAAACTGATATATACTTGCTGATCAACAGTACTTCAGAATTCAGAACTCTTCCTGACTGTACGACTGCCCAGAAACTTATTATAACTTCATACAATTTTATATTATGAAGTGATCTTCTCAGATACTATGTAAACTCATGATATCAATAGCACATTCGGATACATATAACAATAACCCACAGAGGTTGCAGATTGATTCAGAATTTGGGAGCTCTTCCTACAGGTTTGTACGGCCTGTGACACCATGAATTTATCATAACTCAAAAACTACTACTCAAAAACCCAAGGAAAGTGCTCAGAAATGTTTGACAGCCTTAGAAAATAACATTCCATGTGATTTATGCTGCTAACAGTAGAGAATACATTCCACACTATCAGATCATATCCTGCATGGTACGGTGCTGGTCAAGGTACGGACACTCCCCAAACTCATTAGAAATAGCTCAGCATATAATGGAATGCAACTGCATATTGATATCTTCATATAACAATGACATTACAATCAATAATCATCACAAATGAATCAAATCAAGTTTATGAGCAATCACCCGTCAATAATGTACGGCAACATCAATACGGATATTACTGCAGAGAATTCAAATCACATTTAAACTGGTATAACTGTCCAAAATTGATTGTCTATACATATCAAACAATCTCCAAACAACTATTGATGCAAAGGAGTCTAGAATTAAATTCAAATCAAAATCATTTCCTTCAGGCAATACGGCCCATACACTGTACCAAATCCTCCACACAAATCATAGCATGCATCAAAATCCTTGAAGTTGGTCTTGAATGAGGCGGTCCAAGCATACAAAGACACCACCAAAAGAATTGATCAAACAAACCTCAATGTTTCTTTTTGCACTGATCAAAATGACTTCTAGTTGGACGGCCCTACAGATGTACGGAAGGTCACAGCATTAACTACTCTGCCCAAACACCACTGAAAATGCAATGAAATGAGGCACCAATAGCATCCAAACACACTTCAAACAAACTTTGGATCAAAAAAATATTCAATAATTTTATTTCTCCAATTATCCACTCAGCCAGGTACGGCCCAACAGGGTGCAGGCATAGAGAAATATCTCTCCAAAACATAAAAAGATATATCAAAAACTCTACACAATATCATCTACAATTGATTTTCAACATACTAAAATGAATCATAGTGCCAAACTCCATAAAAACCATCAACACCAATCAGCTCCATGGTGATTCCTGTATGAAATCACACCCAATCTCAAAAGGGTCTTCGTCCTCATGAGAATTCTACAAGAGGGTTTTCGTCCTCAAGAGAATATGGAAGAACTCACCAGGTTCAATCCATCTGTAAACAAAATCAATTCCAAAGCATAGCATAACCCTTTCAAATGAGAGCTCATCCTCTTTTATAAGGCACTGGAGGAGTTACAAAGGAAATGAATCATTTCTTGAAAATAATAGCATTTTCCTTCTAACTTAAATTATTTCTTTTTTTCTCCACTTAAGTGCTCACTTTTATGTGCCTACATAAAAGAATATGTTTTCCCCTTTTAAATGAGCTATAACACTTAATAATATTTTAATTATTTTTCACCCTTAGGAACTTAAGTGAAAAATATAATTAAAATAGCTCATTAAATATTAAATTTTGCGGGAAATCCCAAGCGGCCTCCGAAAGCAAAATAAACTGAACCAATATGTTCTGTAAGGTTTGGGATGTGCAACGATGCCTTCCGGGTGACTTTCCAAAAATAGAAAACTCCTCCAAGAATCTTGGAGAGCAAACCAGAAGCCCGATCAAACTTTAGAAACCATCAATGTTACTCGGAACATCAACTGAGCTCAAAACCAAGACAAAATTATCCATTTACAAAAGGAAAACCCAATTAACTATTCTGCAGACTGAACTAAGACCACTCCAAGAACATTGGAGTTCTTCTCAAACATGTTGGATAGCCTCCAAAAGACTAGGAACAAGCACAAATGCCCATAATAATCAATGTGCCAAAAATGGAACATTACACTTTATCTAGTCTGTCATCAAGATTGTGCTATTATTAGGGAAAGGAGATTGGACTCCCATTTGCACCAATTTCTCTACGTTCCCTTTCATACCTTTGACACCTTCCTTCAATGTGTTTAGGAGGGTTTTGCTTCTTGTTGCAGCTTCATTGTAGCTTAGTATTTCATTGACTTTCTCAGCTACAATCATCCTGTCACTAAACCTTGCTACCAATAAGGCTTCATTTGAGGCATCATAAATTTTTTTACTAAAAGTTGAGAATCTAAAACTCTTATAGAAACATAGGATAAAGTAGCCTCTACTGAAGATTCAACCTTGTCACAAGGATGTTGGGAATTTAAAAGATATCTAAGAGCAGGCTTCAGTTGTGTGACCTCATTTGAGATCCTTTGCCATGAAGATACATAGAGTTCTTTCACCATTGCTAGGACTCCAATGCCTTAAGGCCTTTGACTCAGTTCAATAGTCAGTTATTTTATCTTCTTTTTCTCAGCCAGATATTGTGCTTGATAGACACCGCTCTAGTCCTACTCTTTCTTAAGGCTTTGTTGCAGATATGACACTTCTTGAGCCTTGCCATGGCTTTTCTTTTCTGCAAGGACCTTCTCTTGCTCAAGTGCACTTGCAGTAGCCTTTGCTTGTGTCAATTCGGCCTGTAAGGTTGTGACACTCACCTGCAATGCTTGGAACACTTGCAGTGACATAGTAGACTAGATATCTTTGTTTAAGTTATCAATTTCCAAGTCCTTAGCCTTTATTTCAGTAATAAGGTGATTAATGGTGGCCTTTGTTTTGGTCAAATCTACTTCTGCCTTCTACAACTTCCTAGCTACTTGTTGTCACAGAGGATTGCACCCTGAATGCTAAGCCTTTACAAGCTTGGAAATGCTGTGCAACATGGAAACATTTTTAGACTATGGGTTTGTTTGTTTCGAGAATGGACCTCCAGAAGAGCTAGCTCCCTTTAAATGCCCCTTTAGATCTATATCTTGATAAAGAAAAGAGATAGAGGAATGTTGTATAAATTGAAATTGAACTGAAAAATCTATCCTAAAGGGGGTGATGCACCAATTTTTTAACTTAAATTTGCAATATGATTCACAATTACCCTTCAACAAATTTGTTCATACAAATCAAACTAATAAATTTCACCACAAAATTCTTTTATAGAAAAGCCTGAAAGAACTTACATAATCTATGACCTATAATAAAATTTATACTTTGTATACTTGTATTCAATAAAAATGAGAAAGAAGAATTTAAAGGTTTCAAAATAAAACATAGAAAATCCTTTATCAAATCACTCAAGATGAAACAAGACACCTGAATCTGAATAGATGAACCCCTGATTGTATTGAAAATAGAAGGAATCTTTGCAAAGTCACAATGAACTGCTGGAAAAAAAGAAGTACTACTACTAAAAACTATAAAAATGGCTGAGTTACAAGACAATCTCCTCTCTGCAATATGCAGAGGCAAAAACATAAGGACTAAGAAAAAAAAGCATAAGCATTTTCCATGAAATACAAAAATTGTCCCCAAAAAGTGAATGGGCAGTTAACTCCAACTCAACTCAACTAAAAAATATGCATGAATGAGTTTGAAAAAGTTATTCCAAGTTGATGGGCGAGCACAAGTGAAAAGCCTAAAATTTAGGCCCCAAAACTCCTCCAAGATGAGAAAAAATAGCTCAGAACTCCAAGTCTCAAAGTCCTTGACCAAGAAACTACCAAAAATAGTCATGTCCAAAATAGAACTCCAAATATCTCTTCTTGCACGACCCTGCACTTCAGTTTGACTCTCCTATTTTTGTGTACCTTGAAAGACTTCTGATCAAGTCCAGAATGGTATTTTTGGGAAAA
This sequence comes from Cunninghamia lanceolata, assembly GCA_027924645.1. Lineage (NCBI taxonomy): Eukaryota > Viridiplantae > Streptophyta > Pinopsida > Cupressales > Cupressaceae > Cunninghamia > Cunninghamia lanceolata. Next base: position 8,051,694 of record BSBN01000937.1, on the reverse strand, counting down.
TATCGAAACTATAATTTTTTTTTGATATTTTCTACATCTTAGTAAATTGCATTTTCAAAGGCCTTCGGAGCTAAATTAGAGAAATCCACCTTGAGGTAGCATTGATGTTAGCCTTAGCAACTTGTAACTTGAACTAGATAATTTGTTTATTTTTCTAACAAGTCCAAAAACATTGAATTCTGATAAAGTATCAACGAGATATGACCCTGCCAAAAGAATTTTTTTTTTTGGATATATGGTCTTCAGGTACCTATATCTACATAGTGAACAAACATCTTAGATAAAATGTAGAGGTTAAAGCCTCTCTCTTGATTGTTTTTATCTGATATTCTCTTCCTTCCTGCTTCATTTGAAGTCACTTGCTTCCTAAAAGCGTTAGAAAATAATTTTTATAGCCCAGCCTAATTGGGCTGCCAAGCACAATTTGGTAACATTTTCGGCAACCTCGTAGGAGTTTTTGCCTGTGAAACAAATATGATCAGTAACCTTGCATATCTATTGGGCATATGAGTCCTTTCTTGGCATGAAACACTTTGAAAACCATCTGTAACTCATCTGCTAGAAATCAAACAGTAGCAAAACAAAACTAAAAGCAAACTACCATGGATTTGAACAGGGCCAACTAACTGTGCAACAACACTTCTTGGAAAAACAAAACAAAACTAAAAAAGATGTGCCACCAGCACTTATTAACTGAAAAATCTCTACTCTACTATGACACATCTGCAACTTTGAATCTTCAGAAACATTGCTTCAGGTGAATCCCATTCACAAGAATAGGTAATGCCTCTCCATTCAGCTTTGAAAACTGAAAAGCATTATTTTTCATGCATTCAGTAATCACGTAAGGGCCATCCCACATGGCATCAAACTTGGTGTGCTTACCAGGTTTACTTTTTAGTTCATCTGACTTGAAAATGAGCTCACCCTCCTTGAACACTCTCGGAATTGCTCTCCTATCAAAGGTCCTTTTCATTTGGGCCCGATAAATCTCCAGATTTCTCAATGCTTCTTTCCTTGTCTCCTTTAGTTCCATCAGCTATGCAAGCCTGATTTCCATAAGCATTTCATCTAACATCTCCAGCTCTTTAATAAGACTTAGTGTAGGAAACTCGACTAAAATAAGAAATCTTGCCTCTTTACCATAAGTAAGAACAAAAGGAGAGTTACATGTAGCTCTCTTGGGAGTAATTCTATCAGCCCACATGGCTAGCTTTAACTTGTCATGCCAAGTCCTTTGATTGTCCTTGATTGTCTTTCTAATAACTCTAATCAAATTCTTATTAGTAGATTCAACCTGTCCATTACCCTGAGGGTAATAATTGGATGAAGTATTCAGGTAAATGTTATTCTTAATAGACCAATCAGACATTCTCAAGCTAATAAATGCTAATACATTATCAGAAATAATGGAATCCAGAGTACCAAACCTTGTAACTAGGTCTTGATAGAAGTTGAGAGCAAAAAGTTTCATTGGCCTCCTTCAATGCTACAACATTGGGCCACTTTGTAAAATTATCAGTTGTATTCAAGATCCATTTGTGAAGTACACTTAAAGGTGGGTTAATAGGCCCAATAAAATCAATACCCCACTTAGAAAAAGGTTGTTCCACTTGAATCAGATGTAGGGGTAAGGTTGCAAGCCTTTGCTTTCCTATAAATAAAGAACATTTAGTGCATTTTTGCACCCAAACATGAGCATCTTTAAATATATTAGGCCAGAAATATCTAGCTCTCATAATTTATAGAGATGTTGTTCTAGCTACAAAATAACCTCTAGAAGGTCCATCATGAAACTCTTCTAAAATTTTATCAATCTAATTTGGCTCAATACACCCTAAGAAAACTACATGAAAGTCCCTTCTATATAATACTCCATCTATGACAGTATATTGAATCATATGGAATGGCCTGCAATATAAAATGTCTCCTCTTTGCATCATCCAAACCTTTAGGATAGTCACCAGTGTTAAGATATGTATCATTTTTTGAATCTAATTTATAGAAGAAGTTGGAACAACTTGTTCTTCATTGTTGAGCACTAGGACAACTTGTTCCTCAGTTTCTTTGTTGTCTTCTACATTTCCAGTCAGCTATTCACATAGGCCTTTGCCTCTAACCAATTTTGTAACCATGATATTAACATCATACTCGATTACTTTGGTTATCCATCCTACCCGTTTATCATTTATATCCTTAATCAGCAAGAAATCTTTGACTGTAGGGTGAGCAACCAACAACTAGATTTTTTTGTTAGAATGCACATGCCTGAATCTTTTCAAACTTCTAATCACAGCTAGAACATGTTTCTCAACAAAAGAGTATTTTGCATCATAATCTTGAAGAACTTGGCTAAAAAATGCAATGGGCTACTCTACTCCTTCTTCATTTTGCTAACACAGCATGGTTGAAACAGTATCAACACTTCTGAATGTATAAATGACAAAATCCTTATCAAAATTTGGGTTTATGAGTGTTGGAGCTGCTGCAATGGCCTCCTTTATCTCCTCAAAAGTCCTCTTTCCCTCTTTAGTCCAGCTAAAACTGATATTCTTCATAAGTATAAAAGTTAAAGGCTTCAAAAGAGATATAATGTTAGGAATAAATCTACTTACAAAATTTATCCTACCTAGAAAGATTTGCAATCCTTTCTTGTTGGTTGGTAATGGTAGTGCCAGAATAGTAGTAATTCTTTCAGGATCTATTGAAATACCATGCTTAGAAATGATGTCCCCAAGCAACGTCCCTTCACAGATAGAAAAATACACTTTTTTGGGTTAAGTGAAACCCCATATTCTCTGCATCTCTTAAATTTCTGTTTTAAATGAACTAAATGGTCACTTGCATTTTTAGAGAAAACAATAATATCATCTAGATAAACCATTACAAATTTGTTCATAAAACCATGGAAAGCCATGTCCATAGCTCTTTGAAAAGTAGCTCCTGCATTTGATAGTCCAAAAGGCATCTTTCTATATGCCATAGTTCCCCACTTTGTTGTGAATGTAGTTTTGAATTGATCCTCTTCTTTCACCAAGACTTGGTTATAAACTAAAAACCCATCTAACAAAGAAAATCTATTAGATCTGGATACAACCTACAAAATTTGTTCCATAGATGGCAGTGGGTAATGATTCTTAAGAGAAGCTCTGTTAAGATCCCTGAAATCAACACAAAGTCTGATTTCTACATTTTTCTTTCTAACAGGGACAAGATTAGATGCCCATAAAGTATGCTTGATATGGAAAATGATATTACTTTCAATGATTTTGCCTAATTCAGCATTCATAAGATGCTCCAACTTTGGATTTAGAGGTCTTTGTTTCTGTCTTAATGGTTTTGCCTTGGGCTCCAGCTCTATAGTATGCTGAGCTAATTTAGGATCAAAACCGTTCAAATCATGGTACTCCTGAGAAAACACATCAGCAAACTCTTGACAAAGTAAAACAAATGCATGTTTTTCCTTTAAAGTACATACCTTGCCAAGCTTTAATAGCTTGCCTTTGAAAATCTCAATCTATTCATAATGATCATGTTTGATGGATAAACCAGCTTTCTCTTTTCTGACTTGATCATTTGAATTTAAGATTGACTCAAGAGTTACCAAACCTTTTGGCAACTTCATGGTCTTAAGTTGAAGAATCTGATCTTCATATTGCTAAGACAACTTTTTCTAATTAGAAGCTGAAAATTCAGCTTCTTCAATCATGAAACTGATAATATGTTCATCACTATCGAATACCTACCAATAAATGTTATTATTTGGCATAGTAGGTCTAACAGTAACATTTTTTATTTCAATTAGAATATCAAACTCATCTCCCATGGCAGTGCTTTTATCAGCTTGTTTCTTCTATGTTCTTGGTATGGACAGCAAATTAAATGCATCAAATTCTTCAATCATGCCCCATACCCACCAGTGTTATTTGAATAGCTAAAAGAAAAATGAAAAGCTGGAAAATAACTTCCACCACTTGAAGAAACTAGCACAACACCTCCTCCAACTTTACTCCTTGATCCATCGAAGTACAAAGTCCATAGCTCATTGGACTAATGCTTTTCTTGCACTTTTGAATCTTTAATCAGATTTGGGATAGCAATACCTTGTTCTTGAATCATCTAAATACCCAAGTCCACTTGCTTTATATGCTCAGATGTATTAACTTCATGATTTTCAGCTGTCCATTCATCTATAATCAAGTCTGCAATACCTTAAACAAGGGTGTTAGGATCTTGGACATCAAGCTGATCTTGTCGATCCTGCTCATGAAATGTGAAATTTGTATTAACAGAATTTGGAACATATGGCTCAATGTGATCTTTTGCCAACAACTCAGATTTTATTGTGACTATTGTACCATACCTTGTTCTAAAGAATAAATGTGACCAATCAGAAATCAAATATCCTCCTAACTTGGCTGTAAAATCTCTACAAAGACATAATGCAAAGTGAGCAGGAAGATCTATTATATAAACTTCTTAGCCAAGATTCAATTCCCAAAATAAGCTCTCACGTCCAAAATGAAATCCCCTATTTTTGACCCTTACAGATGTCATAGAATCTATCATAATATGCCTAAAAATAGGCCTAACATAATGTACCACCATGTGGGCATCTTTTGACACCTAAAAAACCAATTTTGAAGGCATCGACAATGTTTAACAGTTATAGGAAAATATTAAATAAAAATAACTATTCACGGGAAATATGCAAGGTTGAGACACCTCATTTCCAAAATAGCTATATTATAATTAAATAAAAGTCTCTAAAGCCTTTTCCAGAAAACCATTTAGAACGTATTTGGCTACCAAGGCATTCCTTAAGACCACATTTCTTTGAGGCATTTTGTCAAACAACTCATGTGTCTTGCCTATGTTTCCCATTTTTGCATTCATATTTGCATTGTCTATGTTTCCTATTTTTGCATTTAGGTTTGCGTGATATGTGGGGAGAAAGAGAGAAATTTTATTAATAAGGTTGTCATTTAATATTCTCCCTAGCAACTTTTGATTAAGACTAATCTACACATCCCACAACCATCTTGGAATGCCAGTCTACAATTATGAAAGGCTTAATAAGTATTATGGACAGCAAATATGCTTCAACCATGGGATATCAACATACTTTAAGCTGTAATACCAGTCATTAGGCACCAATGACACCTGATTCATGGAGCTCTTCTTGATGATGGGGTTACCCTTTAGATCCATAGCCACTATATCCATGCACTTTTTTCACCCTCTCTAAATAATCTTCAAGCAATCTTTGAGTGGATGTAGGAACTGCAAATACTAGAAACCATTAGCTTATTTTTTAACACAATATATTAGCTTTTTTTTTAACATAACATATGATTTTTTTTTCAAGCTCTTTTAACACTCTCTATTAGCAGCATTTGGCAGGGACTCCTGTTGCTGGGTAGCTCTTATTTTTTTTGCAAACTTTTAAGTTAGATATAAAAGTGAAAAATAAAAAATAATATTTCTTTAGTTAACCTAGGCTGATTGGTAAATGCACCCAAATATGCACAAACAACATAAGTTAATATAAAAAATAGTTGATAATTAAAAATTTAGAATGATGTGTTTTAGAAATTGAATTATAAAATTATCATGATATAGTAATGTAAGCATAAGCAATAAGTGTAAAGAATATAGTATGTAAGAATATGGGTTAGATATGTATTGGTGAATAAGAATGTTTCCCTTAACATGGATAATAAAATGGTGGTACAACTCTCAATGGCCTAGTAAAAACTATATAAGTATAAAGAGTATCAGGATAACTGTATGCCCCCAATGTAACATCAAAAAGCACATGCACATAAATGTTAATACGATTAGAAACCTCTAGTAGGTATAGAATTGACAATGTGGACAAGGGCCTATAACTTGGTATAATATTGGAGTTATGGGGCAAGTCCCCAAGGTATAGCAATAGGGGGCACAATGTGGGGATGAGGAAAGCCATGATGTGATATAATATAATAAAAAATATATTATATATATTTAAATAATTTGTTTTGTATAGAATATAATATATAATAATAAGTATAATTTAATATATTTTATAATAACAAATATAATTATAATATAGATGTGATATATAAATTAAAGATGTAATATAATAATTCTACATTTTCAATATGTGTGTCCACCCCCCTGACACTTTGCAAAATAACACTATTTATAAAAGACCAATGATTTCACTACACAATTAAAGTTTCAACAATGGTTTCCACTCTTTCACAAACATGGGTCTAAGAATCTACTACAAAACATATGAATCCAAAGGTAATGTACAAATGCCCCTGTCTCAAACTTATAATCTCAATGAGAATACAAAAAGACTATTAAATAGAAGAAACACACAAATACTAAGAAGCTACAATGAAAAACCTACAATTGTGCTCAATTTTGGTTAGTTTGTGTCATAATTGATACTACTTATATGCGTAAATAATCAAAATCATTTCAAAATGATTGTTTGTGAAGTCTATCAATCTAATTGGTAATGCAAACTTTTATTTGACAAATGAGAAAGTGTATCTCCACATTAATTGTCCCTTTTTTTATGTTTCAATCTCTCAAAAGTCTTTTATCTTGAGAAGGATAAGGGCACTAAAAATAATGCATATCTGCCTCCAAAAAACCAAGAAAAGGACATGCATGTTGATTACAAATAATTCAGTACTCCATTAAAACTTTTTCCATTGGTTCAGGATTTATCAAATGTATATCCACCATACCTTGGTATCGACCTACATTGACATCCTTGTTGATGCATCAACTACTGATTGGTCCATGTATCTCCACATGGATAGACATAGATGCTTACAAGCATTAGCATCACACGCTTGTGCTTCCTTTTATCCAGTAAGCCAAGTGTTTATATATAAGTGTGCTACTTGATTTAAAATCAAATATATTGGAACTTATACTTTGTGCAACAATAATAATTTTAAGAAAACTTTAAAAATATGAGACATGTGCTACTAAATAGAATACCAAATCTATTAAAACCTATACTTTGTGTCATAATAATTCTTTTTAGAAAACATTAAAAAAGATAATGTTCTCGTTTATCAACTCCGGTGAACTTTCTTTCGTTTATGTCTCTACTTTGTAGCATTACCATTGCTTAGAGCTTTTCTATGGCATTCACTATCCTTATAACTTGTTTACATACAAATTTTATTAGAGCACAAGACAGTGCTAAGTCGATAATATAATGTTGTTTTGGATAGGGATACAAGGTCAATTACCTCCAAGGTACATGTAATATGTATTGAAATTTTAAAAGTTGCATTTAATGTTTTTCGATATTGAGTTCATTAAAACTTTTTTATAGCTCGTATACCATTTTGAATGCTAATTTTCTCCTTTTATTATTGTATTTTAATCTTTATCTCTCACACAACTATCAAGATCATGCACCACTCTTATAACACTCATTTTTAACACTAACACACCTAGTGGAACCATACTTTTACTTTGAATATGTGTATAGTATGCTAGAATTAGTGTTTTTTGTTAGTGTGCAAGAATTACAACTCCTAATCACTCCTTCCTCTTATTCTTTTATCTCTCATCTTCCTAGTGATATATTTCATCTTATCTTCTCTTTAAGAGCACCCATTTGAATTTATCCAAGACGGTGATATCATCTATTGTATTGTGTGGTTTTAAGGTAGGCTTTATTTCTAAGACTTATAAATTGAACCCAAAAGATATTAAGTTCTATTTTACTACATGGGACTCAATTAGGGTTTATTTGGATCCCCTAGAGATAGATGTCATCTTATCTTTTCTTCTCTTTTATTATATGAGAGTCCTTCCTAGTGTTCCTATTGTGAATGCTTCCCCTCTAGCCTATCCCTTGTGTTCATGTTGTTGCCTATCAGATTATTATAGGGTCTTCCACCTACCATCATATCAAAACCTCCAATTGAATTAATCATTTCATCAAGTCTATGTTTTTCCTTTCTGTCTCTCCGTATCCTGGTTCTTAATGGGACTCAAACACAACATCATAGGTTCCCAAAATACAACTTACTATTACATCATGCACCCATCCATGAAGATAATTAGAGTTAATTTTAATACATAAAGGAGTGTCTATAGAATCTCTACTAAAGAAGAAAAGAAAAAGAAAAAAGGAAATGTGCATATTTTATGATGAACAAGTATTCAAGGATTTCAAGGCAATGTCTTAGAAAAAAAAAATGTGTTGCCTTATAGATCTAAATTGCATTGTTTGGATATGTGCTCTCTTGTGATTTTGATAAACCATTGTTTGCAAGTACAAATTCAGTCATAGAGTTGTCAAAATACATGAAGACTTCAATCTAAGTGTCTTTTGTTGAATCTAAATATCTTTGGTCCTCATGCTGGATGAAGGTCCTTGACAATTCATGAAAGTCTCTAAAAAGATAGTGGATTTTCCCACAAATCTCATAGAAGATAGGGCCTTTGGATGCAAAATATTATTCACTTTCAAGCTCAAAAAAATGTAATTTGCATATACACTCATGTCATGGGAGGTCACGGTCTAATTCCAACAAGAACTAATGTACAAAAACCTAATTTCATTGACCATTAATTTACCTACATGTGTCCCTAATTTATGACAATATATTATTTCTTTTCTAATTTCAAAGAAATCTACACATTTATAATTATATACACATTGAAACTTTTCACTAGATATAGGAGAACATAATTAAATAATAACTCTCCTTACTATATAACTTCTAAGGCCACTTCTACTCTTTCCTAGCAAACTCAATTCTCCTATCTAGATATCCAAACTAACCTCTCGTTTTCTTGAATTTATAATTCTTAGTGTTGCCTTCAACCCACCAACCCTAAAATGGAAAACAACCCTATTTTATAGATTACATTCTCATTCATCCACCTACCTCATTTCGCTCTAATATTTCTCCCATGTCTTTATATTTTGCATGTGTTATTTGACAGGACATGAACAAACTTTACTCTTTCTTGAGCTAGATGGCTAACTGCCCTAATAATTTGCTAAGTGGGTTGTTAGAATTTTAGGTATTTGACATAATCCATTAAATGTAGAGGATACATGAATACCAATAGGAGAGATATTGTTCTTCACAATTGATCTTCATTCTTGCATTGGTGCTTGTACCTATTCATGCAAAGGACCTAAGAAAAGTAGTCACTAAATCAAACCAATCATTTAACATGGTGTGGAAATGAAAATATATATCTTTATTTTCTACACACAAACCTTTGGAAGACATACTTTTTCTAATCTTAATCTTCATAAATGATTTCTTCTGATGGGTTTCATAGTAATCCTTTTCTAAATCTAAGTGCTTTCTTTTATGAAATTTACTTTTTGCACATCCTTTAGGCTTTCATTCAATCCTTGCAAAAGGAAACCATGGTAAGCATGACTAATCAAACTAATAACACTAAGGTTGTAATTGGAAACATCCAAGCTTGCAATTAGTCCCATGTTGATTGTGCAAACAAATTTGGTCCATATAATCAAAATAATGTCCATAATTTTTAATACTTATTTTTGTTAAGCTCTTCACTTTGGAAGAACATGACTATGAAAAAATAAGAAAGCACTAATGTATTTAAATGCAGACAATTATAAAATAAAGAATTTATTACCAAAATACCATACGAGTCTACAATTGGCAACATCCATACCTGCAATTAGTCCCATGATGATGGGTGCTACCACAATAATGGGTTACACTTTCTGGGACATCCTATTTTTTGCTGAAATCACATATTTTTAGAAAATATAATGATTTAATTCTTGAAAGGTTCCATTTAAAGGATTTTAATTGAAGAGAGTTTGATCAAACCCCCTTAGATTCAAACCCCCTTGGATAGAACCCTACTAGTTCTAAACCATACCTATAATGGAGTTTCCTCTACACCTATCAAAATGCTGATAAAAAACCACTTTTGATTTACCTTTTCGGGGATCAAATGAATTCATTTAAAATTTATGTTTTGTAAGTATGTAGTCCTTATTATAAGCTTCCCAAAAAACATAATTTTAAATATATTTAATTTGATTATTATATTTATTTTTTATTTCTTATGAATGTAGGTTTTTCACCAAACCTCAAGTTCTCTATTCTACACACATGGAAAATTAGTAAATTAGTGAAAACAAATTCTAAAAAATATCTATGCCTTATGTATTGATGTCCTTGTTTCAACAAAAAAAACATTTGAATTTTGATACATATAGAAAAAGTTATGTTTTATGGAATACGCCTATGTCTAAATTATAATTGGTTTGACTTCAAAACTTAATTAAAAAATAATTCAAAAAAACATTATAAAACCAAATGTGTACCCTATAAATCGATGTTACCAATCTAAATTCAAAAGAATCAGAGTTTTATCCTTTGTAAAAAGAAGTTATGTGCTATAGAATACACATCACTTTAAAAAAATGTTGTTTACTCTTAAAAACTAGTTATCAAAGCAGACTCAAAATTTTTTACAATTTATCTCCATTTTAAAAAAATATATATATTTAGAATCTGCAAACAAAATCTCAAAAATCACTAGTTCGCACCATCTTCAAATTCCTAATGGTTTAGCAGATATAGGTGTCAAAAAGTGAAGATTTTGTTCAAAATGTGGATTTTAAAGTCAAGTTTGGCCAAAAAGTGTAACCCATTATTGTGGGATGACCCTAATTGTGCAAACAAATTTGCTACATAGAATAAAAATAATAATAATGTCCAAATTATTTTCAATACTTGTTTTGGGTAGCAATGATCTGCTCTACTTGAAGCAATGATCTTCTTTGGATGCTCAAGGTCATGAACAAAAACATCATGTGGAAAAAACTCAATAGTCTTCCCATCCCCAGTATGACATATCTGATAGATGGAGAGAACATTGGCAGAGATCTCAGGATCAAAGAGGACATCCTCAATGCAACTATCTACCAGCTAAACTAAACTGGACCCCATAATTGGAATCTGTGAAGAGTTTCCCACTGAAATATGAGAACTAGTGCTATTAGAAAGAGACTCAAGAAGATCAACTAAATGAATCATATGTTATGAGGCTCGTGAGTCAAGTATCCAATTTGATGTGGATGAATTATAACCTGTAGCAGTAAGTGCATGGTCTTTGCTATGTTTGGCAGTATCAATGTTGTGTTTCTTCATGGCTTCTTCCAAAGCTTTGACCATTCAATGAAAAATATTAATGTCATGATTCTGCATCTAAGAATTTTTACTTGACTTAGAAGATGTTGTGTTTGACGTATTAGATCTAGTCTTCTACTTAGATGATTTCTCATTGCTTGAAGATGATTCTGCCTTTGACTATTTTGAATGCTTATTACCTCTACCCTTAGATGCATGAACTACTAATGCTTGACTTTTTGAAGAAGTGTTAGAATCCATGGAGAGTAACTCAAATTGTTCTCTCATGAGTTGATAACAAAACTATTCAAAAGTAGGCATAGTAAGTGTTGAACCAAGTGCATCCATTGTAGATTAAAAAGTAGAAGCGAAGACCTAATAGGGGCCTTTTAACTTTGACAAAACCAAGACAATAAATTCCTTATCTCTTATTATTTTACCACAACCTTGAAGTCAAGAAAGCAAAGGCTTGAACTTGACTAAGTAATCTTCAATTGAAGGAAAGGTATCAGGAGACAAAGTTGTTAATTCAACATCCAATTAAAGTATTTTGAACTCATCAATTTTACCAAATAAATCACTAAATTTTCCCCACATTTACTTAGGAGTTGTACAATTTGTTAGGTGAAATTGCAAGTTATCAAATACATGGAGACCAATGATTCCCATTGCCTCATCTAACTTACTGTGATAGACAAATTGTTCATACTCCTTATTGAATTACAGTTGTTGATCATTTAGCATTTCCCATAACCCTTTAGATTGAAGAAGTTGTTGTACTTTTGTTTTCCATGTGTGAAAATTATGTGGTGTTAATAGACCCGCAAAGTTTGATTAAAAAATGTAAAAGAAGCCCCCCACCACCCCCCCACGCCCCCCCCCCCCCCCCCCAAAAAAAAAAAAAAAAAAAAGTGGTACTTTATAATTCAGTGCAGTTTACAAGGAAGATAATGAGGTTACATGAATTATTAGCATTAAATGTTAATGGTATATGGTAAACTAATTGGTTCTAATCCTATCCTTAATAGAAAAAGTTAGTGGTTTTGGCTTGAAACCATTAATAATAACCTAGTTACATAGAATTTAGCATAAAATGCTAACATGAGAAAATCCTCCTCTAGTTACAAACAACAGAAATGTCATTGGTTGTGTTAGACTATACAAAGAGTGGAATGTTAACCATTTTTTTTTGAAATTTTAACATAAACCTTTACAAAGAACATAACCTACAAATGGTGGTTTGGAACAAATTGAAAGGTATGAAAAATCATTTAATGTTGCAAGTGAGGAGGAAAATAGTGACCAAACATTTGAAATTCTAACATCAAAGTGTAATGGAACATCAAAGATTTAATGGAGTAGCAAAAAGCAACCTTGGTGAATGAAAATTATCAATGGAAAGATCCATGTACATAGTGAAACTGCTAGTCATGACCTACGAAAAGAGGAAAAACATGAGCAAGAGAGTGTGATGGTGGTTGAATGCTAACTACACCTAGCACCAAATGCGTTGGCACTATTGGAGGTCAGTAGTTGGGTAAAAGAAACCCGAACAAGTTTGAAGAAACTAATGACCTTGATAACAAATGTAAACGGTGACCAATATGGAATATTTCGACCTTACCAGATGCCACCAAAATAAACCAAGAAACTGTGGATGGAATGAGAACCTCAAATCAAATGACATAAATAACAAAAACCTTGGCCAGAAGTTTCGGTGATGCTGCAAGAAAAAAAAAGACAAATGGTATGAAACCTTCGATCCACACCAGGAACCGTGAAAAAATAAATTCACCCAAAATCTATGAACGATGCCTGCAAAAAAATTGCATTTTCTGCTAATGAACTGATAGAGAGACATAGCTAAGATATGGCTTTGTGCATGATGAAACTGAAATTGAGAAGGGAATTGTGATTCTAGGCTCTGATACCATATAGGAGTAGCAATTAAATGAATGCAATAACTAGAACTTCCACAAGATGGATGTGTACACAAAGCAAGAGGTAAAAATATCATAAAATCTATATGAATGTACAATGAACTCCTTGTATATGTAGGACAATGAATAAATGAGAAGGTGAGTATCAAAGACTGACTAACCCTCCATGATGTGTGACACATGTAGAACACTTGGGACAAGTGAGAGAGCATGTGTCATATGTCTATGAGGTGAGAAAACTAAGCCACTAAGTGAACTTAAGCTAGTGTGAATATGTCTACTAGGTTAGGAACTAGATAGAAGTAAACTAGATGAATAAAGAGTCTTTTCACACTAACAATCCTATCTTCTTTGAAATGATGTTACTTCTTTTAGTCATAACTTTATCCCAAAGAGGGGCAAAATGTAGACACATGAAATTGACCATGTCCTTCTAACATCACGACATCACCTTGTGTCACCTTGCAACACATTTGTCCTAGATCTTTTTCATGTCCCTTTCCATCATCTAGTTAATTTCATGTCTCTTTCCATCATCTCGTTAATTAAATAAATTATAGATTGCAGTGGTTCTGGGAAAAAACCGTGTCTCCTTTTTTGTCTCATTGTTTCAGATCACACTTCATGATCCATCATTAGGAGGAAAGGAGGTGAATGCAAATCTCTTCCTTTCCTCCTAATGATGGATCTCGGAGTGTGATATGAAATGTTGAGACAAAAATAGCAACATAATTTTTTCCCATAAGCACTGCAATCTATCATTATGGACTGTGGAAATATCATGTCTATTAATAATTTATATTTATTTAATTAACCTATTCATTCTACTTCTCAAATTAATTAAATAAATTATACTTATTTAATTAACCCATTTTCTCCTTTTAGCCAAATTAATTAAATAAATTTTATTTATTTATTTAATTCAAATTTATCCCCCCACATCTCTCTTCTCCAATATTAATTAAATTATTCTATTATTTGATTTTTTTGAGAGTCACATGTCTACCTAAAGTTAGTTAGCCAAATTTATTGAACCTAGACACTTGCACAAAAGTCAAACTACATTTACATCTCAACCATCCATTTCACACTACATCTCCAAATCTCAATTGTTCACATAAGGATACACCCTAAAAGCCTCCATCCTTTCCCTAATGTTGTCTCATCAAATACTAACCATCCATTGCACTTCTTAATCCATCCATCCTATCATTCAAAAATCTATAAATCAAACATCAATCTAGCCATTATGGGAATACACAAGAAAGTAATGTCATGCTTAGCTATTGGAGCTTGGATGCACTCTATTTCACTCTATCTAGGAGAAAGAATGGTTTTAGGTGAAGGTAATTATGTCATTTGCATTTTTCTTTATGTTATTTACTCGTGTCTTCCCCATCATGTTGCAATTAATGTCAACTAATTCCATCCCCAAGGCAATTGATTCCTTTCTTGCCCCTAAGGTTAATTAGTTAAATACCCTTAATTGATTAATCTAGACCTAAATATTTCTCTAACTAATTAATCACCATAAGAGGCCTTATTAAGTAGTGGCATTAAGGGGAGTGATCACAAAAACTAAAAAAAATCCACATATTTTTTTTAATTATAAAGTAAGTGTTTTAAATTTAAAATATTACCCACATACTTTTATTAAATGAATGCACCTAAAAATTATAAAATAACTAATTTATATTTTAAAAAATATATAACCAACATAATTTTTTAAATGAAAGCACACAAGAATTAAATTTAAAATATATAACCGCCATAGTTTTATTAAATATATAACAAATCTATAAAAATACAAGTAATAGTCAAATATGAAATGAAATAAGGTAGAGAAAAAATATATTGGAGAAGTGTAGGAATTATTTGAAGGTATCTGCATTATATCGAAATAAGGTAAAGCAGAAGAATACTGCGCTCAAGAGTTATTTGAAGGTAACTGCATTATATTTTATACATATTGGTATAAAGGTTTCAATTTAATTTTCTTTTCTTTTCTCCAGAATGAAATCTAATTTGTGAGTTTTTACTCAGTGCTGATTTATAAAAATTAAATGTCGTTAAATAATATTTTTTCTTTGTTATCTCTGAGATGTCTCTAGCTCAGCTATTGCGACCTTGTTTCCTAGTTAGTCCAGGTGAGCCGAAACTAATCCAATCAGTCCGGGCGAGCTGTACCTAATCCTCTGCGCTGCACATATCCTGACAGCGGACACACACTATGTGCGGCTGGGTGAGTCAGGGTTTGGACCTGTGTCCATCATTTATTTTATTCATACATTTCATTACACTTTAAATTTGTTTTTTGTACATTGCAATTTAATTTAATGGTTTTTAATCATCACTGTATTATTAAAAGAGCTTGGCTGATCGTGGTCTGCAGGTAGGAAAACTACCTCCATGGTGACTTGGTCAATAGCTTTATTCACTAAGAAATCTGCCACCTTATTGCCTTCTCTTAGAGTGTGAGAGATCAAATAATTGTCGTCCCTACTGTTTCTTTTTTTCCCAAGTGCTGTTCATTATGGCTCACTACTCCTTCGTTTTCTATCATTTTATCATTTTACAACCAGTTCATTATCACTCACCCCTATGCCATTTCAACTTTGAACTCCGAATGTTTATGTTATTTTAGTCCACGGCTTTGTTAACAGTCTACAATGATGTTAAAGCCCCAGTGAGACTCGTAAGTTGGAAATGGTTACTGAAGATGATGTGATGTGTGCACAAGCCGCTGTTCGGATTTTTAATAATTGTTGTTATCTTTGTTTGGTTGGTATAGTTGGGTTTGGTTATGGGAGATTTTTGTACGGTGCGGTACACGTTGGACTGCATATTGGTTATAGGTTTCAATTTTTGTTTGGATGTATCACTCAAAAATATTTTCTTTATGTTTTTTTGTTTGTTTGTTTGTTTGTAAGTTTTCAATAATGTTCAGTCATCATAATGTTGTTTGATTAATCTGGAGTTAGGTTATGTTTCACTTTAACATAGACTGTTGTAAGACTTAACTACATACTTAAGATTTGTAAATGTGGGTCACACTTGAAATTGTCTAACCGATGTTGATTTGACTATATTTTAACATTTTTAAATACACTTGAATGTTTCCCTTATCGTTACCCTATTGTGTATATGTGCTTGTGTTCTTTATGGATGGGGGTTAGCTTCCTTTTCACCAAGATGTAAATATTTTTAGGGGATGATTGTGTAGTGAGATATGCTGGTGCTTTTTTATTGGTTTTCTGGAGTGTTATTATGTTTCTTTGGGATTCATTGAGGTAGTACCTAGAGCCTAAATTTGAACAATGTATTTTAAAAATAAAATAATCTTTGAACAACCAAAAATTTCAGGTAGGGCAAAAGGCCAAGAACAAAACGCATTAGGAATTATTGAATGAAACAAATCTACAAAATGAAAAATTACATGAATGAGGGAGCAGCAGAAGCAGAATCATCCCGCAACTCACTAGCACCATGTGCAAAGTGGCACTTATCACCAAATGTGCATGAACCCTTGGCAAAATGTTCACAAAGCCTAGTTTTGAGATTTTGCTGACCATTTCTAGATCGTTTACTCAAATTTGATTCAATTTTTATAATCAACTCGCTAACCTTGGCTGTGGCTTGATTAATCTCCTACAAATGTGACAAATGAACGAATATATAGAAAGATAACAAATAAGATACAAAAGAAGGAAAGAATGACAATATTGCCTTGTTAGAATGTTCATAAGTTCATGAACTCATCAATTATCTCACAAGTATATAAAAATCAAAGAAAAAACCAATGAGTTCAATGGTTCAGAAACTCGTGGAAATGCTGATGACCAAGTTCAACAAACCCCAAAAACTCTTACAAGATATTTTTTAATGCCTCTAATGTGTTTCTGAAGTGTTCCTTCATGGGATCTATTATTTGAAATGCTTTCACTCTATCAATGCACAAGGAAAATGAATTGCAAGTAAGTGAGAATTCAATGGTGGTTGGTAAGGATGGTACAAGGGTAGGTGGGGTGAATTTCTCACCCAAGTTGTAACCATTATGGTAGTTCTCAAGGATGCCAATTTGCAGATAATTGTCCTTTTGCCCATGGAGAAAAGAAATTGTGCTTCCGAATGAGGTACCAATTCTTGGGATGGGTACTACTACAAATTTTGGTGCTGGCTCAAAGGCAAACCCAGGCTACAAGACATGCCTTTGTAACCATTATAGCAGTTTTGAAGGATGCAAATATGGAGGTAAGTGCCATTTTGCCCATGGGGAAAAGGAGCTGAGAAAAGAAAGTGTGCTTCCAAAGGGACCATTACTTCCTACGTTGGGTACTGCTGCAGCAAATTTTGGCGCTTCATCGAAAGAAAACATTATTATTCTTGCTTCTTATGCTGGTGGCATAATTGGGAAAGATGGTGTAAACTCAATAGTCTTCAAATCTAGATCAGACTCATCTTTTATTGTCAACTTCACACCAGTTACATGGTAAATGTGATTTGGATTAGACTCATCTTTTATTGTCAACTTCACACCAGTTACCTGGTAGATGTGCTTTCAGTTTACACCATCTTTCCCAATTATGCCACCAACATATGAAGCAGGAATAATAATGTTTTCTTTCGATGAAGCGCCAAAATTTGCTGCAGCAGTACCCAACCTAGGAAGTAATGCCCCCTTGGAAGCACACTTTCTTTTCTCAGCTCTTTTTCTCCATGGGAAAAAATGGCACTTATCTCCATATTTGCATCCTTTAGAACAGCTATAATGGTTACAAAGGTGTGTCTTGTAGCCTGGGTTTGCTTTTGAGCCAGCACCAAACTTTGTAATAGTACCCATCCCAGGAGATGGTACCTCATTTGGAAGCACATTTTATATTCTCAATTCCTTTTCCCCATGGGCAAAATGACACTTATCTGCAAACTGGATTCCTTCAACAATACCATAATGGTTACAACTTGGGTGAGAAATCCACCCTACCCTTGTACCATCCTTATTGATAGAATGTAAGCATTTCAAATAATAGATCCCATGAAGCAACACTTCATAAACACATTACGGGCATTAAAAAATACCTTGTAAGAGTTTTTGGGGTTTGTTGAACTTGGTCATCAGCATTTGGATGAGTTCATGAACCATTAAACTCATTAACGCCCTTCACTATTTGGTTTTTCCTTTATTTTTTATATACTTGTCATAAAATTGGGGAGTTCATGAACTTATGAACTTGCTAAAAAGACAATATTGTCATTATTTCCTTCTTTTTGTATCTTCTTTGTTGTCTTTCTATATATATTCTTCATTTGTTGCATTTTCAGGAGATTAATCAAGCCACAGCCAAGGTTCGCGAGTTAATTATAAAAATTGAATCAAATTTGAGTAAACAATCTGGAAATAGTCAGCAAAATCTCAAAAATAGGCTTTGTGAACATTTTGCGAAGGGTTAATGTACATTTGGTGATAAGTCCCACTTTGCACATGGTGCTAGTGAGTTGTGGGATGATTCTGCTTCTGTTTCTCCCTCATTCATGTAACTTTTCATTTTGTATATTTGTTTCTTTGAATAATTCCTAACGAGCTTTGTTCTAGGACCTTTGCCCTACCTGAAATTTTTGGTTGTTCAATCAAAGATTTTGTTTAAAATTATATGTTCATAAGAATTTTAGTTCTACATTCAGAAGCTTTCATGTAAACTTTGCAATTACAGATGTAGCAGATTCTACGGTTTAAGAGTGTGGCATTTTAAATTATTAATGATAGTTTTTGGTCTCACATTTGATTGTGTGTCTGTTGTAATGCAATACATCTGGATGCCCACATGGCGGGGATTGCCATTACCTTCATTATGTTCTTGGTGGAGTAACTGTTGTATCTCAATTGCCAAAACTAGCAAACACATTAGGACTTTCCATAGAAGCAATAGGGTTTACCTCTAGTCTTTCACTGTCAGATAAGTCAGGTCCTAGTGAAGTTTACAAGACATGTCTTTTTAACCATTATGGTAGTGTTGAAGGATGCCAATTTGCATATAAGTGCCATTTTGCCCATGGAGAAATGGAATTGAGAAAAGAAAATGTGCTTCCAAATGACGTACCACCTTCTGGGATGGGTACTATTACAAATTTTGGTGCTGGCTCAAAAGAAAACCCAAGCTAGACAAGCTAGACAAGACATGCCTTTGTAAACATTATAGTAGTTCTGGAGGATGCAAATATGGAGATAAGTGTCATGAAGTAGCAAAAAAAATAAAAATCAAGAATCAACAAAAATCACAGGTATGAATTTCATGATTTATTGGAATATTCATTGCTAAAATATTAAAAAAAAAAATCTATCCTTCAACATTAAAAAATTAAAATTAAAATTGAAAGAAAAACAATAAAACTAAAAATATGGATATAGCCATAAAATCTACAAAAATTCATTGCTAAAATATATATATATATATAGCCATAAAATATAAACCTACAAAAATTCTTTGCTAAAATAATTATATATATATAAATGGTGCCAATAAAAAATACATCCACAAAAACCACATTAACTGCATAGAATACATCCACAAAAACCACATTAACTTCTTCTATAGTGTTTTATAGTTTGAGAATTTACTTAAATTAAAACTTGCCAAGTCTAAATTAGAAAAATAGGAGACACAATGTAAAAAACTATTTATTAATTAGTCTAATTTAATTATTTGTTTAAGTTAATTATCTTTGTAATTTATCTAATTCTTTCTAATATTGTAAACAAAAACTAAGTAAATCCGTATGAATTTGTATTTTATTTTATTTTTTTTAAATGACATGTAACATTTTTTAATATATTTTATAGAGCATTTAGGTTTTATATTAAAAGTTAAAAATAGTATTCATTCTTTATTTCGGTGATGAAAGATTTAGTAAAAAAACTAAATAAACTGGCATAGATATCTTAAATACGTCTATCTAAAAGATGCCGAGAGATATAAGTATTGAGGTGCCTATATTGAAAACATTATTGAGAATAGATAGGTGCCTCGAGACTGACATCTCTTAGTGTCTTTTAGATAGATACATATTTAAGATATCTATGCTAGGTATTCTTGCTTCTTATGCTGGTGACATAATTGGGAAAGATGGTGTAAACTCAAAACACATAGTTGACAATAAAAGATGAGAAGATGAGTCTCATCAAATTTAAAGACTATTGAATTTACACCATCTTTCAAAATTATGTCAACAACATAAGAAGCAAGAAGAATAATGTTTGGTTTCAACGAACTGCAAAAATTTGCTGCGGCAGTACCCAACCTAGGAAGTAATGCCCCCTTTGGAAGCGCATTTTCTTTTCTCAGCTCCTTTTCTCCATGGGCAAAATGGCACTTATCTCAATATTTGCATCCTTCATAAGTGCTATAATGGTTACAAAGGTGTCTCTTGTATCCTAGGTTTTCTTTTGAGTCAGCACCAAAATTTGTAGTAGTACCCATCCCAGGAGGTGCCACCTCATTTGGAAGCACATTTTATTTTCTCAATTCCTTTTCTCCATGGGCAAAATGGCACTTATCTGCAAATTGCATCCTTCAGCAGTACCATAATGGTTACAACTTGGGTGAGAAGTGCACCCTACCTACTTTGTACCATCCTTACCCAACTCCATTGAATTCTAACCTACTTGCAATTCATATTCCTTGTGCATTCATAGAGTGGAAGCATTTCAAATAATAGATCCCATGAAGGAACACTTTAGAAACACATTGCAAGCATTAAAAAATACCTTGTAAGAGTTTTTGGGTTTTGTTGAACTTGGTCATTAGCATTTCTATGAGTTCATGAACCATTGAACTCATTAACGCCCTTCACTGTTTGGTTTTTCGTTTGTTTTTATATACTTTTTAGAAAATTGGTGAGTTCATGAACTTATGAACTAGCTAACAAGCCAATATTCTCATTCTTTCCTTCTTTTGTATCTTCTTTGTTGTCTTTCTATATATTCTTTCATTTGTCACATTTTTAGGAGATTAATCAAGCGACAACAAAGGTTTGCAAGTTGATTATAAAAATTGAATCAAATTTCAGTAAAGGATCTAGAAATGGTCAGCAAAATCTTGAAACTAGGCTTTGTAAACATTTTGTGAAGGGTTCATGCACATTTGGGGATAAGTACCACTTTGCACATGGTTCTAGTGAGTTGTAGGATGATTCTGCTTCTATTTCTCCCTCATTCATGTAACTTTTCATTTTGTAGATTTGTTTCTTTGAATAATTTCTAATGCGTTTTGTTCTAGGCCCTCTGCACTACCTAAAAATTTTGGCTATTCAAAGATTATTTTTAAAATACATTGTTCAAAGGATGCATAAAATTCCATGTTCATAAGAATTGTAGTTCTATATTCATAAGGTTTCATGTAAACTTTGCAATGACCATTAGAATTGTAAAGCATTTCATCAACCTAATTATTGGCTAGTGAATATTTTCATTGCTAGCAGTTGCAAGATCCATTAGATTATTGGTATGTTATTCATTATAGATTAATTCAATTTTATTGAGTTGAATAATATCCTCAGAATGTTAAAACCAAAATCTTTCTTTAATCGTTGACCGAGTTTTGCTTTCTTAATATAGCTGTAACACGGACTCCATGACATGGGATCATTTGCAACTAATTTATTGATGTTGTTTCTTTTGATAATTGAGTTTGTGCTCGATGTCTGAGTATGGTTGTTTGATCATTGAAGTGGATTATATTAAAGTAGAGTGTACGAGTATGTGGTATGTAACATCCCACCCCGCAACCCTGAACAGTAAGGGCCAAAAGAGGGAAAGAATATTTATTTTTGACATAAGTGGAAAACATACCCAGATACGGTTTTCGATCTGATAGATCGACAACATTCATGGCCAAGTATGTCTGAATGCGCAACTTGAAAGAGAGGATTAATTCACCCTCCAAAGAAAACATTATAAAACTACATTCATTTTAAACACAAAACCAAATCTTCCTATAACCCATTCCAAATATAAACATGAATCCATAAACACCATAGTACAAGCGAATCTGATACCCACACCGAAATCTGTAAGCCAATTACAGAAGAACATCACATTTCTTCTCATTAAATTACATGATTACATCCATTCTCTCAAATAGTACAACTACATAAAGGAATATAAAAAAATAATGGAATAGCCATGAATATAATACAATAACTAAATATGTACATCAACTGGGAAAGTAACAGAGAGAAAGAACATCTCCAACTGGTACTCCAAAACCTGTACACTAGTTCCCTAATGGCAGTGGCATCATGTCCCAACCACGTGGACTCATACGAGACCAACCCACCATGCTTGGAGGTAGTCACGAGACCAATCTGAAATAGTGTCTATCTCTACACCATTGTTCTTATCATGTTGTAATTATCAAGAGGACATTGTACTTCTTGTGTTATCATTAGTTTAGATCATGGGCTTTGATATACTCTTTCAGATGCATAAAGATTATCTATACATATATGTGGCGTGATTAACCATTGTTATGATGAGGAGTAGGTTATGGCAAAATATTATTTGATTTTGGTATATTGAGTAGAGATTTACTTACGATGAGATGTTATAATTCAATATTTAAATTGTGATCCTATATTTTGAAGTAAAGATTTATTATAGATATGATTAGTAGAGAAATTGTTATTGATGAATTAATTGATGTTGATTGTTGTTTGCTTCGGCTATGGTATTTGTGACAATAATTGACATTAGAAATGAGTGTGCAGGTAATTGTTAGCTAGTGGACATGGGGAAAACATATTGGGACCCCATTGTGAATAACCATTTGAGCTGACCAAGTCTATTTGGAGACTTAGGTCCCTTGTGTTGCAAAATATGTGTTGCCGTACATGATTGTGTTTTGTCCCTTATGTTGTATTATGCATCATCGTATGTAGTGGGTTGTCATCATATGTAGTGGGTTGTTCCTAGTGTTGTGACATGTGTTGTTTAACATTGTGTCTTAAAATTAATTAAAATTCTCTTTAGTTTCCTAAGGTGTAAAATAGTCAAATAAAGCACTTAATCATAAAATTAAATTCTTTCACCTAAGGCTTTCGTCTAGGTACATTTTGGATGGCAAAATTAACAAAAAAATTAAGTTATGAAAGTCCTTATTTTCGCCCTAAGAAGGGTGATGAAAATCAAGGGGGGTTGATGAGCCATAAAAAAAAAGTTGTTTTGTGTAAAGATCTAGAAGGGCAAGTTAGGAACCTTAGTTAAAAGGGAAACAACTATCCTGGTCATGAGACAAGTGTCTGCCCCTCAACAAGAGAAGTGTCAAAGGTTGTTTTTAATTTTATTTTGGGGGAAAGAGGGGCTTCTTCTTTTTACCCATCTACTATAACTTAGTGGTTTTCACCAGTTGCTGTAACTACTGCTTTCTTACTATCTTCTAGGCTGATTAGGAAAAGGGCAAATAGGATAAGGGAAGGTCATATGTAGAATTCTATCATTCTCCTTCAAGTCTAGAACAAGTGTCTAGGTAGGCACTGAAATTGACTTCTTTTCAAGGAAAATAGAGGTAAATTAATTCACTAAGATAGCTTACTTCTTTATGAAAAACTATTAAAATCTTAAATTGCATAGAACTTGTTATAGAAATTTTTTTGGATAAATTAAAAAATTTGCATTACTACCTCATGTTAATTTGTAGAGTGAAGTTGATTTCTTTTATCCTAGGTATTGTATTATGGGATGTCAAGAAATGTATGTGGAAGAAGGAAATGTCCTGGGAAGAATTTGAGAGAATTTGGCTGAGTAAGAGTACCTTGAAGTCTTATTTCTTCTCCCTACAAGTTGATGTTTTCTCTTTCCCCCTATAAAGGGAATTCATTGAGAAACTTCTTATGTGCAGTCTTGTGGCCTTAAGGTGCTTGTGTTGTGAAAAGTTGTGGTAATGTTAGTGTAAGTGTTGTGTGAAATTGTGTCATTGTTGTTAATAAACTATGTTGTTGGTAAACTTGTTCTACCCAGTCTCCATGTGTTTTCCCCAAGCTCGGGGGTGGATAGTCTTCTGTCCTAGGTTGGGAGGTGAGTATTCCACTAGTTACACCCAAGAATTTTGGCTTATGTTGCAGGTTCTAGCAGGCTAAGAAAAAGGGAGTAGAGGAAAAAAAATACTAATGGATGATTC
The DNA here is from genome assembly GCA_027924645.1 of Cunninghamia lanceolata. Lineage (NCBI taxonomy): Eukaryota > Viridiplantae > Streptophyta > Pinopsida > Cupressales > Cupressaceae > Cunninghamia > Cunninghamia lanceolata. The sequence continues at coordinate 8,027,418 of BSBN01000937.1, read as the reverse complement.
ACCTAGGACTAAACAACTAGTTAAGGATGATATCAAATATTTGGTTAGTTAGGAATAATAAATTTACAATGTTAAATGATTTAAAAGGGAGTTTAACCCTCTATGTTAATAGGGTTAGGATTGTTTACTGATTTCATTATTCTATAGAAATATTGCCTCTATTCTAACTAGATTTTTGTGCAAGCATATGTAAAGAAAGTATATAACTACATAGACATCCTATATCTAATATTTTAGAAAGGATAAATTTTGCATCATCTTACCCTGCCATGAATCCCTAGAATTATACTTAGATATAGATGGTAGTAAAGAGGGCTTCTCCTTCTTCTATGGTCTATGTGATCTACAAATGACATTTATTTCCTTCCTGCATGTTAAGTAACTGATGAATTCTTTTATGAAATTTAAAAAAGAATTATGCTTATTTGGTTGCTAAATGATGTCTTATCTATTATGTTTTATTCTAGAAGAAATACATATAAAGGATGAAGATAAACATAGCTAAAATTATGTTTAATAGACAGGTAATGCATTTAGTTCTAGATGCTATGTATTATCCATATCAACATACTATTACAATAGATAATTGGTCATAAAGTCTGGAGAGAGAAAAAAAAGTGTATCAGACTTCTTTTTAAAGGAACAACATACATTGTGTTTGGAGCGACCCCTTATGAGGGGCTTCTATTAACATATGAAAACCCTCAGTGAATGCCTAGATCTTAAACACACACACAAAAAAAGGAAAATGATTTTCTTTGGAGGCGTGGCTCTACTGTGTGGCCTCTTTATCCATGAGTATGCTTTTATGGCTCAAATCGCTACCTATTGGATTTTATTTAGGAAAAAGAAAAAGAAATGTTAGATCTAGAGGAAGGAATAGAAAATAAATAATTATAAAGAAAACAATTATTCTATTCTGTTGAAGGGTATGACTCTGCAAAGGGTGAAGCCACGACCTTTTTGCCCAAGAGCATGCCCTTGGTAACTATCTCATTTTATAGGGCCTTCAAAGATCATGGAAACATAAAAACAAAACAAAAATTTAAAGAACCGTGGGAAAGGTAAATACTAGGGGATGGTCCTGGAGGCCGCCATTGGCATACAGACTCCCTGAAAACTTTCTTCCAAATTTTTTTGGGTATTCCCCTGCAATAACAATCTGGGCAAAAAAATGAGGATTTTATATTTGATGGCGTTCGCGTGCTCTGCAAGCCGAGCTAGGGCGACCGTGCCCTAGCTCGTTCTCTGTGTGTTGCTCGCTTCTGCATTGTGGGGGGGGTTTTTTGAAGCTTTCGGGGTGGTGGTGGTGGGTTTTTCTCTTTTCTGGAGGCCTTCTTGCTGCCGTTTGGGTGGCTTGTGGGTGGAAGGGTTTTGATCCTTCCCTTGGGGATTTGTCTTTTTCCATTTCTTGCAAACGTGTCCTGGGGGTTTGCATGCCTGCTGGGGTTCTTGTTTTTTGCTATGCAGGGTGGGGAAACATCTGGGGCTAACCCCAAATTGGATTTCCGATCAGCAGTTGGTTCAAAGCCTCCGGCGCATGGAGTGAATATTTTTGATAATACGCTATTTTCTTTAGAGATAGAGATGAATGATCTAGGATCGGTTAGTGGTTCCCGAATAACAAAGATTAATGGGTGTTTGGAAAGATGCAAAGAGCGACCGAAGTTGATTATCCTGATGGAAATGCTTGCAGATGATATTGAATACTATTCAAGGCACTCTTTTTATTGCAAGTTCATGGGTTTGAGAGTCTCGCTGCAATTTTTGGAATCTTGGGCTCAGCGGACTTGGATGCCAGAGGGGGAGATGGAGATTAGGCTCCTTGCGAACAACTTTTTTATGGTCTCTTTTGATTGCATGGCAGATCGGAATAAAGTCTTCGAGGGTGGCCCCTATTTTTATAACCAGGTGGGTTTGTTTATCAAGCCATGGCATGATGGCTTCAACCCGACTGAGGCACTACCAAGTCGGATCCTAGTTTGGGTTCGGTTGCCGTGGTTTCTAGTGGAGTGTTGGTGGGATGACGTGTTGCATTTGGTGGCTTCAATGCTCGGTAAACCTGTTGGGTCTTCACAACAGACACAGTATAAAAAGGTAATGACTTTTGCTCGTATCTATGTAGAAATTGATTTAAGCAAGCCACTACCAGATTCTATTGAAGTGAGTGCTGTATCATATACTTGGGTGCAACAGCTAGATTACGAAACCCTACCTTTTCGGTGTCGTCTTTGTCATGAATATGGTCACTTGCAGCGTAGGTGCCCTAGGGCTAAGCCTATGGTGCCCCAACCTTCTCAGCCTTCTCGTAATCCACCTAGGGCTGATAATGGTAAGGAGCCTATTCCGGGTGATGGTAATGGAGATGATGGCTATGTCCCTGTCAAGGCTTGCAATAGGAATCGGGGCCAGAAGCGGACCTTGAGGGAGAGGCAGGTTGATGAAACTTTTAATAGGTTTGAGGTGCTGGATGATCTCAGCCAAGGGGAAGTGAATCCGGGGTTGCTGAACTTGGATCAGGGAACCTTGGGTACAGGACAGGATGGGCCACCATTGGAGGCCATGCAGGTTGTGCAAGAGATTGGGGTTGGGGAGATGGATACGGATCAACAATTGATTGTCCAGACTGAACAAGAATCTTCTATTGGAGCTTCGAAGAGTGGTGGAGGTGGTTCCCCATTGCCCCTGAAAGGAGGCAAGAATGTGGGGAAGAGCTCTTTGGCCTCCCCTCTTTTGGGTATTCAGCAAATTGAACTGAAGAAAGGGATTAGTGACAGGACTTCCAAGTTGGGAAGGAAGAAGGATATGGAGAAGATTAAATTAACTGGGGAAACTTTGGTGGAGTCAGGGTCAGTCAAGACTCTGGATTCATATTTTTCATGCCCCCAGAAATGATTGTTCTCTCATGGAATGTAAGGGGCTTGAACAGTGGCCCTCGACAAAAAGCTGTTCATGATTTGGTTAGGAATCATTCTCCAGATGTTCTTTTTCTTCAGGAGACTAAATTATCTGTAGATAATATGTTGGCCATGGCTCCTAAGTTGTGGAAATATGGTGAATGCTAGTGTATGGGGGCTCTTGGTGCTTCTAGAGGGGTGGCTTGTTTTTGGAACCCTCGGAAGATTTTCCCTCTCTGGTGGATGTCCTCTAGATCCTCTATATCCCTAGTCGCCTCTTGGTATGAGACTGGTGAGTGTATTCTCCTCTCTAATGTGTATGCTCCTGTTGAGTTTCCAGGTAAACAACTTCTTTGGTCCCATCTTCATTTTGTTCGTAGCTTAGCTCCTTACCATCCGTGGGTTATGGCTGGCGATTTTAATGCTATTGTGGAGTTGTCTGAGAAAAGAGGTGGTATTCCTAGGTTGGAGCCTTCTGCTCTATTATTCAGAGATAGCATTTCTGAATTAAATCTTATTGATGTTCTACCAAGTAATGGTTGCTTCACTTCGAATAATAGGAGAATTGGTGAGAGTTGTGTTGCTGAGAGGCTTGATCGATTCTTGGTTTCCTGTTATTGGGTTGGAGACTTATGGTCCACTTGATCTGAAATTCTTGATTGGAGAGGCTCTGATCATTGGCCTATTAAGCTTAGCATTATCTCTGCTCAGAGGCCTCGTTCTCCCTCATTCAAGTTCCAGATTATGTGGTTACGGGATCCTACTCTTCATGAACTTGTGGCTGAGTGGTGGCGGATTGGTAGACCAACTTTTGGTACGGCAATGTACACATTCTCCAATCTTCTTCAGTTTGTCAAATATCAGCTTAAAAGGTGGAATCGGCGATGTTTTGGTAATATCTTTCATGCTAAGGTTGCTGCCCAGGAGGAGTTGAATAATATTATGCAGTTGATTCGTGAGAATGGGGCCTCTGAGGATCTTCTAAGGGAGGAGGCTAAGACTTTGAAAGTGGTTGAGGAATTTGAATTGCGGGAAGAAATCTATTGGAAGCAAAAGGCCCGGGTTGAATGGTTACAGGAAGGTGATAAAAACACCGCCTTCTTCTTCAATTCTGTGAAGGACAGGAGGTATGGTAATTCCATTCCTTTTTTGGTGAATGATAGGGGTGAACGTCTTGCCTCGTTTCAGGAAATCTCTGCTGAGGCATCTCAGTATTTTGCTACTTTATTTAGGGAGGATTCTCGAGGGGGCTCTGTTGAGGAAGCACATGTTCTTTCTTGTATTCCTCAGTTGGTCTCCAGGGAGGCGAATGAGTATCTAATGAAAGACATCTCTCTTGATGAGCTGGAGGGGATTGTGTTTCAGATGAAGAAGGGTAAAGCTCCTGGTCCCGATGGTTTCCCAATTGAATTTTTTCAGGAATTCTGGGATATCATAAAGTTGGATCTTCTGGCGATTGTCCTTGAGTCCCAGAGGAATAAGCAGATGCTTCGTGCTCTGAATTCCACCTTCCTTGCTCTCATACCCAAGTGTGAAGGGGTTGATAGGTTATCTCAGTTTCGGCCTATCTCTCTTTGCAATGTGGCTTACAAAATCATTTCTAAGTTATTGGCTGAGAGATTGAAGAAGTGGCTTAAAGTGCTGATTTCAGAGGAATAGAGTGGATTTGTGGTGGGTCGACAGATTCTTGACGGGGTTGTCATTGCTACGGAGACCATCCACTCCATGGACAACTCCCATGAGAAGGCTATGTTCAATAAGCTAGATATGGCTAAGGCTTATGACAGGGTTAGATGGTCTTTTTTGCAGAAGATCCTTCTTTCTTTTGGCTTTGGTGAGGAGTGGATCCAATGGGTCATGAGCTGTGTCACGTCTGTTTCCTTCTCAGTTTTGATAAATGGAGATCATTCTGAACTTTTTTGTGCCTCAAGGGGCTTGCGCCAAGGGGATCCTCTTTCTCCGTATCTTTTTCTGCTTCTTGTGGAAGGCCTTGGACGTTTGTTGAAAAGAAGGGTGGAGCTTGGCACCATTCAGGGTTGGCGATCGGGTGGAGACTTGCCTCCGCAATCTCATTTACAGTTTGTTGATGATACTGCCTTGATGGGGATGGCTACTGTTAGGGAAGCTACTAACTTGAGGCAGGTGTTGGACATATATCTTGTTGCTTCAGGACAATTGATTAATGAGGAGAAGTCATCCATATTCTTCTTCAATACGCCGACCCCCATTCAGAGAAGAATTGCTAATATCTTGAGGTTTCAAATAGGGGTTCTCCCTTTGACATATCTGGGTTTCCCAATTTCTGTTTGCCCTCTTCCCAAGGGTTCTTGGCAGAATATTATTGATAAGCTCCATGCAAAAGTTAATCATTGGACCCACAGATGGTTGTCTTTTGCGGGGCGGGTTCAGCTTCTCAAGTCGGTGGTACAGGCTCTCCCTACCTACCGATGTATGCTTCAGGTGGCTCCAATGGGTTTTCTGAGGGAGTTGGATTCTCTTGCGAGGCAGTTCTTATGGGCGAGAAGTTTGTCATCCTCCAAGTGGAGCCTGGTCAGGTGGGATGTTGTGTGTAGCCCAAAGCAATTTGGTGGTCTTGGTCTTCGACAGTCTGCATTATCTGGAGTGGTTGTGGCTGCTAAGCTATTTTGGAGATGGTGTGTGGAACTGGATCAGCCATGGGCCAGGATATTATCTCATAAGTATTTCCCAGGGATTCCACGGCAGGATCTCCCTCGTTACCCTCTTGAGGGGAAAGGTTCAGTGATTTGGAATACTCTTCAAAAGGGTGCTAAGCTTATCAAGGAAGGTTTATTTTGGATTTGTAGATGGGGAACTGAAGCTCTCTTCTAGTCTGATTCTTGGGATGGATTCCCTCCACTTACTTCTCAGTTCCCCAACCTTCTTCCTTTGTGCCAAAGATTTCTCGAGGCTGGCTGGGCTAGGGTGAGTGACTTCAAGTCTGTTGCTTCTTTTGGTCAGTTGGAGGTAGCTCATTGGAAGGATCCCGTAATGTGGAAGGATCCCGTAATGTGGCCAGATTTGGGACTTGTGGAAGATAGTGCTGAGCTTCACAAGATTCTTCATAGTAGGAGTTGTAGTTCTCTTCTGGAAGAGGATATTCTTGCTTGGACCCATAATCCTAAGGGGGTTTACTCTGTTGCTTCTGGTTATCAGGTGTTATTGGCTCAGAAGCTAACTGGGGTAGAGGTTCATTGGTGGAAAAGGGTGTGGAATAAACTCTCGTGGCCTAAATGCAATTGCTTTGTTTGGACTTTGGCTTGGAATAGGTGTTTGACTTGGGAAAACATTTGTAAATGGGGATTTCAAGGACCTTCAATTTGTGTTTTGTGTGGGGGAGCAGAAGAGGATTCGTCGCATTTGTTCTTCCAGTGCCCCTTTGTTGTGCAGCTTTGGCATTGGTGGTGGGAGGTATGGAAGCTTCCTTGTATTCATGCGTGCTCTTTAGTTGAATTCTGGGATAGTATGGGAAGACCTCCTTCTATGGCTTCCTTTTTGCAGGAAGTTTGGTTCGTGGGTCCTACCTTTCTGCTTTGGCAGATTTGGCTGGAGCGGAACCACCGAATTTTTCGTGATCAAAAGTTGGTGGGTCGGCAAGTTTGGCTGCGTATGCTAGGAATGGTGCAGGAGTCAGTTTTAGCTAATTGTGATTTGGTTTTCCCCTTGGAGAGAGGTGATGATGAGTTGGTGGCCAGACTGGGTCTTCAAGAAATTCATTCTTCTTTTGTCAGTTCCAGGAACTGTAGCCATGGAAAAAAGAGGGTTCAACGGGTTGGAAGGTGGTTACTTCCTCCCAATGGATTTTTAAAGATCAATACTGACGGTTCTTCTAGGGGCAATCCTGGGCTTGCTGGAATTGGTGGAGTTGGTAGGGACTCAGCTGGGTCGGTGATTTTTCTATTCTCTATACATGAGGGGGTGAAGACTGTTAACTTCATCGAGGGTCTGGCAATTCTGCATGCTATTGAGAGGGCCCTTGCTTTGGACTGGAGAAAAGCTATATGTGAAGCTGATTCACAGATTTTGATTAATCTCTTGAATGAGCAAAAGATATCTGATATTAATTGGCAGTTGGCTTCGGTGGTTTAGCGGATTCTTCAAGTTAGTTCTCGATTGGAGGAGGCATCCTTTGTTCACATCCCAAGGGAGTGGAATCGAGTTGCCGACTGCTTGGCCAAATGGGCCTCTGAGCATGATAGTGGTTGGAAAGTTGAGGATTGGGATCAGGTTAACCCTGAGCTGCATCTGGATTTAGACCGGTTCTTGGAGGAGGATAGGAGGATACATGAGGATAGTTGATGTTGTTTATGCTGTGGGGTTTTCGCCTTGTTTTCTGGGGCTGGGTCCCTTAGTTATTATTGTAATGCTCTTTTCTGATTTCTAATAAAGTTTTTACCCCTTTGTTTTAAAAAAAAACAATCTGGGCAAAATAAATTGACTTGTGATACAATAACTTAGAAATTAAAAAAAAATTAGGAGCACATCCTGATTTGATTTATGGAGCAGAGTATTCATATACTTTTTCCAAATTAATATATTGATATGGCCCCCAAGGCCAATTTCATCTAGAAAAAATATTATAGATATATTTATTATTATATTCTATACAAGTAACAATATAAATTATTGAATATAATATAATACATATCTATATACATATTTAAATATAATATAATATAAATTAACCTATAAGAAATCTAATAACATAACTGACCTTCCAATCTTCCATAAGGGAGAGAGAGACAATTGACAAATACAATGAAATGTAGAGAGATAATGAGAGAAAGAGAGGGAAACATAGAGGGCGGATAAATATCTAGATAGAGAGTAAGAGAAATGTCCAGAGAGAAAAGGGGGATATATAATAGATGTTAGAAATGAAGGCAACAACTATAAAAATGGAAATCTAGTTACACTATGTTTATGATCTTAAAACAGTGTAATATTAATGGAGATTGCAATAGAAATAAAACCCACTACACAGAAGTAACATGCATGAAGAACTGAACACGTAACACAGTATGTAACATGGCGAAAACCCTTTGGTAAAAAATGTTGAAATGCACCAGACAACTGAGAGGGGGGGGGTGAATCAATTGTCTTGAAACTTTAACTACTTTTGCACTTTAAAACATTAATCACTTGTCCATTGATATTATGATTAAAACATGAAAGCTTGAAATTAGAAAATTAAGCACAGTTACAAAATCAAACACAAGAGACACCAGATTTTTACGTGGAAAACCCTATTAAGGGAAAAACCATGGTGGGGATTAACCCACAAGATATATATGTAAAGCTCAATACCAAAAAATAGAGGTTCACTGCCAATAGGGCTCACTACCTAGAAAAAGGCTCACTGCTAAGGGTTTTGAACTGATATGATAGCATCTACTCCATGTCTGAATTCAGTTCCATTGAAGTGCAATATTCTTCCTCTGCTCTACTCTGTCTTTTACACCTCTTTCTTTAACTTCCCATCTTCACTCAAGGAAATGTTTTCCACAACCAAATTACAAGTATATATATCATTCATCAACCTTGGAATGTACATCAAGGTCGGCATTACATTCATCAATTGTTGGAATAATCTCCAAGGTCGGCATTACAAACATTTACAAAATAGGTCTTGACATAATACAAAAATTAATCTAAGGAAGTATAGAAAAGATGTATGCAGATCACGCCATGCCTTAGCTAGGACTTAAACATGATCTTCCACACCACAACACACTTTTGCAATCATCAAGAAGTCTCTGCAATTACTAGAATCAACCAAGTCGGCTAAGACTAGTTACACGCTATCTTGTCTAGGAACAATCTTCAACTTTGATCCAAAATACTCCTTGTGGACCAATGCAAAGGTAGAAACATGATTAGGAGGTATGATCCACAAGCACATTGTAATCACCAGGAGCAACCGCACAAACTCTAACCACTTTATCGATGAGATTCTTCACACCGGAGCATATGAACTTTACTATCTTCAACTGTCATAAAGGAAAGATAGCTTGTGAACCAGCAAAACATGAACCATTGGAGTTGTAGGCACTTATTATCATCCCAGACTTCCCTCTAGAACTATAGAGAAAAATACTTCAATGTGGAGGACTGTGGAGCAAAATACTTTCTCCCTGTCACTAGTGAATAATTAGAAAAAGCAAGTTTTACTATGGTGATAGTAACTCACTCAATTCTTCATACTGAAGGCTCAAACATAGGATTTAGCATCTTCAGACATGCCTCTAAATAACTTCCAATCCATAGATAAATATTTTCAATATACATGAAATGCAAAGCAATCTTCTAGATTGTTCTTCAGTATGCAATACACTGTCTTCATTGTAATTCACTACAACTTTCTGTTTCTTCTAGAGGAGCAAATTTTTTCAATATCCTCAACATGCAAGAATTCTAAACAAGTAAAAAAATAGGATATAGTTGACACCAATGACAACAAGGATATGTTGACATCAATGTCAACACCGATTAGGCACATAACAATTTGCCCCTTTGTCACTGATGGCAACATATGATGTGAAAAACTATAACAGTCATCAAGACAAGATTCTCCCCCTATCTCTTTACACACCTACACTCTTTCTCTCTGAGTTTTTCACATGATTTCTCTCCCCCTTTTACATCAATGGAAAAGTACACATACTTGCCCTCTGCTGCTTTGAACTAAACTCTCTTCATCTGACTACTTCCCTTGAGAAGTAGCCCATACGAACATCAATCTAGATCTGGATGTAGAACTCTAAGCACCACTAGACTAATGCACTCTTGTGTATCTTAGTTTAGATCAGGAGGGGTGATAACTCCTAACTTTTCTCTAAGATACTCAAAAGTATCTTTAGGTAGAGGCTTGGTGAAAATGTCAGCAATCTGATCTTTTGTAGATACATATTCCAACTTGACTTCATTCTCTATCACTTTTTCCCTTAGAAAGTGATATCTTTTGGATATATTCTTTGTCCTTGAATGCATTGTTAGATCTAGGGCACACAACTGAGAGGGGGGGTGAATCAGTTGTATAAAAACTTGCTTCTACTTCAAACACGTGATTCTTCTTTATTAGTTAATAGCATATCAATTAACCATCCATGAAAGCATAATGCGTAAACACAAGAGTAGATAAACATCAACACATGGAACACCAAGATTTTGACTTGGAAAACCTGGTTAAGGGAAAAACCACGGGGTGATTAACCCAAGAATTATTCTCTGTTAGAAGAATAAGAAAAATGAATGGCACATGCCAATTAGGGCTCACTGCCCAAGCACACTGCTCACAAAGGAGGCACACTACCTACAAGGAGACACACTATCTACAAAGTGATAAGAATCACAAACTTGAACTATAGATTGACATCTTTACCAAGTTTGGATCAATTCCATTTAAGCCTGAGATACTTCTGTTCTGCCCTTCACTTTTTCGCTATAACACTTCTCCACACACTTTGAAATGAACTCACAAACCTTTATTTATACAAGACATCGACTTAGGAACAATCATCTAAGTCAGCAATCAACCATAAGGACATCCGCAAGATTAATACATCCGGTCGGCCGCCACAAGAACATTCACAAGATGAACAACTCATCCGGTCGGCTAGTTTGAACAAGAACTCCATCCGAAGGAATATCTTCAATTCTGGGCTCTACCACCAATGCGGACTGACAACATAACCTCAACATGATCCAAGAACCTTCACAAGCTTGCCTGATTGACCAGGTACATCTACACTTCCTCTACTCATTGGAATCTCTTCTGCTCCTCATCTGGAACTTCAAGAACATAGTCTATTGCCACTGTCATACTGCCAGAGGTGCTTCTGGACCTCCAAACCACATACCAATTGAGATGACACATTACAAGGACCTCCCAAACACTCTGTCCAATCCACAAAATAGGATAATGTACTTTTAGATCTCACCGGACCTTCTTGTAACACTCTATCACTCCGGAGCACCTCCCGGAACCGGTTCTACTTGACCAATCACAACTTTTTCATATCTTCATGCGGAACTCTGAAATCTTAACTAGATCATCTCAAGACTCATATCTACAAACCCTTTAATCCGCATCCTTTGATTCTCAACCTATTCAGTACATTTGCCTTCTTCTTATCACTATTCTTCACTGTTCCTGATTGAGACTACTTTTCTCGATATCCTCAACACATAGCTCATCCAAAACCTACTTACCAATGCAATATGAGTATGTTGACATCAATGACAACACTGGTTAACCTCATACTTGCAACAATCTCCCCCTTTGTCATTGATGGCAACATATGATGTGAAAAACTATCAAGACAAGAACTTCTCTTTTCTGTCACAGCTCCCCCTATCAGCAACAACTCTTCACATGTCTTCTCTTCCTTTACTGCTCTTCCTTTGATCATCAACCACTTGTTTTTCACATGTCTTCTCTCCCCCTTTGACATCAATGGCAAAGGGCTCATACTTGCACTTGTAACATATCAGAATCATACCAGCTGCTCCCTCTTAGTAGCAGCTCCCCATCATCAATCCGGATCACAAGTTATGACTATGATATCCACCGGACTGATGCACATCAGTGCATCCTAGTTCATCATTGGAGGGGCCATGACCCCTAACTTCTCCCTGAGATACTCAAAAGAGTCCTTGGGAAAAGGTTTAGTAAAAATATCTGCAATCTGATCCTTGGAGGGTACATACTCCAATCTGACTTCTTCCTTGTTCACTTGTTCTCTCAAAAATGTGAAACTTGATAGATATGTGTTTAGTCTTAGAATGAAATACCGGATTCTTAGAAAAATTAATTGCACTTGAATTATCACATAAAATTGTGATAGGCTCCTCATATTCAACTTTAATGTCTCTTAGCATCTGCTTCATCCATAAGATTTGAGTGCAACTACCTGCTGCTTCAATGTATTCTGCTTCAGTTGTAGACAGAGATATTGCATCTTGTTTCTTGCTTAGCCAAGAAACCAATCTCTTTCCCAAAAAGAATGCTCCACCACTGGTGCTCTTCTGGTCATCCACATCTCCTACCCAATCTGCATCTGTGTAAGCATGAAGAGAGAAATCCAGATCTCTAGGATACCATAGACCATACTCAATTATTCCTTTCAAGTACCTAAAATTTTTTTTGATTGCCATAACATGAGATTCTCTAGGATCAGCCTGAAATCTTGCCACAAGACCAATAGCTTGCATTATATCTGGTCTAGTTTGAGTGAGATACAACAATCCACCAATCATTGATCTATACTTTGTCTGATCTGCCTCCAGAGAGTCATCATCTTTGCTCAACTTACATCTGGTTACCATAGGAGTGTTCATTGGCTTTAAATCTTCCATACCAAATTTTCTCAACAGTTCTTTCACATATTTGGTCTGAGAAATGAAGATCCCTTTCTTTGTTTGAGTAATTTGTAGACCCAAGAAGAAATTTATTTCACCAAGCATAGACATTTCAAACTCAATTTTCATTTGATTTGCAAAAGTTTTGCAAATACTATCTCTTCCTCCAAAAATGATATCATCCACAAACACTTCAACAATCAAAATGTTTTCATGATCAATTTTGAAATATAAGTTACTGTCAGCAGTACCTTTGTTGAATCCAATCTGCACAAGATGCTTATCCAGCCTTTCATACCATGCTCTTGGGGCTTGCTTCAGTCCATACAATGCTGTCTTCAACTTGCAGACCATATCATCATTATCAGACAGTTGAAATCCATCCGGTTGTTCAATGTATACTTCTTCTTCCAAATCACCATTTAGGAAGGCAGACTTGACATCCATCTGATATACCTTGAAGTCTTTGAAGGCAGCAAATGCAAGAAATAATTTGACTACTTCAATTCTTGCCACTAGAGCAAAGGTCTCTTCAAAATCAATTCCTTCTATTTGAGAGTAGCCTTTGCAGACCAATCTAGCTTTGTTTCTGATTACTTCACCAACTTCATTCAGTTTGTTCCGGAAGACCCATTTGGTTCCAATCACATTCTTTTCTCTAGGTCTAGGAACAAGATCCGAAGTATGATTTTTCTTAATTTGCATCAATTCTTCCTCCATTGCTTTTGTCTAATTCTCATCATTGCAAGATTCATTTATTGTCTTAGGTTCAATCTTTGAAATCAGACAACATTCATCTGAATTTTGAGCAATTTTCCTCCTTGTTTGTACCCCTTTGCTTCTGTCACCTATGATCTAATCTTTAGAGTGATTTAAAGTTACATACCTTGGAACTTTGGGAGTCTCTTGCACTACTATTTCTTGATCAGGTTCATTCAGACAAACCTCTTTTTCCTGATTTACCGAATCAGTCTGAATCTGACTTTCAAGAAGGGATTGAGTTTCTTGAATCAGAGCACCATCCTGATCATCTTCATCATATTCATAAAACCTTGAGGGCTTCTCAATTCCCTCATCAACCTTCACATTTGTACTTTCTATCATCTTTTTCAGTCTCTTATTGTAACACCGATATGCTTTTCTTTGAGTGGAGTAACCCAAGAAAATTCCTTCATCACTTCTAGCATCAAACTTTCCTAGATCTTCATCTCTTTTGATGTAACACTTGCTACCAAATACTCTGAAATATCTCACAGTAGGAGTTATACCAAACCAAAGTTCATAAGGAGTCTTACTAGTATTGTTTTTGATTTGAACTTAGTTAAGAGTGTAGACTGCAGTGTTGACAGCTTCTCTCCAAAACATCTGAGGAACATTTGCTTCCATCATCATTGTCTTGGAAGCTTCCTGGATGGTCTGGTTCTTTCTCTCAACTACTCCATTCTGTTGTGGAGTCCTAGGAGCAGACAACTATCTCTTTATGCCATGCTTCTCACAAAAGTCTATGAATTCACCAGATGTGAATTCACCACCTCTATTAGACCTTAGACACTTCAGTTTCAATCCGGTTTGATTCTCTACCATAGCTTTGAAGATTTTGAACTTCTCAAGGGCTTCTAATTTCTCTTTTAGGAAGGTAACCCACATCATCCGGGAATGGTCATCAATTAGCAACATGAAATATCTATCACCTTGCATACTCTTGATTCTTGTCAGACCACAGAGATCAGTATGTACTAATTCCAACAATCCGGTAGTGGACTGATCCTTGCTTTTGAAAGAGACTCTGCTCTATTTACCTAGTTGACATTCTTTGCATAAACTATTTGTAGGTTTCACCAATTTAAGAAGATCTCTTACAACCTAAGTATTGCTTATCTTGATGATGTTATCAAAATTTAGATGGCACATCCTTCTATGCCATAACGAACTCTAATCTACTTGAACAAACAGACAACTTTTATTAGAACCAACTAGATGGAAGATATTACCTTTTGTTTGAGTACTGGATGCAATTTCAATTTCGGAGATTGTAAAGATTCTACATTTTCCATTCTTGAACTGGAGATCATAGCCTTTATCCACTAACTGACCAACACTGAGAAGATTGTGCTTCAATCCTTCAACATTTAGTACGTTACCTATTTTGCTCTTTCCATCAAAAGAAATAGTTCCCCAACCTTTGATTCTGCTAGCAGAATTGTCACCAAACTTTACCATTCCTCCTTCATACCTTTCCAAATCTAAGAACTTGTTCTTGTCACCAGTCATATGGTGAGAGCATCCACTGTCAATAACCCAATCATTCTTTTCTTCCACTTGGGTAGCCAAAGCTCATTCCACAACCTTGTGATTGACAGATTCAGAGGATATTGAATCTTCTTCCTTGATGGCAATAAACACCCATTCATTTCCAGATTTGCTTCCTAGTTCTGATTCATCATCTATTACTCCATTATCATCTTCTTCATGAACATAATAACAGTTCTTTTGGAACCTTTGTCTGTTGGCATTTGACCTTGTAGATCTTTCCAGACATCTTGAAGTAAAATGACCAATCTTATTGCAATTGAAGCACTTAAAGGGTAATTTTCCTTCATACTTACCGGATCCTCTTGGCAGTCTTTTTGCAATGAGGGCTTCAAGTTGAGCTGTTTCTGCTTCTTCCTCTTCCATGTCTCTTCTTGCTTGATCGTACCATGACATCTTCCTTGAAGAGTTTTCTCCCAGATCAAATCTCTGTTTGCATTTCACATAGGCACTGGCTTTGAAAGCAGATTTAGTCTTGGGAGGATCATCTCCAAACTCGGTCATTTCAAATGCAGCTATTTTGCCAGCCAATTGTTCTCTTGTGACTGTTGTGTGTGCTCTGAATTCATCAATGGCAGCAACCTTGATTTTGTAGGCAGCAGGAAGGGATCTGAGAATTTTGCAAATGATCTCATTTTCATCCAAAGTTCCACCAACATTTCTAATTCCACATACCAGCTCATTTACTCTTGGCATAAAGGTAGTGATATTTTCATCATCTCTCATCTTCAATCTTTCAAATTTTCCTTTCAGACTTTGCAACCTTGCACTCTTGACAAACTCATCTCCTTCATACAAAAGTTCCAGTTTAGTCCAGATCTCATATGCAATTGGTAGGTCAATAACATTTGAGAGATCTGAGTCATCCAATGCGCTTAGAAGAGCTTCCTTGGTCTGCAGATTGTTTTCAGCATCTGTGATTTCATTCAGAGTTGTTGGACCACCCTGTGGAGGAACATATGGTTTTGAGACCATGGTCAAGTAAACTTTTCCCATACACTCCAAATGACATTTCATGTGACCTTTCTAGAGAGTGAAGTTGGTTCCATCAAACTTCAGACTATACTTCTTGTATGACGACATCCTGGATCTCCTCAAGCGGTTAAGCTCCTTTCAGAGGAACTTGGCTCTGATACCAATTGTTAGATCTAGGGCACACAACTAAGAGGGGGGGTGAATCAGTTGTATAAAAACTTGCTTCTACTTCAAACACTTGATTCTTCTTTGTTAGTTAATAGCATATCAATTAACCATCCATGAAAGCATAATGCATAAACATAAGAGTAGATAAACATCAACACATGGAACACCAAGATTTTGACGTGGAAAACCTGGTTAAGGGAAAAACCATGGGGTGATTAACCCAAGAATTATTCTCTATTAGAAGAATAAGAAAAATGAATGGCACATGCCAATTAGGGCTCACTGCCCGAGCACACTGCTCACAAAGGAGGCACACTGCCTACAAGGAGACACACTGTCTACAAAGTTATAAGAATCACAAACTTGAACTATAGATTGACATCTTTACCATGTTTGGATCAGTTCCATTTAAGCCTGAGATACTTCTGCTCTGCCCTTCGCTTTTTCGCTATACCACTCTCATCCACTTCTCCACACACTTTGAAATGAACTCACAAACCTTTATTTATACAAGACATCGACTTAGGAACAATCATCTAAGTTGGAAATCAACCATAAGGGCATCCACAGGATGATTAATACATTCAGTCAGCCACCACAAGAACATTCACAAGATGAACAACTCATTCGGTCGGCTAGTCTGAACAAGAACTCCATCTAGAAGAATATTTTCAATTCTGGGCTCTACCACCAATGCGGACCGACAACATAACCTCAACATGATCCAAGAACATTCACAAGCTTGCCTGATTGACCAGGTACATCCGCACTTCCTCTACTCACTGGAATCTCTTCTGCTCCTCATCCAGAACTTCAAGAACATAGTCTATCGCCATTGTCATATTACCAGAGGTGCTTCTGGACCTCCAAACCACATACCAATCGAGATGACACATTACAAGGACCTCCCAAACTCTATCCAATCTGTAGAATAGGACAATGCACTTCTGGATCTCACCGGACCTTCTTGTAACACTCTGTCACTCTGGAGCATCACCCGGAACCGGTTCTACTTGACCGATTACAACTTTTTCATATCTTAATGTGGACCTCTGAAATCTTAACTAGATCATCTCAAGATTCATATCTACAAACCCTTTAATCCGCATCCTCTGATTCTCAACTTATTGAGTACATTTGCCTTCTTCTTATCACTATTCTTCACTGTTCCTGATTGAGACTACTTTTCTCAATATCCTCAACACACAGCTCATCCAAAACCTACTTACCAATGCAATATGAATATGTTGACATCAATGACAACACTGGTTAACCTCATACTTACAACATGCATTACTAGATTTTTTGATATATTTATGGCACTTGTGTTGTCACAAAAGACTGCAATTGGATCTTCATACACAACTCTCAGCTCCTTCAATGTCTTCTTCATCCACAACACTTGAGTGCAACTGAATGCTGCTGCAATATATTCTGCTTCTATAGTAGATATAGATATTGAATCTTATTTCTTGCTTAACTAGAATACTAGCCTAGCCTTTTTCCCAAGAAGAATGCACCTCCGCTTGTACTTTTCCTGTCATCCACATCTCCTACCCAATCCACATCTTTGTATATGAAATCATTATCTTTTGGATACCACAATCCATAATCTATTGTGCCTTTTAAATATCTTAGTATTCTCTTAACTGCCATTACATGTGATTTTTTAGGTTCTTGAAATTTTCTCACAAGACAAACTACATGCATTATGTTAGGTCTGGTTTGGGTCAAATAAAGTAATCCTACAATCATAGATCTATACCTTTTCTAATATTCCATAGGTGAGCAATCATTTTTACTCAACTTGTAACCAGTTACCATGGGAGTGCTTACTAGTTTAGAGTCCTCCATCCCAAACTTCTTTAACAACCCTTTCACATATTTAGACTAAGAAATGAAGATACCTTTATCTGATTAATTAATTTGCAGACCTAGAAAGAAATTCATCTCACTAAACATTGACATTTCAAATTCATTTTGCATTTCCCCAGCAAAAACTGTACACATACCTTCATTGTCTCCAAAGATAATGTCATCAACAAAGACTGTAACAATTAGGATTTGTTCATCATTGATCTTGAAATAGAGATTGCTATCAATAGTACCCTTACTAAACGCTAATTGTATTAGATATTTATCCAATTTTGCATACTAGGTCCTGGGGGCTTGTTTTAGTCTATACAAAGCTTTCTTTAAACTGCACACCATGTCACTCTGATCAAATGACTAGAATCCTTCCGGTTGTTCAATATCAAGATCTTCCTCCAATTCTCCATTCAAGAATGCAGACTTCACATCGACTTGATATACCTTAAAGTTTTTGTAGGTTGCAAATGCTAAGAACATGATTATTGCTTCAATTCTTGTCACAGGTGCAAATGTTTCCTTAAAATCTATTCTTTCAACTTGAGAGTATCCTTTGCATACTAATCTTGCTTTGTTTCTTACCACTTCACCATTCTCATTCATCTTATTTTTGAAGACCCATTTGGTACTAATTACATCTTTATCTGTTGGTCTGGGGACAAGATCCTATGTCTGGTTCTTCTCTATCTGCATTAGTTCTTCTTTCATAGCCTTTACCCAATTCTCATCATTGTAAGCTTCATTTACAGTCTTAGGTTCAATCTTGGAAATCAAATAGAAATCTAATTGCTCTTCTACAGCTCTTCTTCTGGTCATAATTCCTTTTCTCTTATCTCCTATGATTTGATCTTTAGAATGATTTAGTTTTACATACCTTGGTGTCTTGGTGACAATTTTTAGATCTTGTTCTTCACCTGAACTATCTTCATGTAGTACCATTTGTTTGCTTATAGAAGTATCTGGTTCATCTAATTCATATCCACTTGATACCTTTTCCTTGCTTTCATCAACTTTGACATTTGCACTTTCAATGATCTTCTTCAACCATTTATTGTAGCACTGGTAGGTTTTGCTCTTGGTGGAGTATCCAAGGAAGATACCTTCATCACATCTTGCATCAAACTTACCTAAATCTTCATCTCTTCTGATATAATGTTTACTACCAAAATCTTTGAAGTATTTCATAGTGGGAACTTTACCATGCCACAATTCATAAGGAGTCTTTGAACTGTTACCTTTGACTTGAACTCTGTTTAGGATGTATACAGTGCTTGAGTGATGCTTCCCCTCATGCAGTTAGCATGTAATTGGTGGCCGGGAATATTGAAGATAGACAAGTATACAATCATGTGTTACTATTTTTTAGTTAAGCTCTTGAAGCTTGTATGTATGAATTTTATGAAAAAATTGTAAAGAGAAATATTCAATTATTTTATTGAGGAAATATAATTTGATTATGCAATGGAAGTTTGGAATGTGTTTTAGATGTGCATTTTATCAAATAAAGGAAGGAAAAAAAAATTATTACTCATGTATTGGATTCATGATTTATTTACTCTTGGGTTAAAACTCAGTTGTTTTTACTTGGTAGAACAAGTGGCATGTTACAAGAGACCTCTACCCCAAATCTTAGGAGCCAAATTCAGCATACTTTCAATAGACAACTTAGTTTTCTAGAAGAAAACCAAATCAGGAGTGTGAACACAAATTAACTCATGAATAGCCTTTCGTCTATGGATGCTATTCGTACCCCTAATGTTCCATGATATCACAATCATCGCTGGGGCTGGGAAAAGTGAGAATCAATAGTCCTCACTGAGCCAGACTCAACCAACTTCTCTCCAATCAGCTTTACCTTTTCCAGATCCTTCTTCCTACCTCCTGTAAGAGGCTTCTCAAGAGCCCCCTTTTTGGGGGTTTTTGCTGGAGGCCCAAAACAAGAGGAGACTTGCCTTTACCAAAGTCCACAACAACCTTCTCAATAATGATCCCAGAAATAAGGGGATCAGGAACCATAATAGTGTCTGTCATCAAGCCAATTCCCCCAAGCTCAGGTCCTGAGGAAGCGAGATCTCTGTCCATCTAAGCTAATTGACCCCCTATTGGGGCATGACTAGAAAAAATATTTCTCTGATCTATAGGCAATTCTCAACAATAGTACTATCAGCAACTTGCATTTTGAAGGGAACACTTTCCTCTTAAACCAAGTCCTCTAACGCTTCAAACCTGTTGAGGGTTTCCTCTTCCTCCCTATCTTTAAGGGTCCTCTTTTGTCCTCTATTCGTGTTATGAGGCTTAACAAGCACAAAGCCATCCTTATCCTCCAAAACCCCTTGCATGGGTGCCTTACCTTTGTCCACCTTCTAGGTAGACTAATGAGAAGCATTAGCCATACCAGCAGCCAAAGTGGCTTTGGGGCACTTCCACTATAGGTGGCCATATTCATGACATAACTGGCAACAAAAAAGTAATGCCTCATAATCCAATTTCTGGGTTGAAGAAGTTGCCCCAATGCTTATTTCTACCAAATCCAACAATGGGTTATGCAAGTCAATTTCTACACATACTCAAGCAAAGGAAAGAACCCTTTTATTCAAGGTTTGTTAAGAGGGTCCAATAGGCTTATCGAGCAAGAGATAAATCATCTGTAATATATCACTTTGCCAGCATTCTAGGGGCATGCGAGATAGGCATGCCTAAACTAGAATCTACGAAGCAATCTCCTTAGTGGACGTGAAACCCACATGCTAAGGTTTAATGAATAGGCCCACTTGGTTGTAGAAGTATAGCCAGCCTTCAAAAGCCTAATTTCTATCAGCAATATAGGAAAAGTCCACCATGAAGAAATTGTTGGCTGTCAACATAATATCAAAATCCCCCTCATGGTTCTAGGTCTTAAGAACCCACATATCAACAAAGGGGAGGAAAGCATGCATCCCCATGAACTTCCAAATCAACACATGCTTGCTATAGTACTCCACATCTTCCACCACAGAGTCTAGTTGTATCACAAGCACCGGCCATTCCTGGGATCTCTCCAAACACCCATTTACTTTGTGTAGCTAGACACCACCATTCTGTGTCAAACCCTCACCAGGGTTACCCAAATTCACAAAGCTTTGACTTCCTCCAAGAAGAGAAGAACCTGGATCGGACTTGTCCATCGATGCATGTAGCTCCATGAGAAAAAAAGAAAAAACCCCATCTCGATAACCAGATCACTGGGGCAATGAAAACAAAAACTAAATCAGCTCCACAAAAAAAATAGAATAAAAAATAATCAACCCCTCTCGAAAGCATGTAAGTACCCCCCACTAGAAATATGCACCTCCATATGCCACCCCACACACATGCAGACACAGCCGATCAGAAAAGGAAGAAGAAGTCGCAGCCTGTTACAGGCGATGGGCCTCCAAACCCCCACAACTCCATTACTCGTCATCTCGTCCATCAGGTATTCACCCAGGGTATTTAAGTAATTAACCTTAGGGGCCATAAGGGAATTAATTGCCATGGGGATGGTATTAGTTTACATTAATTGCAACATGATGGTGAAGACAAGAAAAGATTAAAGGTAAATAACATAAAGACAAATGCAAATGACATAATTACCTTCACCTAAAACCATTCTTTCTCTTAGATAGAGTGGAATGGAGTGCATCCAAGCGCCAATGGCTATGCTCTTGATAATTATTGATATGTTGATTGCTCAACTTTCTTGTGTGTTCTCATAATGGCTAGATTTATGTTTAATTTATAGATTTTTGAATGATAGGATGGATGGCTAGGATTAAGAAGTGCAATGGGTGGTTAGGATTTGATGAGACAACATTAGGGCAATGATGGAGGATTTTAGGGTGTATCCTTATGTGAACGGTTGAGATTTGGAGATGTAGTATGAAGTGGAAGGTTGAGATGTAAATATAGTTTGACTTTTGTGCAAGTGTCCAAGTTCAATGAATTTGGCTAACTATAGCTAGACATGTGACTCTCAATAATTAATCAAATAATAGAATTAATCATGTATCTACAAAGCCACCCTTATCCGCCTCCACCCCTTGCATGGGGGCCTTACCTTTGTCCACCTTCGAGGCAAACTAATGAGAAGCACTAGTCATACCAGCAGTCGAAGGGGATTTGGGGAACTTTCACTTCAGGTGGCCATATTCATGACATAACCAACAATGAAAAGGTAATGCCTCATAATCCAATTGTTGGGTCCAAGAAGTTTCCCCAATGCTTATTTCCATCAAATTTGGCAATGGGTTATTCAAGACAATTTTTATGCATACTAAAGGAAAAGAAAGAACCCTTTTTATCAAAGTTTGTGAAGAGGGCTCAATAGGCTTATTAGGCAAGAGAGTAATCATCTATAATATATCACTTTGCCAGCATTCCAGGGGAAAGAGAGGGAAGCATACCCAAACTGGAATCTAAGAAGGGAGCTCCTCAATGGAGTTGAAACCCACATGCCAAGGTTTAATCAATAGGCCCACCTAGCTGTAGAAGTACATCCTACCTTCAAAAGCTTGATTTTTGTCAGCAATATAGGAAAATTGCACCATGAAGAAATTGTTGGCTGCCAACATAATATCAAAATCCCTCTCAGGGTTCCAGGTCTTGCGGAGCTACAAATCAAGAAAGGGGAGAAAAACCTGCATCCCCATGAACTTCCAAATCAACACATACTTGTCAAGTAGTACTCCATGTCTTCCACCACAGAGTCTGGTTGTATCACAAGCACTGGTGATTCCTGCAATCTCTCCAAACACCCATTTACTTTATGTAGCCAGACACCACAATTCCTTGTCAAACCCTCACCAGGTTTACCCAAATTCACCAAGCTCTGACTTCCTCTAGGAAGAGAAGAACCTAGATCAGACTTGTCCACTGATGCATGCAGCTCCATGAGAAAAAATAGAAAAAACCCCGTCCTAATAACCAGATCACCGGGGGCAATGAAAGCAACACTAAAGTAGTTCCATAGAAGAAAAAAAAAACACAGAAAGAAAAAAGAATCAAACCCCACCAAAAGCATGCATGTACCTCCGTATGCTACCCCAGACACATGCAGATGCAGCCAATTAGACAAGGAAGAAGAAGTCGTGCCCTATTATAGGCCATGAGCCTCCAAACCCCTGTAGCTCCCCTTACTCGTCATCTCGTCCATTAGGTATTCACCCAGGGTATTTAACTAATTAAACTCAGGGGCCAGAAGGGAATTCATTGCCATGGGGATGGAATTAGTTGACATTAATTACAACATGATGGTGAAGACAAGAAAAGATTAAATGTAAATAACATAAAGACACATGCAAATGACATAATTACCTTCACCTAAAACCATTCTTTCTCCTAGATAGAGCGGAATGGAGTCCATCCAAGATCCAATGGTTATGCTCTTGATAATTATTAATATGTTTATTGCTCAACTTTCATGTGTGTTCCCATAATGGCTAGATTTATGTTTAATTTATAGATTTTTGAATGATAGGATGGATGGCTAGGATTAAGAAGTGCAATGGATGGTTAGGATTTGATGAGACAACATTGGGGCAAGGATGGAGGCTTTTAGGGAATATATCCTTATGTGAATAGTTGAGATTTAGAGATGTACTATGAAATGGATGGTTGAGATGTAAATACAGTTTGACTTTTGTGCAAGTATCTAGGTTCAATGATATTGCCTAACTATAGCTATTCATGTGACTCTAAATAAATAATCAAATAACAAAATTATTTAATTAACATTGGAGAAGGGTGATGTGGGAGGATAAATTTGAATTAATTAAATAAATAAAATTTATTTAATTAATTTGGCTAAAAGGAGAAAATGGCTTAATTAAATAAGTCTAATTTATTTAATTAATTTGAGAAATATAATGAATAGTATAATTAATTCAATATAATTTATTTAATTAACTTGATGATGGAAAGAGACATGAAATTAACTAGTTCATGAAAAGGGACATGAAATTGTCTAGGACAAATGTGTCGCAAGGTGATACAAGGTGATGTTGAAAGTGATGTTAGGACATGGTCAATTTCATGTGTCTACCTTTTAACCCTCTTTGAGATGATGTTGTGACTCAAACAAGTAACATCATTTCAAAGAAGATAGGATTGTTAGTGTGAAAAGAGTCTTTATTCATCTAGTTTACTTATATCTAATTCCTAACCTCGTAGACATATTCACATTAGATTAAGTTCACTTAGTGGTTTAGTTTGTTATGATTGAAAGTGAAGAACATTTTGTATCCAAAGGCCCTATCTACTATGAGATTTGTTGGAACCTCCACTGTCTTTTCAAAGACTTTCATGAATTGTCAAGGACCTCCATCCAGTATGAGGACCAAAGATGTTTAGCTTCAACAAAGAACACTTAGATTGAAGTCTTCACATTTTGACAAATCTAGGACTGAATTTGTACTTCCCGACAATGGCATATCGAAATTGCAAGAGAGAACATATCCAAACAACACAATTTAGATCTATAAGGCAACACATTTTATTTTTCTAAGACTTATTCCCTTCAAATCCTTGAATACTTGTTTATCATTAAATATGTACATTTCCTTTTTTCCTTTTCTTTTCTTCTATATTGGAGATGCTTTAGACACTCCTTTATGTATTAGAATGAACTATAATTCTCTTCATGGATGGGTGCATGATGTAATAGTAAGTTGTATTTTGGGCACCTATGATGTTGTGTTTGAGTCCTATTAAGAATCAGGATAGGGAGAGATAGAAGAAAACTAGAGGCTTGATGAAATTATTAATTCAATTGGAGGTTTCAATATGATAATAGGTGGAAGCCCCTATAATAATCTTATAGGAAACAACATGAAAATAAGGGATGGGCTAGAGGGGAAACATTCACAATAGGAACACTAGGAAGGAGTCTAATATAATAAAAGTGAAGATAAGATGACATCTATCTCTAGGGGCTCCAAACAAACCCTAATTGAGTCCCATGTAGTAAAATAGAACATCTTATCTTCTAGGTTCAGTTTACAGGTCTTAGAAATAAAGCCTACCTTAAAACCACACAATATAATAGATGATAACACCTTCTTGGATAAATTCAAATGCGTGTGCTTAAATACAAGATAAGGTGACATTTATCACTAGGAAGATGGGAGATAACACCATTGTTCTTATCTCTACACCATTGTTCTTGATATGCTCTGTAAGGTTTGGGATGTGCAAACGATGCCTTCCGGGTGACTTCCCAAAAATAGAAAACTCCTCCAAGAATCTTGGAGAGCAAACCAGAAGCCCGATCAAACTTTAGAAACCATCAATGTTACCCGGAACATCAACTGAGCTCAAAACCAAGACAAAATTATCCATTTACAAAAGGAACACCCAATTAACTATTCTGCAGACTGAACTAAGACCACTCCAAGAACATTGGAGTTCTTCTCAAACATGTTGGATAGCCTCCAAAAGACTAGGAACAAGCACAAATGCCCATAATAATCAATGTGCCAAAAATGGAACATTACAGTCCTCCCTGCTCAATATTGCTTGTCCTCAAGCAATTCATGCTATCCAACCAAAAATACCTGCCTAATTATAGATAATATACCTGGATCCCAAATCAATCTGAAGAATGCCCTACACTAATTCTGTTGCTCTATTCTGATATATCTATGAACTGCACAGCTGGTATTCTGATTGCACTTCTGAAACATTCTTCCAATCACATAACTATTTGGATCCCAAACATTACTAACTCCAAAATTGAAAGAGTTAGCAATCATCAATACAATCATGCAACATGAAACAACTACTGGAACCCAAAAACTGTAGTGCTCTCCCGATGAAGAACAAAAATCAGCTTGATAACAAGCTGAAAAAATCTCATGACAGCCATGAATCAGCTGATTCTCACTCTCCAAAAGAGCATTAGTAACTGTAACACTTGTTCCTTTCAACTGAAAACTTTTGTCATCTTCCCATAAAAGGCTAAACACAACAAAAAAATCAATCTCATGGCTGCACAAGTCTGAAATAATCTCATGAAAATCAGATTTCAGTGATCTCAAAGTGAGATAGCAACAACAAAACTGAAATCTTTTGAGAACAATAAGAAATTTAGGCCATCTACAATTAAAATATGTCAAAGTTATGACCAAAATTTCTCTCCAATCAATCAATATGTATGCAATTGAACACCTATGATGGCTGATGGGAGTAAGGACAACAACTTTATAACTGAAATTCGACTCCAAATTTATCCATAAAACAATCTTACCAACACCACTATCCTCCATGGAACCTTGCAAATAAACTCTATTGCAAAAGTAAGCCATCATTGAATCTAATCCCTTGCATACTTGAACCCTTTGCCCATTTTCAACAACTATTGAAAACTTCCAGTTGAAGAAGTTTGTGAACAAATGAACATCATATGAGTGCACTTCACCCGGATCCCATATCCTGTTACTGTCCTCCTCTGTGCTACTCACATCAGAATGGTTCTCGTCATTCAACATGAGGAGAAGATTATCATGAGTCAACTCAACTTCCATCATAAAAAGAGTATCATCAAATGATTGGAAATTGGTTTCACCTTCATGTTCAAACAATTCATCAATTGACTCCCACTCTGCATTTGCATACTTAGGAGGCTGTCCTAAGTCAAAATCTCCTTGGAGCAAACCAAGCTCTTCAGTCTCCAGCTTGCTTTCATTGGCTCTAGCAACTCCTACTTGCTCCATGAATTGATGGACATCAACAAGCTGATTTTCAGCTTTTAAGAGAGCCATTTGGGTACTCTCTAAAGAATCCATAGTTGTTTTAAGCTTAAATGTAAGCTTATTAATTTCAGCATCTCGTCTCTTCAATGCATCACATATTCGACCAGCAAACTCAAGGACATAATCTCTATCAATAAGCAGGTTCAAAAAATCAGATTTCAATGCTTCTAATGCCTCTTTGACTACACTCCAATCTTCAAGTGAAGATCCTCTTTCCCTGCCTATTTGTCTCCTTTCAACTTGAGCTCTCCAAATGTGATCTTCAACAAACTTATGTGAGCTATCCAAATGTGTTAGAATTTGCATGACCTTATCTTCGGTGACTAACAATTGATTCTTAAAATTCAAATCAGCTGCACACAATAAATTTTCTGTCATATCCTTAGAAGCATGATTCTTGAAATCAGCTGCTTTAAAGCTATCCTCTTCATAGCTACTTTGACTACAAGAAGTAGTATCACATAAATTCAATGTTGAGCTGACCTTTGAGGCTGATCCAAATCTTCCAACAAACTCTTCATCAACATGCTCAACAACTGACTCTTCTACAAGGATACTAAGTTCTTCAAGTTGCATAGGAGTTGAATTTTTTTCTTCATCACTTAGATCAAATGAAAAGGCCGTCTCATAATCAAACATTGAATCATCACCAATGGCTGATTTAAAATTTTCATCAGCACATTCTTCGTCAAGGATCTTTGAGGAATCTAACTGCTTTTCTCTTTGCATGGAACAATCCCACTCATAATCAAGACTTCCATCACTAGAATGGTGGAATTGCTCTTCATTAGGTGCTGTTCTGAAATTTTCAGCAGCATCAACCTTTTCATCTATTATGATTTCAATGTTTCCCATGTCCTCGACAAGACACTTTGCTTTAATGCTCTCAGGCTCACTTGCAAAGTCACCGTCTAGCAATCTATTGATCATTTTCAACTCCTCAAAAGTAGGGGCATCTTCAGGATCATCATCAAATGAAGGACTTACTAAGTCCCACACCTTAGGCTCACATTCTTCATCAAAGCAAGGTTCAGCTTCATAAATTTCTACTATAGCCTTCCCCAAATCAGCAAACTCCTCTATGCATGTCTCATGATTTATGACTTTATCTTCATCATACAGAGGCTCAATCTTATGTATTTCAGATATCAGGACTTCATCTCCCTTTTTATTTGTTTCTACATCATCCTGTAAGAAAGGACATGTGACGAAAGTTACTGGTTCAGCGTCTTTGTTCTTGCAAAGATGATTAGGCTCCCATGAATCTTTGCATATAAAACAAAGATTTCTTCTCCTGAGCTCATTCTTGCTGACCTCTTTCTTCCTTGAAATAAGAGGCTTCTTGTTCGATGGGCTGGAAAGTGATGACTTAGAAAAATTTTTGGTGCTTGCCTTTGAAGTAGTTAACTCAGGCTTGCATAAAGACATTGTCTTCATCTCCTCTTCCTTCCTTATCTTCTGGATGTATTCTATAAATCCCTTTTTGTCAGGATTACCTTCTTTGATGATTTTCAAGAAAGCATTCCAAGGGAGTTGCTGCTTATAGTCATCTGGTAGTTCTTCATACTCATCAATAATCTTAGTGGCCTCATGATGATACTTCCTTCGATCCAATTTCTCTTGAACAACTTTTTCTAATTCATCCAGAACCTCTGTCTCACTTCTTTTCTGCATAAGAGATGCCATGATCTCCCAACACTGCTCAAAATCTTTCAACTGCACAACTCTGAACACACATGCAAGTGCTGATCACTCACAAGCAACGCTGAAAACTGACTTGCTCAACTGAAAGATCTGCAACAAATTAGCTTCCCAACAGGCTGGCAAGAACATACCAGCTCTGATACCACTGTAATATACAACCCCAAAATTTTTCCCAAAATATAGAACAATGATAAACAGTGTTAGCACAACTAAACTCCTCCACACTTCTGATCACCAAGATCCAAACTAGCGAGGTGAGAGCATAATGTGCTTCGGACTACAATTTTAAACATTGTGCAAACAACTAAACATTCATCTGCGCATGTAGGCATCCACTTGTGCAGTGGGAATACTCCACTTGTTCAGTGGGTGGGAAAAGAAAAATAAACAATATTTTTCCTCCACACTGGCGGTTGAACCATCCAGGGGTACTTTAGTGGGTTGCATAAACAAATCAATTACAATATACAATTTGCAATGATATTTCAAAGCTATAGAAAATAGAGTTTTGATTTGGTAACATGAGATTTAGAGCTTTGAAACCTTACTCTGCACTTCATTGTTAAACCAAGTCCATTCAATGACTGCCCAAAACTGATCAAACTGATATATACTTGCTGATCAACAGTACTTCAGAATTCAGAACTCTTCCTGACTGTACGACTGCCCAGAAACTTATTATAACTTCATACAATTTTATATTATGAAGTGATCTTCTCAGATACTATGTAAACTCATGATATCAATAGCACATTCGGATACATATAACAATAACCCACAGAGGTTGCAGATTGATTCAGAATTTGGGAGCTCTTCCTACAGGTTTGTACGGCCTGTGACACCATGAATTTATCATAACTCAAAAACTACTACTCAAAAACCCAAGGAAAGTGCTCAGAAATGTTTGACAGCCTTAGAAAATAACATTCCATGTGATTTATGCTGCTAACAGTAGAGAATACATTCCACACTATCAGATCATATCCTGCATGGTACGGTGCTGGTCAAGGTACGGACACTCCCCAAACTCATTAGAAATAGCTCAGCATATAATGGAATGCAACTGCATATTGATATCTTCATATAACAATGACATTACAATCAATAATCATCACAAATGAATCAAATCAAGTTTATGAGCAATCACCCGTCAATAATGTACGGCAACATCAATACGGATATTACTGCAGAGAATTCAAATCACATTTAAACTGGTATAACTGTCCAAAATTGATTGTCTATACATATCAAACAATCTCCAAACAACTATTGATGCAAAGGAGTCTAGAATTAAATTCAAATCAAAATCATTTCCTTCAGGCAATACGGCCCATACACTGTACCAAATCCTCCACACAAATCATAGCATGCATCAAAATCCTTGAAGTTGGTCTTGAATGAGGCGGTCCAAGCATACAAAGACACCACCAAAAGAATTGATCAAACAAACCTCAATGTTTCTTTTTGCACTGATCAAAATGACTTCTAGTTGGACGGCCCTACAGATGTACGGAAGGTCACAGCATTAACTACTCTGCCCAAACACCACTGAAAATGCAATGAAATGAGGCACCAATAGCATCCAAACACACTTCAAACAAACTTTGGATCAAAAAAATATTCAATAATTTTATTTCTCCAATTATCCACTCAGCCAGGTACGGCCCAACAGGGTGCAGGCATAGAGAAATATCTCTCCAAAACATAAAAAGATATATCAAAAACTCTACACAATATCATCTACAATTGATTTTCAACATACTAAAATGAATCATAGTGCCAAACTCCATAAAAACCATCAACACCAATCAGCTCCATGGTGATTCCTGTATGAAATCACACCCAATCTCAAAAGGGTCTTCGTCCTCATGAGAATTCTACAAGAGGGTTTTCGTCCTCAAGAGAATATGGAAGAACTCACCAGGTTCAATCCATCTGTAAACAAAATCAATTCCAAAGCATAGCATAACCCTTTCAAATGAGAGCTCATCCTCTTTTATAAGGCACTGGAGGAGTTACAAAGGAAATGAATCATTTCTTGAAAATAATAGCATTTTCCTTCTAACTTAAATTATTTCTTTTTTTCTCCACTTAAGTGCTCACTTTTATGTGCCTACATAAAAGAATATGTTTTCCCCTTTTAAATGAGCTATAACACTTAATAATATTTTAATTATTTTTCACCCTTAGGAACTTAAGTGAAAAATATAATTAAAATAGCTCATTAAATATTAAATTTTGCGGGAAATCCCAAGCGGCCTCCGAAAGCAAAATAAACTGAACCAATATGTTCTGTAAGGTTTGGGATGTGCAACGATGCCTTCCGGGTGACTTTCCAAAAATAGAAAACTCCTCCAAGAATCTTGGAGAGCAAACCAGAAGCCCGATCAAACTTTAGAAACCATCAATGTTACTCGGAACATCAACTGAGCTCAAAACCAAGACAAAATTATCCATTTACAAAAGGAAAACCCAATTAACTATTCTGCAGACTGAACTAAGACCACTCCAAGAACATTGGAGTTCTTCTCAAACATGTTGGATAGCCTCCAAAAGACTAGGAACAAGCACAAATGCCCATAATAATCAATGTGCCAAAAATGGAACATTACACTTTATCTAGTCTGTCATCAAGATTGTGCTATTATTAGGGAAAGGAGATTGGACTCCCATTTGCACCAATTTCTCTACGTTCCCTTTCATACCTTTGACACCTTCCTTCAATGTGTTTAGGAGGGTTTTGCTTCTTGTTGCAGCTTCATTGTAGCTTAGTATTTCATTGACTTTCTCAGCTACAATCATCCTGTCACTAAACCTTGCTACCAATAAGGCTTCATTTGAGGCATCATAAAATTTTTTACTAAAAGTTGAGAATCTAAAACTCTTATAGAAACATAGGATAAAGTAGCCTCTACTGAAGATTCAACCTTGTCACAAGGATGTTGGGAATTTAAAAGATATCTAAGAGCAGGCTTCAGTTGTGTGACCTCATTTGAGATCCTTTGCCATGAAGATACATAGAGTTCTTTCACCATTGCTAGGACTCCAATGCCTTAAGGCCTTTGACTCAGTTCAATAGTCAGTTATTTTATCTTCTTTTTCTCAGCCAGATATTGTGCTTGATAGACACCGCTCTAGTCCTACTCTTTCTTAAGGCTTTGTTGCAGATATGACACTTCTTGAGCCTTGCCATGGCTTTTCTTTTCTGCAAGGACCTTCTCTTGCTCAAGTGCACTTGCAGTAGCCTTTGCTTGTGTCAATTCGGCCTGTAAGGTTGTGACACTCACCTGCAATGCTTGGAACACTTGCAGTGACATAGTAGACTAGATATCTTTGTTTAAGTTATCAATTTCCAAGTCCTTAGCCTTTATTTCAGTAATAAGGTGATTAATGGTGGCCTTTGTTTTGGTCAAATCTACTTCTGCCTTCTACAACTTCCTAGCTACTTGTTGTCACAGAGGATTGCACCCTGAATGCTAAGCCTTTACAAGCTTGGAAATGCTGTGCAACATGGAAACATTTTTAGACTATGGGTTTGTTTGTTTCGAGAATGGACCTCCAGAAGAGCTAGCTCCCTTTAAATGCCCCTTTAGATCTATATCTTGATAAAGAAAAGAGATAGAGGAATGTTGTATAAATTGAAATTGAACTGAAAAATCTATCCTAAAGGGGGTGATGCACCAATTTTTTAACTTAAATTTGCAATATGATTCACAATTACCCTTCAACAAATTTGTTCATACAAATCAAACTAATAAATTTCACCACAAAATTCTTTTATAGAAAAGCCTGAAAGAACTTACATAATCTATGACCTATAATAAAATTTATACTTTGTATACTTGTATTCAATAAAAATGAGAAAGAAGAATTTAAAGGTTTCAAAATAAAACATAGAAAATCCTTTATCAAATCACTCAAGATGAAACAAGACACCTGAATCTGAATAGATGAACCCCTGATTGTATTGAAAATAGAAGGAATCTTTGCAAAGTCACAATGAACTGCTGGAAAAAAAGAAGTACTACTACTAAAAACTATAAAAATGGCTGAGTTACAAGACAATCTCCTCTCTGCAATATGCAGAGGCAAAAACATAAGGACTAAGAAAAAAAAGCATAAGCATTTTCCATGAAATACAAAAATTGTCCCCAAAAAGTGAATGGGCAGTTAACTCCAACTCAACTCAACTAAAAAATATGCATGAATGAGTTTGAAAAAGTTATTCCAAGTTGATGGGCGAGCACAAGTGAAAAGCCTAAAATTTAGGCCCCAAAACTCCTCCAAGATGAGAAAAAATAGCTCAGAACTCCAAGTCTCAAAGTCCTTGACCAAGAAACTACCAAAAATAGTCATGTCCAAAATAGAACTCCAAATATCTCTTCTTGCACGACCCTGCACTTCAGTTTGACTCTCCTATTTTTGTGTACCTTGAAAGACTTCTGATCAAGTCCAGAATGGTATTTTTGGGAAAATATCGAAACTATAATTTTTTTTTGATATTTTCTACATCTTAGTAAATTGCATTTTCAAAGGCCTTCGGAGCTAAATTAGAGAAATCCACCTTGAGGTAGCATTGATGTTAGCCTTAGCAACTTGTAACTTGAACTAGATAATTTGTTTATTTTTCTAACAAGTCCAAAAACATTGAATTCTGATAAAGTATCAACGAGATATGACCCTGCCAAAAGATTTTTTTTTTTTGGATATATGGTCTTCAGGTACCTATATCTACATAGTGAACAAACATCTTAGATAAAATGTAGAGGTTAAAGCCTCTCTCTTGATTGTTTTTATCTGATATTCTCTTCCTTCCTGCTTCATTTGAAGTCACTTGCTTCCTAAAAGCGTTAGAAAATAATTTTTATAGCCCAGCCTAATTGGGCTGCCAAGCACAATTTGGTAACATTTTCGGCAACCTCGTAGGAGTTTTTGCCTGTGAAACAAATATGATCAGTAACCTTGCATATCTATTGGGCATATGAGTCCTTTCTTGGCATGAAACACTTTGAAAACCATCTGTAACTCATCTGCTAGAAATCAAACAGTAGCAAAACAAAACTAAAAGCAAACTACCATGGATTTGAACAGGGCCAACTAACTGTGCAACAACACTTCTTGGAAAAACAAAACAAAACTAAAAAAGATGTGCCACCAGCACTTATTAACTGAAAAATCTCTACTCTACTATGACACATCTGCAACTTTGAATCTTCAGAAACATTGCTTCAGGTGAATCCCATTCACAAGAATAGGTAATGCCTCTCCATTCAGCTTTGAAAACTGAAAAGCATTATTTTTCATGCATTCAGTAATCACGTAAGGGCCATCCCACATGGCATCAAACTTGGTGTGCTTACCAGGTTTACTTTTTAGTTCATCTGACTTGAAAATGAGCTCACCCTCCTTGAACACTCTCGGAATTGCTCTCCTATCAAAGGTCCTTTTCATTTGGGCCCGATAAATCTCCAGATTTCTCAATGCTTCTTTCCTTGTCTCCTTTAGTTCCATCAGCTATGCAAGCCTGATTTCCATAAGCATTTCATCTAACATCTCCAGCTCTTTAATAAGACTTAGTGTAGGAAACTCGACTAAAATAAGAAATCTTGCCTCTTTACCATAAGTAAGAACAAAAGGAGAGTTACATGTAGCTCTCTTGGGAGTAATTCTATCAGCCCACATGGCTAGCTTTAACTTGTCATGCCAAGTCCTTTGATTGTCCTTGATTGTCTTTCTAATAACTCTAA
This sequence comes from Cunninghamia lanceolata, assembly GCA_027924645.1. NCBI lineage: Eukaryota > Viridiplantae > Streptophyta > Pinopsida > Cupressales > Cupressaceae > Cunninghamia > Cunninghamia lanceolata. The sequence goes on along the minus strand of BSBN01000937.1, from coordinate 7,993,605 downwards.
TCAAATTCTTATTAGTAGATTCAACCTGTCCATTACCCTGAGGGTAATAATTGGATGAAGTATTCAGGTAAATGTTATTCTTAATAGACCAATCAGACATTCTCAAGCTAATAAATGCTAATACATTATCAGAAATAATGGAATCCAGAGTACCAAACCTTGTAACTAGGTCTTGATAGAAGTTGAGAGCAAAAAGTTTCATTGGCCTCCTTCAATGCTACAACATTGGGCCACTTTGTAAAATTATCAGTTGTATTCAAGATCCATTTGTGAAGTACACTTAAAGGTGGGTTAATAGGCCCAATAAAATCAATACCCCACTTAGAAAAAGGTTGTTCCACTTGAATCAGATGTAGGGGTAAGGTTGCAAGCCTTTGCTTTCCTATAAATAAAGAACATTTAGTGCATTTTTGCACCCAAACATGAGCATCTTTAAATATATTAGGCCAGAAATATCTAGCTCTCATAATTTATAGAGATGTTGTTCTAGCTACAAAATAACCTCTAGAAGGTCCATCATGAAACTCTTCTAAAATTTTATCAATCTAATTTGGCTCAATACACCCTAAGAAAACTACATGAAAGTCCCTTCTATATAATACTCCATCTATGACAGTATATTGAATCATATGGAATGGCCTGCAATATAAAATGTCTCCTCTTTGCATCATCCAAACCTTTAGGATAGTCACCAGTGTTAAGATATGTATCATTTTTTGAATCTAATTTATAGAAGAAGTTGGAACAACTTGTTCTTCATTGTTGAGCACTAGGACAACTTGTTCCTCAGTTTCTTTGTTGTCTTCTACATTTCCAGTCAGCTATTCACATAGGCCTTTGCCTCTAACCAATTTTGTAACCATGATATTAACATCATACTCGATTACTTTGGTTATCCATCCTACCCGTTTATCATTTATATCCTTAATCAGCAAGAAATCTTTGACTGTAGGGTGAGCAACCAACAACTAGATTTTTTTGTTAGAATGCACATGCCTGAATCTTTTCAAACTTCTAATCACAGCTAGAACATGTTTCTCAACAAAAGAGTATTTTGCATCATAATCTTGAAGAACTTGGCTAAAAAATGCAATGGGCTACTCTACTCCTTCTTCATTTTGCTAACACAGCATGGTTGAAACAGTATCAACACTTCTGAATGTATAAATGACAAAATCCTTATCAAAATTTGGGTTTATGAGTGTTGGAGCTGCTGCAATGGCCTCCTTTATCTCCTCAAAAGTCCTCTTTCCCTCTTTAGTCCAGCTAAAACTGATATTCTTCATAAGTATAAAAGTTAAAGGCTTCAAAAGAGATATAATGTTAGGAATAAATCTACTTACAAAATTTATCCTACCTAGAAAGATTTGCAATCCTTTCTTGTTGGTTGGTAATGGTAGTGCCAGAATAGTAGTAATTCTTTCAGGATCTATTGAAATACCATGCTTAGAAATGATGTCCCCAAGCAACGTCCCTTCACAGATAGAAAAATACACTTTTTTGGGTTAAGTGAAACCCCATATTCTCTGCATCTCTTAAATTTCTGTTTTAAATGAACTAAATGGTCACTTGCATTTTTAGAGAAAACAATAATATCATCTAGATAAACCATTACAAATTTGTTCATAAAACCATGGAAAGCCATGTCCATAGCTCTTTGAAAAGTAGCTCCTGCATTTGATAGTCCAAAAGGCATCTTTCTATATGCCATAGTTCCCCACTTTGTTGTGAATGTAGTTTTGAATTGATCCTCTTCTTTCACCAAGACTTGGTTATAAACTAAAAACCCATCTAACAAAGAAAATCTATTAGATCTGGATACAACCTACAAAATTTGTTCCATAGATGGCAGTGGGTAATGATTCTTAAGAGAAGCTCTGTTAAGATCCCTGAAATCAACACAAAGTCTGATTTCTACATTTTTCTTTCTAACAGGGACAAGATTAGATGCCCATAAAGTATGCTTGATATGGAAAATGATATTACTTTCAATGATTTTGCCTAATTCAGCATTCATAAGATGCTCCAACTTTGGATTTAGAGGTCTTTGTTTCTGTCTTAATGGTTTTGCCTTGGGCTCCAGCTCTATAGTATGCTGAGCTAATTTAGGATCAAAACCGTTCAAATCATGGTACTCCTGAGAAAACACATCAGCAAACTCTTGACAAAGTAAAACAAATGCATGTTTTTCCTTTAAAGTACATACCTTGCCAAGCTTTAATAGCTTGCCTTTGAAAATCTCAATCTATTCATAATGATCATGTTTGATGGATAAACCAGCTTTCTCTTTTCTGACTTGATCATTTGAATTTAAGATTGACTCAAGAGTTACCAAACCTTTTGGCAACTTCATGGTCTTAAGTTGAAGAATCTGATCTTCATATTGCTAAGACAACTTTTTCTAATTAGAAGCTGAAAATTCAGCTTCTTCAATCATGAAACTGATAATATGTTCATCACTATCGAATACCTACCAATAAATGTTATTATTTGGCATAGTAGGTCTAACAGTAACATTTTTTATTTCAATTAGAATATCAAACTCATCTCCCATGGCAGTGCTTTTATCAGCTTGTTTCTTCTATGTTCTTGGTATGGACAGCAAATTAAATGCATCAAATTCTTCAATCATGCCCCATACCCACCAGTGTTATTTGAATAGCTAAAAGAAAAATGAAAAGCTGGAAAATAACTTCCACCACTTGAAGAAACTAGCACAACACCTCCTCCAACTTTACTCCTTGATCCATCGAAGTACAAAGTCCATAGCTCATTGGACTAATGCTTTTCTTGCACTTTTGAATCTTTAATCAGATTTGGGATAGCAATACCTTGTTCTTGAATCATCTAAATACCCAAGTCCACTTGCTTTATATGCTCAGATGTATTAACTTCATGATTTTCAGCTGTCCATTCATCTATAATCAAGTCTGCAATACCTTAAACAAGGGTGTTAGGATCTTGGACATCAAGCTGATCTTGTCGATCCTGCTCATGAAATGTGAAATTTGTATTAACAGAATTTGGAACATATGGCTCAATGTGATCTTTTGCCAACAACTCAGATTTTATTGTGACTATTGTACCATACCTTGTTCTAAAGAATAAATGTGACCAATCAGAAATCAAATATCCTCCTAACTTGGCTGTAAAATCTCTACAAAGACATAATGCAAAGTGAGCAGGAAGATCTATTATATAAACTTCTTAGCCAAGATTCAATTCCCAAAATAAGCTCTCACGTCCAAAATGAAATCCCCTATTTTTGACCCTTACAGATGTCATAGAATCTATCATAATATGCCTAAAAATAGGCCTAACATAATGTACCACCATGTGGGCATCTTTTGACACCTAAAAAACCAATTTTGAAGGCATCGACAATGTTTAACAGTTATAGGAAAATATTAAATAAAAATAACTATTCACGGGAAATATGCAAGGTTGAGACACCTCATTTCCAAAATAGCTATATTATAATTAAATAAAAGTCTCTAAAGCCTTTTCCAGAAAACCATTTAGAACGTATTTGGCTACCAAGGCATTCCTTAAGACCACATTTCTTTGAGGCATTTTGTCAAACAACTCATGTGTCTTGCCTATGTTTCCCATTTTTGCATTCATATTTGCATTGTCTATGTTTCCTATTTTTGCATTTAGGTTTGCGTGATATGTGGGGAGAAAGAGAGAAATTTTATTAATAAGGTTGTCATTTAATATTCTCCCTAGCAACTTTTGATTAAGACTAATCTACACATCCCACAACCATCTTGGAATGCCAGTCTACAATTATGAAAGGCTTAATAAGTATTATGGACAGCAAATATGCTTCAACCATGGGATATCAACATACTTTAAGCTGTAATACCAGTCATTAGGCACCAATGACACCTGATTCATGGAGCTCTTCTTGATGATGGGGTTACCCTTTAGATCCATAGCCACTATATCCATGCACTTTTTTCACCCTCTCTAAATAATCTTCAAGCAATCTTTGAGTGGATGTAGGAACTGCAAATACTAGAAACCATTAGCTTATTTTTTAACACAATATATTAGCTTTTTTTTTAACATAACATATGATTTTTTTTTCAAGCTCTTTTAACACTCTCTATTAGCAGCATTTGGCAGGGACTCCTGTTGCTGGGTAGCTCTTATTTTTTTTGCAAACTTTTAAGTTAGATATAAAAGTGAAAAATAAAAAATAATATTTCTTTAGTTAACCTAGGCTGATTGGTAAATGCACCCAAATATGCACAAACAACATAAGTTAATATAAAAAATAGTTGATAATTAAAAATTTAGAATGATGTGTTTTAGAAATTGAATTATAAAATTATCATGATATAGTAATGTAAGCATAAGCAATAAGTGTAAAGAATATAGTATGTAAGAATATGGGTTAGATATGTATTGGTGAATAAGAATGTTTCCCTTAACATGGATAATAAAATGGTGGTACAACTCTCAATGGCCTAGTAAAAACTATATAAGTATAAAGAGTATCAGGATAACTGTATGCCCCCAATGTAACATCAAAAAGCACATGCACATAAATGTTAATACGATTAGAAACCTCTAGTAGGTATAGAATTGACAATGTGGACAAGGGCCTATAACTTGGTATAATATTGGAGTTATGGGGCAAGTCCCCAAGGTATAGCAATAGGGGGCACAATGTGGGGATGAGGAAAGCCATGATGTGATATAATATAATAAAAAATATATTATATATATTTAAATAATTTGTTTTGTATAGAATATAATATATAATAATAAGTATAATTTAATATATTTTATAATAACAAATATAATTATAATATAGATGTGATATATAAATTAAAGATGTAATATAATAATTCTACATTTTCAATATGTGTGTCCACCCCCCTGACACTTTGCAAAATAACACTATTTATAAAAGACCAATGATTTCACTACACAATTAAAGTTTCAACAATGGTTTCCACTCTTTCACAAACATGGGTCTAAGAATCTACTACAAAACATATGAATCCAAAGGTAATGTACAAATGCCCCTGTCTCAAACTTATAATCTCAATGAGAATACAAAAAGACTATTAAATAGAAGAAACACACAAATACTAAGAAGCTACAATGAAAAACCTACAATTGTGCTCAATTTTGGTTAGTTTGTGTCATAATTGATACTACTTATATGCGTAAATAATCAAAATCATTTCAAAATGATTGTTTGTGAAGTCTATCAATCTAATTGGTAATGCAAACTTTTATTTGACAAATGAGAAAGTGTATCTCCACATTAATTGTCCCTTTTTTTATGTTTCAATCTCTCAAAAGTCTTTTATCTTGAGAAGGATAAGGGCACTAAAAATAATGCATATCTACCTCCAAAAAACCAAGAAAAGGACATGCATGTTGATTACAAATAATTCAGTACTCCATTAAAACTTTTTCCATTGGTTCAGGATTTATCAAATGTATATCCACCATACCTTGGTATCGACCTACATTGACATCCTTGTTGATGCATCAACTACTGATTGGTCCATGTATCTCCACATGGATAGACATAGATGCTTACAAGCATTAGCATCACACGCTTGTGCTTCCTTTTATCCAGTAAGCCAAGTGTTTATATATAAGTGTGCTACTTGATTTAAAATCAAATATATTGGAACTTATACTTTGTGCAACAATAATAATTTTAAGAAAACTTTAAAAATATGAGACATGTGCTACTAAATAGAATACCAAATCTATTAAAACCTATACTTTGTGTCATAATAATTCTTTTTAGAAAACATTAAAAAAGATAATGTTCTCGTTTATCAACTCCGGTGAACTTTCTTTCGTTTATGTCTCTACTTTGTAGCATTACCATTGCTTAGAGCTTTTCTATGGCATTCACTATCCTTATAACTTGTTTACATACAAATTTTATTAGAGCACAAGACAGTGCTAAGTCGATAATATAATGTTGTTTTGGATAGGGATACAAGGTCAATTACCTCCAAGGTACATGTAATATGTATTGAAATTTTAAAAGTTGCATTTAATGTTTTTCGATATTGAGTTCATTAAAACTTTTTTATAGCTCGTATACCATTTTGAATGCTAATTTTCTCCTTTTATTATTGTATTTTAATCTTTATCTCTCACACAACTATCAAGATCATGCACCACTCTTATAACACTCATTTTTAACACTAACACACCTAGTGGAACCATACTTTTACTTTGAATATGTGTATAGTATGCTAGAATTAGTGTTTTTTGTTAGTGTGCAAGAATTACAACTCCTAATCACTCCTTCCTCTTATTCTTTTATCTCTCATCTTCCTAGTGATATATGTCATCTTATCTTCTCTTTAAGAGCACCCATTTGAATTTATCCAAGACGGTGATATCATCTATTGTATTGTGTGGTTTTAAGGTAGGCTTTATTTCTAAGACTTATAAATTGAACCCAAAAGATATTAAGTTCTATTTTACTACATGGGACTCAATTAGGGTTTATTTGGATCCCCTAGAGATAGATGTCATCTTATCTTTTCTTCTCTTTTATTATATGAGAGTCCTTCCTAGTGTTCCTGTTGTGAATGCTTCCCCTCTAGCCTATCCCTTGTGTTCATGTTGTTGCCTATCAGATTATTATAGGGTCTTCCACCTACCATCATATCAAAACCTCCAATTGAATTAATCATTTCATCAAGTCTATGTTTTTCCTTTCTGTCTCTCCGTATCCTGGTTCTTAATGGGACTCAAACACAACATCATAGGTTCCCAAAATACAACTTACTATTACATCATGCACCCATCCATGAAGATAATTAGAGTTAATTTTAATACATAAAGGAGTGTCTATAGAATCTCTACTAAAGAAGAAAAGAAAAAGAAAAAAGGAAATGTGCATATTTTATGATGAACAAGTATTCAAGGATTTCAAGGCAATGTCTTAGAAAAAAAAAATGTGTTGCCTTATAGATCTAAATTGCATTGTTTGGATATGTGCTCTCTTGTGATTTTGATAAACCATTGTTTGCAAGTACAAATTCAGTCATAGAGTTGTCAAAATACATGAAGACTTCAATCTAAGTGTCTTTTGTTGAATCTAAATATCTTTGGTCCTCATGCTGGATGAAGGTCCTTGACAATTCATGAAAGTCTCTAAAAAGATAGTGGATTTTCCCACAAATCTCATAGAAGATAGGGCCTTTGGATGCAAAATATTATTCACTTTCAAGCTCAAAAAAATGTAATTTGCATATACACTCATGTCATGGGAGGTCACGGTCTAATTCCAACAAGAACTAATGTACAAAAACCTAATTTCATTGACCATTAATTTACCTACATGTGTCCCTAATTTATGACAATATATTATTTCTTTTCTAATTTCAAAGAAATCTACACATTTATAATTATATACACATTGAAACTTTTCACTAGATATAGGAGAACATAATTAAATAATAACTCTCCTTACTATATAACTTCTAAGGCCACTTCTACTCTTTCCTAGCAAACTCAATTCTCCTATCTAGATATCCAAACTAACCTCTCATTTTCTTGAATTTATAATTCTTAGTGTTGCCTTCAACCCACCAACCCTAAAATGGAAAACAACCCTATTTTATAGATTACATTCTCATTCATCCACCTACCTCATTTCGCTCTAATATTTCTCCCATGTCTTTATATTTTGCATGTGTTATTTGACAGGACATGAACAAACTTTACTCTTTCTTGAGCTAGATGGCTAACTGCCCTAATAATTTGCTAAGTGGGTTGTTAGAATTTTAGGTATTTGACATAATCCATTAAATGTAGAGGATACATGAATACCAATAGGAGAGATATTGTTCTTCACAATTGATCTTCATTCTTGCATTGGTGCTTGTACCTATTCATGCAAAGGACCTAAGAAAAGTAGTCACTAAATCAAACCAATCATTTAACATGGTGTGGAAATGAAAATATATATCTTTATTTTCTACACACAAACCTTTGGAAGACATACTTTTTCTAATCTTAATCTTCATAAATGATTTCTTCTGATGGGTTTCATAGTAATCCTTTTCTAAATCTAAGTGCTTTCTTTTATGAAATTTACTTTTTGCACATCCTTTAGGCTTTCATTCAATCCTTGCAAAAGGAAACCATGGTAAGCATGACTAATCAAACTAATAACACTAAGGTTGTAATTGGAAACATCCAAGCTTGCAATTAGTCCCATGTTGATTGTGCAAACAAATTTGGTCCATATAATCAAAATAATGTCCATAATTTTTAATACTTATTTTTGTTAAGCTCTTCACTTTGGAAGAACATGACTATGAAAAAATAAGAAAGCACTAATGTATTTAAATGCAGACAATTATAAAATAAAGAATTTATTACCAAAATACCATACGAGTCTACAATTGGCAACATCCATACCTGCAATTAGTCCCATGATGATGGGTGCTACCACAATAATGGGTTACACTTTCTGGGACATCCTATTTTTTGCTGAAATCACATATTTTTAGAAAATATAATGATTTAATTCTTGAAAGGTTCCATTTAAAGGATTTTAATTGAAGAGAGTTTGATCAAACCCCCTTAGATTCAAACCCCCTTGGATAGAACCCTACTAGTTCTAAACCATACCTATAATGGAGTTTCCTCTACACCTATCAAAATGCTGATAAAAAACCACTTTTGATTTACCTTTTCGGGGATCAAATGAATTCATTTAAAATTTATGTTTTGTAAGTATGTAGTCCTTATTATAAGCTTCCCAAAAAACATAATTTTAAATATATTTAATTTGATTATTATATTTATTTTTTATTTCTTATGAATGTAGGTTTTTCACCAAACCTCAAGTTCTCTATTCTACACACATGGAAAATTAGTAAATTAGTGAAAACAAATTCTAAAAAATATCTATGCCTTATGTATTGATGTCCTTGTTTCAACAAAAAAAACATTTGAATTTTGATACATATAGAAAAAGTTATGTTTTATGGAATACGCCTATGTCTAAATTATAATTGGTTTGACTTCAAAACTTAATTAAAAAATAATTCAAAAAAACATTATAAAACCAAATGTGTACCCTATAAATTGATGTTACCAATCTAAATTCAAAAGAATCAGAGTTTTATCCTTTGTAAAAAGAAGTTATGTGCTACAGAATACACATCACTTTAAAAAAATGTTGTTTACTCTTAAAAACTAGTTATCAAAGCAGACTCAAAATTTTTTACAATTTATCTCCATTTTAAAAAAATATATATATATTTAGAATCTGCAAACAAAATCTCAAAAATCACTAGTTCGCACCATCTTCAAATTCCTAATGGTTTAGCAGATATAGGTGTCAAAAAGTGAAGATTTTGTTCAAAATGTGGATTTTAAAGTCAAGTTTGGCCAAAAAGTGTAACCCATTATTGTGGGATGACCCTAATTGTGCAAACAAATTTGCTACATAGAATAAAAATAATAATAATGTCCAAATTATTTTCAATACTTGTTTTGGGTAGCAATGATCTGCTCTACTTGAAGCAATGATCTTCTTTGGATGCTCAAGGTCATGAACAAAAACATCATGTGGAAAAAACTCAATAGTCTTCCCATCCCCAGTATGACATATCTGATAGATGGAGAGAACATTGGCAGAGATCTCAGGATCAAAGAGGACATCCTCAATGCAACTATCTACCAGCTAAACTAAACTGGACCCCATAATTGGAATCTGTGAAGAGTTTCCCACTGAAATATGAGAACTAGTGCTATTAGAAAGAGACTCAAGAAGATCAACTAAATGAATCATATGTTATGAGGCTCGTGAGTCAAGTATCCAATTTGATGTGGATGAATTATAACCTGTAGCAGTAAGTGCATGGTCTTTGCTATGTTTGGCAGTATCAGTGTTGTGTTTCTTCATGGCTTCTTCCAAAGCTTTGACCATTCAATGAAAAATATTAATGTCATGATTCTGCATCTAAGAATTTTTACTTGACTTAGAAGATGTTGTGTTTGACGTATTAGATCTAGTCTTCTACTTAGATGATTTCTCATTGCTTGAAGATGATTCTGCCTTTGACTATTTTGAATGCTTATTACCTCTACCCTTAGATGCATGAACTACTAATGCTTGACTTTTTGAAGAAGTGTTAGAATCCATGGAGAGTAACTCAAATTGTTCTCTCATGAGTTGATAACAAAACTATTCAAAAGTAGGCATAGTAAGTGTTGAACCAAGTGCATCCATTGTAGATTAAAAAGTAGAAGCGAAGACCTAATAGGGGCCTTTTAACTTTGACAAAACCAAGACAATAAATTCCTTATCTCTTATTATTTTACCACAACCTTGAAGTCAAGAAAGCAAAGGCTTGAACTTGACTAAGTAATCTTCAATTGAAGGAAAGGTATCAGGAGACAAAGTTGTTAATTCAACATCCAATTAAAGTATTTTGAACTCATCAATTTTACCAAATAAATCACTAAATTTTCCCCACATTTGCTTAGGAGTTGTACAATTTGTTAGGTGAAATTGCAAGTTATCAAATACATGGAGACCAATGATTCCCATTGCCTCATCTAACTTACTGTGATAGACAAATTGTTCATACTCCTTATTGAATTACAGTTGTTGATCATTTAGCATTTCCCATAACCCTTTAGATTGAAGAAGTTGTTGTACTTTTGTTTTCCATGTGTGAAAATTATGTGGTGTTAATAGACCCGCAAAGTTTGATTAAAAAATGTAAAAGAAGCCCCCCACCACCCCCCCACGCCCCCCCCCCCCCCCCCCCCCCAAAAAAAAAAAAAAAAAAAGTGGTACTTTATAATTCAGTGCAGTTTACAAGGAAGATAATGAGGTTACATGAATTATTAGCATTAAATGTTAATGGTATATGGTAAACTAATTGGTTCTAATCCTATCCTTAATAGAAAAAGTTAGTGGTTTTGGCTTGAAACCATTAATAATAACCTAGTTACATAGAATTTAGCATAAAATGCTAACATGAGAAAATCCTCCTCTAGTTACAAACAACAGAAATGTCATTGGTTGTGTTAGACTATACAAAGAGTGGAATGTTAACCATTTTTTTTTGAAATTTTAACATAAACCTTTACAAAGAACATAACCTACAAATGGTGGTTTGGAACAAATTGAAAGGTATGAAAAATCATTTAATGTTGCAAGTGAGGAGGAAAATAGTGACCAAACATTTGAAATTCTAACATCAAAGTGTAATGGAACATCAAAGATTTAATGGAGTAGCAAAAAGCAACCTTGGTGAATGAAAATTATCAATGGAAAGATCCATGTACATAGTGAAACTGCTAGTCATGACCTACGAAAAGAGGAAAAACATGAGCAAGAGAGTGTGATGGTGGTTGAATGCTAACTACACCTAGCACCAAATGCGTTGGCACTATTGGAGGTCAGTAGTTGGGTAAAAGAAACCCGAACAAGTTTGAAGAAACTAATGACCTTGATAACAAATGTAAACGGTGACCAATATGGAATATTTCGACCTTACCAGATGCCACCAAAATAAACCAAGAAACTGTGGATGGAATGAGAACCTCAAATCAAATGACATAAATAACAAAAACCTTGGCCAGAAGTTTCGGTGATGCTGCAAGAAAAAAAGACAAATGGTATGAAACCTTCGATCCACACCAGGAACCGTGAAAAAATAAATTCACCCAAAATCTATGAACGATGCCTGCAAAAAAATTGCATTTTCTGCTAATGAACTGATAGAGAGACATAGCTAAGATATGGCTTTGTGCATGATGAAACTGAAATTGAGAAGGGAATTGTGATTCTAGGCTCTGATACCATATAGGAGTAGCAATTAAATGAATGCAATAACTAGAACTTCCACAAGATGGATGTGTACACAAAGCAAGAGGTAAAAATATCATAAAATCTATATGAATGTACAATGAACTCCTTGTATATGTAGGACAATGAATAAATGAGAAGGTGAGTATCAAAGACTGACTAACCCTCCATGATGTGTGACACATGTAGAACACTTGGGACAAGTGAGAGAGCATGTGTCATATGTCTATGAGGTGAGAAAACTAAGCCACTAAGTGAACTTAAGCTAGTGTGAATATGTCTACTAGGTTAGGAACTAGATAGAAGTAAACTAGATGAATAAAGAGTCTTTTCACACTAACAATCCTATCTTCTTTGAAATGATGTTACTTCTTTTAGTCATAACTTTATCCCAAAGAGGGGCAAAATGTAGACACATGAAATTGACCATGTCCTTCTAACATCACGACATCACCTTGTGTCACCTTGCAACACATTTGTCCTAGATCTTTTTCATGTCCCTTTCCATCATCTAGTTAATTTCATGTCTCTTTCCATCATCTCGTTAATTAAATAAATTATAGATTGCAGTGGTTCTGGGAAAAAACCGTGTCTCCTTTTTTGTCTCATTGTTTCAGATCACACTTCATGATCCATCATTAGGAGGAAAGGAGGTGAATGCAAATCTCTTCCTTTCCTCCTAATGATGGATCTCGGAGTGTGATATGAAATGTTGAGACAAAAATAGCAACATAATTTTTTCCCATAAGCACTGCAATCTATCATTATGGACTGTGGAAATATCATGTCTATTAATAATTTATATTTATTTAATTAACCTATTCATTCTACTTCTCAAATTAATTAAATAAATTATACTTATTTAATTAACCCATTTTCTCCTTTTAGCCAAATTAATTAAATAAATTTTATTTATTTATTTAATTCAAATTTATCCCCCCACATCTCTCTTCTCCAATATTAATTAAATTATTCTATTATTTGATTTTTTTGAGAGTCACATGTCTACCTAAAGTTAGTTAGCCAAATTTATTGAACCTAGACACTTGCACAAAAGTCAAACTACATTTACATCTCAACCATCCATTTCACACTACATCTCCAAATCTCAATTGTTCACATAAGGATACACCCTAAAAGCCTCCATCCTTTCCCTAATGTTGTCTCATCAAATACTAACCATCCATTGCACTTCTTAATCCATCCATCCTATCATTCAAAAATCTATAAATCAAACATCAATCTAGCCATTATGGGAATACACAAGAAAGTAATGTCATGCTTAGCTATTGGAGCTTGGATGCACTCTATTTCACTCTATCTAGGAGAAAGAATGGTTTTAGGTGAAGGTAATTATGTCATTTGCATTTTTCTTTATGTTATTTACTCGTGTCTTCCCCATCATGTTGCAATTAATGTCAACTAATTCCATCCCCAAGGCAATTGATTCCTTTCTTGCCCCTAAGGTTAATTAGTTAAATACCCTTAATTGATTAATCTAGACCTAAATATTTCTCTAACTAATTAATCACCATAAGAGGCCTTATTAAGTAGTGGCATTAAGGGGAGTGATCACAAAAACTAAAAAAAATCCACATATTTTTTTTAATTATAAAGTAAGTGTTTTAAATTTAAAATATTACCCACATACTTTTATTAAATGAATGCACCTAAAAATTATAAAATAACTAATTTATATTTTAAAAAATATATAACCAACATAATTTTTTAAATGAAAGCACACAAGAATTAAATTTAAAATATATAACCGCCATAGTTTTATTAAATATATAACAAATCTATAAAAATACAAGTAATAGTCAAATATGAAATGAAATAAGGTAGAGAAAAAATATATTGGAGAAGTGTAGGAATTATTTGAAGGTATCTGCATTATATCGAAATAAGGTAAAGCAGAAGAATACTGCGCTCAAGAGTTATTTGAAGGTAACTGCATTATATTTTATACATATTGGTATAAAGGTTTCAATTTAATTTTCTTTTCTTTTCTCCAGAATGAAATCTAATTTGTGAGTTTTTACTCAGTGCTGATTTATAAAAATTAAATGTCGTTAAATAATATTTTTTCTTTGTTATCTCTGAGATGTCTCTAGCTCAGCTATTGCGACCTTGTTTCCTAGTTAGTCCAGGTGAGCCGAAACTAATCCAATCAGTCCGGGCGAGCTGTACCTAATCCTCTGCGCTGCACATATCCTGACAGCGGACACACACTATGTGCGGCTGGGTGAGTCAGGGTTTGGACCTGTGTCCATCATTTATTTTATTCATACATTTCATTACACTTTAAATTTGTTTTTTGTACATTGCAATTTAATTTAATGGTTTTTAATCATCACTGTATTATTAAAAGAGCTTGGCTGATCGTGGTCTGCAGGTAGGAAAACTACCTCCATGGTGACTTGGTCAATAGCTTTATTCACTAAGAAATCTGCCACCTTATTGCCTTCTCTTAGAGTGTGAGAGATCAAATAATTGTCATCCCTACTGTTTCTTTTTTTCCCAAGTGCTGTTCATTATGGCTCACTACTCCTTCGTTTTCTATCATTTTATCATTTTACAACCAGTTCATTATCACTCACCCCTATGCCATTTCAACTTTGAACTCCGAATGTTTATGTTATTTTAGTCCACGGCTTTGTTAACAGTCTACAATGATGTTAAAGCCCCAGTGAGACTCGTAAGTTGGAAATGGTTACTGAAGATGATGTGATGTGTGCACAAGCCGCTGTTCGGATTTTTAATAATTGTTGTTATCTTTGTTTGGTTGGTATAGTTGGGTTTGGTTATGGGAGATTTTTGTACGGTGCGGTACACGTTGGACTGCATATTGGTTATAGGTTTCAATTTTTGTTTGGATGTATCACTCAAAAATATTTTCTTTATGTTTTTTTGTTTGTTTGTTTGTTTGTAAGTTTTCAATAATGTTCAGTCATCATAATGTTGTTTGATTAATCTGGAGTTAGGTTATGTTTCACTTTAACATAGACTGTTGTAAGACTTAACTACATACTTAAGATTTGTAAATGTGGGTCACACTTGAAATTGTCTAACCGATGTTGATTTGACTATATTTTAACATTTTTAAATACACTTGAATGTTTCCCTTATCGTTACCCTATTGTGTATATGTGCTTGTGTTCTTTATGGATGGGGGTTAGCTTCCTTTTCACCAAGATGTAAATATTTTTAGGGGATGATTGTGTAGTGAGATATGCTGGTGCTTTTTTATTGGTTTTCTGGAGTGTTATTATGTTTCTTTGGGATTCATTGAGGTAGTACCTAGAGCCTAAATTTGAACAATGTATTTTAAAAATAAAGTAATCTTTGAACAACCAAAAATTTCAGGTAGGGCAAAAGGCCAAGAACAAAACGCATTAGGAATTATTGAATGAAACAAATCTACAAAATGAAAAATTACATGAATGAGGGAGCAGCAGAAGCAGAATCATCCCGCAACTCACTAGCACCATGTGCAAAGTGGCACTTATCACCAAATGTGCATGAACCCTTGGCAAAATGTTCACAAAGCCTAGTTTTGAGATTTTGCTGACCATTTCCAGATCGTTTACTCAAATTTGATTCAATTTTTATAATCAACTCGCTAACCTTGGCTGTGGCTTGATTAATCTCCTACAAATGTGACAAATGAACGAATATATAGAAAGATAACAAATAAGATACAAAAGAAGGAAAGAATGACAATATTGCCTTGTTAGAATGTTCATAAGTTCATGAACTCATCAATTATCTCACAAGTATATAAAAATCAAAGAAAAAACCAATGAGTTCAATGGTTCAGAAACTCGTGGAAATGCTGATGACCAAGTTCAACAAACCCCAAAAACTCTTACAAGATATTTTTTAATGCCTCTAATGTGTTTCTGAAGTGTTCCTTCATGGGATCTATTATTTGAAATGCTTTCACTCTATCAATGCACAAGGAAAATGAATTGCAAGTAAGTGAGAATTCAATGGTGGTTGGTAAGGATGGTACAAGGGTAGGTGGGGTGAATTTCTCACCCAAGTTGTAACCATTATGGTAGTGCTCAAGGATGCCAATTTGCAGATAATTGTCCTTTTGCCCATGGAGAAAAGAAATTGTGCTTCCGAATGAGGTACCAATTCTTGGGATGGGTACTACTACAAATTTTGGTGCTGGCTCAAAGGCAAACCCAGGCTACAAGACATGCCTTTGTAACCATTATAGCAGTTTTGAAGGATGCAAATATGGAGGTAAGTGCCATTTTGCCCATGGGGAAAAGGAGCTGAGAAAAGAAAGTGTGCTTCCAAAGGGACCATTACTTCCTACGTTGGGTACTGCTGCAGCAAATTTTGGCGCTTCATCGAAAGAAAACATTATTATTCTTGCTTCTTATGCTGGTGGCATAATTGGGAAAGATGGTGTAAACTCAATAGTCTTCAAATCTAGATCAGACTCATCTTTTATTGTCAACTTCACACCAGTTACATGGTAAATGTGATTTGGATTAGACTCATCTTTTATTGTCAACTTCACACCAGTTACCTGGTAGATGTGCTTTCAGTTTACACCATCTTTCCCAATTATGCCACCAACATATGAAGCAGGAATAATAATGTTTGCTTTCGATGAAGCGCCAAAATTTGCTGCAGCAGTACCCAACCTAGGAAGTAATGCCCCCTTGGAAGCACACTTTCTTTTCTCAGCTCTTTTTCTCCATGGGAAAAAATGGCACTTATCTCCATATTTGCATCCTTTAGAACAGCTATAATGGTTACAAAGGTGTGTCTTGTAGCCTGGGTTTGCTTTTGAGCCAGCACCAAACTTTGTAATAGTACCCATCCCAGGAGATGGTACCTCATTTGGAAGCACATTTTATATTCTCAATTCCTTTTCCCCATGGGCAAAATGACACTTATCTGCAAACTGGATTCCTTCAACAATACCATAATGGTTACAACTTGGGTGAGAAATCCACCCTACCCTTGTACCATCCTTATTGATAGAATGTAAGCATTTCAAATAATAGATCCCATGAAGCAACACTTCATAAACACATTACGGGCATTAAAAAATACCTTGTAAGAGTTTTTGGGGTTTGTTGAACTTGGTCATCAGCATTTGGATGAGTTCATGAACCATTAAACTCATTAACGCCCTTCACTATTTGGTTTTTCCTTTATTTTTTATATACTTGTCATAAAATTGGGGAGTTCATGAACTTATGAACTTGCTAAAAAGACAATATTGTCATTATTTCCTTCTTTTTGTATCTTCTTTGTTGTCTTTCTATATATATTCCTTCATTTGTTGCATTTTCAGGAGATTAATCAAGCCACAGCCAAGGTTAGCGAGTTAATTATAAAAATTGAATCAAATTTGAGTAAACAATCTGGAAATAGTCAGCAAAATCTCAAAAATAGGCTTTGTGAACATTTTGCGAAGGGTTAATGTACATTTGGTGATAAGTCCCACTTTGCACATGGTGCTAGTGAGTTGTGGGATGATTCTGCTTCTGTTTCTCCCTCATTCATGTAACTTTTCATTTTGTATATTTGTTTCTTTGAATAATTCCTAACGAGCTTTGTTCTAGGACCTTTGCCCTACCTGAAATTTTTGGTTGTTCAATCAAAGATTTTGTTTAAAATTATATGTTCATAAGAATTTTAGTTCTACATTCGGAAGCTTTCATGTAAGCTTTGCAATTACAGATGTAGCAGATTCTACGGTTTAAGAGTGTGGCATTTTAAATTATTAATGATAGTTTTTGGTCTCACATTTGATTGTGTGTCTGTTGTAATGCAATACATCTGGATGCCCACATGGCGGGGATTGCCATTACCTTCATTATGTTCTTGGTGGAGTAACTGTTGTATCTCAATTGCCAAAACTAGCAAACACATTAGGACTTTCCATAGAAGCAATAGGGTTTACCTCTAGTCTTTCACTGTCAGATAAGTCAGGTCCTAGTGAAGTTTACAAGACACGTCTTTTTAACCATTATGGTAGTGTTGAAGGATGCCAATTTGCATATAAGTGCCATTTTGCCCATGGAGAAATGGAATTGAGAAAAGAAAATGTGCTTCCAAATGACGTACCACCTTCTGGGATGGGTACTATTACAAATTTTGGTGCTGGCTCAAAAGAAAACCCAAGCTAGACAAGCTAGACAAGACATGCCTTTGTAAACATTATAGTAGTTCTGGAGGATGCAAATATGGAGATAAGTGTCATGAAGTAGCAAAAAAAATAAAAATCAAGAATCAACAAAAATCACAGGTATGAATTTCATGATTTATTGGAATATTCATTGCTAAAATATTATAAAAAAAAATCTATCCTTCAACATTAAAAAATTAAAATTAAAATTGAAAGAAAAACAATAAAACTAAAAATATGGATATAGCCATAAAATCTACAAAAATTCATTGCTAAAATATATATATATATATATAGCCATAAAATATAAACCTACAAAAATTCTTTGCTAAAATAATTATATATATATAAATGGTGCCAATAAAAAATACATCCACAAAAACCACATTAACTGCATAGAATACATCCACAAAAACCACATTAACTTCTTCTATAGTGTTTTATAGTTTGAGAATTTACTTAAATTAAAACTTGCCAAGTCTAAATTAGAAAAATAGGAGACACAATGTAAAAAACTATTTATTAATTAGTCTAATTTAATTATTTGTTTAAGTTAATTATCTTTGTAATTTATCTAATTCTTTCTAATATTGTAAACAAAAACTATGTAAATCCGTATGAATTTGTATTTTATTTTATTTTTTTTAAATGACATGTAACATTTTTTAATATATTTTATAGAGCATTTAGGTTTTATATTAAAAGTTAAAAATAGTATTCATTCTTTATTTCGGTGATGAAAGATTTAGTAAAAAAACTAAATAAACTGGCATAGATATCTTAAATACGTCTATCTAAAAGATGCCGAGAGATATAAGTATTGAGGTGCCTATATTGAAAACATTATTGAGAATAGATAGGTGCCTCGAGACTGACATCTCTTAGTGTCTTTTAGATAGATACATATTTAAGATATCTATGCTAGGTATTCTTGCTTCTTATGCTGGTGACATAATTGGGAAAGATGGTGTAAACTCAAAACACATAGTTGACAATAAAAGATGAGAAGATGAGTCTCATCAAATTTAAAGACTATTGAATTTACACCATCTTTCAAAATTATGTCAACAACATAAGAAGCAAGAAGAATAATGTTTGGTTTCAACGAACTGCAAAAATTTGCTGCGGCAGTACCCAACCTAGGAAGTAATGCCCCCTTTGGAAGCGCATTTTCTTTTCTTAGCTCCTTTTCTCCATGGGCAAAATGGCACTTATCTCAATATTTGCATCCTTCATAAGTGCTATAATGGTTACAAAGGTGTCTCTTGTATCCTAGGTTTTCTTTTGAGTCAGCACCAAAATTTGTAGTAGTACCCATCCCAGGAGGTGCCACCTCATTTGGAAGCACATTTTCTTTTCTCAATTCCTTTTCTCCATGGGCAAAATGGCACTTATCTGCAAATTGCATCCTTCAGCAGTACCATAATGGTTACAACTTGGGTGAGAAGTCCACCCTACCTACTTTGTACCATCCTTACCCAACTCCATTGAATTCTAACCTACTTGCAATTCATATTCCTTGTGCATTCATAGAGTGGAAGCATTTCAAATAATAGATCCCATGAAGGAACACTTTAGAAACACATTGCAAGCATTAAAAAATACCTTGTAAGAGTTTTTGGGTTTTGTTGAACTTGGTCATTAGCATTTCTATGAGTTCATGAACCATTGAACTCATTAACGCCCTTCACTGTTTGGTTTTTCGTTTGTTTTTATATACTTTTTAGAAAATTGGTGAGTTCATGAACTTATGAACTAGCTAACAAGCCAATATTCTCATTCTTTCCTTCTTTTGTATCTTCTTTGTTGTCTTTCTATATATTCTTTCATTTGTCACATTTTTAGGAGATTAATCAAGCGACAACAAAGGTTTGCAAGTTGATTATAAAAATTGAATCAAATTTCAGTAAAGGATCTAGAAATGGTCAGCAAAATCTTGAAACTAGGCTTTGTAAACATTTTGTGAAGGGTTCATGCACATTTGGGGATAAGTACCACTTTGCACATGGTTCTAGTGAGTTGTAGGATGATTCTGCTTCTATTTCTCCCTCATTCATGTAACTTTTCATTTTGTAGATTTGTTTCTTTGAATAATTTCTAATGCGTTTTGTTCTAGGCCCTCTGCACTACCTAAAAATTTTGGCTATTCAAAGATTATTTTTAAAATACATTGTTCAAAGGATGCATAAAATTCCATGTTCATAAGAATTGTAGTTCTATATTCATAAGGTTTCATGTAAACTTTGCAATGACCATTAGAATTGTAAAGCATTTCATCAACCTAATTATTGGCTAGTGAATATTTTCGTTGCTAGCAGTTGCAAGATCCATTAGATTATTGGTATGTTATTCATTATAGATTAATTCAATTTTATTGAGTTGAATAATATCCTCAGAATGTTAAAACCAAAATCTTTCTTTAATCGTTGACCGTGTTTTGCTTTCTTAATATAGCTGTAACACGGACTCCATGACATGGGATCATTTGCAACTAATTTATTGATGTTGTTTCTTTTGATAATTGAGTTTGTGCTCGATGTCTAAGTATGGTTGTTTGATCATTGAAGTGGATTATATTAAAGTAGAGTGTACGAGTATGTGGTATGTAACATCCCACCCCGCAACCCTGAACAGTAAGGGCCAAAAGAGGGAAAGAATATTTATTTTTGATATAAGTGGAAAACATACCCAGATACGGTTTTCGATCTGATAGATTGACAACATTCATGGCCAAGTATGTCTTAATGCGCAACCTGAAAGAGAGGATTAATTCACCCTCCAAAGAAAACATTATAAAACTACATTCATTTTAAACACAAAACCAAATCTTCCTATAACCCATTCCAAATATAAACATGAATCCATAAACACCATAGTACAAGCGAATCTGATACCCACACCGAAATCTGTAAGCCAATTACAAAAGAACATCACATTTCTTCTCATTAAATTACATGATTACATCCATTCTCTCAAATAGTACAACTACATAAAGGAATATAAAAAAATAATGGAATAGCCATGAATATAATACAATAACTAAATATGTACATCAACTGGGAAAGTAACAGAGAGAAAGAACATCTCCAACTGGTACTCCAAAACCTGTACACCAGTTCCCTAATGGCAGTGGCAACATGTCCCAACCACGTGGACTCATACGAGACCAACCCACCATGCTTGGAGGTAGTCACAAGGCCCAAATAGTAGTAACAAGATAATGGTATACACGATGACCAACACTCACATCAATCATAGAACAAACATGGAAAATAATGCTTAAAACCAAAGTCATAACAAAGAGATGCTCATCAAATATAATGTCAGGTGCTACTCATGACTACAAAGGTACAAGACACTAGGGTGTCGGTCAGATGGAATTTCATCATGCGTGCTCGAAGGGATGGCACCACATGGACTCAAGTGCACCTCTCATATAGATGAGGAGACTCAAACATGCTCGAATCAACGCCCCACAAATGAATAACTCGACGTCCCACAGATGGATAGGCCTTCTCGTATGCATCCTTACCCTTTACAAGTGCTCAAGGCCATGCACAAGGACTCAATATCCTAGACCAAACAGGGCATACAAAACCCAACTAAAAATAGTTCAATAAAAATAGGTGACATAGTGAGTGTCTCATCTACGTCCCTGAGATATTTGGAATAGCCACAGAGGGAAGGGGACATGTCGCAAGGACACCACAGATATAAACTACATAGCTCAACATCTACTATATAGGGTTAGAAAATATTCTTTGATTATCTTTGTTATACCTTCCTATGGTAGACCATAGAGATTCTTAATGTAAGAGGTTTACCTTTGTGCTAGTCGTTGCTTAAGAATACATCAATGGATATTCACATCATGGGGATGGGGAGCATATCAAGTTGCAAGATATGCTCACCTGAGTTCTTCCTTTCCTCAAGGTGATGTCATCTCATGAGATGCACTGATTGTAGGATACACACCAAATGGATTTGTTGAAAATACTTTAGAAACTTTCAAGTAAATACCCTTTGGTAGGCATAAAACCAAATTCCTAAACCTTTGAACCTCACTCCATGTACCAAAATGGGAGCTTTGCAATGGGGTATAGGTATCCATCAAAGCATGAAGGATAGAGGAATTTTTTAACAGATCTTATAGTTGGGAAATCTCTAGTTGACATATCTACAAACTATGGAGGCATAGACTAGGCATGTGATCCCAAAAATGGTGATTTTATTTTGCATATGCCCTCCTCTCTATTCTCCACACCAGATCCAACCATTTCAATGGTCTAAAAACCAAAACACCCACCTAAATCAAACCACGACCCACACTGCCATCCAAGACATGTACTTGGCCATCAATTCACTCACTTCCCACCAAGATATTTCTTTTTAGCATTAAAACATTTACCAACCTTTCCCCATGCACCTCTCAATGCCAATAGGGAGGGTTGTTACATGGTATTTTAGGATCTTTGGTATTAAAGCACTTACACTTTTAGACAATCCACTAAATGATATTGTATTAGCCTAAAGAGAATTTATGTATTTTGTGTTTCACATTTTATTCTCATATTACATCAAAAAGCATGTGCACATAAAGGTTAATAAGATCTAAAACCTGTAGTAGGTATATAATTGACAATGTAGACATGGGCCCTTAACTTGGTATAATATTGGAGTTATGGGATATGTCCCCAATGTATAGCAATAGTGGGTACAATGTGGAGATAAGGGAAGCATGACACCCCTAAACAAAAATAGAAAATTGTACTGCCACAGAAAACAAGGACATAAAGCTTTTGTGATGCAGCCTAAAATCCAGACCACTTTGAATCTAATAGATTCCTTCTCTTCTATAAGGCATGGAATTCCAAATCCAAGTCAATGATGTCCTTATGAGAGAAAGTATACAAGATCTTAACCACTGTATGCAATTAGAACTCCAACTGAGTCATTGGAAGCAAAATTGATTCCACTTTCTTGACACTTGATGAATCACTCAAACTCTGGAAAATAGTCTGATCATTTTGCTTTAAGATAAGCAGTGCCTTTATCTAGTTTGTCATCAAGATTGTGCTATTATCAAGGAAAGGAGATGGGACTCCCATTTGCACCAATTTCTCTATGTGCCCTTTCATACCTTTGACACCTTCCTTCAATATGTTTAGGGGGGTTTTGCTTCTTGTTGCAGCTTCATTGCAGCTCAGTACTTCATTGACTTTCTCTGCTACAATCATCTTGTCACTAAACCTTGCTACCAACAAGGCTTCATCTGAGGCATCATAAAATTTCTATAATAAAAGTTGAGAATATGAAACCCTTATAGAAACATAGGATAAAGTAGCCTCTACTAAAGATTCAACCTTTTCACAAAGATGTTGGGAATTTAAAAGAAATCTAAGAGTAGGCTTCAGTTGTGTGACCTCATTTGAGATCCTTTGCCATGAAGATACATAGATTTCTTTCACCATTGCCAGGACTCTAGTCCTTTAAGGCCTTTGACTTAGTTCAATAGTCAATTGTTTTATCTTCTTTTTCTCGGCTAGATATTGTCCTTGATAGACACCGCTCTGGTCCTACGCTTTCTTAAGGCTTTGTTTAAGATATGACACGTCTTGAGCCTTGTCATGGCTTTTCTTTTCTGCAAGAACCTTCTCTTGGTCAAGTGCACTTGCAGTAGCCTTTGCTTGTGTCAATTCGGCTTGTAAGGCTATGACACTCGCCTGCAATGCTTGGAACACTTGCAGCAACACAATAGACTAGATATGTTTGTTTAATTTATCAATTTCCAAGTCCTTAGCCTTTATTTCATTAGTAAGGTGATTAATGGTGGCCTTTGTTTTGGTCAGATCTGCTTCTGCCTTCTACAACTTCCTAGCTACTTGTTGCCATAGAGGATTGTGTCTTGAATGCTAAGCCTTTACAAGCTTGGCAATCCTGTTCAACATGGAAACATTCTTAGACTATGGGTTTGTTTGTTTCAAGAATGGACCTCCAGAAGAGCCAGCTCCATTTAAATGCCCCTTTGGATCTATATCTTGATGAAGAAAAGAGATAGGGGAATGCTTTATAAATTGAAATTGAACTAAAAAATCTATCCTAAAGGGGGTGATGCACCAATTTTTTAACTTAAATTTGCAATATGATTCACAATTACCCTTCAACAAATTTGTTCATACAACTCAAACTAATAAATTTCACCACAAAATTCTTTCATAGAAAAGCCTGAAAGAACTTGCATAATCTATGGCCTATAATAAAATTTATACTTTGTATACTTGTATTCAATAAAAATGAGAAAGAAGAATTTAAAGGTTTCAAAATAAAACATAGAAAATCCTTTATCAAATCACTCAAGATGAAACAAGACACCTGAATCTAAATAGATGAACCCCTGATTGTATTGAAAATAGAAGGAATCTTTGCAAAGTCACAATGAACTGCTGGAAAAAAAGAAGTACTACTACTAAAAACTATAAAATGGCTGAGTTATAAGACAATCTCCTCTCTGCAATATGCAGAGGCAAAAACACAAGGACTAAGAAAAAAAAGCATAAGCATTTTCCATGAAATACAAAAATTGTCCCCAAAAAGTGAATGGGCAGTTAACTCCAACTCAACTAAACTAAAAAATATGCATGAATGAGTTTGAAAAAGTTATTCCAAGTTGATGGGCGAGCACAAGTGAAAAGCCTAAAATTTAGGCCCCAAAACTCCTCCAAGATGAGAAAAAATAGCTCAGAACTCCAAGTCTCAAAGTCCTTGACCAAGAAACTACCAAAAATAGTCATGTCCAAAATAGAACTCCAAATATCTCTTCCTACATGACCCTGCACTTCAGTTTGGCTCTCCTATTTTTGTTTACCTTGAAAGACTTTTGATCAAGTCCAGAATGGTATTTTTGGGAAAATATTGAAACTATAATTTTTATTTTGATATTTTCTACATCTTAGTAAATTGTATTTTTGAAGGCCTTCAGAGCTAAATAAGAGAAATCCACCTTGAGGTAGCATTGACATTAGCCTTAGCAACTTGCAACTCAAACTAGATAATTGGTTTATCTTTCTAACAAGTCCAAAAACTTTGAATTCTGATAAAGTAGCAATGAGATATGACCTTGCCAAAAGATTTTTTATATATATATGGTCTTCAGGTACCTATATCTACATAGTGAATAAACATGTTAGATAAAATGTAGAGGTTGAAGCCTCTCTCTTGATTGTTTTGATATGATATTCTCTTCCTTCCTGCTTCATTTGAAGTCACTTGCTTCCTAAAAGCATTAGAAAACAACTTTTACAGCCCAGCCTAATTGGGCTGCTAAGCACAATTTGGTAACATTTTCGATAACCTCTTAGGAGAGTTTGCCTACTAAACAAATAGAAATCAAACAGCAGCAGAACAAAAATGAAAGCAAACTACCATGGCTTTGAACATGGCAAACTAACTGTGTAACAACACTTCTTAGAAAAACAAAACTAAACTAAAAAAGATGTGCCACCAACACTTCATAACTGAAAATCTCTACTCTACTATGATACATCTGCAACTTTTAATCTTCAGAAACATTGCTTCAGGTGAATCCCATTCACAAAAATAGGTAACGCCTCTCCATTCAGCTTTCAAAGCTGAAAAGCATTATTTTTCATGCATTCAGTAATCACGTAAGGGCCATCCCACATGGCATCAAATTTGGTGTGCTTACCAGGTTTACTTTTTAGTTCATCCCACTTGAAAATGAGCTCACCCTACTTGAACACTCTCAGAATTGCTCTACTATCAAAGATCCTTTTCATTTGGGCTTGATGAATCTCCAGATTTCTCAATGCTTCTTTCCTTGTCTCCTTTAGTTCCATGAGCTATGCAAACCTGATTTCCATAAGCTTTTTGTCTAACATCTCCAGCTCTTTAATAAGACTTAGTGTAGGAAACTTGACTAAAATAGGAACTCTAGCCTCTTTACCATAAGTAAGAACAAAAGAAGAGTTACCTGTAGCTCTCTTGGGAGTAATTCTATCAGCCCACATGGCTAGCTTCAACTTGTCATGTCAAGTCCTTTGATTGTCCTTGATTGTCTTTCTGATAATTCTGATGAAATTCTTATTAGTAGATTCGACTTGTCCATTTCCCTGAGGGTAATAAGTGGACGAAGTATTCAGGTAAATTTTATTCTTAATAGACCAATCAGACATTCTCAAGCTAATAGATGGCAATGTATTATCAAAAATAATGGAATTTGGAGTACCAAACCTTGCAACTAGGTCTTTATAGAAGTTGAGAACAAAAGTTTCATTGGCCTCCTTTAATGCTACAACTCCAGATCACTTTGTAAAATTATCAGTTGTAGTCAAGATCCATTTGTGACCTGCACTTGAAGGTGGGTTAATAGGCCCAATAAAATCAATACCTTGCTTAGCGAAAGGTTGTTCCACTTGAATCAGATGTAGGGGTAAGGTTGCAAGCCTTTGCTTTCCTACAAATAAAGAACATTTAGTGTATTTTTGTACCCATACATGAGCATCTCTAAATATATCAGGCCAGAAATATCCAGCTCTCATAATTTTAAGATATGTTGTTTTGGCTACAAAATAACCTCCAGAAGGTCCATCATGAAACTCTTCTAAAATTTTATCAATCTAATTTGGCTCAATACACCTTAACAAAACTACATGAAAGTCCCTTCTATATAATACTCCATCTATGACAGTATATGGAATCATATGGAATGGCCTGCAATATAAAATGTCTCCTCTTTGCATCATCCATACCTTTAGGAATGTCACTAGTGTTAAGATAATGTATCATTTGCTGAATCCAATTTATAGAAGAATTTGGAACAACAGCTTGTTCTTCATTGTTGAGCACTAGGACAACTTGTTCCTTAGTTTTTTTGTTGTCTTCTACATTTCTAGTCATCTATTCACATAGGCCTTTGCCTCTAACCAACTTTGTAACCTTGATATTAATATCATACTCAATTACTTTGGTTATCCAACCTAAGTATAGAAGTTAAAGGCTTCAAAGGAGATGTAATGTTAGGAATAAATCTACTTACAAAATTTATCCTACCTAGAAAGATTTGCAAGCTTTTCTTGTTGGTTGGTAATGGTAGTGCCAGAATAGCAGTTATTCTTTTAGGATCTGTTGAAATATCATGCTTAGAAATGATGTGCCTAAGCAACTTGCCTTCATGGATAGAAAAATGCAGTTTTTTGGGTTAAGTGAAACCCCATATTCTCTGCATCTCTCAAATATCTGTTTCAAATCAACTAAATTGTCACTTGCATTTTTAGAGAAAACAATAATATCATCTAGCTAAATCATTACAAATATGTTCATAAAACCATGGAAAGCCATGTCGATAGCTCTTCGAGAAGTAGCTCATGCGTTTGATAGTTGAAAAGGCATCTTTCTATATGCCATAGTTCCCCACTTTGTTGTGAATGCAGTTTTGAATTGATCCTCTTCTTTCACCAAGACTTGGTTATAACCTAAAAACTCGTCTAACAAAGAAAATCTATCATATCTGGATACAACCTACAAAATTTGTTCCATAGATGGCAGCGGGTAATGATCCTTAAGAGAAGCTATGTTAAGATCGCTGAAATCAACACAAAGTCTAATTTCTCCATTTTTCTTTCTCACATGGACAAGATTAGACACCCATAAAGTATCCTTGATTGAGAAAATGATATTACTTTCAATGAGTTTGCCTAATTCAGCTTTCAAAAGATGTTCCAACTTTGGATTCAGAGGTCTTTTTTTCTATCTTACCGGTTTTGCCTTGGGCTCCAGCTCTATAGTATGCTAAGCTAATTCATGATTAAAACCCTTCAAAACATGGTACTCCCAAGAAAACACATCAGAAACTCTTGACAAAGTAAAACAAATGCATGTTTTTCCTTTAAAGTACATAGCTTGCCTAGCTTTAACAACTTGCCTTTGAAAATCTCAATCTGCTCATAATGAGCATGTTTGATGGATAAACCAGCTTTCTCTTTTCTGACTTGATCATTTGAATTGAAGATTGACTCAAGAGTTACCAAACCTTTTGGCAACTTGTTGGTCTTAAGTTGAAGAATCTGATCTTCATATTGCTAAGACAACTTTTTCTAATTAGAAGCTAAAAATTCAGCTTCTTTAATGATGAAACTGATAATATGTTCATCACTATTGAATACCTACCAATAAATGTTATTATTTGGCACAGCAGGTCTAATAGCAACATTTTTTATTTCAACTGGAATATCAAACTCATCTCCCATGGCAGCGATTTTATCAGCTTGTTTATTCTATGTTCTTGGTATGGACATCAAATTAAATGCATCAAATTCTACAATCATACCCCATACTCTATGTTTATACAATTTTAACAAGTCATTTTTAGTGGCATGAATATTCCTTACTTGATTGAATTATATAATTATCATGATATAGTAATGTAAGCATAAGCAATAAGTGTAAAGAATATAGTATGTAAGAATATGGGTTAGATATGTATTGGTGAATAAGAATGTTTCCCTTAACATGGATAATAAAATGGTGGTGCAACTCTCAGTGGCCTAGTAAAAACTATATAAGTATAAAGAGTATCAAGTTAACTGTATGCCCCCAATGTAACATCGAAAAGCAGATGCACATAAATGTTAATAAGATTAGAAACCTCTAGTAGGTATAGAATTGACAAAGTGGATAAGGGCCTATAACTTGGTATAATATTGAAGTTATGGGGCAAGTCCCCAAAGTATAGCAATAGGGGGAACAATGTGGGGATGAGGGAAGCCATGATGTGATATAAGATAAATGGGGGGCACTTATTGCAGTGCCTCCAATGTAAAGATGGATACAAGGTGTGACATATAGAAAAGGGAAGTCATGATGTGATATAATATAATAACAAATATATTATATATATTTAAATAATTTGTTTTGTATAGAATATAATATATAATAATAAGTATAATTAAATATATTTTATAATAACAAATATAATTATAATATAGATGTGATATATAAATTAAAGATACAATATTTTATATAGATATACAATTTTATAATTAACTCTAATTTTAGAGTTCTATTTAATAATTTATATAAAATATACTCTATAATAATTCTACATTTTCAATATGTGTGTCCACCTCCACACTTTTCAAAATAACACTATTTACAAAAGAATAATGATTTCACTACATAATTAAAGTTTCAACAATGGTTTCCACTCTTTGATAAACATGGGTCTAAGAATCTACTACAAAACATATGAATCCAAAGGTAATGTACAAATGCCCCTGTCTCAAACTTATAATCTCAATGAGAATACAAAATGACTATAAGTAAACACAAGGATACGCACATAAGAATAATAGCATCAAAAAATTAAATAGAAGAAACACACAAATACTAAGAAGCTACAATGAAAAGCCAACAATTGTGCTCAATTTTGGTTAATTTGTGTCATAACTGATACTAATTATATGCATAAATAATCAAAATCATTTCACACTATCAATCTAATTGGTAATGCAAACTTTTATTTGACAAATGAGAAATTGTATCTCCACATTAATTATCCCTTTTTTATGTTTCAATCTCTCAAAAGTCTTTTATCTTGAGAAGGATAAGGGCACTAAAAAATAATGCATATATGCCTCCAAAAAATCAAGAGAAGGACATGCATGTTGATTACAAATAATTCAATACTCCATTAAAACTTTTTCCATTGGTTGAAGAATTATCAAAGGTATATCCACCATACCTTGGTATCGACCTACATTGACATCCTTGTTGATGCATCAACTACTGATTGGTCCGTGTATCTCCACATCAATAGACATAGATACTTGCAAGCATTAACATCACACGCTTGTGCTTCCTTTTAGCCATTAAGCCATGTGTTCATATATAAGTGTGGTACTCGATTTAAAATCAAATATATTGGAACTTATACTTTGTGCACCAATAATAATTTTAAGAAAACTTTTAAAATATGAGACATGTGCTACTAAATAGAATACCAAATCTATTAAAACCTATACATTGTGTCATAATAATTCTTTTTAGAAAACATTAAAAAAGATAAATATTATTGTTTATCAACTCCGGTGAACTTTCTTTCGTTTATGTCTCTACTTTGTAGTATTTCCATTGCTTAGAGCTTTTGTATGACATTCACTATCATTATAACATGTTTACACACAAAGTTTATTAGGGCACAAGACAATGCTAAGTCGATAATATAATGTTGTTTTGGATAGGGATCCAAGGTCAATTACCTCCAAGGTACATGTAATATGTATTGAAATTTTAAAAGTTGCATTTAATGTTTTTCGATATTGAGTTCATTAAAACTGTTTTATAGCTCGTATACCATCTTGAATGCTAATTCTCTCCTTTTATTATTGTATTTTAATCTTTATCTCTCACGCAACTATCAAGATCATGCACCACTCTTATAACACTCATTTTTAACACTAACACACCTAGTGGAACCATACTTTTACTTTGAATATGTGTATAGTATGCTAGAATTAGTGTTTTTTGTTAGTGTGCAAGAATTACATCTCCTAATCACTCCTTCCTCTTATTCTTCTATCTCTCATCTTCCTAGTGATATATTTCATCTTATCTTCTCTTTAAGTGCACCCATTTGAATTTATCCAAGAAGGTGATATCATCTATTGTATTGTGTGGTTTTAAGGTAGGCTTTATTTCTAAGACCTATAAACTAAACCCAGAAGATAATAAGTTCTATTTTACTACATGGGACTTAGGGTTTATTTGGATCCCCTAGAGATAGATGTCATCTTATCTTTTCTTCTCTTTTATTATATGAGATTCCTTCCTAGTGTTCCTATTGTGAATTCTTCCCCTCGAGCCTATCCCCTGTGTTCATGTTGTTGCCTATCAAATTATTATAGGGGCTTCCACCTACCATCATATCGAAACCTCCAATTGAATTAATCATTTCATCAAGCCTATGTTTTTCCTCTCTCTCTCTCTCTCTTCCTATCTTGGTTCTTAATGGGACTCAAACACAACATCATATGTGCTCAAAATACAACTTATTATTACATCATGCACCGATCCATGAAGAGAATTATAGTTCATTCTAATACATAAAGGAGTGTCTAAAGCATCTCCACTAAAGAAGAAAAGAAAAAGAAAAAAAGAAATGTGCATATTTTATGATGAACAAGTATTCGAGGATTTGAAGGCAATAGGTCTTAGAAAAAATAAAATGTGTTGCCTTATATATCTAAATTGCGTTGTTTGGATATGTGCTCTCATGTAATTTTGATAAACCATTGTCTGGAAGTACAAATTCAGTCGTAGAGTTGTTAGAATACACGAAGACTTCAAAGTACAAAAACCTAATTTCATTGACCATTAATTTACCTACATGTGTCCCTAATTTATGACAATATATTATTTATTATCTAAATTCAAAGAAATGTACACATTTATAATTATATACACATTGAAACTTTTCCCTAGATATAGGAGAACATAATTAAATAATAACTCTCCTTACTATATAACTTCTAAGGCCACTTCTACTCTTTCCTTGCAAACTCAATTCTCTTGTCTAGATATCCAAACTAACCTCTCATTTTCTTGAATTTATAATTCTTAGTGTTGCCTTCAACCCACCACCCCTAAAATGGAAAACAACCCTATTTTATAGATTACATTCTCATTCATCCACCTACGTCATTTCGCTCTAATATTTCTCCCATGTCTTTATATTTTCCATGTGTTATTTGACAGGACATGAACAAACTTTACTCTTTCTTGAGCTAGATGGCTAACTGCCCTAATAATTTGCTAAGTGGGTTGTTAGAATTTTAGGTATTTGACATAATTCATTAAATGTAGAGGATACATGAATACCAATAGGAGAGATATTGTTCTTCACAGTTGATCTCCATTTTTGCATTGGTTCTTGTACCTATTCATGCAAAGCACCTAAGAAAAGTAGTCACTAAATCCAACCAATCATTTAACATGGTGTGGTAAATAAAAATCTATATCTTTATTTTCTACACACAAACCTTTGGAAGACATACTTTTTCTAAGCTTAATCTTCTGAAATGACTTATTCTGATGGGTTTCATAGTAATCTTTTTCTAAATCTAAGTGCTTTCTTTTATGAAATTTACTTTTTTGCACATCCTTTAGGCTTTCATTCAATCCTTGCAAAAGGAAACCATGGTAAGCATGACTAATCAAACTAATAACACTAGGGTTGTAATTGGAAATATCCAATCTTGCAATTAGTCCCATGTTGATTGTGCAAACAAATTTGGTCCATATAATCAAATAATGTCCATAATTTTTAATACTTATTTTTGCTAAGCTCTTCAATTTGGGGGAACATGACTATGAAAAAATAAGAAAGTACTAATGTATTTAAATGTAGACAATTATAAAATAAAGAATTTCTTACCAAAATAGCATATGGGTCTACAATTGGCAACATCCATACCTACAATAAGTCCCATGTTGATGGGTGCTACCACAATAATGGGTTACACTTTCTGAGACATCCTGATTTTTGCTGAAATCATATATTTTTAGAAAATATAATGATTTAATCTTTGAAAGGTTCCACTTAAAAGATTTTAATTGAAGAGGGTTTGATCAAACCCCCTTAGATTCAAACCCCCTTGGATAGAACCCTACTAGTTTTAAACCATACCTATAATGGAGTTTCCTCCACACCTATCAAAAGGATGATAAAAAATGACTTTTGATTTACCTTTTGGGGGATCAAATGAATTCATTTAAAATTTATGTTTTGTAAGCATGTAGTACTTATTATAAGCTTCCCCAAAAGCATAATTTTAAATATATTTAATTTGATTATTATATTTATTTTTTACTTCTTGCGAATGTAGGTTTTTCACCGAACATCAAGTTCTTTGTTCTACACACATGGAAAATTAGTAAATTACTGAAAACAAATTTTGAAAAATATCTATGCCTTATGTATTGATGTCTTTGTTTCAACAAAAAAAATATTTGAATTTTGATACATATAGAAAAAATTATGTTTTACGGAAGACGCCTATGTCTAAATTATAATTGGTTTGACTTCAAAATTTAATTAAAAAAATATTCAACAAAACATTATAAAACCAAATGCATGCCCTATATATCGATGATACCAATCTAAATTCAAAATATCAGAATTTTATCCTTTTTAAAAAAAAATTGTGTGCTATAGAATACACATCACTTTAAAAAAATGTTGTTTACTATGAAAAACTAGTTATTAAAGGAGACTAAATTTTTTTTACAATTTAACTCCAATTTTTAAAAATATATATATTTAGAATCAACAAACAAAATCTCACAAATTACTAGTTCACATCATCTTCAAATTCCTAACGGTTTAGCGGTTATAGGTGTCAAAAAGTGAAGATTTTGTTCAAAATGTGGATTTCAAAGTCAAGTTTGGCCAAAAAGTGTAACCCATTATTGTGGGATGACCCTAATTGTGCAAACAAATTTGCTACATAGGATCAAAACAATAATAATGTCCAAATTATTTTCAATACTTGTTTTTGGTAGCAATGATCTGCTCTACCTGAACCAATGATCTTTTTTGGATGCTCAATTTCACAAACAAAAACATCATGTGGAAAAAACTCAACAGTCTTCCCATCCCTAGTATGACATATCTGATAGATGGAGAGTACATTGGCAGAGATCTCAGGATCAAAGAGGACATCCTCAATGCAACCATCTTCCAACTAAACTGAACTGGATGCCATAATTGGAATCTGTGAAGAGTTTCCCACTGAAATATGAGAACTAGTGCTATTAGAAAGAGACTCAAGAAGATCAACTGAATGAATCATGTGTTGTGAGGCTTCTGAGTCGACTATCCAATTTGATGTGGATGAATTATAACTTATAGCAGTAAGGGCATGGTCTTTGCTATGTTTGGCATTATCAATGTTGTGTTTCTTCATGGCTTCTTCCAAATCCTTGATCGTTCAATGAAAAATATTAATGTCATGATCCTGCATCCCACAAAAAGTACATGACCCTTTGCTTTTCCTCTTTGAAGAATTTTTACTTGACTTAGAAGATGTTGTGTTTGATGTATCAGATCTAGTCTTCTAACTGAATGATTTCTCATTACTTGAAGATGATTCTGCCTTTGACTATTTTGAATGCTTATTACCTCTACCCTTAGATGCATGAACTACTAATGCTTGACTTTTTGAAGAAGTGTTAGAATCCATGGAGAGTAACTCAGATTGTTCTCTCATGAGTTGATAACAAAACTATTCAAAAGTAGGCATAGTAAGTGTTGAACCAAGTGCATCCATTGTAGAGTAAAAAGTAGAAGCAAAGACCTAATAGGGGCCTTTTAACTTTGACAAAATCAAGACAACACATTCCTTATCTCTTATTATTTTACCACAACGTTGAAGTCAAGAAAGCAAAGGCTTGAACTTGACTAAGTAATCTTCAATTGAAGGAAAGGTATCAGGAGACAAATTTGTTAATTCAACATCCAATTGAAGTATTTTGAACTCATCAATTTTACCAAATAAATCACTAAATTTGTCCCACATTTGCTTAGGAGTTGTACAATTTCTTAGATGAAATTGCAAGTTATCAGATACATGGAGACCAATGATTCGCATTGCCTCATCTAACTTATTGTGATAGACAAATTGTTCATACTCCTTATTGAATTACAGTTATTGATCATTTAGCATTTTCCATAACCCTTTAGATTGAAGAAGTTGTACTTCTATTTTCCATGTGTGAAAATTATGTGGTGTTAACAGATCAATTTTAGGATCCATGTTGAAAAAAACACAACGAGGCATGTAAATTATGCCTGATAGACCCCCCAAGTTTGATTGAAAAATGTAAAAGAAGCGCCCCCCCCCAAACAAAACAAAAAAATAGTATTTTATAATTCAGTGTGGTTTACAAGGAAGATAATGAGGTTACATGAATTATTAGCATTAAATGTTAATAGTAAATGGTAAACTAATTGGTTCTAATGCTACCCTTAATTGAAAAAGTTAGTGGTTTTGGCTTGAAACCACTAATAATAACCTAGTTACATAGAATTTAGCATAAAATGCAACATGAGAAAATCCTCCTCTAGTTACAAATAGCCGAAATGCCATTGGTTGTGTTAGACTATACAAAGAGTGGAATGTTAACAAAATTATTTTGAAATGTTAACATAAACCTTTACAAAGAACATAACCTACAAATGGTGGTTTGGAACAAATTGAAAGGTATGAAAAATCATTTAGTGTTGCGAGTGAGGAGGAAAACTGTTACCAAACATTTGAAATTCTAACATCAAAGTGTAATGGAACATCAAAGATTTAATGGAGTAGCAAAAAGCAACCTTGGTGAATGAAAATTATCAATGGAAAGATCCATGTACATAGTGAAACCGCCAGTCATGACCCACGAAAAGAGGAAAAACATGAGCAAGAGAGTGTGATGGTGGTTGAATGCCAACTACAGCTAGCACCAAATGCATCAGCACTATTGGAGGTCGGTAGTTGGGTAAAAGAAATCTGAACTTACAGAGGGAAGTCCTCAGCCCTACCTCCCTGGCAGGCTTGGTGATAGAGGAACCTGATATGGGTAGTACGGATGTCGTTCTATTGGGTTCCCAGTTTGAAAATGTCACAGTTCCCGTCATGCTGAGTGAGTCTACAAAAGAATATGGAGAGTAAAGACCAGCTTGTTAAGGCCAATTTACCTATAGAGGCTGGAAATGAGGATCGAGACACCTTCTCAGAGGAGCCTGAACAAGTGGAGCCAACTTCTCAGGAAGGAGTTTGCCCCAATGCAGCTTCAAAGGAGACTCCCAAGCATGTTAATAGTTGCCTTTCCCCTTTTAGGGAGGAAGAGGATTTCCTGAATTGGGAAGAGGACACCCCTCTGAGAGAAATGAATCCTCTTACTCTGAAGGATAAGAATGTTCCTAAGGAGAGAGAAAATGATAAAAATGACTTCTCCATGGATTTGATTCAGGATAATGAAACGTTGAGAGAGCTCTTAGATCAGGTGGTAACAAAGGTGGCAACCAATGTGATGGAGGAGATTGCAGATGAGGTTCTTCAGGAAGATCTAGAGAAGGATGAGAATAGGCCGCTAGGCCTGATTCGCACAAGTATGAGCAGCCCATTGGCCAAAGATATTTCTACTCCAACCAGGAAAAGCACAAGACAGAAACAGGTGAGGATTAGCAAAGCCGTGTCAAGTGGGTCAAACCTTCAGGTGTCTCGAAACTCAAGTAGGAGGAGAGTAAGCTACTCTCCTCAGGAGCTATGAAGATACTTACGTGGAATGTTAGGGGACTTAACGCCCCTAACAAAAGGAGCCTCATCAAATATCAAATTGATGAGGATAGAGCTGATATAATTCTGTTACAAGAGACCAAACTGTCTCCAGAGTCATTTGATCTTTTTTCTAAGAGTTGGCGAGGTTGGAGTTTTGCGAAGGTGGATGCACGAGGAGCGTCAGGAGGTCTGGCTACAGGTTGGAGGGATCATATTCAAGACTTGGAGGTGGTGGAAAGGACTGATAATTTCCTAATAGGTAAGTTTCCTGCACTTATTAAGGGATCTGACTTGTGGATTGTGAATGTATATGCGCCTGTTGATCTATCCCAGAAGAAACTAGTGTGGGATAACCTGTCTACTTGGCTAAGGAAATTGAAATGGAGCCCCTTCATCTTAGGGGGTGATTTTAACTCCATAATAGAGGAGGAGGAAAAGCTAGGGGGTATTACGCATCCGCCCAGATCTCAGAAGGACTTCAAGGACTTTATAAATAGTAATCTTCTGCTCAACTACATTCCTAATAATGGTGCTTTTACCTGGACGAATAGAAGAAAAGGTTTTTTTCAGATAGCAGAAAAGTTGGACAGATTCCTCCTATCTCCTAAATGTTTTAATCTCCCAGTCAGCTTTGATGCAGAAATATGGCCCTTGACAGGGTCTGACCACTACCCAATCAGGCTCTCAGTAGGAGGACTTAAGCTTCCAAGCAAAAAGGCGTTTAGGTTTCAGTCTATGTGGTTCAGAGACTCTTCCTTTATGGACAATATTCAAACCTGGTGGAAAAACATCCCGTTCATGGAAGGTTCTCGCATGTTTCAGCTTGCAAGTAAATTAAAATTCTTGAGACATAGGATTATGGTTTGGAATAAGAATCATTTTCGCAATATTTTTGCAGAAAAAGCTAGAGTACAGCAAGAGCTAAAAGGACTTGCAGATCTCATAATAAATAGAGGCATGGATCTTTTATCTTTTCAAAAGGAGAAGCTATTGAAAGCCGAGCTGGAAGAGATTTTTAAAAGGGAGGAAATCTTTTGGAGACAACGTTCTAAGGAGCTATGGCTCAAAGATGGTGACAAAAACACCTCCTTCTTCCATTTATCAACCAAAGTGAAAGCTGGTGCAATTTCTATTAAATCTATTCATCTGGGAAATAGTCAGACCTGCTCGGATCAATCAGACATCCTCATTGCAGCTCAAATTTTTTTTGCGGATCTCCTTACCAGTCCGATTTATCAACGGGATAAAGGTCTGCAGGTTTGTTCTTTCATTCCTAAGTTAATCAAAGAAAATCATAATAGGGAGCTTTTGAAACCTTTCACTTTAGATGAAGTGAAGTCTGCTGTGTTCTCCTTGGTGGGAGAGAAAGCGCCTGGCCCGGATGGATGGATGGGACTTTTCTTTCAAAAGTGTTGGGATACCATAGGAAGGGATGTCTTTTTGGCTATGGAAGAATCCACAAAAGCTAAGAAGGTGCTCAAGGAATTCAAATCGACTTGTCTAATGCTTATCCCCAAATCAGGTTTCCCTCAGACTTTTGAAGACTTCAGGCCTATCTACTTATGTAATTTCATTTATAAGATAATTTCAAAAGCTTTAGCGATCAGATTATCCCCCCTGATGAAGGAGTTGATCTCTAGTGAACAAGGGGGCTTTGTCCCAGGTAAAGAGACCATGGAGGGCGCCATTCTCACTCATGAACTATTGCATTCGGTGAATAAAGATAAGAAAAAAGCCATGATAGTGAAATTGGATATGTCCAAGGCTTATGACAGAGTGAATTGGAGCTTTCTCATTGATATCCTGTTGCAAATGGGTTTCTCCAAAGAAGTGGTTAGGTGGATCAATTCCTGCCTTTCAGGTTTTAGAGCTTCAGTGTTAATCAATGGACAGGAGTCCGGTTTCTTTGAGCCTTCGCGAGGTTTAAAACAAGGCGATCCTCTTTCTCCTTATCTTTTTATCATCATGTCTGAAGCCCTTACATGGTCCATAAAGGAAGCAAAGAGGAAGTCAGATTGGCAAGGCATTAAAATCAGAGGTATTCAAGAGCCCTACACTCATGCTTTGTTTGCTAATGACACAATCCTTTTTGGTCAAGCCTCGCTTCGCAAAGCCAGAGCAATGATGAACACAGTCCAATCTTACTGTTGTGCTTCAGGACAATTAGTGAACTTTAAGAAATCCATGGTTTTCTTTCAGAATGTCCCATTGCTTCTTCAAAAGCTGATTCAAGTCACCCTCAATCTTGAAAACTCAGGTTCTTCCAGGAACTTACCTTGGTCTTCCCTTGTTCATGGGCAGATACAAAAATAATCTATGGGGTAAGGTGCTAAGAAACTTGAATTCTAAACTGGCCAAATGGAAAGGGCGGCATTTTTCCCTAGCAGGGAGAATAGCTTTGATAAAAGTAGTTTTATCTGCAGTGCCAGTTTATATGATGTCGGCTTTCCACATTCCAAAAGGCATTATTGTTAAAATTGATGGCTTATGTAGGAAATTCCTCTGGCAGGGCTCTCAAGAAGAGAAGAAAATACATCTATTGGCCTGGGATAAGGTTTGTAAACCCAAGGCGGAAGGAGGATCTGGAATTCTGGACATTCAAGCTCAAAATCAAGCACTTGGGGCCAAATTGGCGTGGAGTATGTATTCTAAGCCAAATGCCATATGGGTTAAGTTAATGAAAGCCAAGTACCTTGACTCGCTAGATAATGAGAGGATTTTCACAGTGCAAAATCCCCCTAAGGGGTCAGCTATTTGGAATTTCTTAGTAAGAAGTAGAGACCTTCTCCAACCTAATCTCTCATGGATCATCCATAATGGTGAAAAGGCAAACTTCTGGTTTGATTCTTGGGGTGGGGGGGCACCGTTGTCTGGTTTTAATGAGCTTTCTGAGGCGCGAATTTTTCTTCAATTAAATTAGGGCTTCAAAGTCAAGGATTACTGGCAGGTGTTAAGGGAGGGAACATCAGTTACAGTCGCCTGGAAAGGATTTCAGGATTGCAACTTCCCCAGCTATCAAAAAGCACTCCTCAGTCGACTTCTTGGTAAGAGGTTAGTGCTTGTCTCCAGCTTGGAGGATGAAGTGACATGGACTGCAGCAGCTTCAGGGTGCTATTCAGTTAAGGAAGGTTATAAAATTGGCGTGCAGAAAGTTTTGTCAGATTGGCCCTCCAAGCTGTGCTGGGGAAAGTCAATTCTTCCTAGAGCCGGAGCCTTCACCTGGTGTGCACTTCACAATAAAATTCTCACAGGCGATCGCATCAAAAGACTAGGCTTGGGTTCCAATTTCCTCTGCGTGCTTTGTGGATGCGAGGAAGAATCTGTAGATCATATTTTGCTTCAGTGCCCCTTTAGTAGAGTATGCTGGACCTGGTTCTGCAGGAAGTTAAAATGGACTAGTCCTATTTCCAAATCTTTATTCCTTATGTTCAAAAATTGGCTCCTTTTGTTCGGTAACTCTACATTAGCCTACCTATGGGAATTGGGACCTTCCATGGTCATCTGGCATATATGGTGGGAAAGGAATCTGCATATTTTTAGGAAGGAAGCAAGTTCCACGTCTCAGGTCTGTGCCAAGCTCGAAGCTGCTCTTTCAGATCAGGTAGTGACCCACCTTAGATCTATTAACTCTTCCAAGTTGGTTTGGTCCAAATGGGATGAGGAAATCATATCGTTTTGGCCTTCTATCAGATTTATGGGGCTTGGTTCTATCACAGGACCTACTAAGATGGCCACATGTAGAGATCAGGTTAAATGGATGCCACCTTCTCCTTTCTATAAGATTAATTTTGATGGGGCATGTCGTGGCAATCCTGGTCCCTCCGGAACGGGATGTGTCATTAGGGATTCAAATGGTGATCTGATTGCAGCTAAGGCAACCAAGTTACCCCCAGGCACTAACAATGAGGCAGAAGCATGGGCTCTGGTGCATGGACTCAATCTGGGTTTGACAAAGGGTCTAAGAACTGTGTGGATAGAGGGGGATTCCCTCATTGTTATAAACGCCATCAAAGGTAGAGGCTTAGACAATTGGAAGCTGAATTACATCCTCAGCCTGGCCAAATCTTTTCTGTCCAAACTTGATAATTTCATTATTTCCCACACGCTACGTGAAGGTAACAGGGTGGCGGACTTCTTAGCCAATGTAGCATTGGACAATGAGAATGCACACGTTATCTTCCCCTCTGATGATCACCTCCTGACTAGTTGCTTGAACTCTATCCTGTGCGCTGACATGGAAGCCGAGTAAGCTTTGCGCCACTATCAGGCCTTAATCTCGACTATCCACATGTAAGGTTGAGGTGTCTCTTCCCAGGCTACCGGTGTTGTTTTGCGTTAAGTTGGGGGACCGCCTCATTTATTTTTGCATTTACTGTGAGGGAAGGACGTCTGACACTCTGCAGGGACGTTGGATCGGGTTTTAATAGTGAGTTTGAGTGTATTTAGACAGTTCCAGTTTTCTCACTTGTCCTGCCCGCATGAGAAAGATTGCAAATTTGTCTTCATTGTATGTTCATTAATATCTTTTGCAGTGGTAGCCCTCCCTGGTTTGATATTATTCTTTGACGGCGCAACGGCCTCTCTGTCTCGATTGCTCCGTATTTTATAGGACATGTGGCTACCGCTTCTGGTTTTTCTATTAGCTGGCTGCGTACTTCCCTATCTTCATGTGTGGCTGAAGCAAATGATTTTATTATTCTTCGCCAGCCCTCAGTTTCATTTGGCTAGCTTTTCTCAGTCTCTGTCGCTCCAACTTCTTCTAAGGCTTGGTCTTCTGGTGCTTGGTGATGGCGGATATGCGGCTAAACCAGAGGTTATTTTTTCCTTCTTTGGACTGGGAACCGGAGATAAGGGGGCATGTGAAGGCAATCGACTTTATGACTTTGATTGATTCGGATTGCACTCTTATTCAGTTTACTATCCGGAACATTGTGGGGCATGCCTGGATCAAGGGATATGAGGGTTGCGTCCTAAACTATTCAGATGTCGTTTCGCAGCTCCTCTCCAACATAATGGATCTAGTGATGGATGGTGTCTATGTCCACTCTCTTGCGGCAGGTTTATTCTTCAAGAACATTTATACGATGGAACGATGGGAGGTGGCAGTAGCTAATTATAAGATGGACCAAGGAGACGCCCTCATCGGTGGGATTTTTAACCTCACTTCCCTGCGGAATTCCCCTCCTCAGTAGGTGATTTATAGGGCAATGCAATCTAGTCTTAAATCTCTATGTAGTGCAGAATTGGATGATGCGCTTCGGTCCTATTGCTTTCTTTTCTCCAAGAAACGGTCTGAACAAATCAAGGATGTTTTCACAGCAATTCACTTTCTAAGGATCCATGCTTCGGACCTGGCCCCGGGAATGCCTTTTTACGCACTATTTGAGGTGGAGGAGGGTGGCCAGTCTGAGCCTTCTATGGAGATGGACGCACAAGCTCTAACGGCTGCTCCACCAGTGGCGTGATGTCTCTCGTGGGGTTCGTGGTCTGTGTTTAGATGTTTTTGCTACTGGTGGTCCTGTGTTGGCTGCGGCGTGCTGCGGGGGTGGTGGGATTCCTTTTTTGTGGTTGGGAGTGTATGGGTTGTTGGCAGTCTCCGTGTCTGTTCGTTTGGTGTCGGTGTGGGGGTGGCTTTGGCGGTTTCTTCAGCTGCATCTGGCGTGGGTGGATGGCTGGTTTCATTTTTTCCGCTCTTGCCTTGGTGGTGACTTCAGGTGCTGCGGGTTGTTTTCCTCGGTGTTTTCTCTTTGCCCGTCTGCGTAGTGGCGGCCTAAGTGGTGATCGAATGGGTGACTTTTTCTCATTCATTTTTCTTTTGTTAGTTTTTATGATGGCTTGGGGTGTTTTTGGTTTTATTCCTCTGGACTGGGCTTCGGCCATGTTTTCTGTAATACTTTTATTATTTCTTAATATATGGGTGTTCACTCCCCTTTTTCTGGTTTAAAAAAAAAAAAGAAATCCGAACAAGTATGAAGAAACTAATGACCTTGATAACAAATGTAAATGGTGACCAATATGGAAGATTTCAACCTTACCAGATGCCACCCAAATAAACTAGGAAACTGTTGATGGAATGAAAACCTCAAACCAAATGACATAAATAACAAAAACCTTGGCCAGAAGTTTTAGTGATGCTGCAAGAAAAGAAAGACAAATGGTAAGCAACAAAACTACGAGACCACATTTCTCTAGTGTCTCTAATACCATACTCCAAGCTGAGACTCAAAGTGAAGAGCACAATTACCATTTTGTTGACTGCAAACCAATAATCCAAACTACAACCCCTCAAAAAAATCTATGGCTTTTAAAGAAATCTTCTTGAAATGGAGGGTTGTGAGCGCTTGAAACAACAATCCTTGCCCATGAAATGAGTAAGTTTGTCGATAGAGAATTATGCGACCTCTGATATGTTAATTGAAGAGTGACCCTGCATGAAGAAACAACGACAAAAGAGTCTGCAACCTGAAATCGACCTTGACCTCCTTTAATCACTTTGACGGTGAAGGGCTTGGAAAGGACTTGAAGGTCCAAGCAGCCAACAAACAAGGCTCTAGGTCTATTGAATACTCTGTGACTTCCCAGAATAGGCCACAAACCAAGCCCTACAATGGAGTCAATGTAGGGTCAAGATTCCGTAGTCCAAGCCAAGTCTTTCATAGTATGAAACCTTCGATCCACACCAGGAACCAGGAAAAAATAAATTCACCCAAAATCTATGAACGATGCCTGCAAAAAATTTGCATTTTCTGCTAATGAACTGATAGAGAGACACAGCTATGATATGGCGTTGTGCGGGATGAAACTGAAATTGAGAAGGGAATTGCAATTCTAGGCTCTAATACTATATAGGAGTAGCAATTAAATGAATGTAATAACTAGAACTTCCACAAGATGGATGTACACACAAAGCAAGAGGTAAAAATATCATAAAATCTATATGAATGTACAATGAACTCCTTCTATGTGTAGGACAATGGAGAA
This sequence comes from Cunninghamia lanceolata, assembly GCA_027924645.1. NCBI lineage: Eukaryota > Viridiplantae > Streptophyta > Pinopsida > Cupressales > Cupressaceae > Cunninghamia > Cunninghamia lanceolata. The sequence continues at coordinate 7,950,290 of BSBN01000937.1, read as the reverse complement.
GTGAGAAGGTGAGTATCAAAGACTGACTAACCCTCCATGATGTGTGACACATGTAGAACACTTGGGACAAGTGTGAGAGCATGTGTCATATGTCTATGAGGTGAGAAAACTAAGCCACTAAGTGAACTTAAGCTAGTGTGAATATGTCTACTAGGTTAGGAACTAGATAGAAGTAAACTAGATGAATAAAGACTCTTTTCACACTAACAATCCTATCGTCTTTGAAATGATGTTACTTCTTTTAGTCATAACATTATCTCAAAGAGGGGCAAAATGTAGACACATGAAATTGACCATGTCCTTCTAACATCACGACATCACCTTGTGTCACCTTGCGACACATTTGTACTAGACCTTTCCATGTCCCTTTCCATCATCTAGTTAATTTCATGTCTCTTTCCATCATCTCGTTAATTAAATAAATTAAACATTGCAGTGCTTCTGGGAAAAAACCATGTTCCTCTTTTTGTCTCAACGTTTCAGATCACACTTCATGATCCATCATTAGGAGGAAAGGAAGTGAATGCAAATCTCTTCCTTTCCTCCTGATGATGGATCTCAGAGTGTGATCTAAAACATTGAGACAAAAAGAGCAACACAATTTTTTCCCATAAGCACTGCAATCTATCATTATGGACTATGGAAATATCATGTCTATAAATAAATTATATTTATTTAATTAACCTCTTTATTCTATTTCTCAAATTAATTAAATAAATTATACTTATTTAATTAACCCATTTTTTCCTTTTAGCCAAATTAATTAAATCAATTTTATTTATTTATTTAGTTCAAATTTATCCTCCCACATCTCCCTTCTCCAATATTAATTAAATAATTCTATTATTTGATTAATTATTGAGAGTCACATGTCTAGCTAAAGTTAGTTAGCCAAATTCATTGAACCTGGACACTTGCACAAAAGTCAAACTACATTTACATCTCAACCATCCATTTCATACTACATCTCCAAATCTCAATTGTTCACATACTACATCTCCAAATCTCAATTGTGTACATAAGGATACGCCCTAAAAGACTCCATCCTTGCCCTAATGTTGTCTCATCAAATCCTAACCATCCATTGCACTTCTTAATCCATCCATCCTATCATTCAAAAATCTATAATCAAACATCAATCTAGCCATTATGGGAATACACAAGAAAGTAATGTTATGCTTAGCTATTAGAGCTTGGATGCACTCCATTTCACTCTATCTAGGAGAAAGAATGGTTTTAGGTGAAGGTAATTATGTCATTTGCATTTGTCTTTATGTTTATTTACTTGTGTCTTCACCATCATGTTGCAATTAATGTCAACTAATTCCATCCCCAAGGAAATTGATTCCCTTCTTGCCCCTAACGTTAATTAGTTAAATACCTTTAATTAATTAATCTAGACCTAAATATTTCTCTAACTAATTAATCACCATAAGAGGCCTTATTAAGTAGTCGCATTAAGGGGAGTGTTTACAAAAACTAAAAAAAATCCACATATTTTTTAAAATTATAAAGTAAGTGTTTTAAATTTAAAATATTACCCACATACTTTTATTAAATGAATGCACCTAAAAATTATAAAGTAACTAATTTATATTTAAAAAAAATATAACTATCATAGTTTTTTAAATGAAAGCACACAAGAATTAAATTTAAAATATCTAGCATAGTTTTATTAAATATATAACAATTCTATAAAAATACAACTAATAGTCAAATATGAAATGAAATAAGGTAGAGAAAAAGAATATTGAAGAAGCATAGGAATTATTTGAAGGCATTTGCATTATATTGAAATAAGGTAGAGCAAAAGAATACTAAGCGCAAGAGTTATTTGAAGGTAACTGCATTATATTTTATACATATTAGTATAAAGGTTTCAATTTAATTTTTCTTTTCTTTTCTCGAGAATGAAATCTAATTTGTGGGTTTTTACTCAGTGCTGATTTATAAAAATTAAATGTCGTTAAATAATATTCTTTCTTTGTTATCTCAGAGGTGTCTCCATCTCAGCTATTGCAACCTTGTTGCCTAGTTAGTCTGAGTAAACCGAAACTAATCCAATCAGTCCGGGGGAGCCGTAACTAATCATCTGGGCTACACATATCCTGATAGCAGACCCACACTATGTGGGGCTGGGTGAGTCAGGGTTTAGACCTGCATCCATCATTTATTTTATTCATACATTTTGTTACACTTTAAATTTGTATTTTTTGTACATTGCAATTTAATTTAATGATTTTTAATCATCACTGTATTATTAAAAGAGTTTGGCTGATTGTGGTCTCCAGGTAGGAAAACTGCCTCCATGCTAACTTGGTCAATAGCTTTATTTGCTAAGAAGTCTGCCACCTTATTGCCTTCTCTTAGAGTGTGAGAGATCAAATAATTGACGGCCCTATTATTTGTTTTTTTTGCCCAAGTGCGGTTCGTTATGGCCAACTCCTCCTCCTCCTTCGTTTTCTATCATTTTATCATTTTACAACTAGTTCATTATCACTCACCCCTATGCCAGTTCAACTTCGAACTCTGAATGTTTATGTTATTTTAGTCCATGCCTTTGTTAACTGTCTACAATGATGTTAAAGCCCCAGTGAGACTCGTAAGTTGGAAATGGTTATTGAAGATGATGTGATGTGGGCACAAGCTGCTGTTCGATTTTCTAATAATTGTTGTTATCTTTGTTTGGTTGGTATGTTTGGGTGCTGTTATGGGAGATTTTTGTCCGGTACGGTAAAGTTGGGACTACATATTGGTTATAGGTTTTAACTTTTGTTTGGATGTATCACTCAAAAATATTTTCTTTATGTTTATTTGTTTGTTTGTTTGCAAGTTTTCAATAATGTCCAGTCATCATAATGTTGTTTGATTAATCTAGTGTCAGGTTATGTTTCACTTTATCATAGACTGTTGTAAGACTTAAGTACATACTTAAGATTTGTAAATGTGGGTCACACTTGAAAGTGCCTAATTGATGTTGATTTGACTATATTTTAACATTTTTAAATACACCTGAATGTTTCCCTTATGGTTAGCCTGTTGTGTGTATGTACTTGTGTTCTTTATGGATGGGGGTTAACTTCCTTTTTGCCAAGATGTAAATATTTTTAGGGGATGATGGTGTAGTGAGATATGTTGGTGCTTTTTTATTGGTTTTGTAGAGTGTTATTATGTTTATTTGGGATTCATTGAGGTAGTACCTAGAGCCTAAATTTGAACAATGTATTTTAAAAATAAAATAATCTTTGAACAACCAAAAATTTCAGGTAGGGCAGAGGGCCAAGAACAAAACGCATTAGGAATTATTCAATGAAACAAATCTACAAAATGAAAAATTACGTGAATGAGGGAGCAATAGAAGCAGAATCATCCCACAACTCACTAGTACCATGTGTAAAGTGGCACTTATCACCAAATGTGCACGAACCCTTGGCAAAATGTTCACAAAACCTAGTTTTGAGATTTTGCTGACTGTTTCCAAATCATTTACTCAAATTTGATTCAATTTTTATAATCAACTCGCTAACTCGCTAACCTTGGCTGTGGCTTGATTAATCTCCTACAAATGTGACAAATGAAGGAATATATAGAAAGATAACAAATAAGATACAAAAGAAGGAAAGAATGACAATATTGCCTTGTTAGCATGTTCATAAGTTCATGAACTCATCAGTTATCTCACAAGTATATAAAAAACAAAGAAAAAACCAATGAGTTCAATGGTTCATGAACTCATGGAAATTCTGATGAGCAAGTTCAACAAACCCTAAAAACTCTTACAAGATATTTTTTAATGCCTCTAATATATTTATGAAGTGTTCCTTCATGGGATCTATTATTTGAAATGCTTGCACTCTATCAATGCACAAGGAAAATGAATTGCAAGCATGTGAGAATTCAATGGTGGTTGGTAAGGATGGTACAAGGGTAGGTGGGGTGGATTTCTCACCCAAGTTGTAACCATTATGGTAGTACTCAAGGATGCCAATTTGCAGATAAGTGCCATTTTGCCCATGGAGAAAAGAAATTGTGCTTCCGAATGAGGTACCAACTCCTGGGATGGGTACTACTACAAATTTTGGTGCTGGTTCAAAAGAAAACCTATGCTAAAAGACATGCCTTTGTAACCATTATAGCAGTTCTGAAGGATGCAAATATGGAGGTAAGTGCCATTTTGCCCATGGGAAAAAGGAGCTGAGAAAAGAAAGTGTGCTTCCAAAGGGACCATTACTTCCTACGCTGGGTACTGCTGCAGCAAATTTTGGTGCTTCATCGAAAGAAAACATTATTATTCCTGCTTCTTATGCTAGTGGCATTATTGGGAAAGATGTTGTAAACTCAATAGTCTTCAAATCTAGATCAGACTCATCTTTTATTGTCAACTTCACACCAGTTACATGGTAAATGTGATTTGGATCAGACTCATCTTTTATTGTCAACTTCACACCATTTACATGGTAAATGTGATTTGGATCTGTAATGCCCCGTCATGCAACCCTAAAGTGCAAGGCTAAAAGTACAAAATTACAGAACTAAATTTTTTTTTGAAGCAAGTAAATGCAATAAGAGTAACCAAAGATGTCATGATACACGACATGAAGAAAAGTGCACTTCTAACTCCTCTAGGGAAACATAACTGCATTAGAGAATATAAAGTATAAACCACACAAGTGATAATCATTTTACTACTGCTATAAATCAAATCAACTTTTACATTAGCAAGATAGTTAATTTATCAAGGTCTTAGTACAAGATTACAAGATTACAAGATTACAAGATTACAAGACCGATCTTGTCGGTTTACAAAAGAATGCATAAGAAAGTATACAACACCACCGAAGGTAGGAAGCAAACTAGAACTGGAACACCTCTGCATAGAACTTGAACCGCATCTCCAAAAAAAGACCAATGGATAGCTCTTACCACCCAACCATGTGGAACCCTGAGGTCCACCCCTCTGAGCTAGGAGATAAAGACGAGGATTCCACTAAGCCAAGAAACAACATCCAAAAATAAAAGAACAATAATTGACTTGACACAACCGACCATATCATCAAAGCTGCACAAGACAAGACATCACTCCAGAGGTACTACCAGGAAACAACAAAACTGCGTAAGGAGAGTGTCATCGCATGGTCCTAACATGGGTTACCCAGGCTATCTATCCCCAGAAGCCGGACCCCATCTATGGTTACCCTGGCAGCCTCTCTCTAGGGGCCAGCCCCATAGGGTGACACATGCGGAGCCAACAGGTCCTCTCATGGAGACAAGGAGGTCGGCCTTGCCAACCAGGCCTTCTTATCCCATGCTTAGCCTGTGAGAGCACTCAAGGCATGGGTGAGGTCTCTTACTTATCTTGTTAAGTGTTTTAATACCCCAACCCTCTTGATTAAGTTATTAAGTTTTCCACATGCTTAAAACTTCCATGGGGTTACCCAGGTGACCTCTCACTAGGCATCCGTCCCACCATGAAAGCTGTAGGACCCCTCCTTGATATGGCCATTATGGCAAGAAGAGATTTCATATTTATTTACTATAGTTTTATGATGAGACATTATGTGTTGGCTCATTATCATTTGACAATGACTATGGCTATACACTAATCTGAGATATATGAGTTTGGTTTAGATCATTATTGATATGCACTTATATTACTACACATGTATCCATAATATGTTACTATAATGATAGGTCATGGAAAGGTTGTATATGTGATTACACATCTTGATTTCCACAAATGAGCATGAGACCACCTTGTTTGTCGAAAAGCCAACAATACTATTGATCTTATCACTTTGTATCATCCGGAGACATTATATACTCTAGGCTAGTACCCTACTTTGGATTATGGTTTTGATATAATTATTTTCTTTAGTAATACTCATATGTGTATGATTATTTTGTTACAAGTGAGTGGTGCATTAGTTATTGTAGTGAGCATGAATGTGTGTGCATCAGGATTAATTTTATTATATGATAGCTATGCTTTACTAACAAGTGAAGATGATGATGATTGAAATCTATTTAAAAGTTGAATCATTATGATTTCTCATTGGGTAAAGTTGAAAATTAAGAAATATAGAATTCTTATAATAATTGAATGAAGTATGTTGGTGATTTGTAGAATGATTAAATTGATGAGGAATTGTGTCTTCTTACTACTGCTTCGGCTATTATTAGTATGTTGATTACAACTGACAATTTGAAAACAAGTGTGCAAGATATCTCTAACCAATGGTTACATGGGGAAAACACTCGGAGACCTTTTTGTGAATTCAACAGTTAAGTCTACCTGGTCTATTTGGAGAGACCCAATTTTATTATGTTGTGTATTGTATTGCCACTGTTACAACCATTATGTTATGTGAATGTTCTCGCTACATGGTTCGTTATGTTATGGTCACTTGTATTATGCGAGGTCATGTTATGTGAAGGTTCTTGTTGCATGGTACGGTTTTGTGTATGTGTAATTAAAATGTTTCTAATATAAATTTGCTTACCCTAGTTAAGGGTTTTATACCTATTTTAGAAGGAAATTTATCCCATAGTTTGCATTTTCATAAGGCTAGGGTCTTAGCCCTTTCTAGAGGCATAAATTTGAAATTTAAGAAAATAAAGACATTTTATTTTCATTATTTAAAGGGTGATGAAACTGAGAAAAAAAAAATTGAGTCATAAAGCAAATTGTGGTGTAAGCCTCTGGAAACGACGCTTGTTAAACCCCACAAACAGATAGGTGTAAGATGGACACTTGTTAACCCCATAAACATATAGGTGTAAGATGGACGCTTGTTAACCCCACAAACAGATAGGTGTAAGAAGGACACTTGTTAATCCCATAAATAGATAGGTGTAAGAGGACACTTGTTAACCCCACAAACAGAGAGGCGTAAGATCGAAAATCATTTTTAGGGTAAAAAGGTAAACTAGAGAGGGAGGGAGAAGGGGGATCTACAGAAAACACTAGCCATCTATCTTGTAAACTCTCCCCCATCAGCAATTGAATACTTCATTTTCCTATGATTGCTACTGTTGTGTGTGTGGACTGGAGGGATGGAAATGCTGTGAAAATTTTCCGCAACCTGGGTTGAAGGAAAGGACAATTCTGGAGAAATATATTATCCCTCTTAAGTATTGTGCGAGTACTAGAAGGTTTGAAACTCATCTTCAACAGGAGCTGCACAAGTGAGGTAGGCACCAATCTTTACAACTTAACATCACACAATAAAATACGAAAAGATTATATGAGTTATATAGAGTTTGTAGTGTTGTCAAATGCGCTGGAAAATAATTTAGATGGGAATTGTTAATGCGGTGAAATTAATTCCTCTCTGGTTAATATTATCTTTGGGACTAGTTGTGTTATGTTTCCTGCATTGTATTCTGGGCACTGCTGTGTTGTGTTTTTGTTGTATTGTGTACTATGACCCTTCTATCTCCTTGAGAGGAATTTAGAGGAATTTCTTATGGTAAAATGTATGTGATTATGTGTCTGGTAAAATGGTGTGATCTGAGTATTGTACATGTTGTGTGGCTAAGTGTGAATGAGTGTAATGTGAACATATGTTGTGATCCTCCTACTCTCCTTGTGTTTTCCCCTAGCTCGGGGGTGGACATTATTTGTCCTAGGTTGGGAGGTGAGCATCCACTGGTTGCACTAGAGTGTGGCCTTTTGGTTGCAGGATCTAGCAGGCTGGAGAGGAAAAGAAATCAGAAAACTAGAAAATATGGCTATCCAGGAGCATGGTGGATTGATAATTGCACATTTCAGATGGGAATGTAAATACAACAAAGGTGTTGCTAAGGGAAGGAACTCAATCTTTGTATAAACTGTGTAAAATATGTATTGATATTTTTGGATTCTATAGAAGGGAAGGGGTTATTTTCTATTGTACATGCATGCCCAAATAGATTGTATAATAATGTATTAGAGACTATCATTTGATAGTCTTAGGAAGAGTACGTTGCTGAGAAGATTTCATCCTCCTTCTTAATCTATATTTTGATCATCATAAAAGAAATGAAATAAAGTAGAAAGGGGGTCTTGCTGCAAGATAAACAATGTTGTTAATAGGGAGAAGGTACACGTACCACACTGCAATAATGTTTTTCCTGTCATGAAATATTTCAAAATAACAAGCTATTTTTTTTTAGGAATGCATACAAAGAGTTAAGTTTTCTGCATCGCTTAAGTTACTTTTTATTTGTATAGCGATGCTTAAAATACTGTTTAATCTTCAATTGAACATTCATTGTATTAAAATTTGCTAAAGCTCCTTCCTTTGATTGACCATGTTGTGGCGCATCTTTATAAACGATTTGTTTAGTGAACAGTAAAAGAAATTTTATTTGAAGAAAAATGAAAGAAGTCTAGGGTTGGAAGCAGATCCTTCAGCATCTTGTACCAAAAAAAAAAAGAAGAAACAAAAGTGGTTGTTGACTACACGTGTGTGGTTAAGTGGGCTTTGCGAAGAAGGTCGCAACCTTTCCCCCATATTCAAGGTGTGCCCCTAATATGCACTGCACCTATTACCTTGTCGCCCTACAAAAAACACTAAAATAAAACATATCAGTTCAATATCATCCCTCTCAAAATAACAAAAACAATGTGCAAGGTGCTCATGAGCATAAATGCATAGCTCTGCATTCAGCTCTGGATTGTAAGGAGCCTTTGGACCTGAAAACTCAGGTTATTTTTAAATACATTACCTTCATAGGTCTAGGACAGATTTTAAACGGTTTAAATGTAGATATGCCTTGGGCTTGCAAAATGAAATAAAATGTTTGGAAAGGAGAAAATGGAAACATATATGCAAATAAAAGAGGACTCCCAGATCCGTTATTGAGAGGCTCAGTTCTATGAGAGAAGGCCTCTCTGCAACCCACCCAAGTTAAAAAGGAAATACATATATATTAAATAAATACAACCAGCTTACAGTTTAGGCGCTAGCAGCATTTTGACCAGTGGATGCTCCAGAGTCCTCTGCAAAAGAAAAATGGCTAGAAATGTGTGTCAGAAGAAGGTTCAGGGAAAAACATAAAAAAAAAAAAACAACAACAAAGGGGAAATCTCATGCTTTCACCTACGTATTTCAGTCGCTCAAAAAGAGGACTGGCGGCTGGCTATGGCAAAACCCCTCCCCTGTGGCGGACACGGAACAACTTCTGAAGAAAAAGGTGTTGAAGCCTTTAATTCCTCTCTCCCATAGCGATTAGGGTTTTAAGAGGCATTGAAATTCATTTTATATACTTTTGCCTTCTTACGAGAATTGTTTAATTCATTAAGATTCCTATAGGAAATTCTCAAGCGACGGTTTAAAGGCACATATCATATGTTCTCACATTCTACGTGAGACTTAAAACTAACCTTTTTCTTATAAATCATTTTAACTAAAAGAAAACTCATAGTGTTAAATTATAGATTTTCTAGATAAAAAGCTAAAATCTAATATGAGAGACTTAAGATTAGGATGAAATAGATTTATAAGACTCATTTTATTTATTATAAATTTATACATAATAAATTAAAGTATAAAGATACTAATATGAAATATAGTAGAGTGTAAAAGGGTAAAATTAGTACTATATAAATATATACATTATAATTTTTCATATCTACATAGGATATTCATATATATATATATATATATATATATATACATTATATGCGTATTTAATCAAAGTTCCTTAAATTCCCTAATAATTAAATTATTCTTTTCTTTTATTTTTAAGGGTATTTTTAATATTTTTAAAATTTATTGTTAAAGGTATATTAAGTATTGTTTTTTTTTATAAATGAGTTATTGGGAGCATGGTAAAACCCTAGACCTCTCGATCTTGTTTCTACGTGGATATAAACTTATTTGAGCTAACCTAACCTTCTTAGATGTAAACTAGTAGTGGGCATGTTACTTTAACAATAGATAAAATAATGAATTAGTGCATTATTAACCTTGGAAAGGTATCCCTTAACACTTCTACATCCATGACGATTTCGTTTGGAAAATAGATTAGGATTTTTGGGGACTAACTTGTTACTTATTCAAATAAAAAAAAATTGCAAGTCCTCAGTTCATTTTATAGTTGTTGGTAGTTGGTTGTTGCATAGGTATCAGAGCCAAGTTTAGTGACACTGGGAGCTCTGGGAATTAGTTGGGTCTTGATTGTTGAGTAGGTTTATTGTTTGTATATCATTGCATGCTCAGTTACTTTTGTCACTTTAAAGTAAACAATATTTTTCATGAAATTCTTATTGTCATTGGAATCATATTATAGATATATGTTCCTTGTACCTAATGTGTAAACCTGAAGTAGAACAAATGAATGAAATTAATCCTAACAAGTTTTCAAATTATGTAGATCATTATAGCCTCTTAATGTTTTATTAGTAAATTTGTGATAGTACCTTTTCCTTCATCTTATATAAACCTTGTTATAAAATAGTGTCATCTCTTTTAGAATGTGACTTATTTGATCTTGCAAAAGAACATAATCGTACTTCAAGGTACTAGGTTAGAGTCATTCTCATATTTGAAACTCGAGCATCTTAAAATTGAGCTTGTATGCCTACCTGAATCTTAAACTTGCAATTAAACATAGTTCTCATGTGACACCCCCTTAAATGTATGTTCTTTTAATGTTTTAAAGTATACTTAGTTGATAAATCAAATTGATTCCAAAATCTTTGATTTGTATTCTTAATAGACTTAAATCTATATAAAAGAGGAATTGTCTAAATGGATTAGGGGTAGGAAATGTGCAATTGTATAACTTTTGTAAATAAGTGAATCTCATCTTTGTAGATTTTGGGGTTCGATAGAATATATTTATTCTTATACTTCACTACTTTAGAATATACTTCACTACTTTAGAATTGAGTAATGGAAATTGTTGGAATTAAGGTTTAAATATGGATAAAAATAAAATAAAGAGTAATGAATGAAACATGTTTAGTGAAATTCAATCAATATTATGTTTTAAATCCTTCCATTTATTAGCATTTAAGTATATAAACTTTTTTATGAGTGGCCACTGTATGAGTCAAGGTTGGTCAAGAGTTAGATCATACTTAGGGAATCATTCTCTTATGTGTGTACTTGCATTCATGGCTATCAAAGAAATTTTGAAGTTAAAATATGGTTGTAAAATGTGCTAGATGATCTAGTCAAATGATATAAATGCAAGACATTCATTTGCATCTAGGGAATCAAATAATTACTTGTGTCATACTTAATGATGTATTCCCTTCTAGTATTGTATATGTGTACTATGTTGTTACTCAATTAGGATTGCTTGATAATGCATTTGTTTTTGGAAAGTGGGATTTCCTTGCATTTTTTATTGAGAATTAGAAAATTGCATGAAGACATAGATAAAACTTGGAAGCATAGAAAACTTAGTTATGCTAGAGAAAGAAATGAAATTGGGATAAAATGTTGAAAACAATCATTTACCTAATAGTTCCCTTTTGAAACAACAGCACAATGTTAAACTAAATGGGTAAGTCCTAGTGGAACATAGGAAGTGTACTACATGGTACGAGGATAAGTTATAATTACAAGACAAAATAGTGGTCAAAATATGCTTTGTGTATGAATGAAAATGAGATAGTTACTGCAATATGAGGTTGTTATAGAAATAAATAAATCTATTCGACTGCTTAAGGAATGAACCTAGTAGGAGTAAATGAAATTTGTGAGTTCTCATTCATTAGGTGCAATGTGATAAGTATGTGTAATTTAATATGTGTTGTGATGTGTGAATACCAGTAAATGTTGTGATGTGAGAATACCAACAAATGTTGTGACCGTAACTCAAGTATGTGGTATATGATATCCAACTTGGGAAGAAGAGTTTAGTGGACATAATGTATGATCCACTTAAGCATGCCTTGAGATAATTGTATATGTGTTTAAATAATGCTTTTGACTTGGGAAAGAAATGTTAAAAATAATATGTTTGGAAGTGTTGGTATGGAGATGTGTGAGTCACCCTTCATGATGTGATGTCTTAATGTCACCCCTATTTGAGGGCATTCCCTCATGGTCACTTAGGAGTACAACTCCTCTTCTTCCCCAATTAAACCACATTGGTTGGTTCGTGTTGTAAACCCTTTTCTTTCTATTGTTCCATGGGTTGAGGATGGACCTTAATGTGCCTTGAGCTTACACTCAGTTCTAGTTACAGACACTTGGCAACTATATTGATGTCATCGTGGATTTCTAGTACATTGGGAGACTACTATCAGTAATGAGGTACTAATGCTACATTGGATACAAATAATGATATAGCAATTCCTTCTGAGGTTTGATAATGGTTACAAACAAAAAAAACTGGTAGCTTCGGGCAGTGACACATTATGTGCTACCAGGATGTTCAGAGAGATAAATTAGGTAAGTGTGACATGGTATTTGGGATGGCGGCTTGATGAAATGACAGTTGTGTGTAATGAGATAAGAGTGAATGATACCTTGTTACAAGGATGATATGACTTTCGATGTGGCTGTCAATATAAGTATGAGATGTATTGTTGTCTACTTGGAATAATTATAGATGACCTCATATATATGGGTGATATCTCAGACTCATGATACATGGTAATCATATAGGCTTGTGGGTTTTCTCTTTTGAGGTGGATGTCAGATCATATAAACAACTCATTTGTGGCATATGGTAGTGGACCTTGGTATGATGGCCGGTACTTACTCATGTGGATTCTTCATACAGATATACAATCAGGCTATTTCAAATTGTGTGGGGTACACTTATTATGATATGGTAAATTCTTCATTGATCTTCATGTGGTTTGAGAACCACCATATTATTCAGTGGTTAGAGGACCAACATACGATTCTGTGGTTTGAGAACCACCATATTATTCTGTGGTTTGAGAACCAGCATATTATTCTGTGGTTTGAGAATGAGCATATTATTTTGTGGTTTTAGAACCACCATATTATTCAGTGGTTTGAGAACCAGCATACTATTCAGTGGTTTGAGAACCAGCATACTATTCAGTGGTTTGAGAACCGCCATAGTATTCTGTGGTTTGAGAACCACCATATTATTCTGTGGTTTGAGACCACCATGATATTTGCATGCTATTATCTTATGTGGTTTTAGACCACTGTACGATTCCCCTCCTCCCCTTAGGTGACCTTGATGCAAGGTTGCATGATGTTCGTAATGTGCAAATTTTTGAGAGATTGTTGGAATATTTATTTATGTGTTGGATATTTTACTTGCAAGCCAGCAGTGTTTTGTTACATTGGGCTAATTGGCCATTTTTATGTTTTAGTCCTTTTGCCTCAAGGACATGTTCTTCAACTAACTTGGGATAATACAATGATTGTTATTTGATTTCTACTTCTTTTATGATTCATTATATTTGTTTTCTTCTACTTTATTGAGGTTTAATTTATGAGTTGCTTTACTTCTCTAATTTTCTCGTTTGAGGCACTTTAATGTTGCAACTGCTGGTATGTGTAGAGTGTTGTGACTTTTGTATACTGTCATATCCTAGAGGGATCACTAACAGGTTGTTTGGGGGAGTAGATGGCCTAGGGAATCTTGTGCATACTAAGTTATAATTGGAGGGCTCCTAGAGAGGACCCTGAGACTGTCCTTCATGATCTGCTACTTGGCACAATGGTATTCTACATGACATGACTATTCATTTGTTATCTGGTACTACAGTATGGATGATATTTGGTTCCCGTGAAGGTGAGATTATATGATGTTATGCTACTTTGGATATTGGCATAGAGGTTATTGCACAACATGGTTATTCACTCATTGATCATTCGGCTCTATGGCACTATGGATAGCTCAGTGGTTTATTAGTGTTGTCCTCCTCATAATACCCTTTTCTTGCTTGAAGCCTTGCAGTGTGAGTCATGTGATCTCTTCGTGATGATTATATAGGTTGTTACCTGTGAGTATAGTCTTCATCATGCGATTCACCTAGGAGAGGTATGTGATGTGAAGGAGACTCTGAATTTAGATGAAGTGTTATATGTGGAATTGTGTTTTTGTTTTATGCGAGTCGTTGAGTGTTGTTGAGAATCAAATGTTCAAATTTATTTATTTATTTATTTATTTTACTTAAACAGACTGTGACTTGATTCTATTCCTTAGATATGAATTTATTTACTCATGATGGTAGTAATGAGTAAGGACATGCTTAGCTATTGAAATTAAGGTATGTGGTTAATTTGCAAAGATGTAACTTAATATAATATGGTTGTTGATTGTTAGTTTCATAATAAGGTAAAATAGTTTGATAATTTTATTGGATAACCACTTCTTTTGAGGACTCCCAGGAGGAAGTCCAAGCCTAGGGGGGGAGGATGTAGGACCCCTCCTTGATATGGCCATTATGGCAAGAAGAGATTTCATATTTATTTACTATAGTTTTATGATGAGACATTATGTGTTGGCTCATTATCATTTGACAATGACTATGGCTATACACTAATCTGAGATATATGAGTTTGGTTTAGATCATTATTGATATGCACTTATATTAGTACACATGTATCCATAATATGTTACTATAATGATAGGTCATGGAAAGGTTGTATATGTGATTACACATCTTGATTTCCACAAATGAGCATGAGACCACCTTGTTTGTCAAAAAGCCAACAATACTATTGATCTTATCACTTTGTATCATCCGGAGACATTATATACTCTAGGCTAGTACCCTACTTTGGATTATGGTTTTGATATAATTATTTTCTTTAGTAATACTCATATGTGTATGATTATTTTGTTACAAGTGAGTGGTGCATTAGTTATTGTAGTGAGCATGAATGTGTGTGCATCAGGATTAATTTTATTATATGATAGCTATGGTTTACTAACAAATGAAGATGATGATGATTGAAATCTGTTTAAAAGTTGAATCATTATGATTTCTCATTGGGTAAAGTTGAAAATTAAGAAATATAGAATTCTTATAATAATTGAATGAAGTATGTTGGTGATTTGTAGAATGATTAAATTGATGAGGAATTGTGTCTTCTTACTACTGCTTCGGCTATTATTAGTATGTTGATTACAACTGACAATTTGAAAACAAGTGTGCAAGATATCTCTAACCAATGGTTACATGGGGAAAACACTCGGAGACCTTTTTGTGAATTCAACAGTTAAGTCTACCTGGTCTATTTGGAGAGACCCAATTTTATTATGTTGTGTATTGTATTGCTACCGTTACAACCATTATGTTATGTGAATGTTCTCGCTGCATGGTTCGTTATGTTATGGTCACTTGTATTATGCGAGGTCATGTTATGTGAAGGTTCTTGTTGCATGGTACGGTTGTGTGTATGTGTAATTAAAATGTTTCTAATATAAATTTACTTACCCTAGTTAAGGATTTTATACCTATTTTAGAAGGAAATTTATCCCATAGTTTGCATTTTTATAAGGCTAGGGTCTTAGCCCTTTCTAGAGGCATAAATTTGAAATTTAAGAAAATAAAGACATTTTATTTTCATTATTTAAAGGGTGATGAAAATGAGAAAAAAAAAATTGAGTCATAAAGCAAATTGTGGTGTAAGTCTCTGGAAACGACGCTTGTTAAACCCCACAAACAGATAGGTGTAAGATGGACACTTGTTAACCCCATAAACATATAGGTGTAAGATGGACACTTGTTAACCCCACAAACAGATAGGTGTAAGAAGGACACTTGTTAATCCCATAAATAGATAGGTGTAAGAGGACACTTGTTAACCCCACAAACAGAGAGGCGTAAGATCAAAAATCATTTTTAGGGTAAAAAGGTAAACTAGAGAGGGAGGGAGAAGGGGGATCTACAGAAAACACTAGCCATCTATCTTGTAAACTCTCCCCCATCAGCAATTGACTACTTCATTTTCCTATGATTGCTACTGTTGTGTGTGTGGACTGGAGGGATGGAAATGCTGTGAAAATTTTCCGCAACCTGGGTTGAAGGAAAGGACAATTCTGGAGAAATATATTATCCCTCTTAAGTATTGTGCGAGTACTAGAAGGTTTGAAACTCATCTTCAACAGGAGCTGCACAAGTGAGGTAGGCACCAATCTTTACAACTTACCATCACACAATAAAATAGGAAAAGATTATATGAGTTATATAGAGTTTGTAGTGTTGTCAAATGCGCTGGAAAATAATTTAGATGGGAATTGTTAATGCGGTGAAATTAATTCCTCTCTAGTTAATATTATCTTTGGGACTAGTTGTGTTATGTTTCCTGCATTGTATTCTGGGCACTGCTGTGTTGTGTTTTTGTTGTATTGTGTACTATGACCCTTCTATCTCCTTGAGAGGAAATTAGAGGAATTTCTCATGGTAAAATGTATGTGATGTTGTGTCTGGTAAAATGGTGTGATCTGAGTATTGTACATGTTGTGTGGCTAAGTGTGAATGAGTGTAATGTGAACATATGTTGTGATCCTCCTAGTCTCCTTGTGTTTTCCCCTAGCTCGGGGGTGGACATTATTTGTCCTAGGTTGGGAGGTGAGCATCCACTGGTTGCACTAGAGTGTGGCCTTTTGGTTGCAGGATCTAGTAGGCTGGAGAGGAAAAGAAATTAGAAAACTAGAAAATATGGCTATCCAGGAGCATGGTGGATTGATAATTGCACATTTCAGATGGGAATGTAAATACAACAAAGGTGTTGCTAAGGGAAGGAACTCAATCTTTGTATAAACTGTGTAAAATATGTATTGATATTTTTGGATTCTATAGAAGGGAAGGGGTTATTTTCTATTGTACATGCATGCCCAAATAGATTGTATAATAATGTATTAGAGACTGTCATTTGATAGTCTTAGGAAGAGTATGTTGCTGAGAAGATTTCATCCTCCTTCTCAATCTATATTTTGATCATCATAAAAGAAATGAAATAAAGTAGAAAGGGGGTCTTGCTACAAGATAAACAATGTTGTTAATAGGGAGAAGGTACACGTACCACACTGCAATAATGTTTTTCCTGTCATGAAATATTTCAAAATAACAAGCTATTTTTTTTAGGAATGCATACAAAGAGTTAAGTTTTCTGCATCACTTAAGTTACTTTTTATTTGTATAGCGATGCTTAAAATACTGTTTAATCTTCAATTGAACATTCATTGTATTAAAATTTGCTAAAGCTCCTTCCTTTGATTGACCATGTTGTGGCACATCTTTATAAATGATTTGTTTAGTGAACAGTAAAAGAAATTTTATTTGAAGAAAAATGAAAGAAGTCTAGGGTTGGAAGCAGATCCTTCAGCCTCTTGTACCAAAAAAAAAAAAAGAAGAAACAAAAGGGGTTGTTGACTGCACGTGTGTGGTTAAGTGGGCTTTGCGAAGAAGGTTGCAACCTTTCCCCCATATTCAAGGTGTGCCCCTCATAGGCACTGCACCTATTACCCTGTCGCCCTACAAAAAACACTAAAATAAAACATATCAGTTCAATATCATCCCTCTCAGAATAACAAAAATAATGTGCAAGGTGCTCATGAGCATAAATGCATAGCTCTGCATTCAGCTCTGGATTGTAAGGAGCCTTTGGACCTAAAAACTCAGGTTGTTTTTAAATACATTACCTTCATAGGTCTAGGACAGATTTTAAACGGTTTAAATGTAGATATGCCTTGGGCTTGCAAAACGAAATAAAATGTTTGGAAAGGAGAAAATGGAAACATATATGCAAACAAAAGAGGACTCCCATATCTGTTATTGAGAGGCTCAGTTCTATGAGAGAAGGCCTCTCTACAACCCACCCAAGTTAAAAAGGAAATACATATATATTAAATAAATACAATCAGCTTGCAGTTTAGGCGCTAGCAGCATTTTGACCAGTGGATGCTCCAGAGTCCTCTGCAAAATAAAAATGGCTAGAAATGTGTGTCAGAAGAAGGTTCAGGGAAAAACATAAATAAAAAAAAAAAAAAAAAAACAAAGGGGAAATCTCATGCTTTCACCTACGTATTTCAGTCGCTCAAAAAGAGGACTGGCGGCTGGCTATGGCAAAACCCCTCCCCTGTGGCGGACATGGAACAACTTCTGAAGAAAAAGGCGTTGAAGCCTTTAATTCCTCTCTCCCATAGCGATTAGGGTTTTAAGAGGCATTGAAATTCATTTTATATACTTTTGCCTTCTTACGAGAATTGTTTAATTCATTAAGATTCCTATAGGAAATTCTCAAGCGACGGTTTAAAGGCACATATCATATGTTCTCACATTCTACGTGAGACTTAAAACTAACCTTTTTCTTATAAATCATTTTAACTAAAAGAAAACTCATAGTGTTAAATTATAGATTTTCTAGATAAAAAGATAAAATCTAATATGAGAGACTTAAGATTAGGATGAAATAGATTTATAAGACTCATTTTATTTATTATAAATTTATACATAATAAATTAAAGTATAAAGATACTAATATGAAATATAGTAGAGTGTAAAAGGGTAAAATTAGTACTATATAAATATATACATTATAATTTTTCATATCTACATAGGATATTCATATATATATATATATATATATATATATATATATATATATATATATATACATTATATGCGTATTTTATCAAAGTTCCTTAAATTCCCTAATAATTAAATTATTCTTTTCTTTTATTCTTAAGGGTATTTTTAATATTTTTAAAATTTATTGTTAAAGGTATATTAAGTATTGTTTTTTTTTTATAAATGAGTTATTGGGAGCATGGTAAAACCCTAGACCTCTCGATCTTGTTTCTACGTGGATATAAACTTATTTGAGCTAACCTAACCTTCTTAGATGTAAACTAGTAGTGGGCATGTTACTTTAACAATAGATAAAATAATGAATTAGTGCATTATTAACCTTGGAAAGGTATCCCTTAACACTTCTACATCCATGACGATTTCGTTTGGAAAACAGATTAGGATTTTTGGGGACTAACTTGTTACTTATTCAAATAAAAAAAAAATTGCAAATCCTCAGTTCATTTTATAGTTGTTGGTAGTTGGTCATTACAAAAGCCACTCCCTTAGCATTCTCTGATCAAACATACATACCACACATACAGGTAATAGTCACCAATAAGATCCAAGCCATAACTTACACCATTCACTAGGCCACCACAATAAGTCCATAGAAACCCATCGAAATTTGAAGCAATACCATCAAGAAACCAAGAACTATATTCAAGGGACCATTCTCATTCATTACAAGATATGAAAATCCAGATATCCCATTACATTGACATGCCACTATCTGGACCAACAATCAAGACACCTCACCTCTGGAGTTAGGTCCAACCAAAGATAAAGAAACCATAATCAGACAAGGTCAACACTTCCACATTGACAACAAGCGGCCATGACATCACACAAGATTCCTACTTCATAACAAACCAACATAGACCAAGCTCCACCCCAAGGTAACATAATACTCCAATACAAACATAAGCTATGACCAAGGAGGAGATCAAGTAAGAGTTTCAAAGGACTCCAAATTCAATCAAGAAATCAACTTACATCAAGTTATCACAAATAGCAAAAATTCAAAACTTTAGGAGTTAATAGGGCAAGAATGGTGAACCATAAACTGAACATCCTTACTTAAACAAAGGCCAAAGAAAGCTCATAAAATAATTCCATTAATAAATCAATCCCAAGTCAAAGACACTCTAATTACCCTTAATATAACAAAACACAATTCCTTGATTTCCAAAATAAAAGTATCTAAAATGAAGAAACTACATATACGATGATATCCTCTGTTCACGAAGCACGAAATAGAATATTACAAGCCTGACCAAAAGATTAATATTTAACAAGGTAATTAATACCTGAAGCACAATATTGTTACCTCATGAATCAGGAACATTAATACGAATTACTTCTACAATTTGCAAAGACAACTAAAAGTAAATACATTCCCTTAAGTCCATTTCCTAACTATTACCAATTGTAGAACCACAACAATACTCGTAATTCCCTTTACATGCCATCTACTAAGTGCCCTACTACAATTTTCAAATCATTACAACCCTAATTAATTTAACTTACCATTTAAGATCTGCCACTTATCATTTCTAAATGAACATCTATAAATACTTTATTTACAATAAGCAAAATCTTTCTCCAATGTTAAAACAATTACAAACAAAATCAAAACAACTATAACATAAATATTTCTCCAATAAGCACCTTCCAATCTACTAACTCTATGAGCACATTCATGAAAATAGGATAAATATCTTTAAAAGCATAATTTACTATTGCAATAGACTATTTACCACAATCTACTAATTTAAACTTTTATATATACCTTTACAGGCTTAAACTACAAGCTCTACAACATCATTCATAAATAGATTTTCTTAAAATTACATTCCTATTTCACAAGAACGATCACGTGCATAAACCATTATATGAATCACAACTTCAATTACAAACATTATAAAACAACCATTATAAACCTATACAATTTCCTATAGGCATAGATGCCCAACTAACCTTTTTACCAAATATCATTTCAAATCAAAAACACTATAAATGATTATAAATTTCACACTATCCATATGTAACAGATTCGCCAACTAATAATATATCCTCTACCATTTCCTACTGAAATGCATATCTTTGTTACCAAGAGCAAAAACTTCCATTCATATATAACCAACTATGACCTCATGAATCTACGACTTCCCTAAATGCACAACTTCCATTACCTTTTCCAACTACCACAAATTCACTAAATAGATAAACTCCCATTGACATAAAACACCTACAACAAATATACTTATATCCCAAGCATAACTTTTATCTAATAATTAACCATATCTAGCAAAACACACCATTAGGTTGTATACCCAAATGAACAATGTAATTTCAAGAACTTAGCAATACTTGAGTACCAAGGATAATACTACTATGCATCACTTAAGAGATTTTAACTTATTTCAGATAACATAAATAACTATGAAATAAAATAAACATAATATCGAATTCATTTCTATATTGTACTTTGGATAAAATAAATAAATAAAATTAAATACAATACCTAATGAATAATAAATAGTTACCCTAACATTACTCAATTAAATAATAAAAGAAATTAAATTTAAAGAATAAAATATCTCCAAATTCTTTTATCTAATAAGAAGTTTAACCAAATTTCTAAAAACATCTTCCCTAAGTATTCTTCATAATTTCCACAACTCTCTCTCTCTAACAACTTACTAAATTAAAACCTTATTTTATTAATTTACTAAACAAATTAACATTCCATAATAATGAGAGAAATCTCTTAAAAAATAAGGAAATATATATATATATATAGATTTTTTTAATATAACATACTATATTTCTATTTTCTCTCTAAACTAGTTTCCACTCCCTTATAAGAAAGTAAGGAAAATATAATAGAATGTTACCTTTCCTAATTCTATGTAGGTTAAGAGAAAAGGCAACTTTTCTTAAGTAATCAAGCTTTTAAGCTAAAATGGAGATGCCTCAAATGATGATTTTAAAACATAACTGAATATTCACAAAGGCATCTACCATTATACAAATCTAATTATTGCCTGGCAAGAAGAAATATTTTTCTATCTACAAGTTTATGTTCGTAGAATGATATTAAGATTATATACAGAGATTCACACCCAGCAAGTGTATAGAGATTATGGTATAATACCATTGACAAGCAGAGGAAATAAAAGAATGGATTGCCATGCAGAGGCAAATTTAATGAGTGGATGGCACAAAGATTTGATAATATTGCTAACATGTAGGTTTAAACTGAGACTGGATGCCTCCATAGCATGATCAAATGCAGATTTAAAACTGAGGTTCAATGCTTATATGGAATGGTCAAAATGCAGATTAAAATCTGAGGTTCAATGCTTCTATGGAATGATCAAAATGCAGATTTAAATCTGAGGTTCAATGCTTCTATGGAATGATCAAAATGCAGATTTAACACAGATATAGTCAAACCCATATTTTTTTCAGTAGTTTCCAGGTAGTCAAATTCTGTCTCAAACTACACACATATGAAGATGAATCTCAAAATTCTGGGACATGGGTTTTGTGCAGAATGGCCCATATTGAGTAGTAATGCAGGCAGTTTTCTCAAATTCGAAAGGGTTTAGGAGTTACGGTTGAAACATTAGACTCAGACGAGCATGGAAAATGTAGATAACTCATAAGGGAGAGAGATATTTTAATTCATATCAACCACAAGGGTATTTCTTATTGCAGATTTCAAATCACAATGAAGAACAAGGATTACTTCCATAGAGAACAACAAGATTCAATTCCTTCAAGACTGGGTTGACTAAAATTTCTTTTACTCAGATATTAACAAACAGAGATAAAGAAACAATTTATGCCTGAAAGAATATCCACACAAATCAAATTAAGAAATGAAGAATAGGTTCAGATGCACCTGTTATAGCAACTCCCAAATAGATGATCCACTATGTACAGAGGCCGAAGATACGAGATTTCCTTCAAGACTATAAAATTTTCCTTTTCCCAATGTTGTCTCTCCCCTAAAATTTTCCATGATCCCTTCAAATATTCCTACTATCATAAAAATAGCCAAAACCATAATTACCATCCCATAACTCTCCCGTTACTGGAATCCACTTCCTCAAAAATTAAATACATTAAATTTTCCACCACCAGAAAGATTCTTCCAATCTTATAATTTATAACCACTCATACGACAACTCACTATTAATAAAATTAAACTTATAAATACAATATAAAATAGTATCTAACAAAGGATATTTACTCATTTAATATGATATTAAATATATATAATTTATCTATTATTACTATTAAAATTATTAATTAAATTTCTATCAAATATTTAATATTTCACAAAATTAATATTATTTATTTACAAAATAGATTAATAATCTCTATTAAATGAAACAATTGAACCAACAATAAGCAATTCAAAATTACATACCAAACATTTCCAACGACAACACTCTACAGAGCAACAGAGACTCACAACCATGCTCCACACCAACCAAACTAAACCTAAGACTGAGACCTCATCCTTATTGAGAATGATAACAACTGGGGAACCTCATGTTATCTCCATTCCACAACTCAGAGAATTCATATTCGACAACTCAAGGCATTTATTTCCCATATCAAAATTATTCTGAGCCAATATAAATTGATAATCCATAATTCTAAATTAATGACTTAAATGCTCTTGAACAACAGATAATCAACTCTAGTCTATTTTAAAATCCAACCAAGGAATCAATCCAAGTTCTAACCGAACCAAATATTATGTAATAATCATAATAGAAGCATTATTAGTTAATAATAGATCATAAAAGTATTTTTCCAACCACAAATAAACATTATTAACATGACTCGACTATACATCACAACATGAGATACCCAACATAACAAGGCAAGACCACGACTCGAGACAACAACAGAAGACAAGGACTGACCTAGTGGAATAGACCTCACATTATCTCCCATCATTAATACCCATTAGTGTAAGAACCCGCTCGAACCTGCTATATCAGGTGGAGTCGAGGTTTAGTACTTGCAGCCTACATCCGAGCAATTAGTTGTATAAAATCAAACACATATATGCCAACACACACAGAGAGTCAGAGAATCACGGCGTAGTAGGGTACTCGAAGCGAGTAGTACTACACCGTCTCTGCTCTTGAAACAATATCATAACAACTTTTATCCGAATTCAACCACCACAATTCAAATAACACATGATGATATTAATTCACATCATAACTGAAATAACAGTAGTGCCATCATAAACTCATAATACCTATCTAATTATACTAGTCAAACATAGTTCATCAAAATAAACATAAATCATGACCTACTAATCAACTGTCTCAGACTGAATCAATGCAATGAATGACTAACAACTGTCACCAATTTGACAGAGAGCAATGCAAAACCACCGCTATCACAAGCCAATGATGAGGGGGCACTATAGGATCAGACTCATCTTTTATTGTCAACTTCACACTAGTTACCTAGTAAATGTGCTTTCAGTTTACACCGTCTTTGCCAACTATGCCACCAACATAAGAAGCAGAAATAATAGTGTTTTCTTTCAATGAAGCACCAAAATTTGCTGCAGCAGTACCCAACCTAGGAAGTAATGCCCCCTTTGGAAGCACACTTTCTTTTCTCAGCTATTTTTCTCCATGGGAAAAAATGGCACTTATCTCCATATTTGCATCCTTCAGAACAACTATAATGGTTACAAAGGTGTAGCCTGGGTTTCCTTTTGAGCCAGTACCAAAATTTGTAATAGTACCCATCCCAGGAGATGGTACCTCATTTGGAAGCACATTTTATTTTCTCAATTCCTTTTCCCCATGGGCAAAATGGCACTCATCTGCAAACTGGCATCCTTCAACACTACCATAATGATTACAACTTGGGTGAGAAATCCACCCTACCTACCCTTGTACCATCCTAACCCAACTGCTTTAAAATCTCAGCTAGTTGCAATTCATTTTCCTTGTGCATTGATAGAATGTAAGCATTTCAAATAATAGATCCCATGAAGGAACACTTCAAAAACACATTACAGGCATTCAAAAATACCTTGTAAAAGTTTTTTGGGTTTGTTGAACTTGGTCATCATCATTTGGATGAGTTCATGAACCATTGAACTCATTAACAACCTTCAATGTTTTCTTTTTCCTTATTTTTTATATACTTGTCAGAAAATTGGGGAGTTCATGAACTTATGAACTTGCTAAAAAGACAATATTGTCATTATTTCCTTCTTTTTTGTCTTTCTATATATATTCCTTCATTTGTCACATTTTCAAGAGATTAATCAAGCCACAACCAAGGTTCATGAGTTGATAAAAAAATTGAATCAAATTTGAGTAAACAATCTGGAAATAGTAAGCAAAATCTCAAAAATAGGCTTTGTCAATATTTTGCAAAGAGTTAGTGTACATTTGGGGATAAGTCCCACTTCACACATGGTGGTGCTAGTGAGTTGTGGGATGATTCTACTTTTGTTGCTCCCTCATTCATGTAACTTTTCATTTTGTATATTTGTTTCTTTGAATAATTCCTAACGCACTTTGTTCTAGGCCCTCTGCCCTACTTGAAATTTTTGGTTGTTCAAAGATTATTTTTAAAATACATTGTTCAAAGGATACGTAAAATTACATGTTCATAAGAATTGTAGTTCTACATTCAGAAGGTTTCATGTAAACTTTGCAATTACAGATGTAAAAGATTCTACTGTTTAAGAGTGAGGCATTTTAAATTATTAATGATAGTTTTTGGTCTCACATTTGATTGTATGTCCGTTGTAATGCAGTACATCTAGATGCCCACATGGCGGGGATTACCATTACCTTCATTATATTCTTGGTGGAGTAACTATTGTATCTCAGTTGCCAAAACTTGCAAACACATTAGGACTTTCCATAGAAGCATTAGAGTTTACCTCTAGTCTTTCACTGTCAGATAAGTCAGGTCCTAGTGATGTTTACAAGACACGTCTTTTTAACCATTATGGTAGTTTTGAATGATGCCAATTTGCATATAAGTGCCATTTTTCCCATGGAGAAATGGAATTGAGAAAAGAAAATGTGCTCCCAAATGACGTACCACCTCCTAGGATGGGTGCTATTACAAATTTTGGTGTTGGCTCAAAAGAAAACCCAAGATGGACAAGACACACCTTTGTAAACATTATAGTAGTTCTGGAGGATACAAATATGGAGATAAGTGTCATTTTTCCCATGGAGAAAAGGAACTGAGAAAAGAAGGTGTGCTTCCTAGGTTTCATATTGCTGCACCAAATTTTGGTGCTTCATTGAAAGCAAACATTATTAGGCCGACATATTAAAATAAATAATCATAAACATTAAAAAAAAAATAGCCAATGTAACATTAATAATTAAAACATATATGAAATGTAAATGTTTTAAAGTCTCCAATACCAAAAACAATTAGATAAATTTAGAGAGCCAAAAATAAAATCACGAATTACAGAAGGAAGAAGCACAAAATCAAAATCAAGAAGCAGTGAAAAAAATCAAAATCAAGAATCAACGAAAATCACATGTATGAATTTCATGATTTATTTGAATATTCATTGCTAAAATATTAAAAAAAAAAATCTATCCTTCAACATTAAAAAATTAAAATTAAAATTGAAAAAAATAAAATAAAACAAAAAACATAGATATAGCCATAAAATTTACAAAAATTCGTTGCCAAAATATATATATAGCCATAAAATATAAACCTCCAAAAATTCTTTGCTAAAATAATTATATATATATATATATATATATATATATATATATATATATATATATATATATATATAAATGGTGCCAATAAAAAATACATCTACAAAAACCACATTAACTCCTTCTATAGCGTTTTACAGATTGAGAATTTACCTAAGAACTTACTTATTTTATAGATTGAGAATTTACTTAAATTAAAACTTGCCAAGTCTAAATTAGAAAAATAGGAGACACAATGTAAAAAACTATTTATTAATTAGTCTAATTTAATTATTTGTTTAAGTTAATTATCTATGTAATTTATCTGATTATTTCTAATATTGTAAACAAAAACTATGTAAATCCATATGAATTTGTATTTAATTTAATTTTTTCTAAATGACATGTAATATTTTTTAATATATTTTATAGAGCATTTAAGTGTTATATTAAAAGTTAAAAATAGTATTCATTCTTTATTTTGGTGATGAAAGATTTAGTAAAGACTAAATAAACTAGCATAGATATCTTAAATACGTCTATCTAAAAGATGCCAAGAGATATAAGTCTTGAGGCACCTATATTGAAAATATTATTGAGAATAGATAGGTGCCTTGAGACTGATATCTCTCAGTGTCTTTTAAATAGATACATATTTAAGATATCTATGCTAGGTTTCCTACTTCTTATGCTGGTGACATGATTGGGAAAGATGGTGTAAACTCAAAACACATAGTTGACAATAAAAGATGAGAAGATGAGTCTAATCCAATTTAAAGACTATTGAGTTTACACCATTTTTCCAAATTATGTCAACAGCATAAGAAACAAGAATAATAATGTTTGCTTTCGACGAACCACAAAAATTTTCTGTGGCAGTACCCAACCTAGGAAGTAATGCCCCATTTGGAAGCACATTTTCTTTTCTCAGCTCCTTTTCTCCATGGACAAAATGGCACTTATTTCAATATTTGCATCTTTCAGAAGTGCTATAATGGTGACAAAGGTGTGTCTTGTATCCTAGGTTTGCTTTTGAGTCAGCACCAAAATTTGTATCAGTAACCATCCCAGGAGATGGTACCTCATTTGGAAGCACATTTTCTTTTCTCAATTCCTTTTCTCCATGGGCAAAATGGCACTTATCTGCAAATTGCATCCTTCAGTAGTACCATAATGGTTACAACTTGTGTGAGAAATCCACCCTACCTACTTTGTACCATCCTTACCCAACTCCATTGAATTCTAACCTACTTGCAATTCATATTCCTTGTGCATTCGTAGAGTGGAAGCATTTCAAATAATAGATCCCATGAAGGAACACTTTAGAAACACATTGAAAGCATTAAAAAATACCTTGTAAGAGTTTTTGGGTTTTGTTGAACTTGGTCATCAGCATTTCTACAAGTTCATGAACCATTGAACTCATTAATGCCCTTCACTATTTGGTTTTTCATTTGTTTTTATATACTTTTCAGAAAATTGGTGAGTTCATGAACTTATGAACTAGCTAACAAGCCAATATTGTCATTCTATCCTTCTTTTGTATCTTCTTTGTTGTCTTTTTATATATTCTTTCATTTGTCACATTTTTAGGAGATTAATCAAGCCACAGCCAAGGTTCATGAGTTGATTATAAAAATTGATCAAATTTCAGTAAAGGATTTGGAAATGGTCGGCAAAATCTTGAAACTAGGCTTTGTGAACATTTTATGAAGGGTTCATGCACATTTGTGGATAAGTGCCACTTTACACATGGTTCTAGTGATTTGCAGGATGATTCTACTGCTCCCTCATTCATGTAACTTTTCATTTTGTAGATTTGTTTCTTTGAATAATTTCTAATACGTTTTGTTCTAGGCCCTCTGCCCTACCTAAAACTTTCGGCTGTTCAAAGATTATTTTTAAAATACATTGTGCAAATGTTGTGTAAAATTACATGTTCATAAGAATTGTAATTCTAGATTCATAAGGTTTCATGTAAAGTTTGCAATGACCATTAGAATTGTAAAGCATTTCATCAACCTAATTATTGGTTAGTGAATATTGTCACTGCTAGCAGTTGCAAGATTCATTAGATTATTGGTATGTTATAAATTACAAACTAATTCAATTTTATTGGGTTGAATAATATCCTTAGAAGACTGGAATGTTAAAACCAAAATCTTTCTTTAATCGTCGGTCACTTTCTTAATATAGCTGTAACACGGACTCCGTGACATGGGATCATTCGTAACTGATTTATCAATGTTGTTTCTTTTGATAATTGAGGTTGTGCTCATGTTTGAGTATGGTTGTTTGATCATTGAAGTGGATGATATTCAAGTAGAGTGCACAAGTATGTGGTATGTAACATCCCACCCCGCAACCCTGAATGGTAAGGGCCAAAAGAGGGCAAGAATATTTATTTTTGACATAAGTAGAAAACATACCTAGATATGGTTGTCAATCTGATAGATTGACAACATTCATGGCCAAGTATGGCTGAATGCACAATTCGAAAGAGGATTAATTCACTCTCCAAAGAAAACATTATAAAACTACATTCATTTTAAACACAAACCCAAATCTTCCTATAACCCATTCCAAATATAAACATGAATCCATAAACACAATAGTACAAGTGGATCTGATACCTACACCAGAATCTGTAAGCCAATTATAGAACAACGTCACATTTCTTCTCATTAAATTACATGATTACATCCATTCTCTCAAATAGTAAAACTAAATTAAAGAATATACAATAACAATGGTATAGCCATGAATATAATACAATAATTGAATAAGTACATCAACTGGTAATGTAATAGAGAGAAAGAACATCTCCAACTGGTACTCCAAAACCTCTACACCGGTTCCCCAATGGTAGTGGCAACACGTCCCAACCATATGGACTCATAAGAGACTACCCCACCATGCTTGGAGGTAGTTACAAGGCTGAAATAGTAGTAACAAGGTAAGGGTATACATGATGACCAACACTCACATCAATCACAGAGAAGACATGGAAAATAATACTTAAAGCCAAAGTCATAACACAGAGATACTCATCAAATATAATGTCAGTTGCTACTCATGACTACAAAGGTACAAGACACTAGGGTATACGTTCGATGGATTTTTGTCATTTGTGCTTGAAGGGATGGCACCACATGGACTCAATTGCACCTCTCATATAGATGAGGAGACTCATACATGCTTGAATCAATTCCCCACAGATGAATAACTCGACGTCCCGCAGATGGATAGGCCTTCTTGTATGCATCCTTAGCCTTTACAAGTGCTCAAGGCCATGCACAAGGACTCAATATCCTAGACCAAATAGGGCATACAAAACCCAACTAAAAATAGTTCAATAAAAATAGATGACACAGTGAGTGTCCCATCTACATCCCCAAGGTATTTGGAATAGCCACAGAGGGCAAGGGAAGTGTCCCAAGGACACCACAGATATAAACTACATAGCTCAACATCTACTATATAGGGTTAGAAAATATTCTTTGATTATCTTTGTTATACCTCCCTATGGTAGACCACAAAGATTCTTAATGTAAGAGGTTTACCTTTGTGCTAGTCATTGCTTAAGAATACATCAATGGATGTTCACATCATGGGGATGGGGAGCATATCAAGGTGCAAGATATGCTTTCTTAAGTTCTTCCTTTCCTCAAGGCAATGTCATCTCATGAGATGCACTGATTGTAGGATACACACCAAATGGATTTATTGAAAATACTTTAGAAACTTTCAAGTAAATACCCTCTGGTAGGCGTAAAACCAAATTCCTAAACCTTTGCTAGAAACCTCACTACCTTCGCCAGAATGGGAGCTTTGAAATGAGGTATAGGCATCCATCAAAGCATGAAGGATAGATGAATTTTTTAATAGATCTTATAGTTGGGAAATCTCTAGTCAACATATTTGCAAACTATGGAGGCATAGACTAGGCACATGATCCCAAAAATGGTGATTTTATTTTGCATATGCCCTCCTCTCTATTCTCCACACTAGATCCAACCATTTCAACGGCCTAAAAATCAATACACCCACCTAAATCAAACCATGACCCACGCTGCCAACCAAGATTTGGTAGAGGGAAAACCCCAAACTAGGCCAAAATTGATAACCATTGTCTAAAAGTAAACTTTGAAACAATCAACAACTATAATAACTCAACAGCCATAACACTCAATCCCTTGTTTCTTCTCCATATTTACATCACAAAACTCTCAACATCCCTCACCATTATAGCACCCCAAAAGAAACCCTAATACTAAAGAAAAAGCTTCAATAAAGACCCTCCAAATTTAATAAAATCTCTCCTATTCAAGAAGCCGAATCCGATTGTTGCAAGAGAAGCATATGCTTTTGAAAACTAAGAAGATGTCATGTATCAAATGCCACAAAACTTTGAATGCCCTATCATTAAAAGTCTGATGGTCTATGAATTGTACGTACACAACCAAGATGGCCGTAGGAGAATTCTCCACATCCCTATGTTATAAATAGCCTAGAAAGAAGAAAAATGATTGAGAAAGCATTATGGAGACTCCAAATGATATCTTCCCGTGGTTGGTCTTTCAGCACATTGTTAATGAAATTGCAAAAGACATGTACCTGGCCATCAATTCGTTCACTTCCCACCAAGATATTTCTTTTCAGCATTAGAACATTTACCAACCTTTCCCCATGCACCTCTCAATGCCAATAGGGAGGGTTGTTACATGGTATTTTAGGATCTTTGGTATTAAAGCAATTACACTTTTAGACAATCCATTGAATGATATTGTATCAGCCTAAAGAGAATTTATGTATTTTGTGTTTCACATTTTATTCCCATATTACATCAAAAAGCATGTGCACATAAAGGTTAATAAGATCAGAAACCTGTAGTAGGTATATAATTGACAATGTAGACAAGGGCCATTAACTTGGTATAATATTGGAGTTATGGGGCAAGTCCCCAAGGTATAGCAATAGCGGGTACAATGTGGAGATAAGGGAAGCATGACACCCCCAAACAAAAATAGAAAATTGTACTACCATAGAAAATAAGGACCTAAAGCTTTTGTAATGCGGCCTGAAACCTAGTCCACTCTGAATCTAATAGACTCTTTCTCTTCTGTAGGGATTGGAATGCCAAATCCAAGTCAATGATGTCCTTATGAGAGAAAGTCCACAAGATCTTAACCACTATATTCAATTAGAACTCCAACTGAGTCATTAGAACCAAAACTGATTCCACTTTCTTGACACTTGATGAATCACTTAGACTCTAGAAAATAGTCTGATCATTTTCCTTTAAGATAAGCAGTGCTTTTATCTAGTCTATCATCAAGATTGCGCTATTATAAGGGAAAGGAGATGGGACTCCCATTTGCACACCAATTTCTCTACATTCCCTTTCATACCTTTGACACCTTCCTTCAATGTGTTTAAGAGGGTTTTGCTTCTTGTTGCAGCTTCATTGCATCTCAGTACTTCATTGACTTTCTCTGCTACAATCATCCTGTCACTAAACACTACTACCCACAAGGCTTCATTTGAGGCATCATAAAATTTTGTACTAAAAGTTTAGAAACTGAAACCCTAATAGAAACATAGGATAGAGCAGCCTCTACTGAAGATTAAACCTTTTCACAAAGATGTTGAGAATTTAAAAGAAATCTAAGAGCAGGCTTCAGTTGTGTGACCTCATTTGAGATCCTTTTCCATGAAGATACATAGAGTTCTTTCACCATTGCCAGGACTGCAATGCTTTAAGGCCTTTGACTTAGTTCAATAGTCAATTATTTTATCTTCTTTTTCTCAGCCAGATATTGTGCTTGATAGACACCGCTCTGGTCCTACTCTTTCTTAAGGCTTTGTTGAAGATATGACACCTCCTGAGCCTTGTCATGGCTTTTCTTTTTTGGAAGAACCTTCTCTTGCTCAAGTGCAATTGTAGTAGCCTTTGCTTGTGTCAATTCAGCGTGTAAGGCTGTGACACTCACCTGCGATGCTTGGAACACTTGCAGCGACACAGTAGACTAGATATCTTTGTTTAAGTTATCAATTTCTAAGTCCTTAGTCTATATTTTAGTAGTAAGGTGATTAATGGTGGCCTTTCTTTTGGTCAGATCTACTTATTCCTTCTACAACTTCCTAGCTACTTGTTGTCACAGATGATTGCGCCATGAGTGTCAAGCCTTTACAATCTTGGAAATCCTCTGCAACACGGAAACATTCTTAGACTATGGGTTTGTTTTTTTCAAGAATGGACCTCCAGAAGAGCTAGCTACCTTTAAATGCGCCTTTGGATCTATATCTTGATGAAGAAAAGAGATAGAGGAATGCTGTATAAATTGAAATTGAACTGAAAAATCTATCCTAAAGGGGGTGATGCACCAATTTTTTAACTTAAATTTGCAATATGATTCACAATTACCCTTCAACAAATTTGTTCATACAACTCAAACAAATAAATTTCACCACAAAATTGTTTCATAGAAAAGCCTAAAAGAACTTGCATAATCTATAACCTATAATAAAATTTATACTTTGTATACTTGTATTCAATAAAAATGAAAAAGAAGAATTTAAAGGTTTCAAAATAGAACATAGAAAATCCTTTATCAAATCACTCAAGATGAAACAAGACACCTGAATTTGAATAGATGAACCCCTGATTGTATTGAAAATAGAAGGAATATTTGCAAAGTCACAATGAACTGCTGGAAAAAAAGAAGTACTACTACTAAAAACTATAAAAATGGCAAAGTTACAAGACAATCTCCTCTCTGCAATATGCAAAGGCAAAAACACAAGAACTAAGAAAAAAAAGCATAAGCTTTTTCCATGAAATACAAAAATTGTCCCCAAAAAGTGAATGGCCAGTTAACTCCAACTCAACTAAACTCAAAAATATGCATGAATGAGTATGAAAACGTAATTTGAAGTTGACGGGTGAGCACAAGTGAAAAGCCTAAAATTTATGCCCCAAAACTCCTCCAAGATGAGAAAAAATAGCTTAGAACTCGATGTCTCAAAGTCCTTGACCAAGAAACTACCAAAAATAGTCATGTCCAAAATAGAACTCCAAATATCTCTTCCTGCATGACCCTACACTTCAGTTTGACTCTCCTATTTTTGTGTACCTTGAAAGACTTCTAATCATGTCTAGAATGGTATTTTTGGGAAAATATCGAAACTATAATTTTGTTTTTGATATTTTCTACATCTTAGTAAATTGCATTTTCAAAGGCCTACGAAGCTAAATTAGGGAAATCCACCTTGAGGTAGCATTGATGTTAGCCTTAGCAACCTGCAACTCGAACTAGATAATTGGTTTATCTTTCTAACAAGTCCAAAAACTTTGAATTCTGATAAAGTAGCAATGAGATATGACCATGCCAAAAGATTTTTTTTGGATATATGGTCTTTAGGTACCTATATCTACATAGTGAACAAACATGTTAGATAAAATGTAGAGGTTGAAGCCTCTCTCTTGATTGTTTTGATCTGATATTCTCTTCCTTCCCGCTTCATTTGAAGTCACTTGCTTCCTAAAAGCCTTAGAAAACAACTTTTATATACTAGCCTAATTGGGCTGCCAAGCACAATTTGGTAACATTTTTGCTAACCTCTTAGGAGTGTTTGCCTACGAAACAAATATGATCAGTAACCTTGCATATCTATTGGGCATATGAGTCCTTTCTTAGCATGAAACACTTTGAAAACCATCTATAACTCATCTTCTAGAAATCAATCAGTAGCAGAACAAAACTAAAAGCAAACTACCATGGCTTTGAACAAGGCCAACTAACTGTGCAACAACACTTCTTGGAAAAACAAAACAAAACTAAAAAAGATGTGCCACTAGCACTTATTAACTGAAAATCTCTACTCTACTATGATACATCTGCAACTTTTAATCTTCAGAGACATTGCTTTGGGTGAATCCCATTCACAGGAATAGATAATGCCTCTCCATTCAACTTTGAAATCTGAAAAGCATTCTTTTTCTTGCTTTCAGTAATCACGTAAGGGCCATCCCACATGGTATCAAACTTGGTGTGCTTACCAGGTTTAGTTTTTAGTTCATCAGACTTGAAAATGAGCTCACCCTCCTTAAACACTCTTGAAATTGCTCTCCTATCAAAGGCCCTTTTCATTTGGGCCCGATGAATCTCTAGATTTCTCAATGCTTCTTTCCTTGTCTCCTTTAGTTCCATCAGCTATGCAAGCCTGATTTCCATAAGCTTTTCGTCCAACATCTCCAGCTCTTTAATAAGACTTAGTGTAGGAAACTTGACTAAAATAGGAACTCTAGCCTCTTTACCATAAGTAAGAACAAAAGGAGAGTTACCTGTAGCTCTCTTGGGAGTAATTCTATCAGCCCACATCGCTAGCTTTAACTTGTCATGCCAAGTCCTTTGATTGTCCTTGATTGTCTTTCTGATAATTCTGATCAAATTCTTATTAGTAGATTCAACCTATCCATTACCCTGAGGGTAATAATTGGATGAAGTATTCAGGTAAATGTTATTCTTAATAGACCAATCAGACATTCTCAAGCTAATAAATGCTAATACATTATCAGAAATAATGGAATCTAGAGCACCAAACCTTGCAACTAGGTCTTGATAGAAGTTGAGAACAAAAGTTTCATTGGCCTCCTTCAATGCTACAACTTTAGACCACTTTGTAAAATTATCAGTTGTAGTCAAGATCCATTTGTTACCTACACTTGAAGGTGGGTTAATAGGCCCAATAAAATCAATACCCCACTTAGCAAAAGGTTGTTCCACTTGAATCA
Organism: Cunninghamia lanceolata; assembly: GCA_027924645.1. Lineage (NCBI taxonomy): Eukaryota > Viridiplantae > Streptophyta > Pinopsida > Cupressales > Cupressaceae > Cunninghamia > Cunninghamia lanceolata. Next base: position 7,915,237 of record BSBN01000937.1, on the reverse strand, counting down.
GATGTAGGGGTAAGGTTGTAAACCTTTGCTTTCTTGTAAATAAAGAACATTTAGTGCATTTTTGTACCCAAACATGAGCATCTTTAAATTTATCATGCCAGAAATATCCAGCTCTCATAATTTTAAGAGATGTTGTTTTGGCTACAAAATAACCTCTAGAAGGTCCTTCATGTACCTCTTCTAAAATTTCATCAATCTAATTTGGCTTAATACACCTTACCAAAACTACATGAAAGTCCCTCCTATATAATACTCCATCTATGACAGTATATGGAATCATATGGAATGACCTGCAATATAAAATGTCTCATTTTTGCATCATCCAAACTTTTAGGATAGTCACTAGTGTTAAGATAATGTATCATTTTCTCAATCCAATTTATAGAAGAAGTTGGAACAACAGCTTGTTCTTCATTGTTGAGTACTCGGACAACTTGTTCCTCAATTTCTTTGCTATCTTCTACATTTCCAATCAGCTATTCACATAGGCCTTTGCTTCTAACCAACTTTGTAACCTTGATATTAACATCATACTCAATTACTTTGGTTATCCAACCTACCCATTTATCATTTATATCCTTACTCAGCAAGAAATCTTTGACTGTAGGGTGAGCAACCAACAACTAGATTTTATTGTTAGAAAACACATGCCTGAATTTTTTCAAACTTTTGATTATAGCTAGAACATGTTTCTCAACAAAAGAGTATTTTACATCATAATCTTGAAGAACTTGGCTAAAAAATGCAATGGGCTACTCTATTCTTTCTTCATTTTGCTAACACAACATGGTTGAAACAATATCAACACTGCCAAATGCATAAATGACAAAATCCTTATCAAAATTTGGGTTTATGAGTGTTGGAGCTGGTGCAATGGCCTCATTTATCTCCTCAAAACTCCTCTTTCCCTCTTTAGTTCAGCTGAAACTTATATTCTTCCTAAGTATAGAAGTTAAAGGCTTCAAAAGAGCTATAATGTTAGGAATAAATCTACTTACAAAATTTATCCTACCTAGAAAGATTTCCAAGCCTTTCTTGTTGGTTGGTAATGGCAGTGCTAGAATAGCAGTAATTCTTTCAGGATCTATTGAAATACCATGCTTAGAAATGATGTCCCCGAGCAGCTTGCCTTCACGGATAGAACAATCCACTTTTTTGGGTTAAGTGAAACCCCATATTCTCTACATCTCTCGAATATCTGTTTCAAATGAACTTAATGGTCACTTGCATTCTTAGAGAAAACAATAATATCATGTAGATAAACCATTACAAATTTGTTCATAAAACCATGGAAAGCCATGTCCATAGCTCTTTGAAAAGTAGCTCCTGCATTTGATAATCCAAAAGGCATCTTTCTATATGCCATAGTTCCCCACTTTTTTGTGAATACAGTTTTCAATTGATCCTCTTCTTTCACCAAGACTTGGTTATAACCTAAAAACCCATCTAACAAAGAAAATCTATCAAATCTGGATACAACCTACAAAATTTGTTCCATAGATGGCAGCGGGTAATGATCATTAAGAGAAGCTCTATTAAGATCCCTGAAATCAACACAAAGTCTGATTTCTGCATTTTTCTTTCTCACAGGGACAAGATTAGATGCCCATAAAGTATGCTTGATTGGGAAAATGATATTACTTTCAATGAGTTTGCCTAATTCAGTTTTCATAAGATGCTCCAACTTTGGATTTAGAGGTCTTTGTTTCTGTCTTACCGGTTTTGCCTTGGGCTCCATCGCTATAGTATGCTGAGCTAATTTAGGATCAAAACCCTTCAAATCATGGTACTCCCGAGCAAACACATCAGCAAACTCTTGACAAAGTAAAACAAATGCATGTTTTTCCATTAAAGTACATACCTTGCCAAGCTTTAACAGCTTGCCTTTGAAAATGTCAATCTGTTCATAATGATCATGTTTGATGGATAAACTAGCTGTCTCATTTCTGACTTGATCATTTGAATTCAAGATTGACTTAAGAGTTACCAAACCTTTTGGCAACTTGTTGGTGTTAAGTTAAAGAATCTGATCTTCATATTGCTAAGACAACTTTTTCTAATTAGAATCTAAAAATTCAACTTCTTCAATCATGAAACTGATAATATGTTCATCAATATTGAATACCTACCAATAAATGTTATTATTTGGCATAGCAGGTCTAACAGCAACATTTTTTATTTCAAATAGAATATCAAACTCATCTCCCATGGCAGTGATTTTATCAACTTGTTTATTCTGTGTTCTTGGTATGGACAGCAAATTAAATGCATCTCTGACCACTAATTTTCTATCTCCAAACACTTGAAGACACTTAACATTTCTCTTTCTAGCCCATTCTAGGCCATGACCAAGGGCCTCATACCCAGCAGTGTTATTTGAATAGCTAAAAGCAAAATGAAAAGCTGGAAAATACCTTTCACCACTTGAAGAAACTAGCACAACACCTCCTCCTACAACTTTACTCCTTGATCCATTGAAGTACAAATTCCATAGCTCATTGGACTAATTCTTTTCCTACACTTTTGTATCTTTAATCAGATTTGGGATAACAATACCTTGTTATTGAATCATCTAAATGCCCAAGTCCACTTTCTCTATATGCTTAGATGTATTAACTTCATGATTTTCAGCTGTCCATTCATCTATAATTAGGTCTGCAATACCTTCAACAAGGGTGTTAGGATCTTGGACATCAAGCTGATCTTATCGATCTTGCTCATGAAATGTGAAATTTGTATTAACAGAATTTGGAACATATGGCTCAATGTGATCTTTTGCCAACAACTCAGATTTTATTGTGACTATTGTACCATACCTTATTCTAAAGAATAAATGTGACCAATCAGAAAACAAATATCCTCCTAACTTGGCTGTAAAATGTCTAGAAAGACATAATACAAAGTGAGCAGGCCGATCTATTATATAAACTTCTCAGCCAAGATGCAATTCCCAAAATAAGCTCTCACGTCCAAAATGAAATCCCCTATTTTTGACCCTTACAGATGTCACAAAATCTATCATAATATGCCTAAAAATAGGCCTAACATAATGTACCACCATGTGGGCATCTTTTGACACATAAAAAACCAATTTTGAAGGCATCGACAATGTTTAACATCTATAGGAAAATATTAAATAAAAATAACTATTCAAAGGAAATATGCAAGGTTGAGACACCTCATTTCCAAAATAGCTATTTTATAATTAAATAAAAGTCTCTAAAGCCTTTTCCAGAAAACCATTTATAACGTATTTGGCTACCAAGGCATTCCTCAAGGCCACATTTCTTTGAGGCATTTTGTCAAACAACTCATGTGTCTTGCCTATGTTTCCCATTTTTGCAATCATGTTTGCATTGTCTGTGTTTCCTATTTTTGCATTTAGGTTTGCCCGATGTGTGGGGAGAAAGAGAGAAATTTTATTAATTGGGTTGTCATTTAATATTCTCCCTAGCAACTTTTGATTAAGACTAATCTACACATCCCACAACCATCCTGGAATGCCAGTCCTACAATTATGAAAGGCTTAATAAGTATTATGGACAGCAAATATGCTTCAACCATGCGATATCAACATACTTTAAGCTATAATACCAGTCATTAGGCACCAGTGACACCTGATTCATGGAGCTCTTCTTGATGATGGGATTTAGATCCATAGCCACTATATCCATGCACTTTTTTCACCCTATCTAAATAATCTTCAAGCAATCTTTGAGTGGATGTAGGAACTGCAAATACTAGAAACCATTAGCTTATTTTTTAACACAATATATTAGCTTTTTTTTTAACATAACATATGTTTTTCTTTTCAAGCTATTTTAACACTCTCTATTAGTAGCATTTGGTAGGGACTCCTGTTGCTGGGTAGCTCTTATTTTTATTGCAAACTTTTAAGTTAGATATAAAAGTGAAAAATACAAAATAATATTTCTTTAGTTAACCTAGATTGATTGGTAAATGCAACCAAATAAGCACAAACAACATAAGTTAATATAAAAAATAGTTGATAATTAAAAATTTAGAATGATGTGTTTTGGAAATTGAATTATATAATTATCATGATATAGTAACGTAAGCATAAGCAATAAGTGTAAAGAATATAGTATGTAAGAATATGGGTTAGATATGTATTGGTGAATAAGAATGTTTTCCTTAACATGGCTAATAAAATGGTGGTGCAACTCTCAATGGCCTAGTAAAAACTATATAAGTATAAAGAGTATTAGGATAACTATATGCCCCCAATGTAACATCGAAAAGCACATGCACATAAATGTTAATAAGATTAGAAACCTCTAGTAGGTATAGAATTGACAATGTGGACAAGAGCCTATAACTTGGTATAATATTGGAGTTATGGGGCAAGTCCCCAAGGTATAGCAATAGGGGGCACAATGTGGGGATGAGGAAAGCCATGATGTGATATAAAGATAAATGGGGGGCACTTATCGCAGTGCCTCCAATGTAAAGATGGATTCAAGGTGTGATATAGAAAAGGGAAGGCATGATGTGATATAATATAATAACAAATATATTATATATATTTAAATAATATTTTTTGTATAGAATATAATATATAATAATAAGTATAATTAAATATATTTTATAATAACAAATATAATTATAATATAGATGTGATATATAAATTAAAGATACAATATTTTATATAGATATACAATTTTATAATTAACTCTAATTTTAGAGCTATATTTAATAATTTATATAAAATATACTATATAATAATTCTACATTTTCAATATGTGTGTCCACCTCCCTAACACTTTTCAAAATAACACTATTTACAAAAGACTAATGATTTCACTACACAATTAAAGTTTCAACAATGGCTTCCACTCTTTGACAAACATGGGTCTAAGAATCTACTACAAAACATATGAATCCAAAGGTAATGTACAAATGCCCCTGTCTCAAACTTATAATCTCAATGAGAATACAAAATTACTATAATTAAACACAAGGATACGTACATAAGAATAATAGCATAAAAAAATTAAATAGAAGAAACACACAAATACTAAGAAGCTACAATGAAAAACCAACAATTGTGCTCAATTTTGGTTAATTTGTGTCATAATTGATACTGCTTATATGCATAAATAATCAAAATCATTTCAAAATGATTGTTTGTGAAGTCTTTCAATCTAGATGGTAATGCAAACTTTTATTTGACAAATGAGAAAGTGTATCTCCACATTAATTATCCCTTTTTTATGTTTCAATCTCTCAAAAGTCTTTTATCTTGAGAAGGATAAGGGCACTAAAAAATAATGCATATCTACCTCCAAAAAATCAAGAAAAGGACATGCATGTTGATTACAAATAATTCAATACTCCATTAAAACTTTTTCCATTGGTTCAAGATTTATCAAAGGTATATCCACCATACCTTTGTATCGACCTACGTTGACATCCTTTTTGATGCATCAACTACTGATTGGTCTGTGTATCTCCACATGGATAGACATAGATGCTTGCAAGCATTAACATCACATGCTTGTGCTTCCTTTTAGCCCATAAGCCAAGTGTTCATATATAAGTGTGCTACTCGATTTAAAATCAAATATATTGGAACTTATACTTTGTGCAACAATAATAATTTTAAGAAAAATTTTAAAATATGATACATGTGGTACTAAATAGAATACCAAATCTATTAAAATTTATACTTTTTTGTCATAATAATTCTTTTTAGAAAACATTAAAAAAGATAAATGTTCTTGTTTATCAACTCCAGTGAACTTTCTTTCATTTATGTCTCTACTTTGTAGCATTGCCATTGCTTAGAGCTTTTGTATAGCATTCACTATCCTTATAACATGTTTACATACAAAGTTTATTAGAGCACAAGATTGTGCTAAGTTGATAATATAATGTTGTTTTGGATAGGGATCCACGGTCAATTACCTCCAAGGTACATGTAATATGTATTGAAATTTTAAAAGTTGCATTTAATGTTTTTTGATATTGAGTTCATTAAAACTTTTTTATAGCTTGTATACCATCTTGAATGCTAATTTTCTCCTTTTATTACTGTATTTTAATCTTTATCTCTCACGCAACTATCAAGATCATGCACCACTCTTATAACACTCATTTTTAACACTAACACACCCAGTGGAGCCATACTTGTACTTTGAATATGTGTATAGTATGCTAGAATTAGTGTTTTTTGTTAGTGTGCAATAATTACAACTCCTAATCACTCCTTCCTCTTATTCTTCTATCTCTCATCTTCCTAGTGATATATTTCATCTTATCTTCTCTTTAAGCACACCCATTTTAATTTATCCAAGAAGGTGATATCATCTATTGTATTGTGTGGTTTTAATGTAGGCTTTATTTCTAAGACCTATAAACTAAACCTAAAAGATATTAAGTTCCATTTTATTACATGGGACTCAATTAGGGTTTATTTGGATCCCCTAGAGATAGATGTCATCTTATCTTTTGTTCTCTTTTATTATATGAGAGTCCTTCCTATTGTTCCAGTTGTGAATGCTTCCCCTCTAGCCTATCCCTTGTGTTCATGTTGTTGCCTATCAGATTATTATAGGGGCTTCCACCTACCATCATATCAAAACCTCCCATTGAATTAATCATTTCATCAAGCCTATGTTTTTCCTCTCTCTCTCTCTCCCTATCCCGGTTCTAAATGGGACTCAAACACAACATCATAGGTTCCCAAAATACAACTTACTATTACATCATGCACCCATCCATGAAGAGAATTATAGTTTGTTTTAATACATAAAGGAGTGTCTAAAGCATCTCTACTAAAGAAGAAAAGAAAAGGGAAATGTGCATATTTTATGATGAACAAGAATTCAAGGATTTGAAGGCAATATGTCTTAGAAAAAAAAATGTGTTGCCTTATAGATCTAAATTGCATTGTTTGGATATGTGCTCTCTTGTAATTTTGATAAACCATTGTCTGGAAGTAAAAATTCAGTCATAGAGTTGTCAGAATACATGAAGACTTCAATCTAAGTGTCTTTTGTTGAATCTAAACATCTTTGGTCCTCATACTGGATGAAGGTCCTTGACAATTCATGAAAGTCTCTCAAAAGATAGTGGATCTTCCCACAAATCTCATAGCAAATAGGGCCTTTGGATGCAAAATGTTCTTATCTTTCAAGCTCAGAAAAATGTAATTTACACATACACTCATGTCATGGGAGGTCAGGGTCTAATTCAAACAGTGACTAATGTACAAAAACCTAATTTCATTGACCATTAATTTACCTACATGTGTCCCTAATTTATGACAATATATTATTTATTTTCTAAATTCAAAGAAATGTACACATTTATAATTATATACACATTGAAACTTTTCACTAGATATAGGAGAACATAATTAAATAATAACTCTCCTTACTATATAACTTCTAGGCCACTTCTACTCTTTCCTTGCAAACTCAATTCTCCTATCTAGATATCCAAACTAACCTCTCATTTTCTTGAATTTATAATTCTTAGTGTTGCCTTCAATCCACCACCCCTAAAATGGAAAACAACCCTATTTTATAGATTACATTCTTGTTCATCCACCTACCTCATTTTTCTCTAATATTTCTCCCATGTCTTTATATTTTCCATGTGTTATTTGACAGGACATGAACAAACTTTACTCTTTCTTGAGCTAGATGGCTAACTGCCCTAATAATTTGCTAAGTGGGTTGTTAGAATTTTAGGTATTTGACATAATTCATTAAATGTAGAGGATACATGAATACCAATAGGAGAGATATTGCTCTTCATAGTTGATCTTCATTCTTGCATTGGTTCTTGTACCTATTCATGCAAAGCACCTAAGAAAAGTAGTCACTAAATCAAACCAATCATTTAACATGGTGTGGTAAATGAAAATCTATATATTTATTTTCTACACACAAACCTTTGGAAGAAATACATTTTCTAAGCTTAATCTTCTGAAATGATTTCTTCTGATGGGTTTCATAGTAATCATTTTCTAAATCTAAGTGCTTTCTTTTATGAAATTTGATTTTTTGCACATCTTTTAGGCTTTCATTTAATCCTTGCAAAAGGAAACCATGGTAGGCATGACTAATCAAACTAATAACACTAGGGCTGTAATTGGAAACATTCAAGCTTGCAATTAGTCCTATGTTGATTTTGCAAACAAATTTGGTCCATATAATCAAAATAATGTCCATAATTTTTAATACTTATTTTTGGTAAGCTCTTCAATTTGGAGGAACATGACTATGAAAAAATAAGAAAGCACTAATGTATTTAAATGCAGACAATTATAAAATAAAGAATTTCTTACCAAAATACCATACGGGTCTGCAATTGGCAGCATCCATACCTGCAATTAGTGCCATGCTGATGGGTGCTACCACAATAATGGATTACACTTTCTGGGGCATCCTGATTTTTGTTGAAATCACATTTTTTAGAAAATATAATGATTTAATCCTTGAAAGGTTCCATTCAAAAGATTTTAATTGAAGAGGGTTTGATCAAACCCCCTTAGATTCAAACCCCCTTGGATAGAACCCTACTAGTTCTAGACCATACCTATAATTGAGTTTCCTCTACACCTATCAAAATGCTGATAAAAAACCACTTTTGATTTACCTTTTGGTGGATCAAATGAATACATTTAAAATTTATGTTTTTTAAGTATGTAGTCCTTATTATAAGCTTCCCAAAAAGTATAATTTTAAATATATTTAAGTTGATTATTATATTTATTTTTTATTTCTTGTGAATGTAGGTTTTTCACCGAACATCAAGTTCTCTGTTCTACACACATGGAAAATTAGTAAATTATTGAAAACAAATTCTCAAAAATATCTATGCCTTATGTATTGATGTCCTTGCTTCAACAAAAAAAAAACATTTGAATTTTGATACATATAGAAAAAGTTATGTTTTATGGAATATGCCTATATCTAAATTATAATTAGTTTGACTTCAAAACTTAATTAAAAAATAATTTAACAAAACATTATAAAACTAAATGCATGCCCTATATATCGATGTTACCAATCTAAATTCGAAAGAATCAGAAATTTGTTCTTTGTAAAAAATAATTATGTGCTACAGAATACACATCACTTTAAAAAAATGTTGCTTACTATTAAAAACTAGTTATCAAAGTAGACTCAAAAAATTTTACAATTTAACTCCATTTTTAAAAAACATATATATTTAGAATCTACAAACAAAATCTCACAAATCACTAGTTCACATCATCTTCAAATTCCTAATGGTTTAGTAGCTATAGGTGTCAGAAAGTGAAGATTTTTTTTCAAATGTGGATTTCAAAGTCAAGTTTGGCAAAAAAGTGTAACCCATTATTTTGGGATGACCCTAATTATGCAAACAAATTTGCTACATAGAATCAAAATAATAATAATTTCCAAATTATTTTCAATACTTGTTTTGGATAGCAATGATCTGCTCTACTTGAAGCAATGATCTTCTTTCGATGCCCAAGGTCATGAACAAAAACATCATGTGGAAAAAACTCAACAGTCTTCCCATACCCAGTATGACATATCTGATAGATGGAGAGAACATTGGCAGAGATCTCAAGATCAAAGAGGACATCCTCAATGCAACCATCTACCAGCTAAACTGAACTGGACCCCATAATTGGAATCTGTGAAGAATTTCCCACTGAAATATGAGAACTAGTGCTATTAGAAAGAGACTCAAGAAGATCAACTAAATGAATCATGTGTTATGAGGCTCCTGAGTCAACTATCCAATTTGATGTAGATGAATTATAACCTGTAGCAGTAAGGGCATGGTCTTTGCTATGTTTGGCAATATCAATGTTGTGTTTCCTCATGGCTTCTTCCAAATCTTTGACCGTTCAATGAAAAATATTAATGTCATGATTCCACATCCCATAAAAAGTACACGACCCTCTGCGTTTCCTCTTCCAAGAATTTTTACTTGATTTAGAAGATGTTGTGTTTGATGTATTAGATTTGGTCTTCTACTTAGATGATTTCTCATTGCTTGAAGTTGATTCTACCTTTGACTATTTTGAATGCTTATTACCTCTACCCTTAGATGCATGAACTACTAATGGTTGACTTTTTGAAGAAGTGTTAGAATCCATGGAGAGTAACTTAGATTGTTCTCTCATGAGTTGATAACAAAACTATTCAAAAGTAGGCAACACATTTAACTTTGACAAAACCAAGACAACACATTCCTGATCTCTTATTGTTTTACCACAACCTTGAAGTCAAGAAAGCAATGGCTTGAACTTGACTAAGTAATCTTCAATTGAAGGAAAGGTATTGAGATACAAAGTTGTTAATTCAACATCCAATTGAAGTATTTTGAATTCATCAATTTTACCAAATAAATCACTAAATTTGTCCCACATTTGCTTAGGAGTTGTATAATTTCTTAGATGAAATTGCAAGTTATCAGATATATGGAGACCAACTCCTTATTGAATTACAGTTGTTGATCATTTAGCATTTTCTATAACCCTTTAGATTGAAGAAGTTGTTGTACTTTTGTTTTCCATGTGTGAAAATTATGTGATGTTAACAGACCCACAAAGTTTGATTAAAAAATGTAAAAGAAGCCCCTCACCCCCCCAACCCCTCCCAAAAAAAGGTACTTTATAATTTAGTGCAGTTTACAATGAAGATAATGAGGTTACACGAATTATTAGAATTAAATGTTAATAGTTAGTGGTTTTGGCTTGAAACCACTAATAATAACCTAGTTACATAGAATTTAGCATAAAATGCTAACATGAGAAAATCCTCCTCTAGTTACAAACAACAGAAATGCCATTAGTTGTGTTAGACTATACAAAGAGTGGAATGTTAACAAATTTTTTTTGAAATGTTAACATAAACCTTTACAAAGAACATAACCTACAAATGGTAGTTTGGAACAAATTGAAAGGTATGAAAATTCATTTAGTGTTGTGAGTGAGGAGGAAAACTGTGACCAAACATTTGAAATTCTAACATCAAAGTGTAATGGAACATCAAAGATTTAATGGAGTAGCAAAAAGCAACCTTGGTGAATGAAAAGTATCAATGGAAAGATCCATGTACATAGTGAAACCACCAGTCATGACCTATGAAAAGAGGAAAAACATGAGCAAGAGAGTGTGATGGTGGTTGAATGCTAACTACAGCTAGCACCAAATGTGTCGGCACTGTTGGAGGTCGGTAGTTGGGTAAAACAAACCCGAACAAGTATGAAGAAACTAATGACCTTGATAACAAATGTAAATGGTGACCAAAATGGAAGATTTTGACCTTACCACATGCCACCCAATAAACCAAGAAACTGTGGATGGAATGAAAACCTCAAATCAAATGACATAAATAACAAAAACCTTTGCCAGAAGTTTCGGTGATGCTGCAAGAAAAAAAGGACAAATGGTATGAAACCTTCAATCCACACCAGGAACCATGAAAAAATAAATTCACCCAAAATCTATGAATGATGCTTTCAAAAAATTTGCATTTTCTGCTAATGAACTGATAGAGAGATACAACTAAGATATGGCTTTGTGCGGGATGAAACTGAAATTGAGAAGGGAATTGCGATTCTAGGCTCTGATACCATATAGGAGTAGCAATTAAATGAGTGCAATAACTAGAACTTCCACAAGATGGATGTGCACATAAAGCAAGAGGTAAAAATATCATAAAATCTACATGAATGTACAATGAACTCCTTGTATATGTAGGAGAATGAAGAAGTGAGAAGGTGAGTATCAAAGACTGACTAACCCTCTATGATGTGTGACACATGTAGAACACTTGGGACAAGTGAGAGAGCATGTGTCATATGTCTATGAGGTGAGAAAACTAAGCCACTAAGTGAACTTAAGCTAGTGTGAATATGTCTACTAGGTTAGGAACTAGATAGAAGTAAACTAGATGAATAAAGACTCTTTTCACACTAACAATCCTATCTTCTTTGAAATGATGTTACTTCTTTTAGTCATAACTTTATCTCAAAGAGGGGCAAAATGTAGACACATGAAATTGACCATGTCCTTCTAACATCACGACATCACCTTGTGTCACCTTCTAGACCTTTTTCATGTCCCTTTCCATCATCTAGTTAATTTCATGTCTCTTTCCATCATCTCGTTAATTAGATAAATTATAGATTGCAGTGCTTCTGGGAAAAAACTGTGTTTCTTTTTTTGTCTCAATGTTTAAGATCACACTTCATGATCCATCATTAGGAGGAAAGGAAGTGAATGCAAATCTCTTCCTTTCCTCCTAATGATGGATCTCGGAGTGTGATCTGAAACGTTGAGACAAAAATAGCAACATAATTTTTTCCCATAAGCACTACAATCTATCATTATGGACTGTGGAAATATCATGTCTATAAATAAATTATATTTATTTAATTAACCTATTCATTCTATTTCTCAAATTAATTAAATAAATTTTATTTATTTATTTAATTCAAATTTATCCCCCCACATCTCCCTTCTCCAATATTAATTAAATAATTCTATTATTTGATTAATTATTGAGAGTCACATGTCTAGCTAAAGTTAGTTAGCCAAATTCATTGAACCTGGCCACTTGCACAAAAGTCAAACTACATTTACATCTCAAGCATTGATTTCATACTACATCTCCAAATCTCAATTGTCCACATACTTTTTTTTGCCCAAGTATGGTTTGTTATAGCTCACTCCTCCTCCTTCTTCATTTTCTATCATTTTACAACCAGTTCATTATCACTCACCCCTATGCCATTTCAACTTTGAACTCCGAATGTTTATGTTATTTTAGTCCATGGCTTTTTTAACTGTCTACAATGATGTTAAAGCCCTAGTGAGACTCGTAAGTTGGAAATGGTTACTGAAGATGATGTGATGTGTGCACAAGCCGTTGTTCAGTCTTTTAATAATTGTTGTTATCTTTGTTTGGTTGGTATGTTTGGGTTCGGTTATGGGAGATTTTTGTACGGTGCGGTACAAGTTGGGACTACATATTGGTTATAGGTTTCAACTTTTGTTTGGATGTATCACTCAAAAATATTTTCTTTATGTTTGTTTGTTCGTTTGTTTGCAAGTTTTCAATAATGTTCAGTCATCGTAATGTTGTTTGAGTAATCTGGAGGTAGGTTATGTTTCACTTTAACATAGACTATTGTAAGACTTAACTACATACTTAAGATTTGTAAATGTGGGCCACACTTGAAAGTGCCTAACTGATGTTGATTTGACTATATTTTAACATTTTTAAATACACTTGAATGTTTCCCTTATGGTTAGCCTGTTGTGTATATGTGCTTGTGTTCTTTATGGATAGGGGTTAGCTTCCTTTTTGCCAAGATGTAAATATTTTTAGGAGATGATAGTGTAGTGAGCTATGCTGGTGCTTTTTATTGGTTTTCTGGAGTGTTATTATGTTTCTCTAGGATTCATTGAGGTAGTGCCTAGAGCCTAAATTTGAGCAATGTATTTTAAAAATAAAATAATCTTTGAACAACCAAAAATTTTAGGTAGGGTAGAGGGCCAAGAACAAAATGCATTAGGAATTATTCAATGAAACAAATCTACAAAATGAAAAATTACATGAATGAGGGAGTAGCAGAAGCATAATCATCCCACAACTCACTAGCACCATGTGCAAAGTGGCACTTATCACCAAATGTGCATGAACCCTTGGCAAAATGTTCACAAAGCCTAGTTTTGAGATTTTTCTGACCATTTCCAGATCATTTACTCAAATTTGATTCAATTTTTATGATCAACTCGCTAACTCGCTAACCTTGGTTGTGGCTTGATTAATCTCCTACAAATGTCACAAATGAAGGAATATATAGAAAGATAACAAATAAGATACAAAAGAAGGAAAGAATGACAATATTGCCTTGTTAGCATGTTCATAAGTTCATGAACTCATCAATTATCTCACAAGTGTATAAAAAACAAAGCAAAAACCAATGAGTTCAATGGTTCTTGAACTCGTGGAAATGTTGATGACTAAGTTCAACAAACCCCAAAAACTCTTACAAGATATTTTTTAATGCCTCTAATGTGCTTCTGAAGTGTTCCTTGATGGGATCTATTATTTGAAATGCTTGCACTCTATCAATGCACAAGGAAAATGAATTCCAAGTAGGTGAGAATTCAATGGTGGTTGGTAAGGATGGTACAAGGGTAGGTGGGGTGGATTTCTCACCCAAGTTGTAACCATTATGGTAGTGCTCAAGGATGTAAATTTGTAGATAAGTGCCATTTTGCCCATGGAAAAAAGAAATTGTGCTTCCGAATGAGGAACCAACTCTTGGGATGGGTACTACTACAAATTTTGGTGCTGGCTAAAAAGCAAACCCAGGCTATAAGACATGCCTTTGCAACCATTATAGCAGTTCTGAAGGATGCAAATATGGAGGTAAGTGCCATTTTGCCCATGGGGAAAAGGAGCTGAGAAAAGAAAGTGTGCTTCCAAAGGAACCATTACTTCCTACGTTGGGTACTGCTGTAGCAAATTTTGGCGCTTCAAAAGAAAACATTATTATTCCTGCTTCGTATGCTACTGGCATAATTGGGAAAGATGGTGTAAACTCAATAGTCTTCAAATCTAGATCAGACTCATCTTTTATTGTCAACTTCACACCAATTACATGGTAAATGTGATTTGGATCAGACTCCTCTTTTATTGTCAACTTCACACTAGTTACCCAGTAAATGTGCTTTCAAATTACACCCTCTTTCCCAATTATGCCACCAACATAAGAAGCAGGAATAATAATGTTTGCTTTTGATGAAGCACCAACATTTGCTGCAGCAGTACCTAACCTAGGAAGTAATGCCCCCTTTGGAAGCACACTTTCTTTTCTCATCTCTTTTTCTCCATGGGAAAAAATGGCACTTATCTCCATATTTGCATCCTTCAGAACAACTATAATAGTTACAAAGGTGTGTCTTGTATCCTGGGTTTGTTTTTGAGCCAGTACCAAACTTTGTAGTAGTACCTATCCCAGTAGATGGTAACTCATTTGGAAGCACATTTTATTTTCTCAATTCCTTTTCCCCATGGATAAAATGACACTTATCTACAAATTGGCTTCCTTCAACACTACCATAATGGTTACAACTTGGGTGAGAAATCCACCCTACCCTTGTACCATCCTTACCCAACTGCATTAAAATCTCACCTACTTGCAATTCATTTTCCTTGTGCATTGATAGAATGTAAGCATTTCAAATAATAGATCCCATGAAGGAACACTTCAAAAACACATTAAGGGCATTAAAAAATACCTTGTAAGAGTTTTTGGGGTTTGTTGAACTTGGTCATCAGCATTTGGATGAGTTCATGAACCATTAAACTCATTAACGCCCTTCACTATTTGGTTTTTCCTTTATTTTTTATATCCTTCTTAGAAAATTGGGGAGTTCATGAACTTATGAGCTTGCTAAAAAGACAGTATTGTCATTATTTCCTTCTTTTTGTATCTTCTTTGTTGTCTTTCTATATATATTCCTTCATTTGTCACATTTTTAGGAGATTAATCAAGCCACAGCCAAGGTTCGCGAGTTATAAAAATTGAATCAAATTTGAGTAAAAAATCTAGAAATAGTCAACAAAATCTCAAAAATAGGCTTTGTGAACATTTTGTGAAGGGTTAATGTACATTTGGTGATAAGTCCCACTTTGTACATGGTGCTAGTGAGTTGTGGAATGATTCTGCTTTTGTTGCTCCCTCATTCATGTAACTTTTCATTTTGTATATTTGTTTCTTTGAATAATTCCTAACGCACTTTGTTCTAGGCCCTCTGCCCTACCTAAAATTTTTGGTTGTTCAAAGATTATTTTTAAAATACATTGTTCAAAGGATGCATAAAATTACATGTTCATAAGAATTGTAGTTCTACATTCTGAAGGTTTCATGTAAACTTTGCAATTACAGATGTAGCAGATTCTACTGTTTAAGAGTGTGGCATTTTAAATTATTAATGATAGTTTTTGGTCTCACATTTGATTGTCTGTCTATTGTAATGTAGTACATCTGGATGCCCACATGGTGGGGATTTCCATTACCTTCATTATGTTCTTGGTGGAGTAACTGTTGTATCTCAGTTGCCAAAACTAGCAAACTCATTAGGACTTTCCATAGAAGCAATAGGGTTTACCTCTAGTCTTTCACTGTCAGATAAGTCAGGTCCCAGTGAAGTTTACAAGACATGTCTTTTTAACCATTATGGTAGTGTTGAAGGATGTCAATTTGCATATAAGTGCCATTTTGCCCATGGAGAAATGGAATTGGGAAAAGAAAATGTGCTTCCAAAGTCTTTTTAACCATTATGGTAGTGTTGAAGGATGTCAATTTGCATATAAGTGCCATTTTGCCTATGGACAAATGGAATTGGGAAAAGAAAATGTGCTTCCAAATGACATACCACCTCCTGGGATGGGTACTATTACAAATTTTGGTGCTAGCTCAAAAGAAAACCCAAGCTAGACAAGACACGCCTTTGTAAACATTATAGTAGTTGTAGAGGATGCAAATATGGAGATAAGTGTCATGAAGCAGCAAAAAAAATCAAAATCAAGAATCAACAAAATTCACAGATATGAACTTCATGATTTATTGGAATATTAATTACTAAAATATTAAAAATAAATCTATCCTTCAACATTGAAAAATTAAAATTAAAATTGAAAAAAAAAAACAATAAAACTAAAAACATGGATATAGCCATAAAATCTACAAAAATTCATTTCTAAAATATATATATAGCCATAAAATATAAACTTACAAAAGTTCTTTGCTAAAATAATTATATATATATAAATGGTGCCAATAAAAAATACATCCACAAAAACCACATTAACTGCATAGAATACATCCACAAAAACCACATTAACTTCTTCTATAGTGTTTTACAGATTCAGAATTTACTTAAATTAAAACTTGCTAAGTCTAAATTAAAAAAATAGGAGACACAATGTAAAAAACTACTTATTAATTAATCTAATTTAACTATTTGTTTAAGTTAATTATCTTTGTAATTTATCTAATTCTTTCTAATATTGTAAACAAAAACTATGTAAATCCATATGAATTTGTATTTAATTTTATTTTTTCTAAATGACATGTAATATTTTTAAAAATATTTTATAGAGCATTTAAGTGTTATATTAAAAGTTAAAAATAGTATTCATTCTTTATTTTGGTGATGATAGATTTAGTAAAAAAACTAAATAAATTGGCATAGATATCTTAAATACGTCTATCTAAAAGATGTTGAGAGATATAAGTCTTGAGGAGCCTATATTGAAAACATTATTGAGAATAGATAGGTACCTCAAGACTGACATCTCTCAGTGTCTTTTAGATAGATACATATTTAAGATATCTATGCTAGGTATTCCTGCTTCTTATACTGGTGACATAATTGGGAAAGATCGTGTAAACTCAAAACACATAGTTGACAATAAAAGATGAGAAGATGAGTCTGATCCAATTTAAAGACTATTGAGTTTACACCATCTTTCCAAATTATGTCAACATCATAAGAAGCAAGAATAATAATGTTTGCTTTCGACGAATCGCAAAAATTTGTTGTGGCAGCACCCAACCTAAGAAGTAATGCCCCCTTTGGAAGCACATTTTCTTTTCTCAGCTCATTTTGTCCATGGGAAAAATGGCACTTATCTCAATATTTACATCCTTTAGAAGTGCTATAATGGTTACATAGGTGTGTCTTGTATCCTAGGTTTTCTTTTGAGTCAGCACCAAAATTTGTAGTAGTACTCATCCTAGGAGGTGGTATCTCATTTGGAAGCACATTTTCTTTTCTCAATTCCTTTTCTCCATGGGCAAAATGGCACTTATCTGCAAATTACATCCTTCAGTAGTACCATAATGGTTACAACTTGGGTGAGAAGTCCACCCTACCTACTTTGTACCATCCTTACCCAACTCCATTGAATTCTAACCTACTTGCAATTTATATTCCTTGTGTATTCATAGAGTGGAAGCATTTCAAATAATACATCCCATGAAGGATCATGTTAGAAACACACTGTAAGCATTAAAAAATACCTTGTAAGAGTTTTTGGGTTTTTTTTGAACTTGGTCATTAGCATTTCTATGAGTTCATGAACTATTGAACTCATTAATGCCCTTCACTGCTTGGTTTTTCGTTTGTTTTTATATACTTTTTAGAAAATTGGTGAGTTCATGAACTTATGAACTAGCTAACAAGCCAATATTCTCATTCTTTCCATCTTTTGTATCTTCATTGTTGCCTTTCTATATATTCTTTCATTTGTGACATTTTTAGGAGATTAATCAAGACACAACCAAGGTTTGCGAGTTGATTATAAAAATTGAAACAAATTTTAGTAAAGGATCAGTAAAATCTTGAAACTAGGCTTTGTGAACATTTTGAGAAGGGTTCATGCACATTTGGGGATAAGTGCCACTTTGCACATGGTTCTAGTGAGTTGTAGGATGCTTCTACTTCTACTGCTCCCTCATTCATGTAACTTTTCATTTTGTAGATTTGTTTCTTTGAATAATTTCTAATGCGTTTTGTTCTAGGCCCTCTGCCCTACCTAAAACTTTTGGTTGTTCAAAGATTATTTTTAAAATACATTGTTCAAAGGATGCATAAAATTACATGTTCATAATAATTGTAGTTCTATATTCATAAGGTTTCATGTAAACTTTGCAATGACCATTAGAATTGTAAAGCATTTCATCAACCTAATTATTGGTTAGTGTATATTGTCACTGCTAGCAGTTGCAAGATCCATTAGATTATTGGTATGTTATTCATTATAGATTAATTCAATTTTATTGAATTGAATAATATCCCCAGAAGACTAGAATGTTAAAACCAAAATCTTTCTTTAATCGTTGACTGAGTTTCACTTTCTTAATATAGCTATAACACGGACTCCATGACATGGGATCATTTGCAACTGATTTATTGATGTTTCTTTTGATAATTGAGGTTGTTCTCGATGTCTGAGTATGGTTGTTTGATCATTGAAGTGGATGATATTGAAGTAGAGTGGATGAGTATGTGGTATGTAACATCCTACCCCGCAACCCTGAATGGTAAGGGCCAAAAGAGGGTAAGAATATTTATTTTTGACATAAGTAGAAAACATACCCAGATACGGTTGTCAATCTGATAGATTGACAACCTGAAAGAGAGGATTAATTCACCCTCCAGAGAAAACATTATAAAACTAAATTCATTTTAAACACAAAACCAAATCTTCCTATAACCCATTTAAAATATAAACATGAATCCATAAACACCAAAGTACAAGTGGATCTGATACCCACACCAGAATCTATAAGCCAATTATAGAACAACATCACATTTCTTCTCATTAAATTATATGATTACATCCATTCTCTCAAATAGTACAACTACATAAAAGAATATACAAGAACAATGGCATAGCCATGAATATAATACAATAATTGAATATGTACATCAACTGGTAAAGTAATGGAGAGAAAGAACATCTCCAACTAGTACTCCAAAACCTATACACCGATTCCCCAATGGCAGTGGTAATGCATCCCAACCACATGGACTCATACGAGACTACCCCACCATGCTTGGAGGTAGTCACAAGGCCCGAACAGTAGTAACAAGGTAACGGCATACATGATGACCAACACTTACATCAATCATAGAACAAACATGGAAAACAATGCTTAAAGCTAAAGTCATAACATAGAGATGCTCATCAAATATAATGTTAGGTGCTACTCATGACTACAAAGGTACAAGACACTAGGGTGTAGGTTAGATGGAGTTTCATCATTTGTGCTCAAAGGGATGGCACCACATGGACTCAAGTGCACCTCTCATATAGACGAGGAGACTCAAACATGCTTGAATCAACACCCCACAAATGAATAACTCGATGTCACACAGATGGATAGGCCTTCTCGTATGCATCCTTAGCCTTTACAAGTGCTCAAGGCCATGCACAAGGACTCAATACCCTAGACCAAATAGGGCATACAAAACCCAACTAAAAATAGTTCAATAAAAATAGGTGACATAGTGAGTGTCCCATCTACATCCCCAAGGTATTTGGAATAGCCATAGAGGGTAGGGGATGTGTCGCAAGGACACCACAGATATAAACTACATAGATCAACATCTACTATATAGGGTTAGAAAATATTCTTTGATTATCTTTGTTATACCTTCCTATGGTAGACCACAAAGATTCTTAATATAAGAGGTTTACCTTTGTGCTAGTCATTGCTTAAGAATACATCAATGGATGTTCACATCATGGGTATGGGGAGCATATTAAGTTGCAAGATATGCTCACCAGAGTTCTTCCTTTCCTCAAGGTGATGTCATCTCATGAGATGCACTGATTGTAGGATACACACCAAATGGATTTGTTGAAAAGATTTTAGAAACTTTCAAGTAATACCCTCTAGTAGGAGTAAAACCAAATTCCTGAACCTTTGAACCTCACTCCCTATGCCAGAATGGGAGCTTTGAAATGGGGTATAGGTATCCATCAAAGCATGAAGGATAGAGGAATTTTTTAATAGATCTTATAGTTGGGAAATCTCTAGTCGACATATCTGCAAACTATGGAGGTATAGACTAGGTACGTGATCCCAAAAATGGTGATTTTATTTTGCATATGCCCTCCTCTCTATTCTCCACACCAGATCTAACCATTTCAACAGTCTAAATACCGAAACACCCACCTAAATCAAACCATGACCCATGCTGCCAACCAAGACATGTACCTGGCCATCAATTCATTCACTTCCCACCAAGATATTTCTTTTCAGCATTAAAACATTTACCAACCTTTCCCCATGCACATCTCAATGCCAATAGGGAGGGTTGTTACATGGTATTTTAGGATCTTTG
The DNA here is from genome assembly GCA_027924645.1 of Cunninghamia lanceolata. NCBI lineage: Eukaryota > Viridiplantae > Streptophyta > Pinopsida > Cupressales > Cupressaceae > Cunninghamia > Cunninghamia lanceolata. Next base: position 7,894,326 of record BSBN01000937.1, on the reverse strand, counting down.
GTATTAAAGCACTTACACTTTTAGACAATCCACTAAATGATATTGTATCAGCCTAAAGAGAATTTATGTACTTTGTGTTTCACATTTTATTCCCATATTACATCGAAAAGCATGTGCACATAAAGGTTAATACAATCTGAAACTTGTAGTAGGTATATAATTGACAATGTAGACAAGGGCCCTTAACTTTGTATAATATTGGAGTTATGGGGCAAGTCCCAAAGGTATAGCAATAGTGGGTACAATGTGGAGATAAGGGAAGAATGACACCCCCAAACAAAAATAGAAAATTGTACTACCACAGAAAATAAGGACATAAAGGTTTTGTAATGTAGCCTGAAACCCAAACCACTCTGAATCTAATAGACTCTTTCTCTTCTATAGGGCTTGGAATGCCAAATCCAAGTCAATGATGTCCTTATGAGAGAACGTCTACAAGATCTTAACCACTGTATGCAATTAGAACTCCAACTGAGTCATTGGAAGAAAAATTGATTCCACTTTCTTGACACTTGATGAATCACTCAGACTCTGGAAAATAGTCTGATCATTTTGCTTTAAGATAAGTAGTGCCTTTATCCAGTCTATCATCAAGATTGTGCTATTATTAGGGAAAGGAGATGGGACTTCCATTTACACTAATTTCTCTATGTGCCCTTTCATACCTTTGACACCTTCCTTCAATGTGTTTAGGAGAGTTTTGCTTCTTGTTGTAGCTTCATTGGAACTCAATACTTCATTGACTTTCTCTACTACAATCATCCTGTCTAAACCCTGCTACCAACAAGGCTTCATCTGAGGCATCCTAAAATTTCTGTAATGAAAGTTGAGAATCTGAAAGCCTTATAGAAATATAGGATAAAGTAGCCTCTACTAAAGATTTAACCTTTTCACAAAGATGTTGGGAATTTAGAAGAAATCTAAGAGTAGGCTTCAGTTGTGTGACCTCATTTGAGATCCTTTTCCATGAAGATACATAGAGTTCTTTCACCATTGCCAGGACTCCAGTACTTTAAGGCCTTTGACTCAGTTCAATAGTCAATTGTTTTATCTTCTTTTTCTCGGCCAGATATTGTGCTAGAAAATCTTTTATCAAATCACTCAAGATGAAACAAGACACCCGAATCCGAATAGATGAACCCCTAATTGTATTGAAAATAGAAGGAATCTTTGCAAAGTCTCAATTAACTATTGGAAAGAAAGAAGTACTACTACTAAAAACTATAAAAATGGCTTGGTTATAAGACAATCTCCTCTCTGCAATATGCAAAGGAAAAAACACAAGAGCTAAGAAAAAAAAGCATAAGCTTTTTCCATGAAATACAAAAATTATCCCCAAAAAGTGAATGGGCAGTTGACTCCAACTCAACTAAACTCAAAAATATGAATGAATGAGTTTGAAAAAGTAATTCCAAGTTGATGGGTGAGTACAAGTGAAAAGCATAAAATTTAGGCCCCAAAACTCCTCCAAGATGAGAAAAAATAGCTCAGAACTCCAAGTCTCAAAGTCCTTGACCAAGAAACTACCAAAAATAGTCATATCAAAAATAGAACTCCAAATATCTCTCCCTACATGACCCTACAGTTCAGTTCGACTCTCCTATTTGTGTGTACGTTGAAAGACTTATGATCAAGTCCGGAATGGTATTTTTGGGAAAATATCGAAACTATAATTTTTTTTTGATATTTTCTACATCTTAGTAAATTCCATTTTTGAAGGCCTTCAGAGCTAAATAAGGGAAATCCACCTTGAGGTAGCATTGGCGTTAGCCTTAGCAACCTGCAACTCGAACTAGATAATTGGTCTATCTTTCTAACAAGTCCAAAAACTTTGAATTCTGATAAAGTAGCAGTGAGATATGACCTTGCCAAAAGAATTTTTTTTGGATATATGGTCTTCAGGTACCTATATCTACATAGTGAATAAACATGTTAGATAAAATGTAGAGGTTGAAGCCTCTCTCTTGATTGTTTTGATATGATATTCTCTTCCTTCCTGCTTCATTTGAAGTCACTTGCTTCCTGAAAGCATTAGAAAACAACTTTTACAGCCTAGCCTAATTGGGCTACTAAGCACAACTTGGTAACATTTTCGCTAACCTCTCAGGAGTGTTTGCCTACTAAACAAATAGAAATCAAACAACAGTAGAACAAAACTGAAAGCAAACTACCATGGCTTTGAATAGGGCCAACTAATTGTGCAACAACACTTTTTAGAAAAACAAAACAAAACTAAAAAAGATGTGCCACCAACACTTATTAACTGAAAATCTCTACTCTACTATGATACATCTACAACTTTTAATCTTTAGAAACATTGGTTCAGGTGAATCCCATTCACAAGAACAGGTAACGCCTCTCCATTCAGCTTTGAAAGCTAAAGAGCATTATGTTTCTTGCATTCAGTAATCATGTAAGGGCCATCCCACATGGCATCAAACTTGGTGTGCTTACCAGGTTTACTTTTTAGTTCATCCGACTTGAAAACAAGCTCACCCTCCTGGAACACTCTTGGAATTGCTCTCCTATCAAAGGTCCTTTTCATTTGGGTCTAATAAATCTCTAGATTTCTCAATGCTTCTTTCCTTGTCTCCTTTAGTTCTATCAGCTATTCAAGCCTGATTTCCATAAGCTTTTCATCTAACATCTCCAGCTCTTTAATAAGACTTAGTGTAGGAAACTCGACTAAAATAGGAACTCTAGCCTCTTTACCATAAGTAAGAACAAAAGGAGAGTTACATGTAGCCTCTTGGGAGTAATTCTATCAGCCCACATGGCTAACTTCAACTCTTCATGCCAAGTCCTTTGATTGTCCTTGATTGTCTTTCTGATAATTCTGATCAAATTCTTATTAGTAGATTCAACCTGTCCATTTCCCTGAGGGTAATAATTGGATGAAGTATTTAGGTAAATGTTATTCTTAATAGACCAATCAGACATTCTCAAGCTAATAAATGCTAATGCATTATTAGAAATAATGGAATCCAGAGTACCAAACCTTGCAACTAGGTCTTGATAGAAGTTGAGAACAAAAGTTTCCTTAGCCTCCTTCAATCCTACAACTTTAGACCACTTTGTAAAATTATCAGTTGTAGTCAAGATCCATTTGTGACTTGCACTTGAAGGTGGGTTAATAGGCCCAATAAATTCAATACTCCACTTAGCAAAAGGTACTTCCACTTGAATCAGATGTAGGGGTAAGGCTACAAGCCTTTGCTTTCCTACAAATACAAAACATTTAGTGCGTTTTTGTACCCAAACATGAGCATCTTTAAATATATCAGGCCAGAAATATCCAGCTCTCATAATTTTAAGAGATGTTGTTCTAGCTACAAAATAACCTCCAGAAGGTCCATCATGAAACTCTTCTAAAATTTTATCAATCTAATTTGGCTCAATACACCTTAACAAAACTACATGAAAGTCCCTTCTATATAATACTCCATCTATGACAGTATATGGAATCATATGGAATGGCCTGCAATAAAAAATGTCTCCTCTTTGCATCATCCAAACCTTCAGGATAGTCACCAGTGTTAAGATAATGTATCGTTTGCTAAATCCAATTTATAGAAGAAGTTGGAACAACAGCTTGATCTTCATTGTTGAGCACTAGGACAACTTGTTCCTCAGTTTCTTTGTTGTCTTCTACATTTCCAGTCAGCTATTCACATAGGCCTTTGCCTCTAACCAACTTTGTAACCTTGATATTAACATCATACTCAATTACTTTGGTTATCCAACCTACCCGTTTATCATTTATATCCTTACTCAGCAAGAAATCTTTGACTATAGGGTGAGCAACCAACAACTAGATTTTGTTGTTAGAAAGCACATGCCTAATTTTTTTCAAACTTCTGATCATAGCTAGAACATGTTTCTCAACAAAAGAGTATTTTACATCATAATCTTGAAGAACTTGGCTAAAAAATGCAATGGGCTACTCTATTCCTTCTTCATTTTGCTAACACAGCATGGCTGAAACAGTATCAACACTTCCAAATGCATAAATGACAAAATCCTTATCAAAATTTGGGTTTATGACTATTGGAGCTGGTGCAATGGCCTCCTTTATCTCCTCAAAACTCCTCTTTCCCTCTTTAGTCTAGCTGGAACTGATATTCTTCCTAAGTATAGAAGTTAAAACCTTCAAAAGAGCTGTAATGTTAGGAATAAATCTACTTACAAAATTTATCCTACCTAGAAAGATTTGCTAGCCTTTCTTGTTGGTTGATAATGGTAGTGCTAGAATAGTAGTAATTCTTTCAGGATCAATTGAAATACCATACTTAGAAATTATGTGCCCAAGCGGGTTGCCTTCGCAGACAAAAAAATGCACTTTTTTGGGTTAAGTGAAACCCCATATTCTCTGCATCTCTCAAATATCTGTTTCAAATGAACTAAATGGTCACTTGCATTTTTAGAGAAAACAATAATATCATCTAGATAAACCATTACAAATTTGTTCATAAAACCATGAAAAGCCATGTCCATAGCTTTTTGAAAAGTAGCTCCTGCGTCTGATAGTCCAAAAGGCATCTTTCTATATGCCATAGTTCCCCACTTTGTTGTGAATGTAGTTTTGAATTGGTCCTCTTCTTTCACCAAGACTTGGTTATAACCTGGAAACTCGTCTAACAAATAAAATCTATCAGATCAAGATACAACCTACAAAATTTGTTGCATAGATGGCAGCGGGTAATGATCCTTAAGAGAAGCTTTGTTAAGATCCTTGAAATCAACACAAAGTCTGATTTCTCCATTTTTCTTTCTCACAGGGACAAGATTGCATGCCCATAAAGTATGCTTGATTGGGAAAATGATATTACTTTTAATGAGTTTGCTTAATTCAGCTTTCATAAGGTGCTCCAACTTTGGATTCAAAGATCTTTGTTTCTGTCTTACTAGTTTTGCCTTGGGCTCTAGCTCTATAGTATGTTGAGCTAATTCACGATCAAAACCATTCAAATCATGGTACTCCCAAGTAAACACATCAGAAAACTCTTGACAAAGTAAAAAAAATGCATGTTTTTCCTTTAAAGTACATACCTTGCCAAGCTTTAACATCTTGCCTTTGAAAATCTCAATCTGTTAATAATGATCATGTTTGATGGATAAACCAGCTTTCTCTTTTTTGACTTGATCATTTGAATTGAAGATTGACTCAAGACTTACCAAACCTTTTGGCAACTTGTTGGTCTTAAGTTGACGAAATTTGATGTTCATATTGCTAAGACAACATTTTCTAATTAGAAGCTGAAAATTCAGCTTCTTCAATCATGAAACTGATAATATGTTCATCACTATCGAATACCTAACAATAAATGTTATTATTTGGAATAGAAGGTCTAACAACAACATTTTTTATTTCAACTAGAATATCAAACTCATCTCCCATGGCAGCAATTTTATCAGCTTGTTTATTCTGTGTTCTTGGTATGGACAGCAAATTAAATGCATTAAATTCTTCAATCCTGCCCCATACTCTATGTTTATATAGTTTTAACAAGTCATTTTTAGTGGTATTAATATTCCTTACTTGATTGACCACCAATTCGCTATCTCCAAACACTTGAAGACACTTAACATTTCTCTTTCTAGCCCATTCTAGGCCATGACCAAGGGCCTCATACCCAGCAGTGTTATTTGATTAGCTAAAAGCAAAATGAAAAGCTGGAAAATACCTTTCACCACTTGAAGAAACTACCACAACACCTCCTCTTGCAACTTTACTCCTTGATCCATTGAAGTACAAACTCCATAGCTCATTGGACTAATGCTTTTCCTACACTTTTGAATCTTTAATCAGATTTCGGATAGCAATACCTTGTTCTTGAATCATCTAAATGCCCAAGTCCACTTGCTCTATATGCTTAGATGTATTAACTTTGTGATTTTCAGCTGCCCCATTCATCTATAATCAGGGCTGTAATAGCTTCAACAAGGGTGTTAGGATCTTGGACATCAAGATGATCTTGTCGATCCTGCTCATGAAATGTGAAATTTGTATTAATAGAATTTGGAACATATGGCTCAATGTGATCTTTTGACGACAACTCAGATTTTATTGTGACTATTGTACCATACCTTGTTCTAAAGAATAAATGTGACCAATCAAAAGACAAATATCCTCCTAACATGGCTTTAAAATCTCTAGAAAGACAATGCAAAGTGATCTAGAAGATCTATTATATAAACTTCTCAGCCAAGATTCAATTCCCAAAATAAGCTCTCACGTCCAAAATGAAATCCCCTATTTTTGACCCTTACAAATGTTATAGAATCTATCATAATATGCCTAAAAATAGGCCTAACATAATGTACCACCATGTGGGCATCTTTTGACACCTAAAAAACCAATTTTGAAGGCACCGACTATGTTTAACAGCTATAGGAAAATATTAAATAAAAATAACTATTAACGGGAAATATGCAAGCTTGAGACACCTCATTTCCCAATAGCTATTTTATATTTAAATAAAAGTCTCTAAAGCTTTTTCCACAAACCCATTTAGAACGTATTTGGCTACCAAGGCATTCCTCAAGGCCACATTTCTTTGAGGTATTTTGTCAAACAACTCATGTGACTTGCCTATGTTTACCATTTTTTGCATTCATGTTTGTGTTGTCTATGTTTCCAATTTTTCCATTTAGGTTTGCCCGACGTGTGGGGAGAAAGAGAGAAATTTTATTAATTGGGTTGTCATTTAATATTCTCCCTAGCAACTTTTGATTAAGACTCATCTACACATCCCATAGCCATCTTGGAATGCTAGTCCTACAATTATGAAAGGATTAATAAGTATAATGGATAGAAAATATGCTTCAACCATGGGATATCAACATACTTTAAGCTGTAACACCAGTCATTAGGCAGCAATGGCACCTGATTCATGGAGCTCTTCTTGATGATGGGGTTATCCTTTAGATCCATAGCCACTATATCCATGCACTTTTTTCACCCTTTGTAAATAATCTTCAAGCAATCTTTGCATAGATGCAAGAACTACAAATACTAGCAACCATTATCTTATTTTTTAACACAATATATTAGTTTTTTTTTAACATAACATATGTATGTTTTTTCAAGCTCTTCTCAAACTCTCTGTTAGCAGCATTTGGTAAGGACTCTTGTTGCTGAGTAGCTCTTATTTTTATTGCAAACTTTTAAATTAGATATAAAAGTGAAAAAGAAAAATAATATTTCCTTAGTTAACCTAGGCTGATTGGTAAATGCAACCAAATAAGCACAAACAACATAAATTAATATAAAATATAGTTGATAATAAAAAATTTAGTATGATGTGTTTTGGAAATTGAATTATATAATTATCATGATATAGGAATGTAAGCATAAGCAATAAGTGTAAAGAATATAGTATGTAAGAATATGGGTTAGATATGTATTGGTGAATAAGAATGTTTCCCTTAACATGGATAATAAAATGGTGGTGCAACTCTCAGTGGCCTAGTAAAAACTATATAAGTATAAAGAGTATCAGGATAACTGTATGCCCCCAATGTAACATCAAAAAAGTACATTCACATAAATGTTAATAAGATTAGAAACCTCTAGTAGGTATAGAATTGACAATGTAGACAAAGGCCTATAACTTGGTATAACATTGGAGTTATGGGGCAAGTCCCCAAGGTATAGCAATAAGGAGCACAATGTGGGGATGAGGGAAACCATGATGTGATTTAAAGATAAATGGGGGGCACCTATTGTAGTGCCTCCAATGTCAAGATGGATCCAAGGTGTGACATATATAAAAGGGAAGGCATGATGTGATATAATATAATAACAAATATATTGTATATATTTGAATAATTTGTTTTGTATAGAATATAATATATAATAATAAGTATAATTAAATATATTTTATAATAACAAATATAATTATAATATAGATGTAATATATAAATTAAATATACAATATTTTATATAGATGTACAATTTTATAATAAACTCTAATTTTAGAGCTATATTTAATAATTTATATAAAATACACCATATCATAATTCTACTTTTTCAATATGTGTGGCCACCTCCCTGTCACTTTTCAAAATAACACTATTTACAAAAGATTAATGATTTCACTACACAATTAAAGTTTCAACAATGGATTCCACTCTTTGACAAACATGGGTCTAAGAATCTACTACCAAACATATGAATCCAAAGGCAATGTACAAATACCGCTGTCTCAAACTTATAATCCCAATGAGAATACAAAATGACTATAAGTAAACACAAGGATATGTACATAAGAATAATAGCATGAAAAAATTAAATAGAAGAAACACACAAATACTAAGAAGCTACAATGAAAAACCAACAATTGTGCTCAATTTTGGTTAATTTGTGTCATAATTGATACTACTTATATGCATAAATAATCAAAATCATTTCAAAATGATTGTTTGTGATGTCTATCAATATAATTGGTATTGCAAACTTTTATTTGACAAATGAGAAAGTGTATCTCCACATTAATTATCCCTTTTTTATGTTTCAATCTCTCAAAAGTCTTTTATCTTGAGGAGGATAAGGGCAATAAAAAATAATGCATATCTGCCTCCAAAAAATCAAGAAAAGGACATGTATGTTGATTACAAATAATTCAGTACTCCATTAAAACTTTTTCCATTGGTTCAGGATTTATCAAAGGTATATCCACCATACCTCGGTATCGACCTACATTGACATCCTTGTTGATGCATCAACTACTGATTGGTCCGTGTATCTCCACATAGATAGACATAGATGCTTGCAAGCATTAACATCACACACTTGTGCTTCCTTTTAGCCAGTAAGCCAAGTGTTCATATATAAGTGTGCTACTCAATTTAAAATCAAATATATTGGAACTTATACTTTGTGCAACAATAATAATTTTTAGAAAACTTTAAAAAAATGGGACATGTGCTACTAAATACAATACCAAATCTATTAAAACTTATACTTTGTATCATAATAATTTGTTTTAGAAAACATTAAAAAAGATAAATGTTCTTGTTTATCAACTCCGGTGAACTTTCTTTCATTTATGTCTCTACTTTGTAGCATTGCCATTGCTTAGAGCTTTTGTATGGCATTCACTATCCTTATAACATGTTTACATACAAAGTTTATTAGAGCACAAGACAGTGCTAAGTTGGTAATATAATGTTGTTTTGGATAGGGATCCACGGTCAATTACCTCCAAGGTACATGTAAAATGTATTGAAATTTTAAAAGTTGCATTTAATGTTTTTCGATATTGAGTTCATTAAAACTTTTTTATAGCTTGTATACCATCTTGAATGCTACTTTTCTCTTTTTATTATTGTATTTTAATCTTTATCTCTCACTGCAACTATCAAGATCATGCAGCACTCTTATAACACTCATTTTTTACACCTATACACCCAACAGAACGATACTTTTACTTTGAATATGTATATACTATTCTAGAATTAGTGTTTTTTTTTAGTATGCCAAAATTACAACTCCTAATCACTCCTTCCTCTTATTCTTCTATTTCTCATCTTCCTAGTGGTATATTTCATATTATCTTCTCTTTAAGCACACCCATTTGAATTTATCCAAGAAGGTGATATCATCTATTGTATTGTGTGGTTTTAAGGTAGGCTTTATTTCTAAGACCTATAAACTGAACCCAGAAGATAATAAGTTCTATTTTACTACATGGGACTCAATTAGGGTTTATTTGGATCCCCTAGAGATAGATGTCATCTTATCTTTTCTTCTCTTTTATTATATGAGAGTCCTTCCTAGTGTCCTTGTTGTGAATATTTCCCTTCTAGCCTATCCCTTGTGTTCATGTTGTTGCCTATCAGATTATTATAGGGGCTTCCACCTACCATCATATCAAAACCTCCAATTGAATTAATCATTTCATCAAGCCTATGTTTTCCCTCTCTCTCTCTCTCCCTATCCTAGTTCTTAATGGGACTCAAACACAACATCATAGGTGCCCAAAATACAACTTACTATTACATCATGCACCCATCCATGAAGAGAATTATAGTTCATTCTAATACATAAAGGAGTGTCTAAAGCACCTCCACTAAGGAAGAAAAGAAAAAGAAAAAAGGAAATGTGAATATTTTATGATGAACAAGTATTCAAGGATTTGAAGGCAATAGTGCTTAGAAAAAATAAAATGTGTTGCCTTATAGATCTAAATTGCACTGTCTGGATATGTGCTCTCTTATAATTTTGATAAACCATTGTCTGGAAGTATAAATTGAGTCATAGAGTTGTCAGAATACATGAAGATTTCAATCTAAGTGTTTTTTGTTGAAGCTAAATATCTTCGGTGCTCATACTAGATGAAGGTCCTTGACAATTCATGAAAGTCTCTAAAAAGATAGTGGATTTTACCACAAATCTCATAGTAGATAGGGCCTTTGGATACAAAATGTTCTTCACTTTCAAGCTCATAAAAATGTAATTTGCATATACACTCATGTCATGGGAGGTCATGGTCTAATTCCAACAATAACTAATGTACAAAAACCTAATTTCATTGACCATTAATTAACCTACATGTGTCCCTAATTTATGACAATATATTATTTATTTCCTAAATTCAAAGAAATGTATACATTTATATTTATATACACATTGAAACTTTTCACTAGATATAGGAGAACATAATTAAATAATAACTCTCCTTACTATATAAATTCTAAGGCCACTTCTACTCTTTCCTTGCAAACTCAATTCTACTATCTAGATATCCAAACTAACCTCTCATTTCTTGAATTTATAATTCTTAGTGTTGCCTTCAACCCACCACCCCTAAAGTGGAAAACAACCCTATTTTATAGATTACAATCTCATTCAGCCACCTACCTCATTTCACTCTAATATTTTTCCCATGTCTTTATATTTTCCATGTGTTATTTGACAGGACATGAACAAACTTTACTCTTTCTTGAGCTAGATGGCTAACTGCCCTAATAATTTGCTAAGTGGGTTGTTAGAATTTTAGGTATTTGACATAATTCATTAAATGTAGAGGATACATGAATACCAATAGGAGAGATATTGTTCTTCATAGTTGATCTTCATTCTTTCATTGGTTCTTGTATCTATTCATGCAAAGCACCTAAGAAAAGTAGTCACTAAATCCAACCAATCATTTAACATGGTGTGGTAAATGAAACTCTATATCTTTTTTTTCTACACACAAACCTTTGGAAGACATACTTTTTCTAAGCTTAATCTTCTAAAAGGATTTGTTCCTGATGGGTTTCATAGTAATCCTTTTCTAAATCTAAGTGTTTTCTTTTATGAAATTTGATTTTTTGCACATCCTTTAGGCTTTGAATCAATCCTTGTAAAAGGAAACCATGGTAAGCATGACTAATAAAACTAATAACACTAGGGTTGTAATTGGAAACATCTAAGCTTGCAATTAGTCCCATGTTGATTGTGCAAACAAATTTGGTCCATATAATCAAAATAATGTCCATAATTTTTAATACTTATTTTTGCTAATCTCTTCAATTTGAGGGAACATGACTATGAAAAAATAAGAAAGCACTAATGTATTTAAATGTAGACAATTATAAAATAAAGAATTTCTTACCAAAATACCATATGGGTCTACAATTGGCAACATCCATACCTGCAATTAGTCCCATGCTGATGGGTGCTACCACAATAATGGGTTACACTTTCTGGGACATCCTAATTTTTGCTGAAATCACATATTTTTAGAAAATATAATGATTTAAGTCTTGAAAGGTTCTATTTAAAGGATTTTAATTGAAGAGGGTTTGATCAAACCCCCTTGGATAGAACCCTGCTAGTTTTAAACCATACCTATAATAGAGTTTCCTCTACACCTATCAAAATGCTGATAAAAAACTACTTTTGATTTACCTTTTGGGGGATCAAATGAATTCATTTAAAATTTATGTTTTGTAAGTATGTAGTCCTTATTATAAGCTTCCCAAAAAGTATAATTTTAAATATATTTAATTTGATTATTATATTTATTTTTTATTTCTTGTGAATATAGATTTTTCACCGAACATCAAGTTCTCTGTTCTACACACATGGAAAATTAGTAAATTAGTGAAAATAAATTTTAAAAAATATCTATGCCTTATGTATTGATGTTCTTGTTTCAACAAAAAAAAATAGTTGAATTTTGATACATATAGAAAAAGTTATGTTTTACGGAATACGCCTATGTCTAAATTATAATTGGTTTGACTTCAAAACTTAATTAAAAAAATATTCGACAAAACATTATAAAACTAAATGCTTGCCCTATATATCAATGTTACCAATCTAAATTCAAAAGAATCAGAATTTTATCCTTTGTAAAAAAACGTTATGTGCTATAGAATACACATCACTTTAAAAAAATGTTGTTTACTATTAAAAACAAGTTATCAAAGGAGACTCAAAATTTTTTATAATTTAACTCTAATATTTTTAAAAATATATATTTAGAATCTGCAAACAAAATCTCACAAATCACTAGTTCACATCATCTTCAAATTCCTAATGGCTTAGCAGCTATAGGTGTCAAAAAGTGAAGATTTTGTTAAAAATGTGGATTTCAAAGTCAAGTTTGGCCAAAAAGTGTAACCCATTATTGTGGGATGACCCTAATTGTGCAAACAAATTTGCTACATAAAATAAAAATAATAATAATGTTTAAATTATTTTCAATACTTGTTTTTAGTACCAATGATCTGCTCTACCTGAAGCAATGATCTTCTTTGGATGCTCAAGGTCACGAACAAAAACATCATGTGGAAAAAACTCAACAGTCTTCCCATCCCTAGTATGACATATCTGATAGACAGAGAGAACATTAGCAGAGATCTTAGGATCAAAGAGGACATCCTCAATGCAACCATCTACCAGCTAAACTAAACTAGACCCCATAATTGGAATTTGTGAAGAGCTTCCCACTAAAGTATGAGAACTAGTGCTATTAGAAAGAGACTCAAGAAGATCAACTGAATGAATTATGTGTTGTGAGGCTCCTGAGTCAACTATCCAATTTGATCTGGATGAATTATAACTTGTAGCAGTAAGGGCATGGTCTTTGCTATGTTTGGTAGTATCAATGTTGTGTTTCTTCATGGCTTCTTCCAAATCCTCGATCGTTCAATGAAAAATATTAATGTCATGATTCTGCACCCCACAAAAAGTACACGACCCTCTGCTTTTCCTCTTCCAACAATTTTTACTTGACTTAGAAGATGTTGTGTTTGATGTATCAGATATGGTCTTCTACTTAGATGATTTCTCATTGCTTGAAGATGATTATGTCTTTGACTATTTTGAATGCTTATTACCTCTACCCTTAGATGCATGAACTACTAATGCTTGACTTTTTGAAGAAGTGTTAGAATCCATCAAGAGTAACTCAGATTGTTCTCTCATGAGTTGATAACAAAACTATTCAAAAGTAGACATAGTAAGTGTTGAACCAGGTGCATCCATTGTAGAGTAAAAGGTAGAAGCGAAGACCTAATAGGGGCCTTTTAACTTTGACAAAACCAAGACAACACATTCCTTATCTCTTATTGTTTTACCACAACATTGAAGTCAAGAAAGCAAAGGCTTGAACTTGACTAAGTAATCTTCAATTGAAGGAAAGGTATCGAGAGACAAAATTGTTAATTCAACATCCAATTGAAGTATTTTGAACTCATCAATTTTAACAAATAAATCACTAAATTTGTTCCACATTTGCTTAGGAGTTGTACAATTTCTTAGATGAAATTGCAAGTTATCAGATACATGGAGACCAATGATTCCCATTGCCTCATCTAACTTATTGTGATAGACAAATTGTTCATACTCCTTATTGAATTATAGTTGTTACTCATTTAGCATTTTCCATAACCCTTTAGATTGAAGAAGTTGTTGTACTTTTGTTTTTTGTGTGAAAATTATGTGGTGTTAACAGATCAATTTTGAGGATCCATTTTGAAAAAAACACAACGAGGCACATAAATTATGCCTGATAGACCCCCCAAGTTTGATTAAAAAATGTTAAAGAAGTGCCTCCTCCCCAAAAAATAAAATAAAATGGTACTTTATAATTGAGTGCGGTTTACAATGAAGATAATGAGGTTACATGAATTATTAGCATTAAATGTTAATAGTATATGGTAAACTAATTGGTTCTAATGCTACCCTTAATAGAAAAAATGAGTGATTTTGGCTTGAACCACTAATAATAACCTAGTTACATAGAATTTAGCATAAAATGCTAACATGAGAAAATCCTCATGTAGTTACAAACAACTGAAATGCCATCGGTTGTGTTAGACTATACAATGAGTGGAATGTTAACAAATTTATTGTGAAATGTTAACATAAACCTTTACAAAGAACATAACCTACAAATGGTGGTTTGGAACAAATTGAAAGGTATGAAAAATCATTTAGTGTTGGGAGTGAGGAGGAAAACTGTGACCAAACATTTGAAATTCTAACATCAAAGTGTAATGGAACATCAAAGATTTAATGGAGTAGCAAAAAGCAACCTTGGTTAATGAAAAGTATCAATGGAAAGATCCATGTACATAGTGAAACTGCCAGTCATGACCTACGAAAAGAGGAAAAACATGAGCAAGAGAGTGTGATGGTGGTTGAATGCTACCTACAGCTAGCGCCAAATGCATCGGCACTATTGGACGTCGGTAGTGGGGTAAAAGAAACCCGAACAAGTATGAAGAAACTAATGAACTTGATAACAAATGTAAACGGTGACCACTATACCAGATGCCACCCAAATAAACCAGGAAACTGTGGATGGAATGAAAACCTCAAATCAAACGACATAAATAACAAAAACCTTGGCCAGAAGTTTCGGTGATGCTGCAAGAAAAAAAAGACAAATGGTAAGCAACAAAACTACGAGACCACATTTCTCTGGTGTCTCTAATACCATACTCCACACTGAGACTGAAAGTGGAGAGCACAATTACCATGTTGTTGACTGCAAACCAATAATCCAAACTACAACCCCTCAAAAAAATCTATGGCTATTAAAGAAATCTTCTTGAAATGGAGGGTTGCAAATGGCATACTGTTCGGCTCTTCTGCACCAGAGGATTCCTGGTTTCTTTTCAAGAAGAATTAATGGGTCTCAAGGCCAATGGAGTGTGACTCGTTCCATTTTAAAAAAACCAGGTTTGCGAGGTCAGTCTCAACGGCTGTTGGGGAAAAAAGTCTGGTTTCAAGATGGGTACCAAAATTATGGGGATAGGTTGAAATCCTCTTTTAAGGAAAACAATATACCTCCCAGAAAACCATTGAAATCCCAGCAAGACGTTTTTAGAGAGTTTCAAGCAAAGAGAGAAGAGGCACCTCTTCGAAGTAGGAGGGAGAGAGGAATGTCAAGGGCTTCTTTAAAAGGTTTTCGCCAAAGAGATTTGGCAAAAGGAAAAAGACCTAACTTCCAAAGATTTGCTGATCGACGAATAGAGGAAGGGCATGAACCAAAACAAAAAAAGATCTGGATCCCTGTAATCAAAAGAGTTACAAGACGTAATGAGTTTGGGGAGGTCTCTCTAGATCAGTAGATCAAAATTTGAAAGATAAGACCCTCTTCTTAACTGAAACTGCCTTGATAGGTAAAGTTTTATCTCCCCACTTCTCAGTAGAAGACTTGAGAAAATGGTGTCAAGATTCGTGGGAAAAGATAGAGGATTTCTTCGAACTGGGCAATGGATTCTTCTATTTTGTGTTCTCAGGAAGGGAGGAAAGAAATAGAATCCTTTCAAAGAAAATATGGAAATTCAACCAAACGGCAATTTGCTATCAAGAATGGAGACCAAATTTTCATGTTGGGAAAGAAAAAATCCCTCTGATTCCCCTCTGGATCCAACTTCTGTATCTCCCACTAGAATATAGGGATGTGGAAATCTTGAAATGCATTGGCAATTCCATTGGGGTATGCCAAGAAGTAGATATTCCAATGGAGATTCTCACAACTTCAATAGTCAGGTTGCGAATCCTTACAGATGCTATAGAACTACTACCCAAAAGGCTTAAAATCAAATCCATGCATGGGACTTGGCTTCAAGATATCTTTCTACAAGATGGTGCAGATTCAGAGGATTTTGAAAGGCTGAAGGCATTCTCACTTTCCGAAGATACAACGGGTAAGCAAGAAATGTTATATACACAAAGGATTTTGTCAAGTCCAACACTGCTTGCAGTTGCTTCAAATGAAGAGCTCGTCCATACTTCAAGAGACTTAGCAGGATTTGGCGAACAAAGAGTTAAAGCTTCTGTAGCTGAGCAGGGATCCGTTAGCCAAGAGGAGATTCAAGTTTTTTTACCAGTTTTAGAGGAGGCAGGGACGGTGCTTAATGAAGAGGTATTAGCTTGCGTCAGTGATAAGGACCAGCCCATGAGCATTGAGGATCTTGAGCATTGAGCCTAAGAATGGAATTTTTACCTAGACGAATAGAAGGAAGGACTTTCTAAAGATAGCGGAAAGATTGGATAGATTCTTGTTATCCCCAGAATGCTTCAACCTCCCAAAGAGCTTTGAGGCAGAGATTAGGCCATTGGTAGGGTTAGACCACTTCCCAGACAGGTTAAGAATAGGAGGAGATTTTGTTCCTAGAAAGAAGAATTTCAAATTTTAGACTATGTGGCTCAGAGATGTATCCTTCGTAGAAAAGGTTAAAGCCTGGTGGTCTCAGATCCCATTTGTAAACGAGTCGCGCATGTTCCAATTAGTAAGCAAACTAAAATGTCTGCGACACAAGATGATGGAGTGGAACAAGTCCTAGTTCCACAATATCTTCTCAGAGAAATCCAGATTACAGACGGAGTTGAGATATCTGGTTGACTTCATAATTAAAAATGGAATGGATGCTCACTCTTTTCAGTGGGAGAAGCAGGTCAAAGTCGAGCTAGAGGAAAAATTAAATTGAGAAGAAATATTCTGGAGGCAAAGGTCAAAGAAATTATGGCTAAAGGAAGGAGATAAGAATACCTCTTTCTTCCACCTCTCATCCAAGGTAAGCAATTGTGCTAACTCTATTAAGTCAATTCAGTTGGAAAATGGGCTTGTATGTATAGATCCTTCAGAAACTCTCTCTGCTGCAAAAAATTTTTTTGGAAATCTTCTATCCACATCAACCCCCATAGAGCCAAGTGACTAGAATATCTACAACTTTGTTCCCAAACTGGTTAAGGAGAACCACAACCTAGATCTAATGAAGGAATTCTCTTTAGAAGAAGTAAGAGTAGTGGTATTTTCTCTAGAGGGTGAGAAAGCCTCAGGCCTAGCCGGGTGGACAGGGATCTTTTTTCAAAAATGTTGGGACACAGTAGGCAGAGACATCTTTTTGGCAGTGGAAGAATCAAGAAAAAATAGAAATGTCCTCAAGGAACTCAAGTGAACATGCTTAATGCTCATCCCAAAATCTAATTCTTCTCATTCTTTTGAAGACTTCAGGCCAATTTCTCTATGCAACTTTATTTATAAATAATCTACAAAGCCTTAGCGCAGAGATTGTCCAACTATTTGCCTAATCTGACTTCAGCTGAGTAGGGGGGTTTTGTTCCAGGCAAAGAGATGCTAGAGGGTGCTATTTTAACACATGAAATATTCCATTCGGTTCACAAAGATAAAAAGCCCGCCATGGTGGTCAAATTAGATATGTCCAAGGCTTACGATAGAGTGGACTGGAGCTTCCTACAAATTATTCTGCGGCAGCTAGGTTTCTCCAAGGAAGTGGAAAGATGGATTTTTTCTTGTATTTCTAGCTTTTAGGTTTCAGTTCTTATCAATGGCAAGGAGTTTGAAACTTTCAAACCTTCACGTGGGCTGAGGCAAGGGGACCCTCTATCACCCTACTTGTTCATTCTTATGACAAAAGCCCTCACATGGGCAATAAAGGAAGCCAGGAGAAGGGCAGAATGGGAAGGTATTAAGATTAATGGGATCCAAGAATCCTTTACCCATGCACTTTTTGTGGATGACACAATACTTTTTGGTCAAGCTTCAATTCATGAAGCCAGTACCATGATAAACACTATCAAGATGTGTTGTTGAATCTCAAGTCAATTGGTCAACTTCAACAAATCAATGGTCTTCTTCCAAAATGTATCTAGTCAACTGCAGGTTAAAATTCATGGTATTCTTAATCTAGACAGATAGCCCTTACTTGGAAGGTATCTAGGTCTCCCTCTCTTCAGTGGCAGATATAGAAATGTTCTATGGAATCAAGTTCTGAGAAGCTTGAATACAAAACTATCCAGTTGAAGAGGGAGAAGACTGTCTCTGGAAGGTCAAATTGTAATGATTAAAATTTCCCTCTCAGTGGTGCCAGTTTATATGATGTCAATATTTCACATTCCAAAAGGCATTCCTTCAAAGATTGATGGGGTATGCAGGAAATTTCTATGGCAAGGTATGAACCAAGAAAAGAAAATTCATCTACTGGCATGGGATAAGGTGTGTAAGTCTAAAGAGGATGGAGGGGCTGGAATCCTTAATATGGACCTTCAAAATGAAGCCTTAGGTGCTAAAGTGGCATGGAATATGTATGCAAAACCTAATGCCATATGGGTAAGACTCATGAAAGCAAAGTATCTGGGCTCCTTTGATAATGAGAGAATTTTCACAATAAAGAACCCTCCCAAAGGATCAACAATTTGGAATTTTCTCTCCAAAAGTAAAGAGATACTATAGCCCAATTTGACTAGGATAATCCATAATGGTGAAAAGGATAACTTCTAGTTTGAGTCTTGGGGAAGTGGGCCAGCATTGGCCTTTAGGAGGGATCTAACACATGCTAGAATTTTCCTCCAATCACACTGGGGCTCAAAAGTAAAAGACTACTAGATTGTGACAAGAGACGGGCTTTCAGTCTTAGTAAAGTGGAAGAGCACTCGTGAATGTGATTTTCCAATGGGTCAGAAAGCTTTGCTTCACCTAATCTTAAGGAACAAATTTGTTATTGCCTCTAATGCTGATGATGAAATAGCTTGGACGGGCTCTAAATCGAGCCGTTATTTAGTCAAAGAGGGGTATAGTGTTTGTATGCACAAAGCCTCTATAGATTGGCCTTCACACCTGTGTTGGGGAAATGCTCTACCCCACAAAGTAGGAGCTTTTGCATGGTGTGTGTTTCACAAGAAAATATTGACAGGTGATCGTATTAAAAGATTGGGGCTTGGTCAAAATTTTGCATGTGTTCTATGTGGAGGTGCAGAAGAGTCAATTAACCATCTTCTCCTACTATGTTCCTTTAGCAGAGAGTGTTGGCTTTGGTTTTTTAGAAAGTTAAATTGGTCTAGTCCCATTTCCAAATCCTTGCTCCTTATGTTTAGGAACTGGCCTCATCCAGTGGTGAAGTCTCACTTAGCCTGCCTGTGGGATATAGGCCCTTCGATGGTTATTTGGCATCTATGGTGGGAAAGGAATCTCCACATTTTTAGAAAGGAAGCAAGCTCAGTTCCTCAGGTTTATGCTAAGTTAGAATCTGCAATCTCTGATCAATTAGTCTCTTTTCTCAGTTGCACCAATCTCAAAAATTTAATATGGCCTAAATGGGATGTAGCAACTCTCATTCTCTGGCTATCAGTGAGCAAGCTAAATATAGGTGGCCTCTCAGGGGTTGTGAAGAATACACCTAAAAGGGATCAAGTCAGATGGATTCCACCATCCCCTCCTTTCTTCAAATTAAATTTTGATGGAGCTTGTCAAGGTAATCCTGGTCCTTCAGGCATAGGTTGTGTCATCAGAAATGGGAATGGTTCTCTGGTAACAACTAAATCCACCAAACTTCCCTCAGGAAGTAATAATGAGGCAAAGGCATGGGCCCTAGTTTATGGGTTACAACTGGTAGTGGAAAAAGGCATTAAAAATGTGTGGATTGAGGGTGATTCACTGATAGTGATTAACGCTATTAAAGGAAGAGGTATGGATAACTAGAAACTCAATTATATACTCCAACAAGCTGTCTCCCTTTTGGACAAACTAGATAATTATCTTGTTTCACACACACTAAGGGAAGGTAAGAAGGTGGAGGACTGTTTAGCTAACCTAGCTATTGATCAAGAAAGTGCTTTTGTTATTTTTCTACATGGAACCCAAGATCTTCCAAACACCCTTTCCAACCTTATTTCACTTGAGATGGAAGAAGTGGCAGGTCTTCAATCTGATTAGTTTTGTATGGTCATATATCATGCCTGAAGGAAGTTGAATTCCATGCCTACATGTTTTCAAATAGTGGCTTCAGAAGGAATTTGTTGGCCTCAAGTTGGGATGCTAAGCTCTGACATACCTCTTGTCGCCTATGAGGGAAGAAGTGATAGGATATCTACCCCCCTTTCAAATTGGCGCTGCCCAGCAATGGTCCTCTGTCTTATGCTATCCTATTCCTTTAATGCAACACATTTTGTCAACTTCAACCTCTGACAAGCCCATGGATGAGGTTTTTTAGTTTTTCCTTTAGTTCAGTGTTCCAAGACCACTATGTGCCTTTCATCCATGTGGATGGACAGATGGGGATTGTGATTCCTCTTTCTTGTTAATTCATTCATGGGAGATGACAAGCCTTAATTGTAATCCTTCTTTGCAGGTTGGTTTATACCTTGACGGCGGCAGTCAGTTTTGAAGGGAGGTTTTAGTAGTGGACACGCAGTTGTCACATATGGTGGTCATCATATCAAGGTGTCCTCCAAATCTCTTCACCTAATGCCTATTGACCTCTTGATGTCAATGGTGTACTATGCCAACTTAACTCCATTACTTCTTATGGGCTGCTAGTAGTGTTAAAGGGTGATGTCTTGTTTTTTTTACCGTTTTCCTCAGCTAATGTGTTCCTCTCTGTCAGATATCTGTGCCTATAGCTACTCCTCCCCTCTATGCATAGTGATAGGCACTCATGGCCGACACTCATCTTAACCAAAGGTTATTTTTCCCAGCTCTTGATTGGGAACCAGAGATTTAGGGTAGGGTCAAGTCAGCAGATCTGATGACGCTACTTGACTGGGATTGCACTCTCATGCAGTTTGCTGTCAGGAACATCGTTGGGCATGCTTGGATAAGAGGCTATGAGGGACGAGTGTTAAACTATTCAGATGTGGTTTCTCAGCTCGTTTTTAATATAATGGATTTAGTCATGGATAGTGAGTTTTTCCATGTGCTAGCTGTAGGTTTGTTCTACAAAAACATTTATACTGTTGATAGATGTGAAACGGTGGTAGCAGCTTACAATATGGACCAGGGGGATGCTCTAATTGGAGGGCTTTACAATCTCCCTACGCTGTGAGTGTCTCCCACATAGCAAGCCATCTATCAGGCATTACAAACTAGTATTAAATCCTTGTGTAATGATGAAATCGACAGGGTACTGCAGTCACATTGTTTTCTGATATCTAAGAAAAAAGCTTGCAGAATCAAAGAAGTGTTTACGGCCATCTGCTTTTTAAGTATTCATGTCCCTGATTTAGCTCCATGAATGCCCAGGTATGCTTTGGACGGTCCTGAAGAAGGCTTTCATCAAGATGCGAATGTGGTTCTGGATGAGCAGAATCTTCCGGCTACTCCAGCTGCAGTGTGAGGTGATGGTGTTGGGTCTTCTGTGTGTCGTGCTGCCGTCGTGTTTTGATGTCACATGTTTTTTTGGCTATTTTTTTTGGTGGGGGTGTGTACTATTTCTTTAGCCAACCTCTTTTCTTCCATCAGTGGTGCTATTTCTGCAGAAGCTGATGTTTTTGCTTCTTCCTACGGTCATGGTGCAGGTGGCTTGGTGGTGGCGGTGGTTAGTTTTAGTGTTCCCTCGTGTAAGGGGGTCTATTTTTTCTGTTCATTTATGCTATTTTCAGGACTGTTAGGGTCCTCTCTTGCAACTTTTACTCATCTACTGGGACTAACTGTATTATTTTTAATCCTTAATCTATGGGTGCTCCCACACCTTTTTCTGGTTTTAAAAAAAATGGAGGGTTGCGAGTACTTGAAACCACAATCCTTGCCCATGAAATGAGTAGGTTTGTCGATAGAGAATTACGCGACCTCTGATATGTTGATTGAAGAATGACCCTGCATGAAGAAACAACGATAGAAGAGTTTACAACCTAAAAATTGACCTTGACCTCCTTTAATCACTTTGCGGTGAAGGGTTTGGAAAGGACTTGAAGGGCCAAGTGGACAACAAACAAGGCTTCATGTCTGTTGAATACCCTATGACTTCCTGGAATAGGCCATGAACCAAGCCCTACAATGGAGTCAACATAGGGTCAAGATGCCCTAGTCCAAGCCAAGTCTTTCATTGTATGAAATGTTCAATCCACACCAGGAACCAGGAAAAAATAAATTCACCCAAAATCTATGAACGATGCCTACAAAAAAATTGCATTTTCTGCTAATGAACTGATAGAGAGACACAGCTATGATATGGCTTTATGCAGGATGAAACTAAAATTGAGAAGGGAATTATGATTCTAGGCTCTGATACCATATAAGAGTAGCAATTAAATGAATGCAATAACTAGAACTTCCACAAGATGGATGTGCACATAAAGCAAGAGGTAAAAATATCATAAAATCTATATGAATGTACAATGAACTCCTTGTATATGTAGGACAATGAAGAAGTGAGAAGGTGAGTATCAAAGACTGACTAACCCTCCATGATGTGTGACACATGTAGAACACTTGGGACAAGTGTGAGAACATGTGGCATATGTCTATGAGGTGAGAAAACTAAGCCACTAAGTGAACTTAACCTAGTGTGAATATGTCTACTAGGTTAGGAATTAGATAGAAGTAAACTAGATGAATAAAGACTCTTTTCACACTAACAATCCTATCTTCTTTGAAATGATGTTACTTCTTTTAGTTGTAACTTTATCTCAAAGAGGGGCAAAATGTAGACACATGAAATTGACCATGTCCTTCTAACATCACGACATCACCTTGTGTCACCTTGCGACACATTTGTCCTAGACCTTTTCATGTCCCTTTCCATCATCTAGTTAATTTCATGTCTCTTTCCATCATCTTGTTAATTAAATAGATTAAAGATTGCATTGCTTCTGGGAAAAAATCGTGTTTCTTTTTTTGTCTCAACATTTCAAATCATACTTCATGATCCATCATTAGGAGGAAAGGAAGTGAATGCAAATCTCTTCCTTTCCTCCTGATGATGGATCTCAGAGTGTGATCTGAAATGTTGAAGCAAAAAAAGCAACACAATTTTTTCCCATAAGCACTGCAATCTATCATTATGGACTGTGGAAATATCATGTCTATAAATAAATTATATTTATTTAATTAACCTATTTATTCTATTTCTCAAATTAATTAATTAAATTATACTTATTTAATTAACCCATTTTCCCCTTTTAGCCAAATTAATTAAATAAATTTTATTTATTTATTTAATTCAAATTCATCCTCCCACATCTCCCCTCTCCAATATTAATTAAATAATTCTATTATTTGATTAATTATTGAGAGTCACATGTCTAGCTAAAGTTAGTTAGCCAAATTGATTGAACCTGGACACTTGCACAAAAGTCAAACTACATTTACATCTCAACCATCTATTTCATACTACATCTCCAAATCTCAATTGTTCACATAAGGATATGCCCTAAAAACCTCCATCCTTGTCCTAATGTTGTCTCATCAAATCCTAACCATCCATTGCACTTCTTAATCCATCCTTGCCCTAATGTTGTCTCATCAAATCCTAACCATCCATTGCACTTCTTAATCCATCCATCCTGTCATTCAAAAATCTATAAATCAAACATCAATCTAGCCATTATGGGAATACACAAGAAAGTAATGTTATGCTTAGCTATTGGGGCTTGGATGCACTCCATTTCACTCTATCTAGGAGAAAGAATGGTTTTAGGTGAAGGTAATTATGTCATTTACATTTGTCTTTATGTTATTTACTCGTGTCTTCACCATCATGTTGCAATTAATGTCAACTAATTCCATCCCCAAGGCAATTGATTCCCTTCTTGCCCCTAAAGTTAATTAGTTAAATACCCTTAATTAATTAATCTTAACCTAAATATTTCTCTAACTAATTAATCACCATAAGAGGCCTTATTAAGTAGTGGCATTAAGAGGAGTGTTCACAAAAACTAAAAAAAATCCACATATTTTTTTAAATTATAAAGTAAGTGTTTTAAATTTAAAATATTACCCACATACTTTTATTAAATGAATGCACCTAAAAATTATAAAGTAACTAATTTATATTTAAAAATATATATAACTGACATAGTTTTTTAAATGAAAGCACACAAGAATTAAATTTAAAATATATAACTGCCATAGTTTTATTAAATATATAACAAATCTATAAAAATACAAGTAATAGTCAAATATGAAATGAAATAAGGTAGAGAAAAAGAATATTGGAGAAGCGTAGGATTTATTTGAAGGTATCTGCATTATATTGAAATAAGGTAGAGCAAAAGAATACTGAGTGCAGGAATTATTTGAAGGTAACTGCATTATATTTTATACTTATTGGTATAAAGGTTTCAATTTAATTTTCTTTTCTTTTCTCTAGAATGATTTATAAAAATTAAATGTCGTTAAATAATATTTTTTGTCTCCAGCTCAGCTACTGTGACCCTGTTGCCTAGTTAGTCCGGGCGAGCTGAAACTAATCCAATCAGTCCGGGTGAGCTGTAACTAATCCTCTGGGCTGCAATTTAATTTAATGGTTTTTAATCATCACTATATTATTAAAAGAGTTTGGATGATCATGGTCTCCAAGTAGGAAAACTGCCTCCATACTGACTTGGTCAATAGCTTTATTCGCTAAGAAGCCTGCCACCTTATTGCCTTCTCTTAAAGTGTGAGAGATCAAATAATTGGTGACCCTACCGTGTCTTTTTTTTGCCCAAGTGCGGTTCGTTACGGCTCCTCCTCTTCCTCTATTTTCTATCATATTATCATTTTACAACCAGTTCATTATCACTCACCCCTATGCCAGTTCAACTTTGAACTCCGAATGTTTATGTTATTTTAGTCCATGGCTTTGTTAATTGTCTACAATGATGTTAAAGCCCCAGTGAGACTTGTAAGTTGGAAATGGTTACTGAAGATGATGTGATATGTGCACAAGCCTCTGTTCAGTTTTTTAATAATTGTTGTTATGTTTGTTTGGTTGGTATGTTTGGATTCAGTTATGGGAGATTTTTGTACGGTGCAGTACAAGTTGAGACTGTATATTGGTTATAGGTTTTAACTTTTGTTTGGATGTATCACTTAAAAATATTTTCTTTATGTTTGTTTGTTTGTTTGCAAGTTTTAAATAATGTCTAGTCATCATAATGTTGTTTGATTAATCTTGTGTTAGGTTATCTTTCACTTTGACATAGACTGTTGTAAGACTTAACTACATACTTAAGATTTGTAAATGTGGGTCACACTTGAAAGTGTCTAACCGATGTTGATTTGACTATATTTTAACATTTTTAAATACACCTAAATGTTTCCCTTATGGTTAGCCTGTTGTGTATATGTGCTTGTGTTCTTTATGGATGGGGGTTAGCTTCCTTTTCGCCAAGATGTAAATATTTTTAGGGGATGATGGTGTAGTGAGATATGCTGGTGCTTTTTTATTGGTTTTGTGGAGTGTTATTATGTTTCTCTGGGATTCATTGAGGTAGTACCTAGAACCCAAATGTATTTTAAAAATAAAATAATCTTTGAACAACCAAAAATTTCAAGTAGGGCAGAGGGCCAAGAACAAAACGCATTAAGAATTATTCAATGAAACAAATCTACAAAATGAAAAATTACATGAATGAGGGAGCAACAGAAGCAGAATCATCCCGCAACTCACTAGCACCACGTGCAAAGTGGCACTTATCACCAAATGTGCATGAACCCTTGGAAAAATGTTCACAAAGCCTAGTTTTGAGATTTTGCTGACCATTTCCAGATCGTTTACTCAAATTTGATTCAATTTTTATAATCAACTCACTAACTTGCTAACCTTGGCTGTGGCTTGATTAATCTCCTACAAATGTGACAAATGAAGGAATATATAGAAAGATAACAAATAAGATACAAAAGAAGGAAAGAATGACAATATTGCCTTGTTAGCATGTTCATAGTTCATGAACTCATAAATTATCTCACAAGTATATAAAAAACAAAGCAAGAACCAATGAGTTCAATGGTTCATGAACTTGTGGAAATGCTGATGACCAAGTTCAACAAACCCCAAAAGCTCTTACAAGATATTTTTTAATGCCTCTAATGTGTTTCTGAAGTGTTCCTTCATGGGATCTATTATTTGAAATGCTTGCACTCTATCAATGCAAAAGGAAAATGAATTGCAAGTAGGTGAGAATTCAATGGTGGTTGGTAAGGATGGTACAAGGGTAGGTGGGGTGGATTTCTCACCCAAGTTGTAACCATTATGGTAGTGCTCAAGGATGCCAATTTGCAGATCAGTGCTATTTTTCCCATTGAGAAAAGAAATTGTGCTTCCAAATGAGGTACCAACTCCTGGGATGGGTACTACTACAAATTTTGGTGCTGGCTCAAAAGCAAACCCAGGCTACAAGACATGCCTTTGTAACCATTATAGCAATTTTGAAGGATGCAAATATGGAGGTAAGTGCCATTTTGCCCATGGGGAAAAGGAGCTGAGAAAAGAAAGTGTGCTTCCAAAGGGACCATTACTTCCTACGTTGGGTACTACTGCAGCAAATTTTGGCGCTTCATCGAAAGAAAACATTATTATTCCTACTTCTTATGCTGGTGGCATAATTGGGAAAGATGGTGCAAACTCAATAGTCTTCGAATCTAGATCAGACTCATCTTTTATTGTCAACTTCACACCAGTTACATGGTAAATGTGATTTGGATCAAACTCATCTTTTATTGTCAACTTCACACTAGTTACCTGGTGAATGTGCTTTCAGTTTACACCATCTTTCCCAATTATGCCACCAGCATAAGAAGCAAGAATAATAATGTTTTCTTTCGATGTAGCGCCAAAATTTGCTACAGTCCCCTTTGGAAGCACACTTTCTTTTCTTAGCTTTTTTTCTCCATGGGAAAAAATGGCACTTATCTCCATATTTGCATCCATCAGAACAGCTATAATGGTTACAAAGGTGTGTCTTCTAGCCTGGGTTTGCTTTTGAGCCAGCTCCAAAATTTGTAGTAGTACCCATCCCTGGAGATGGTACCTCATTTGGAAGCACATTTTATTTTCTCAATTCCTTTTCCCCATGGGAAAAATGACACTTATCTGCAAACTGGCATCCTTCAACACTACCATAATAGTTACAACTTGGGTGAAAAATCCACCCTACCTACCCTTGTACCATCCTTAACCAACTGTATTAAAATCTCACCTACTTGTAATTCATTTTCCTTGTGCATTGATAGAATATAAGAATTTCAAATAATAGATCCCATGAAGGAACACTTCAGAAAAACATTACAAGCATTAAAAAATACCTTGTAAGATTTTTTGGGGTTTGTTTAACTTGGTGATCAGCATTTGGATGAGTTCATGAACCATTGAGCTCATTAATGCCCTTCACTGTTTGGTTTTTCCTTTATTTTTTATATACTTGTCAAAAAATTGGGGAGTTCATGAACTTATGGACTTGCTAAAAAGACAATATTGTCATTATTTCCTTCTTTTTGTATCTTCTTTGTTGTCTTTCTATATATATTCCTTCATTTGTCACATTTTTAGGAGATTAGTCAAGCCACAGCCAAGGTTCGTGAGTTGATTATAAAAATTGAATCAAATTTGAGTAAACAATCTGGAAATAGTCAGCAAAATCTCAAAAATAGGCTTTGTGAACATTTTGTGAAGGGTTAATGTACATTTGGGGATAAGTCCCACTTTGCACGTGGTGCTAGTGAGTTGTGGGATGATTCTGCTTCTGTTTCTCCCTCATTCATGTAACTTTTCATTTTGTATATTTGTTTCTTTGAATAATTCCTAATGCGCTTTGTGAACATTTTGCGAAAGGTTCATATACATTTGGGGATACGTCCCACTTTGCACATAGTGCTAGTGAGTTGCAAGATGATTCTACTTCTTCTGCTCCCTCATTCATGTAACTTTTCATTTTTTATATTTGTTTCTTTATATAATTCCTAATGCATTTTTTTCTAGGCCCTTTGTCTGACCTAAAAGTGTTCACTGTTCAAAGATTATTTTTAAAATACATTGTTCAAAGGATGTGTAAAATTACATGTTCATAAGAATTGTAGTTCTATATTCATAAGGTTTCATGTAATCTTTGCAATTACAGATGTAGTAGATTCTGTTGTTTAAGTGTTTGGCATTTTAAATTATTACTGATAGTTTTTGGTCTCACATTTAAATATTACATCTGGATGCCCACATGGAGAGGATTGCCATTACCTTCATTATGTTCTAGGTGGAGTAACTATTGTATCTCAGTTGCCAAAACTTTCAAACACATTAGGACTTTCCAGAGAAGCAATAGGGTTTACTTGTAGTCTTTCACTGTCAGATAAGTGAGGTCCTAGTGCAAGCTACAAGACATGTCTTTCTAACCATTATGGTAGTGTTGAAGGATGTCAATTTGCAGATAAGTGTCATTTTTTCCATAGAGAAAAGGAATTAAGAAAAGAAAATGTGCTTCCAAATGATGTACCACCTTTTGGGATGGCTACTACTACAAATTTTGGTGCTAGCTCAAAAGAAAACCCAGGCTACAAGACACGTCTTTGTAACCATTATAGTAGTTCTAGAGGTTGTAAATATGGAGATAAGTGTCATTTTGCCCATGGAGAAAAGGAGCTGAGAAAAGAAAGTGTGCTTCCAAAGAGGGCATTACTTCCTAGGTTGGGTACTGCTACAGCAAATTTTGGCAATTCATCAAAATAAAACATTATTATTCCTACTTCTTATGTTGGTGGAAGAATTGGGAAAGATGGTGTAAAATCAAAGCACATTTACCAAGTAACTAGTGTGAATTTGACAACAAAAAGACAAGTCTGATCCAAATTTGAAGACTATTGAGTTTACACCATCTTTCTAAATTATGCCACCAGCATAAGAAGAAGGAATAATAATGTTTTCTTTCAATAAATGTCCAATATTTGCTGGAGCAGTACCTAACCTAGGAAGTAATGCACCCTTTGGAAGCACACTTTCTTTTCTTAGTTCCTTTTCTCCATGGGAAAAATGGCACTTTTCTCCATATTTGCATCCTTCAAAACTTCTATAATGGTTACAAAGGTGTGTCTTGTAGCCTGGGTTTGCTTTTGAGTTAGCATCAAAATTTGTAGTAGTACCCATCCTAGGAGGTGGTACCTCATTTGAAAGCACATTTTCTTTTCTCAATTCCTTTTCTCCATGAGTAAAATGATACTTATCTACCAACTGGTATCCTTGAGCACTACCATAATGGTTACAACTTGGGAGATAAATCCACCCTACCTACCTTTGTACCATCCTTACCCAACTCCATTGAATTCTAACCTACTTGAAATTCATTTTCCTTGTGCATTGATAGAGTGGAAGCATTTCAAATAATAGATCCCATGAAGGAACACTTCAGAAACACATTACACACATTAAAAAATACCTTGTAAAAGTTTTGGGGGTTTGTTGAACTTGGTCATTAGCATTTCGAGAGTTCATGAACCATTAAACTCATTAACGCCCTTCACTATTTGGTTTTTCCTTTTTTATAAAATTGGTGAGTTCATGAACTTATGAAATTTCTAACAAGACAATATTGTCATTCTTTCCTTTGTTACATTTTTAGGAGATTAATCAAGCCACAGGCAAGTTTCATGAGTTGATTATAAAAATTGAATCAAATTTCAGTAAACAATCTAGAAGTGGTCAGAAAAATCTTGAAACTAGGCTTTGTGAACATTTTGTGAAGGGTTCATGCAAATTTGGGGATAAGTGCAACTTTGCACATGGTGCTAGTGAGTTGTGGGAAGATTATGCTTCTGCTACTCCCTCATTCATGTAACTTTTCATTTTGTAGATTTGTTTATTTGAATAATCATAATGCGTTTTCACCCATAAGGGTTTTCCCCACGTATATCTTGTCTCTCTCTCTTCTGTCTATATTCTGTGTGTATGTGTATTGCTGCAATATCTCTGTTGTTGGGTTAATAACACTGTGACTGTAGAGGTTAATTTGAATTTGCATACATCTCTCCTCATTAGATTAGTGTAGGAAGCGATTTCTGCACACCTAGCTTCCTTTCAGTTGGTATCAGTGCTTGATCACCTTTGTTCCTAGTTGTTGGGTAGGGGTTTTTTAAGCTGATCTTAGATTGAGTGGGAGTCTGTGCAAAGTATTCTAAAATCTTGTTGTAAGAAAGAGATGGTAGGCACATCCAGAAGAGTAGAGGTGGAGAAGTTTAATGACACCAATTTCAAGTTGTGGAAACTTAAGATGGAAGACATGCTTGTTGATCGAGACCTATGGGAAGCAATTTATGGTATAAAACCAATGGTAATATCACAATATGATTGGGATCTCAAGGATCAGAAAGATAAGGGTCTTGTGAGACTCTGTTTAGTTGACTCTGTCTTGTCAAATGTCCATGAGGAGAAGATTATGAAGGAGCTGTAGAAGAAACTTAGTGATGTTTATCAGGCCAAATCACTGGTAAACAAGTTATTCCTATGGAAGAAGCTCTATCTCTAAGGATTGAATATGGAGGATCCATTGCAGACCATCTGAATGCTTTTAACATACTAGTTGTAAAGTTGACATCTGTTGGTGAGAAGATGGAGGAGGAGGATTGATGTATGACCTTGCTTTGTTCTTTGTTGGATTCATTGGATCATCTTGTTATGGCCATCAAGAGTATCACATCCACTTTCAAAATGGATGAACTGGTGTCCTCCCTGTTATCTAAAGAGATGCAGAGAAAGTCATCTGAGTCAGCCAAAGAGGCTCTTGCGGTTCGTGGAAGACCGAAGGAGAAAGGGAAAAAAAGGACAAGAAAACTGAGAAGGGTAGATCTAAATCCTATGGGAGATCCAAATCTCCTGGAATGTCCAAGGCTCTCTATTGGAACTATGGTAAATCTAGGCATTTTTGAAAGGAATGCAAAGAGGAGAAAAAGAAGAAGAAAAAGAATATCGTATATTCAAATTCTAACAAGTCACAAGATGATCATGATGCTTTCATTGTAGCCTTGGCCACCCATGCATCTGATGATGTGTGGCTAATTTATTCTAGTGCATCTTTCCACATTACCTCGCATCGAGACTAGTTTACAAATTATGAAGAGTTCGATGGTGGAAGAGTGTACCTTGGTAACAATTCTCATCTGAAGATTGTTGATCATGGAAGAGTCTCAATCTGATTCCCTAATGGATGAGTAAAGGGGATCTCTAAGGTCATGCACATCCTAGGCTTGGCACTGAACCTACTCTCTATAAGTAAGTTGAATGATACAGGTGTGCAGGTTGTCTTTTTGAAAGAAGGATCCAAGATGACTAGAGGAGCTATGGTGCTTGTAAAGGGTACTTGAAGAGGTACTCTATTTCAGCTAGAGGCATGTATTTCACAATGCAATAGTTCTTCTGATTGGAAGAAAAGAGCTGTAGTCACTTCATCCCCACCATTAGAACCAACAGTGAAAAGATCTGTTGTATCAATTCTGATGGTAGTACATTTTGGGTACATAAGAGTGCTGATGCTTTGGAAGTTAAGCTTTCTGCTAAGAAGACAATGTTATGGCATAAGAGACTTGGCCACATTGGTGAGAAGGGTCTTAGAAACCTAAAAAATAAAAACATCATTGAGGGGTGAAATGATTGTAATCTCGAGCTTGACTTTTGTGAACATTGTATATATGGAAAACAAAACCGTGTTTAGTTTTACTCTAGTTCTCACAAGTCTTATGGTGTGTTGGATCTTATTCATTCTGATGTGTTTGGTCCAGTTAGTGTTCCCTCGATCTCTAAATCTGTATATTTCGTATCTTTCATAGATGATTACAGTAAAAGTACATGGATTTATTTTCTCAGAAGCAAATCTAAAGTCTTTAGTTGGTTCAAAGAGTTTAAAGCTTTTGAGAATGAGTAAAAAGATTAAGTGTTTGAGAACTAACAACAGTGGTAAGTTCTGTTCCATAGAATTTGATAAGTTCTGTAAAGAACATGGGATTGAAAGACATAAGACAACTCCATACACCCCGCAAAAAAATGGAGTTGCAGAGAGGATGAACAAGACACTGATGGAGAAGTTTAGGAGTATACTTAGTGGTGCTAGCCTAGAACAAAAGTTTTGGGTTGAAGTTGTTACCGCTGCTCGCTACCTGGTAAATAGGTCTCCTACATTATCTGTTGTTTGTAAGACACCCATGGATGTGTGGTCTAGTAAGAAGTCTTCAATCAGACATCTTCATATTTTTGGTTGTGAGGCATATGCTCATGTGCCTAGGGAGAAGAGGTCAAAATTGGAGAACAAGGCTGTTAAGTGTATCTTCATTGACTATGGTGTGGGTGTAAAAGGATACAAGCTTTGGGATCCTATGGCTGAAAAAGTGTTGTCTAGCAGAAGTGTTATTTTCAGAGAGATAACACCTTCTTCCATTGTTCTATAGCTAGAAGAGAAAGAAAAGAAAGAATATGTGGTTTAGTTTCCCACTACCCCTGAGAAGACTGAACCAACAGACCTTGTGAGACCTGATCATGAGAAGAGCTCTAGTAGCTCTGAAAGCTTAGAAGAAGAAGTAGAATCTCAACCTCAGCCTTTGAGGAGGTCTACATGAACAAGGAAGCAACCTGATATGTTTGGTTATTCACTGCTTGATTCTAGTTGTGCTTTCGCTTTGCTTACTAACATTGATGAGCCTAGAACTATGATAGAAGCTATGGGAATGAAAGATGCAGGTTTCTAGAACGAGGCCATGGAAGATGAGATGGCTTCTTTGGAAAAGAATAAAACTTGGGACTTGGTGCCTTTGCCTGATGGACAGAAATTGGTTGGATGAAAATGGGTGTTCAAAAAGAAATTTGGTGCAGATGGTAGTGTTGAGAATTATAAGGCCAGATTGGTTGCAAAGGGGTACTCACAAGTGGAGGGAATTGATTATAGTGAAATTTTCTCTCCTGTTGCAAAGCTGATGTCTATTCATTTCATGTTATCTCTTGCAACAGCTTATGACTTAGAGGTGGAAGAGATGGATGTGAAGACAACATTCCTTCATGGTGACTTGAAGGAAGAGATTTATATGTCACAGCCAGAGAATTATATCTAGAGGGTAAAAAATATTGTTTTGAGAAATAGTTGGAGAAATTTTTGTTGAAAAATCTTTCTTTTCAATATGGTGTTACAAACTCTGTTTGATGCAACACTTGAAGCATCTTATTAGGCATAACTACAATGGCAAAAAGGGGTGGAGTGTAATGGCTTGGCCATGTTAACAAAAACTATTAAAGAACCCACATGCAAAAAATAATAAAAATTAAAATACAACCAATCTATATTATAAAATGAAATAAAATAACTCTTAAGAAAACAAACTAGCTAAATAATTATATAGACAAGTTTTAAGTAAATAAATAATTACATAAAAAATATTCATCACTAATTTATTTATAAACTTGAAATTATATTCACTTATATTATGTTTTTATTTACTAAACTCTATAACTATTCATTATAGTAACAAAAAATTTAATTAAATTTATAAAATTATAAAACTAATAAAATAAATAAACTTATAAAATTAACACAATTACAAAATAAAAACAATAAATTAATAAATTTGAAAAAATATAAAATTATTAAATTAATAAAATTTAAAATTGTAGATAAAAGATATATCAAATACATCTATCTAAAACCACCAAAGATATCTCTCAACGTCTTTAAGAAATCTAGAGTGTAAAACTCTAAATATTTCAAGGTAATTAACAGAACTTGTGGTGCTTGTGAGCATGCTAGTGTGTGGTTCTCAGCAATGCCACTCACTAATTTGTTGTCCTAAACAAGATTAAGGTGAAATAACTAATACAATGTAGATCATTTAATACCCAAGGTGCACTTATATTGACAAATTGCTTATGTTGATGAACTATTTAGTGTATCGATATCTAGAATGCTATAAAATATTTAGCAGCAAAACCGCTTTAATTATGTGATCACCATTTAATTATGCAAAATGAATAGCACTAAGTAAAGAGAGATAATAATTATCCACCCTATATCCTGTAATTACTAGTATGCATAAGTTTTGTGAAGGCCAAAATGCTACACAGTGGCCTAGCCAGTACAATAGTTGACATAAATCCTTATAAATTTTCTTCAATGGGCATCCTTGCCCTTTTCCCAAGCTCCAATTTGAGTGCAGACTAGTAGGATGCTGTTTTATAATTAAATAAAAGTCTCTAAAGCCTTTTCCACAAACCCATTTAAAACGTATTTATCTACCAAGGCATTCCTCAA
The DNA here is from genome assembly GCA_027924645.1 of Cunninghamia lanceolata. Classification (NCBI taxonomy): domain Eukaryota; kingdom Viridiplantae; phylum Streptophyta; class Pinopsida; order Cupressales; family Cupressaceae; genus Cunninghamia; species Cunninghamia lanceolata. Next base: position 7,859,888 of record BSBN01000937.1, on the reverse strand, counting down.
CGCCACATTTCTTTGAGGCATTTTGTCAAAAAAACTCACGTGTCTTGCCTATGTTTCCCATTTTTGCATTCAGGTTTGCGTGGTCTGTGTTTGCTATTTTTGCTTTCAGGTTTGCCCTAGAGAGAAATTTTATTAATTGGGCTGTCACCTAATATTCTCCCTAGCAACTTTTGATTAAGACTCATCTACACGTCCCACAGCAAATATGCTTCAACTATGCGATATCAACATACTTTAAGATGTGATACCAGGCGGAAATGGTACCTGATTCATGGAGTTCTTCTTGATGATGGGGTTACCCTTTAGATCCATAGCCACTATATCCATGCACTTTTTTCATCCTTTCTAAACAATCTTCAGGGAATCTTTGAGTAGATGCAGGAACTGCAAATACTAGCAACCATTAGCTTATTTTTTAACACAATATATTAACTTTTTTTTAATATAACATATGTTTTTTTTTTTCAAGCTCTTCTCACACTCTCTGTTAGTAGGACTCCTGTTGTTGGGTAGCTCTTATTTTTATTGTAAACTTTTAAATTAGATATAAAAGTGAAAAAGAAAAATAATATTTCCTTACTTAACCTAGGCTGATTGGTAAATGCAACTAAATAAGCACAAACAACATAAGTTAATATAAAAAATAGTAATGCCAACAAATTGGAAGATATATCTGTGTACTGTAGATATATTTTTTAAATATAAATATACTAGTATAGTAATGTAATGTAAGCATAAGCAATAAGTGTAAAGAATATAGTATATAAAAATATGGGGTAGAGATGTATTGGTCAATAAGAATGTTTCCCTTAACATGGATAATAAAATGATGGTGCAACTCTCAGTGGCCTAGTAAAAACTATATAAGTATAAAGAGTATCAGGATAACTGTTTGCCCACAATGTGACATAGAAAAGCACATGCACATAAATGTTAATAAGATCAGAAACCTCTAGTAGGTATAGAATTGACAATGTGGACAAGGGCCCATAACTTAGTATAACAATGTGGGGATGAGGGAAGCCATGATGTGATATAAAGATAGATGGGGGGCACTTATTGCAATGCCTCCAATGTAAAGGTGTATCCAAGGTGTGACATATAGAACAAGGAAGGCATGATGTGATATAATATAATAACAAATACATTATATATATTTAAATAATTTATTTTGTATAGAATATAATATATAATAATAAGTATAATTAGATATATTTTATAATAACAAATATAATTATAATATATATGTGATATATAAATTAAAGATACAATATTTTATATAGATATACAATTTTATAATTAACTCTAATTTTAGAGTTATATTTAATAATTTATATAAAATATACTATATAATAATTCTACATTTTCAATATGTGTGTCCACCTTCCTGACACTTTTCAAAATAACACTATTTACAAAAGAGTAATGATTTGACTACACAATTAAAGTTTCAACAATGGTCTCCACTCTTTGACAAACATGGGTCTAAGAATCTACTCCAAAACATATGAATCCAAAGGTAATGTACAAATGCCCCTATCTCAAACTTATAATCTCAATGAGAATACAAAATGACTACAATTAAACACAAGGATACATACATAAGATTAATAGCATCAAAAAATTGAATAGAAGAAACACAAAAATACTAAGAAGCTACAATGAAAAACCAACAATTGTACTCAATTTTGTTTAATTTGCATCATAATTGATACTACTTATATGCATAAATAATCAAAATCATTTCAAAATGATTGTTTGTGAAGTCTATCAATCTAATTGGTAATGAAAATTTTTCTTTGACAAATGAGAAAGTGTATCTCCACATTAATTGTCCCTTTTTTTATGTTTCAATCTCTCAAAAGTCTTTTATCTTGAGAAGGATAAGGGCACTAAAAAATAATGCATATCTGCCTCCAGAAAATCAAGAAAAGGACATGCATGTTGATTACAAATAATTCAGTACTCCATTAAATTTTTTTCCATTGGTTCAGGATTTATCAACGGTATATCCACCATACCTAGGTATCGACCTACATTGACATCCTTGTTGCTGCATCAACTACTGATTGGTCCATGTATCTCCACATGGATAGACTTAGATGCTTACAAGCATTAACACCATACGCTTGTGCTTCCTTTTAGCCAGTAAGCCAAGTGTTCATATATAAGTGTGCTACTCAATTTAAAATCAAATATATTCGAACTTATACTTTGTGCAACAATAATTATTTTAAGAAAACATTAAAAATACAAGACACGTGCTACTAAATAGAATACCAAAATCTATTAAAACTTATACTTTGTATCATAATAATTCTTTTTACAAAACATTAAAAAAGATAAATGTTCTTATTTATCAACTCCGGTGAACTTTCTTTCGTTTGTCTCTACTTTGTAGCATTGCCATTGCTTAGAGCTTTTGTATGGCATTCACTATCCTTATAACATGTTTACATACAAAGTTTATTAGAGCACGAGACAGTGCTAAGTCAATAATATAATGTTGTTTTGGATAGGGATCCAAGGTCAATTACCTCCAAGGTACATGTAATATGTATCGAAATTTTAAAAGTTATATTTAATGTTTTTTGATATTGAATTCATTAAAACTTTTTATAGCTTGTATACCATCTTGAATCTAATTTTCTCTTTTTATTTTTGTATTTTAATCCTTATCTCTCACGCAACTATCAAGATCATGCACCATTCTTATAACACTCATTTTTTACACCAATACACCCAGCGAAACCATACTTTTACTTTAAATATGTATATAATATGCTAGAATTAGTGTTTTTTTAGTATGCCAGAATTACAACTCCTAGTCAATCCTTCCTCTTATTCTTCTATCTCTCATCTTCCTAGTGATTTATGTCGTCTTATCTTTCTTTAGTTGTTGACTGAATTTCGCTCTCTTAATATAGCTGTAACACGGACTCCATGACGCGGGATCATTTGCAACTGATTTATCGATGTTGTTTCTTTTGATATTTGAGGTTGTGCTTGATGTCATCACGTGAGTATGTGGTATTTCAGGATCTGTGGTCTTAAAACAATTCCACTTTTAGACAATCTGCTGAATGATATTGTATTAGCCTAAAGAGAATTTATGTATTTTGCATTTCACCTTTTGTTCCCATATTCGTTCGTGGAGGCATGCAATTGGTATTATGAAAAATTATCACTTTCATCTTGTCAGCATGTCTTTATGGTTTATGCATATCGACTATTTTTAACTTTCCACTTGAGAGTGTATTGACATTGCAGATAGGGGTGGAGTTGCACATCTGTATATCTCATCTTGGGTGTGCCTGTGACTAAAACATTAAGAGGGTAAAATTTTTTTTTTCAAAAATTGTTGTGGAAAATTTTGTTGAAAAATCTTTCTTGTCAATATGGTGTCATAGACTTTGCTTGATGCAACACTTAAAGCATTATATTAAGCGTAACTACAGTGGCAGTAAGGGATGGAGTGTAATGGCGTGAGCGTGTTAACAAAAACTATTAAAGAACCCACATGTAAAAAGTAATAAAAATTAAAATACAACCAATATATATTATAAAATGAAACAAACTAACTCTTAAGTAAATAAATAATTACATCTAAAATCTTAATCACTAATTTATTTATAAACTATAAACTACATCACTTATATTATATTTTTTATTTATTAAACTCTATAACTATTTATTATAATAACAAAAAATTTAATTAAATTTATAAAATTATAAAACTAATAAAATAAATAAACTTATAAAAATAACACAGTTTCAAAATAAATTCAATAAATTCATAAATTTGAAAAACTATAAAGTATTAAATTAATAAAATTTAAAATTGTAGATAAAAGATATATTAAATACATCTATCTAAAAACATTAAAGATATCTCTCAACCTCTTTAAGATATCTATACTAATAAATTGTTGGACGTAGAGAAATTATTTAGAGTGTAAAACTCTAAATATTTTAAGGTAATTAACTGGAGAACTTGTGGTGCTTGTGAGCATGCTAGTGTGTCGTCCTCAACAATGCCCATTGCTAATTTGTTGTCCTAAACAAGATTAAGGAGAACTAACTAATACAATGTAGGTCATTTAATACCCAAGGTGCACTTATGTTGATGAACTATTCAGTGTATCCATATCTAAAATACAACAAGATATATACAAGCAAATCCCCTTTGATTATGTGATCACCATTTGGTTATGCAAAATAAATAACACTAAGTAAAGAGAGATGTATTGGTGAATAAGAATGTTTCCCTTAACATGGATAATAAAATGGTAGTGCAACTCTCAGTGGCCTAGTAACAACTGTATAATTATAAAGAGTATCAGGATAACTGTATGCCCCCAATGTGACATTGAAAAGCATGTCCACATAAAGCTTAATAAGATCAGGAACCTCTAGTAGGTAAAGAATTGGTAATGTGGACAAGGGCCCATAACTTGGTATAATATTGGAGTTATGGGGCTAGTCCCCAAGGTATAGCAATAGCGGGCACAATGTGGGGATGAGGGAAGCAAGATACCCCCAAACAAAAATATAAGTAGCAATAGCAGGAACAATATGGGGGAACTTATTGCAATGCCTCCAATGTAAAGATGTATCCAAGGTGTGACATATAGAAAAGGTAAGGCATGATGTGATATAATATAATAACAAATATATTATATATATTTAAATAATTTGTTTTGTATAGAATATAATATATAATAATAATAAGTATAATTAAATCTATTTTATAATAAAAAATATAATTATAATATAGATGTGATATATAAAAAAATATATAATATTTTATATAGATATACAATTTTATAATTAACTATAATTTTAGAGCTATATTTAAAAATTTATATAAAATATACTATATAATAATTCTACATTTTCAATATGTGTGTCCACCTTCTAGGCACTTTTCAAAAAAGCACTATTTACAAAGGACTTTAATGATTTCACTACACAATTAAAGTTTCAACAATGGTTTCCACTCTTGGACAAACATGGACCTAAGAATCTACTCCAAAACATATGAATCCAAAGGTAATGTACAAATGTGCCCCCCTCAAACTTATAATCTCAATGAGAATGTAAAATGACTACAAGTAAACACAAGGATAGGTACATAAGAATAATAGCATTAGAAGAAACACACAAATACTAAGAAGCTAAAATGAAAAACCAACAATTGTGCTCAATTTTGGTTAATTTGTCTCATAATGATACTACTTATATGCATAAATAATAAAACATTTCAAAATGATTGTTTTTTAAGCCTCTCAGTCTAATTTACACTAAAAGGAAATTACTCTCAACAAAGAAGTAATTTAGAAAACTGAGATTATTGGAGAATAGTGCCATTCTTGGTCCCATCCTTCCAAGTGGTAATGCAAACTTTTCTTTGACAAATGAGAAAGTGTATCTCCACATTAATTGTCCCTTTTTTTATGTTTCAATGTCTCAAAAGTATTTTATCTTGAGAAGGATAAGAGCACTAAAAAATAATTCATATCTATCCCCAAAAAATCAAGAAAGGGACATACATGTTGATTACACATAATTCAGTACTCCATTAAAACTTTTTTGATTGGTTCAGGATTTATCAGAGTTATAGCCACCATACCTCAGTATTGACCTACATTGACATCGTTGTTGATGCATCAACTACTAATTGGTTTGTGTTTCTCCACATGGATAGAGTTAGATGCTTGCAAGCTTTAACATATGTAACATCCGAGTTCAAAAACAAGACTAAACATATATATTTACCAAGAGATAAATCATGCAATGTAAAAATGATGGTAAATTTTTTTTTCTTTTATTCATTTATAAAAATCAAGTTACAACAAATTGCATAATTTCTTTTCATAAATATACAACATGATATCAATATGACATATTGTCTTTTATAGGTACAAATATCTGCAATAGATAATCATTTACATAGCTTTTTAAGTCACAGGAGTTACTGCATCCAAAAATCTAACATCTTTATCACAATCCTCGGCATGTTTTCTACTAAAGAGAGAGAGAGAATATTCCTAGTGCTTTACCTCCATCCACAAATTGGCGGTCTCAAACACATCTTCCACATAGGAAGTGGCCCTACCCTTCGTGAGGAGTATAGACCAAAGGTGACCAGTGGTAATTTTCCTTCCAAGTACATAGTGTTGTATCCTACATAACTCTATTAATCATACAATGTTATATACCCTCTAGCTAAGTATGATTTTACCAATAGGTTATGCAATCCAAATACAGTGAACCAACAATGCATACAGAAAATGAATGCATTACTTTAGCCAAAGTTTCATTATAAATAGACATTTACAATGAACGTGGTCGTAATGTTCATCCACCCCAACTTGACTTGGATACTATCAAATTCCTATAGTTTGACTTGGTCAACTATGTTTAACTATATAGTTCTTACAACTTCAATTTTTTAGTCTTTGTGACTTAGACAAGTTTTAAAAACATAGTCAGGGTTCCATAGGTCTTATGTATTAACTCTTTATACTAGGATACTCATTGCATCTTTGCAAAACCCAAGATCCCAAAACATATTGACACAAAAAGAACTTTAAGTCGACTTATAAACAATTTAATTAGGTTATCAAACCATTGATAAACATTATTGTTTTAGGAGAGTATTTATATTTTAAAAATAATCTATCATAATTAGGGTATATGTCCCTTCATTATCAATCTATAAAGAAATAGCTAAGACAAGACGTTATCTTAAAGACACAATACTAATTTCAACCTACTAAGTCACTCTAGGGTTTGCCTTACATTTTCTATAAAAATGAAATAATATTATTTTAACAAGTTTGTATGAAGTTTTAGGTAAATGATTATCCTATAGTCTCTTTCCAACTAAAAGGGTCATTTCAAAAACTCATGACATGACTATTTCTCATTTGCAAGAGAATATTAATTAAACCAATAAAAAGGTTTTAATCAAGTTTTTGTGTTGTCCATATTCGACTTGATATCATCAGGTGGATAAGTCTAATCCAAATTAACTATCCACTATTATTCATTATCGAAAGTTTATTTCTTTCAACTATGTTCTTTGTAGTTTTTGTACTTTGCTAAATAAGTTAGAATAGCGTAGGAAAGAGATTGTTCTCTAGTTTGAAAACCATTATAATCTAATATCCACAAGTTACTCTTCCTATAAATCATTGAGTTGTCTTGGATTACAACAATGATGCAGAGCATCTAGGACAGCAGGACAGCAGTCACAACTATGCTTTCTTGAGACAATCATAACATGACTTGACAGTCACAATATCCTTCATATGGTGGCCCCTATCAAGACACCTTCAACCTCATACAACAAACCAAATCATTAACTTTCCAAATATTTAACATCTTCCTTAACAAACCAAAAATATGCCAAACATACCTAGCTTCTTCCTCAGTGGCTGTCTCCAATGAAGACTGTCAAAAACAGCAAACAACAAACAAAGAGGATTGATTCCTCAAAGAATCTTTCCATATCCCTTATCATAGGATCATTGCTAGATCCAGGGGCATCTTGCATCATTGGTATCTCACCACATCTCCACTCCTTCATTCACCAACATTCATCTTCCTCAGTCACTGATCACCTATTGCTGTTGTCCTCTTCCTACTTCCCAATATAAGACTTCTAAAGAGTCATTTATCATGCCCAAACTTATCTACACCATTCCCCTGCCTCCACATTCCTCAAAAGACCATGCGCTAACTACCATACAATTCATTCCATTGATTAGGGCAGACAAAACTCAATGAAATGGGCAGAAATCCATCGATAGTCAACAAAATCCTAAACTAGGTTTTTCAAACCTCTTTCAGACAAAGGAGAAATGCAGAGGTGTATGAAGGTGTCAAAAGCTCAAACCACTTTGCAATGCATAGGTAACTCTCCAACTTAAACATACATTACAACCTTCACCCACCTACAGGCCGTACAGGTACGATTTTATGCAGAAAACAGCAAATAACTTAAGGATGATAACAACAGTTTTAAAAAAATAGTTTTGGAAGAATTAGTGATATCTCTCATCTGGAACACTATCAAGACTTCCAATCAGGCTTAGATCAAAGGTATTTCAGTCTTCTTTCATTCCATTCCAAACACATGCCAAGACTATTCCATACAGGTACGGCAAACACAGAAAAAACAGTGAGTTTTCTGATTTAAACAGCAGGTTAAAGAGCAGATTTATCTTCTACAGTCATAACATTCTTTCTATTCAATGCCAAGAGCCCAAACTTTCTTTAATGGACAGTTAACTCATTAAGCTTCACCTCCAAACATTCAACATCTCATGATAGGGCTGTACTGTACAGTGGTACGGCTCAAAATACACATGAACTCAGAAAATTTCAGAAAAAAGGTAGGAAACAATGGTTTTTTCTATTATATCTTTCAAATCCTTTGAATGAAATGCACATTACAACTTTCCTTGCTTAATACAATCCTCCTACAATGCATGAAAATGTTTTACATTCCAAAACCATCGATGCTTTCTTGACTTGTAACTACTGTTTTTGAAACTGTTTTTTAGAAACTGTCTTTTCACCGATTGTTTTGGATTTAATCTTGCTTTTTGATATGTGGTTAACCTTTGGACAAGGTTATAACCTACTTCTAAACCTTTGGTATGCTTCTAAAAGCTTACAAAAAATAAAAATTAAATGACTTTAATTTTTTGCCACAAGACTGTCTTCTTGAAGACTACAACTTCAACAAGAAAATAGATACTAGCTTTTTGGACATAGTCCACTACAAGCATGACTACAAGCCGTATTACAACTTTCAATGGTCTCAAGGACCTCATCAAACATCTTGAAGATCAAATAAACCCTGATGTGAAGGTGCTCCTGCACCATACAACCAACCAGCAAGATTTCCAAGTCGCTTGGAAATGTATCTGCAACAAAAGTCTTTCCTGCATCTCTATCTGTCTCTTCATCTTCTCAGATTCATGGTCAGAAATTTCATGGTTCAAAACTTCAATGGAACCTTTCACTATTTTCTTCTTGACAAAGATTAAACTTCTCTTAAAGCAGGGTTCTAACTCAAAACAACACATATTCTTGACACCAAGGTGAGGGACTTCAGGACACCTCTCACCAAGACTCCTAATTCCAACCAAGACCCAATCAAAACTCTATCCAACCACTATGCAGGATAGAAATCTTCCACACTATTTATAAAAGACAGCCACACACTTCTAACTCTAAGGAGAAGTTAGGGTACCCTCCTTGGGGTGATCTCCATTGACATAACTTCAATGTCAAATAACCAACCAACACAATATACCTAACACTTGATTGCCTTCAATGACAAAATAACAATATGATAGACAAAACTATTACCTTCTTGTGTGGCATCTGTGTCTACTATGTACAATCACCCTAAACCTGCACATTCAACTTCAATTTCTCTCCAAAGCAAATTCTAACCTCTTCCTTCTTCTCCTCACAAGGTAAAGGAATCAACTTGAACTTCTTACCATCTTTGTGCACTACATAGGTATTAGTATACCCATCATGAATTGTCCTTCTTGAATACTGCCATAGTCTGCCCAAGATTACATGCCCACATGTCATAGGAATAACATCACACAAAACATAGTCCTAATATGGACCAATTGTAAAATCAACATAAGCCTTCTTAGTGACCATTATCTGCTACTCTTGACTCACCCAAGTGACATGGTAAGGACTGGGATGATCAAAAGTCTTCAACCCCAACTTATTCACCATTTCCCAAGAAACTAAGTTATCATGAGAACTTGAATCTACAATCAACTTGCATATCTTGCCATGGCTCAAACAATTAGTTCTGAAAATAGATACCTGTGGTGGTTGCTGCATCTTACCTCTTTCCACCATGAGCATCTCTCCATCCATCATTGGAGTGGCTGATGACATTTTTGGTTCTTTTGGCTTCTCCTCTTCTTGTGCCAAGTGAACTCTTGTATCCTTTCTCTTGTCAACACCATCCTTCTTAGTACAGTTGAAAGATGTGTGTCCCACCTCATTGCAGTGATAACATCTGCCTGTGAACACTCCTCTTCCTGATCCAAAGCTACCTCCACCTCTATATCCACCTCTCTATTCTGTAGGCATTTCTTTACCCTTCCCATTGCTGTTCTGAACTTCAGTAGTAGGTTTACCCCTACCTCTATTTCCTCTTCCATAACCTCCTTGCCTTTCTTGCTTCCTCTTCACTCTCTCTTCAACTCTAATGGCTAACTGAAAACACTCTCCAAGTGATTTTGGTACTACCAACCCAATCTCATCCTTCAAGTTATACCTAAGCCCATTAAGGTATCTTGCTACTTTTTCTTCTTCATCTTCCAGCCCACCTCTAATACTAAGCTTATAAAATTGCTTAGTATAGGACATAACATCCATGTCCTTCTATTTCAGATTTTGTCTCATCCTCTTTGTCTGAATGGAGTAATCAGATGAAAGAAACTGATCCTTCATCATGTCCTTCATCCTACTCCAAGAAGTGATTTTTGATGCACCTCTAGCCATTCTCTTTGTCTGCACACTACTCCACCAGGTAAGTGTCGTTCCTCTCAGTTTTGTTTTTGCAAACTTAATATTTTTCTCATCACTCATCTCCTCACATTCAAAAAAATTTTCTAGGGCATCTATCCACCCTAACACTTCTTCATTATCCATCTTCCCCGGATAGATAGGTAGCTCTATGTTTTCCTTAGTTCCACTTCCTTGGACTACCTTCAGCAATCTTACAAACTTCATTTCTTCAGCATCTAACTCATCCTCAAGAGGATTCTCATTTGCATCCTCATCTCCTTCTGACTCACTTTGTTCATCCTTTCTTGGATTCTTCTCTAATGCTTCCAATCTTGCCAAGATTGTTGCATTTTCTCTTCTCACTTGCCTCAGCTCTCTGTCTCTGGTAGCATCCTATTCTCTTCTGTCCCTTAGCTCTTTCTCTCTTGCCTCTAAGGCTTCTCTCAGCTTAGCATTCTCTCTTGCCATCTGGTTCTTTGGAGGCATCTTTACAAACTCTCACAAACCTTATCTTCTTCACAAGATCCACAACACCTTCAAGGATCTACTAGCTAGCTCTGATACCACAAATAATGCAGAGCATCTAGGACAGCAGGACAGTAGTCACAACTATGCTTTCTTGAGACAATCATAACATGACTTGACAGTCACAATATCCTTCATATGGTGGCCCCTATCAAGACACCCTCAACCTCATACAACAAACTAAATCATTAACTTGCCAAACATTTAACATCTTCCTTAACAAACCAAAAATATGCCAAACATACCTAGCTTCTTCCTCGGTGGATGTCTCCAATGAAGACTGTTAAAAAAGCAAACAACAAACAAAGAGGATTGATTCCTCAAAGAATCTTTCCATATCCCTTATCATAGAATCATTGCTAGATCTAGGGGCATCTTGCATCATTGGCATCTCACCACATCTCCACTCCTTCATTCACCAACATTCATCTTCCTCAGTCACTGATCACCTATTGCTGCTGTCCTCTTCCTATTTCCCAATATAAGACTTCTGCAGAGTCATTTCTCATGCCCAAACTCATCTACACCATTTCCCTACCTCCACATTCCTCACAAGGCCATGCCCTAACTATCATACAATTCATTCCATTGAGTAGGGCAGACAAAACTCAATGAAATGGGCAGAAATCCATCGGTACTCAACAAAATCCTAAACTAGGTTTTTCAAACCTCTTTCAGACAAAGGAGAAATGCAGAGGTGTATGAAGGTGTCAAAATCTCAAACCACTTGCAATGGAAAGGTAACTCTCCAACCTAAACATACATTACAACCTTCACCCACCTACAGGCCGTACAGGTACAATTTTATGTAGAAAACAGCAAATAACTTAAGGATGATAACAGCAGTTTTTAAAAAAAAATAGTTTTGGAAGAATTAGTGATATCTCTCATCTGGAACACTTTCAAGACATCCAATCAGGCTCAGACCAAAGGTATTTCAGTCTTCTTTCATTCCATTCCAAACACATGCCAAGACTATTCCGTACAGGTACAGCAAACATAGAAAAAATAGTGAGTTTTCTGATTTAAACAGCAGGTTAAAGAGCAGATTTATCTTCTACAGTCATAACATTCTTTCTATTCAATGCCAAGAGCCCAAACTTGCTTTAATGGACAATTAACTCCTCAAGCTTCACCTCCAAACATTCAACATCTCATGACAGGGCCGTACTATACGGTGGTACGGCTCAAAATACACATGAACTCAGAAAATTTCAGAAAAAAGGTAGGAAACAATGGTTTTTTCTGTTATATCTTTCAAATCCTTCGAATGAAATGCACATTACAACTTTCCTTGCTTAATACAATCCTCCTACAATGCATGAAAATGTTTTGCATTCCAAAACCATCGATGGTTTCTTGACTTGTAACTACTGTTTTTGAAACTATTTTTTAGAAACTATCTTTTCACCGATTGTTTTGGTTTTAATATTGCTTTTTGATATGTGGTTAACCTTTGGACAAGGTTATAACCTACTTCTAAACCTTTGGTATGCTTCTAAAAACTTACAAACAATAAAACTTAAATGACTTTAATGACTGCCTTTTTGCCACAAGACTATCTTCTTGAGGACTACAACTTCAACAAGAAAATAGATACTAGCTTTTTGGACATAGTCCACTACAAGCATGACTACAAGCTGTATTACAACTTTCAATGGTCTCAAGGACCTCATCAAACATCTTGAAGATCAAATAAACCCTGATGTGAAGGTGCTCCTGCACCAAACAATCTCTATCATTTCCTAAGTAAATTATAAAGATTACAATATATAGCCTTATTTGCCAATATTCTCTGTGTCAAGTTGACGTAAACAGAATGAGGTCTAACTCACTGAACTTGTATATAAATAGGTGGTTCTGAGAGATCATAAGTATACAATATTCACAATATCCTATGTATTATATAATCTACAATTTTTGATAGGTAATGCCTTCTAATGAATCCTACCATTATGCAGAAACAAGTAGACACTTAAAATAATAGTTTACTCAATGTCATACTAATCCTATTCGGTATGATCAATGTATAAAATCATCATAGAAACTGATCAAGTAAATCATTCTCAAAAACTCATTCATAATTCATTTATTTGACCATGCAAAAGTATAATTACAATATCAATTTAATGATAACCTAAAGTGTCGAAAACTTTCGATGAAATCATCATGCAACATCAATTTACCAATATAAAAGACATAGAAATAACTAAATGGTAGGCCTTCTATCATAAGAGTATTGGCCTCAGTATCATTCTAAAACATAGATCCCATAATGAATGGAGTAACAACTCTGCATACATTCAACAATGTAAATAAATACGTAAACAATTTATATTAACAAATGACTTCCTGTAAAGTAAGAACCTGATAGGATTTTTGTTGATAGAGTGGGGTCACCCACGTGGAGATTTCCTCCTTCCCCTGCTACTGACTATCTTATTTTCCTATATGGAAGTAATTTCACTATGTTTATTGACTGTGTATGAACCCCCTCTCTTCTAAGATAGACAAAAAAATATAATCTTATTAATGACTAACCATCTTATTAATGAGCCCAACGTATGGTGGACACAACCTCCTATTATTTCAAGGGAAAACTCTACTCAAGAGAGCGCATGGTAATGATTTTGCTGCTATGAGAATATACGTGGTACACATCACCACATAACTCATAACTGATCAACACACTTTTTACAGAACCACGATTGAAGACAATTATATTAACTCATGAGTCACAAAGACCACTACTTCAGTTAAAGTAGTTTCCTCTTTTCCTGACGCTATTAAATAAGATGTTTTCTGTAGTAAACAACCATGACTCTCTAACATAAAGACACCACTTCAAAAACAATTAACCAACTTCAACAAGTCGTGGGTATCTCCACCAAATTAGCCCGTGAAGTCTCTGAGTTGGACAAACAAAGACAGAGGAGTATGTGGTCAATAATTACTACTCACACAAAAATGAATAATAGTCAAAAAGGAATCCATAATTATATAATTATAACAACATCTCAAGTGCAAAGGTGGTTCTTAAATAACCCATACATAACTAAGAGCATAATAATGATAATAATAATCCTAGGTCCACTTATAACTTGATCAATATTTTAAATAATACTAAGTCGTAAGACTTACATAAAAAATGATAGGGTCAATCTTATCTCCCCTTCACAATCACATGCTAAATCAAGTTGATTTGACTTTCCAAGAACATACACCCGGCGTTACATGACAATATTTTGACCATCTATAATTTAATGATGCAAAGCAACTATTTGCGATGTGGTTGACGTAAGATCATGTTAGTTGTAAACGGCTAACATTCTATTCTAACAACCTCGTTTTCATGATAAACAAGGTCGACAAAAATGACTAACCTAGAAAGGAATCTAAAGACATTGACAACTAGTCAAAAAGAACCTAGAGTTTTAACTATTAAAATGTGACTTACCTCAACCGACTCAGAGTTCACAATTTGTTAAACACTATACTTAGTTGGCAAATAAACATTCGTAACCCATGGTCTATTCTCCTCTCCTCAGAAAATACTCTCTTTTGTTAGAGTCTTCAACAACCTACAATCCTGTATAAAACTTGCAAATAACAGATTATGATCAGTGCATCATTAGTCCTTCATAAATCTCATAAAACCAAATTCACATAATACAAAATATTTAATCAAAACAACATTTGAATTGAATTTAATTCAATAACTAATATACAATAGAATCTATATTTTCCATGACTTTAATCTCAACATCAAATATTTATCAAATAGATTAACTTATATCCATGTAAAAGTAAAAAGAAAAATCAATCCAAAATTGGGGATGTAACATATCTCTCCGCTAAAGATTCATCGTCCTTGATGACTCAAAGTATCAAAATATAACTAAAGCATGTTCATTGTTTAATTGATAAAAGCATTAAACAATTTGGAAACTTCTGAAAAAATACATGGTAGTCCTCCCATGTAGCATTTTCCTCTGTATACTAGTCCCATTGGACCTGGCACTACAAAACTTCTCTGTTATGCAAGCGGAGCTTGTGTGTTTTGAGCACTTTGAGAGGCTCGATCGTGACCACCCCTAGGTCTTGCATCTGTAATGTATTCCAATTAAGAATATGATTATCACCTAAAATATACTTCTTTAAATAAGAAACATGAAAAACATTGTGCATTCTAGACAAGGCTAGTGTAGAGTAATTCTGTAGGCAACCGGATTGACCACTTCGAGTACATCAAAGGATCCCACATAACAAAGAGCTAGTTTGGAAGACTTCCCAAATTTTATAGAACTTTTCTGAGGTTTGACTCTCAAGAGAACTTTTTCTCCAACAGATAACTGTCTTGGTACACGCTTGACATCCACGTAACTTTTCTACGTATCATTGGCTTTTGCCAATCTTTTTCTGATCAACTTAACCTTTTCCTCCATTTTAGCCAGCATTTCTGGTCCGATGCTAATCCTATCCTCTAGCTTATCCCAGATTATAGGAGTTCAGCATCTTCTTCCATACAATGCTTCAAATGGCACCATCTTAATAGTGGAATGATAGGAGTTGGTGTAAACAAATTCCACAAGTGGTAAGTATTCTTCCCACTTATATTGTTGATCCATGCAATACATTTGCAACAAATCTTCCAAAACCTAGTTAACTCTCTCAGTTTGTCCATTGGTTTTAGGATGATAAGCTATACTCACATTGAGTTTAGTCCCTAGCGCAGAGAACAAGGTTTGCAAAACCTTGACATTATATGCACATCTCTATCTGAGATAATCTTTTCAGGAATTACATGCAATCTAAACACTTCCTAGACAAATTTGTGAGCCAAAATTGGTGCTCCATCAAATAAATTCTTTGGTATGAAATGTGCTACCTTTGTAAGTTTGTCTACCACAACTAAAATGACATCGTGTCTATTCCTAGATATAGGAAGACCTTGAACAAAATCCATATTTATGACTTGCCATTTTCATTCTAGTACATCATGAGGGTACAATAGCCTTGCTAGATGTTGATGTTTTTCTTTTACCCTTTGGCATTGCAAACAACTTGCTACAAATCTCACAGCATCATTGTTCATTTCTTCCTAGAAATAAAGAGGTTTGACATCCGCTAGAAGTTTAGTTACTCCTGGATGTCTGGAGTATGGTGTAGTATGAACTTCTTTCCATACTAAATTTCTTAATTCATCTGAATTAGGAACATACATTCTACCTCTATATCTCAATAGTCCATCAAACTCAAAAAGGAACCCATCATACCTTAGGTATTTAGGATTTTCTTGTAGAGCTTGCTTGACTTGCTCATTATATTCATCACCAGACAAATTTTTCAAAACTAAATCTTTTAAGTTTGCATGTATAGAGACAATTGAAGAAATATGCCTTCTTCGACTCAAGGCATCAGCCACTCTGTTCTCTCTTCCTTTGATATAGCTTATCTTAAAATCATAGTCAAATATCAACTCTAACCATCTCCTTTGTCGAGCATTTAGGTGTGGTTGAGAGAAAATATACCTAAGACTTTGATGATCCAATTTAACTACCAAGGTTTTTCCTAACAAATAGTGCCTCCACATTTACAAAGAATGAGTAACTGCTGCTAATTCCAGATCATGCAGTGCATAATTCCTCTCATATGATTTCAGTTTTCTAGACTCATATGCTATCACTCTCCCATCTTGCATAAGTACTCCCCCTAATCCCTCTCTTGAGGCATCAGTAATTACCTCAAATTGTCCTTCAGGGTCAGGAACCTTTAAAATTTGTGTTGATGTTAACTTTTCCTTTAAAAGTTCAAATGCCTCCTGACATTTGTTTGTCCATTCAAATCACTTCCCTTTTCTTTGCAAGGAAATGATTGGACTAACAATACTGGAGAAATTTAGAACAAACTTTCTATAATAACTAGCCAAGCCCATGAAGCTACACACTTCATGCACATTCATGGGTACAGGCCAATCTAGACCCTTAATTCCATCTTTCAATCCTCTCCATCCCACTTGCATCAATCTCTTCTTCCCACATGTTAGTATGTCATTTCATCCTACAAATTAAAAAATCCTAACCCTCCATGTATCACCATTAAAATTTGTAAGGAAATATGTTATGCAAACCATTATCAATAAATATTAAAAAAAGTAGTTTTTGTCAAACAAGATTTACAAAAAGTAAAACGTAAAATCAAGCCAAAATTGGGGATGTAACAACATAATACACTTTTTCTTCCTTTTAGCTAGTAAGCCAAGTGTTCATATATAAGTGTGCTACTCGATTTAAAATCAAATATATTGGAACTTATACTTTGTGCCACAATACTTATTTTAAGAAAATATTAAAAATATGAGACACGTGCTACTAAGTAAAATACCAAATATAATGAAACTTATACATTGTAGCATTGCCATTGCCATTGCTTAGAGCTTCTATATGGTATTCACTATCCTTATGACATGTTAACATACTAAGTTTATTCGAGTAGGAGACAATGCTAAGTTGATAATATTAGGTTGTTTTGGATAGGGATCCAAGGTCAATTCCCTCCAAGGTACGTGTAATATGTATTGAAATTTTAAAAGTTGCATTTAATGTTTTTTGATATTGAATTTATTAAAACTCTTTCATAGCTTGTATGCCATCTTACGTAGCTATCAAGATCATGCACCACTCTTATAACACTCATTTTTAACACCAACACACCCAGAGGAACCATACTTTTACTTTGAATATGTGTATAATATGCTAGAATTAGTGTTTTTTTGTTAGTATGCTAGAATTACAACTCCTAATCACTCCTTCCTCTTATTCTTCTATCTCTCATCTTCCTAGTGATATATTTCATCTTATCTTCTCTTTAAGCGCACCCATTTGAATTTATCCAAGAAGGTGATATCATCTATTGTATTGTGTGGTTTTAAGGTAGGCTTTATTTCTAAGACATGTAAACTGAACCCAGAAGATAATAAGTTTGATTTTACTACATGGGACTCAATTGGGGTTTGTTTGGATCCCCTAGAGATAGATATCATCTTATCTTCTCTTTTATTATATGAGACTCCTTCCTAGTGTTCCTATTGTGAATGCTCTAGCCTATCCCTTGTGTTCATGCTGTTGCCTATCAGATTATTTAAGGGCTTCCACCTATTATCATAGCGAAACCTCCAATTGAATTAATCATTTCATCAAGCCTATGTTTTTCCTCTCTCTCTCTCTCCCTATCCTAGTTCTTAATGGGACTCAAACACAACATCAGAGGTGCCCAAAATACAACTTACTATTACATCATGCACCCATCCATGAAGAGAATTATAGTTAATATTAGTACATAAAGGAGAGTCTAAAGCATCTCCACTAAAGAAGAAAAGAAAAAGAAAAAAAAGGAAATGTGCATATTTAATGATGAACAAGCATTCAAGGATTTGAAGGCAATAGGTCTTAGAAAAAATAAAATGTGTTTCCTTATAGATCTGAATTGTGTTGTTTGGATATGTGCTCTCTTGTAATTTTGATAAACCATTGTCTAGAAGTACAAATTCAGTCATAGAGTTGTTAGAATGTGAAGACTTCAATCTAAGTGTTCTTTGTTGAAGCTAAACATCTTTGGTCCTCATACTGGATGAAGGTCCTTGACAATTCATGTAAGTTTCTGAAAAGATAGTGGATTTTGCCACAAATCTCATAGTAGATAGGGTCTTTGGATATAAAATATTATTCACTTTCAAGCTCACAAAAATATAATTTTCATATACACTCATGTCGTGGGAGGTCATGGTCTAATTCCAACAACAACTAATGTACAAAAACCTAATTTCATTGACCATTAATTTACCTACATGTGTCCCTAATTTATGACAATATATTATTTATTTTCTAAATTCAAAGAAATGTACGCATTTATAATTATATACACATTGAAACTTTTCACTAGATATAGGAGAACATAATTAAATAATAACTCTCCTTACTATTAACTTCTAAGGCCACTTCTACTCTTTCCTTGCAAACTCAATTCTCCTATCTAGATAGACAAATTGTTCATACCCTCTATCGAATTACAGTTGTTGATCATTTAACATTTTCCATAACCCTTTAGATTGAATAATTTGTAGTACTTTTGTTTTCCATGTGTGAAAATTATGTGGTGTTAACAGATCAATTTCAAGATCTATTCTGAAAAAAAACACAAGGCACATAAATTATACCTGACAGACCCCCAAATTTGATTAAAAAATGTAAAAGAAGTCCCTCCCAGAATTTGGTAGTTTATAACTAAGTGCGGTTTACAATGAATATAATGAGGTTACATGAATTATTAACATTAAATGTTAACAGTATATTGTAAACTAATTGGTTGTGATGCTACCCTTAATAGAAAAAGTTAGTGGTTTTGTCTTGAAACCACTAATAATAACCTAGTTACATAGAATTTAGCATAAAATGCTAACATGAGAAACTCCTCCTCTAGTTACAAACAATCGAAATTCCATCGGTTGTGCTAGACTATACAAAGAGTGGAATGTTAACAAAAGTATTTTGAAAAGTTAACATAAACCTTTACAAAGAACATAACCTAAAAATGGTGGTTTCGAACAAATTGAAAGGTATGAAAAATCATTTAGTGTTACGAGTGAGAAGAGGAAAAATGTGACCAAACATTTGAAATGCTAACATCAAAGTGTAATGGAACATCAAAGATTTAATGGAGTAGCAAAAAGCAACCTTGCTGAATGAAAAGTATCAATGGAAAGATCCATGTACATAGTGAAACCGCCAGTCGTGACCTATGAAAAGAGGAAAAACATGAGCAAGAGAGTGTGATGGTGGTTGAATGCTAACTACAGCTAGCGTCAAATCCCTCAGCACTATTGAAGGTCAGTAGTTGGGTAAAAGAAACCTGAACAAGTATGAAGAAACCAACGACCTCAATAACAAATGTAAACAGTGACCATTACGAATGATTTTGACGTTAACCACCCAAATAAACTAGGAAATTATGGGTGGAATGAAAACCTCAAACCAAATGACATAAATAAAAAAAACCTTGGCCAGAAGTTTCAGTGATTCTGCAAGAAAAAAAGACAAATGGTAAGAAACAAAACTATGAGACCACGTTCCTCTGGTGCCTCTAATACCATACTCAAATCTCAGAATCAGAGTCGAGAGCACAGTTACCGTGTTGTTGACTGTAAGCCAATAATCCAAACTGCAACCCCTCAAAAAAATCTATGGCTATTGAAGGAATCTTCTTGAAATGGAGGGTTGTGACTGCTTGAAACCACAATCCTTGCCCACGAAATGAGCAGGTATGTTGATAGAGAATTAAGCGACCTCTGATATGTTGAGTGAAGAGCGACCCTGCATGAAGAAACAACGATATAGGATTCTACAACCTAAAATCGACTTTGACCTCCTTTAAGCAGCCAACAAACAAGGCTCTAGGTCCGTTGAATACTCTGTGACTTCCCAGAATAGACCACGAACCAGGTGCTACAATGGATTCCACATAGGGTCAAGATGCCCTAGTCCAAGCCAAGTCTTTCATAGTATGAAACCCTCGATCCACACCAGCAACCAGGCAAAAATAAATTCACCCAAAATCTATGAACGATTCTTGCAAGAAATTTGCATTTTCTTCTAATGAATTGAAAGAGAGATACATCTAAGATAGGGCTATGTGTGGGATGAAACTAAAATTGAGAAGGGAATTGTGATTCTAGGCTTTGATACCATATAGGAGTAGCAATGAAATGAATGCAATAACTAGAACTTCCACAAGATGGATGTGCACACAAAGCAAAAGGTAAAAATATCATAAAATTTATATGAATGTACAATGAACTCTTTGTATATGTAGGACAAGGAAGAAGTGAGAAGGTGAGAGTCAAAGATTGACTAACCCTCCATGATGTGTGAACATGTACAACACTTGGGACAAGTGTGAGAGCATGTGGCATATGTCTATGAGGTGAGAAAACTAAGCCACTAAGTGAACTTAAGCTAGTATGAATATGTCTACTAGGTTAGGAACTAGATAGAAGTAAACTAGATGAATAAAGACTCTTTTCACACTAACAATCCTATCTTCTTTGAAATGATGTTACTTCTTTTAGTCACAATATCATCTCAAAGAGGGGCAAAATGTAGACACATGAAATTGACCGTGTCCTTCTAACATCATGACATCACCTTGCAACAGAGTTGTCCTAGACCTTTTCATGCCCCTTTCCATCATCTAGTTACTCTCATATCTCTTTCCATCATCTTGTTAATTAAATAAATTATAGATTGCAGTGCTTTTGGCAAAAAACCATGTTACTTTTTTTGTCTCAACATTTCGGATCACACTTCATGATCCATCATCAGGAGGAAAGGAAGAGAATGCAAATCGCTTCATTTACTTCTGATGATGGATCATAGAGTCTGATCTGAAACATTGAGACAAAACAAGAAACACAATTTTTTCCCATAAGCACTGCAATCTATTATTGACTGTGGAAATATCATGTCTATAAATAAATTATTTTTATTTAATTAACCTATTTATTATGTTTCTCAAATTAATTAAATAAATTATACTCATTTAATTAATCCATTTTTCCCTTTTAGCCAAATTAATTAAATAAATTTTATTTATTTATTTAATTCAAATTTATCCTAGACACTTGCACAAAAGTCAAACTGTATTTACATCTCAACCATCCATTTCATACTACATCTACAAATCTCAACCATTCACATAAGGATACACCCTAAAAACCTCCATCCTTGCCCTAGTGTTATCGCATCAAATCCTAACTATCCATTGCACTTCTTAATCCTCGCCATCCATCGTATCATTCAAAAATCTATAAATCAAACATCAATCTAGCCATTATGGGACCACACAAGAAAGTAATGTTATGCTTAGCCATTGGAGCTTGGATGCACTCCATTTTGCTCTATCTAGGATAAAGAATGGTTTTCAATGAAGGTAATTATGTCATTTGCATTTGTCTTTATGTTATTTACCTTTAATCTTTTCATGTCTTCACTATCATGTTGCAATTAATGTCAACTAATTCCATCCCCATGGCAATTGATTCCCTTCTCACCCCTAAGGTTAATTAGTTAAATACCCTTAATTAATTAATCTAGACCTAAATATTTTTCTAACTAATTAATTATGCTAAGAGACCCAATGGCATTAAGGGGATGACTGTGACCGTGTTCACAAAAACTAAAAAAATTCCACATATTTTTTTTAAAATTATAAAGTAACTATTTTAAATTTAAAATATTACCCACATACTTTTATTAAATGAATGCACCTAAAAATTATAAAGTAACTAATTTATATTTAAAAAAAATATAAAATGACATAGTTTTTTAAATGAAAGCACACAAGAATTAAATTCAAAATATATAACAGCCCTAGTTTTATTAAATATATAACAAATCTATATAAATACAAGTAATAGTCAAATATGAAATGAAATAAGGTAGAGAAAAAGAATATTGGAGAAGCGTAGGGGTTATTTAAAGGTATCTTCATTATATTGAAATAAGGTAGAGCAAAATAAGTACTTTTATTTACTATTGGGGTATTTTAATGAAAATATGCCAAATTAATGTTACCTTTTATTAGGGTTATCTTTTCTCTTCTGTGTTATTTTATTTATTGTAGAATAATTTATTTTAGAACTATATTTATTAGGTTTTATCATATGAAATGCAAAATGAACAAAGTGTTTTGGGTAAGCCTAAAGTTATTCCAATGAGAAGTGCATTATATTTTGTTAGGATTACCTTATGTTTTCTTTGTTATTTTATTTATGTATAATAATTTAAGTAATTCAAAAATAGACACATCAAGAAGGATATCTCTATTTTAGATATATTTTTCTAAAGATAGGTATGCTAGTTAGATAATACAATCACACTTCCATTCTATCTCATGCCACTAAAAGCCAAAAATCTTGTCCTTCAATCCCCAATCTCAATTTCAAATTCCAAGTCAATTTGGGCCCTCCAGTTGCACATGTCTCTTCAAGCCACTTGTCCCCACTCCTTGCTCACACATGTGTGAGCATGCTCCATGGGTCAATCTTGACCCTTAATTCCATCTTTTAATCGTCACCATCCCACTTACATCATTCTCTTCTTCCCACATGTTTGCATCTCCTTTCATCCTACAAATTAAAAAAATCTTAACCCTCCATGGATCAACATTAAAATTTGTAAGGAAATATGTTATACAAACCATTATCAATAAATATTAAAAAAATAGTTTTTGTCAACCAAGATTTACAATATATATATATATAGTTTATTGACCAAAATATTAATTTTTTTAATACAAAAGTGGTACACAAGCATTTAAATATTATTTACTACTATTATTAGTAATCATAATTCCTTTTTATTTTCAAAAGAAAATTAGAAGTCATTAGTTTTCCACAGTCCATGAATGTAATTGTAACAATACTTCTGGATTTGACCGTGTTAATGTTTTTTCTCTCAATGTTTCGGAATCACACTCGATGATCCATCATCAGGAGAAAGAGAGCAAGAGAATAGAGACCACAAGAAAATTAATTACTATAAAAATTATGAATTGAATTGATTAAATATCACATACTAAATAATACCACATATATTTAATTATATTTAAAAAAATATATCTACACTACGCCATAGATATCTTCCAATTTGTTGGCATTTATAAATTACTTGTTAGAATATTTGATATGCTCACATTAGTTAATTTAAAGAGATGCAAGACTTTTCATATTAATAAAGATTTCATTCCATAACTGCCAAGTTTTTCTATTTTTTTATCCATTTGGTTTCCATGAATTTATTTATTTTTTGTTTAACGTGATAAAGATTTCACTCCATAACTACCCAAGTTTTTCTATTTTTCTATCGCTTCCACAAATTTATTTATTTACACATTTTATGAATTTTGTTTAGATGGAATCTGAATCTTAATTGTTTACGGGACTCTGAATCTTTCACCCTTACTGTGAGTGTAGAACGCCTCTCGACATAATGAAAATATTATTTTTTAATAATAAAATTTTAATAAACAATAAATTTCATACAATAACAGCCTATCACTGGACGATCGGCGGTCTACTCAAGTCAAACTACCGAGCACATTACGTGTCTTCCGGGGTCTTTAAATCCCTGGCCCCTAATCGGAAGATTTTATTGTACAATTTGTCGATATAAGCAAGCGAAAGCGGTTAAAGAGATTATAGCATAAACGCATGTGACACCAGCTGTGTTTCCTGAATATATAAAATTGCACAATTTCTCGATATAAAATTGCACAAGAAGCCCAAGACCCTCTCCAATGCACCCGCCATCCTTGACACTAGCGGTAAGCTCTTCTTCTTTCTTTCTTCTTTTCTTTCTTTTTTTTTTTTTTTTCCAAAGAGCGGTTCGTTATGGCTCACTCCTCCTTCCCTTTTATCATTTTATCATTATACAATTCTCTCTTTCTTCTTTTCTTTTCGTTTCTTTTTTTTTCCAATGTGCGGTTCGTTATGGCTCACTCATCCTCCTTCCCTTTTTGTCATTTTATCATTATACAACCAATTCATCTGTGTCTGTTCAGCTTCGAACTCCGAATGTTTATGTTATTTTAGTCCACGGCTTTGTTAACTGTCTACTGAAGATGATGCGATGTGTGCACAAGCCGCTGTTCAGCTTTGTTATAATTGTTGTTATTTTTGTTGGGTTGGTATGTTTGGGTTCGGTTATGGGAGGATTTTTGTACGGTGCGCTACAAGTTGGGACTGCATATTGGTTATAGGTTTTAACTTTTGTTTGGATGTATCATCTAAAAATATTTTTGTATGTTTGTTTGTTTGTTTGTTTATAATGTTTAGTCATCATAACGTTGCTTGATTAATCTGGTGTTAGGTTATGTTTCACTTTAATATAGACTGTTGTAAGATTTAACTACATACTTAAGATTTGTAAATGTGGGTCACAGTTGAATGTGCCTAACCGTTGTTGATTTGACTATATTTTAACATATGTAAATGTGTCACACCTGAATCTTTCCCTTTTGGTTAACATGTTGTGTATATGTTCTTGTGTTCTTCATGGATGGAGGTTAGCTTTCTTTTTGCCAAGATGTAAATATTTTTAGGGGATGATGGTGTAGTGAGATATGCTAGTGCTTTTTTATTGGTTTTCTGGAGTGTAATTATGTTTTTTTTGGGATTCATTGAGGTAGTACCTAAGGCCTAAATTTGATGTATGGCTGTATTTAGACATTTTTGCCATAAAATACAATCAAAATTTTAAAAAAGATTGTATCATATGAAAAGAGAGAATTTGGATAGACTGTCAAAGTTTATATAGAATTGTGATTTTATATATATATATATATATATATGACTTATATATAATTTTACTTATATTAAAGAATATGTTAGAATTTTTAAGGGCACTTTTGAATGGATAATCGTCATAAAAAATTGCTTGACAGGTAGGGTCAATCGTCAAATTTAGGTCCGGGTAGTACTGTAGTATTGAAATGCTTTTGTAAAGATTATAGTGCACTGAAGATTTGCACATATATGTTTTTTTTTTAATTTTTAAAAGGTTTACAAAAGAAGGAACTCAGTCAAGATAATTTGGTTTTCCAGGAAAAATAATTAGGCATTTGAAAAAAAATTGACATTGTAAGAATAAATAGCCACTGGGGGATGCGCTTCTTGTTATTAGGATATGTTTGCGTGTGCATATTGGTTAGGGTGTTGGGGAATTTTTCTATGCATTTGGTTGGCAGTCTTGTTGAGTAGGCATGTTGTAAGGGAAAGCATGTGTGATTGTGTCCTATAGGGATTTGGAATGTTTGCTATTTACTAGGACATACATATTCTTTAGGTCATTGAAAACATCATGTTTCTTTGTGTTTTTTTGACTTTCTAGAATGTAATTTATATTTTGGGATTTCTTGAGGCTATATTCAAGAAACCATGGGAGAGGACACGTTGACATTTTATTAGATTTTAGAGGAGTTTATACATGGCGGTGTACCAAAGTTATGCTGGTTCCTATGTTCTTTTTCTTTTCAATTTTAAATGTTCAATTATTATTTTGGATTGTTTATCATTCAATTCATCAAGGAGAGTTTTTGTTGAAATGTAGCAGTTTATGTAATAATAACGAACTAAAACAAGCAAATCCATTCTTTGCAACGAAAAGGAGTCAACCTCGGTCGTTTTAGGAAGCAAATCAAAGGCTTGCACCAAGTTCTTCAGGTTCTCATCTTAACCCATACTAAAAATAATACTATGTGTAAATTAATAATGGATGGAGTTCTATTCTTTAATATTTTAATGGGTCAAAATATTGAATACATGTAAAAGTACTAAATTTTCAAAACTGTTGGTTACAGTGCTGATACAAATACCTTTTATCCATTTAATGATAATTTAGATTGCAGCCAAAATGAATTTTGTTGGTTTATGTGTTTTGTGCACAATGATATTTTAATCACATTATACTTTATGATATCAGCAACCTACTCAGAAGTTAGACAGTAGCGAAGGCTGATAACGTGGCCATGGATGAGCTCTCGGATGTAGTGCATGTGGACCTCTATGTGTTTGGTCTGTTGATGATGGACTGGATTTCGTGAGATCTGAATGGCACTCTGGTTGTCACAAAATATGACTGATGGCTGTCTGATCTGGATACCAAACCAAGTGAGAAGATTTTGAAGCCAAATGGCCTCAGTGGCAACATTAATAGCCCCTCGATACTCAACCTCAGTAGAAAATAGAGCAATAGCAGACTGCTTCTTGCTCGACCAACAAATAGAACCTGAACCAAGTGAGAAGCTATAACCTTAAGTAGACTTGCGATCCTGTGAATCACCCACCCAATCTAAATCTGTGTAGCCCACTAAGTCAAGCTCAATGCCCGCTACGTAGTGAATCCCAAAACTATGAGAACCCTTAATGTAGTGAAGGATCCACTTGGCTACTTTCCAGTGCAGCTCATGAGGCTCCTACATGAATCGAGAGACCATGCCTACAGCATATGAAATGTTGGGTCTCGTATGAGTCAGATAAATGAGACTCCCAACAAGCTATCCGTACAAAGTGCCATCAACAAGTGGAGAAGAACACTAAGCCTCAAGTTTGACTCCAGAAAGAAAGGGAGTTGGAGCAGGCTTACAGTCAGCCATATGAAACCTCGAAAGTAAATCTAGAGCATACTTGGACTAGTTGATGGTGATTCCAGAAGTAGACTGTTAGATCTCAATCCCAAGAAAGTAATGCAACAAGCCCAAGTCAGTCATCAAAAACCTGTCATGAAGGGAAATTTTGACAGCCCCAATAGTGGATGAAGAACTCCCTATGATCAGCAAGTCATCAACATACAGAACCAGAAATAGGGGTGAATCATCCTACTGCAGAATGTAGACATTGGGATCAGAATGGCACCGAGTGAACCCAACTAATAGAAGGAAGGAGTCCATCTTGGCATACCAGGCTTGAGGAGCCTGTTTAAGGCCATAGAGAGACTTCTGAACATGTCACACAAGTGAAGAATCTTGAAAGAACCCCTATGGCTACTCCATGTAGATCTCCTCCTGAAGGTCACCATTAAGAAAAACACTCTTCACATCCATCTGGTATACTTCCCAATGATTAGTTGCAGCAATGGCAAGAACAAGTTGGATGGAATTCATTCTAGCAACTGGCGCAAAAGTCTTAGAGTAGTCAATCCTAGAAACCTGGGAGAATTCCTTGGCGACCAAGCAAGCCTTATGCTTGTCAACTGACCCATTTACTGCAAATTTTGTCTAATAGATCCACTTACATCGAACAAGTTTTCTTCCCTTAGGAAGAGGGACAAGATCCCAAGTGTGGTTCCTCATCAAGGAACTATACTCCTCCCGCATAGATGTATCCCACTCAAGAATACCAAAAGCCTCATGAAAAGACTATGGATCTGAGGTAGTAGAAATACAGACATGTGGAGCATCCTGAA
Organism: Cunninghamia lanceolata; assembly: GCA_027924645.1. Classification (NCBI taxonomy): domain Eukaryota; kingdom Viridiplantae; phylum Streptophyta; class Pinopsida; order Cupressales; family Cupressaceae; genus Cunninghamia; species Cunninghamia lanceolata. The sequence goes on along the minus strand of BSBN01000937.1, from coordinate 7,831,785 downwards.
ACAGTGAACGAGTCCGCCTAGTGTCTAATGGATCCCCAACCCAATCACCTGCAGACTACAAGGTCTGTCTAGCCCAAAGTGGACTAGAAGATGGAGAATCTGGAGGAGAATCATCAACCTCTGAATGATAACTAGGATTGGAAGGAGATGAGTCCTCTGAATCGCTCTCTACATCGGAAGTGGAGGTAGAAGATCGCTTAGGTGAATCTGACTCATCAGAAGATCTGTCATGTATCCCAAGTGACTCCAATGTCAAGGTAGAAGGAGTTGGAGAAGTGATAGAAAGTGAGCTCGAAGAGCCCTCCTCAAACTAAACACTCCTCTCAATGAACAGCTCATGTGTAGTAGGGTGGAACAACTGATAACCCTTCACACCATCAAGATAACCTACAAATATGCAAAGTCTGCTCTACGGATCCAAGGCCTTGTGTTTCTCTGCAAGAATGTGGGCCCATGTAGGAGAACCAAAAACTTGAAAGTGCTTAACTGATAGTTTCTGACCACTCCAAGCTTCAAAAGGAGTGACTCCCTTCAAGGCTCAGTGAGGAACACGGTTTTGGATATAACAAGCACAGTTAATGGCCTCTGCCCATTACTGTGGTGCAAGAGATCTGAATTGAATCATGCAGTTTGCCATTTCCTTCAAGGACCTATTCTTCCGTTCTGCAACACCATTCTTCTAAGGATTGTATGGAACTAAATGCTACAAATTAATCCCCTCTGAAGTGCAAAATCTCTCAAACCAATGGTTGACATACTCACCACCATTGTCAGTGTGCAAAACTTTGATGCCTTTCCTAGATTGCTTCTCTACAAAAGTCTTGAAGTTTTGAAAGTGATCAAATACTTGAGACTTCTGTTTGAGAAAGTACACCAAAGTATATCGAGAAAAATCATCAATGAAAGTGAGGACATATCTAGCCCTGTTGAAAGAAGGATGTTGAAATGGACCAGCCAAATCACTGTGAACTAACTCTAGTATCTGTGAAGCTCTTTATGTCTTACCTTTTTCAAACTTTCCCTTAGGATGCTTACCAAGAATGCAACCTTAGCAAACACCACCTGAAAACTGAACTGAAGGCAACCCTATGACCATGCTCTATTGGTTGAGCTGCTGCAAGTAGTAGAAGTTAAGATGGCCAAACCACTCATGCCATAATCTACTCACATCATTAGAATGAGTGAGCAAAATAGTCCAAGGAGGATCAAGAACAAAGTGAGAAAACATATAGAGCAGTGATTGATGATCTACACTCCCAACTGCAACTGTAGAACCATTGTGCAACTCACGAATCTCTACTAAATCAGAAGTGAACTCAACCCACTTGCCTGAACCTGTGTAAGTGATCTAGTATACCGATAGGAGATTAGTTGATAATGAGGGCACACAAAGGACATCATGGAATGTGCCATCCCCCACATCAACAGACCCTCTCCCACACACCTCAATAGGAGTGTCATCACCCATCAAAATAAAAGTCATAGTACATGGCTCCATAGATGCAAGTTCTTCCTTAGATGAAGCCATGTGGTACGAAGCACCCGAATCAAGAACCCAAGTGGATGGTGAAGAAGCAACTGGAACAAGGGCCTTGCCCTTTCCTTTCCCCTTGTTGTTTTCCTTTGCTTTGTTAGACCCCTCATTAGAACTCTGTTTGATAGACTTAGGAATACTAATATTATTCTTCTCAAGAATGTGTGTCAAGTGATCAATTTGTTTCTTTAGACATTTATGTTCATTATGACTGGGTCTTTTACAATAGGCACATTGGACCTTCTCTTTCTTAGGCTTCTTACCCTTGGAAGATTAGGTCTCATTAGTTTCTTTTGAAGCAACCGGTATCTGATCCTTCTTCTCCTTGCTATTCTTCTGTTTCTAATCCTTACTATTGTTGTTACTACTTTGTCCTTTTTGTTCTTTTGTGCCTTGGTTGGCAGCTAAGGCATGTGACTTAGAGGACTTAAGAGTGCCCATCTGGATTAGCTTGTCCTATTCCTGAGTGAGATTGACGGCAAATCATCTAAAGGTGGCATGGTGAATTTAGTACCAAGTGCACTCTTAGTAGCATAAAAGGTAGAAACAAATACAGAATATTTTGAACTTAGCTTAGAGAGAATACTAAGAATCAGTTGTTCATCTTTTTTTCAATTCCACATTGTTTTAACTGTAGCCTTAGTGATTTCAATTTAGTGAAGAAATCCTGGATTGTGTTGAAATTGCCTGGACTTAAACTTATTAGTTCATTTTCCAACATATGACCCCTCATTGAATCTTGTGTGCCAAATAGTGTTTCTAGCTTTGTCTAAATTTTATTCAGTGTATTCAAAGACTCAATGTAAAAAAACAAATCAGGAGAAATAGACAAACACAATGTTCCATATATGCCTCATCACATTTGTTAAACCACTTAGGCATATCTTCATCTTTAGTAGGTTCAGTTTCAAGTCCCATAGTTATCCTATTTAATCCATCTTTTCTTAAATGAATTGTCATGTGTGATTTCCACTCAAAGTAATTGTATGGAGTTAGGATGGGTAGATTTGTTTGATCCATGATGAACAAATGCAGAGAATAAAATGTTGAAAAGAGGAGAACACAACCACGACAACCCCCCCTTTTCACTCAATCAAGGAACCCCCCAAGAAAATATGATTTGACACTTTATATTAGTACATTTACAACTACCACTAGAAAGAAATACTAAGTGGTTTTGATTTTAATGAATTACAAAACCCTCACGAAGAGCATATGCTAAAAATACAACTTTGACACAATACTTAGAGAAATAAACAACACCACTACGATCTACTCAAAAAATTATGCACTTTCAAAAAAAGAATCGCCTCGATATGAGGTCGTATGTGAAAGTTATGATCCTCCGAAGTTCCCAAAATGAGAACTGTACAATGTCATGACAGAGAATCAGTGTCAAAATTCAAAAAAAATGTCTACACTAGTGCATAGAGCACAAAAAAATAGCTAAAATAAAAAAAAATTCGTGGGAAAAGAAGTCCGTATGAGTAAGAATGGAGCATTTGAAAATTGCCTTCAAAACTGCCACTGCCAATAGAGAGGGGTCCTGCTGTAGCTTTCTGAGTGCATTTCTACAAAATATATAGACTGCATGCAAACACTAAATCATACCCAGATGGTTTTTCTATGCTGCAAACAAAACCTAGAAGCTATTTTTCTTGTTGATGTACAGAAGATGTTGATCTAGTGTAAATAGAAAGCCTTTAGCTACAAAAAACGACCCCAAAAACCAAAATTTTATTTATTTATTTAATTCAAATTTATCCTCCCACATCACCCTTCTCCAATATTAATTAAATAATTCTATTATCTGATTAATTCTTGAGAGTCACATGTCTAGCTAAAGTTAGTTAGCCAAATTCATTGAACTTGAACACTTGCACAAAAATCAAACTGTATTTACATGTCAACCACCCATTTCATACTACATCTCCAAATCTCAACTGTTCACATAAGGATATGCCTTAAAATCCTCCATCCTTTCCCTAATGTTGTCTCATCAAATCCTAACTATCTATTGCACTTCTTAATCCTAACCATCCATCCTGTCATTCAAAAATCTATAAATCAAACATCAATCTAGCCATTATAGGAACACACAAGAAAGTAATGTTATGCTTAGCCATTGGAACTTGGATGCACTCTATTTTGCTCTATCTAGAATAAAGAATGGTTGTAGGTTAAGGTAATTATGTCATTTGCATTTGTCTTTATGTTATTTACCTTTAATCTTTTTGTGTCTTCACCATCATGCTGCAATTAATGTCAACTAATTCCATCCCCATGGCAATTGATTCTCTTCTCTCCCCTAAGGTGAATTAGTTAAATACCCTTAATTGAATGAATGCACCTAAAAATTATAAAATAACTAATTTATATTTTAAAAATATATAACCCACATAGTTTTTGAAGTGAAAGCACACAAGAATTAAATTTAAAATATATAACCACCATAGTTTTACTAAATATTTAACAAATCTATATAAATACAAGTAATAGTCAAATATGAAATGAAATAAGGTAGAGAAAAAGAATATTGGAGAAGCGGAGTTATTTGAAGGTACCTTCTGCATTATATTGAAATAAGGTAGAGCAAAAGAATACTGGAGCACAAGAATTATTTGAAGGTAACTGCATTATATTTTATACATAGTGGTATAAAGGTTTCAATTTAATTTTCTTTTCTTTTCTCTAGAATGAAATCTAATTTGTGGGTTTTTAGTCAGTGAACCGATCCTCTGGACCGCATGATCAGTCCGGGTGAGCCGAATATAATCCAGTCCGTTCAGGTGAGCAATCAGTCCGGGTGAGCCGATTCAGGTGAGCAATCAGTCCGGGTGAGCCCAAACTAATCCAGTTAGTCTGGGTGTGTAATCAGTATGGGTGAGCCGAAACTAATCCAGTTAGTCCGGTGAGCCTAAACTAATCTGGTGAGCCAAAACTAATCCAGTCAGTCTGGGTGAGCCTAAACTAATCCTCTGGGCCGGCAACCAACCCACACTATGTGCTGCTAGGTGAGTCAAGGTTTGGACCTACACCCATCATTTTGTTCATGTCTTTCAACAGCTTGGCCAACTGGTCTACACCCCGAGGTTGTGTTAAATAATATTTTATTCATACATTTCATTACACTATAAATTTATTTTTTGTACATTGGAATTTAATTTAATAGTTTTTAATCATCACTGTATTATTAAAAATATAGTGCCTTAAATATCAAATCAAATAAAAAAGTACAAGTGCAGATGTTATTCAAATGGTAAGTTGTTTTATTTAATGTATATTAAATAATATTGTTTTATTTACTGTAAATTAAATAGTACTTTTATTTACTATTGAGTTATTTTAATAAAAATACTCCAAATTAATGTTACCTTTTATTAGGGTTATCTTTTCTTTTCTGTGTTATTTTATTTATTGTAGAATAATTTATTTTAGAACTATATTTTATTAGGTTTTATCATATGAAATACAAAAGGAGCAAAGTGTATTCAGCAAGCATAAAGTTATTCCAACGGTAAGTGCATTATATTTTGTTAGGGTTACCTTTTGTTTTCTCTTTTATTTTATTTACTGTACAATAATTTAAGTAATTCAAAAATAGGCACATCAAGAAGGATATCTCTATTTTAGATATATTTTTCTAAAGATAGGTATGCTAGTTAGATAATACAATCACACTTCCCATTTTCTTCTAATTTAAAATTCTATCTCATGCCACTAAAAGTCAAAAATCTTGTCCTTCAATCCCCAACCTCAATTTCAAATTCCGAGTCAATTTGGGCCCTCCATTTGCACACATCTTTTCAAGCCATTTGTCCCCACTCCTTGCTCACACATGTGTGAGCATGCTACATGGGTCAATCTTGACCCTTAATTCCATCTTTTAATCCTCATCATTCTCTTCTTCCCACATGTTTGCATCTCCTTTCATCCTACAAATTAAAAAAATCTTAACCCTCCATATATCAACATTAAAATTTGTAAGAAAATATGTTATGCAAACCATTATCAATAAATATTAAAAAACTATTTTTTGTCAAACAAGATATACAATATTAAAAAAATTAAATATATAATAGTTTATTGACCAAAATATTAATTTCTTTATGCAAAAATGGTACACAACCCAAAGTAACATTTAAATATTATTTACTATTATTAGTAATCATAATTCCTTTTTATTTTCAAAAGAAAATTAATTATTATAAAATTTATGAATTGAATTGGTTAAATATCACATACTATATAATACCACATATATTTAATTATCCCATACTAAATAATACAACATATATTTAATTAAAATATTATTTTTTACAAGTAAAATTTTAATAAACAATAAATTTCATATAATAACAACCTATCACTGGACCATCGGCGCATATATAGGAATTTGAGCTTAAACCCTAGAACCACAAAAAAAAAAAAAAAAAAAAAAATAAGACGAGTTTCACTCGACCTGTGTACCATCTTTTCTAGCTCATTGATTAAAAGGGACGGTCTACTCAAGTCAAACTACCGAGCACATCCGAAGATTTTATTGTTTTTTTTTTAACAGCAAAGAGTGCAAAGCACCCATAAAAATTATATCCCATAAAAATTATATTAAATAAGTAAAAGAAAAGTACAATAATGGCCCCCAAAAAGCCAATATATAGTACCCAAAAGGGTCAAGACAAAAAACCCCAGTGAGTCAAAAGACCAGCTGCTGATATGAGCAGCGCCAAAACCAAAGGAGGTCCATAAAACTATGAAGGGGAGTTCAGCAACCAAAAACCAATAAAAGCTGCTGAAGGGGAAGCTGTCGGATCCTCGTGGCCAGCATAGATCAAAAGGCAATATGAAATTTCTGACAGAAAGACCATTGATCCCCAACGGTACTAATAGATGTTACCAGAGCCCTAAAAATTTTGAAAGGGCCAAAAGGGGATAATAACCGTTTGCAACCAGAACTGAACAATTTGAAAAATAACCGTTGCCAGCTCCCATGAATTCATGTGCATCCAAATGGATTGGTGCAACACCAACCTTATCTAAGAAAGCATTCACATATAGAATCATTCCAAACGTACTTCTGAAAAACTCAACAAAAAAACACGGCACAGAGCTGAAAGCCTTTTGGGGACCTCAGAAAAGCCTTCCTTCAAGACCAGATTTGTTTCCAAAATTTCTGCCTGGCATTCCATACAAGGCCGCAAGGAATAGCAAAGAGAACATGCTCTGCCATCCGCACACGACGACCTTACAAATCCTCTGGTGGAATGGAGATTTTAGGCACCAGAATCCATCCGTGTCATCCTGTCACTCCTATATCACATGCGCTATTCCTCCACTTTCAGGCTCTACCCACCAACACCACCCATAAACAAATCATGCACTAAAAAAGCCTCCTTCCATAAAAACAGGGCACCTCAAAGACAGCGGAAAACTCCACAGAAGCGAACAACACTAAAATCCTTCAGAAAGGACTAAGCAGTCAAAATACCATTCGATAAAACAAAGAGCAAAGCACCCAGCATTAACCCCCGACAACCGTCAACAGCCAATAAACAGCAGCACCCTTTTTAGAAAGCTGATCACAAGTAAAAAGCTTGCCCTTATTCCTGGCAAGACGGCAATTATTAGGAGCTTACCAGCTCCTACCTTGCTTGAGGTGAAAAACTTTATCAAAAGATACAAGGAGAGCACACCACTCTCCTTGATCTTAGGATTTTCTCTATCGTATTTTGGACGCCAGTAATTGATTCCCCCTCATGCAAGACATTCAAAGATTTATTGGACTTCTTGCCCTGACATGGTGTAGAGAAGTCAGCTTTCTTGACTAGGTCTGTCTGGGAGATGCCTAACATTGAAGAATTTGTTGTTGCAATATCTTCCTGACGCACCTCCTCTTCAAAATCCCAGTCTTCTCCAATGTCTGAATGTGCAAAAGCAAAACGATCTGGGAATTCATCATCTGAAATGTCTTGGAAGGCTGCCTCTGCCAAGGCACCAAAGGCATCTTCTCCCATGGATTTCCGAATTTCATCTGCTAGGCCAAGAATTGCCTCAGTTGTCAACTCATGCGTGGTATCTTCAGACTCTACATGATCCAAAGAACATTCTTCTCCTCTGGAATTTCGGGGATCTGTAGAAAAATCCTCTTCATTACGGAGATCAACTTGTAGGAGGATTTCTTGTGGGGCCCTATCCACAAGCTCTTGCCTAGGAGGGATTACCTCCCCTGCATTAGGCAAGCCATCATCTGAGACTGCTGTCCGGGAAAAGTCTATGGAACCCGCATGATTTGAAAAAGTATGATATTCCAAAATGGAATTTTCTGTCTCTTCTAACGAAGAGACTCTACAGCTGCAACCGTCTGTATCCAGTTCTACCCTCCCTGAGAGGGTCACTTGTAGGTCTGTTGATCTATCCAAATCAGTCTCAATGGGAAGACCTTTTGTGGCAGTTGCTTTTAGAGAAAGTCCTCCTTCGTCCTTATCCTTGTCTAAAATCTCCTTACAAGCCAAATTGCTTAAGGGTTCTGGCTCTTCTGCTGAGATTCCCCCTTCCAAATTATTATTCAAATCTGTGTAGAAACCTCTGTTTGTCTCTCCCGAAGAAAGAAAAGTGCTAACCATTGGAACCTGAAGAGAGACCTTTTTTGTGCTTGACTTGGAAATGGGGTCTAAACTGCTTTTATGGGGGCCAAGACCCCCACTAGTTATGCATCTGGATTCCAAATTCTCATAGCAAATTTCTTGCTCCCATTCTCCTTCAGAGGTTTGTAATTTGATGTTTTTGGGGAATCCCTTCTTTATATCCAGGAGGATACAAATCCTGATATAATCCTCAGTCATTGAAGGCTGAGACTTCTCCATAGATTTGAAAACACCAATCGAATCCCCAATCATCTTCAATACTGTCTCATCTCTGTATTCGAGAGGTAAGTTTCTCAGACTTACCCAGGAAAGAGCATGGGATATCTCCACATACGATGATCTGAAGTTGGGTTGCCACGGCTGCAGATAAACTTCAATACCCTCAAAAAACCAGATACTCTTTTGGAAAACAAAATCTCTGTCTTTTTTATTCTTAAAAATGACAGTAAAAAAACCCTCATCAAGCATAACAGCTTCCTCAAACTCTGGCCAGGTCATTTTAAGCCATGCATACAGATCAATCTTAGAGAAGGGGCTCTTCCAGGGCTTACCTATAACAGCGGTCTCCATGAGCTTGTCCTTTCTGTTTGTAAGTACCTCCTCTGGTATGCTAACTTGGAGCTCCAAACTCTCAGGCGGTTCCTCCCTACTGCATAGGGTTTTCTTGACACGATATTCGAATGTGCCCTCTTTTGTAGAAGACTTACCCCACCGCCTTTTTTGCTGAAATGCCCGTGATCCCCACGAACAACCATTAGTAGATATCTGATCATTACCATGCCGCCTGGTTTCAAATCTTCTGTTTGAAGGGTATGGGTAATGTCTAAAGCTTCGTGACCAAGACATATTCCTCAGACCTCTTCCTCTGTTCTTGCAAAAGTCCCTTTGACCGTCCTCATGCGAACCATGATGGGACGACCAAGCAGACCGAAATCTCTGCCTGTGGGAAGGATACTCAAAAGTATCCCTAAAACGACTTGTGTTATCATAATAAGATCTAAAACCTCTGCTTTCCCTAAAACAGGGAGCATCTCGTGAAAATCTGGAGCAGGGCGCCACATTATCTCTGTAGAGACGATGTGGGTGTGTTCCACCCTTGTCTTTTTCTCGAGAGAAGACTGGCCTGAAATCGTTCCACGCTGCAAATCTCCTTCCACTTTTATTCCAACCTCGCGCTCTGCTCCTCCATTTCGTGCTCTGCTCCTCCATTTTTATGTTAATATGCAGTGTTATTAGAGAATACAACACAGCACTTCCAAAGCCACATTTGGGAGCAGTAACATGAGTAAAACCCTCGACTTCCGAAGATTTTATTGTACAATTTCTTGATATAAAATTGCGCGAGGGCATACACATAAAAGGAGCGCAAGTGGTTAAAGAGATTATAGCATAAACGCCTGTACACCAGCTGTGTTTCCTGAAGATAAAATGGAGCCTCAGAGCAAGAAGCCCAAGACCCTCTCCAATGCACCCGCCATACTTGACACTAACGGCAAGCTCCTCTTCTTTCTTCTTTTCTTTTCTTTTTATTGGTCTTAAACAACACTAGACTCCCTGTCTTCCTTTCCTCCAGTAGGACGAGCGTTTCACTATTCCTTAGCTCTCTGCTCTTGTAGGAGAGCGGTTTTCGGTCCCTTACCTTTCGTTTTTCTATTTTATTTTCTCTGCTGTTCGTTATGGCTCACTTCTCCTTCTCCTTCCCTTTTATCATTTTACTGTTTCTTTTATTTACCTAAGTGCGGTTCGTTATGGCTCACTCCTCCTCCTCCTTCCCTTATTATCATTTTATCATTATACAATCAGTTCATTATCACTCACCCCTGTGCCTGTTCAGCTTTGAACTCCGAATGTTTATGTTATTTTAGTCCACGGCTTTGTTAACTGTCTACTGAAGATGATGCGATGTGTGCACAAGCCGCTGTTCGGTTTTGTTATAATTATTGTTATCTTTGTTTGGTTGGTATGTTTGGGTTCGGTTATGTGAGATTTTTGTACAGTGCTGTATAAGTCGGGTCTGCATATTGGTTATAGGTTTTAACTTTTGTTTGAATGCATTTTCCAAAAATATTTTCTTTTATATTTGTTTGAATAGCCACTGGGGGATGTGCTTCTTGTTAAGAGGATATGTTTGCATGTACATATCTATTTGGGTGTTGGGGGATTTTTCTATGCATTTGGTTGGCGGTCTTGTTGATTAAGCTTGTTGTAAGGGAATGCATGTGTGATTGTGTCCTACAGGGATTTGGATTTGGAATGCTCTACTGTTTACTAAGACACATATTCTTTAGGTCATTGAAAACATGATGTTTCTTTATTTTTTAATTTTCCAGAATGTAATTTATATTTTGGGATTTATTGAGGTTGTATTCAAGTAACCATGGGAGAGGGCGACATGTTATTAGTTTTTAGAGGAGTTTATACATGGCAATGTACCAAAGTTATGCTGGTTCCTGCATTCTTTTTCTTTTCAATTTTAAATGTTCAATTATTATTTTGGATTGTTTATCATTCAATTCGTCAAGGGGGAGCTTTTTTTGAAATGTAGCAGTTTATGTAATAATAAGGAACTAAAACAAAACAAGCAAATCCATTCTTTGCAACAGAAAAGGAATCAACATCGGTTGGTTTAAGAAGCAAATCAAAGGTTTGCACCAAGTTTTTCAGGTTTTCATCTTAATCCACTGTAAAAATAATGCTGTGTAAATTAATAATTGATGGGATTCTGTTCCTTAATTTTTGAATGTGACAAAGTATTGAGTACATGTAAAAGTACTAAGTTTTCTCATTAAAAACATAGTTTTAAATAAAGTGCTGGTTGACAGTGTTGATATAAATACCTCTTATCCATCTAATGATAATTTAGATTGCAGCCAAAATGAATTTTGTGGGTTTATGTGTTGTATGCACAATGATATTTTAATCACATTATGTTTTATGATTAATGAAATTGATATAGTGGTTTAATAGAAAGTTCATGGTTAGAAATGTCTTGACAATGACACTTTAGTGCATGTTCAAATCCTATAAAACATCATATATTAAGGAACTACGATATGTCCAAGGAGTTGAATTTAATTGGTTAAAATGTTGGGTTCTAATTGTCGAGACCTAAGTTCAAATCCCCATAGGGACATCTAATGTGGAATTCTAAGTTGTGACTCTTAGTCTTCCATAGTTGGCTTCTAATGTGGATGTAGATGTGGTTTCTTAATAAAAAATGGATTTCTAAGTAGTGACTCTTGGTTCTAATGTGGATGTGGATGTGGTTTCTTAATAAAAAGTGGATTTCTAAGTAGTGACTCTTGGTCTGGTTTATTAATAAAAAGTGGATTTCTAAGTAGGGACTCTTGGTCTTCCATAAATGATTTCTAATGTGATTGAATTTTTGATTTCTAATGTGTGTTCGTTTCATGTTTTGAATTTTTGAGAGCTTCAATCCATCAGTGGTTGTGGAGCAATATCCAAAGCCTGTTTTTGGCTAACCAAATAAGACTACCTACTCATTTTATGACTGCCTTTGTGAACTAGGAGACTTTAAGTTTATATGCAATTACAGATGTAGCAGATTCTGCTGTTTAATTATCTGGCATTTTAAATTATTAATGACAGTTTTTGGTCTCACGTTTGAATGTATGTCTGTTGTAATGCAGTACATCTGGATGCCCATATGGCGAGGATTGCCATTACATTCATTATGTTCCTGGTGGAGTATCTCAGTTGCAAAAACTAGCAAACACGTTAGGACTTTCCAGAGAAGCAATAGGGTTTACCTCTATTCTTTCACTGTCAGATAAGTCAGGTCCTGGTGCAGGCTACAAGACACGTCTTTGTAACCATTATGGTAGTGCTGAAGGATGCCGGTTTGCAGATAAGTGCTATTTTGCCCTGCTATTTTGCCCATGGAGAAAAGGAATTGAGAAAAGAAAATGTGCTTCCAAATGAGGTACCACCTCCTGGGATGGGTACTACTACAAATTTTGGTGCTGGCCATTTTGCCCATCAAAATCTCAAAACCAGGCTTTGTGAACATTTTGCGAAGGGTTCATGCAAATTTGGGAATAAGTGCCACTTTACACATGGTGCTAGAGAGTTGCGGGATGATTCTGCTTCTGCTGCTCCCTCGTTCATGTAACTTTTCATTTTGTAGATTTGTAGTTCTATATTCAGAAGGTTTCATGTAAACTTTGCAATGACCATTAAAATTGTAAAGGATTTCTTCAACCTAATTATTGGTTAGTGAATATTACCGCTGCCAGCAGTTGCAAGATCCGTTAGATTATTGGTACCTTTTTCATTACAGGTTAATTCAATTTTATCGAGCTTAATAATATCCTCAGAAGACTGGAATGTTAAAACCAAAATCTTCCAAAATCTTGCTTTAATTGTTGACTGAATTTCGCTCTCTTAATATAGCTGTAACACGGACTCCATGACACGGGATCATTTGCAACTGATTTATCGATGCTGTTTCTTTTGATAATTGAGGTTATGCTCAATGTCATCCCGCGAGTATGTGGTATTTCAGGATCTTTGGTCCTCAAGCAATTCCACTTTTAGACAATCCACTAAATGATATTGTATCAGCCTAAAGAGAATTTATGTATTTTGCGTTTCACTTTTTGTTCCCATATTCGTTCGTGGTGGCATGCAATTGGTACTGTGAAAAATTATCACTTTCATCTTGTCAGCATTTCTTTATGGTTTATGCATATCGACTATTTTTAACTTTCCACTTGAGAGTGTATTAACATTGCAGATAGGGGTGGAGCTGCACATCCTGCATATCTCGTATAGGGTGTGCTTGTGACTGTAACATCTAGAGGGTAAAAAATATTCTTTCTGAAAATAGTTAGGGAAATCTTTGTTGAAAAATCTTTCTTTTCAATATGGTGTTACAAACTCTGTTTGATGCAACACTTGAAGCATCTTATTAGGTGTAACTACAGTGGCAGTAAGGGGTGGAGTGTAATGGCCTGAACCTATTAACAAAAACTATTAAAGAACCTACATGCAAAAAATAATAAAAATTAAAATACAACCAATCTATATTATAAAATGAAATAAAATAGCTCTTAACAAAATAAACTAACTAAATAATTATAAAGACAACTTTTAAGTAAATAAATAATTACATCAAAACTATTCCTCACTAATTTATTTATAAACTATAAATTATATTCACTTATATTATATTTTTGTTTACTAAGCTTTGTAACTATTTATTATAGTAACAAAAAATTTAATTAAATTTATAAAATTATAAAACTTAGACAATAAATAAACTTATAAAATTAAAACAATTACAAAATAAAAATAATAAATTAATAAATTTGAAAAAAATATAAAATTATAAAATTAATAAAAATTAAAATTGTAGATAAAAGATATATCAAATACATTTATCTAAAAACACCAAAGATATCTCTCAACCTCTTTAAGATATCTATACTAGTAAATAGTTGGATGCGGAGAAATTATCTAGAGTGTAAAACTCTAAATATTTTGAGGTAATTAATGTGTAGGTGCTTGTGAGCATGCTAGTGTGTGGTCCTCAACAATGCCCCTCACTAATTTGTTGTCCTAAACAAGATTAAGGTGAAATAACTAATACAATGTAGGTCATTTAATACCCAAGATGAGCTTATGTTGACGAACTGCTTATGTTGATGAACTATTCAGTGTTCCATATCTAAAACACAATAAGATAGTTACAAGCAAATCTGCTTTAATTATGTAATCACCATTTAGTTATGCAAAATAAATAGCACTAAGTAAAGAGAGATAATAATCATCCACCATATATCCTTTAATTACTAGTATGCATAAGTTTTGTGAAGGCCATAATGCTACACAGTGGCCTGGTCAATACAATAGCTGACATAAATCCCTATAAATTTTTTTCAGTGAGCCTCCTTCTCCTTTTCCCAAGCTACAATTTGAGTGCAGACTGTAGACTAGCAAGATGTTGTTTTCTAATAAAATAAAAGTCTCTAATTTTCAACAAACCCATTTAAAACGTATTTGGCTACCAAGGCATTCATCAAGGCCACATTTCATTGAGGCATTTTTTTGAACAACTCAGTGTCTTGCCTATGTTTTCCATTTTTGCATTCAGGATTGCCTTTTCTATGTTTCCCATTTTTGCATTAAGGTTTGTCCTACGTGTGGGTAGAAAGAGAAATTTTATTAATTGGGCTGTCACCTAATATTCTCCCTAATAACTTTTGATTAAGACTCATCTACACGTCCCACAGCTAGCTTGGAATGCTAGTCCTACACTTGGCAAATGTTTAATAAGTATTATGGACATCAAATATGCTTCAACCATGGGATATCAACATGATTAAGACTCTTCTACACGTCCCACAGCTAGCTTGGAATGCTAATCCTACACTTCGCAAATGTTTAATAAGTATTATGGACATCAAATATGCTTCAACCATGGGATATCAACATACTTTAAGTTGTAATACCAGTCATTAGCCTGCAATGGTACCCGATTCATGGAGCTCTTCTTGATGACAGGGTTACTATAATAGTTTGGACGCCCTCTCATCTCTTATCTCTTCTTTTAGCTCTTTGAAGAAAACACTATACTTGAAATAGAGCCAAAGCATAGTGCACTATCTCCTTGTGAGTGTCGAGCTCAAATTTGCATCAGTTATCCTATTGTCTTCAGTGGTACATCATCAAACACCACGTGGTCAATGAATGCTTTAGCATTTTGAACATGGTTGTAGGACATAATAGAAGCAAGTATGAGTTGTACCATTCAATCTTCTACCTCTACCTTATTTCTTCCTCCATCACCACTTCACATGTATCATGTTTCTTTTCTCTCCTTAGACACAAAGCCTAAATGCCCCTCTCTAGCTCAGCCAAACTCCCATCTCAACTCAATCAACACACCCTCCATGCCATATGTCAATGAAATCACAAGATCACAAAATCAGCAGATAGGAGAAGAAAGTTGATATCCTAAAAGTGAAAGAAGCACATGGGATAAAACATTCTAGATGAAACAACTATTGTGTGAGTACGCAGCAAGTTCTCTTCAATGTCTTCCCTTTTCCAATAATATACATATCTATAAAAGGGATAAGACATGAGATTAAAGAGTAAAAACCATTTGGAAAGTTGAAGAGTATTTAAAAGGAATCATAAATAAACAATGTATTCTACTAAATCATTTAGAGCATACCCTTTAGATCCATAGCCACCAGATCCATGCACTTTTTTCACCCTCTCTAAGTAATCTTTAGGCAATTTTTGAGTAGATGCAGGAACTGCATCTATACTAGCAACCATTAGCTTATTTTTTTAACACATCATCTATTTATTTCAAGCTCTTCTCACACTCTCTGCTAGCAGCATTTAGTAGTACAAGTGTTGTTGTGAAGCTCTTGTTTTTATTGTAATCTTTTAAATTAGATATAAAAGTGAAAAAGAAAAATAATGTTTCCTTAGTTAACCTAGGATGATTGGTAAACACAATCAAATAAGCACAAACAACATAAGTTAATATAAACTAGTAAAAGCACCAAAGGTGCTATCAAATGGCCGATAGGCACACATAATTATAAGCCTATCACTAGATAGTTTATATTTATATTGTAGTTGGTGGACAAGACTATAATTACTATATAGGCCTATCACTAGATAGTTTATATTTATATTTGTAGTTGGTGGACAAGACTATAACTATAATAAATTCAATTATTTTTTGGTAAATGAAACTAATGGAATGATATTAAATGAATACAAACATGAACTAAATCATGCCAAATCATAAAGAAAATTATTAGAGAACTATGGCCTCCCATTCAACCACAATGCAATCTATTAACATTGTCATAATTAGTGTTATACTATTAGTGAGTTATATTTTAAACACGTTTATTTAGAATGTTTCACTTTGTTTCGCTTTGGAAACTAATTATTGTTTGTGGAGTGCAACTTTGGCATTCACTTTCATAAACAAACTATTAGAGAACTCATTCAACCACAATGCAACCTATTAACATTGTCATAATTAGTGTGATACTATTAGTGAGTTATATTTTAAACACGTTTGTTTAGCATGTTTCACTTTGGAATCTAATTATTGTTTATGTGGAGTGCAACTTTGGCATTCACTTTAGTTTGATCTACTTATTGTTTGTGGGAATTATGGGTTTAAACTTTGACATTGACTTATATTTATTTCACTTTGTATTTTTAAAATTGAATTCACTTTGTCACTCTAATTTGATATACTTATTTTTTGTGTAAAGCATGGGTTTGAACTTTATCATTGACTTCTATGTGTTTCAATTTGTATGTTTAAAATTGAATTCACTTTGTTTGCATTTATTGTTTGTGTGAAGTGTATGCTTGTGTTTTGACATTTACTTTGTGTGTTCTAATTTTGACATCCATTTATTGTTTATTTGAAGTGTTTTTGAACTTTGTTTGTTTGATGTGTCTTTGAACTTTAGACATTACTTTGTGTGCACTTATTGTTTGAACTTTTGGTATTCACATTCTATGTGTGTTTGAACTTTGCCACCCAATTATTTGCATGAATTTTGGAGTTCACTTTGTTTAGTGTATACACTTTGCTTCCACTTATTGTTTGTGTTAGGTATGCATTTGAACTTTGACATACCTTTATTATTTAAGGGAACTTTTGACATTCACTTTGTGTGTATGAAATGTGTATGAAATAACTTTTATATTTATTTTATGTGTGTGTGAGTGAGCTAACTTTGACATTCGCTTCTCTGAGCCACTTATTGTTTGTGTATTGACATCCACTTTGATTTTTGAAGCATAAATTTGAACTTTGACATCCTCTTAATTTGTTTGAGTTAATTGTGGATTCAATTTTTTGGTATGAAATGTGAGTGAACTTAAATTTATTTATTATTTGTGTGTTGAGGTATGTTTGAACTTCCATATTCACTTAGTGTGAATTGAAAATTGGAATGTTGAACTTTTGTGTGTGTGTGAAGTGTGTGCTTGAACTTTAGAATTAACTTTTTGTGTATGTGAGTGTTTGAAATAAATTTGGCTTTCACTTTGTATGAAGTGTGTTTGAATTTTACCTTTCACTTAGATTTGATTTTCTTATTCTTTATGTGTATGTGTGAACTTTCACATTCACTATGTAAAAAGTGTACTAACTTTGGAATTCACTATATGCTTGAACTTTGGTATGTTTGAAGTGTTTACCTTATATATATATATATATATATATATGAAGTGCACATTTTTTAACAAACTATGTGTGGAATGATTGAACTAACTTTGTGTGAAGAGCGTGTTTCAAATTTAAAATTCACTTTGTGAAACTATGTGTGGAATGATTGAACTAACTTTGTGTGAAAAGCATGTTTCAAATTTAAAATTCACTTTGTGTGTGTGACCTTTCACATTCAATTTGTGTGAAGAGTGTACTGACATGTATAAAGCAACTTCATAAAAATTTTGTTTAAAATGCCAGGTTTTCATGATGCATAGTTTTTACTTTTTGACAATATGTTTTCCATAATTGCATTATTATTTTATATTGTCATTCACTTGGCTTTTATGTGGAAAATTTAATTAAAAATAATCCAGTTTTTATAGCAGTAGTTGGAAGAAAATGAAGTTTAGATACATGCAACTAAACTTGGAAAATATTTACATTTTATGACTCACCGCATCAATATATCTAATTAGAAGTGTCCTTAAAATTATTTTTAAAATATTTGAGCAAAACTTTATCATGAATCCTTAATAGTTGAACAAAAAAATATCATCTTTTATTAGAACAACAAATTCATATTTAAAATATAACTTATATTGAACATAAATGATCTCAATACCTTTTGGTAACTATGCATCTTGTTATCCCTTTCCTTTATATCCAACATAAAGGCAAACAGGCACATGAAGATTACATGCTTTTGGAAGCCCTGACAAAGCATTGCCTACTATGTCATGAGAATTCACTTAGAAGCAAACCATAGTAATTCACCACATAGCCCTTATGAAACATTCTCACATCTGAAACCCTCATTCTTAGACATTTTTGTTGTAAGTGATTCCACAATCAGTGAAAACTACATAAGTTGAAAAATTAATTACAGTTGGAAAATATTTACATTTTACAAGATATTTATTTCAAGGAACATGGGATCATAAGTTTTAAATCTTTATAAAACATGTATGACAAGGTCCATGGGTGCACAACTAGGGGGTATGCAGCGTGTGCAAGTGCAGAGATATGTAGGGTGCGCAGGTGCTTAGGTGTGCAGGGTAAACAAGTGCGTAGAGTTACACAAGGTGCAGGGGTACACAAGGGTTAGATATGTGGTACCCACTGCAAACTCCCAAAACATAGGTTATGGGTGCACTGGTGCAATAAAAAAAACTCAAGACAGTTACTGTGTCTTAGCAATCCTTTGATGAAAAATATAGAATTCACACTTTTTGCAATACAACAAATTTAGGTTGCCATATTACAGACCCAATTTCAGCCCAATTTTCTCTACAAGCCCTACTCTGAGATTTAAGCTAACCTCTTAATGTCCACAAGACCTTTACAAGATGTGAGCAATAGAATGGCCTATCAGTCATTAAAAAAGAACAAAACATCCACTTTGAGACCACACATGTCATGAAATGTCACTCATTTTATTAAACTTAAGTCCACAATGTAGATATATAGTGTGCTTGGAAACTACTAGAAAGACCTTACATAGAACTTGCAATACTTTTCTCAACACATCAACTATCTACTTCAAAGTCAATCCCAATATAGACTCCATTAGTCATTAAAAGCCACCTAGATATTTTCTTTTTCTGTGTATTATCAACTCACTGAACCCCTCAATATGGAAAATGATAGGCTGATTATTTATATAATAAACTACAAGAGTTGTACAAGTCTTAGAAAAGCTATGAAGAATAGTATATTCAAAAGGTTTAAAGTGCAATTTATATTACTTTGAGAAGTCAGTAGCGAGGCTGATAGGAATCCCAATATTAACACCACAGGCTCTGGGCAAGTTAGTGAGGGAAGAAGGGAGAGGCTTGATTGAACCAGCTGCTGTTTTGATGCATTGCCATGCAGTCTTCTTGTCTATAGTAGTTTTTGCCATGCCATTGACCTTCCTCACACCATCACAACACTTGGGTGGAACCTGACCTGCATTAACTATATATCCCAGACATGGAGTAAGAGCACTTGTTATTGTAGGGCATATCACTTGTGCATAACTAGAATTAAACACAGAAATGACCAATGCCAATGCAATTGTAACTCCTAAAACAAACCTCATATTGGCTTAGAATGTATGAAGTGGGAGAATTCCACTAAGTCTACTTTTTTCTTTTCACTTTTAATCTCAGAGAATAGGATGTGAGCAAGAATGATAGAGGCTCTAAATTTATAGGAAGGAAATGGTAAGATGGGGTGACGTGTGGCTGAGATTCTCTATAACAAGAGTTATTGGTGTTTGAATATTTATAATCACTAGCTCTTTAAAGAGATACTTACATGCATGCACTAAGAATCTGATTTGGTCATACCAGAGTTAGATATATACTCCACTTCATGGAAAGATCATTTAATTTTGAAATATATGATAGTGCTCCCTGTAAGAGATCGAAATGTTCTCAAAAGTACTATCTTTTAGTTATTGATTTCCCAATAAAGCTATGGCATAACAAATCCATTATATGTCTAGAATAGATGTCTCAAATAGATTGTGTTTAGCCAACTTTATCCTACACAGGTAGACACTACTCGATGCAATCACTATAACTACTATGTATAATATTTAGTCATGATAACAACTTTTTAGTATTAACTATAAATTTAGAAAGCATGGGTCAATAATCAATTGCACTTTACCAAAGACTACCAAACTCAAGAACATGACAAAGATCTAAAATATTGAGTGATATCTCCACCAAAGAGTACATCCGAGAATGAGCTATAATAAATAAATTTCGAGGTTTTTTATGGAGCAATCCTCATCTAAAGATCCCACTAAAAGATAGAGCAACAATGCAATAACTACAACAATCCATTAGGTAGAACATAACTTTACCACATTCCATTTGATCAGTAATTAAGTGCACCATGATGTTACTACTGTTCATTTGACTTCAAAGTTTCACTCAATAAAGAGAAGTTCATTAGCTCTCATCTCTTTTGTCATTGTGGTTGCATGATGTGAAAGCTATTAACATATTATGATGCAAGTAATTCCCCCCATCCATAAGTTTCATCATAATTTTTAAATTTTATAACTTTTACCTTTAACCAGTATTAAAGATCACCATTTTCCTCTTCAAGTAGATCATTATACTGACACAGACCTGAATCCATACAGCTGATGTTGCAAATCAAGATTTATTTATCTTTCCATTAAGATGAAGTAAATCATACACACTGACAACAGGTTATAAACATGTATTCCTCAAGGGTAAAACTTGTAAACATGTATTCCTCAAGGGTAAAACTTGTCATGAAAAGTCAAGGTAAACATGACAAAGATCTTAAGTACTGAATTATATCCCTATGAAAAACACATCATAACATTAATTGTAAAAAATGAATTCCAAGGACTCTGTTTTATGGTGTAAACCTAATATGGAGATCTCACCTAAAGATAGACTAACACTGCTAGCTGTCACAACCATCCATGAGCTACAACACAACTTAACCACTTTTACACTCAATCAGTAATAAATTGCACCTTGCTTTTACCTTTTCATCTAGATTATTAATTGGACATAGACCCAAACATATATAGTTGATCATGTTCAGCTTCTCTAACAAACTAGAAAGTTGTGTATTAAAGATGGAATGAGCCAAAATTCAACTTTCTATATACTCAAATGTTGGAGTATCATCCCACTGAGATGAAACAATTTAAAACAATAAAAGTGATATGTGCACTTGATGATTTAGATAATCAGAGAAAAATCTCAGGTAAAGAGAAGGTAAATGTGCCAAAGATCTAAAACATAAGAGATAAGGAACAAAAATTTAGGCTCTGTTTTATGGTGCAAACTGATCTAAAGACCCTAGGAATGTTGATGGTTGAAACCATCCATGAGTTTCATAACAACTTAAGATGTTTACATTTTGATTTTACATGCAATAAATGTAAGGAAGTTAAAGTAGTGGGAACAACTTCTTGCACTAATCTTGAGGAGAGACAACATGCAAAGGTTTTTAAAAACAGATCAGTGACTGAAATTCCAACAACACATTCAAAATATGAAATAAACAATAGAACATCAAACACCAGATATACATGGGAAAAACCCTTTTGGGTGAAAAACCCCACACTCCAAAAGCCTACTCAATGTATCCCAAATCCAATAACAAGATTACATACACTTGTAGAGCAAGTTTGTTACAAGAGTATCACCAGTAAGTAGCTCCTCCAATTTATAGACTTCTAGCTATACAAGAAACCACCTATGGTTTTACAAAACCATGTGCGAGGCTGGCTTCTCAGCCAAGATTCCAGTCCCAAAATAAGCTCTCACGTCCAAAATTAAATCCCCTATTTTTGACCCTTACAGATGTCACAGAATCTGTCATAATATGCCTAAAAATAGGCCTTCTATAATATACTATCATGTGGGGATCTTTTGACACCTAAAAAACCAATTTTCAAAGCACTAACAATGCGTAATACCTGTAGGAAAATATTAAATAAAAATAACTATAATGGGAAACATGTAGCAAGGTTGAGACACTTCGTTTCCCAACATTCTCCCACTTATTGAATACATTGCAAGGGCCAAGGGAATAACATAATCATGGATCAACTGCTAACGGCCAAAAGGCCCATAGACTCAGAACACCACCTAAATTTTTCTATGCTCATGGGTTTAGTTAATGCATCCACAACATTCGCCATAGTCTCCACCTTTTCTAGCTTCACCCTGCCATCCTCAACCATATCTCTCATGAAGTGATACTAAACATCAATGTGTTTGGTCCTGGCATGAAAAGTCGAGTTCTTTGCAAGGCAGATTGCACTCTGATTGTCACAATAAACTGTAACTGCACCCTATTTCAATCTAATATCTGAACACAAACACTTTAGCCAAATGGCTTCTTTACAGGCATGAGTAGCTTCCATGTACTCTGCCTCAGTAGTGGACAAACTGACCATAGCCTATCACTTTCTCATCCAATTGATTGCACCACCATTAAGAGTACACACATATGTGTTGGTGGACCTTCTACTATCGACATTGCCATCCTAGTCTAAATCTACAAAACTACAAATACTAAAGGAATGCTGATCTCCTGTACCATGAAAACAAATAGAGTACTCTGTTATACCCTGCAAATATCTGAAGACCCTCTTAACTGCATCCCAATGCACTCTTCTAGGATTAGACATATAACGAGAAAGAACACCCACTACTTGGACAATGTCTGGTCTTGTACAAACCATAGCATACATTAAGCTTCAAATAAATCAATGGGAAGTGAGGGCACCCAATCAGGGGTATACACCAATATTATTACAGGAAAATGAAATGACGAAGTGAATACATCGATGTTCTTCAAATCATATTGAAACATGAAATAGAATAAAAGAAGCCTATTGAAATTATCCACTTTGAGTGTGTTTACAACCCAATTTATTATCCTAAAATAGATTTCCTACAACATGATTAAATTTGATTAGTTGGATATTAAAAGCTAAGGGATGCAAGAACCCAAAACCAAACTTTTAGCACACTCCATGAAGCGCTCTATAATTTTTTAAATTTTATTAGTTGGATATTGAAAACTAACGGATGCAAGAACCCAAAACCAAACTTTTAGCACACTCTCTATAATTTTTTAAAACTTATTTAACATCCACCCCAAGAGCAATTAGCAAGTTTTATGGAGGGACAACCAATTCTTTTTAAAATTTTGGACAACCAAAAAAATTATTTTTTTGGACTACCAAAAAAATGGACTACCAAATTTTTGGTAGTTACAAGATGTGTGCACATATAGAATGGCCTATCGGCCAAAATATAGTTGATAATTAAAAATTTAGAATGATGTGTTTTGGATATTGAATTATATAATTATCATGATATAGTAATGTAAGCAACTCTCAATGGCATAGTAACAATTGTATAAGTATAAAGAGTATGAAGATAATTGTATGCCCCCAATGTGACATCAAAAAGCATGTGCACACAAAGGTTAAAAAAATTGGAAACCCTTTCATAGGTATAGAATAAACAATGTGGACAAGGGCCCATAATGTGGTATAATATTGGAGTTATGGGGCAAGTGCCCAAGGTATAGCAATAGAGGGCACAATGTGGGGATGAGGGAAGCATGACACCCCCAAACCAAAATAGATGGGGACACTTATTGTAGTGCCTCCAATGTAAAGATGTATCCAAGGTGTGACATATAGAAAAGGGAAGGCATGATGTGATATAATGTAATAACAAATTTATTATATATTTTTAAATAATTAGTTTTGTATAGAATATAATATATAATAATAAGTATAATTAAATCTATTTTATAATAAAAAATATAATTATAATATAGATGTGATATATAAATTAAAGATATAATATTTTATATAGATATACAATTTTAAAAATTAACTATAATTTTAGAACTATATTTAATAATTTATATAAAATATACTATATAATAATTCTACATTTTCAATATGTGTGTCCACCTTTCTGACACTTTTCAAAATAGCACTATTTACAAAAGACTAATGATTTCACTACACAATTAAATTTTCAACAATGGTTTCCATCTTTGATAAACATGGATCTAAGAATCTGCTCCAAAACATATCAATCCAAAGGTAATGTACAAATCCCCCCCTCTCAAACTTATAATCTCAATGAGAATGCAAAATAACTACAAGTAAACACAAAGATGGGCACATAAGAATAATAGCATCAAAAAACTTGAATAGAAGAAACACACAAATAGTAAGAAGCTAAAATGAAAAACCAACAATTGTGCTCAATTTTGGTTAATTTGTGTCATAATGATACAAATTATATGCATAAATAGTAAAACATTTCAAAATGATTGTTTGTGAAGCCTATCAATCTAATTTACACTAAAAGGAAATTACACTCAACAACGAAATAATTAAGAAAAGTGAGATTATTGGAGAATAGTGCCATTCTTGGCCCCATCCATCCAAGTGGTCATGCAAACTTTTCATAGACAAATGAGAAAGTTTAGCTCCACATTAATTATCCCTTTGCTTTATGTTTTGATCTCTCAAAAGTCTTTTATCTTGAGAAGGATAAGGGCACTAAAGAAGAATGCATATGTGTCTCCAAAAAATCAAGAAAAGGACATGCATGTTGATTATAAATAATTTGGTATTCCATTAAAACTTTTACCATTGGTTCATGATTTATCAAAGATATAGCCACCATACCTAGGTATCGACCTACATTGACATCCTTGTTGATGCATCAACTACTGATTGGTCTGTGTATCTCCACATGGATAGACTTAGATGCTTGCAAGGTTTAACATAATACACTTGTGCTTCTTTTTAGCCAGTAAGTCAAGCATTCATATATAAGTGCGCTACTCAATTTAAGATCAAATATATTGGAACTTATACTTTGTGTCATAATACTTATTTTAAGAAAACATTAAAAATACGAGACACCTACTACTAAATAAAATACCAAATATATATTTAAGCTTATACATTGTGTCATAGTACTTCTTTTTAGAAAACTTTAAAAAAGATAAATGTTCTTCTTTATCAACTCTAGTCAACTTTCTTTCGCTCATGTCTCTACTTTGTAGCATTGCCATTGCTTAGAGATTTTGTATGGCATTCACTATCCTTATAACATGTTTACATACTAAGTTTATTAGAGCACGAGACAATGCTAAGTTGATAATATTATGTTGTTTTGGATAGGGATCCAAGGTCAATTCCCTCCAAGGTAAATGTAATATGTATTAAAATTTTAAAAGTTGTATTTAATGTTTTTTGATATTGAGTTTATTAAAACTCTTTCATAGCATGCATACCATCTGATCTGGATACCAAACTTAGTGAGAAGATTTTGAAGCCAAATGGCCTCAATGGTGGCATTCACAGCCCCCCGATACTCAGCCTCAGTAGAAGATACAACAATAGCAGACTGCTTCTTGCTCGACCAACAAATAGGACGTGAACTAAGTGAGAAGCTGTAACCTAAAGTAGACTTGCGATCCTGAGAATTGCCTACCTAATCTGAATCTATGTAGCCCACCAAGTCAAGCTCAATGCCTACTACGTAGAGAATCCCAAAACTGTGAGAACCCTGAATGTAGTGAAGGATTTGCTTGGTTGCTTTCTAGTGCAGCTCATGAGGCTCCTGCATGAATCGAGAGACCATGCCTATAGCATATGAAATGTCGGGTCTTGTATGAGTCAGATAAATGAGACTCCCAACAAGCTATCGGTAGAAAGTGCCATCAACAAGTGGAGAAGAACATTGAGCCTCAAGTTTGACTCCAGAAAGAAAGGGAGTTGGAGCAGGCTTACAGTTAGCCATATGAAACCTTGAGAGCAAATCTAGAGCATACTTGGACTAGTTGATGGTGATCCCGGAAGTTGACTGGTAGATCTCAATCCCAAGAAAGTAATGCAACAAGCCCAAGTTAGTCATAAAAAACCTGTCATGAAGGGAAGTTTTGACAACCCCAATGGTGGATGAAGAACTCCCTATGATCAGCAAGTCATCAACATATAGAACAAGAAATAGGAGTGAATCATCTTGCTGTAGAATGTAGACATTGGGATCAGAATGGTACTGAGTGAACCCAACTGATAGAAGGAAGGAGTCCATCTTGGTATACCAGGGCCGAGGAGCTTATTTGTGGCCATAGAGAGACTTCTGAAGATGGCACACAAGTGAAGAATCTTGAAGGACCCATGTGGCTGATCCATGTAGATCTCCTCCTAAAGGTCACCATTAAGAAAACCACTCTTCACATCCATCTGGTGTACTTCCCAATGATTAGCTGCAGCAATGGCAAGAACAAGTCGGATGGAATTCATTCTGGCAACTAGCGCAAAAGTCTCAGAGTAGTCAATCCCAGGATCTTGGGAGAATCCTTTGGTGACCAGGCAAGCCTTATGCTTGTCAACTGACCCATCTGCTACAAATTTTGTGCGATAGATCCACTTACATCAAACAAGTTTTCTTCCCTTAGGAAGAGTGACAAGATCCCAAGTGTGGTTCCTCATCAAGGAACTATACTCCTCCTGCATAGTTGTATCCCACTCTTGAATACTAGAAGCCTCATGAAAAGACTGTGGATCTAAGGTAATAGCAATAAAGACATGTGGAGCATCCTAAAACTATGAATGAGTCTGCCTAGTGTCTGATGGATCCCCAACCCAATCACCTACAGACTGCAAGGTCTGTCTAGCCCAAAGTGGACCAGAAGATGGAGAATCTGGAGGAGAATCATCAACCTCTAAATGATGACTAGGAGAGGAAGGAGGTGAGTCCTTTGAATCACTCTCTGCATTGGAAGTGGAGGTAGAAGACTGCTTAGGTGAATCTGACTCATCAGAAGATCTGTCATGTATCCCAAGTGACTCCAATGTCAAGGTAGAAGGAGTTGGAGAAGTGATAGAAAGTGAGCTCAAAGAGCCCTTCTCAAACTGAACACTCCTCTCAATGAACAACTCATGTGTAGTAGGGTGGAGCAACTAATAACCCTTCACACCATCAGGATAACCTACAAATATGCAAGGCCTACTCTGTGGATCCAAGGCCTTGCGTTTCTCTATAGGAATGTGGGCCCATGCAGGAGAACCAAAAACTTGAAAGTGCTTAACTGATGGTTTCTGACCGCTCCAAGCTTCAAAAGGAGTGACTCCCTTCAAGGCTCGGTGAGGAACATGGTTATGGATATAACAAGCATAGTTAATGGCCTCTACCCAATACTGTGGTGCAAGAGAATTTAAGTGAATCATGTAGTTTGCCATTTCCTTCAAGGACCTATTCTTCTATTCTGCAACACCATTCTACTAAAGATTGTATGGAACTGAATGCTACAAATCAATCCCCTCTGAAGTGTAAAACCTCTCAAACTGATGGTTGACATACTCACCACCATTGTCAGTGCGCAAAAATTTGATGGCTTTCCCAGATTGCTTCTCTACAAAAGTCTTGAAGTTTTGAAAGTGATCAAATACTTCAGACTTCTGTTTGAGAAAGTACACCCAAGTATATCGAGAAAAGTCATTAATGAATGTGAGGACATATCTAGCCTTGCTGAAAGAAGGATGCTGAAATGGACTAGCCAAATCACTGTGAACTAACTCTAGTATCTTTGAAGCTCTCCATGCCTTACCTTTGTCAAACTTTTCCTTAGCATGCTTACCAAGAATGCAACCTTGGCAAACACCACCTAAAAACTAAATTGAAGGAAACCCTACAACCATGCTCTGCTGATTGAGCTACTGCAAGTAACAAAAGTTAAGATGGCCAAACCACTCATGCCATAATCTACTCACATCATTAGAATGAGTGACCAAAATAGTCGAAGGAGGATCGGGAACAAAGTGAGAAAACATATAGAGCCGTGATTGATGATCTACTCTCCCAACTGTAACTATAGAACCATTGTGCAACTCACGAATCTCCACTAAATCAGGAGTGAACTCAACCTATTGACCTGAACCTGTGTGAGTGATTTGGTATACCGATAGAAGATTAGTTGATAATGAGGGTACACAAAGAACATCATGGAATTTGCCATCCCCCACATCAACAGACCCTCTCCCACACACCTCAACATGAGTGTCATCACCCATCAAAATAAAAGGCATAGTACATGGCTCCAAAGATGTAAGTTCTTCCTTAGATGAAGCCGTGTGGTTCAAAGCACTCGAATCAAAAAACCAAGTGGATGGTGAAGAAGCAACTATAACAAGGGCCTTGCCCTTTCCTTTCCCCTTGCTATTTTCTTTTGCTTTGTTAGACCCCTCATTAGAACTATGTTTGATAGACTCAGGAATACTGATATTATTCTTATCAAGAATGTGTGTCAAGTGATCAATTTATTTTTTCAGACATTTATGTTCATCATGACTAGGTCTTTTACAATAGACACATTGGACCTTCTCTTTCTTAGACTTTCTTAGGCTTGTTGCCCTTGAAAGATTTGGTCTCATTAGTTACTTTTGAAGCAATCGATATCTGATCCTTCTTGTCCTTGCTATTCTTCTGTTTCTTATCCTTACTATTGTTGTTACTACTTTGTCCTTTTTGTTCTTTTGTGCCTTGGTTGCCACCCAAGGCATGTGACTTAGAGGACTTAAGAGTGCCCATCTGGAATAGCTTGTCCTATTCCCGAGTGAGATTGATAGCAAAATCATCTAAAGATGGCATGGTGAATTTAGTACCAAGTGTACCCTTAGTAGCATAGAAGGTAGAAACAAATACAGAATATTTTGAACTTATCTTAGAGAGAATACTAAGAATCAGTTGTTCATCTATTTTTTTCAATTCCACATTATTTTAACTGTAGCCTTAGTGATTTCAATTTAGTGAAGAAATCTTGGATTGTGCTGAAATTGGCTAGACTTAAACTAATTAGTTCATTTTCTAACATATGGCCCCTCATTGAATCTTGTGTGCCAAATAGTGTTTCTAGCTTTGTCTAAATTTCATTTGGTGTATTCAAAGACTCAATGTAAAAGAGCAAATCAGGAGAAATAGACAAACACAATGTTCCATATATGCCTCATCACATTTTTTAAACCACTTAGGCTTATGTTCATCTTTAGTAGGTTCAATTTCAAGTCCTATAGTTATCCTATTTAATCCATCTTTTCTTAAGTGAATTCTCATGTGTGATTTCCACTCAAAGTAATTGTATGGAGTTAGGATGGGTAGATTTGTTTTATCCATGATGAAGAAATGTAGAGAAGAAATGTCGAAAAGAAGAGAACACAACCACGACAACCCCCCTTTTCACTCAATCAAAGAACACCCCCAAGAAAATATGATTTGGCACTTTATATTAGTACGTTTACAACTACCACTAGAAAGAAATACTAAGTGGTCTTGATTTTAATGCATTACAAAACCCTCATGAAGAACATATGCTAAAAATATAACTTTGGCACAATACTTAGAGGAATAAACAACACCACTGTGATCTCTTCAAAAAATCATGCACTTTCAAAAAAAGAATCACCTCGATACGAGGTCGTATGTGAAAGTTATGATCCTCCAAAGTTTCTAAAACGAGAACTGTACAATGTCATGACTGAGAATCTACAATTTATGAAAACTCTTAGCATCAAAATCAAAAAGCATCTACACTAGTGCATAGAGCACAAAAAAATAGCCAAAATCAAAAAAAAAATTCATGGGAAAAGAAGTTTGTATGAGTAAGAATAGAGCATTTGAAAATTGCCTTCAAAACTACAACTGGCAATGAAGAGGGGTCCTGCTTTAGCTTTCTGAGTGCGTTTCTGCAAAATATATAGACTGCATGCAAACACTAAAACATACCCAGATGGTTTTTCTATGCTGCGAACAAAACCTAGAAGGTGTTTTTCTTGTTGATGTACAGAAGATGTTGATCTAGTGTAAATAGAACGCCTTTAGCTACAAAAAATGACCCCAACAACCAAAATTTTATTTATTTATTTAATTCAAATTTATCCTCCCACATCACCCTTCTCCAATATTAATTAAATAATTCTATTATCTAATTAATTACTGAGAGTCACATGTCTAGCTAAAGTTAGTTAGCCAAATTCATTGAACCTGAACACTTGCACAAAAATAAAACTGTATTTACATCTCAACCACCCATTTCATACTACATCTCCAAATCTCAACTGTTCACATAAGGATATGCCTTAAAAGCCTCCATCCTTTCCTTAATGTTGTCTCATCAAATCCTAACCATCTATTGCACTTCTTAATCCTAGCCATCCATCCTGTCATTCAAAAATCTATAAATCAAACATCAATCTAGCCATTATAGGAACACACAAGAAAGTAATGTTATGCTTAGCCATTGGAACTTGGATGCACTCTATTTTGCTCTATCTAGGATAAAGAATGGTTTTAGGTGAAGGTAATTATGTCATTTGCATTTGTCTTTATGTTATTTACCTTTAATCTTTTCGTGTCTTCACCATCATGTTGCAATTAATGTCAACTAATTCTATCCCCATGGCAATTGATTCTCTTCTCTCCCCTAAGGTGAATTAGTTAAATACCCTTAATTGATTAATCTAGACCTAAATATTTCTCTAACTAATTAATTACGCAAATACTTTAAATTTAAAATATTACCCAAATACTTTTATTAAATGAATGCACCTAAAAATTATAAAATAACTAATTTATATTTGAAAAATATATAACCGACATAGTTATTGAAGTGAAAACACACAAGAATTAAATTTAAAATATATAACTGCCATAGTTTTAATAATATTTAACAAATCTATATAAATACAAGTAATAGTCAAATATGAAATGAAATAAGGTAGAGAAAAAGAATATTGGAGAAGCAGAGTTATTTGCAGGTACCTTTTGCATTATATTGAAATAAGGTAGAGCAAAAGAATACTGGAGCACAGGAATTATTTGAAGGTAACTGCATTATATTTTATACATATTGGTATAAAGGTTTCAATTTAATTTAATTTAATTTTCTCTAGAATGAAATCTAATTTGTGGGTTTTTAGTCAGTGAACCGATCCTCTGGGCCGCATGATCAGTCCGGGTGAGCTGAAACTAATCCAGTTAGTTTCGGTGAGCAATCAGTCTGGGTGAGCCCAAACTAATCTAGTTAGTCCGGGTGAGCCGAAACTAATCCAGTCAGTCCAGTGAGCCAAAACTAATCCAGTCAGTCCGGGTGAGCCTAAACTGGTCTACACCCAGGGTTGTGTTAAATAATATTTTATTCATACATTTCGTTACACTTTAAATTTGTTTTTTGTACATTGTAATTTAATTTAATGGTTTTTAATCATCACTGTATTATTAAAAATATAGTGCCTTAAATATCAAATCAAATAAAAAAGTACAAGTGCAGAAGTTATTCAAATGGTAAGTTGTTCTATTTACTGTAAATTAAATAGTACTTTTATTTACTATTGAGTTATTTTAATGAAAATACTCCAAATTAATGTTACCTTTTATTAGGGTTATCTTTTCTTTTCTGTGTTATTTTATTTATTGTAGAATAATTTATTTTAGAACTATATTTTATTAGGTTTTATCATATGGAATACAAAAGGAGAAAAGTGTATTCAACAAGTATAAAGTTATTCCAATGGTAAGTGCATTATATTTGGTTAGGGTTACCTTTTGTTTTCTCTTTTATTTTATTTACTGTACAATAATTTAAGTAATTTAAAAATAGGCACATCAAGAAGGATATCTCTATTTTAGATATATTTTTCTAAAGATAGGTATGCTAGTTAGATAATACAATCACACTTCCCATTTTCTTCTAATTTAAAATTATATCTCATGCCACTAAAAGCCAAAAATCTTGTCCTTCAATCCCCAACCTCAATTTCAAATTCCAAGTCAATTTGGGCCCTCCACTTGCACACATCTTTTCAATCCATTTGTCCCCACTCCTTGCTCACACATGTGTGAGCATGCTACATGGGTCAATCTTGACCCTTAATTCCATCTTTTAATCCTCATCATCCCACTTGCATCATTCTCTTCTTCCCACATGTTTGCATCTCCTTTCATCATACAAATTAAAAAAATCTTAACCCTCCATATATCAACATTAAAATTTGTAAGGAAATATTTTATGCAAACTATTATCAATAAATATTAAAAAAATAAATTTTTGTCAAACAAGATTTACAATATTAAAAAAATTAAATATATAATAGTTTATTGACCAAAATATTAATTTCTTTATACAAAAGTGGTACACAACCCAAAGTAACATTTAAATATTATTTACTACTATTATTAGTAATCATAATTCCTTTTTATTTTCAAAAGAAAATTAATTACTATAAAATTTATGAATTGAATTTGTTAAATACCACATACTAAATAATACCACATATATTTAATTAAAATATTATTTTTTACAAGTAAAATTTTAATAAACAATAAATTTCATATAATAACAACCTATCACTGGACCATCGGCGCATATATAGGAATTTGAGCTTAAACCCTAGAACCACCAAACAAAAAAAAAAAAAAAAGACGAGTTTCACTCGACCTGTGTACCATCTTTTCTAGCTCATTGATTAAAAGGGGCGGTCTAGTCAAGTCAAACTGCCGAGCACATTAGGTGTCTCCCGGGGCTTTAAAGCCCTGGCCCCTAATCCGAAGATTTTATTGTACAATTTCTTGATATAAAATTGCGCTAGGGCATACACATAAAAGGAGCGCAAGTGGTTAAAGAGATCATAGCATAAACGCCTGTACACCAGCTGTGTTTCCTGAAGATAAAATGGAGCCTCAGAGCAAGAAGCCCAAGACCCTCTCCAATGCACCCGCCATACTTGACACTAACGGCAAGCTCCTCTTCTTTCTTCTTTTCTTTTCTTTTTATTGGTCTTAAACAACACTAGACTCCCTGTCTTCCTTTCCTCCGGTAGGACGAGCGTTTCACTATTCCTTAGCTCTCTGCTCTTGTAGGAGAGCGGTTCACTATCCCTTACCTTTCGTTTTTCTATTTTATTTTCTCTGCTGTTCGTTATGGGTCACTTCTCCTTCTCCTTCCCTTTTATCATTTTACTGTTTCTTT
Organism: Cunninghamia lanceolata; assembly: GCA_027924645.1. Taxonomy (NCBI): domain Eukaryota; kingdom Viridiplantae; phylum Streptophyta; class Pinopsida; order Cupressales; family Cupressaceae; genus Cunninghamia; species Cunninghamia lanceolata. The sequence goes on along the minus strand of BSBN01000937.1, from coordinate 7,798,823 downwards.
TATTTACCTAAGTGCGGTTCGTTATGGCTCACTCCTCCTCCTCCTTCCCTTATTATCATTTTATCATTATACAATCAGTTCATTATCACTCACCCCTGTGCCTGTTCAGCTTTGAACTCCGAATGTTTATGTTATTTTAGTCCACGGCTTTGTTAACTGTCTACTGAAGATGATGCGATGTGTGCACAAGCCGCTGTTCGGTTTTGTTATAATTATTGCTATCTTTGTTTGGTTGGTATGTTTGGGTTCGGTTATAGGAGATTTTTGTACAGTGCTGTACAAGTTGGGTCTGCATATTGGTTATAGGTTTTAACTTTTGTTTGAATGTATTTTCCAAAAATATTTTCTTTTATATTTGTTTGAATAGCCACTGGGGGATGTGCTTCTTGTTACGAGGATATGTTTGCGTGTACATATCTATTTGGGTGTTGGGGGATTTTTCTATGCATTTGGTTGGCGGTCTTGTTGATTAAGCTTGTTGTAAGGGAATGCATGTGTGATTGTGTCCTACAGGGATTTGGATTTGGAATGCTCTACTGTTTACTAAGACACATATTCTTTAGGTCATTGTTTCTTTATTTTTTAATTTTCCAGAATGTAATTTATATTTTGGGATTTATTGAGGTTGTATTCAAGTAACCATGGGAGAGGCCACATTGACATGTTATTAGTTTTTAGAGGAGTTTATACATGGCAGTGTACCAAAGTTATGCTGGTTCCTGTGTTCTTTTTCTTTTCAATTTTAAATGGTCAATTATTATTTTGGATTGTTTATCATTCAATTCGTCAAGGGGGAGTTTTTTTGAAATGTAGCAGTTTATGTAATAATAAGGAACTAAAACAAGAAAATTCATTCTTTGCAACAGAAAAGGAATCAACATCGGTTGGTTTAAGAAGCAAATCAAAGATTTGCATCAAGTTTTTCAGGTTTTCATCTTAACCCACTCTAAAACTAATGCTATGTGTAAATTAATAATTGATGCGGTTCTGTTCCTTAATTTTTTAATGTGACAAAGTATTGAGTACATGTAAAATTACTAAGTTTTCTTATTAAAAACATAGTTTTAAATAAACTGCTGGTTGACAGTGTTGATATAAATACCTCTTATCTATCTAATGATAATTTAGATTGCAGCCAAAATGAATTTTGTGGGTTTATGTGTTGTATGCACAATGATATTTTAATCACATTATGTTTTATGATTAATGAAATTGATCGATTTGTTTAATGGAAAGTTCATGGTTAGAAATGTCTTGACAATGACACTTTAGTGCATGTTCAAATCCTATAAAACATCATATATTAAGGAACTAAGATATGTCCAAGGAGTTGAGTTTAATTGGTTAAAATGTTGGGTTCTAATTGTCGAGACCTAAGTTCAAATCCCCATAGGGACATCTAATGCGGAATTCTAAGTTGTGACTCTCATTCTTCCATAGTTAGTTTCTAATGTGGATGTGGATGTGGTTTCTTAATAAAAAGTGGATTTCTAAGTTGTGACTCTTGGTTCTAATGTGGAATTCTAAGTTGTGACTCTTAGTCTTCCATAGTTGGCTTCTAATGTGGATGTGGATGTGGATGTGGTTGATGTGGATGTGGTTTCTTAATAAAATGTGGATTTCTAAGTAGGGACTCTTGGTTCTAATGTGGAATTCTAAGTTGTGACTCTTGGTCTTCCATAGGTGATTTCTAATGTGATTGAAAGTGGATTTTTAAGTAGTGACTCTTGGTTCTAATGTGGAATTCTAAGTTGTGACTCTTAGTCTTCCATAGTTGGCTTCTAATGTGGATGTGGATGTGGTTTCTTAATAAAAAGTGGATTTCTAAGTAGTGACTCTTGGTCTGCCATAAGTAATTTCTAATGCGATTGTTCCAAAAGAATTTGTATTTGTAAACCATATGCAATTAAAAAAAACTACAATATCATTTTTTATTATAAATAAAATAATAGTGGACAAAGATTTGCCTTTTATTGAAATCTTTCATGGCTGTAGAACGTCATATGAGATGACAAAACCACAACCCACTGAAATACATATCACATTGTATGAAACAACAAAACCGCAAGGGTGTTTCTAAGAGGTAGACTTTTGGCCATACCTGTTACTATGATATAAGATGTCTCTTAGAGAAATAATGAAGATGCAAGATACCCTCCCATTGGTAGAAAATGTGTGTTCATTTCATGTTTTGAATTTTTGAGGGCTTCAATCCATCAGTGGTTGTGGAGCAATATCCAAAGCCTGTTTTTGGCTAACCAAATAAGACTACCTACTCATTTTATGACTGCCTTTGTGAACTAGGAGACTTCAAGTTTATATGCAATTACAGATGTAGCAGATTCTGCTGTTTAATTGTCTGGCATTTTAAATTATTAATGACAGCTTTTGGTCTCACGTTTGAATGTATGTCTGTTGTAATGCAGTACATCTGGATGCCCATATGGCGAGGATTGCCATTACCTTCATTATGTTCCTGGTGGACTATCTCAGCTGCAAAAACTAGCAAACACGTTAGGACTTTCCAGAGAAGCAATAGGGTTTACCTCTACTCTTTCACTGTCAGATAAGTCAGGTCCTGGTGCAGGCTACAAGACACGTTTTTGTAACCATTATGGTAGTGCTGAAGGATGCAGGTTTGCAGATAAGTGCCATTTTGCCCATGGAGAAAAGGAATTGAGAAAAGAAAATGTGCTTCCAAATGAGGTACCACCTCCTGGGATGGGTACTAGTACAAATTTTGGTGCTGACCATTTTGCCCATCAAAATCTCAAAACCAGGCTTTGTGAACATTTTGCGAAGGGTTCATGCAAATTTGGGGATAAGTGCCATTTTGCACATGGTGCTAGAGAGTTGCGGGATGATTCTGCTTCTGCTGCTCCCTTGTTCATGTAACTTTTCATTTTGTTGATTTGTTTCTTTGAATAAATCTTAATGCGTTTTGTTCTAGGCCCTCTGCCTTACCTGAAACTTTTGCTGTTCAAAGATTATTAAAAAAATCCATTGTTCAAAGGATGCGTAAAATTCCATGTTCATAAGAATTGTAGTTCTATATTCAGAAGGTTTCATGTAAACTTTGCAATGACCATTAGAATTGTAAAGGATTTCTTCAACCTAATTATTGGTTAGTGAATATTACCACTGCCAGCAGTTGTAAGATCCATTAGATTATTGGTACCTTTTTCATTACAGGTTAATTCAATTCTATTGAGCTTAATAATATCCTCAGAAGACTGGAATGTTAAAATCAAAATCTTGCTTTAATTGTTGACTGAATTTCGCTCTCTTAATATAGCTGTAACACGGACTCCATGACACGGGATCATTTGCAACTGATTTATCGATGCTGTTTCTTTTGATAATTGAGGTTATGCTCGATGTCATCCCGCGAGTATGTGGTATTTCAGGATCTTTGGTCTTAAAGCAATTCCACTTTTAGACAATCCGCTGAATGATATTGTATCAGCCTAAAGAGAATTTATGTATTTTGCGTTTCACTTTTTGTTCCCATATTCGTTCGTGGTGGCATGCAATTGGTACTGTGAAAAATTATCACTTTCATCTTGTCAGCATTTCTTTATGGTTTATGCATATCGACTATTTTTAACTTTCCACTTGAGAGTGTATTAACATTGCAGATAGGGGTGGAGCTGCACATCCTGCATATCTCGTATAGGGTGTGCTTGTGACTGTAACATCTAGAGGGTAAAAAATATTCTTTCTGAAAATAGTTAGGGAAATCTTTGTTGAAAAATCTTTCTTTTCAATATGGTGTTACAAACTCTGTTTGATGCAACACTTGAAGCATCTTATTAGGTGTAACTACAGTGGTAGTAAGGGGTGGAGTGTAATGGCCTGAACCTATTAACAAAAACTATTAAAGAACCTACATGCAAAAAATAATAAAAATTAAAATACAACCAATCTATATTATAAAATGAAATAAAATAACTCTTAACAAAATAAACTAACTAAATAATTATAAAGACAACTTTTAAGTAAATAAATAATTACATCAAAACTATTCATCACTAATTTATTTATAAACTATAAATTATATTCACTTATATTATATTTTTATTTACTAATCTCTATAACTATTTATTATAGTAACAAAAAATTTAATTAAATTTATAAAATTATAAAACTAATACAATAAATAAACTTATAAAATTAACACAATTACAAAATAAAAATAATAAATTAATAAATTTGAAAAAATATAAAATTATAAAATTAATAAAATTTAAAATTGTAGATAAAAGATATATCAAATACATCTATCTAAAAATACTAAAGATATCTCTCAACCTCTTTAAGATATCTATACTAGTAAATAGTTGGATGCAGAGAAATTATCTAGAGTGTAAAACTCTAAATATTTCGAGGTAATTAACGTGTAGGTGCTTGTGAGCATGCTAGTGTGTGGTCCTCAACAATGCCCCTTGCTAATTTGTTGTCCTAAACAAGATTAAGGTGAAATAACTAATACAGTGTAGGTCATTTAATACCCAAGATGAGCTTATGTTGACAAACTGCTTATGTTGATGAACTATTCAGTGTATCCATATCTAAAACAGAATAAGATATTTACAAGCAAATCTGCTTTAATTATGTAATCACCATTTGGTTATGCAAAATAAATAGCACTAAGTAAAGAGAGATAATAATCATCCACCATATATCCTTTAATTACTAGTATGCATAAGTTTTGTGAAGGCCATAATGCTACACAGTGGCCTGGCCAATACAATAGTTGACATAAATCCCTACAATTTTTTTTCAGTGAGCATCCTTGCCCTTTTCCCAAGCTACAATTTGAGTGTAGACTGTAGACTAGCAGGATGTTGTTTTATAATTAAATAAAAGTCTCTAAAGCCTTTCCGACAAACCCATTTAAAACGTATTTGGCTACCAAGGCGTTCCTCAAGGCCACATTTCATTGAGGCATTTTGTTGAATAACTCAGTGTCTTGCCTATGTTTCCCATTTTTGCATTCAGGTTTGCCTTATCTATGTTTTCCATTTTTGCATTAAGGTTTGTCCTACGTGTGGGGAGAAAGAGAGAAATTTTATTAATTCGGCTGTCACCTAATATTCTCCTTAGTAACTTTTGATTAAGACTCATCTACACGTCCCACAACTAGCTTGGAATGCTAGTCCTACACTTGGCAAATGTTTAATAAGTATTATGGACATCAAATATGCTTCAACCATGGGATATCAACATGATTAAGACTCATCTACACGTCCCACAGCTAGCTTGGAATTCTAGTCCTACACTTGGCAATTGTTTAATACGTATTATGGACATCAAATATGCTTCAACCATGGGATATCAACATACTTTAAGCTGTAATACGAGTCATTAGGCAGCAATGGTACCTGATTCATGGAGCTCTTCTTGATGACGGGGTTACTATAATAGTTTGGACGCCCTCTCATCTCTTATCTCTTCTTTCAGCTCTTTGAAGAAAACACTATACTTGAATTAGAGACAAAGCATAGTGCAATATCTCCTTGTGAGTGTCGAGCTCAAATTTGCATCAATTATCTTAATGTCCTCAGTGGCACATCATCAAACACCATGTGGTTGATGAATGCTTTAGCATTTTGAACATGGTTGTAGGACATAATAGAAGCAAGTATTAGTTGTACCATTCAATCTTCTACCTCTACATAATAGAAGCAAGTATTAGTTGTACCAGCTCAGCCAAACTCCCATCTCAACTCAGTCAACACACCCTCCATGCCATATGTCAATGAAATCACAAGATCACAAAATCAGTAGATAGGAGAAGAAAGTTGATATCCTAAAAGTGAAAGAAGCACATGGGATAAAGCATTCCAGATGAAACAACTGTTGTGTGAGTATGCAGTAAGTTCTCTTCAACGTCTTCCTTTTACCAATAATATACATATCTATAAAAGTGATAAGACATGAGATTAAAGAGTAAAAACCATTTGGAAAGTTGAAGAGTATTTAAAAGGAATCATAAATAAACAATGTATTCTACTAAATCATTTAGAGCATACCCTTTAGATCCATAGCCACCAGATTCATGCACTTTTTTCACCCTCTCTAAGTAATCTTTAGGCAATTTTTGAGTAGATGCAGGAACTACATTTGTACTGTAGACATAAAAAATGACGAAATCTTTCATTATCCATAAATCCATAATTATCCTTAATAATCCTTAAATATCCCATTAAATCCTTCATTTTAACATATCTCATAAATAATAAATTAAAATTAATTTATTATTTACCTATGAGCTAATAACCTCCCAAAAATAATAAATTAAATAAACTTAATTTATTATTTTAATCTAAAACCCGTAAAAATGCCTACCATAACCCTAACTACCTTTTACCGTTCACTGAATCAAAAATCCGTTTAACTACCCAAACCAATTTCTATGCAACTTTATAAAGATCAAATACATCCCTCATTTATACCCCCGACAACATTTACAGTGGACTTATGCAAAAATCGTGAGCAACCACATTTAAACGAATTCGTCAAAACATCACGGGATCGACTCCAGCCAACATCACTATCAACAAATCAAAACAGCAGGTGGTACTCTATTTAAATTTGTTTATCAATAGTGCTTATCTAAATCTTCTGTTGGTACATTTTGATATAAATTTAGGGTTTTGATGATAGTTTAAATCTTTTTAATAAAAATTTATATTTTTATGCATTACAAATGGTGAACCTGACCTCAACATGCCCATGTTAATCAAATGTTTGTGCGAGTGTTCTTGATGAGAACATGCAGGTTTTGGTGAAATTTTCAATGAATCTTGGAGGTCAACTTTTACAAGCTTCCTCCTAGCCAAAATCCTATTGAAAAAAAATAGAGAGAATAAAACAGAGTGCAGCAAATACAAAACACTTAAATATATTATTGCACAGAAAATCTCCAGAATCTTTCTTAGTTACAATGGCAGCCTTGCTGCTATTTTTATAACATTCATAGAAATCTCCAAAATATCTTAGAATGACTAAGAGAAGTGTCGAGAAGGGAAAGATCTAGAGGTTCTACTTAGAGATGGAAGTTTCCATATTCTGGAACATTCCATAATAAATATTATCTCCAACATTCTGGAACATTCTATAATACACATTATCTCCAACACCCCCCCATAATGTTTATTTGGAGAAGATAATTACAAAAGATTATTATATAGCAACTTCCTTGAGATTTAACAAGTCTCTAAATTTGATAAATTTCACTTCAGGTAGTGCTTTTGTAAATATGTCAGCAATTTGATTTTCTGTTCCACAAAATTTTAACTCCACCACTTGATCTTCTATCAGATCACGAACAAAATGATGATGCACTTCTATATGCTTTGATCTAGCATGATAAATTGAATTTTTTGCTAGCTTGATAGTACTCTGATTATCACAGAATATAGTAGTTGGACAAACTTGTGGATGTTGAGTTTCTTCAGGTAGTCTTCTAAGCCATAATGCTTCTTGAGATGCCTTTGATGAACTAACATATTCAGCTTCTATAGATGATAGTGATACTGTTGCTTGTTTCTTGCTGCTCCAAGAAATTGGTCCTGACCCAAGATGAAACATGAACCCTGAAGTTGATTTTCTATCATCAATATCACCTGCATAATCAGAATCTATATATCCAACTAATGTTGGCTCTCCTCCATATTGGTACTCAATTCCAAGGTGATAAGTGCCTTTAATATATTTTGATATTCTCTTAGCTGCTTTCCAATGCTCAATGTGTGGATCTGACATGTACCTGGATACAATACCAACTGAATATGCAATGTCTGGTCTAGTTATGGTGAGATACAAAAGACTCCCAACTAATTGTCTATATAATTTTCCATCCACCTTCTTTTGAATAGAATTAGCACTCAACTTTAAGCCTACTTCACATGGTGTATTAGATGCTTTACAGTCAGTCATATTAAACTTTTTCAATACATCAAGAGCATATTTGGTTTGAGACAACATGATTCTTCCTTCTCCTTGCCATACTTGCATACCCAGAAAATAGTGCATCAACCCTAAATCAGTTATTTCAAAAGCTTGTTTGAGTTGATCCTTAATTATTTCAATATTATGTGTGATCCCCTGTAATAATCAAGTCATCCACATACAATACAATAATAACAACTTTACCATCACTATGTTTTACATACACATCTGGATCAGCTTTACTTCTTTTAAATCCTGCATTTATAAAGTACTCATTTATTTTGGAGTACCATGCCCTTGGTGCTTGCTTAAGACCATATAATGATTTTTTTAATCTACACACTAGATGTTCTTCACCACTTTTAACAAATCCAGGTGGTTTTTGCATGTAAATTTCTTCTTGAAGATCACCATGTAGAAAGGCACTTTTTACATGCATTTGATAAATTTTCCAACCAAATTTTGCAGCTAGAGCAACTATTGTACGAATTGAACTCATTTTAGCAACTGGAGCAAAGGTTTCAATATAATCAATACCTTCTGTTTGTGAGAAGCCTTTAGCCACTAGTCTTGCTTTATATTTTTCAATAGCTCCATCTGATGTGAACTTTACTTTGTAGGTCCACTTGCAGCCAACCACACTTTTACCTTTTGGAAGAGTTGTCAATTCCCAAGTTCTATTTTTCATCAAAGAATTGTATTTATCTTGCATTGCTTCTTCCCATTCTTCTTTCCCTTTTGCTTGCTCATATGTACTTGGAGTGTCAACCTGCATCACCTTAGTCATAAGAGCATAGTTAGCAAACATATTTCTAGGGCCTTCTTGGTATATTTCTTGAATGCTTCTAGTCTTCTGTGTGTCTTCATCATCACTTTCACTTGATGCTTCAATTTGTGTTCCTTCTCCTCCTGTAGAAGATTGCACACCTTGATTTTGAGCATTAGTATAAGTAGACTTATCTTCTTCAATCAATATTGGAAAGTAAGATAATGTAGGAGAATGTTCACTTTCAATATCTTCATCAAACCATACATTCCTTTTGATATAAATTTCATTTGTTTTAGGATTATATAACCTATATCCTTTTGATTCCTCATTATACCCAACCATTATGCACTTCTCACTCTTTCTTTCTAACTTGCTCCTTTTTTCATCAGGGATGTGGGCATATGCATTGCATCCAAAGACTCTAAAATGAGATACTGTAGGCTTCCTACCACTCCATGCCTCTTCTGGTGTTATATTCAAAATTGCCTTAGTAGGTGTTCTATTCAAAATGTAAACTGCAGTACAAATTGCTTCAGCCCAGAATTTAACTTCTATATTTCTAGAGTGAAGCATGCACCTAGCCATTTCTATTATAGTTCTATTCTTCCTTTCTGCAACTCCGTTTTGTTGGGGTGAGTAGGAGACTGTTGATTCCTTCTTTATACCATGTTGTTTACAAAAATCTAAAAAACCTTTGTTCATATATTCCATACCTCTATCTGTTCTTATTATCTTCAGAGATCGTCCACTTTGATTTTCAGCCAGTGTCTTAAACTCTTTAAACTTATCAAACACTTCATCCTTCTTTTTTAAAAAATGAACCCAAATTCTTCTAGTATAGTCATCAATAAAGGTGAGGGCATACCTTGATCCTGCAAGAGATGGTGTTCTGAAAGGACCCATTACATCACTATGAACCAAATGTAAAGGAGTCTTTGCTCTCCATGATTTACCTTGTGGGAAACTTTCCACATGTTGCTTTCCCATAACACATCCTTCACACACCTTGTGACTTGATGAGATTTTTGGAAGCCCATGCACCATATATAGTTTCTCCATAAGCTTGAGGCTTTGATAATTGACATGTCCCATACGCTCATGCCATAACCTGCTCATATCATTATATTTGGCAATAGCACACATATTCTCATTTCCACATTTAGAAGTAAATTCTTGAAACCTATATAATCCATTCTCCATTTTACCAATTGCAGTCACTTTGTAGTTATTACTCACATCCTTGATCAAACATTTGTCATTGTAGAATTCTATTTTATACCCCTGATTTACAATTTGAGATATAGAAAGAAGATTTATCTTCAATTCTGGAACTAACTTCACATTTTTTAACACACCATTATCTACTTTAACATTTCCAGTTCCTTTAACTTCCAAAGCACTATTATTCCCCAAATATATTTTCTCTCGATTGTTATCATTTCTTAGTGATGCAAATTGTTCTTTATTATAACACATATGCTGTGTGGCCCCAGAATCAATAACCCAGTCATCTTTATAAGAATCATTTGCTTTAAGTGCAATACAGAGAGCATTACTTTTAGAATCATATTTTTTTGTAAACTTATTTGTCTTCCTTTCTATATCTTTGATCCTCTTATAGCATTCATTTGCTTTATGACCCAACTTACCACAGTAATTACATTTCCATTTGCTTCTATTATAATCCTTGGCTGGAGTATACCTATTGTCATACTTCCAATTTTTCTCTCTTGAATGATTTTCTTGTGTACTTCTGTAATTCTGTTTCCCTCTTATTATGAAAGCTTCATCATTAAATGACTCCCTTTCTTTGATTTGACATTTTTCTTCTTGCACTAATTTAGCACATAACTCTTCATATTTTATGCTCTTTAATTTATCAGCAGTATCTAGCCCTCTTATAAATGATTGATAAGATCTTGGGAGACTTTGTAAAACTATTTGCACAAAATCTTTTTCACCTATATCCTTTCCAAGAGAAGCAAGTTCATTTCTCTTTTCCTTTAATTTACTTAGATGAGGGACTAACTCTTGTGAATTTGATAATTTCATGTTGTATAGTTCTGCAGTGAGGGTTAGAATCCATACATCACCTGAATTTTTATATGTAGTTTTCAAAATATCCCACACTTTAACTCCACTTCTTTCATTGCGAACTTCTGGAAAAACTTCTTCTGAAAGTGTAAGCTTGATCAGTGCTACTGCCCTCTTATCTCTTTTATCCCAATCTTCTTGATTTTTTCCACTGTTTGCTGGTCTTTTTTCACTACCATTAACAATTTCAAAGCAATTTTGAAGCGTTAGAAAAATCTCCATACGAGACACCCAATCATAATAATTTTTGCCATTTAATTTAATTGTAGGTAAAGGAATACCAATTGAATCCATTGTATCAAATTCCCTCTTTTTAAGATGAGAATTAAAATCAGAAATCTCTCACCAATTTCTGCTGATTTGATTCTTCTCTTTGCTGCAATATTTTTGTTTCTTCACCACAAACAATGGTGATTAGCCTTCAATTACACAACCTGCATAATGCACAGCCAACACTACAAAAACCACAGATTACAGCCCCAAGATATGAGAGGGCTCTGATACCATATTGAAAAAAAATAGAGAAAATAAAACAGAGTGCAGCAAATACAAAACACTTAAATATATTATTGCACAGAAAATCTCCAGAATCTTTCTTAGTTACAATGGCAGCCTTGCTGCTATTTTTATAACATTCATAGAAATCTCCAGAATATCTTAGAATGACTAAGAGAAGTGTCGAGAAAGGAAAGATCTAGAGGTTTCTACTTAGAGATGGAAGTTTCCATATTCTGGAACATTCCATAATAAATATTATCTCCAACATTCTGGAACATTCTATAATAAACATTATCTCCAACAAATCCAACTCCTCCATTGATCCCAACAAAAACAATATTATACTTTAGTCTCATCCAACAGATGTGGGCACATTCTTAGGTTGCAGCCTAGTGATTTGTTAACCTTCAGATTTATAGCACCTACCTGCAAATCATGTGACGATAAAGAATAGTTCACCATTTTGGGTGGTTTTATAACCATCAACAGGGGAAGTTGTTATAACCACTTGTAGCAGCTTTTGTTGGTTTGTAAGTTTAAATTGTTGATTGTATCATTTTAGGTTAAAATATTGGGTGAGTATCAAGGACTGATAACAGGCAGCTAGTGTTTCATTTAGATTATATTAAGAAGGTTTCATTTTGATTCTTGAATCTTTTAACAAAATCTTATACTTGAACAAATTCTTACGGATGTTGTCTGTTAAGCCATAGACTACAATAGTTTTCCATCTCAAACATTATTGTGAAATTTTCATTTAAACTGTTAAGGGTTCTTGATCATCAAACAAAGGCGTAGTTTTCTGCTATAACCGCTCTATGGTTTTAAGTCACTAATAGTTCCTTTTATAACATATTTGTGGTTGAGTACATTCATTTTAAGTTTATTTTGGGCAGTTTTAGCTAACGGTGTTATTACTTGACTTCAATGTTCATCATTGGTATAATTTTAATCGTTAGCTGTTGACTGTGCATGCAAATATAAACTGCAACATCCCAGGCAGCTTGATTTTGAGCATCAATATACCTTTTGTGCTTCGCTTATGATTGGTTGTTGTGTAAAAGTTGGTTACATGTTTGTTTAACAATTGTGTGGTTCTTACAACTTTATTTGGCCGATATACTTTTATATTTGAGCATTCTAGTGCCCACAAAATTGTCTCACTGTAAAAACATTCACGCCAAAAAATTCTCAAAACTCATCCATTTTTTTTTCTATTGGCGTTGGGTTGTTGGTAGGTTATAAAGGCCAAAAACATATTGCTTAGAGAGTTAATTGTCAAGTGAAGTCCTTAAAACAGTGACATCCTTTTAATCGTGCTTACCAACATTTGGAAACTTTCTTTTTAACTTGCAATCAAAGAAAACCATTTTCTTGTGACCCAGAGATAAAATTGCCAAAAATAGTGTTAACAGACCTCCAGAGTGCCCATTTTTAGCCCTTGGAGGCTGTTTTATTTAAATAGGCCTAACTTTTTCATTTGTCATCGGATTTTCATGTTTTTGAAGGTGTTGGAAAGCTGATTCAGAGAACTACATCGTGATACAATCCATTTTGTCAACTTCATATCTGATTTTCTGGTATAATTCTCTGAAATTCAATCATTTTCAAAAACATCAAACATTTTCTTCTTGTTGTGCACTAACATTTTTTGTGTGGGTTTTTGTAGGATTGTTTTGTCTTGGTGTAACATTTTCTTGCAGCTACACGCCTGTCAAAGATAAATTTTGCAAACTACTAATCAGTGTGTTGCAGGTTCGATTGCCAAAGAATCTAATCTTCAAACATCGTGTCTTCTTTTTATAGATTAGACCACATCATAAGCAAGGATTAAAATTAACAAGTGTTTGCCATGTCTTGTGGCTTACAATTTTATCATTGAATGCATATGCTCTTCTCTTACGCCATTCAGCGATCTTGAGAATCAAAAGCATTCCTTTGACATTTTGTATAACCACCCACACATTTGGATTTGGAGTTAAAATGAACCCCATGCGAGTGTGAGGCAAAGGCGTTGTGTATGCTCTCTCCTTGTGTTTTGTGTGATCTGGGAGATCAAAAACAATGTGTTTCCTTGCTTTTGTCATCCTTAGAGTGGGCCTGCTCTTGAGACACATCCGCAAGGAGAACTCATTTGTGACCCCAAGTGGTACTTTCGTCCGGTCCGCTATATAAATTGAGGATAAGGCGAAAGCCAAGTCTAACTAGTATTAGTGCTTACTGTACAGTGCTAGCTCGAAAGGTGTGTATATTAAACTCTTAGTAGGGTTAGTTAAAGCCTTTAGTGGCTTGCTGGATGCTCGTAAGGTGCCGGTCCCCCGGATATTCACTAGAACCCTTTTTGTGTAGCGGCCAAAAACCCTCTACTTATTGATACAGGAGGAAACTCTGATAGCCGTCCCATATTTTCGTGGCTTATGGTAGAGATAGTGAGGTACCTCAGGATCTGCGCGTCCTAGGACCTAGAACTTGGTGTGCCTGAGAAGTGAGTGCACTGTAAGGGGGAGCTATACACTATAAGTAGGCACGGCTGGGTAAAACCAAGTGGGAACTCAACAAGTATTGTCCTTTCCAAGCTTAGGATCATGCATGTTTACAAGTGTTTGCAAAACATCAAGGTGTCATAAAAAAACAACCAATCAAGTTGTGTGTCTTATATGATTGTTGTGTGTGCATACCTAATCATCATCACCATTATAACTTGTCTCCTACATCATTAGCTTGACTTTCAGAATTGAGAATCTTTTATCCTCATGGCACATCTCAAGTGGAATCTTATCACTTTAAATCACAAGAAGCTCTTTCAATTGATCATTCATCCATATCCATTCCCAAAAACTCTTCTCAATAGTAGACCCTCATTATCCTATTGATCATATATCAACATCCAATTAAGAGACAGACCTTTTTCTAATCAATCCCATAACGATCCATTTGCTTAAGAGACCCTGACCATTCTTAAGTTAGTGTATCTTTGTCATCTTATCTTTTCTACTCAATAAGCCCTGTCTTCCTTTGAGTAGAGGTGGCATTTTGATCTCCTTTCTTCCTTAGGCATATTGTAACCCTAAGGGTTTTAAAGGAACCCCTTATCCGTATCCAATCCTAAGGTCCATCCAGTCTCTTTGAGTCACCATTTTGACTCTATTTCTATCTTAAATCAAACAATTCATATCTACATCTTGATCCATATCATTTATCCCCACTTTTGGAGTCTTTCATACCATCCATATATATCCATCTGAGAGCTTTTTAACATTTCAATTGTCCTCTATTTTCATGGTTACTACCCATGCCCAAGCCAAGAAAAACAATATGGAGTTCACTCCTCAAAAATGGCAACCTCAATCCTCAAGATTCCTCGAAGAAGAGCCCATCCATGAGCAAATCAATTCTTCTCAACAAAATACTGGATCATCATCATATTTTCATAATGATCCACTTGGAGACCCTTCAACTTATGTAGATGTTTGAGATGATGTATCTAACCAACTAGTTACTCCCAAAACTCCTAAACCCACAAATGATTATACTGAAACGAATCCAATTGCACTTCAACTCCAACAAGATCCTGAAACATTGCAACTTGTTCATCTCTCCATGGATCATGATCCTGAGTATTTTATGCAATACCTTTATGATTGTAGAGCTAGAGTCCCTGATGATATTTATGAGAGAGAAAAAGCACGAAGAAAAGCAGAAAAAGCTAAAGCCAAAGCTCAGGCTACTTCCTCTCTCCACCAATCATTTTCAACACCTATGTCAAATGTGCTCCAATCCACCTCATCTATCACATCACCACAAAATTTCACCTTGGGACCACAAGATACTTCTATTTCTACAATCCCATCTCTCTCTTCCCATTAATCATTTTCAACACCTATGTCTATCTCATCACATACTTACACATTGGGGATACCTCTAGACTATTCTCCTCCCGTGCTCCAACCTATTCAGTCATCACTTACACCCCCATCGATTCCACCATTAGGAATCTCACAATCTATCCCCGTAATTCAACCCATTCAGTCATCTTCATCATTTCCTTCATTAGGATCATCTCTCACAACCCCTTCCATTTCACCAGTAGGGATCTCACAATCTGTCCCTATATCTTCTATACTGAAAACCAACATTCCCTCATCTCAATTAATTCCCAATGCAATCATGTTTCCATACCTAAAACTTCTTCTATCCACATCCATCACATCAACACTCAACCAACACAGATATCTACTTCCATACCCTCAATTTCATGAAATTATAACCCTACCAATGTCTCATCCTCAAAACCCGTTGATCCCCAAATCCTTCAGCTACAACAACAACTCGCTCAATCACAACAATTTGCCCAATCGCTACTCCAATCAGCCCAACAATCCCAGTCATCATCACAACATCACCCTCAAACATCACCCCAAACTCAATTACACAATCAGTCAATCACCACTCCACCCATTCAAGACGAAATCGAACGGATCATCGATAATCGGATTGGTGCTCGACAAAAGAAATACTCATTTGAAGAACTATGCCCAGATCCATTTGACAAATCTCTAATCATGGTACCTTTTCCTACAAACATTGAAATACCAAAATTTGACAAATACAAAGGAAAAGGTGACCCTCGCGATCATATTCATGAATTCTGTATCACATGCATGGAATTTTGACATGAACCTACATACTTAATGAGACTCTTTCCTAAAAGTTTCGCTGGCTCAGCCCTTGAATGGTTCTCACATCTCCCAGGAAATATTACATCTTTTGAACAACTAGCAGAAGAATTTGTCAAAAATTTTGCCTACAACATTGAACAAGACACCTCCATGCAAGACCTTTATAACACCAAACAAAAAGGAGGGGAAACCCTTACTTCTTTCCTACAATGATGGAGACATATTGTCAGTCAACTCCCTTGTCATATTCCTGAGAAACAACTAGTTCCAATTTTTGTGCAAAATCTTAATCAAGAACTGGCCTTTCACTTACAAGTGCAATGCTCTGATTCATTTGAACAAATCATGACAAAAGGCAAGATGATTGAAATGGCTCTTATCAACAAAGGTCTCATCAAAATTTACAAAGATAATTACAATCGTGATACCAATAAACAAAACAATGATAAATCCTGATATTGGAATCGAAACAAGAATATTGTGAATGATGGAATCATTGATACAAAACATGTTCAACATGTGCAAAACAAACCATTTGTCCTCAACTCTTGATCAACTCATAATACACCTCGGGAATGTCCACCACATATATAGAAGAAAGTTACCCTTCCAGGTAAACCTTATGATGATAGTCAACCAAAACCCCGTTGGTTTCGAGAAGATCAATATTGTGAATACCACCATGTCAATGGGCATGCCACTAATTCATGCATGAGACTGAAGCATTATGTCCAAGATCTAATTGATCAAGGAGAAATACACATAGATCAAATACCTCATAAGTCTCCCAATGAGAAACTCAAAGCCTACCAAGAACCATTTCCTCCACATGGACAAAAAAATAATATAGCCAATAATGTTGATGACGCATCACACAATGAAGTTCATTATGACTATAGTAACCACAGCTTAGTTGGCCATATTAAAGTTTCATATCCTCATGTCAATGTTATAACTGTTAGAGGTAGAACTCCCAAGTGTGATGTCACTACACGAAGAGGTTGTATCACTGTTCAGGGAAATCCTCCTCCTATTTCATCCCATAACCCCACGAGACCTCATGTGTTATCCCATAATGTACCCAAATATGATATCCTGGATCAATTGAAAAAGACACCTGCCCAGATCTCAATCCTAGAGCTTTTAAGAATGTCCCCCCAACACAAACAAATCTTGGATAAAGCCCTTATAGAATCTCAAGTACCAGGTGATATTGAAGCCCTTCATCTAGAAGTTATTGTCAACCAACATTTCATGAAATGAGTCCTGATAGATGGTGGATCAGCTTTGAATTTATGTACCCTCAAATTAATAAAACAACTGGGATACTCCGATGAGAACATTGATGAGAAATATCAAATTACGATCAAAGCTTATGATGATGGAGAAAGAAAATCGGCAGGTACAATTAAACTCCCAATCAAGGTTGGCCCTATTACAATGGAAACTACATGTCAGGTCTTAGATCTTGATCTCCCCTATAACATTCTCCTAGGGTGTCCTTGGATTCATGCCATGAGAGCCATCCCTTCCACGTACCACCAATGCATAAAATTCCCATTTAATGATCGTGAGATTACCATACAAGCAGACCCTCACCCATTTCAATACTGTAGACGACTGGAGGGTCCCTATCAACATCAAAATTATTACCCAACTAATGAGGTTGCCCAACCATCATCCAAATACATTGACCCATCCACCCTCACCCCATCTTCCTCATCCACACCATACACTTCCCGATCAGAGATCAAGAAAAAGATCAGTGCTACAGGCATGGGGGAGTAAACTTTGTTTCATATCAATGAACTTCCTCTTTCACCTAAGAGCTATGGGTGACCTCGTCCAATTAATTACGTCTTGGTTACTCATCCATAGCTGAAACACTTCAAATATTGGGGGCAACTAAGTCAAGAAACCATTGAAGATGACATCTCTAAATGGCTCTATAGCAATGAAGATGAACAGAGACAATTACCATTGAGTATATATCACAGACGTTATCCTATCATTAAAAAGTTGGGCTATACAGAAGGTCAGCTTGGGCAACAGCAACAAGGAATCTTAGAGCCTTTAGAATTTCATCACCGACCTAAGCATTCTAGGTTAGGGTTTTGATCCACGAAGCGTGAGTCACCCGATGTTGAGTTTATCTTAGATGAAGTGGCGAAAGCTTTTCCCACAGTTGAGTCCTTTAATCGAGACACTTTCATAGATCCTTTTGAAGCGGCCGCTGATGTCTTGAAAGATAATTCCATCTATACCATCACTTATTCCTTTGATCAACCATTGTCCTCATCCACCCCGTCCACTTCCTCTCATTCATTATCCCTTGTTTATCCAGATCTCATTTGACTAGGACCAACACGGACCTCCTGTCCTTGATGTCTTTGAAAATGATGAGGCTATTGGTGAATTTCTGGGACTTCGTACTCATCTACCTATCGGAGATCACAAGATTGGTTATGCTATTGAACTACACTCCGATGCCTACTTTGGGGAATCTGTTAAATTTCTTAGTCAAAAAAATGAAAATGTAAAAATAACGTCCCCTAGTGAAAACCACTTCGTGGCACTTTCAGACGATGCAAAAATAAAAATAAAAGACGTATCCACTGGTGAAAACCTTTCTGAGGCACCAGAGGATGAGGAATTTAACCTTCCCAAAGTGGGGTCACACCGAGAAAAGTCCACTATGCTCATAGAACAGACACAAGAGATGAATCTTGGAACTACAGAAGAACCCAAGATCACATATGCAGCAAAGTCATTATCAGAATTTGAAACTCGGGACTTCAATTCTTTCTTCAGAAAATGAGAAATCAATTTTGCTTGGTCCTATGCACATATGCTAGGATTAGATCCATCACTGATAGTACATCATTTAACAGTTCGTCCTAGAACAAAACCAGTCAAACAAAAATTGAGAAAAATGCATCCCAAAATTGCTCTAATGGTCAAAGCAAAGTTAGAAAAGCTCTTAGCAGTTGGTTTCATCAAACTGATAGATTATCCTAAGTGGATCTCAAACATTGTACCTGTAGCCAAGCCAAATGGAACTATTAGAGTTTGTAATGATTTCAGAGACATCAACAAAGCTTGTCCAAAAGATTATTTTCTGTTACCAAACATTGATATCATAGTGGATTTGACAGCAGGACATGAGATGTTATCATTGATGGATGGATTTTTTGGTTATAACCAAATTAGAATAGCTGAAGAAGATCAACATAAAACTTCTTTCATTTGTGTCTGGGGAACATATTGTTGGCTTGTCATGCCTTTTGCTCTAAAAAATGCTAGAGCCACATATCAAAGAGCAATGACTGTTATCTTTCATGATATGCTTCATAAACAAATGGAAGATTATGTAGATGACATACTTGCCAAATCAAAAACCAGAGAGGGGCACCTATATGTTTTGGAAAACATTTTTGATCGTCTTGAAAAGTACAATGTCAGACTAAATCCTAAGAAGTGTGTATTTGGAGTAACATCTAGAAAACTCTTAGGTTATATCGTGTCTAGAAGAGGAATTGAAGTTGATCCAGCAAAAGTCAAAGCTATAATGGAAATGCCTCCTCCTCAAAATCTAAAACAACTTAGATCTTTGCAAGGAAAATTACAATCCATACGGAGGTTTATCGCTCAGCTTGCTGACAAGTGTCAACCATTTACTCACTTGTTGAAGAAAAACACACAATTTATTTGGGATCAAAATTGCCAAGAAGCATTTGATAAACTTAAAGAATACCTGGGATCTCCTCCTGTGTTAGCACCACCTATTCATGGAAAACCCCTTATTTTATACATCTCAACAACATCAGCAGCATTAGGGGCTTTGTTAGCACAAAATGATGATAGTGGTAAAGAACGAGCAATCTATTATATCAGTAGAACTTTGGTGGGCTATGAAGTAAATTATTCACCTATTGAAAAGGCATGTCTCGCAGTTGTCTTTGCATCACAAAAGCTTAGGCACTACATGTTGAGTCATCAGACTAAGCTTATATCAAAGATTGATCCTCTCAAATATCTACTATCTAGAGCAGCCCTGACTGGACGTATGGCAAAATGGGTGATGATGCTTAGTGAATTTAACATTGAGTATGTTGATAGAAAAGCTATAAAAGGACAAATAATAGCAGATCAATTGGCTGAAGCACCTATAGAATCAGATCATCCAATGGTAATAGAATTTCCTGATGAATCAATCTTGGACATAGAAACTATTCCCTCTTGGCAATTATATTTTGATGGTTCTCATACTCAACATGGCTCCGGAGCTAGAATACTCTTTGTTACACCTCAAGGCGATTATATACCAAAATCATTTCACATTCAATTTCCATGTACAAACAACATTGCCGAATATGAAGCACTAATCAAAGGATTAAAATTGGCTATAACCTGGAATATCAAAGACTTACAAGTTCATGGGGATTCTCAACTAGTGATCAAGCAAGTAAACAACGAATATCAAACAAAGGATGAAAAGTTAAAGCCATACAAGAAACTAGTGGACACATTCAAAACATATTTCAACAAGATCACATTTGAACAGATTTCAAGGCTTCACAATAAAGCTATTGATGCTATGGCCACAATTGGTTCAATGATAGAGATACCTGGGAATGATCATAAAATTGAATTCCTAATAGAACAGTTGTTTGTACCAGCTTTTGATATCCCAGAATCAGAGTTGGTATGTGATATTGTTTGTCCTAACTCCACTTGGTTTAATGAGATCTACCATTACCTTCATAGCCAAATCATTCCACCAAATCTTTCCAAATCCCAACGTCGCTCCTTCATTCATCGTTCTTCCCAATATGTCCTCCTCGGTGATACGCTTTATAAAAGGTCACTAGATGGTGTTTTACTTAAATGTCTTAACCCGGAAGAAGCCCACACTGCTTTGCATGAGATACACGAAGGCATCTGTGGTGCTCATTCTGGAGGTTCATCCTTAGTCAAGAAAATGCTTCGCATAGGATACTACTGGCCTACTATGGAGCAGGATGCACATGATTTTGTTAAGAAATGTGTACCTTGTCAGCAACATAGTGATCTAATTCATGCACCAGCACAAGAACTATAAACTATCACTTCTCCATGGCCATTCTCACAATGGGGGCTCAATCTCATTAGAAAAATACATCCATCCTCCTCAGATGGTCATAAATTTATTATCACTGCTACCGAGTACTTCACTAAATGGGTTGAAGCAATTCCTCTTACTTACATTACAGGAAAGCAAATATCTAAGTTCATTCTCCATTATATAATTTGCTGCTATGGTATTCCTCAAGCCATAGTCACAGATAATGGTCGCCCATTTAACAATCAAGATGTCAAAGAGCTTTGCAATAAATTTAAAATCCAACATCACTTTTCTACCCCCTATTATCCGCAAAGTAATGGCCAAGTTGAAGCAACTAATAAGACTCTTTTGAAAATCCTAAAGAAAACAGTAAACGAGGTTGGCCGTGATTGGCACTTACAACTTCATCCTGCTCTTTGGGCTTATCGAACTAGTATCTGTACTCCTACTGGTGCTACACCATATTCCTTGGTATATGGTTCAGAAGCTATTTTACCCATTGAGATCGAGCTCCCTTCCTTACGAATATCCTTACAACACTTGATTTCCGATGAGGAGTACTGGATATCAAGACTACAAGAGCTTGAATTGTTGGACAAGAAGTGACTTATAGCTCTTAATCATCTGAAAGCTTATCAAAATTGCCTGTGCTGAGGTTACAACAAGAAAATGAAGTCTCGTAAATTTGAGCTTGGAGATCTTGTTCTACTAGAAAATCAAAGGAATCTGGCTGATTGTGCAAAGAAAGGGAAGTTTGAACCTAATTGGTTGGGACCTTTTGTCGTAAACAAGAGCTATGGATCAGGAGCTTACCAACTTTCCACTCTGGAAGGTCAACCTTTGGAAGAGCCTATTAACATAGACCATCTCAAACGGTTCTATACTTGACTTGGAGTATCCCAGTTCAAGAAATTTAAAAAAAAAAAAATAGTAAAGAAAAATCATTTCGTCCAATGGTGAAAACCACTTCGGTGGTGCCCTGGATAAGTACCATGGTGAAAACCTGTTCGTAGGCACCATGTGTAGAATTCAAGATGTCCCCACCATGCTTTAGGTAGCTTTTTCACATCATCCATCTCGCCATCATCCATTTCCCTTCCATAATAAAATATATCCTCCCTTCTGCTCCCATCCATATCTTGCCATACGCATCTACTCAGTATCATCTGGTCATATTGCATTGTCTCGCCATCTATTCTACGTTCCATTATCACTAGCCTATCCATTAGTTCTTTCCCATTCCTTCACCTGCTCTCATCCTGGTATTCTTTTGTTCACCTATGTAGGTCTATGTGTCTTGGTACCTTTGAGTTCCTCATAATAGACTCTTGAGTTTGTCTACCTTTCATGTCTCATGCAAATCCCATAATAACATTTTCAGAACTATATCCTCATTCTTCCCCTCCATCCAATCATTTCACTCCATGCAAACACAAAATTTTCAAACACAACAAACATAACCTAATTCTTGACACTCACACATTCCAAGCCATATCTCAAAAACACTTTGAAACTCTTAGACTACATTGTGGAACTTAACACCTAGTGATTTGATCTTGATTGCAATAACTAAGTTGTAGATCCCCAGGCCAAACCATCCTTTATTTACCTTATCTTATCCAGGGATATATCGTTCCCACAACATGACACTTATCTATTTATTGTGTTAGTCTTTGGCTTGAGATCTTACTACCTATCTTACTTCTATCATGATTAAGTCTTTTGGTCCTTCTTTTTCTTTTTTGTCTAGGGGCAACATTGTGTATGCATGTTTTGCTTGTTTTTGTTTGTGTGTGCTGACTCATTGATGTTTTGTGTCTGTTATTGGTCCTTGCAACATACCTGCCACACCATCATCATGGTCTTTCATATCATGGTGCCATTAGGCATATGCTTGCTTGTGACTTTCCTCCTTTCTGCATTTGACACATCATCACCCTGGTCTTTATACCTCGGTGCATAATGTCAAGTGTTATATCAAACATCAGGTTACTCAAAGTTTAATCAGCATAACTCCATCATCCTTCCCTCCGTTTCCTAATTTGCATCCAAAAACCTATGTTTTAATCTTCTTTGAAACAATATTGCTTCACAACATTGTCTCAAAGAGGGGCAAAATGTAGACAAAAAATTGACCGAATCTTTCATTATCCATAAATCCATAATTATCCTTAATAATCCTTAAATATCCCATTAAATCCTTCATTTTAACATATCACATAAATAATAAATTAAAATTAATTTATTATTTACCTATGAGCTAATAACCTCCCAAAAATAATAAATTAAATAAACTTAATTTATTATTTTAATCTAAAACCCGTAAAAATGCCTACCATAACCCTAACTACCTTTACCGTTCACCGAATCAAAAATCGATTTAACTACCCAAACCAATTTCTATCCAACTTTATAAAGATCAAATACATCCCTCATTTATACCCCTCGACAACATTTACAGTGGAGTTATGCAAAAATCGTGAGCAACCACATTTAAATGAATTCATCAAAACATCACGGGATCGACTCCAGCCAACATCACTATCAACAAATCAAAATAGCAGGCGGTACTCTATTTAAATTTGTTTATCACTAGTGCTTATCTAAATCTTCTGTTGGTACATTTTGATATAAATTTAGGGTTTTGATGATAGTTTAAATCTTTTTAGTAAAAACTTATATTTTTATGCATTACATATACTAGCAACCATTAGCTTATTTTTTAACACATCATCTATTTATTTCAAGCTCTTCTCATACTCTCTGCTAGCAGCATTTAGTAGTACTCGTGTTGTTGTGAAGCTCTTGTCTTTATTGTAATCTTTTAAATTAGATATAAAAGTGAAAAAGAAAAATAATGTTTCCTTATTTAACCTAGAATGATTGGTAAACACAATCAAATAAGAACAAACAACATAAGTTAATATAAACTAGTAAAAGCACCAAAGGTGCTATCAAATGGCCGATAGGCACACATATTTATAAGCTTATCACTAGATAATTTATATTTATATTTGTAGTTGGTGGACAAGACTATAATTACTATATAGGCCTATCACTAGATAGTTTATATTTATATTTGTAGTTGGTGGACAGGACTATAATTACTATAATAAATTCAATTATTTTTTGACAAATGAATAAAAACATGAACTAAATCATGCCAAATCATAAAGAAAACTATTAGAGAACTATGGCCTCCCATTCAACCACAATGCAATCTATTAACATTGTCATAATTAGTGTTATACTATTAGTGAGTTATATTTTAAACACGTTTATTTAGCATGTTTCACTTTGTTTCGCTTTGGAATCTAATTATTGTTTGTGGAGGGCAACTTTGGCTTTCACTTTCATAAAGAAACTATTAGAGAACTCATTCAACCACAATGCAATCTATTAACATTGTCATACTTAGTGTTATACTATTAGTGAGTTATATTTTAAATACATTTATTCAGCATGTTTCACTTTGGAATCTAATTATTGTTTATGTGGAGTGCAACTTTGGCATTCACTTTAGTTTGATATACTTATTGTTTGTGTGAATTATGGGTTTAAACTTTGACATTGACTTATATTTATTTCACTTTGTATTTTTAAAATTGAATTCACTTTGTCACCCTAATTTGATATACTTATTTTTTATGTAAAGCATGGGTTTGAACTTTATCATTGACTTATATGTGTTTCAATTTGTATGTTTAAAAGTGTGTTTGAATTTTACCTTTCACTTAGATTTGATTTTCTTATTCTTTATGTGTATGTGTGAACTTTCACATTCACTATGTAAAGAGTGTACTAACTTTGGAATTCACTATATGCTTGAACTTTGGTATGTTTGATGTGTTTATGGAATTCACTATATGCTTGAACTTTGGTATGTTTGAAGTGTTTAGCTTATATATATATATATATATATATATATATATATATATATATATATATATATATATATATATATATATATATATATATATATATATATATATATATATATATATATATATATATATATGAAGTGTACATTTTTTAACAAACTATGTGTGGAATGATTGAACTAACTTTGTGTGAAGAGCGTGTTTCAACTTTAGAATTCACTTTGTGTGTGTGAACTTTCACATTCAATTTGTGTGAAGAGTGTATTGACATGTATAAAGCAACTTGGTAAAAATTTTGTTTAAAATGCCAGGTTTTCATGATGCATAGTTTTTACTTTTTGACAATATGTTTTCCATATAACAATTGCATTATTGTTTTATATTGTCATTCACTTGGCTTTTATGTGGAAAATTTAATTAAAAATAATCAAGTTTTTATAGCAGTAGTTGGAAGAAAATGAAGTTTAGATACATGCAACTAAACTTGGAAAATATTTACATTTTACGACTCACCACATCAACATGTCTAACTAGAAGTGTCCTTAAAATTATTTTTAAAATATTTGAGAAAAACTTTATCATGAATCCTTAATAGTTGAACAAAAAAATATCATATTCTTATTTAAAATATAACTTATATTGAACCTAAATGATCTCAATACCTTTTGGTAACTATGCATCTTGTTATCCCTTTCCTTTATATCCAACATAAAGGCAAACAAGCACATGACGATTACATGCTTTTGGAAGCCCTAAAAAAGTATTGCCCACCATGTCATGAGAATTCACTTAGAAGTAAACCATAGTAATTCACCACATAGCCCTTATGACAAAGTCTCACATCTGAAACCCTCATTCTTAGACATTTTTCTTGTAAAGTGATTCCACAATCGGTGAAAACTACATAAGTTGAAAAATTAATTACAGTTGGAAAATATTTATATTTTACAAGATATTTATTTCAAGGAACATGGGATCATAAGTTTTAAATCTTTATATAACATGTATGACAAGGTCCATGGATGCACAACTAGGGGGTATATAGCGTGTGCAAGTGCAGAGATATGTAGGGTGCACAGGTGCTAAGGTGTGTAGGGTGAACAAGTGCGTAGAGTTACACAAGGTGCAGGGGTACACAAGGGTTAGATATGTGGTACCCACTGCAAACTCCCAAAACTTGGGTTATGGGTGCACTTGTGCAATAAAAAAAACTCACGACACTTACTCTGTCTTAGCAATCCTTTGATGAAAAATATAGAATTCACACTTTTCGCAATACAACAAATTTAGGATGCCATATTACAGACCTAATTTCAGCCCCATTTTCTCTACAAGCCCTACTCTAAGATTTAAGCTAACCTCTTGATGTCCACAAGACCTTTACAAGATGTGAGCAATAGAATAGCCTATCAGTCATTAAAAGAGAACAAAACATCCATTTTGAGACCACACATGTCATGAAATGTCACTCATTTTATTAAACTTAAGTCCACAATGTAGATATATAGTGTGCTTGGAAACTACTAAAAAGACCTTACATAGAACTTGCAATATTTTTCTCAACACATCAACTATCTACTTCAAAATCAACCCCAATATAGACTCCATTAGTCATTAAAAGCCGCCTAAATATTTTCTTTTTCTATGTATTATCAACTCACTAAACCCTGCAATATGGAAAATGACATGCTGATTAGTTATATAATAAACTACAAGAGTTGTACAAGTCTTAGAAAAGCTATGAAGAATAGTATATTCCAAAGGTTTAAAGTGTAATTTGTATTACTTTGAGAAGTTAGTAGCGAGGCTGATTGGAATCCCAATATTAACACCACAGGCTCTAGGCAAGTTAGTGAGGGAAGAAGGGAGAGGCTTGATTGATCTAGCTATTGTTTTGATGCATTAGCATGCAGTCTTCTTGTCTATAGTAGTTTTTGCCATGCCATTGACCTTCCTCACACCATCACAACACTTGGGTGGAACCTAACCTCCATTAACTATATATCCCTGACATGGAGTAAGAGCACTTGTTATTGTAAGGCATATCTCTTGTGCATAATTAGAATTAAACACAGAAATGACCAATGCCAATGCAATTGTAACTCCTAAAACAAACCTCATATTGGCATAGAATGTATGAAGTGGGAGAATTCCACTAAGTCCTCTTTTTTATTTTCACTTTTAATCTTAGAGAATAGGCTGTGAGCAAGGATGATAGAGGCTCTAAATTTATAGGAAGCAAATGGTAAGATGGGGTGACGTGTGGCTGAGATTCTCTGCAACAAGAGTTATTGGTGTTTGAATATTTACAATCACTAGCTCTTTAAAGAGATACTGTAACATCCCGCTACATAACCCCAAAGGGTAAGAGCCAAAAGGGGACAGGATAATTTTTTGTTTACATAAGCAAACAATGCATTATATTCAGTTATCAATATAATAGATTAATAGCATTCATTTTAAACATGAAAGCAAATGTTCCTAATCCCATCTGATAAAAAAACATGAATCCATAAGCATAAAATATAGGTAGATCCGATACCCACACTGGAATCCGTAAAGAAATAAAGGAACATCACATTTCTTCTCATTAAATACAATGATTCCAACTTCTCTTCTAAGAGAGTTCAATTACATAATTGCATATACAATTACAATGATATATTCTAAAATATGATACAAGTACATAACATAGTCTTGAGTATGATACAAAGACTGAGTAGGTACAATAACTGAATGAAGTGATGGAGAGAGAGATCATCTCTAACTGGTACTCCAAAACCTGTTTGCTGGTCCCCAATGGTGGTGGCAATGCCTCCCAACCATGTGGACTCCTAAGAGACCACCCCACTATGCTCGGAGATAGTCACAAGGCCCAAACGGATGAACAACAACAAGGGGATACAAGATGGCCAACACTCACATCAAACATAGAGTAGACACGGAGAACAATGCTCACAATCAAAGTTATAATATAGGTGTACTCATCCAAGTCATAGGTCGGGTACTACTCACGACTCCTAAGGTGCTAGATACTAAAATGTAATCATATGGAGTATCATCATATGTGCTCGAAGGGATGGCACACACGGGACCAAGTACCTCTCATACAGATGAGGAGACTCAATCGTGCCCATATCCACGCCCTGCAGATGGATAAGACTTCTCGTTGTATCCTTAGCCTTTACAAGCACACAAGGCCATGCTCAAGGTCTAATTATCTTATTAGTGTTTTCACCCCAATGTTTTAGTTTTAGTTATCACTTATTAATGTAACTCTGCGACTAGTTCCCCTGGTAGCCACTTGTGGGCCCCAGGCCCGTAGAGAGCCACTCCAGATGATCACTCTAATGCCTAGACCTTGTTCATCTCGTTTGACTGAATGAGGCATACAAAAAGACTAAAATCACCAAGTTATAAATTTAAAATAGTAAAGGTGAAAAATATGATCTACAAGACCCAAACTCTCGTGGACAGTGTAATTTGTTGAACATGGCCTTCTGCCAATTAGATCAGTTTATAATCACTCCCGAGACCCCCAATTTAATTACTCTTCACAAAGGCATGCAAGGATAATATAAGAAAAGCATGGCATATGGCATTGCCAGTCTACTCACACCCTAGAAATATATATAATTTCTACCATATTTAACATAACCCAAAAGAAACATTAGAGGAATAAAAAAATGGAGATCTTAGTTTTCCTTCCTCTAGTGTTTTCCCCTTTTGCATGACAGATACTCATAACTAGGTTATACTCATAACTAGGAATTAAATACACATACATAGATCATTGACTAAAGGCTATTTTAGTGCCATAACATTATTTAACTTAAATACGACAGTTTCCACATAGCTGGAAATTTAGTAGAAAATTACTATGTGACCAAAGCAAAGCCACTTAGTTTTCTTAAGAAGATCTGTAATGAATATCTATCAGAGAAGTCATTGTGTAACAATTGGGTTTCATGGGACTAAGATCTCTTCAATCTCTATCATATGACCCAGTCTTGTATGGCTGTTCCATTAATATCTATTGACCCTCTTTTGTTTACCTAATATATTAACTCAGAAAACCTATGATCTTTCCTTGGAAACCCATTAATCTAAAGACTAAGGGAATCGATCTGGTAATGAGAATAACTTCAAGGATAGGAAATATATAAATACCTTGCATTGAATAAGTTCTGCAGTAATAAAATATTTAGGAAAAGAGGCAGTGTAAATGTCTTGCATTGAAATAAATTCTACAGTAATAAAATATTTAGGAAAAGAGGCGGTGTAAATATCTTACATTGAAATAAATTCTACAGTAATAAAATATTTAGGAAAATAGGCAGTGTAAATATCTTGCATTGAAATAAATTCTACAATAATAAAATATTTAAACGTAGAGATTGGGTTCAAGATTTCTATGATTGAGAAATACACAGCAACTTGTTTTAGTTTCTGTGATGGAAAAACAAATACGAATGATGTAAATACCTCCAGTATAAATGTAATCCCCTTTAGCGTACTTCAAATCTTGCAACTAGATTTGCTGGACCGAAAAGAGAGACTCCCCACAAGACATCAATTCGCTCACCAAGATTTCATGATTTCAAGCTAGGAGGATAGAGATCTGAGTGACTCCACAACAAATATAGTCTTCTTTGTGAAAAAAATGTTCCACTTACTAATATCTCCAGATCCCTAAGGCTCAATACAAGAAAAACGTAGACATCTTTTTTTTTAAATTAGATATTTTCCTCCTATATTTAATGAACTCAACTGCCCACTGGATATTTCTCTCCCCATGAGTTGATTGATGTTTTCCTCTAGAATCCTTATCCTCCTTCCGTCGGTCACCCACTCGGCAGATATTTCTCATTAAAAAAAATAGACTCTGACACCTGCACATGGCACGACCGCCCCAACTATGTTGACTCCCTGATTTACTCCTCTATGCCGCCCTCAAGGAGATATTTTCTCCATTAACTCCATCAACTTTCCATAGCCAAATCAATAGGGTTGTTACATCCTACCCCCTAGGACTAGGCTTACTCCTGGAAGCCTGCAAGTGCTAAGATGTGTCCAAAGCACACACTAGTCCATGAAACTCAAAATAATCAAAGGAGGCCAAGAAGAAAAGTCTTAACAAATGGAGTGGCAAGGTAGACATGACCATAAGGAAACCTAGATGGTAAGACCACAACATAGGAACACTACTCTAACCAAGTGTAGTGGGCTAGGGTCGGTTATAGGGAATAGGGTCTGTGACTATCTCCAGTAACCACCATCAGGGATAAGAGTATGCTCAGGCCTGTGAATCCAGGCAGAGTCGATACTCAATACCTGCAACACTCCAAGCACACGTCAAGGTACCTATACATATATATACATCATATAGCTGAAGCAACAATAATCATGTAAGCATGAAATCCATCATAAGTAATAATAATGTCCACATCATAATAGTATCGAGATTGCACATCACCAGTACCAATACAAAATAATAACAAGATGCGTAATCCAAAATAAAATATACAGTCATCCAATTCCATCAAGATAAAAAAAACATAAGACAAACACAGGGTCATTACATCCCCTAGAAGTCTGCAAAAAGATATGGATAAAGTTCTCTCATCCTCATCGCATCTTCCCAAGATGCTGAGGACTCACCATCAGGATCTCATTAGACCCTTACCTGCTCTATGTCCCGACCCCTGAGGGTCAACCTCTGATGTTGAAGGATGTGTATGGGTTCCAAAGAAAGCTGCCCGTCTGCCTTGACCTGCAAAGCAGTCCAATCAAGAACATGGGTCACATTAGGAATATACTGTCTAAGAACTGAAACATGGAACACATCGTGGATGCATGATAGACTTGGTGGTAATGCGAGGCGATAGGCAACAGGACCAATCCTCTCAAGGATCTCAAAAGGTCCAACAAAGTGAGGTGCCAGCTTTGAGCCTTTTCCATAATGTATGGGGCTCTTCCACGGATGAACTCTCAAAAACACACGGTCGCCTACCGGGAAGTGACGATCCAACCTACGGGCATCAGCATACTTCCTCTGCCGATCCTGAGCTATAGCCAAATGCTCTCTAATCCGTACTACCTATTGCTCCATATCCTGAAGCATTTCTGGACCCAAAATAATTCAGTCCCCTAAGAGATCCCAACTCAACGGAGTGCGACATGGCCTACCATACAAGGCCTGGAAGGGAGACATACCGAGAAAACTATGATATCCATTGTTATAAGAAAACTCAACTAGGTAAAAATAGTCCTCCCAACGAGACTATCGATCCATAACGTACATCCGAAGCATATCCTCTAAGACCTGATTAACCCGCTCCGTCTGTCCATTAGTCTTAGGATGGTATGCAGAGTTGAAATTAACCTGAGCTCCCAAAGCATACTAAAGAGAAGTCCACAAAGTTGAAGTGAACACTGGATTGTGATTAGAAATGATCCTACAAGGAATACCATGCAGACGCACAATATCCTCCATAAACACTCGAGCTATAGACACTGCAGTGTAGGAAGATCTCATGGGTGAGAAGTGTGCCACCTTGGACAACTTGTCCACTATAACCATAATAGCATCATGACGACGCGAAGACATAGGTAACCCCACTATGAAATCTAGAGATATCATATCCCACTTCCATCCAGGGATGGAATGAGACTACAACAACCCTGCTGGGTGCTGATGCTTTGCCTTCACCTGCTGGCACTCAAGACATCGAGCCACAAAATTAGCAATATCTCATCGTAAACCTGCCCAATGATACAACTGTCGAAGATCGGTATGCATCTTCGTGACACCCGGATGAGCTGAATAGGGTGCACAATGGGCTTCTGATAGAACTAAGGAATGAAGATCACCAGAATCTGGAACATAAATACGACTAAGATGTCACAAAAGTCCATTAGGCTCAAGTGAGAAACCTACAAAACTACCCTCAAGGACTCTCCCAGACTCAATCTCTGATCTTACCTCCTTATACCAAGTATCACTAGGAAGTGACTCCAAAATATGGCTCCGCAAATCCACTCCATGAGACAAAAGTGAAATCTCATGTCTCCTCCTACTCAAGGCATCTGCAACAACATTCTCCTTACCCTAAATGTAGTGAACCTCAAAGTCATACTCACAGAGGAACTCCATCCAACGGTGCTACTGAGCATTCAAATTTGGCTGAGTGAAGATATACTGCAAACTACGATGATCACTATGCAATTCAAACCAATGTCCCAAAAGGAAATGTCTCCAATGCACGAGTGCATGGATGACCGCACTAACTCCAAATCGTGGGTGGGGTAATTAAGTTCATGATCCTTGAGCTTACAGGACTCATATGCAATCACTCTTCCCTCTTGTATGAGAACTACCCCCACACCCTCCAAAGAAGCATTGGTACACACTACAAAATCACCTATAGGATCTGGCACTACCAGAATAGGTGCATTAGTCAGCCGCTCCTTAAGAGCCTGAAATGCTAACTCACACTGATCTGACCATACAAACTTCTTCCCTTTCTGCTGAAGAGAAGTGATGGGATGGGCTACCTGAGAGATCTCTCACAAATCGGCTATAGTAACCTGCCAATCCCATGAAACTACGAACCTCGGTCACATTCATTGGTGTTGGCCAATCTACAATAGCTTGAATCTTAGAAGGATCCACTAAGATACCCTCTCTTGAGATGATGTGGCCTAAATATCTCACCTCAATCTGGAAGAATCACACTTGGCCAAATTTCCAAACAACTGATTATCCTGCAAGCACTGTAACACTTGCTGCAAATGGCCTTCATGCTCCTCCATAGTCCTCGAATAAATCAAAATATCATCAGGGAACATGAGAACAAATTGGTCAAGATAGGGGTGAAACACCCCATTCATCAAACTCATGAAAACTGATGGAGCATTGGTCAACCCGAAAGGGACAACCGTGAACTCATAATGCCCATAGCGTGTACGAAATGCGGTCAGATGAATGTCTACCTCATAAATGCGAAGTTGATGGTATCCTAAATTTAGATATATCTTGGATAACACTTTGGCTCCCCTCATCTGATCATACAAATCATCTATCCGAGGCAATGGGTATCGATTCTTCACCGTCACTTTGTTCAACTGGCGATAATCAATGCACAAGCGAAGAGATCCGTCCTCCTTCTTTACAAAGATGACAGGTGCACCCCAAGGGGATATACTAGGATGAATGAAACCCTTCTCTAGTAAATCCTCTTGCTGCAACCGCAACTCACCCAACTCCTGAGTAGTCATGCGATATGGTGCCCGAGAAATAGTCTCCACACCGGGAATGAGATCGATATGAAAGTCTATGTCACGCTTAGGTGGCATACATGGAATATCACTCAGAAAAACATCTACAAACTCCTAAAGAATAGGATGATCATCAAGAGATACCTCCTGAATTCCACCCTCAGCAGGATCACTAACTGAAATAGAAAACATTTGACAACCTTTTCGCATGGCATGCTTCAACTGCATAGCTGAAATCACACGGAGAGAAATGGGTCTCTGAAGCCCAACTAACTCAACACGCTCTCCAACATTGTCAACACACTGAACTAACTTACACTGACAATCTATACTAGCTAGGTGGGTGTCCAACCAATCCATGCCTAAAACAATCCCGTAGGACCCCAAAGGCAACACACGGAGATCCACTATGGTAGTGAAGGTGCCCAAATCCAATACACAACCATGAATAAGGGAGTCTATAGCCACCTTG
Source organism: Cunninghamia lanceolata (assembly GCA_027924645.1). NCBI lineage: Eukaryota > Viridiplantae > Streptophyta > Pinopsida > Cupressales > Cupressaceae > Cunninghamia > Cunninghamia lanceolata. Next base: position 7,765,090 of record BSBN01000937.1, on the reverse strand, counting down.
GATCCAGTAGCTAACTCAACTTGCCAACCAACGTCTTGCCTTTCCACCACGAGTCCACAACACTCCACGAGAGAAGGAGAAATGAAAGAATCTGAAGCTCCTGAATCAAACAAGATAGATGTGGTAATCCCACATAACACACCTGAATACTCAACTATGATGCACTAATGCTCATCCTGACAGTTATCAACCATCGCAAAAACTCTATGTGATCTGCCAGCCTCACCTACTATAGGCTTTGAAGTAGCCTATCTCTGACTACCTCAAGCCACTAATCTCTGAGGACACTGAGCAGCTATATGACCATGCTGCCCACAAGCATAACAACCACCCCTGCCGAAACCTCAGCCTGAAAATGGTGCACGTGACTACTAGGATCCACCACCCCTAGAACTCTGCTGAGCACTCTGAAAACTCTTTGATGGACCACTCTGTTGCCTAATCTGAGAGTGATGATGTGAACGATCTCTAGCAAACGGAGTACCAGGATTCTGCCCACTCTGCTAAGACTTAGCAGGCCTATACCTCTATCACTGACTATGTCTAGAAGGTGCAGTATGTGATCTAGATGGTCTAGCTGCCTAAGACTATGTACCCCGACCAACTGATCCTGAAGGAGGGGCACTACCAACCTGAACACCTGCCTGACCACCAAAACCCCTAGTCAAATTCTCCTCTATCAACCTTGCCTTCTCCACAGCAACCTCTAAGGTCTTTGGCTCAAACACACAGACACCACCACTAATACGGGCATTCAGGGCCTTGATGAAATATTGTACTAACATTGGCTCATCATCAGAAATGCTAGCATATTGTTTTAGCTCAAAGAAGTGGTGCTCATGCTGATCTACTGTCATAGTCAACTGACGAAGTTCATGGAACTCATCAGCACATCTCTGTCGATAGTAATCTGAAAGATATCATGCACAGAACCTCTCTAAGAATAGTCCCCATGACACGGAAGAAATATCTAGGTGAAGCTCCTGCTCCTCTACTCTCCACCATGTAGATGCAAAACCTCTAAGATGCATAATGGCACATCAAGCTCTAATATTGCTAATATAAGGATGCATAGCAAAGCATCGATTGAGATTGATCAACCAAGTCTCTGCCTCGGTACTTGTACCAGTACCATCAAAAGTAGGGGGATGAGCCCTTAGAAGATCCCCCATGTGACCTGTTGTAACACTGTCTCCATCCACCCTATCCCTCACAACAACTACTCTTGAATGATCTGGACTATGAGAATGCTCATGCTCAGCTCTAGCATTCTGACCATCCTGACGAGAAGGGTGTGACTCTGCCTCATGAGATACCTCCTGACGAGGTCCTAATCGGTCCAAAATCTATTGTAAAATAGCTAAAACATGAGCACCCTGAGCCCTTCAGCTTGATTATCAACACGTCATTCCTCCTGACGCTCACCTTGATTGCCTTGATTACCCTGATTACCCTGATTATCCTGATTATCCTGATTGGCATCATGCCTCGTGCTATGTCAAAGAACAGTGGCTATACCTCTAATTCTGCCTTTGGCTCTACCCCTAGGAGGCATCTTAAAGGAACAAAGAACACATCAAAATAGATCATCACAAAGATGACCTAAGCACCATCCTAAGGCATGAAAGCATAACAGCATGACTGTAGAACAATATAACAGGCTCACGCCACACACTCCAAACACAGTAAAACATAGAAGGCTCAAGTACGCTAGAGCTCTCAGTGTGTAAACTTGGCTCTGATACCAGATGTAACATCCCGCTACGTAACCCCGAAGGGTAAGAGCCAAAAGGGGACAAGATATTTTTTTTAACATACGCAAACAACGCATTATATTCAGTTATCAATATAATAGATTGATAGCATTCATTTTAAACACCAAAGCAAATGTTCCTAATCCCATCTGATAAAAAAACATGAATCCATAAGCATAAAATATAGGCAGATCCAATACCCACACTGGAATCTGTAAAGAAATAAAGGAACATCACATTTCTTCTCATTAAATACAATGATTACATATTCTCTTCTAAGAGAGTTCAATTACATAACTGCATATACAATTACAATGATATATTCCAAAATATGATACAAGTACATAACATAGTCCTGAGTATGATACAAAGACTGAGTAGGTACAATAACTGAATGAAGTGATGGAGAGAGAGATCATCTCCAACTGGTACTCCAAAACCTGTTCGCCGGTCCCCAATGGTGGTGGCAACGCCTCCCAACCATGTGGACTCCTAAGAGACCACCCCACTGTGTTAGAGATAGTCACAAGGCCCAAACGGATGAACAATAACAAGGGGATACAAGATGGCCAACACTCACATAAGACACAGAGCAGACATGGAGAATAGTGCTCACAATCAAAGTTATAATATAGGTGTACTCATCCAAGTCATAGGTAAGGTACTACTCACGACTCCTAAGGTGCTAGATACTAGAGTGTAATCATATGGAGTGTCATCATATGTGCTCGAAGGGATGGCACACACAGGACCAAGTACCTCTCATACAGATGAGGAGACTCAATCGTGCCCGTATCGACGCCCCGCAGACGGATGACTCAATGCCCCACAGACGGATAAGACTTCTCGTTGCATCCTTAGCCTATACAAGCGCTCAAGGCCATGCACGAGGTTTAATTATTTTATTAGTGTTTTTACCCCAATGTTTTAGTTTTAGTTATCACTTATTAATGTAACTCTGCGACTAGTTCCACTTGCAGCCACTTGTGGGCCCCGGGCCTGTAGAGATCCACTCCAGATGACCACTCTAATGCCTAGACGTTGTTCATCTCGTTTGAATAAATGAGGCATACAAAAAGACTAAAATCACTGAGTTATAAATTTAAAATAGTAAAGGTGAAAAATATGATCTACAAGACCCAAACTCTCGTGGACAGTGTAATTTTTTGAACATGGCCTTCTGCCAATTAGATCAGTTTATAATCACTCCCGAGACCCCCAATTTAATTACTCTTCACAAAGGCATGCAAGGATAATATAAGAAAAGCATGGCAGATGGCATTGCCAGTATACTCACACCCTAGAAATATATATAATTTCTACCATATTTAACATAACCCAAAAGAAACATTAGAGGAATAACAAAATGGAGATCTTAGTTTTCCTTCCTCTAGTGCTTTCCCCTTTTGCATGACAGATACTCATAACTAGGAATTAAATACACATACATAGATCATTGACTCAAGGGTATTTTAGTGCCATAACATTATCTAACTTAAATACGATAGTTTCCACATAGCTAGAGATTTAGTAGAAAATGACTATGTGACCAAAGCAAAGCCACTCAGTTTTCTTAAGAAGATCTGTAATGAATATCTATCAGAGAAGTCATCATGTAACAATCAGGTTTCATGGGACTAAGATCTCTTCAATCTCTATCATATGTCCCAATCTTGTATGGCTGTCCCATTAATATCTATTGACCCTCTGTTGTTTACCTAATGTATTAACTCAGAAAACGTATGATCTTTCCTTGGAAACCCATTAATCTAAAGACTAAGGGAATCAATCTGGTAATGAGAATAACTTCAAGGACATGAAATATATAAATACCTTGCATTGAATAAATTCTGCAGTAATAAAATATTTCAGAAAAGAGGAAGTGTAAATATCTTGCATTGAAATAAATATTGTAGTAATAAAATATTTAGGAAAAGAGGCAGTGTAAATATCTTGCATTGAAATAAATTCTACAGTAATAAAATATTTAGGAAAAGAGGCAGTGTAAATATCTTGCATTGAAATAAATTCTACAGTAATAAAATATTTAAACATAGAGATGGGGTTCAAGATTTCTGTGATTGAGAAATACGCAGCAACTAGTTTTAGTTTCTGTGATGGAAAAACAAATACGAGTGATGTTACCTCCAATATAAATGCACTCCCCTTTAGCGTACCTCAAATCTTGCAACTAGATTTGCTAGACTGAAAAGAGAGACTCCCCACAAGACATCAATTAGCTCACCAGGATTTCATAATTTCAGGCTAGGAGGATAGAGATCTGAGTGACTCCACAATGAATATAGTCGTCTTTGCGAAAAAAATGTTCCACTTACTAATATCTCTAGATCCCTAAGGCTCGATACAAGAAAAACCTAGACATCTTTTTTTTTTAAATTAGATATTTTCCTCCTATATTTAATGAACTCAACTGCCCACCGGATATTTCTCTCCCCATGAGTTGATTGATGTTTTCCAAGAGATAATATCTCGAATCCTTATCCTCCTTCCGTCGGTCACCCACTCGGCATATATTTCTCATTAAAAAAAATACACTCTCACACCTGCACATGCCATGACCCCCCCAACTACGTTGACTCCCTGATTTACTCCTCTATGCTGCCCTCAAGGAGATATTTTCTCCATTAACTCCACCGACTTTCCATGACCAAATCAGTAGGGTTGTTACAGATACTTACATGCATGCACTAAGAATTTGATTTGGTCATACCAAAGTTAAATATATACTCCACTGCATGGAAAGATCATTTAATTTTGAAATATATGACAGTACTCCCTGTAAGAGCTCAAATTGTTCTCAAAAGTATTATCTTTTAGTTATTGATTTCCCAATAAAGCTATGGCATAACAAATCCATTATATGTCTAGAATAGATGTCTCAAATAGATTGTGTGCATCCAACTTTATCCTACACAAGTAGACACTACTCAATGCAATCACTATAACTACTATGTATAATATTTAGTCATGATAACAACTTTTTAGTATTAACTATAAATCTAGAAAGCATGGGTCAATAATCAATTGCACTTTACCAAAGATTACCAAACTCAAGAACATGACAAAGATCTAAAATATTGAGTGATATCTCCATCAAAGAGTACATTAGAGAATGAGCTATAATAAGTAAATTCCAAGGTTTTTTATGGAGCAATCCTCATCTAAAGATCCCAATAAGAGATAGAGCAATAATGCAATAACTACAACAATCCATTAGATAGAACATAACTTTACCACATTCCATTTGATCAGTAATAAAGTGCACCATGATGTTACTGCTGTTCATTTTACTCCAAAGTTTCACTCAATAAAGAGAAGTTCATTAGCTCTTATCTCTTTTGCCATTGTGGTTGCATGATGTGAAAGCTATTAGCATATTACTGTAGAGTAAAATACTCTACATTTTGTTTTGAGTTTCAGTCCTGCACTCCAGTTTTGTCCCTGCGCGTTTCAATTTTGGCAGTGAGGGTTTTTACACAGAGCATGGGCGCGGGTTTCATTTTTTGCCTAAGTCCCAGATTAGCACGAACCATGCCATGTGTCAATTAACAGACACATTTTAAAGTTTCTCTGAGTAATGCGGAAAGTGCCGCGTGTCCTGTTATATAAGTTAGTAGAACAAGTTTCAAGTAAATGTTTCTCAGGGTGTGGCGGGTCCCTGTTTCAAAGCTTCAGTGAGCGCAGAAGGCACCAAGTGGCAGCTGCAAAAAGCTTCAGTAAGTTTCTTTAAATGCAGCGAAAAGTGCCGCATGTCCCTTGTAATATCTGCGGAGCGCGCCAGGTGTCGACATCTGCAGTATCTTCCTTTTTCTTTCATTGTTGAGTAAAGACTGTGGTGGGCCCCTAGTGAAGTATACAAGTAAGCAGAGCATGCCAAGTGTCATCATCCACATGAATCTAAATGAGTCCCAATGTTCCTATAAAGTTTTTAAAGCTCAGCGGAGACCGCCATGTGTCGTTTTCCGCAGGACTCTGAAAGGTATCTGAAAGTTTCTCAAGATGTCGCAGACGTTGCCACGTATCACTTGTTAAGATCAGCAGAAGGCGCCACCTGTCCCTGTTCCTTTTTGAAACTAATCGGGCAAGAAGTATTGTGGGTCCCATTTTTTGTAAGTGATAAAAGTTTTGGGGCAGCGGATTGTGACAGATGTCGAAGGTGGAGCACTCCCGATACAAAGACACAATAAAATGCAAAATGTTGTGGAAGCTGCCACATATTTATTTGCAAGTGCAGCGGACACTGCCAAGTGTCATTTTCTGGTGCCTCCTAAATAATCAAACAGTTTTCAAGTAAGTCACGCGGATAGTGCCATCTGTCTCAAGGGTTTTTATTTCTAAATGTTGTGGAAGCCGCCACATATATGTTTCAAATGTAGCGGATACTGCCATGTGTTAAGTTTCTATTTTGCTGAAAACATGAAGGAGTTTCAAGTAAAGTGTGCGCGCTATGTCATTTGCCTTAGGGTTTATAGTCGCAAAGATAGCGGAAGCTGCTAGGTGTCCTTACTTGTTATGCAACGACGAATGCCATGTGTATCTATTTTAGCCAATGAACTTGCAGAGAGGCTAACCATTTCAGATCTGAAAGATATCTTCTGTCAGACACTTCTAGTTAAGTTTTAGTTCAGTTAGACCATTAGGATTTGATCGTGCGGGCAATCTTGAGCTAGTTCTATGCTATAAATATGGGTTCAGATCAGAGTTTCAGAGAGGAGATAGAGAATTTTCTACATACAGATTGCTATCAGAGATTTAAGAGAAGTTTGAAGACCTTTTGCTATGGCCAGTAATATCATTTGCCTTTGTTCTATTTTTGTGATTCAGAAAGTTTGTATAACTGTGCATGTATTATTGCCTTTTATGTGACTGGAAAATTAATAAGAAGACCGAGTTCTATGCCTTTGCTGATATTTTCTATGTTATTGCAAAATCTTCTGAGTTGTGAGCCTTTGATTCTATTTGTTTTCATCTTTTACATTAATCATGCATTGTTTGCTCTTTAATGTAACTGAATCCTAAGGATAGCTTCACTGTGCTTAGTGTTAAGGAACGAATCACATTCAGGCACATCGCCATAGTTTAATTTTCTTTCATTGCATTTGTGATTCCATTTAGTTTCTATCCCTTTTCCCAAAATACATTTGAGATAAAGAAGAGCTAGCTTCTTTAAAATCTCGAGGTCATTTCAGGTTGCAAGTCCCACATTCCTAAAACTTCCCATGTTGGTGTTGGAAACACGCAATTTTAAGCATCAACAGTTTTTGGCACCCCCGGTGGGACCATTCTTGAAGTTTCTTTCAAAACTATATGAACCAGAGAGCTATAAGGAGTCAGAGCTATGGTCCAGTAACAAGAGCCCAATCGGATATGAACCCAGGTATTCTTTTACCACCATTGATAACTAATTCAAGAAGAAGGGTCAATCAGTTTGCAACAACACTAAGAGCAAACATGGGAGCACCTATAGCCCCAAGGAATTATGCAAATTGGAATACTGGCAGTGCTCTGATTCTCCCAGTGCCACCAGCCACTTGGGATCCTATTCCAGCAAATGCCCTGAAAGCTCTACCCAAATTCAGTGGGGAAGATTTCAAGACACCTGAAGAACATCTACAGGATGTGTCTGATGTCTATGCAATACATGTGATCACACAACAGAATGTGGCTATAAGATTGTTAGCAGCTTCTTTTAAGGGGAAGGCTCTAGACTGGTATAAATCTTTGACCCCAAATACAATATCTACATGGGACTAGCTTGGAGATGCTTTCTTTGCAAGATTTAAAGAAAAGGGTGATAAATCTTTTTTGTTGCAACAATTGATTACTATCAAAAGGGCACCACAAGAAGCAATGACTGATTTCAATTCAAGATTTCAAATAAATTGGGAAAGAATTCCTGCTACAGCAAGACCATTACCAGGTATGGCTATAGTATTTTATCTTAAAGCCCTAAATTCAGATATATCAGTAATGATTCAGTCACTTGGAGGTCAGACTCTGCCAGAAGCCTATGACTATGCAGTCAGAGCTGAAGAAAACTTAATAGATGCTAAAAAGTTGCCCCCAAGGCCTCCCATGCCCATGTTTCTAGAGATTAGCTTACCTTTGCCTCAAGAAGCCCCTAATTCCATAACCCCACCTATGTCTATGTATACATTTCCTCAACAACCTACTAAAGCAGCTGTCCCCGTCCAGTCATCTGAGATGGATGATGTTAAGAACATCTTAAGGACATTTTCTAATGAGATAATTAACCTAAAAAGATAGCAAAATCCCTATCCTAAGCCCCAATATCAAGGTTACCAAGGGAATAGACCTTCGTTTCAGCCAAATCAATACCAAGGCCCTCAGAGATAGGCTAATCCTCAGCCATCAAACCAATTAGTTATAGTTCCTACACCCTTGCAGACTGTTCCTCCCAATCCAAACAGAGAGATTGTCCTAGGATAGAATAATTATGCAGATGGCACCAATGCCTGGTGTTTCCCTTGTAATAATGTTCATATGCCTAGAGATTGTCCCAGGGGTAATCTACAGCAAAAAATAGCAGACCAAAGAAGAGTAGATGGACAATTTGCAAATACTTCTGACACTCAACCCTACCAATCTCTTGGTATGCAAAATTCAGTCCTGGTGGCTCAGATGCAAGGGATGTCCTTATAGCAAGAAGAAGAAATAGCCCCTAAACATGCTTTGTTTTCATGGATTAAAGATGAAGAGTTAGTATTCTTGAATGAGACTTCTGCTTCCAAGAAGCCATTGGTACAATCAGATTACTACACTAGAGCCAAGAGAAGGATGATGAACAACCTGAAGTCACAAATAAGGAAATTATGGGGATTCCTCCATTTCAAGATCATCAAAACATAGCTGCTAGACAAGAAATACCTCAGCCAGTGCAAAACCAAGTAGTTTCTGGACAAGTTCAAGAAAAAGCAAGGTACCCTTATTATCCAAGAACCCAAACACTAGGACCTGTGAATGTCGTGGATCAGCTGAAGTGGACTCCAACACATGTGTCAATATGGGACATGTTAGCTATTCTTGAGCAAAAGACATTGTTGCAAGAAGCTCTGCAGGGCTAGGGAGTGCCTAAACATACTGGTATCAAAGGAGGGCCTGCTGATAAAGAAAAGCTCAAAGACACTGTTCCTCTGTAGACAACAACCCTTTTGAACAATACACCAGAGGTAAGCAAATCCAAACCAGAGCCCTTCTATTTGACTTTGATAGTTGGAAAGAAACCATTACATAATGCAATGATAGACTCAGGGGCCAGTACTACAGTAATGCCTAAACAAATAGCAAATGCTTTAAAGATAAAGTATGAGCCACTTACTAAAGGAGTTATGCAGCTGGATGGGAAATCAGTGCAAACAATAGGAAAAATTAAACAACTCCCATTGCAATTGTATACTTGCCCTAACATAATTGTCAATCAGGATGTGGTAGTCATAGATAAACCCCCTGTATTTGGCCTATGTTTATCCAGAGATTTCACAGCCAAGATAGGAGGTTACATGTCGGTTGATTGGTCTCACCTCATCCTAAGAACCAAATATGGTACAAAAATAAAAATACTATCTGAGTCATTATCTAAGGATCACATCACAAATGAACCAACCCCAAAATTAGAGGTAGCTCATGCTATGCTGAATAAAGAAGAAAGGGTCTTTGTTGAAGAGTTAGGTGACTGGACTGATCATGACCAGGAGGAGGAATATAACCAGTTGTTAAATATGATGCAAAGTGACCCATATGGAAATTATGACTCTACTGGTCTGGGCACTTATGTCATATTTGATGAAGACCATGAAATCCCAAATGTTCTAAGGGAAGAAACACCAAAGACTCAAGAATTTGAAAAGGACTTAGAAATCTGGACCTTAAATTTTGATGGGGCTAGAAGTAAAAATGGTGCTAGAGCAGGAATTTGTCTTGTTGCTCCAAATGGTGAGAAGATTTTAAGAGCTATCCGTTTCCAATTTGCCTGTACTAATAATGATGTTGAATATGAATCCTTGGTAGATGGGCTCATGTTAGCCAAGAAAAAGGGAGTAAAGAATTTGATAGTCAAAGGAGATTCAGAACTAGTGGTGAAACAAATCAGAGAAAAGGCAGTAGCCAAAAATGTAAGGATGATGTCCTATAGACACAGAATTTGGGACTTAATAGATGATTTTGAAGCTTTCAATATTGAAGTAGTTCCTAGAACCCAAAATTCTGAAGCAGATAGGATGGCATAGATTGGCTCACAGTTTGACCCAGCAATTGATCTATTAGTCAACAATGAGTCAGTCAAAGTTATAGTAAGGCCAACTATCCCATACAATGATGAAAATTGGCAAGTCTTTGAAAATGATTTTCAGGTACTCTCATTTTTGCAACAGTCTGGGGAGTTTGCTAATCACTTGCAACCCAAAATTGAAGAAGCATACGGAGACCAAATTATTCAATTAAAGACTAATAAGCTTCCCAAAGGCTTGATTACTTTAAAAAACCTATTGATCCAGAAGATGTAAGCCTAGAGAAGAAAAGGTTTCAAGCAAATAAAGTAGATTATTCTGAGATACAAGTGAGTGAAGGGAGAAAACTAAAGATTGGAAATTCCACAACCCAACAGGAAAGGGAAAGACTAATTGACTTGTGTGAAAGATATGATAGAGTAATAGCCTAGACATATGAAGACCTTCATGGCTATAACAGAGAAATTATTCAGCACACCATAGAACTGACTAAAGGATCTAAGCTAGTTAGACAGAAGCAAAGGCCAGTGAATCCAAGGATTGAACCTCTAATGGTGGATGAGTTGCAGAAACTCTTAGAATCTAAAATAATTTTTCCAATCAAACACTCAACTTGGGTATCCAATCTAGTACCAGTCAGAAAAAAGAATGGGGACATAAGGCTCTATGTGGATTTCAGAGACCTAAATAGAGCATCTCTGAAAGACCACTATCCCCTACCTTCTATGGAACAAATTTTATAGACTGTGGCTAGATCAGAGAGATTTTCCTTGCTAGATGGTTTCTCTAGATACAATCAGATTTGGTTGGCTGATGAAGACCAACACAAGACTGCATTCACTACCAAATGGGGAACGTTTGCATATGCCAAGATGCCATTTGGTCTATCAAATGCTAGAGCCACTTTTCAAAGAGCAATTGATGTAGCATTTGGAGAACTTATAAATAAAATCATTCTGATTTATCTTGATGATCTCACTATTTTTTCAAAGAATGCTATTGATCATTTCAATCATCTAGAATCTATTTTTAAGAAGTGTCAAGAGTTTGGAATATCCTTGAATCCCAAGAAGTGCATCTTTGCAGTCCCTCAAGGCAAACTACTAGGACATATAGTTTCCAAAGAAGGAGTCTCTATAGATCCAGAGAGAGTCACAGCCATAATGAACTTGTCCCTACCAATAAATAAGAAGGCAGTTCAGTCTTTTTTGGGAAAGATTAATTTTGTCAGTCGGCTCATATCAGACTTTGTAGGCCTAATAAGACCAGTGACACTCTTGTTGAAGAAAGACCTGGTGTTCAAGTGGACTACAGAAGGAAGTCAAGCTTTTGAGGAAGTCAAAAAAGCAATTTCAACTGCCCCAGTACTTAGGAACCCAGACTTCTCTAAGTCTTTTATAATGTATGTCTATGGAGGAGAGTTTAGTGTTGCTGCTATCCTAACACAGAAAGATGATCAACAAGAAGGAGAACATCCAATAGCATTTTTCTCTAGAATACTCAGGGAATATGAAGCCAGATATAATTTTGTGGAGAAACAGGCATATGCTATGGTAAAAGCACTCAAGAAATTCAGGCATATGGTGACAGGAAATAAGATTCTGATACTTGTGGCTCATCCTAGTGTCAGAAAATACATTATGGAAGGTGAAATCACCGAAAAAAGAGAAAACTGGATAACAAAGATCCTTGAGTATGATGTAGAGGTTAGACCCACTAAGCTGGTCAGAGGTAGGCGGTTGTGCCAATACATGGTTCAAGATATGGAAAAGATGATAACTGAAGAAACAGAAAAAGAAAATGTATTAAGGATACAAGAAATTGATCAGAACTCTTGGGTCACAAATAGAATCTAGTTTATGAAACATGGAATTTTCCCAAAAGAGCTCTCTCATGACAAGAGGAGATACTATAGGCAGCAAGGGGTCCATTTTGTTTTAATTGACCAAGTTCTTTTCAGAAGAAATACTGATGGCATATTTTTAAGATGCATAGAGAAAGGTGAAGCCCAGAAAATACTACATGAAATGCACCATGGAGTCTCAGGTGGACATTTTTCTGCAAGAACCACAGCTATAAAAATAAGTCAGGTAGGTTACTTCTGGCCCACTTTATTTATAGACTATTATCAACTGGTCAAAGAGTGCCAATCTTGTCAGTTTTATGTATGAAAATGAAGAAATGCAGCAATGCCCCTTAGTCCCATAATTGTAGATGAACCCTTTACTCAATGGGGTCTTGACTTCATTGGAATGATCAATCTGGTGTCAAGCATGGGACACAAATGGATTATAACTGCCACAGATTATTTTACCAGATGGAGTGAAGCAGTACCACTAAAGGAAGGAACGGAAAAGGTGATCCTAGACTTTCTAGAAGGTATCACTACTCGCTTTGGGCCTCCTCGGACCATAATTTCAGATAATGCTAAGGCATTTTTAGGGGCAAAAATATCTGACTTTGCACTAAAGTATGGAATCTATCTGAAAACTTCCTCAAATTATTACCCTTAGGGCAATGGTTTGGCAGAATCAACCAACAAGAATCTGATTAGACTTATTAAGAGAATAGATGCTGATCATCACAAAGAGTAGCATAATGTGCTTAATATAGCACTGTGGGCTTATAGAATCACACCTAAACAAGTGACAAAGATGTCCCCATATGAATTGGTCTATGGTAAGCCTGCTGTAATGCCCCTGAGCTTGGAGATTCCTACTCTCCAGTTATTAAAACAGATTGAGATTAAGGAGAATGGCCCCATGCAAGTCAGACTTGCTGAGCTCCTGGAAGTTCAAGAAAAGAGGGATACAACACATGAATCATTAATAAAACATCAGAAAATAATCAAAGACTGTTTTGATAAGAAAACTTCAAATCCCCATTTTGAAGTAGGCTCAGTTGTTTTGAAATGGGATGAGAGAGCTGCCAAGCCGGGTCAGCACAGTAAATTTGATTCATTGTGGACTGGCCCCTATAAGATTCGTTCATGTAAGCAATAGAATTCATTTGAGCTTGAAATGATGGAGGCCAAACTTGTGGAGATTCCTGTGAATGGGATCTACTTGAAGCATTTCAATTAAGCAGTGTCTCCTATGTATTATAGTTAGATAGTTTCTGTTTCGTTGTTGCTTTGTTTTCCTGCTTTTTCTTTTAATAAGTGTTCAATGAACACGTGGCCACGGCTCAAAGTCTCTTCAAAATTTTGAAACTCTCACATTCAATAAGACTCTCTCCAATCCCCAAAATTCCCCAAGGTACCCATATGCAGCCACTTTTATGACGTGTCTGACACTCTGTCCCATGTAGATTTCATAAGATTTTCTAATGGTTTTCTAGTTTTAATGCCATTTATGAGATTTGATGTGTCATTAAAATGCCCTAATAACAAGAGTTAAGGCTTAACTATGTCTCATTTGTTCCTATGTCTACTAAGAAAATCCCTGTTACCTGCAATTTTTAATTCATAGCAAAAAACCTGGTTCATAAGTGTGTCTTCTCTGTTGCAAAGCTTCCATCCTTGTTAGAACAAATTCAATAGTTTCTAGTATAGACACAGATATGGCAGAGGCACAGTCCTCACAGCAGGGGCTGGGGATTTACGAGTCCATTGATAAGCTTCTCACCAGCAAATCATATGCTTCGACCCCTGCACAACCCTTAAAGACCTATCCAAGGACTAGGGTCCCCGAGGTTGGTTATGTGGTTGACCCAGCTAAGGTGAAGGATTTTGCAGATGGTATCGCAGACCCAATCCTTCAAAAGCCTGGCAAAGCTCTGCGAAAAGGGGCACACCAAAGATGTATCCAGAAGGCCAAGGCTAGACAGTCTGAAACATTTGGAATGAGGATATGGACCTCTCAATTAGCAAAATTTATTGTTCCAAGCGTACATCTAGGCCCTGACCTAATTGAGTTGTGTGCAGAATTGTTTCATGCACCCTCAAGCACCAGTCAAAAGGATCCCTTCATGGTGCAAATTACACCAAAGGCTATCAGGGACATGTTCGCCCTATATCATGACAAGACAGCCACATTTCCCACCATTGCCAAAATGCAGAAAACATGGGCAAACGTTAATAATCAATTAAGGTTTCTCAATTCAGAGTTACAGCTGGGAGATGAAAACACTCAAATGCCAGTGCTATCAACAAGAAGAGTACAATTTACTTAGGCTAGCCAGGAAGCATTATCTATGATGGCATTTATCTTTGGAATGAAGGAGGACATTACTATATATGACTAGCAAATTGCCATTTTGTTCCGATTAAAGACTATGGACAAGTCCCAGGAGTTTTGGCTAGACTTCTCAGAGCAGATTTCCTATTCAATGGTCAACCAACTCACCCACTTCAAATCAACAGTGGTTTTCAGGTATTCTTCTTATTTGTTTCACCTCATGTTATATCAAAACCCTACCATCTTTTCACAATATATGCATCTGAATATGCATGACCCAAGTTTCGGTCACAATAGGACCATTCCTGTGTCCGCATGGACACATGTCTTATCCGAAACATCTGATCCCTATGAATATTGGGAACTTTTTGTTGCCCCTACCTTTGGTCACCTAAGCCTAGAGCCTGTTGATAATAGATTAACATTAAGTGTTAGAGGCCTCATGGCAAATTCCCCCATTCCCTGTGATTATTTCTTTGGATCTCACCATACTATCATTAGAGTCCACAGTTTTAATTATGAACCAGTGTTGCTACCCAAGATTTTGACTCCTAGGTTAGCATTCTTAGAGGTCACCCGGCAAATGTCTGTGGTTGATAATGACTATGGCACTGGGAAGAAGAAAAAGAAAATGTATGATATTCCATGGGTAAAGAAAAACATGGCCCTAGAGGTCAGAGATGTTGACCACTTGTTGCTAAGGAAGCTAGCTATCCTGGGTTTCTTTCTGATTGAAGATAAATGGAGATATGACCCAAGTAGTTTCATAACCTTATGGGTCAAGAATAACAATGTCGGTGCTAAAATTGTGCATGAGGGCCATCCCTTTTGGGAAGATAGAAGAAACCCTAAGGAAGATACTCCTGATTTGTATGTAGAATTGACAGATTTGCCCTTTCAAGGGGCCAGGCCATGGGAGACTTTTATACTAAGGAAAAGGTTTTCAACCCTAAAATCAGAATGACTTCTGGTTTAAAAAGGGCATTGAAGAACAAAGATTGGAAACCTGAGAAAATAGAAGCCTATTGGAAGTATAGGCAGGAGATTTTTCAGACAACTCACTCTTTTGGTAATGTAGACTCAGATGAGAAATGGGAGTCCATTTGGGATGAATGGCATCCCTCTCCAGTCTCTAGCCCTGACACAAGCAAGATTCATAAACAGGGTGGAGAGTCAGAAGGGGAAGCAGAACCAACTCATACAGTGCAGGTCATAGGACAAGCCTCATCTACAGTCCCTATAACTGTCTGGCCCCAATCCCTCAGTACCATAGAAAAACAAAAGAATGTGGTATCCTCACCACCCAGAGCTTCTCCATCAGTGTCAGCCATTGGGGTTTCTAGTTTTGTGCAAACACCACTAGTAGTAGTGGTAAATGTTGAAGAGAAGGAAGCACAACAAGAAGAAGAAAGGCCAAGGAAGCATAAGAAGCTGAAACTTCAGCCTGATTCAGATGAGGAGGTAGAGCCTTCACAATAACAACCACCGAGTACATCTGTTGCTCCTCAGGTACATGCTTCTTTTCCTCCTTCTTCCCAGTCTTTTTCTTCTTCCATAGGGGTGGCAATCCCAATTGGCCAAATACTATCCCCTGCCACCTTTGCTGTGCCAATTTCTCAATTTGCCCCACCTATTACTACTCAGGCCATGTCATCTCAAGCCACATCATTGCCTCCCTTTTCCCCCTCTTTTCCAAAGAGAGTACCGCCCCAGTTTCCTCCTAGCCAACATTTGGCTATTCCCTATGGCTTGCCACAGGGTCATCCTTTTGCGGGTGGGTATATTGCCTCTCCCCCTACCTTCCAAGCTCAAGCAGACACTGCTAAGAAGGCTAGGGAAGCCCAGATGGATAAAAAGAGAAAGAAGGATAATAAAGCTCAGGCTGTACCACACATGAGGTCACTATTTGACCCAATCTAGCAGTAGCTAACTGTGACTCATTTGTCACCTAATGTAGTCAGGCCAAACGAGTAGATGCAGCCTCAAGATTATACAATGAGTGTTGTGGCTATGGATATGTCACTTTTCAAACCACAGGATAGGGTCGAGCTACTAAATGAAACCACTTTTTCTATAGCTACTAATTATTTGAAACTATCAAAGAAGTTGCAGAAGATGGAGGCTGATTTAGCTCAAGAAAAGGCACATTGTGGCAACCTTTCTGCAGAGCTTAAATCAAAAAATGATGAAATAGAAGATCTCAATAAATAATTGCAAAATATTGTTTCTTGTCAAATTCAACAGGCTACACAGAGCCAAAATGCTTCTTTGAAAGAAGAGTTAGCACAAGTAAAGTCTGTAGTGACAACCTTAAGGTAGGAAAAGGCCACACTATAGAAACAATATTAGGAAAACCTGCAACAAGTCACAGAATTCCAGCAGAAGCTGCTGAATGAACAAAATAATGCTGCTGCCATGCAGGCCCAACTTCAAGCCGAGCAACAAACATCAAAACAGTTGACACTTGAGTTGGCTAATAGGCCAAAGAATGCAGGAGTGTTGAACCTGGTTAAGGAGCTATATGCATCAGTGTGGAAAAGAATCTCTGAGGAGATTATTCAGCTCAAACCTTCTTTAACTTTTCTGCTACATGCACAATAATTATGTGAGAAGGTAGAGACTTCAATTCAGGCCACTTTGTCTACTATTTCCTTGAGGGTTTCAAATTCTCAATTGCTGCTGAAGAAGCTGTATGACACGACTGATGAAACATTATCAGTAGCAGGGATCAGTGACAGAATGATTGTTGTGAAAAGGGTGAACGAAGTTCTTAGTTGCAGCTCTGCTACAATTACTTATAAAGAGCTCCTAGATGTGGTCAAGGAGGGAGTAAAAGACATGAAGAAGCATATTGAAGATCTGGTGCAATTGGGTCTTCCCTCCCCTTTTCCTGACAGCAACATTATGTTAATGGTTGATGAAATCAAGCCTTTGTTGTTAGCAAGACAAAATGATCAGTCAGTTTTCCAGGGTTTGACAGATTCTTCATCAGTGCCAGAAGTGGAAGTTGTCTTGATTCCTATGGCCCAGCTTGATTTCCAATTGAAGGCTGCAGTTCATGTTTTGCAGAGTTTTTCACACAAGGATATCATTAACCTTGATTTAGCCTTCCAGGATTTGCAAAATAAACAGGGACTATCTGATGCTGAATGGTCTGTTTATCAAACAGCCTTGCAGAATCTGTAAATTTTTGTTGTATATATACACATTTTTGGATTCTTTTTGAGCAGGCTCAAAAGTCCTCGAAGTCACCAAGAACTATAGAGTAAAATACTCTACATTTTGTTTTGAGTTTCAGTCATGCACTCTAGTTTTGTCCCTGCACGTTTCAATTTTGGTAGTGAGGGTTTTTACACACAGCATGGGTGTGGGTTTCATTTTTTGCCTAAGTCCCAGATTAGCATGGAGCATGCCATGTGTCAATTAACCAACACATTTTAAAGTTTCTCTGAGTAACACAGAAAGTCCCGCGTGTCATGTTATATAAGTAAGCAGAACGCGACAGGTGTCGGCATCCATGTTTAGTTTCTCATAAGTTTTAAGAGCCCCTTTTAAATGTTTCTCAGAGTGTGGCGGGTCCCTGTTTCAAAGCTTCAGTGAGCGTGGAAGGCGCCAAGTGGCAGCTGCAAAAGGTTTCAGTAAGTTTCTTTAAATGCAGCAGAAAGTGCTGCGTGTCCCTTGTAATATCTGCGGAGTGCGCCAGGTGTCGACATCCGCAGTATCTTCCTTTTTGTTTCATTGTTGAGTAAAGACTGTGGTGGGCCCCCAGTGAAGTATATAAGTAAGCAGAGCATGCCAAGTGTCATCGTCTGCATGAATCTAAATGAGTCCCAATGTTCCTATAAAGTTTCTAAAGCTCAACGGAGATCGCCATGTGTCATTTTCCGTGGGACTATCAAAGGTATCTAAAAGTTTCTCAAGATGTCGTGGACATTGCCACGTATCACTTGTTAAGATCAGTGGAAGGTGCCACCTGTCCCTATGCCTTTTTGAAATTGCTCAGGCGAGAAGTATTGTGGATCCCATTTTTTATAAGTGATAAAAGTTTCAGGGCAGCAGATTGTGATAGATGTCAAAGGCGGAGCACTCCCGATACAAAGACATAGTAAAGGGCAAAATGTTGTGGAAGCCGCCACGTATCTATTTGCAAGTGCAGTAGACACTACCAAGTGTCATTTTTTGGTGCCTCCTGAATAATGAAATAGTTTTCAAGTAAGTCATGCGGATAGTGCCATCTATCTCAAGGGTTTTTATTTCTAAATGTTGCGGAAGCTGCCACGTATATGTTTCAAATGCAGTGGATGTTGCCACGTGTTAAGTTTCTATTTTACTAGAAAGATGAAGGAGTTTCAAGTAAAGTGTGTGTGCTATGTCATTTACCTTAGGGTTTATAGTCGCAAAGATAGCGGAAGCTACCAGGTGTCCTCACCTGTTATGCAACGGAGAATGCCACGTGTATCTGTTTCAGCCAATGAACTTGCAGAGAGGCTAACCATTTCAGATCTGAAAGATATCTTCTGTCAAACACTTCCAGTTAAGTTCTAGTTCAGTTAGACCGTTGGGATTTGATCGTGTAGGCAATCTTGAGCTAGTTCTATGCTATAAATATGGGTTCAGATCGCAGTTTCAGAGAGGAGATAGAGAATTTTCTGCATACAGATTGCTATCAGAGATTTAAGAGAAGTTTGAAGACCTTTTGTTGTGGCCAATAATATCATTTGCCTTTGTTCTGTTTTTGTGATTCAGAAAGTTTGTATAACTATGCATGTATTATTGCCTTTTATGTGACTGGAAAATTAATAAGAAAACTGAGTTTTGTGCCTTTCCTGATATTTTCTGTGTTTTTGCAAAATCTTCTGAGTTGTGAGCCTTTGATTCTATTTGTTTCAATCTTTTACATTAATCATGCATTGTTTGCTCTTTAATGTAACTAAATCCTAAGGATAGCTTCACTGTGCTTAGTGTTAAGGAACGAATCACATTCAGGCGCATCGCCATAGTTTAATTTTCTTTCATTGCATTTGTGATTCCATTTAGTTTCTATCCCTTTTCCCAAAATACATTTGAGATAAAGAAGAGCCAGCTTCTTTTAAATCTGGAGGTCGTTTTAGGTCGCAAGTCCCACATTCTTGAAACTTCCCATGTTGGTGTTGGAAACGGCATAATTTTAAGCATCAACAATTACAATGCTGGTAATTCCCCCCATCCATAAGTTTCATCATAAATTTTAAATTTTATAACTTTTACCTTTAACCAGTATTAAAGATCACCATATTCCTCTTCAAGTAGATCATTATACTGACATAGACCTGAATCCATACAGCTAATGTTGTACAATCAAATTTATCAAATCAAGAATTATTTACCTTTCCATTAAGATGAAGTAAATCATACACACTGACAACAGGTTATAAACATGTATTCCTCAATGGTAAAACTTGTCATGAAAAGTCAAGGTAAACATGACAAAGATCTTAAGTACTGAATTATATCCCTATGAGAAACACATCATAACATTAATTGTAAAAAATGAATTCCAAGGACTCTGTTTTATGGTGTAAACCTAATATGGAGATCCCACCTAAAGATAGACTAACACTGCTAGTTGTCACAACCATCCATGAGCTACAACACAACTTAACCACTTTTACACTCAATCAATAATAAATTGCACCTTGCTTTTACCTTTTCATCTAGATTATTAACTGGACATAGACCCAAACATATATAGTTGATCATGTTCATCTTCTCTAACAAACTAGAAAGTTATGTATTAAAGACGGAATGAGCCAAAATTTAACTTTCTATATACTCAAATGTTGGAGTATCATCCCACTGAGATGAAACAATTTATAAACAATAAAAGTGATATGTGCACTTGATGATTTAGATAATCAAAAAAAAATCTTAGGTAAAGAGAAGGTAAATGTGCCAAAGATCTAAAGCATAAGAGATAAGAAACAAAAATTTAGGCTCTGTTTTATGGTGCAAACTGATCTAAAGACCCTAGGAATGTTGATGGTTGAAACCATCCATGAGTTTCATAACAACTTAAGATGTTTACATTTTGATTTTACATGCAATAACTGTAAGGAAGTTAAAGTAGTGGAAACAACTTCCTAAGCCAATCTTGAGGAGAGACAATATGCAAAAGTTCTTAAAAACTGATCTAATAGTGACATAAATTCCAACAACACATTCAAAACATGAAATAAACAATAGAACATAAAACACCAGATATACATGGGAAAAACCCTTTCGGGTGAAAAACCCCACACTCCAAAAGCCTACTCAATGTATCTCAAATCCAATAACAAGATTACATACACTTGCAGAGCAAGTTTGTTACAGAAGTATCACCAGTAAATAGCTCCTCCAATTTATAGACTTCTAGCTATACAAGAAACCACCTGTGGTTTTACAAAACCATGTGCAAGGCTGGCTTCTCAGCCAAGATTCCAATCCCAAAATAAGCTCTCACGTCCAAAATGAAATCCCCTATTTTTGACCCTTGCAAATGTCATAGAATCTGTCATAATATGCCTAAAATAGGCCTTCTATAATATACTATCATGTGGGGATCTTTTGATAGCTAAAAAACCAATTTTCAAAGCACTGACAATACGTAATAGCTATAGGAAAATATTAAATAAAAATAACTATAACGGGAAATATGCAGCAAGGTTGAGACACTTCATTTCCCAACATTCTCCCACTTATTGAATACCTTGCAAGGGCCAAGGGAATAACATCATCATGGATCAACTGCTAAGGGCCAAAAGGCCCATAGACTCAGAACACCACCTAAATTTTGCTATGCTCATGGGTTTAGTTAATGCATCCGCAACATTTGCCATAGTCTCCACCTTTTCTAGCTTCACCCTACCATCCTGGACCATATCTCTCATGAAGTGATACTAAACATCAATGTGTTTGGTACTGGCATGAAAATCTGAGTTTTGCGCAAGGCAAATTGCACTCTGATTGTCACAATAAACTGTAGCTGCACCCTGTTTCAATCCAATATCTGAATACAAACACTTCAGCCAAATGACTTCTTTATAGGCATGAGTAGCCTCCATGTACTCTACCTCAGTAGTGGACAAACTGACCATAGCCTGTCACTTGCTCATCCAACTGATTGCACTACCATTAAGAGTAAACACATATGTGTTGGTGGACCTTCTACTATTGACATCGCCATCCTAGTCTACATCTACAAAACTGCAAATACTCAAGGAATGCTGATCTCCTATACCATGAAAACAAATAGAGTACTCTATTATACTCTGCAAATATCTGAAGACCCTCTTAACTGCATCCCAATGCACTCTTCCAGGATTAGACATATAACGAGAAAGAACTCCCACTACTTGGACAATGTCTGGTCTTGTGCAGACCATATCATACATTAAGCTTCCAAATGCACTCTGGTAAGGCACTCTGCTCATGTCTTTCATCTCTGATGGGGATGTAAGATATTGTGAAATAGAGAGCTTCGTTCCCAATGTAACAAGAACACAAAGTGGTTTACAATCCTGCATGTTAAACCTTTGCAAAACTGAACAAACATACTTACTCTGGCCAAGCCATAGCTTTCTATTCTCATGATCTCTTCTGATCTCCATCCCAAGTATGTGTTTTTCTACACCAAGATCATTGATTTCAAATTATATAGAGAGCTAAGATTTCAATTCTACAATCAAACCTTTGCCTTTCCCAATAAACAATATGTCATCAACATATAAAGCAATTACCAAGAAATGATCACCATCAGATTTAAAATATACATAGTGATCAGATTTAGACTGCACAAATCCCAAACTCTACACATAAGTATCAAATTTTTGGTACCACATCCTAGGACTTTGTTTTAAGGCCATACAGAGATTTCTTTAACTTACAAACCAACTTGCTTTTACCTTTTACTATGTAGTGCTCTAGCTATATCATATAGATTTCTTCTTCCAAATCACCATGAAGGAAAGCAATTTTCACATCCATTTGTTAGACCTCTAGGTCATAAGCTGCTACAATAGATAATAAAAACTGAATGGATGTCATTTTAACAACAGGAGAAAAAATCTCACAATAATCAATACCCTCAACCTGAGAGTATCCCTTCGCAACCAACCATGCCTTATACTTTTCAACAGTTCCATCTGAACCAATCTTTTTCTTAAAGACCCATTTACATCCAATAGGTTTACATCCTTTAGGGAAAGGTACAAGGTCCCATGTATCATTTCTTTCAAGGGCTGCCATCTCTTCATCCACGGTAACTTTCTAGGACTCTGCATCATTCATACCCAAAGCCTCTTGCATAGATCTCGGTTCATCAATGTTAGTATTCAAAGAAAATATACACTTCCAATACATTAGGTGAATACCCATACCTTCTAGGTGGTTACCTATGCCTTGTAGACCTTTGAACAAGCTAAGGTGGAGGTTCTTCCACTTCTTCATCCTCTTCACCCTCTTTTGAAGATTCAGAGCTTGATGAGCTCTCCTCAACTTCTTATCTATCTTGGGGCCTCGATTCATCTTCCTCAGGCATAGAAGGAAGTTGAATCACATCTTTTTTCTGTTCAATTTCTTTATGCTCTTCTAACTGAAAAATAAAAGAAGAAGATTTAGTTTCTCTAAAAATAACACTTCTAGAATGAATTACCTTATGTGAAACACGATCCCAAAGCTTGTATCCTTTCACACCATAGCTGTAGCCAATGAAGATATATTTGACATCCTTAGAATCCAACTTTGTTCTCTTCTCCTTAGGCACATGTGCATATGCCTCACAAGCAAAAACTCTCAGATGTCTAAGTGAAGGCTTTTTCCCTGACCATGCCTCCATTGGTGTTTTATCAACAAGCGCTAATGTAGGAGATCTATTTATCAAAAAACAAGTAGTGGCAACAACTTCAGCCCAAAACTTTTGTTCTAGACCAGCTCCACTCAACATGCTCCTAGCCTTCTCCATCAATGTTTTGTTCATTCTTTCAACAACTCCATTCTGCTGAGGAGAATACATAGTTATCTTTTGTCTTTTAATCTTGCAATCTATACAGAATCTGTCAAAATCTATAAAATAATACTCACCACTATTATCAGTCCACAAACATTTAATTTTCTTTCCAGTCTAAGTTTCTACCATATCCTTGAACTCCTTAAAATGATTGAAAACTTCAAATTTACTCTTTAAAAAATATACCCATGTTCTCCTACTGAAATCATCAATGAAAGTAACATAATAAACTGATTTACCAATAGAAGAAACATCAATAGAACCAAATACATATGAATGGATTAGATCCAAAATTCATGAAGACTTATGATAAGACGAGTAAAACTAAATGCGGTTCCATTTGCCATAAATATAGTGTTCACAGAAATCAAACTCTAGGTTGTAATCATTCAAACCTTCAAGAAGGTTCTTATTTTTAGGGCTTTCAAACCCTTCTCTCCAATGTGGCCAAGTCTCTGGTGCCATAACATGGTCTTCTCTGTAGGCAACTTTGATTCAGTAGATGGAGCACCCTTCGGTACCTAGAAGCCACGACCATCTACAGAAGAGGAAAGCATCTCTTTTTTTAGTGAGGTAGTTTCTCGCTTAATTTTATCAGAAGTGCTATTGCACTCAACTGTGCATGCATCAAGTAGGTACAATGTACCCAATCTACTTTTCTTACTATCACCATAGCACCTCTCACCATTTTGACACCTGCTTTAGAAAACTGTACACGCACACCTGCATCTATTAGCTTGCTAACAGATAATAAATTTCTTACTAGTCTTGGGATATGCAAGACACCATCAAATCTTCTAATTGTACCATCAGAAAATTTCACATGACTACTACCAAGGCGAACAATATCAAGGAAATAATTATCAACCAAATACACCTTACCACCATTATAGTTTTCATACTTACTAAACTAGTTTCTGTTAGGAGTCATGTGGAAAGATGCACCTGAGTCTATCAACCATGCATTATCACCTGCATGAGTGGCCAAAGCTGCAATAAAGGCATCTCCATCTTCTTTTTCAGACTCAAAGTCAGAATCTTGCTTCTTCTTCTTCTTTTTCTTCTCTTCTTTACATTCCTTTCAGAAGTGTCTAGATTTACCACAGTTCTAGCATATTACCTTGGACTTACTAGGAGATTTTGATCTCCCCTTATTTTTTGATTTGGAATGGCCATGATGCTTCTCATCTTTCCCTCATTGTTTTTGTTTTCCTCGAACACTTAAAGCCTCTTTGGCATTCAAAGAGACCTTCCTTCTTATCTCTTCAACTAGTATAGAACCCACAACATCCTCCATCATCAAGATGACTCTAGTGCTCCCAATAGCCATAACTAGGCTATCCCATGAGTCTAGCAGCGAACACAGCAAAATTTGGCACCTTTCTTCCTCATCCATTTTAACCCCAACCGATGTCAACTGAGTCACCAACATATTGAATGTTTCCAAATGCTCAAAAATTTGTCCACCTTCTTCCATTCTCAAGGAATACAACTTCTTCCTCAAGAAAATCTTATTCACTAGAGATTTAGCTTGATATATCTCACCCAACTTCTTCCAAAGCTTCTTCGAAGTGGTTTCTTCGTGGACATTTATTAGAATCGAATCTATAAGGCACAATCTTATGAGACCTTTAGCTTTTCTATCTATTACATCATACTTTGTAGCCAAATCTGGATCTGGAGGCCTATGGAAATTTTCATCCACTGCATCCCATAGATCCTGGTCAATCAATAGATCTTCCATCTTCAGCTTCCAGATTTCAAAGTTTGTGCCAGAAAACTTCTCTACCTTAATCCTCCAAGATGTGCTCACCATCTAAAAAAGCCTGCAACAAGATCACAAAGTATCCTCTTCACAAGCTCCCACTCAAAACTTGATTAGCATAAAAAACCCAACAACCCACAACTGAAACCAATGGTGATTAGGCTCTGATGCCACTTGTAAGGAAGTTAAAGTAGCGAAAACAACTTCCTACGCCAATCTTCAGTAGAGACAATATGCAAAACTTTTTAAAAATTGATCTAACAGCTACAAAAATTCCAAGAACACATTCATAACATGAAATAAACAATAGAACACAAAACACCAGATATACATGGGGAAAACCCTTTTGGGTGAAAAATTGCACACTCCAAAAGCCTGCTCAATGTATTCCAAATCTAATAACAAGATTACATACACTTGCAGAGCAAGCTTATTACAGGAGTATCACTAGTAAACAACTCTAGAAGAATTCTGGTAGCATTCTGATAGCATAACAATACTTGTAAACTCACACTATGCACACAACTTCTCAAGGCTCCAATTTATAGACTTCTGGCTATACAAGAAACCACCTGTGGTTTTACAAAACCATGTGCAAGGCTTCTCAGCCAAGATTCCAGTCCCAAAATAAGCTCTCACGTCCAAAATGAAATCCCCTATTTTTGACCCTTACAGATGTCATAGAATCTGTCATAATATGCATAAAAATAGGCCTTCCATAATATACTATCATGTGGGCATCTTTTGACACCTAAAAAACCAATTTTCAAAGCACCGACAATGCGTAACAGCTGTAGGAAAATATTAAATAAAAATAACTATAACGAGAAATGTGCAGCAAGGTTGAGCCACCTTGTTTCCCAACAATAATGTGTACCACAATTGTTCCCTTTCATCTAGATCCTCATCTTGACATAGACCTTAATCGTACATCCAATCATGTACACTCTCTCTCACAAACTAAAATTCCACTCATTAAACATATAATAACCTATATTAAACTTTATATATAATAAAATTGAGTATTGACCACCCCTAGATGAAATAATTCAGAAATATCAGTAATTGGTTTATGTACTTCGTGTTATAGATTATCAAGAAAAAGCTATCATGAAAGGATAAGGTAAACATGATGAATATAAACCGGTGTTTTAAATGACATATCTAGTTATAATAAGGGTTTTTTTTATTGAAAATAAAATCAAACTATAAAATAGCAAATTTACCCTAGGAAAGAAAACTTTAACCACCCAAATTTCTTAAAATTTACTCATCCCAACATCAATCCCATGTGCAGCAATATAACAAGAATTATAAATAGTAACTCCCTTAATTTACTACCCAAATTTCCCAAAATTTACCAACCCAACATCACTCCCTAGATAGAACCACCCAAAATAACTACTTCTTTGAAAACTCAAATGGATCTTCATGCCATTAACAAATCAGATTTTCAAGAAAACAAACTAAGAAATTGAACTACATTTTCCCTCAATTGTATCAGTGCTTTGAGAAAGTTCTCCTTGAAGTCATGGAACTACCTTTTCCCTCTGATTGTTTCCTCCATTTGGTATTACCAATGTATCCATATTGTCAAATGGTTCTGGTTTTTAGACTCAATCTTTTCCACCTTTGCTATAAATTTGTGCCTATCCTGGACTCCTCTGTTTTTATTGTCATTGCACCAAGTGATGATGGCAATAAAAGATTAGATCTCATGCATATTACCTTCTTACCCACTTCTATTTGAATTGAATTTTAAAGGGTGACATAGATTTCTTCCTTTGACATACCTTAAAATTCCAATGCCGATGTCTTGGGTTCAAATAGCCTTCTGAATTGCCAATGCAACTTTACAAAGGTAGTTTCCAAGTTGTAATTTGTTCCACAGTCATGCTACAGACTCAGGACTCAGTAGATCCACATCCACATAGACATCAATGGGTATTTATTAATCACATGGACCTGGTGAATCAGCTTCACATAAAAATGATGCAAACAAAGAAACTCATATACCTGCTTGATGGTGCTTAATGCTATTTAATCACCCAATTATCTACTGGCTGAGTAGTTCAAACAAAGAAACCCATATACCTACAAACTAAGATCTGAAGTAGGTATTATGTTGGAAGTAGAGCCCAAGGATTTTGAAGGAAAACTAGATTTCACTAATTCCCCTAATAGGATTAAAAATGAGCATAGAGCAATCTTGTTCAGCTAATTTGGAGATGAAACAAAAGTTTTTAGAAGTTTCTAATTATTATTGATGATTTAAGTATAACAGTCAGTTATACTACAAGAACTTTTGTACTTCTGCCAACTGGATATATCTTTCAAGAAAATATATTGCATTTTCTAGTTTAAGAAGAAACAATCAACATACTGAGGTCCTTGTGTTATAAGGGTCATTTCATAAATCAATTATCAGAAACAAAATACCAATGTTTTTGAAAGAAAAAGGTGGGGGAGCCAGCCATAGATATATTAAAATATATGATGATAGTCCAATACAAAGTTCAAGATCTCCAAAAAAATGAGCCACATTAAAAAAATAGACCCAAAGACTAGCCAGAATAGCAGATACAATATTAAGAGATAAAACCAAAAAATTGTAACAAACAAACTAGATTAAGAGGATGCACCCACTGCGTCACTGCTCAAGGCATCACTACCATTCACCCCTTCACCGTTTGGTACCCCAATGCTCACAATCACAACAGTAACAATTGGTTCCTCGACACTCGTAGCCTCATCCCCCTGATCCGAATGGTCTACTAGCTAGAGCTTCAAATAAATCAATGGGAAGTGAGGGCACCCAATCAGGGGCATACACTAATATTATTATAGGAAAATGAAATGACCAAGTGAATACATCGATTCTCTTCAAATCATATTGAAACATGAAACAAAATAAAAGAAGCCTATTGAAATTACCCACTTTGAGTGTGTTTACAACCCAATTTATTATCCTAAAATAGATTTCCTGCAACATGATTAAATTTGATTAGCTAGATATTGAAAACTAAGGGATGCAAGAACCCAAAACCAAACTTTTAGCACACTCCATGAAGCGCTCTATAATTTTTTAAATTTTATTAGTTGGATATTGAAAACTAACGGATGCAAGAACCCAAAACAAAACTTTTAGCACACTCTCTATAATTTTTTAAAACTTATTTAACATCCACCCCAAGAGCAATTAGCAAGTTTTATGGAGGGATGACCAATTCTTTTAAAATTTTTGGACAACCAAAAAAATGGACTACCAAATTTTTGGCAATTACAAGATGTGTGCACATATAGAATGGCCTATCGGCCAAAATATAGTTCATAATTAAAAAATTAGAATGATGTGTTTTGGAAATTGAATTATATAATTATCATGATATAGTAATGTAAGCAACTCTCAGTGGCATAGTAACAATTGTATAAGTATAAAGAGTATCAAGATAATTGTATGCCCCCAATGTGACATCAAAAAGCATGTGCACATAAAGGTTAAAAAGATTGGAAACCCTCGCATAGGTATAGAATAAACAATGTGGACAAGGGCCCATAATGTGGTATAATATTGGAGTTATGGGGCAAGTGCCCAAGGTATAGCAATAGAGGGCACAATGTGGGGATGAGGGAAGCATGACACCCCCAAACAAAAATAGATGGGGGCACTTATTGCAGTGCCTCCAATGTAAAGATGTATCCAAGGTGTGACATATAGAAAAGGGAAGGCATGATGTGATATAGTATAATAACAAATTTATTATATATTTTTAAATAATTAGTTTTGTATAGAATATAATATATAATAATAAGTATAATTAAATCTATTTTATAATAAAAAATATAATTATAATATAGATGTGATATATAAATTAAAGATATAATATTTTATATAGATATACAATTTTAAAAATTAACTATAATTTTAGAACTATATTTAATAATTTATATAAAATATACTATATAATAATTCTACATTTTCAATATGTGTGTCCACCTTTCTGACACTTTTCAAAATAGCACTATTTACAAAAGACTAATGATTTCACTACACAATTAAAGTTTCAACAATGGTTTCCATCTTTGACAAACATGGATCTAAGAATCTGCTCCAAAACATATCAATCTAAAGGTAATGTACAAATCCCCCCCTCTCAAACTTATAATCTCAATGAGAATGCAAAATAACTACAAGTAAACACAAAGATGTGCACATAAGAATAATAGCATCAAAAAACTTGAATAGAAGAAACACACAAATACTAAGAAGCTAAAATGAAAAATCGACAATTGTGCTCAATTTTGGTTAATTTGTGTCATAATGATACAAATTATATGCATAAATAATAAGACATTTCAAAGTGATTGTTTGTGAAGCCTATTAATCTAATTTACACTAAAAGGAAATTACACTCAACAACGAAATAATTAATAAAAGTGAGATTATTGGAGAATAGTGCCATTCTTGGCCCCATCCATCCAAGTGGTAATGCAAACATTTCATTGACAAATGAGAAAGTTTAGCTCCACATTAATTATCCCTTTGCTTTATGTTTTGATCTCTCAAAAGTCTTTTATCTTGAGAAGGATAAGGGCACTAAAGAAGAATGCATATGTGCCTCCAAAAAATCAAGAAAAAGACATGCATGTTGATTATAAATAATTCAGTATTCCATTAAAACTTTTACCATTGGTTCAAGATTTATCAAAGATATAGCCACCATACCCAGGTATCAACCTACATTGACATCCTTGTTGATGCATCAACTACTGATTGGTCTGTGTATCTCTACATGGATAGACTTAGATGCTTGCAAGCTTTAACATAATAAACTTGTGCTTCTTTTAAGCTAGTAAGTCAAGCATTCATATATAAGTGCACTACTCAATTTAAAATCAAATATATTGGAACTTATACTTTGTACCATAATACTTATTTTAAGAAAACATTAAAAATACGAGACACCTACTACTAAATAAAATACCAAATATATATTTAAGCTTATACTTTGTGTCATAGTACTTCTTATTAGAAAACTTTAAAAAAGATAAATGTTCTTCTTTATCAACTCTAGTCAACTTTCTTTCGCTCATGTCTCTACTTTCTAGCATTGCCATTGCTTAGAGATTTTGTATGGCATTCACTATCCTTATAACATGTTTACATACTAAGTTTATTAGAGCACGAGACAATGCTAAGTTGATAATATTATGTTGTTTTGGATAGGGATCCAAGGTCAATTCCCTACAAGGTGCATGTAATATGTATTAAAATTTTAAAAGTTGCATTTAATGTTTTTCAATATTGAGTTTATTAAAACTCTTTCATAGCTTGTATACCGTCTGATCTGGATACCAAACTTAGTGAGAAGATTTTTAAGCCAAATGGCCTCAGTGGCGACATTCACAGCCCCCCGATACTCGGCCTCAGTAGAAGATAGAGTAATAGCAGACTGCTTCTTGCTTGACAACAAACAAGACCTGAACCAAGTGAGAAGCTATAACCTAAAGTAGACTTGCGATCCTGAGAATTGCCCGCCCAATCTAAATCTGTGTAGCCCACCAAGTCAAGCTCAATGCCTACTGTATAGTAAATCCCAAAACTATGAGAACCCTAAATGTAGTGAAGGATTCGCTTGGCTACTTTCCAGTGCAGCTCATGAGGCTCCTGCATGAATCGAGAGACCATGCCTATAGCATATGAAATGTCGGGTCTCGTATGAGTCAGATAAATGAGACTCCCAACAAGTTGTCGGTACAAAGTGCCATCAACAAGTGGAGAAGAACATTGAGCCTCAAGTTTGACTCTAGAAAGAAAGGGAGTCGGAGCAGGCTTACAGTCAGCCATATGAAACCTCGAGAGCAAATCTAGAGCATACTTGGACTAGTTGATGGTGATCCCAGAAGCAGACTGGTAGATCTCAATCCCAAGAAAGTAATGCAACAAGCCCAAGTTAGTCATCAAAAACATATCATGAAGAGAAGTTTTGATAGCCCCATTGGTGGATGAAGAACTCCCTGTGATCAGCAAGTCATGAACATACAGAACTAGAAATAGGAGTGAATCATCTTGCTACAGAATGTAGACATTGGGATCAGAATGGCACTGAGTGAACCCAACTAATAGAAGGAAGGAGTCCATCTTGGCATACCAGGCCCGAGGAGCCTATTTGAGGCCATAAAGAGACTTTTGAAGATGACACACAAGTGAACAATCTTGAAGGACCCCTATGTTAGATTCAGGGCACACAACTAAGAGGAGGGGTGAATTAGTTGTATAAAACTTTCTCCTTTTTATATAAACTTAACTCCACATTGTTAATTAGCAGCATAATAGAAGATCAACCATGAAAGCACAATGTAACAAATCAAGAGTAGAAACACATCAACACATGAGACACTAAGATTTTGACATGGAAAACCTGGTTAAGGGAAAAACCACGGGGTGATTAACCCAAGAAAGTATTCTCTATTAGAAGAATAGAAAGAACAAAATAGCACTTGCCAATTAGGGCTCACTACCCGAGCACACTGCTCACAAGAGGCTTACTACCTACAAGAGATTCACTGTCTACAAATAAATAAGTATTACATACTTGAACTGGTAAATAGTATCTTCACCATGCTTGAGTCAGTTCCATTTAAGCCCAAACCCTCTATTCTTCTTTTCACTCTTCTCCTCGCTACCACACACACATCTCCACAAGTTCACCACTGAAATGACTTCGTAATCCCTTATTTATACACAACAATGACTTAGGAACAAACATCTAAGTCAGCAACCACCTACAAAAGCATCCACAAGACGTGTAATCCATCTGGTCAGCCAGTCACAGAAGGAACACCATCATCCGGAAGTTGTTCTTCATTTCTAGGACCCCAATTCTAATGTAGACCATAAACACAAACTGAGCACGATCCAAGGACCTCCACAAACTTGCCTGAAACACCAAGAACATCCGCACTTCCTCTACTTACTGAAATCCTTCTCTCCTTCATCCGAAACCTCAAGAACATAGTCTGCCATTACTGTCACAAAGGAATAGATACTTACGGACCTTCAAACCATGAACTGAATGAGTTGACACACCACACAGACTTCCCCAACACTTCCTCAAATCCACAGAGTGGGATAATGCATTACCGGACCTCACCGGACCTATCTGTGTCACTCTGTCATCTTTGGACACTTGCTAGAGCCGGTTCTACTTGAAGGACCATAACTTCTTTAGATCTTCATGTGGACCTCTGAAAACTTTACTGGAGCAACTCAAGACTTATATCTACAAACCCTTTAAAATGCATCCTCTTATCACAACCTATCTTGGACTTTTACTTTGTTGTCATCACTGTTCTTCACTGTTTCTAATTGAGACTAATTTTCTCAATATCCTCAGCACACAGCTCACCAATCCTTCTTATTAATGCAACATGAGTATGTTGACATCAATGACAACACCGGTTAAACCCATACTTGCAACAATCTCCCCCTTTGTCATTGATGGCAACATATGATGTGAAAAACCATCAAGACAAGAACTTCTCCTTACTGTCACAACTCCCCCTATCAACAACAACTATTCACATGTCTTCTCTTCCTATACTGCTCCCCCTTTGATCATCAACCACTTGTTTTTCACATGTCTTCTCTCCCCCTTTGACATCAATGGCAAAGGGCTCATACTTGCAACTTCAGAATCACACCTGCTACTCCCCCTGAGTAGCAACTCCCCATCATCAATCTGGATCACAAGATATGACTATGATATCCACCGGACGGATGTGCATCAGTGCATCTTAGTTGATCACCGGAGGGGAAATAACCCCTAACTTCTCCCTGAGATACTCAAAAGAGTCCTTGGGAAGAGGTTTAGTAAAGATATTTGCAATCTGATCCTTGGAGGGCACATACTCCAATCTGACTTCATCCTTGTTCACTTGCTCTCTCAGAAAGTGAAACTTGATAGATATATGCTTAGTCTTAGAATGCAACACTAGATTCTTAGAAATATTTATTGCACTTGAATTATCACAGAAAATTGTGATAGGCTCCTCATATTCTACTTTAATATCTCTTAGCATCTACTTCATCCACAAAACTTGAGTGCAACTACCTGCTGCTGCAATGTATTCTGCTTCAGTTGTAGATAGAGATATTGCCTCTTGTTTCTTGCTTAGCCAAGAAACCAATCTTTTTCCCAAAAAGAATGCTCCACCACTAGTATTCTTCTAGTCATCCACATCTCCTACCCAATCTGCATCTGTATATGCATGAAATCATGATCTCTTGGATACCACAGACCATACTCAACTGTTCCTTTTAGATACCTAAAAATCTTTTTGATTGCCATGACATGAGATTCTCTAGGATCAGCCTGGAATCTCACAACAAGACCAACAACCTGCATTATATCTGGTCTAGTTTGAGTGAGATACAGTAATCCTCCAATCATTGATCTGTACTTTGTCTGGTCTACCTTAGGAGAGTCATCATCTTTGCTCAACTTAACCCCGGTTGCCATGGGAGTATGCATTGGCTTTGAATCTTCCATTCCAAATTTCCTCAACAATTCTTTCACATATTTTGTCTGGGAAATAAAGATTCCTTTCTTTGTTTGAGTAATTTGCAGACCCAAGAAGAAATTCATTTCACCAAGCATTGACATCTCAAACTCACTTTTCATTTGAGTTGCAAAGGTTTTACACATACTGTCTCTTCCTCCAAAGATGATATCATCAACAAATACTTCAACAATCAAAATATTTTCATGATCAATTTTGAAATATAAATTACTATCAGCAGTACCTTTGTTGAAGCCAATCTTCAAGAGATGTTTGTCCAATCTTTCATACCATGCCCTTGGGGCTTGCTTTAGTCTATACAGTGCCTTCTTCAACTTGCAGACCATTTCACCATGCTCAGATAATTGAAATCCATCCGGTTGTTCAATGTACACTTCTTCTTCTAAATCACCATTCAGGAAGGCAGACTTGGCATCCATCTAATACACTTTGAAATCTTTGAAGACAGCAAATGCAAGAAATAATTTGACTACTTCAATTCTTTCCACCGGAGCAAAAGTTTCTTCAAAATCGACCCCTTCTATTTGAGAGTAACCTTTGCAAACTAATTTGGCCTTATTTCTGATCACTTCACCGACTTCATTTAATTTGTTCCGGAAGACCCATTTGGTTCTAATCACATTTTTATTTCTAGGTCTAGGAACAAGATCCCAAGTGTTATTCTTCTCAATTTGCATCAGTTCTTCCTCCATTGCCTTAGTCCAGTTTTCATCATTGCAGGCTTCATTTACTGTCTTAGGTTCAATCTTTGAAATTAGACAATACTCATCTGAATTTTGAGCAATTCTCCTCCTTGTTTGCACTCCTTTGCTTTTGTCACCTATGATCTGATCTTCAGAGTGGTTTAGAGTTACATACCTTGGAACTTTGTGAGTTTCTTGCACCTCTAACTCTTGATCAGTCTCATTGAGACTTATCTCTTCTTCCTGACTTACCGGATCAACTTGACTTTGTTTCTTAGAAGAGGCTTGGATACATTGAATCTCAACACCATTCTGATCATATTCATCATACTCATGAATTCTTGAGGGTCTTTCAATTTCTTCATCAACCTTCACATTTACACTTTCTACAATCTTTCTCAGTCTCTTGTTGTAACACCGGTATGCTTTGCTTTGAGTAGAGTAACTCAAGAATATTCCTTCATCACTTTTAGCATCAAACTTTCCAAGATCTTCATCCCTTTTAATGTAACATCTGCTACCAAAAACTCTAAAGTATCTCACAGTGGGAGTAATGCCAAAGTAGAGTTCATAAGGAGTCTTACCGGTACTGCTTCTAATTTGAACTTGATTGAAAGTGTAGACTGCAGTGCTGAAAACTTCTCTCCAATAGATATGAGGAACATTAGCTTCAATCATCATGGTCCTGGATGCTTCCTGGATGGTCCGGTTCTTTCTCTCAACTACTCCATTTTTCTGTGAAGTTCTAGGGGCAGACAACTGTCTCTTTATTCCATGTTTCTCACAGAAGTCTATGAACTCACCGGATGTGAACTCTCCACCTCTACAAGACCTTAGACATTTCAATTGTAATCCAGTTTCATTCCCCACCATGGCCTTGAATATTTTGAATTTTTCAAGAGCTTCTAATTTTTCTTTCAGAAAGGTTACCCACATCATCCAAGAATAGTCATCAATTAGCAACATGAAGTATCTATCACCTTACACACTCCTAATTCTTGCCAGACCACATAAGTCAGTATGAACCAAATCTAATAATCTAGTAGAAGATTGTTCCTTGCTTTTGAATGAGATTCTGCTTTGTTTTCCCAACTAACATTCTTTGAACAAACTATTTGTAGGTTTTACCAATTTTGGAAGGTCTATTACAGCCTGAGTATTGCTTATCTTAATGATATTATCAAAGTACACATGACACATTCTTCTATGCCATAACCAACTTTGATTAACTTGAACAAATAAACAAATTTTATTAGTACCAGCCAAGTGAAAGATGTTACCTTTTGTTTGGGTACCAGATGCAATCTCTATTCCAGGACTTTCAAAAATTATGCACTTTCCATTCTTGAATCTGAGATCATAGCCTTTATCCACCAATTGTCCAACACTGAGAAGATTGTGCTTTAGTCCTTCAACATACAGTACATTACCAGTTTTGTTCTTCCCATCAAGAGAAATAGTTCCTTTACCTCTGATTCTACCAGCATAATTATCTCCAAACTTTACAATTCCTCCTTCATAATTTTCCAAATTTAAGAACTTATTCTTGTCACCTGTCATATGGTGAGAGCATCCACTGGCAATGACCCAATCATCCTTTGCTTCAACTTGGGCAGCCAGAGCTCTTTCTTCAACTTTATGATTGATAGATACAGAGGATATTGGTTCCTCTTCTTTGATGGCAATAAACACCCATTCATTACCGGACTTATTTCCTGTCTCTGATTCATCATCTGTTACTCCTTCATTATCATCTTCTTCATGAACATAGTAACAATTCTTTTGAAACCTTGATCTATTGGGATTTCGTCTTGAAGATCTTTCCAGACATCTTGAAGCAAAAATGACCAATTTTATTGTAGTTAAAACACTTAAAAGGTAATTTCCCTTCATACTTACCAGATCCTCTTGGCAGTCTTTTTGCAATAAGAGCTTCAAGATGAGTAGTTTCAGCTTCTTCTTCTTCCAAGTCTTTTCTTGCTTTTTCATACCATGAAAGGTTCCTTGAAGAGTTTTCTCCCAGATCAAACCTTTGTTTCCCTTTTATAGAGGCACTGGATTTAAATGCAGATTCAGTCTTTGGAGGATCATCTCCAAACTCAGCCATTTCAAAAGCAACCAACTTACCAACCAATTGATCTCTTGTGATTGTTGTGTGAGCTCTGAATTCTTCGATTGCAAAAGCCTTGATTTTATAAGAGGTAGGAAGGGATCTAAGAACTTTGCCAATGATCTCTTCTTCACTTAGGGTTCCACCTGTATTTTTAATTCCACAAACCAGCTCATTCACTCTTGGCATAAAGAGGTAATATTTTTATCATCTCTCATCTTCAGTTTTTTAAATTTCCCTTTTAGACTTTGTAACCTTGCACATTTAACAAACTGATCTCCTTCATGCAAAAGTTCCAGCTTATTCCAAATCTCAAAGATAGTTGGTAGATCAATAACATTTGAGAGTTCTAAGTCAGATAATGCACTTAGAAGAGCCTCTTTGGTCCATAGATTGTTTTCAGCATCTGTGATTTCATTTAGGGTTGTCGGACCACCCTGTGGAGGTACATATGCTTTTGTAACCATGGACCAGTATGCAAATCCCATACACTGCAAGTGACATTTCATGCAACCTTTCCAAAGAGTAAAGTTGATTCCATCAAACTTTAGACTATCCTTCTTGTACGACGACATCCTAGATCTCCTCAAGTGGCTAAGCTCCTTTTGGAGGAACTTAGCTTTGATACCAATTGTTAGATTCAGGGCACACAACAGAGAGGGGGGTGAATCAGTTGTATAAAACTTTCTCCTTTTTATATAAAATTAACTCCACATTGTTAATTAGCAGCATAATAGAAGATCAACCATGAAAGCACAATGTAACAAAACAAGAGCAGAAACATATCAACACATGAGACACCAAGATTTTGACGTGGAAAACCTGGTTAAGGGAAAAACCACAAGGTTATTAACCCAAGAAAGTATTCTCTATTAGAAGAATAGAAAGAACAAAATGGCACTTACCCAATTAGGGCTCACTACCCGAGCACACTGCTCACAAGAGGCTTACTGCCTACAAGAGACTCACTGTCTACAAAAGAATAAGTATTACATACTTGAACTGGTAAATAGCATCTTCACCATGCTTGAGTCAGTTCCATTTAAGCCCAAACCTTATGTTCTACTTTTCGCTCTTCTCCTCGCTACCACACACACATCTCCACAAGATCACCATTGAAATGACTTTGCAATCCCTTATTTATACATGACATCAACTTAGGAACAAACATCTAAGTTGGCAACCACCTACAAAAGCATCCACAAGATGTGTAATCCATCCAGTCAGCCAGTCACAGAAGGAACACCATCATCCGGAAGTTATTCTTCATTTTCGGGACCCCAATTCTAATGCGGACCATAAACATGAGCTGACCATTATCCAAGGACCTCCACAAGCTTGCCTCAAACACCAAGAATATCTGCACTTCCTCTACTTACTGAAATCCTTCTCTCCTTCATCTGGAAGCTCAAGAACATAGTCTGCCATTACTGTCACAAAGGAATAGATACTTGCAGACCTTCAAACCACGAACTGAATGAGTTGACACACCACACAGACTTCCCTAACACTTCCTCAAATCCGCAGAGTGGGATAATGCATTACCGGACCTCACCGGACCTATCTATGTCACTCTGTCACCTTTGGACACTTGCCGGAGCTGGTTCTACTTGAGTGACCATAACTTCTTTAGATCTTCATGCAGACCTCTGACAACATTATTGGAGCAACTCAAGACTTATATCTACAAACCCTTTAAACCACATCCTCTTATCAGCAACCTATCTTGGATTTTTACCTTGTTGTCATCACTGTTCTTCACTGTTCTTGATTAAGACTAATTTTCTCAATATCCTCAGCACATAGCTCATCCAATCCTTCTTATTAATGCAACATGAGTATGTTGACATCAATGACAAGACCAGTTAAATCCATACTTGCAACACCCTGTGGCTGATCCATCTAGATCTCCTCCTAAAGGTCACTGTTCAGAAAAGCACTCTTCACATCCATCTAGTGTACTTCCCAACGATTAGCTGTAGCAATGGTAAGAACAAGTCAGATGGAATTCATTCTGGAAACTAGCACAAAAGTCTTAGAGTAGTCAATCCTAGGAACTTGGGAGAATGTTTTGGTGACCAAGTGAGCCTTATACTTGTCAACTGACCCATTTGCTACAAATTTTGTGTGATAGATCCACTTACATCAAACAAGTTTTCTTCCCTTAGGAAGAGTGAGAAGATCCCAGGTGTGGTTCCTCATCAAGGAACTATACTCCTCCTACATAGTTGTATCCCACTCATGAATAC
This sequence comes from Cunninghamia lanceolata, assembly GCA_027924645.1. Classification (NCBI taxonomy): domain Eukaryota; kingdom Viridiplantae; phylum Streptophyta; class Pinopsida; order Cupressales; family Cupressaceae; genus Cunninghamia; species Cunninghamia lanceolata. The sequence continues at coordinate 7,726,476 of BSBN01000937.1, read as the reverse complement.
CAAAAGCCTCATGAAAAGACTATGGATCTGAGGTAATAGCAATAAAGACATGTGGAGCATCATAAAATTGTGAATGAGTCTGCCTAGTGTCTGATGGATCCCCAACCCAATCACCTAAAGACTACAAGGTCTGTCTAACCCAAAGTGGACCAGAAGATGGAGAATCTGGAGGAGAATCATCTACCTCTAAATGATGACTAGGAGAGGAAGGAGTTGAGTCCTCTGAATCACTCTCTACATTGGAAGTGGAGGTAGAAGACTACTTAGGTGAATCTGACTCATCAGAAGATCTGTCATGTATCCCAAGTGACTCTAATGTCAAGGTAAAAGGAGTTGGAGAAGTGATAGAAAGTGAGCTCAAAGAGCCCTCCTCCAACTAAACACTCCTCTCAATGAACAACTCATGTGTAGTAGGGTGGAGCAACCGATAACCCTTCACACCATCAGGATAACCTACAAATATGTAAGGTCTACTCTGTGGATCCAAGGCCTTGCGTTTCTCTGCAGGAATGTGGGCCCATGCAGGAGAACCAGAAACTTGAAAGTGCTTAACTGATGGTTTCTGGCTGCTCCAAGATTCAAAAGGAGTGACTCCCATCAAGGCTCAGTGAGGAACATGGTTCTGGATATAACAAGCACAGTTAATGGCCTCTGCCCAATACTGTGGTGCAAGAGAATTTAAGTGAATCATGTAGTTTGCCATTTCCTTCAAGGACCTATTCTTCTGTTCTACAACACCATTCTACTGAGGATTGTATGGAACTAAATGCTACAAATCAATCCCCTTTGAAGTAAAAAAACCTATCAAACTGATGGTTGACATACTCACCACCATTGTCAATGCGCAAAACTTTGGTGGCTTTCCCAGATTGCTTCTCTACAAAAGTCTTGAAGTTTTGAAAGTGATCAAATACTTCAGACTTCTGTTTGAGAAATTACACCCAAGTATATCGAGAAATGTCATCAATGAATGTGAGGACATATCTAGCCCTGCTAAAAGAAGGATGCTGAAATGGACCAGCTAAATCACTATGAACTAACTCCAGTATCTGTGAAGCTCTCCATGCCTTACATTTGTCAAAATGTTCCTTAGGATGCTTACCAAGAATGCAACCTTGGCAAACACCGCTTGAAAACTGAACTGAAGGAAACCCTACGACCATGCTCTGCTGATTGAGCTACTGCAAGTAGCGAAAGTTAAGATGGCCAAACTGCTCATGCCATAATCTACTCACATCATTAGAATGAGTGACCAAAATAGTCGAAGGAGGATTAGGTACAAAGTGAGAAAACATATAGAGCCATGACTGATGATCTACTCTCCCAACTACAACTGTAGAACCATTGTGCAACTCATGAATTTCTACTGAATCAGGAGTGAACTGAACCTGTTTTCTTGAACCTGTGTGAGTGATCTGGTATACCGATAGGAGATTAGTTGATAATGAGGATACACAAAGAACATCATGGAATGTGCCATCCCCCACATCAATAGACCCTCTCCCACACACCTCAACAGGAGTGTCATCACCCATCAAAATAAAAGGCATAGTACATGGCTCCAAAGATGCAAGTTCTTCCTTAGATGAAGCCATGTGGTGCAAAGCACCCGAATCAAGAACCCAAGTGGATGGTGAAGAAGCAACTGCAACGAAGGCCTTGCCCTTTCCTTTCCCCTTGCTATTTTATTTTGCTTTGTTAGACCCGTCATTAGAACTCTGTTTGATAGACTTAGGAATACTGATATTATTCTTCTCAAGAATGTGTGTCAAGTGATCAATTTGTTTCTTCAGACATTTATGTTCATCATGACTGGGTCTTTTACAATAGGCACATTGGACCTTCTCTTTCTTAGGCTTGTTGCCCTTGGAAGATTTGGTCTCATTAGTTGCTTTTGAAGCAACCGGTATCTGATCCTTCTTTTCCTTGCTATTCTTCTGTTTCTTATCCTTACTATTGTTGTTACTACTTTGTCCTTTTTGTTCTTTTGTGCCTTGGTTGGCAGCCAAGGCATGTGACTTAGAGGACTTAAGAGTGCCCATCTGGATTAGCTTGTCCTGTTCCCGAGTGAGATTGATAGCAAAATCATCTAAAGATGGCATGGTGAATTTAGTACCAAGTGCACCCTTAGTAGCATAGAAGGTAGAAACAAATACAGAATATTCTGAACTTAGCTTAGAGAGAATACTAAGAATCAGTTGTTCATCTTTTTTTTCAATTCCACATTGTTTTAACTGTAGCCTTAGTGATTTCAATTTAGTGAAGAAATCCTGGATTGTGCTAAAATTGCCTGGACTTAAACTAATTAGTTCATTTTCAAACATATGACCCCTCATTGAACTTGTGTGCCAAATAGTGTTTCTAGCTTTGTCTAAATTTCATTTGGTGTATTCAAAGACTCAATGTAAAAGAGCAAATCAGGAGAAATAGACAAACACAATATTCCATATATACCTCATCACATTTGTTAAACCACTTAGGCTTATCTTCATCTTTAGCAGGTTCAATTTCAAGTCCCATAGTTATCCTATTTAATCCATCTTTTCTTAAGTGAATTGTCATGTGTGATTTCTATTCAAAGTAATTGTATGGAGTTAGGATGGGTAGATTTGTTTGATCCATGATGGAGAAATGCAGAGAAGAAATGTTGAAAAGAAGAGAACACAACCATGACAAACCCCCCTTTTCACTCAATCAAAGAACCCCCCCAAGAAAATATGATTTGGCACTTTATATTAGTATGTTTACAACTACCACTAGAAAGAAATACTAAGTGGTCTTGATTTTAATGCATTACAAAACCCTCACAAAGAGCATATGCCAAAAATACAACTTTGGCACAATACTTAGAGAAATAAACAACACCACTACGATCTACTCAAATAATCATGCACTTTCAAAACAAGAATCTCCTTGATACGAGGTCGTATGTGAAAGTTATGATCCTCCGAAGTTCCCAAAATGAGAACTGTATAATGTCATGACTGAGAATCTATAATTTATGAAAACTCTCAGTGTAAAAATAAAAAAATGTCTACACTAGTGCATAGAGCACAAAAAAATAGCCAAAATAAAAAAAAAATAGTGGGAAAAGGAGTCCGTATGAGTAAGAATGGAGCATTTGAAAATTGCCTTCAAAACTGCAACTGCCAATGGAGAGGGGTCCTGCTGTAGCTTTTTGAGTACATTTCTGCAAAATATATAGACTGCATGCAAACACTAAAACATACCCAGATGGTTTTTCTATGCTGCGAACAAAACCTAGAAGGTGTTTTTCTTACTGATGTACAGAAGATGTTGATCCAATGTAAATAGAATGCCTTAAGCTACAAAAAATGACCCTAACAACAAAAATTTTATTTATTTATTTAATTCAAATTTATCCTCCCACATCATGCTTCTCCAATATTAATTAAATAATTCTATTATCTGATTAATTATTGAGAGTCGCATGTCTAGCTAAAGTTAGTTAGCCAAATTCATTGAACCTAAACACTTGCACAAAAATCAAACTATATTTACATCTCAACCACCCATTTCATACTACATCTCCAAATCTCAACCATTCACATAAGGATATGCCTTAAAAGCCTCCATCCTTTCCCTAATGTTGTCTCATCAAATCCTAACCATCTATTGCACTTCTTAATCCTAGCCATCCATCCTGTCATTCAAAAATCTATAAATCAAACATCAATCTAGCCATTATAGGAACGCAAGTAATGTTATGCTTAGCCATTGGAACTTGGATGCACTCTATTTTGCTCTATCTAGGATAAAGAATGATTTTAGGTGAAGGTAATTATGTCATTTGTATTTGTCTTTATGTTATTTACCTTTAATCTTTTCGTGTCTTCACCATCATGTTGCAATTAATGTCAACTAATTCCATTCCCATGGCAATTGATTCTCTTCTCTCCGCTAAGGTGAATTAGTTAAATACCCTTAATTGATTAATCTAGACCTAAATATTTCTCTAACTAATTAATTAAGCTAAGAGACCCAGTGGCATTAAGGGGATGACTGTGACCATGTTCACAAAAAACTAAAAAAATTGCACATATTTTTTTTTAAATTATAAAGTAACTGTTTTAAATTTAAAATATTATCCTAATACTTTTATTAAATGAATGCACCTAAAAATTATAAAATAACTAATTTATATTTTAAAAATATATAATCGACATAGTTTTTGAAGTGAAAGCACACAAGAATTAAATTTAAAATATATAACCGCCATAGTTTTACTAAATATTTAACAAATCTATATAAATACAAGTAATAGTCAAATATGAAATGAAATAAGGTAGAGAACAAGAATATTGGAGAAGCAGAGTTATTTGAAGGTACCTTCTGTATTATATTGAAATAAGGTAGAGCAAAAGAATACTGGAGTATAGGAATTATTTGAAGGTAACTACATTATATTTTATACATATTGGTATAAAGGTTTCAATTTAATTTTCTTTTCTTTTCTCTAGAATGAAATCTAATTTGTGGATTTTTAGTTAGTGAACCGATCCTCTGGGCCGCATGATCAGTCTGGGTGAGCTGAAACTAATCCAGTCAGTTCAGGTGAGCAATCAGTCTGGGTGAGCCCAAACTAATCTAGTTAGTTCGGGTGAGCCGAAACTAATCCAGTTAGTCCAGTGGGCTTAAACTAATTTGGTGAGCCTAAACTAATCATCTGGGCTGGCAACCAACCCACACTATGCGCTATTAGGTGAGTCAAGGTTTGGACCTGCACCCATCATTTTGTTCATGTCTTTCAATGACTCGGCCAACTGGTCTACACCCCGGGGTTGTGTTAAATAATATTTTATTCATACATTTCATTACACTTTAAATTTGTTTTTTGTACATTGTAATTTAATTTAATGGTTTTTAATCATCACTGTATTATTAAAAATATAGTGCCTTAATTATCAAATCAAATAAAAAAGTACAAGTGCAGAAGTTATTCAAATGGTAAGTTGTTTTATTTACTGTAAATTAAATAGTATTGTTTTATTTACTGTAAATTAAATAGTACTTTTATTTACTATTGAGTTATTTTAATGAAAATACTCCAAATTAATGTTACCTTTTATTAGGGTTATCTTTTCTTTTCTGTGTTATTTTATTTATTGTAGAATAATTTATTTTAGAACTATATTTTATTAGGTTTTATCATATGAAATACAAAAGGAGCAAAGTGTATTCAGCGAGCATAAAGTTATTCCAATGGTAAGTGCATTATATTTTGTTAGGGTTACCTTTTGTTTTCTCTTTTATTTTATTTACTGTACAATAATTTAAGTAATTCAAAAATAGGCACATCAAGAAGGATATCTCTATTTTAGATATATTTTTCTAAAGATAGGTATGCTAGTTAGATAATACAATCACACTTCCCATTTTCTTCTAATTTAAAATTCTATCTCATGCAACTAAAAGCCAAAAATCTTGTCCTTCAATCCCCAACCTCAATTTCAAATTCCAAGTCAATTTGGGCCCTCCACTTGCACACATCTTTTCAAGCCATTTGTCCCCACTCCTTGCTCACACATGTTTGAGCATGCTACATGGGTCAATCTTGACCCTTAATTCCATCTTTTTATCCTCATCATCCCACTTGCATCATTCTCTTCTTCCCACATGTTTGCATCTCCTTTCATCCTACAAATTAAAAAAATCTTAACCCTCCATATATCAACATTAAAATTTGTAAGAAAATATGTTATGCAAACCATTATCAATAAATATTAAAAAACTATTTTTTGTCAAACAAGATTTACAATATTAAAAAAATTAAATATATAATAGTTTATTGACCAAAATATTAATTTCTTTATACAAAAGTGGTACACAACCCAAAGTAACATTTAAATATTATTTACTACTATTATTAGTAATCATAATTCCTCTTTATTTTCAAAAGAAAATTAATTACTATAAAATTTATGAATTGAATTGGTTAAATATCACATACTAAATAATACCACATATATTTAATTATCACATACTAAATAATACCACATATATTTAATTAAAATATTATTTTTTACAAGTAAAATTTTAATAAACAATAAATTTCATAAAATAACAACCTATCACTGGACCATCGGCGCATATATAGGAATTTGAGCTTAAACCCTAGAACCACAAAAAAAAAAAAAAAAAAAAGAAGACGAGTTTCACTCGACCTGTGTACCGTCTTTTTTAGCTCATTGATTAAAAGGGGCGGTCTACTCAAGTCAAACTACCGAGGATTTTATTGTACAATTTCTTGATATAAAATTGCGCGAGGGCATACACATAAAAGGAGCGCAAGTGGTTAAAGAGATTATAGCATAAACGCCTGTACACCAGCTGTGTTTCCTGAAGATAAAATGGAGCCTCAGAGCAAGAAGCCCAAGACCCTCTCCAATGCACCCGCCATACTTGACACTAACGGCAAGCTCCTCTTCTTTCTTCTTTTCTTTTCTTTTTATTGGTCTTAAACAACACTAGACTCCCTGTCTTCCTTTCCTCCGGTAGGACGAGCGTTTCACTATTCCTTAGCTCTCTGCTCTTGTAGGAGAGCGGTTCACTATCCCCTACCTTTCGTTTTTCTATTTTATTTTCTCTGCTGGTCGTTATGGCTCACTTCTCCTTCTCCTTCCCTTTTATCATTTTACTGTTTCTTTTGTTTACCTAAGTGCAGTTCGTTATGGCTCACTCCTCCTCCTCCTTCCCTTTTTATCATTTTATCATTATACGAGCAGTTCATTATCACTCACCCCTGTGTCTGTTCAGCTTTGAACTCCGAATGTTTATGTTATTTTAGTCCACGGCTTTGTTAACTGTCTACTGAAGATGATGCGATGTGTGCACAAGCGGCTGTTCGGTTTTGTTATAATTGTTGTTATCTTTGTTTGGTTGGTATGTTTGGGTTCGGTTATGGGAGATTTTTATACAGTGCTGTACAAGTTGGGACTGCATATTGGTTAAGGTTTTAATTTTTGTTTGAATGTATTTTCCAAAAATATTTTCTTTTATATTTGTTTGTTTGTTTGTAGGTTTCTAATAATGTTCAGTTATCATAATGTTGTTTGATTAATTTGGTGTTAGGTTATGTTTCATTTTAACATAGACTGTTGTAAGACTTAACTATATATTTAAGATTTGTAAATGTGTGTCACACTTGAATGTGTCTAACTGTTGTTGATTTGACTATATTTTAACATTTGTAAATGTGGGTCAGATCTGAATGTTTCCCTTATGGTTAACCTATTGTGTATATGTGCTTGTGTTCTTCATGGATGGGGGTTAGCTTGCTATTTGCCAAGATGTAAATATTTTTAGGGAATGATGGTGTAGTGAGATATGCTAATGTTTTTTTTATTAGTTTTCTGGAATGTAATTGTATTTTTTTGGGATTCATTGAAGTAGTATGGTAGTATTGAAATGCTTTTGTAAAAATAATGGTGCACTGAAGATTTGCACGTGTTTTTCTTAATTGTTAAAATGTTTTTAAAAGAAGGAACTCAATCAAGATTATTTGGTTTCCAGGAAAAATAATTAGGCATTTGGAAAATAATAAGAATGAATAGCCACTGGGGGATGTGCTTCTTGTTACGAGGATATGTTTGCGTGTACATATCTATTTGGGTGTTGGGGGATTTTTCTATGCATTTGGTTGGCGGTCTTGTTGATTAAGCTTGTTGTAAGGGAATGCATGTGTGATTGTGTCCTACAGGGATTTGGATTTGGAATGCTCTACTGTTTACTAAGACACATATTCTTTAGGTCATTGAAAACATGATGTTTCTTTATTTTTTAATTTTCCAGAATGTAATTTATATTTTGGGATTTATTGAGGTTGTATTCAAGTAACCATGGGAGAGGGTACATTGACATTGTATTAGTTTTTAGAGGATTTTATACATGGCAGTGTACCAAAGCTATGCTGGTTCCTGTGTTCTTTTTCTTTTCAATTTTAAATGTTCAATTATTATTTTGGATTGTTTATCATTCAATTTGTCAGGGGGAGTTTTTTTGAAATGTAGCAGTTTATGTAATAATAAGGAACTAAAACAAGCAAATCCATTCTTTGCAACAGAAAAGGAATCAACATCGGTTGGTTTAAGAAGCAAATCAAAGGTTTGCACCAAGTTTTTCAGGTTTTCATCTTAACCCACTGTGAAAATAATACTATGTGTAAATTAATAATTGATGGGGTTCTGTTCCTTAATTTTTTACTGTGACAAAGTATTGAGTCCATGTAAAAGTCCTAAGTTTTCTTATTAAAAACATAGCTTTAAATAAAGTGCTGGTTGACAGTGTTGATATAAATACCTCTTATCCATCTAATGATAATTTAGATTGCAGACAAAATGAATTTTGTGGGTTTATGTGTTGTATGCACAATGATATTTTAATTACATTATGTTTTATGATTAATGAAATTGATCGAGTGGTTTAATGGAAAGTTCATGGTTAGAAATGTCTTGACAATGACACTTTAGTGCATGTTAAAATGTTGGGTTCTAATTGTCGAGACTAAGTTCAAATCCCCATAGGGACATCTAATGTGGAATTCTAAATTGTGACTCTTAGTCTTCCATAGTTGGCTTCTAATGTGGATGTGGATGTGGTTTCTTAATAAAAAGTTGATTTCTAAGTAGTGACTTTTGGTTCTAATGTGGAATTCTAAGTTGTGACTCTTAGTCTTCCATAGTTGGCTTCTAATGTGGATGTGGATGTGGTTTATTAATAAAAAGTGGATTTCTATGTAGTGACTCTTGGTTTGGTTTATTGATAAAAAGTGGATTTCTAAGTAGTGACTCTTGGTCTAGTTTATTAATAAAAAGTGGATTTCTAAGTAGTGACTCTGTCTTCCATAGGTGATTTCTAATGTGATTGAAAGTGGATTTCTAAGTAGTGACTCTTGGTTCTAATGTGGAATTCTAAGTTGTGACTCTTAGTCTTCCATAGTTGGCTTCTAATGTGGATGTGGATGTGGTTTCTTAATAAAAAGTGGATTTTCTAAGTAGTGACTCTTGGTCTTCCATAAGTGATTTCTAATGTGATTTCTGCAAAAAAACTTGTAATTGTAAACCATATACAATAAAAAAAACTACAATATCATTTTTTATTATCAATAAAGTAATAGTGGTTAAAGATTTGCCTTTTATTGAAATCTTTCATGGCTGTAGAACGTCATATGTGATGACAAAACCACAACCCACTGAAATACATATCACATTGTATGAAACAACAAAACCACAAGGGTGTTTCTAAGAGGTAGACTTTTGGCCATACCTGTTACTATGATATAAGATGTCTCCTAGAGAAATAATGAAGATGAAAGATACCCTCCCATTGGTAGAAAATGTGTGTTCGTTTCATGTTTTGAATTTTTGAGGGCTTCAATCCATCAGTGGTTGTGGAGCAATATCCAAAGCTTGTTTTTGGCTAACCAAATAAGACTACCTACTCATTTTATGACTGCCTTTGTGAACTAGGAGACTTTAAGTTTATATGCAATTACAGATGTAGCAGATTCTGCTGTTTAATTGTCTGGCATTTTAAATTATTAATGACAGTTTTTGGTCTCACGTTTGAATGTATGTCTGTTGTAATGCAGTACATCTGGATGCCCATATGGCGAGGATTGCCATTACCTTCATTATGTTCCTGGTGGAGTATCTCAGTTGCAAAAACTAGCAAACACGTTAGGACTTTCCAGAGAAGCAATAGGGTTTACCTTTACTCTTTCACTGTCAGATAAGTCAGGTCCTGGTGCAGGCTACAAGACACGTCTTTGTAATCATTATGGTAGTGCTGAGGGATGCCGGTTTGCAGATAAGTGCCATTTTGCCCATGGAGAAAAGGAATTGAGAAAAGAAAATGTACTTCCAAATGAGGTACCACCTCCTGGGATGGGTACTACTACAAATTTTGGTGCTGGCTCAAAAGCAAACCCAGGCTACAAGACACGCCTTTGTAACCATTATAGCAGTTCTGAAGGATGCAAATATGGAGATAAGTGCCATTTTGCCCGTCAAAATCTCAAAACCAGGCTTTGTGAACATTTTGCAAAGGGTTCATGCAAATTTGGGGATAAGTGCCACTTTACACATGGTGCTAGAGAGTTGCGGGATGATTCTGCTTCTGCTGCTCCCTCGTTCATGTAACTTTTCATTTTGTAGATTTGTTTCTTTGAATAATTCCTAATGCGTTTTGTTCTAGGCCCTCTGCCCTACCTGAAACTTTTGGCTGTTCAAAGATTATTTTTAAAATACATTGTTCAAAGGATGCGTAAAATTCCATGTTCATAAGAATTGTAATTCTATATTCAGAAGGTTTCATGTAAACTTTGCAATGACCATTAGAATTGTAAAGCATTTCTTCAACCTAATTATAGGTTAGTGAATATTACCGCTGCCAGCAGTTGTAAGATCCATTAGATTATTGGTAGCTTTTTCATTACAGGTTAATTCAATTTTATTGAGCTTAATAATATCCTCAGAAGACTGGAATGTTAAAACTAAAATCTTCCAAAATCTTGCTTTAATTGTTGACTGAATTTCGCTCTCTTAATATAGCTGTAACACGGACTCCATGACACGGGATCATTTGCAACTGATTTATCGATGCTGTTTCTTTTGATAATTGAGGTTATGCTCGATGTCATCCCTCGAGTATGTGGTATTTCAGGATCTTTGGTCTTAAAGCAATTCCACTTTTAGACAATCCACTGAATGATATGTATCAGCCTAAAGACAATTTATGTATTTTGCTTTTCACTTTTTGTTCCCATATTCGTTCGTGGTGGCATGCAATTGGTACTGTGAAAAATTATCACTTTCATCTTGTCAGCATTTCTTTATGGTTTATGCATATCGACTATTTTTAACTTTCCACTTGAGAGTGTATTGACATTGCAGATAGGGGTGGAGTTGCACATCCTGTATGTCTCGTATAGGGTGTGCTTGTGACTGTAACATCTAGAGGGTAAAAAACATTCTTTTGGAAAATAGTTAGGGAAATTTTTGTTGAAAAATCTTTCTTTTTAATATGGTGTTACAAACTCTGTTTGATGCAACACTTGAAGCATCTTATTAGGTGTAACTACAGTGGTAGTAAGGGGTGGAGTGTAATGGCCTGAACCTGTTAACAAAAACTATTAAAGAACCTACATGCAAAAAATAATAAAAATTAAAATACAACCAATCTAATTATAAAATGAAATAAAATAACTCTTAACAAAATAAACTAACTAAATAATTATAAAGACAACTTTTAAGTAAATAAATAATTACATCAAAACTATTCATCACTAATTTATTTATAAACTATAAATTATATTCAATTATATTATATTTTTCTATACTAAACTCTATAACTATTTATTATAGTAACAAAAAATTTAATTAAATTTATAAAATTATAAAACTAATACAATAAATAAACTTATAAAATTAACACAATTACAAAATAAAAATAATAAATTAATAAATTTGAAAAAATATAAAATTATTAAATTAATAAAATTTAAAATTGTAGATAAAAGATATATCAAATACATCTATCTAAAAACACCAAAGATATCTCTCAACCTCTTTAAGATATCTATACTAGTAAATAGTTGGATGCAGAGAAATTATCCAGAGTGTCAAATTCTAAATATTTCGAGGTAATTAATGTGTAGGTGCTTGTGAGCATGCTAGTGTGTGGTCCTCAACTGTAAGGACCCGACTCATCCTAAATCAAATAACACTAAACTCTAAATTTGAAAATACCAATGAATAATTTTTTTTTTGATTTGGCAGATGTAGGAAATGTGAAATTCTTCTAAAAAGTGCTTAATGCATGATATAGAAATGTGCTAAAATTTGAATTTAGTTTCCTAGAATCATCAGGTTCTTAAAAGATCACCAATTTTAAATCTATTGAAGAGAGAGTACATTACGAGAGAATGTACATTATGTAAGATAACTTAGAAGAACAACGGATCAGTTCATACCTTAAGTCATGCATTAGACCCTGCATTCATTTTCGATAGCTTGCTTCTCCTCTAGTAACTATATCCTTATCATCTGCACAAAATTAACTGAACAATCTCATGTTAACACAACTCAGTAATCACTACTCAGAAAATTAAGATCACGATGCTAATTGTAGGACACCCTACATCCAGAGGACCTGAGTACTGGGGGCATCCTTCACTGTCCAGACTGCCTACATACCCTGTATCCATGGGATCAAGGCCCCCTCCTTCAGATGTGACTAACGCGGGGAATGCGAACATATAGTTCTATTTTGCACTATGTTTGATGTAACTGTGAGTGGGTACCCAGCCCTTTCTAGAGTTATTCCCTGCCCCAGACAGTTCTTCATCGGCTACCACCCACTCGGTTGAACAGGGACGGAAGTTAGTCTACTACCACAAACACCTAAAGTCCTAGTGTGGAGGAATCCCTATAAGGTGTCTACCCATGAAATTTAGCTTACTCCCCCAAGCCAAATTAGGTAATTTTCATGACTAAGTTCGTTCCCGATCCCCTAGTACTTTCACCACAATCTGCGAGGTCGAGGTGAGAGTACATGATAGATAGCATTTCTAGATCAGCCTAGTTGCCCTATCTGACATTTCATATGTCCTCCCCGATCTATACTCACATGTCAGTAAGCCTCGTTTTCTGTTAGTATGCTTGAAGTATTTTCCAAATGAGCATCATGTTAATCATTATTTAAATCATCATCTATATTTACCAACTTAATACACTAAAAGATGTATAATCTTAATTCTACTCATAACATGCATTATTACCAAATAAGTAACCCAATTCCATTATATTGTTACAAGCCCTCATAGTGATCAAAGAAGCATACTTCGTTCACCTATTTAGCTACTCACATATACAAGGTAGTTTCCGCTATTTTCTTAAGATGACACTAAGCTCACATAGGTTATTCGTAAAACTATTTAGTTAGTGCATATAAAGTTATTCACTTAATGTGTTACTAGCATGGTACTCTTACCGTAGTTGAGTATGTAGTTGTTTCTGTCTAGGTCTCTAATGCTCCACAACCGACACTCATTGGATTAGTCATATGCATTTATGTACATAACTAGAACTATCATAATGCACAAGAAATCACATCAAGTTCTACAATACACTATCTTAAGAGCATAACCCATAGCTGATATTATCTAAGATACTATGGAGGACACAAATAGATTCCATGGTCATAAGTATGATTTACAACTTAATTTAAAGGGTTGTTGAAGTAGCACACTAACTGAAATATTTATGCAAAATGGAATAATTAGAGAAGATCATTTGGATTTATCTATATTAAATAAACATAGAGATCAATAACTTTCTCCCTACCAAACAATTCGCTAATCTTTTAAAGAAAATGACCATCCTTAATATGCCAAGTTTAATCCCATAAAATTGGTCAAGATTGAACCCCATGGAAAGGAAATCATAAGGTATGACTATCATTATGACTAATAATTATTTTCACAATGCTTCCAACATTGATCAATTAGATTAAAGAGATTAGAAATCCCACTATGTAAGAAATTGTTGTGTAGCCTTGCATAAAAACTCCATGAGTGCATCAAAAATGTATGAAGCTCAAAGTTGTCAAGTATAAAACATAGTCATCAATGTTGATATTGGTACATCAGTGATATCATATAATACCATAATACAGAGCCATGTGCTCTAATACCATTGGAAATATTAGTGTTATAATTAGTAAGTATATAAACATGTCTAAAGGGATCAAATAGGCACACAAGGTACAAAACAAATTTAGGGAGGTACTATTGTACTCTAATATGCAGGGGAGCTCAAGAGATAAGACTCCCTATGGATGTTGGCATTGAAAGGTTTGTAGCCACTTAACTCTAATTTAAAAGAATAGTAAACATCACATTCACACAAGAACAAATAAGCTATTCTATAAAAGATACAAACAATTATAAACACGAAAGAAAATAGAACAATATCAGTTAAACATCGATGTCTTGACAAATCATATTTGAAATGTACATATTCTCCACAATACTTAGTCCTGATTAGATAACTATCTATATGTGGAAAAGAGAACTGTGGAGGGAACTCAGAATGCTAGTAGGTACATTTGTTGATCACAAAGTCCATCTATAGTGCAACCATAACGATTACACATACAAATAAACAAGTGTTCCAAGTAATTTTCATCTTGTATCATCATTCCTTAATTTAATGCAATGTTGTTCACAATTATAGTTAAGTCATGGTAACACCCTAGTTTGATCCCCATAACTAATTGTGCCTCGAATACCTACTACTAACGTTTGCCTACTCCATTCCAATATATATACTGACCACTGGGCCTAAACCTATTCACAACTTACAATGCTCATTTTAATTGCATGACATATTAGTTTTGTTGCCGGCCATTTTTTTTTGTACACTGGTGGTTAGTAACTTAGTATAATGCAGCCACTAACCGCAACACACAGCAGTAAAACTAAAAGTGTGACTTATGAGTTTGGCTGCTAAGTCATTCTTGTGGGATATCAGACACTGTAGTAGTTGTAAGTATGTGTTTTCTTGGTGCCTTTAGATAACATATGAATATAGGCTTATGAATATTTATAGTGAAGCCACTCTTTATTTGGATCCTACTAAAGCTACACAACTTAGGTTCTTCTCCCAAACATCTATGCAGAAGTGGGCAAGTGTTGTGAGATTCAATGTAAGGAGATTAGAGAAAGATGGAGGAATTAAAATATCCTTAGCTACAGTTAGATCTAAGGCATAAAATGGCACGTGCTTTTGTGTAGAAGGCAGAGCACATCTGTAGACAAAGAGATTTATGCAAAGTTCAAGAAATTGGCTTGGAAGATGAAGGTAGCAAGGTATTTTCTAGATTCAAGATATTCACTTAATGCTGTGGAAGAATAGGAAAAATAATTACTTCTCTGTCACCATGGGATGACTACTAGAGTTGTTAATAACCTTCCTATATGTGCTGATTGCCAGGCTGCAACAAGGTTTCTCCAAGCTTGTCACAAGTAAAATGTTAGATTTCTAGTAATAACGAAGGGCATAACCGAAGGGGAATTTTTACTAGATATTAAAGATGCAAGAAATCTGGTAGACATGTGTACAAAATGTGGAAGCATAGACAAGGCACGTGAACTGTTTGACAGAATGCTTCTAGGAAATGTCTTCTTGTGGAATGCAATGATTTTAGGCTCTGTACAAAATGGATTTGACAAAAAGGCTTTAGAAACTTCTAAGCAATTGGGATTGGTAGATATAAAGTCAAATTCTATAGCCTTTACCTAGTGTCCTCCCTACCTAGTCAACATGGGAGTTTTGGAGCAGGGTATGGATTTCTAACAAAGCATAATTAAAAAATGAATTTTAGTCAGATGTTATTGTTGAAATTGCCCTAGTAGACATGTATATCAAATGTGAAAGCATAGACCAAGCACATGCATTGTTTAACAGAATCCCTCACAAAGAGGTCGACTTAGGGAATATCGTAATTGCAGGATATGCACAAAATGGATTAGTTGAAAATACTCTGGTAGACGTGTGTGTAAAATGAGGAAGAATAGATCAGGGCATGAACTATTCAAAAGAATCCGTCTACAAGTGTCACCTCATGGAACGCCATAATTTCTAGGATGTGGACGAAATGGAGTTGTGAAAAGAACAGTTAGGCATAAGGTGTTTGCCTCATGAAATTAACAAAAGGCAATAAAGGATGAACCAATTCCTGGCATACATAGGAATATAACTAATTGATATGTTTTCCATCTACATCTAAATTCATAAATCATATAACATGTAACCAATTCTTGACCAAGTCATCGAAAGAATGATTTTATGATAAAAGCATTGTAATGAGTCGTATTACGACTTAAGCCATCTACCATGGATATTCATGGTCTTTGTAACTAGATTTGTGTCTGAGTCTTGTAATTGCCACTCTCTAGGGAATATTTGCTTTGAGATAAATACTTTGTAACCAAAAGCATAGTGGTGGATACCAACCAAGTCTTGATAAGGCCTTGGAGGCATTAATGCTATTCGTAACTGTTTTACACAGAAGATGTTTTTACAGGTTTAATATAAATATCCCAATTGTAACATTTACATAATCATTGAGGCAAGAAATTTTTTTTTTATTAAATTTAAACCTAATAACAAACTGAAACCTATTGAAACAATGTAATTATGACAACTGAAAACTCAAAAATTCTAGAATCACTGAAAAATCCCTTGAACGGAAACAAAATAAACCTCTATAGCTTTCTAAGTGAACCAAGACCTGGTTAAGAAGATCTTCCAAAGGCTTTTATTATGATTTATCAATATCAAGTCTATTTTTAAGACAAGGAAGGTAGATTCCGAGTGCTTTGTCCCTAAGTTGAGCATATGATTTCAACCACCAACAATAGGTAGGTTTTGGGAACAAGTTTTAAATCCAAAAAAATGCAATATCAACTATCAATAGAACAAAAACATGTGCATAGAAATCGTTAGTTAGCCTACATTAATGTTAGTAATGAATAAAGTCTGAAATATTTGGAGATGTCTCGATTCAGAAATAGGGGTGCTTCTGAACATCGACGAAACAACACAAAAATTTAAACAAGACATCAAACTATATTAGAAAGAAAATCTGCTACCTGATTTTGACTTGTTGAGAGTAGGGTGTTGAATTCTAAGGTGAATTAACCCTCGTACTCACCCTTGCCATCACCATCGCCCTCATCAAAAGAAGCGTATGAGGAGTGAAATATTTTAGCAGTGGGATCAAAGTTTTATTGAAGCGGACGAGGAGTGAAATTGATGTTTAATGTAACCTCCTCCACTCTCTTTTTTTAAAGATAATGCATCCTCCACTCTCTTTGTTTAATGATAATGCATCCTCCACTCTCTTTGTTTAATGATAATGCATCCTCCACTCTTTAGTGGATTTGCAAATCTTATCCTCCATTTTTTTAAGTGTAATCCATTGTTAATTGTTTATTATTTGTATTTTTAAATGAATATACATTTTATGTTTAGTTTTCAAATTTAGAATTCAAAAATTGAGTTGTGATATCAACAATGCCCCTCCTAATTTGTTGTCCTAAACAAGATTAAGGTGAAATAACTAATACAATGTAGGTCACTTAATACCCAAAATGAGCTTATGTTGATGAATTGCTTATGTTGATGAACTATTCAGTGTATCCATATCTAAAACACAATAAAATATTTACAAGCAAATCTACTTTAATTATGTAATCACCATTTGATTATGCAAAATAAATAGCACTAAGTAAAGAGAGATAATAATCATCCACCATATATCCTTTAATTACTAGTATGCATAAGTTTTGTGAAGGCCATAATGCTACACAATGGCCTAGCCAATACAATAGCTGACATAAATCCGTATAAATTTTTTTTAGTGAGCATCCTTTCCCTTTTCCCAAGCTACAATTTGAGTGCAGACTGTAGACTAGCAGGATGTTGTTTTATAATTAAATAAAAGTCTCTAAAGCCTTTCCGACAAACCCATTTAGAACGCATTTGGCTACCAAGGCATTCCTCAAGGCCACATTTCATTGAGGCATTTTGCTGAACAACTCAGTGTCTTGCCTATGCTTCCCATTTTTGCATTCAGGTTTGCCTTGTCTATGTTTCCCATTTTTGCATTAAGGTTTGTCCTACGTGTGGGGAGAAAGAGAGAAATTTTATTAATTGGGTTGTCACCTAATATTCTCCCTAGCAACTTTTGATTAAGACTCATCTACACGTCCCACAGCTAGCTTGGAATGCTAGTCCTGCACTTGGCAAATGTTTAATAAGTATTATGGACATCAAATATGCTTCAACCCTGGGATATCAACATGATTAAGACTCATCTACACATCGTACAACTAGCTTGGAATGCTAGTCCTACACTTGGCAAATGTTTAATAAGTATTATGGACATCAAATATGCTTCAACCATGGGATATCAACATACTTTAAGCTGTAATACCAGTCATTAGGCAGCAATGGTGCCTGATTCATGGATCTCTTCTTGATGACGGGGTTACTATAATAGTTTGGACACCCTCTCATCTCTTATCTCTTCTTTCAGCTCTTTGAAGAAAACACTATACTTGAATTAGAGCCAAAGCATAGTGCACTATCTCCTTGTGAGTGTCAAGCTCAAATTTGCATCAATTATCCTAATGTCCTCAATGGTACATCATCAAATACCATGTGGTCGATGAATGCTTTAGCATTTTGAAAATGGTTGTAGGACATAATAGAAACAAGTATGTGTTGATAACTGAGAGGGGGGGGGGTGAATCAGTTATCCTAATTATTTCCCTTATTGAACTTTCTTTTTAATTGATGCAGCATTGAATCAAACACAAAAACATTAACATGAAATAAGAAACACATGACACAGTATTTTTGACGTGGAAACCCTGTTAAGGGAGAAAACCACGGGGTGATTAACCCAAAATTATTCTCTGTTAGAAGAATAGGAAATTACAAAATGGCACTTGCCAATTAGGGCTCACTGCCCGAGCACACTGCTCACAAGAGGCCCACTGCCTACAATAAGACACACTGTCTACAAAGTGATAAAAATCATAGTCTTGAACTGATTGGAAGCATCTGCATATGCTGGAGTTCAGTTCCGGTTAGGCTTAGTACACTGATCTGCTGCACTTCATCTTTTCTCTGTTCTTTATTCTGCTATCCTTTCACATTCCGGATCTGTCTTGGTACTTCTGCTCTGTTCTCCACTTCTTCGCATATGTCATTACATTCATTACACTACACAACTAAATCCATCCTCTATATATATATCCGCACAAGTAATTTCATCATCTTTCTAGTCGGCATCAGGAACAGTCTAGTTTCTTACAAACTCTGTTCTGTCGGCTGAATCCTACCTCACCAAGCAATGCGGATCAAGCATATACTTGTAGATATCATTAATCATGTCGGCCAAACATGATTCATGCCTTCACAACCTTTATCATCAACAGTAACACATCCGGAAAGTAGTCTGATACTCTGTCAGTCAGTTCTTCCTCTGTTTTTACTGTCTCTCAGGAATCCAAAACTCAACTATTCATATCTTTTTCCTTGTCCATCACCGGAGGCTAAATCCTTGGAATATACCACTCAAGGTAGTCCTCTTGACTTCCCCAAATCCGCACTGTACCAAGACACTTCCTCTGAGAGATCCGGACCAATCTGTCGGACCTTGCCACATGCTCTGTTCTTGTTCACCGGACCACAACAATCTTTATTCTGACTTCTGGTAGAGACACATTATGACTTGCGGATATGTGGGATGACCTTTGTTGCCATCAATGACAACAACCATGAATCCATATAGTGTCTCTTGCCAACAATCTCCCCCTTTGGCATTGATGGCAACACTTAGTGAAAAATGACTAAGTGTTTTCACTATGCTCCCCCTTTGCTGATGCTCTGTCTTTATATACAATTTCCGGAACTCCCCCTTAGTTGGATTCCTCATTTTTCACTGCTCCTCACTCCCCCTTTGACATCAATGGCAAAGGGTAGGGTCCGTACACCAAAATTTTCAAAAATTTTCTATACATAGCCGCATATTTACATACTCACATATACTGAAGAATGTCTGCAAAGGATGTCTGCAATTGGATCATTTCTGTAGCCCAACTTTGCTTCATTCTATCCAAAATTGAAATGTGACCACTCAACAAAAATGCAAAAGCTTCTACCCGCTTGAGATCTGTCGGATCTTTTGTTTGGGCGGTGGTCTAAGCATCATTGATGGCCTCATGCATAGTTTCCAACTTAGGGATTATAATCCTTCTAAGTTCTCCCATCCAGTTAGTGATATTCTTCCTTTCCTTCTCAAGATTCTTTATTTCATTCAAGACTGCAATAGTCTGACATTCTTGATTTATTATGGAGGAAGAGAGAGGATCAAAACTTTGAGATAAGCTTTGTACCTTGTCCTGTTCCTCTTTTATTTTCTTATCAATTGCTGCTGTTGCCTTTGGCCAGGATATACAAAATTTGTAAATGTCACCGCCATCCTTAAGAGCATTCTCTAAGCTCTTTATTCCAATACTCACAATCTTCCTATCTTTAGAGATTAATTCTAATACTTCTGAAAATCTCTTATCCAAAAATTCCTTCCGGACCTTTTCTTCAGCAGATTTTTCTAGAGATTCAAAATGTGTACTAACACTGCTGACTAAGGTTTTGAGATTTCCGGAAGAGGAGGCTGTGGGATCCTTTTGAAAGGATGGCATGATCTTTTCTAGCACTCCAGATGCTACCTCCATAAGCTCACAGTCTTCCATGTGAGATTTCAGCAGCTTCTCTTTGACTTTCTCATTTGCAAATGAGGCTATTTTCATTGTTTGCACCGGTGACAAAGAGTCAAAATCTAATGGTCCTTTGAGTAGGTCCGGTTCATCAATTTCTATAGTGGCTTTGCTCAAAAATTGTTGAACAGTTTGTGCAGTGTCTCTTGCCGGAGACAGATGTTTCTTTTCTTCTGCAGTCTGGGAACTGTCAACCTCTTTATCTTTCACCCCTACTTCCTTCTCCTGTAATTTCTCTTCTTCTTTGGATCCGGAGACTGTAGGGGAAACCGAAGGAGAGATGTTTGTCTGTTCAGGGCCCACTTCTTCCGGAACAGCTGATTCCAGATCCGCAGCTGTTTCTGCACCTAAGTCCTCTACAACAGGAAGATTGAACCTTTTGAAGGCCTTCCGGAGGATCTCTTCTGTCTCTTGGGCCACTTTGTCAGTCTCACCAAGCATGAGTTGATTCATCCTGGCTTTACTTCTGAACTCATCTTTGCAGTCCTTGAAGATTATGTTCATTGTCTTGGGATCAATTTGAGGATATAGCTGAATAGCTATCTGCTCCCGGATCTCAAGATCTTTTGCATGAGCATTGTTCTTTCTTACTTCTAATTCCTTTTCTAGGCTTTTAGGAATAAGAGATATGATCTCAATGAAAGCCTTATTGTATATGTTCAGATATTTGACTGTGGCTTCCTGCAGAGTCTTTTGGTCAGCCTCACTGAAGTCATCATAAGATTCAGTCATTGGTTGAAGATTTCCATCCACCGTGACCGACTTGATTACATTCTCTAGAGACAGAGTGGACTTTTCAACAGATACCTCTGCCATTTCTTCCTTGTCTTGTCCTGTGGAGGGTTTACCGGATCCTTTCTTCTTCTGCTTCTTTATTTCTTTTACTCCCTCATCTGACTCTGTTTCCTCTTCATCCTTTTGGCTTTCATAAGCCCTTGTGGCTTTTGTCTTGGATCTTTTACCGGATGCCTGGACTTCCGGTTTTGAACTTTTGGTTGTGGGAGGTGCAGATCTTTTTGATGATCTGGTCCGGGTGGGAGTTTCAACCGGAACACTTTCTTTACTTTTCTCTTCTTCCTCAGCCTTCCTCCTCTTTTCCCGGCTGGCATCAAGTGCCTCTTTTGAGATGCCTAGGCCTTAAGCAATATGCTCAACTTCTTTTCTTACCTTCCTCTTTATCTCCGGTTCCCTGAGTTCTACATGTAACTTTACACTCAGTTCCTCAAAGGTTCCAAACCTTTCTGCCTTAGAATCTTTGGGCTGGCTTAGCATGTGTTGAACATGCAGCTCTACTATCTGTTCATCCACTTCATACCCCATAGGCATGATCCAGACAGTCCTTGGCTCCACTGCCTCCATCAGACACTGATCTGTTTCTACCATGAAGCATACTGTGTCTTTGTATTTTTCAACAAGGGATTGGGGTATTCTTTCTCTTGCATGCATCATGCTTTGGAAGTTCTTGAAGTAACCCCATAGAGCTGTATTTCTTGCTTTTGCATCCCCAAGTCCATGCAAATAGTCTCTGATTTGAATGGCAACCGGTCTGTCATTCTACCATATCCATCCACTGGATCCGGGAAGCTCATTCATGTAGTAAAAGAAGAGACAAAGGATCAGATTGCCATATTTGAAGGAGTTTTTCTTGTCCTTCTTAATCTTCTGTAGATTTTTAAAGAGTTGGTTTACTAGAAGCTCGCACAAGTCATAGTCTGCATTCTCCTTTAACATCTGATAGGTTGTGTAGATTGCAGTTCCCGGTACTGAATTTTCCCTACTGGAGTGATAGATTTTGTAACCAATTATCATAGCTGCAAATTTGACATCCGGTTCAATGATGTCATCAACTGTCATAGCTCTCTTGTCAAACTTGGATCTGGTTGCATCACTGACTATCTGATTTTTGATAGATTTGAGAACAGGTAATCCACCGAATGAGTGCAGACCGGTTACAGCCCTAATTGCGTCCTTGGTGATCTTGAAGGGCTTGTTCAACCATAGGAAGTTGTCATGTACTCTACTTAGTACATACCGGACCCATTCATCTTCTTCAAAACAGGGGAAATGAATGCACTGTGCAAAGTGTTTGTCCTGGATGGCTTTATACTGAGGTTTGATCTCAAAGGAGTCATCTATCAATTGTTTGTGATAGATATCCATCAGTTTTGATTCTCCAAAGTCTTCAAGATTCGCATGGATGTAAACCCTAATATCTTCCGTATGCAATACACCATGAGGAACACTAGAGAAGGCTCCTAGTGGATCTACCTCCAATGATTTGTAAGGATGTTTCTTGAATGAGGGGCGAGGTCTATCAGAGATCTTAACTATATTTGGAGTAGCCATTCTTCAAAGATTTGCAGTGAGGTAATGAAAAACAGAGAATACCTTATGCGCCTTCGATTTGCACGGAGTGATTGGATTGATTTCTTTATGCAATGACTTCGGCAGGAGATCCTTGGTGTGCTTGATGAATCTTGTTGCAGAGCTCCACTATTCGCTTCTTCTTGAGTGCAGAACGAGCAAATGACTTTTAAGAAATCCCTTATATTGCTCCGCGAACCCTAATATCTGTCTGCAATAAATGCTTCACCTACATTATTCTGGTTTGCCTTGTCTGGATAGCTTGGAGTATCCCGGATTAGTCCTGATCTGTGAATATCATCCGGATCTTTCAATCATGAATAAATCGAGGTAACATATTACAAGAACATCCCAAACACTCTGTCCAATCCGCAGAACAAGATAGTGCACTTCCGGATCTCTCCGGACCTTTTTGTAATCCTTTGTCATATCAGAGCATCTCCCTGAACAGGTCTTATTTGATCGATCACAGCATCTTCATAACTCCATGCGGACCTCTGAAAACTTGACTGAAGCATCTCAAGACTCATATCTGCAAACCCTTTAATTCACATCTTGTGCCACATCCGGCACCACTTGTTTGGCTGGGGGAACAGGATTTTCTTTGAGTCTCCCCCTGAGCCTGAGCTCACTTTTTAATTTCCGGAAGAAATATCAGCACCAGAGTCTGGTGCGGATCCAACCTCTACATTCTCTGAACTTTTCTTCACCCAAATCTTCCTCATCTGATTCCTAACTTCATCCGCATTCATCTTTTGTTTACCCTTGTCTTGATTCTGATTATACACCGGACCTCTTTTGTCCTGATTCCTGTTTCTGCAGACTTTAGCATTATGACCGGACCTATTGCAGATTTGGCAAATAACATTTCTTTGCATATTTGACTGATATCCTCTTGATCTGCATTGATTAGCCATATGACCTACTCTATTGCATGTAAAGCATCTACCTTTGAATGATTTGTTTACTTGCATAATTCTGCATTCATGGGATTTGTGTCCATACCTTTTGCAGTTGAAGCACTGTCCGGAGAAGGATGAATTAATCTGATTCATTCTCATTCTGCACTGATTAGCTTTGTGACCAAAGTGGTTGCAGCTGTGGCAGTATCCATTGAAGGATGGATATCTTTGAGCATTTGGCTGTCTTACCGGAGGTCTTCTAGGCCTGCTCCTTGGATTTTCTGATCCAAGATTCTTCTGACCGGATCCGGAGCTTTCTCCTTTCTCATATCCCAAACCATACTTGTCATCTGTCCTCTTTTGACTTCCAAGAAGAACTTCAAGTTGAGCAGAACTTATCTTGAATTTCTCTTTATATTCATTTGCTGTTTGAAGGTCTCTTTTGAGAGAGGCAATTTGATCCTCAAGTTTTTCTTCATTATCTTTGGCATCTTCAAGATCAGATTCAAGATGTCTGATAATCCTGTCCATCTGGTGGCATTCTTCTGATTTTTCTTTAAGAGATTGTCTTAGATTGTCTTCAGCCTTTCTTTTTTCTTCAATCTCTTGAGTAAACTTTATAGTTCCTGATTCCATTTCATGTTTTAACATAATGACTTCTTTTGATAACTTTTCACATAACTTGGTTTGCTCAGTCAATTCTTCATTTGTATTGCTTTCTTCACTTTGTCTTGCCAACTGTTGGAGCAGCTCCTTTCTCTTTTTCATAGAGAGACTTAATTTGTCTTTTAATTCTCTCATGAATTCATCAGCCTGTTTGAGTCTTTCTTTTAATTCATTGACTTCAGAATTTGACTGTTCAAGATCCTCAAGGGCAGTCTTGAGTTGCTCCCTTAAACCATATGCATCCATTTGAGTTCCCAGATCTTCCTCAAGCTGTTAGGCTCTATTAGGAGGAACTTAGCTCTGATACCAATTGTTGATAACTGAGAGGGGGGGTGAATCAGTTATCCTAATTATTTCCCTTATTGAACTTTCTTTTTAATTGATGCAGCATTGAATCAAACACAAAAACATTAACATGAAATAAGAAACACATGACACAGTATTTTTGACGTGGAAACCCTGTTAAGGGAGAAAACCACGGGGTGATTAACCCAAAATTATTCTCTGTTAGAAGAATAGGAAATTACAAAATGGCACTTGCCAATTAGGGCTCACTGCCCGAGCACACTGCTCACAAGAGGCCCACTGCCTACAATAAGACACACTGTCTACAAAGTGATAAAAATCATAGTCTTGAACTGATTGGAAGCATCTACATATGCTGGAGTTCAGTTCCGGTTAGGCTTAGTACACTGATCTGCTGCACTTCATCTTTTCTCTATTCTTTATTCTGCTATCCTTTCACATTCCGGATCTGTCTTGGTACTTCTGCTCTGTTCTCCACTTCTTCACATATGTCATTACATTCATTACACTACACAACTAAATCCATCCTCTATATATATATCCACACAAGTAATTTCATCATCTTTCTAGTTAGCATCCGGAACAGTCTAGTTTCTTACAAACTCTGTTCTGTCAGCTGAATCCTACCTCACCAAGCAATGCGGATCAAGCATATACTTGTAGATATCATTAATCACGTCGGCCAAACATGATTCATGCCTTCACAACCTTTATCATCAACAGTAACACATCCGGAAAGTAGTCTGATACTCTGTCAGTCAGTTCTTCCTCTATTTTTACTGTCTCTCAGGAATCTGAAACTCAACTATTCATATCTTTTTCCTTGTCCATCACCGGAGGCTAAATCCTTGGAATATACCACTCAAGGTAGTCCTCTTGACTTCCCCAAATCCGCACTGTACCAAGACACTTCCTCTGAGAGATCCGGACCAATCTGTCGGACCTTGCCACATGCTCTGTTCTTGTTCACCGGACCACAACAATCTTTATTCTGACTTCCGGTAGAGACACATTATGACTTGCGGATATGTGGGATGACCTTTGTTGCCATCAATGACAACAACCATGAATCCATATAGTGTCTCTTGCCAACAGTATGAGTTGTACCGTTCAATCTTCTACCTCTACTTTATTTCTTCCTCCATCGCCACTTCACATGTATCATGTTTCTTTTCTCTCCTTAGACACAAAGCCTGAATGCCCCTCTCCAGCTCATCCAAACTCCCATCTCAACTCAGTCAACACACCCTTCAAACTCCTCCCTCCATGCCATATGTCAATGAAATCACAAGATCACAAAATCAGCAGATAGGAGAAGAAGGTTGATATCCTAAAAGTGAAAGAAGCACATGGGATAAAGCATTCCAGATGAAACAACTATTGTGTGAGTACGTAGTAAGTTCTCTTCAACATCTTCCCTTTTCCAATAATATACATATCTATAAAAGGGATAAGACATGAGATTAAAGAGTAAAAACCATTTGGAAAGTTGAAGAGTATTTAAAAGGAATCATAAATAAACAATGTATTCTACTAAATCATTTAGAGCATACCTTTTAGATCCATAGCCACCAGATTCATGCACTTTTTTCACCCTCTCTAAATAATCTTCAGGCAATTTTTGAGTAGATGCAGGAACTGCATTTATACTAGCAACCATTAGCTTATTTTTTAACACATCATCTATTTATTTCAAGCTCTTCTCACACTCTCTGCTAGCAGCATTTAGCAGTACTCATGTTGCTGTGAATCTCTTATTTTTATTGTAATCTTTTAAATTAGATATAAAAGTGAAAAAGAAAAATAATGTTTCCTTAGTTAACCTAGGATGATTGGTAAACACAATCAAATAAACACAAGCAACATAATTTAATATAAACTAGTAAAAGCACCAAAGGTGCTATCAAATGGCTGATAGGCACACATATTTATAGGCCTATCACTAGATAGTTTATATTTATATTTGTAGTTGGTGGACAAGACTATAATTACTATAATAAATTCAATTATTTTTTGGCAAGTGAAACTAATGGAATGATATTAAATGAATAAAAACATGAACTAAATCATGCCAAATCATAAAGAAAACTATTAGAGAACTATGGTCTCCCATTCAACCACTATGCAATCTATTAACATAGTCATAATTAGTGTTATACTATTAGTGAGTTATATTTTAAACATGTTTATTTAGCATGTTTCACTTTGGAATCTAATTATTGTTTGTGGAGTGCAACTTTGGCATTCACTTTCATAAAGAAACTATTAGAGAACTCATTCAACCACAATGCAATCTATTAACATTGTCATAATTAGTGTTATACTATTAGTGAGTTATATTTTAAACATGTTTATTTAGCATGTTTCACTTTGGAATCTAATTATTGTTTATGTGGAGTGCAACTTTTCACTTTAGTTTGATATACTTATTGTTTGTGTGAATTATGGGTTTAAACTTTGACATTGACTTATATTTATTTCACTTTGTATTTTTAGAATTGAATTCACTTTGTCACTCTAATTTGATATACTTATTTTTTGTGTAAAGCATGGGTTTGAACTTTATCATTGACTTATATGTGTTTCAATTTGTATGTTTAAAATTGAATTCACTTTGTTTGCATTTATTGTTTGTGTGAAGTGTATGCTTGTGTTTTGACATTTACTCTGTGTGCTCAAATTTTGACATCCATTTATTGTTTATTTGAAGTGTCTTTGAACTTTGTTTGTTTGATGTGTCTTTGAACTTTAGACATTACTTTGTGTGCACTTATTGTTTGAACTTTTGGCATTCAAATTCTATGTGTGTTTGAACTTTCCCATCCAATTATTTACATGAACTTTGGAGTTCACTTTGTTTAGTGTATACACTTTGCTTCCACTTATTGTTTGTGTTAGGTATGCATTTGAACTTTGACATACCTTTATTATTTGAGTGAACTTTTGACATTCACTTTGTGTGTATGAAATAACTTTTATATTTATTTTATGTGTGTCTGAGTGAGCTAACTTTGACATTCACTTCTGTGAGCCACTTATTGTTTGTGTATTGACATCCACTTTGATTTGTGAAGCATACATTTGAACTTTGACATCCTATTAATTTGTTTGAGTTAATTGTGGATTCAATTTTTTGGTATGAAATGTGAGTGAAGTTAAATTTATTTATTATTTGTGTGTTGAGGTATGTTTGAACTTTCATATTCACTTAGTGTGAATTGAAAATTGGAATGTTGAACTTTTGTGTGTGTGTGAAGTGTGTGCTTGAACTTTAGAATTAAATTTTTGTGTATGTGAGTGTTTGAAATAAATTTGGCTTTCACTTTGTATGAAGTGTGTTTGAATTTTACCTTTCACTTCGATTTGGTTTTCTTATTCTTTATGTGTATGTGTGAACTTTCACATTCACTATTGGAATTCACTATATGCTTGAACTTTAGTATGTTTGAACTTTAGTGTTTACTATATATATATATATATATATATATATATATATATATATATATATATATATATATATATATATATATATATATATATATATATATATATATATATATATATATATATATATATATATATATATATGAAGTGTACATTTTTTAACAAACTATGTGTGGAATGATTGAACTAACTTTGTGTGAAGAGCATGTTTCAACTTTAGAATTCACTTTGTGTGTGTGAACTTTTGCATTCAATTTGTGTGAAGAGTGTACTGACATGTATAAAGCAACTTGGTAAAATTTTTGTTTAAAATGCCAGGGTTTCATGATGCATAGTTTTTACTTTTTGACAATATGTTTTCCATATAACAATTGCATTATTGTTTTATATTGTCATTCACTTGGCTTTTATGTGGAAAATTTAATTAAAAATAATCCAGTTTTTATAGCAGTAGTTGGAAGAAAATGAAGTTTAGATACATGCAACTAAACTTGGAAAATATTTACATTTTACAACTCACCGCATCAACATGTCTAATTAGAAGTGTCCTTAAAATTATTTTTAAAATATTTGAGCAAAACTTTATCATGCATCCTTAATAGTTGAATAAAAAAATATCATCTTTTATTAGAAAAACATATTCTTATTTAAAATATAACTTATATTGAACCTAAATGATCTCAATACCTTTTGGTAACTATGCATCTTGTTATCCCTTTCCTTTAAATCCAACATAAAGGCAAACATGCACATGAAGATTACATGCTTTTGGAAGCCTGAAAAAGCATTGCCCACCATGTCATGAGAATTCACTTAGAAGCAAACCATAGTAATTCACCACATAGCCCTTATGAAACATTCTCACATCTGAAACCCTCATTCTTAGACATTTTTCTTGTAAAGTGATTCCACAATCGGTGAAAACTACATAAGTTGAAAAAATAATTACAGTTGGAAAATATTTACATATTACAAGATATTTATTTCAAGGAACATGGGATCATAAGTTTTAAATCTTTATAAAACATGTATGACAAGGTCCATGGGTGCACAACCAGGGGGTATGCAGCGTGTGCAAGTGTAGAGATATGTAGGGTGCACAAGTGCTGAGGTGTGCAGGGTGAAGAAGTGCGTAGAGTTACACAAGGTGCAGGGGTACACAAGGGCTAGATATGTGGTACCACTGCAAACTCCCAAAACTTGGGTTATGGGTGCACTGGTGCAATAAAAAAAACTCACGACAGTTACTGTGTCTTAGCAATCCTTTGATGAGAAATATAGAATTCACACTTTTTGCAATACAACAAATTTAGGTTGCCATATTACAGACCCAATTTCAGCCCCATTTTCTCTACAAGCCCTACTCTAAGATTTAAGCTAACCTCTTAATGTCCACAAGACCTTTACAAGATGTGAGCAATAGAATGGCCTATCAGTCATTAAAAGAGAACAAAACATCCACTTTGAGACCACACATGTCATGAAATGTCACTCATTTTATTAAACTTAAGTCCACAATGCAGATATATAGTGTGCTTGG
Source organism: Cunninghamia lanceolata (assembly GCA_027924645.1). NCBI lineage: Eukaryota > Viridiplantae > Streptophyta > Pinopsida > Cupressales > Cupressaceae > Cunninghamia > Cunninghamia lanceolata. The sequence continues at coordinate 7,696,883 of BSBN01000937.1, read as the reverse complement.
AAACTACTAAAAAGACCTTACATAGAACTTGCAATACTTTTCTCAACACATCAACTATCTACTTCAAAATCAACCCCAATAGAGACTCCATTAGTCATTAAAAGCCACCTAGATATTTTCTTTTTCTATGTATTATCAACTCACTAAACCCTGCAATATGGAAAATGATAGGTTGATTAGTTATATAATAAACTACAAGAGTTGTACAAGTCTTAGAAAAGCTATCAAGAATAGTATATTCAAAAGGTTTAAAGTGCAATTTATATTACTTTGAGAAGTCAGTAGCGAAGCTGATAGGAATCCCAATATTAACACCACAGGCTCTGGGCAAGTTAGTGAGGGAAGAAGGGAGAGGCTTGATTGAACCAGCTACTGTTTTGATGCATTGGAATGCAGTCTTCTTGTGTGTAGTAGTTTTTGCCATGCCATTGACCTTCCTCACACCGTCACAACACTTGGGTGGAACCTGACCTCCATTAACTATATATCCCAGACATGGAGTAAGAGCACTTGTTATTGTAGGGCATATAGCTTATGCATAACTAGAATTAAACACAGAAATGACCAATGCCAATGCAATTGTAACTCCTAAAACAAACCTCATATTGGCTTAGAATGTATGAAGCGGAAGAATTCCACTAAGTCCTCTTTTTTCTTTTCAATTTTAATCTCAGAGAATAGGCTGTGAGCAAGGATGACAGCGGCTCTAAATTTATAGGAAGGAAATGGTAAGATGGGGTGACGTGTGGCTGAGATTCTCTGCAACAAGAGTTATTGGTATTTGAATATTTATAGTCACTATCTATTTAAAGAGATACTTACATGCATGCACTAAGAATTTGATTTCATCATACCAGAGTTAGATATATACTCCACTGCATGGAAAGATCATTTAATTTTGAAATATATGACAGTACTCCCTATAAGAGCTCGAAATGTTCTCAAAAGTACTATCTTTTAGTTATTGATTTCCCAATAAAGCTATGGCATAACAAATCCATTATATTTCTAGAATAGATGTCTCAAATAGATTGTGTTCAGCCAACTTTATCCTACATAGGTAGACACTACTTGATGCAATCACTATAACTACTATGTATAATATTTAGTCATGATAACAACTTTCTAGTATTAACTATAAATCTAGAAAGCAAGGGTCAATAATCAATTGCACTTTACCAAAGATTACCAAACTCAAGAATATGACAAAGATCTAAAATATTGAGTGATATCTCCACCAAAGAGTACATCCGAGAATGAGCTATAATAAATAAATTCTGAGGTTTTTTTTATGGAGCAATCCTCATCTAAAGATCCCACTAAAAGATAGAGCAACAATGCAATAACTACAACAATCCGTTAGGCAAAACATAACTTTACCACATTCCATTTGATCAGTAATAAAGTGCACCATGATGTTACTACTGTTCATTTTACTCCAAAGTTTCACTCAATAAAGAGAAGTTCATTAGCTCTTATCTCTTTTTCCATTGTGGTTGCATGATGTGAAAGCTATTAGCATATTATGATGCTGGTAATTCCCCCCATCCATAAGTTTCATCATAATTTTTAAATTTTATAACTTTTACCTTTGATCAGTATTAAAGATCACCATATTCCTCTTCAAGTAGATCATTATACTGACATAAACCTAAATCCATACAGCTGATGTTGTACAGTCAAATTTATCAAATCAAGAATTATCTACCTTTCCATTAAGATGAAGTAAATCATACACACTGACAACAGGTTATAAACATGTATTCCTCAAAGGTAAAACTTGTCATGAAAAGTCAAGGTAAACATGACAAAGATCTTTAAGTACTGAATTATATCCCTATGAAAAACACATCATAACATTAATTGTAAAAAATGAATTCCAAGGACTCTGTTTTATGGTGTAAACCTAATATGGAGATCTCACCTAAAGATAGACTAACACTGCTAGCCGTCACAACCATCCATGAGCTACAACACAACTTAACCACTTTTACACTCAATCAGTAATAAATTGCACCTTGCTTTTACCTTTTCATCTAGATTATTAACTAGACATAGACCTAAACATATACAGTTGATCATGTTTAGCTTCTCTAACAAACTAGAAAATTGTGTATTAAAGACGGAATGAGCCAAAATTTAACTTTCTATATACTCAAATTTTGGAGTATCATCCCGCTGAGATGAAACAATTTATAAACAATAAAAGTGATATGTACACTTGATGATTTAGATAATCAGAAAAAAAATCTCAGGTAAAGAGAATGTAAATGTGCCAAAGATCTAAAACATAAGAGATAAGAAACAAAAATTCAGGCTTTGTTTTATGGTGCAAACTGATCTAAAGCCCCTAGGAATGTTGATGGTTGAAACCATTCATGAGTTTCATAACAACTTAAGATGTTTACATTTTGATTTTACATGCAATAAATGTAAGGAAGTTAAAGTAGCAAAAACAACTTCCTAGGCCAATCTTGAGGAGAGACAATATGCAAAACTTTTTAAAAACTGATCTAACAGTGACAAAAATTCCAACAACATATTCAAAACATGAAATAAATAATAGAACATAAAACACCAGATATACATGGGGAAAACCCTTTCAGGTGAAAAACCCCACACTCCAAAAGCCTACTCAATGTATCCCAAATCCAATAACAAGATTACATACACTTGCAGAGCAAGTTTATTATAGGAGTATCACTAGAAAACAGCTCCTCCAATTTATAGACTTCTGGCTATACAAGAAACCACCTATGGTTTTAAACCATGTGCGAGGCTGACTTCTCAGTGAAGATTCTAGTCCCAAAATAAGCTCTCACGTCCAAAATGAAATCCCCTATTTTTGACCCTTATAGATGTCATAGAATCTATCATAATATGCCTAAAAATAGGCCTTCTATAATACACTATCATGTGGTGATCTTTTGACACCTAAAAAACCAATTTTCAAAGCACCGACAATGTGTAATAGTTGTAGGAAAATATTAAATAAAAATACTGGTGCAGGAGTACCAAGGGCTTGGAGCCCATGTATATATTTTTGCATTTTTGGTGTGTGGTGAGGAGAACTGGTGGTCGGGAGTCAAATAAAAAATGCATGTTGAGAATATTCAAGTTGTGAGTATCTGTCAAATGTATATCGCTGACAGTGTATGTGTATACCACTATTGTATGTAAGACCATTCTGTGTATATCCTGCATTTGGATATCGAGTCGTATGTTACAATTGAATGATCGAATGTGCATGGCATAAGATACAATGGTGATAGGAGATCGCGGGTCCCACCTAATGCATGCAAGCATTGTATGTATATACAAAGTGGAACCATTGGCGTAAGTATCATTATCAGAGGTGAAGAGTAAAGTCTGGCCGAAGAAGTAAAGTCAGGCCGATGGAGAAGTTTGTTGTTATGCATTTCAGAGTGATATGTATTATCGGTGGATGAGGAGGAGATGCTACCAACGGTCCCAGTCACACCAACATCTCAATGATCATCAGAGTAAGGAGAGTCATTGGGAGAGGAGATGAAAGTCTGACTGATAAACATTGTCTGGCCGAGGGAAGATAGAGATAAAAAATGGAACCATCAGTGTAAAAAAGGAACATCGGAGATGGAGGGAAAGGATTGAGTGAAGAGATATGTCTGGCCGATGGCGAGAGCTGAGTGATTAAGGCATCGACATGAGTAGTATCATCAGAGGATGGAAAGAGGGTTACACTGACAACACAAAGTCTAAACTATGGTTCAATGCTATGTGTAGTCTAACCATAACACAAAATAGATAGTAAAGGAAACCTAACCGAACAGACATAAAACCCTAACTGTCTGATAACAAAAAAAGGATGAATAAGATAAAAACTGGTTTTTGCTTTTGTAAATGGGTTGGAAGAAAAAAGTTGGAGAACAGACATCGAATGTAAATAGAAAGAACTCTCAAAATAAGAACATTGATAGTTTAAATCTATTTGTGCATTGTCTATAGAATTCTTGCTTAACTCGATTTAAATTACAGTAGTCAATTTGTTTCTGTTCTTTTGTTTCTGTTTGTACAAAATGTCTCTGTCTTGATGTCCCTACAATTTCCATGTATAGTCATGGAGGGCCATCAAGCAGAGATCTTCTTTCTTGTTTTCTTGTTGGTGGTAGTGGTTGGATTGTCAATGAGAGACAATAAGAACTTGTCCTAGGTGAGCTCTGCTATAGCCCGGCTAGGTATGCAAGTTGCAGTCTAAAAAGGTAGGGGTGAAAAATAGAGTAGGAGGAATTAAACACCAAGCAATCAGAACCCTGGACCCAAAGAGGAGGGTTGATAACGGGCTCAAGAAGGCTATAAGCCTTGGAAATTGGGAATCTTGGAAGTAGTGAGGACAAAGAAGAATGCCTCATGCCAAGAAAGTAAGGTCTGTATTGGGAATAACAGACGAATAGGCCTTTCACCTCTGTAATAGATTGCTTAGGTTGAGTTAGACATTTTGGGGTAGAAAATGTCTAGGAGAACTTAAATTGGTAGGGAGACTTGGGGTATGACATAGGTCTTGAAGTATTGTGTCAAGATAGGTTTTCTAAGTCCCTAGTCCTCCCCATCAAATAACTATAACGAGAAATGTGCAGCAAGGTTGAGACACTTCGTTTCCTAACATTCTCCCACTTGTTGAATACCTTGCAAGGGCTAGGGGAATAACATCATCATGGATCAACTGCTAAGGGCCAAAAGGCCCATAAACTCAGAACACCACCTAAATTTTTCTATGCTCATAGGTTTAGTTAATGCATCCGCAACATTCGCCACAGTCTCCACCTTTTCTAGCTTCACCCTGCCATCCTCAAACATATCTCTCATGAAGTGATACTGAACATCAATGTGTTTGGTCTTGGCATGAAAAGTCAAGTTCTTCACAAGGCAGATTGCACTCTGACTATCACAATAAACTGTAACTGCACCCTCTTTCAATCCAATATCTGAACACAAACACTTCAGCCAAATGGCTTCTTTACAGGCATGAGTAGCTTCCATGTACTCTACCTCAGTAGTGGACAAACTGACCATAACCTGTTGCTTGCTCATCCAACTGATTACACCACCATTAAGAGTAAACACATATGCATTGGTGGACCTTCTACTATCAACATCGCCATCCTAGTCTAAATCTACAAAACTGCAAATACTTAAGGAATGCTGATCTCCTGTACCATGAAAACAAATAGAGTACTCTATTATACCCCTTAAAGATCTGAAGACCCTCTTAATTGCATCCCAATGCACTCTTCCAGGATTAGACATATAATGAGAAAGAACTCCCACTACTTGGACAATGTCTGGTCTTGTACAGACCATAGCATACATTAAGCTTCCAAATGCACTCTAGTAAGGCACTCTACTCATGTCTTCCATCTTCGATGGGGATGTAAGACATTGTGAAAGAGAGAGCTTCATTCCCAATGTAACAAGAACACAAAGTGGTTTACAAAACTGAAAAAACATACTTACTCTAGCCAATCCATAGCTTTCTATTCTCATGATCTCTTCTGATCTCCATCCCAAGTATGTGTTTTGCTACACCAAGATCATTCATTTCAAATTTTACAGAGAGCTAAGATTTCAATTCTACAATCAAACCTTTCGCTTTCCCAATAAACAATATGTTATCAACATATAAAGTAATTAATAGGAAACGATCACCATCAGATTTAAAATATAAATAGTGATCAAATTTAGACTGCACAAATCCCAAAATCAACACATAAGTATCAAATTTCTAGTACCACATCCTAGGACTTTGTTTAAGGGCATACAGAGATTTCTTTAACTTACAAACCAACTTTCTTTCACCTTTTACAACATAGTGCTCTAGCTGTATCATATAGATTTTTTCTTCCAAATCACCATGAAGGAAAGCAATTTTCACATCCATTTGTTCGACCTCTAGGTCATAAGTTGCTACAAAAGACAATAAAAATTGAATGGATGTCATTTTAACAACAGGAGAAAAAATCTCACAGTAATCAATATGCTCAACTTGAGAGTATCCCTTCGCAACCAACCATGCCTTATACTTTTCAACATATCCATCTGAACCAATATTTTTCTTAAAGACCCATTTACATCCAACAGGTTTACGTCCTTCAGGGAAAGGTACAAGGTCCCATGTATCATTTCTTTCAAGGGCTGCCATCTCTTCATCCATGGTAACTTTCCAGGAATCTGCATCATTCATACCCAAAGCCTCTTGCATAGATCTCGGTTCATCAATGTTAGTATTCAAAGAAAATATACACTTCCAATCATTAGGTGAATACCCATGCCTTTCAGGTGGTTTCCTATGCCTTGTAGACCTTTGAACAAGCTGAGGTGGAGGTTCTTCCACTTCTTCCTCCTCTTCACCCTCTTTTGAAGATTTAGAGCTTGATGAGCTCTCCTCAACTTCTTATCTATCTTGGGGCCTCGATTCATCTTCCTCAGGCATAGACAGAAGTTGAATCACATCTTTTTTCTATTCAATTTCTGTATGCTATTCTAGCTAAAAAATAACAGGAGAAGATTTAGTTTCTCTAAAAATAACACTTCTGGAATGAATTACCTTATGTGAAACATGATCCCAAAGCTTGTATCCTTTCACACCTAGCTATAGCCGATGAAGATATATTTGATAGCCTTAGAATAGAACTTTGTTCTCTTCTCCTTAGGCACATGTGCATATGCCTCACAACCAAAAACTCTCAGATGTCTAAGTGAAGGCTTTTTCCCTAACCATGCCTCCATTGGCATTTTATCAACAAGCGCTGATGTAGGAGATCTATTTATCAAATAACAAGTAGTGGCAATAGCTTCAGCCCAAAACTTTTGTTCTAGACTAGCTCCACTCAACATGCTCCTAGCCTTCTCCATCAATGTTTTGTTAATTCTTTCAACAACTCCATTCTACTGAGGAGAATACGGAGTTATCTTTTGTCTTTTAATCTTGCAATTTGTACAGAATCTATCAAAATCTATAAAACAGTAGTCACCACTATTATTAGTCCTCAAACATTTAATTTTCTTTCCAGTCTGAGTTTCTACCATAGCCTTGAACTCCTTAAAATGACTGAAAACTTTAGATTTACTCTTTAAAAAATATACCCATGTTCTCCTACTGAAATCATCAATGAAAGTAACATAATAAACTATTTAACCAATAGAAGCAACATTAATAGGACCAAATACATCCGAATTGATTAGATCCAAAATACATGAAGACTTATGAGAAGATGAGTAAAACTAAATGCGATTCCGTTTGCCATAAATATAGTGTTCATAGAAATCAAACTCTAGATTGTAATCATTCAAACCTTCAACAAGGTTGTTTTTTTCAGGGATTTCAAACCCTTCTCTCTAATGTGGCCAAGTCTCTGGTGCCATAACAAGATCTTCTCTGTAGGCAACTTTGATTCAGTAGATAGAGCACCCTTGGGTACCCAGAAGCCACAACCATCTGCAGAAGAGGAAACCATCTCTTTTTTTAGTGAGGTAGTTTCTGGCTTAATTTTATCAAAAGTGCTATTGCACTCAAACATGCATGCATCAAGCTGGTATAATGTACCCAATCTACTTCCTCTTGCTATCACCATAGCACCTCTCACCATTTCAACACTTGCTTTAGAAAACTGTACATGAACACTTGCATCTATTAGCTTGCTAATAGATAATAAATTTCTTGCTAGTCCTGGGATATGCAAGACACCATCAATTCTTCTAACTCTACCATCAGAAAATTTCACATGAATACTACCACGGCGAACAATGTCAAGGAAAGAATTATCACCCAAATACACCTTACCACCATTATAGTTTTCATACTTACTAAACTAGTTTCTATTAGGAGTCATGTGGAAAGATGCACCTGAGTCTATCAACCATGCATTATCACCTACACGAGTGGCGAAGACTGCAATAAAGGCATCTGCATCTTCTCTTCCAGACTCAAAGTCAGAATCTTGCTTCTTCTTCTTCTTCTTCTTTTTCTTCTCTTCTTTACATTCCTTTTGGAAGTGTCTGGATTTACCATAGTTCAAGCATATTACATTGGACTTACTAGGAGATTTTGATCTCCCCTTATTTTTGGATTTGGAACAGCCATGCTACTTCTCAGCTTTGCCTCATTCTATTTGTCTTATTCAAACACTCAAAGCCTCTTTGGCATTCAAAGAGACCTTCCTTCTCATCTCTTCAAAAAGTATAGAACCAACAACATCCTCCATCATCAAGATGACTGCAGTGCTCCCAATAGCCATAACCAGGCTATCCCATGAGTCTAGCAGTGAACACATTAAAATTTGGCACCTTTATTCCTCATCCATTTTAACCCCAACTGATGTCAACTAAGTCACCAACATATTGAATGTTTCCATATGCTCATAAATTTATCCACCTTCTTCCATTCTCAAGGAATACAACTTGTTCCTCAAGAAAATCTTATTCACTAGAGATTTAGCTTGATATATCTCACCCAACTTCTTCCAAAGCTTCTTCGAAGTGGGTTCTTCATGGACATTTATCATAATTGAATCTGCAAGGTACAATCTTATGAGACCTTTAGCTTTTCTATCTATTACATCATACTTTGTAGCCAAATCTGGATCCATAGGCCTATGGACATTTTCATCCACTGCATCCCATAGATCCTGGTCAATCAACAGATCTTCCATCTTCAGCTTCTACATTTCAAAGTTCATGCCAGAAAATTTCTCTACCTCAATCCTCCCAAATGTGCTCGCCATCTAAAAAAGCCTACAACAAGATCACAAAGTATCCTCTACACAAGCTCCCACTCAAACCTTGATTAACACAAAAAACCCAACAACCCACAACTGAAACCAAAGGTGATCAGGCTCTGATACCACTTGTAAGGAAATTAAAGTAGTGGAAACAACTTCCTACACCAATCTTGAGGAGAGACAATATGCAAAACTTTTTAAAAACTGATCTAACAGCTACAAAAATTCCAGTAACACATTCAAAACATGAAATAAACAATAGAACACAAAACACTAGATATACGTGGGGAAAACCCTTTTGGGTGAAAAACCCCGCACTCCAAAAGTCTGCTAAATGTATTCCAAATCTAATAAAAAGATTACATACACTTGTAGAGCAAGTTTATTACAGGAGTATCACTAGTGCAGCAATATGACAAGAATTATAAATGGTAACTCCCTTAATTTACTACCCAAATTTCCCAAAATTTACCAACCCAACATCACTCCCTAGATAGAACCACCCAAAATAACTACTTCTTTGAAAACTCAAATGGATCTTCAAGCCATTAACAAATCAAATTTTCAAGAAAACAAACTAAGAAATTGAACTACATTTTCCCTCAATTGTATCAGTGCTTTGAAAAAGTTCTCCTTGAAGTCATGGAACTACCTTTTCTCTTTGATTGTTTCCTCTGTTTGGTATTACCAATGTACTCATATTGTCAAACGGTTCTAGTTTTTAGACTCAATCTTTTCCACCTTTGCTATAAATTTGTGCCTATCTTGGACTCCTCTATTTTTATTGTCATTGCACCAAGTCATGATGGCAAAGAAAGATTAGATCTCATGCATATTACCTTCTTACCCACTTCTATTTGAATTGAATTTTAAAGGGCGACATAGATTTCTTCCTTTGACATAACTTAAAATTCCAATGCCGATGTCTTGGGTTCAAATTGCCTTCTGAATTGCCAATGCAACTTTACAAAGGTAGTTTCCAAGATGTAATCTATTCCACAATCATGCTATAGACTCAGGCCTCAATAGATCCACATCCACATAGACATCAATGGGGATTTATTAATCACATGGACCTGGTGAATTAGCTTCACATAAAAATGATGCAAACAAAGAAACTCATATACTTGCTTGATGCTACTTAATGCTATTTAATCACCCAATTATCTACTGGCTGAGTAGTTCAAACAAAGAAACCCATATACCTGCAAACTAAGATCTGAAGTAGGTATTGTGTTGGAAGTAGAGCCCAAGGATTTTGAAAGAAAACCAGATTTTACTAGTTCCTTTAATAGAATTAAAAATGAGCATAGAGCAATCTTGTTCAGCTAATTCGGAGATGAAACAAAAGTTTTTAGAAGTTTCTAATTATTATTGATGATTTATGTATAACAGTCAGTTATACTACAAGACCTTTTGTACTTCTACCAACTAGATATATCTTTCAAGCAAATATATTGCATTTTCTAGTTTAAGAAGAAACAATCAACATACTAAGGTCCTTGTGTTATAAGGGTCATTTCATAAATCAATTATTAGAAACAAAATAGCAATGTTTTTTGAAGAAAAAGGTGGGGGAGCTAGCCATAGATATATTAAAATATATGATGATAGTCCAATACAAAGTTCAGGATCTCCACAAAAATGAGCCACATTAAAAAAATAGACCCAAAGACTGGCCAAAATAGCAGATACAATATTAAGAGCTAAAACCAAAAAAATGTAACAAACAAACCAGATTAAGAGGATGCACCCACCGCATCACCACTCAAGGCATCACTACCATTCACCCCTACACTATTTGCTACCCCAATGCTTAGAATCACAACAATAACAATCAGTTCCTCGACACTCATAGCTTCATCCCCTTGATCCGAATGGTCTACTAGCTAGAGCTTCAAATAAATCAATGGGAAGTGAGGGCACCCAATCAAGGGCATACACCAATATTATTACAGGAAAATGAAATGACCAAGTGAATACACCGATGCTCTTCAAATCATATTGAAACATGAAATAGAATAAAAGAAGCCTATTGAAATTACCCACTTTGAGTGTGTTTAAAACCTAATTTATTATCCTAAAATAGATTTCCTGCAACATGATTAAATTTGATTAGCTGGATATTGAAAACTAAGGGATGCAAGAACCCAAAACCAAACTTTTAGCACACTCCATGAAGCGCTCTATAATTTTTTAAAATTTTATTAGTTGGATATTGAAAACTAACGGATGCAAGAACCCAAAACAAAACTTTTAGCAGAATCTCTATAATTTTTTAAAACTTATTTAACATCCACCCCAAGAGCAATTAGCAAGTTTTATGGAGGACGGCCAATTCTTTTAAAATATTTGGACAACCAAAAAAATTAATTTTTTGGACTACCAAATTTTTGGCAGTTACAAGATGTGTGCACATATAGAATGGCCTATCGGCCAAAATATAGTTGATAATTAAAAATTTATAATGATGTGTTTTGGAATTGGAATTATATAATTATCATGATATAGTAATGTAAGCATAATAAATAAGTGTATTTAGAATATAGTATGTAAGAATATGGGTTAGAGATGTATTGATGAATAAGAGTTTTTCCCTTAACATGGATAAAAAATGGTGGTGCAACTCTTAGTGGCCTAGTCGCAACTGAATAAGTATAAAGAGTATCAAGATAATTGTATGCCCCCAATGTGACATCAAAAAGCATGTGCACATAAAGGTTAAAAAGATTGGAAACCCTCTCATAGGTATAGAATAAACAATGTGGACAAGGGCCCATAATGTGGTATAATATTGGAGTTATAGGGCAAGTGCCCAAGGTATAGCAATAGAGGGCACAATGTGGGGATGAGGGAAGCATGACACCCCCAAACAAAAATAGATGGGGGCACTTATTGCAGTGCCTCCAATGTAAAGATGTATCCAAGGTGTGACATATAGAAAAGGGAAGGCATGATGTGATATAATATAATAACAAATATATTATATATTTTTAAGTAATTAGTTTTGTATAGAATATAATATATAATAATAAGTATAATTAAATCTATTTTATAATAAAAAAATATAATTATAATATAGATGTGATGTATAAATTAAAGATGTAATATTTTATATAGATATACAATTTAAAAAATTAACTATAATTTTAGAACTATATTTAATAATTTATATAAAATATACTATATAATAATTCTACATTTTCAATATGTGTGTCCACCTTTCAAACACTTTTCAAAATAACACTATTTACAAAAGACTAATGATTTCACTACACAATTAAAGTTTCAACAATGGTTTCCATCTTTGACAAACATGGATCTAAGAATCTACTCTAAAACATATCAATCCAAAGGTAATGTACAAATTCCCCCATCTCAAACTTATAATCTCAATGAAAATGCAAAATAACTACAAGTAAACACAAAGATGGGCACACAAGAATAATAGCATCAAAAAACTTGAATAGAAGAAACACACAAATACTAAGAAGCTAAAATGAAAAACCAACAATTGTGCTCAATTTTGGTTAATTTGTGTCATAATGATACAAATTATATGCATAAATAATAAAACATTTCAAAATGATTGTTTGTGAAGCCTATCAATCTAATTTACACTAAAAGGAAATTAGACTCAACAATGAAATAATTAAGAAAAGTGAGATTATTGGAGAATAGTGCCATTCTTGGCCCCATCCATCCAAGTGGTAATGCAAACTTTTCATTGACAAATGAGAAAGTTTAGCTCCACATTAATTATCCCTTTGCTTTATGTTTTGATCTCTCAAAAGTGTTTTATCTTGAGAAGGATAAGGGCACTAAAGAAGAATGCATATGTGCCTCCAAAAAATCAAGAAAAGGACATGCATGTTGATTATAAATAATTCAGTATTCCATTAAAAGTTTTTCCATTGGTTCAGGATTTATCAAAGATATAGCCACCATACCTAGGTATCGACCTACATTGACATCCTTGTCGATGCATCAACTACTGATTGGTCTGTGTATCTCCACATGGATAGACTTAGATGCTTGCAAGCTTTAACATAATACACTTGTGCTTCTTTTTAGCCAGTAAGTAAAGCATTCATATATAAGTATGCTACTCAATTTTAAATCAAATATATTGGAACTTATACTTTGTGCCATAATACTTATTTTAAGAAAACATTAAAAATATGAGACACGTACTACTAAATAAAATACCAAATATATATTTAAGCTTATACGTTGTGTCACAGTACTTATTTTTAGAAAACTGTAAAAAAGATAAATGTTCTTCTTTATCAACTCTAGTCAACTTTCTTTCTCTCATGTCTCTACTTTGTAGCATTGCCATTGCTTAGAGATTTTGTATGGCATTCACTATCCTTATAACATGTTTTCATACTAAGTTTATTAGAGCATGAGATAATGCTAAGTCGATAATATTATGTTATTTTGGATAGGGATCCAAGGTTAATTCCCTCCAAGGTATATGTAATATGTATTAAAATTTTAAAAGTTGCATTTAATGTTTTTCGATGTTGAGTTTATTAAAACTCTTTCATAACTTGTATACCATTTGATCTGGATACCAAACTCAGTGAGAAGATTTTGAAGCTAAATGGCCTCAGTGGTGGCATTCACAACCCCCCGATACTCGGCCTCAATAGAAGATAGAGCAACAGAAGACTGCTTCTTGCTCGACCAACAAACAGGACCTGAACCAAGTGAGAAGCTATAACTTGAAGTAGACTTACAATCCTTAGAATCACCTGCCCAATCTGAATCTATGTAGCCCACCAAGTCAAGCTCAATGCCCACTGCGTAGTGAATCCCAAAACTGTGGGAACCCTGAATATAGTGAAGGATCTACTTGGCTACTTTCTAGTGCAGCTCATGAGGCTCCTACATGAATCAAGAGACCATGCCTACATCATATGAAATGTCAGGTCTCATATGAGTTAGATAAATGAGACTCCCAACAAGATGTCAGTACAAAGTGCCATCAACAAGTCAAGAACATTGAGCCTCAAGTTTGACTCCAGAAAGTAGACTGGTAGATCTCAATCCCAAGAAAGTAATGCAACAAGCCCAAGTTAGTCATCAAAAACCTATCATGAAGGGAAGTTTTGACAACCCCAATGGTGGATGAAGAACTCCTTGTGATCAGCGAGTCATCAACATACAGAACCAGAAATAAGAGTGAATAATCCTGCTGCAGAATGTAGACATTGGGATCAGAATGGTACTGAGTGAACCCAACTGATAGAAGGAAGGAGTCCATCTTGGCATACTAGGCTCAAGGAGACTATTTGAGGCCATAGAGAGACTTCCAAAGATGGTACACAAGTGAATAATCTTGAAGGAACCCCTATGGATGCTCCATGTAGATCTCTTCTTGAAGGCCACCATTAAGAAAAGCACTCTTCACATCCATCTGGTGTACTTCCCAACGATTAGCTGCAGCAATGGCAAGAACAAGTTGAATGGAATTCATCCTGGTAACTGGCGCAAAAGTATCAAAGTAGTCAATCCCAGGAACCTAGGAGAATCCTTTGGCGACCAAACGAGCCTTACGCTTGTCAACTGACCCATCTGCTGCAAATTTTGTGCAATAGATCTACTTACATCAAACAAGTTTTCTTCCCTTAGGAAGAGTGACAAGATCCAAAGTGTGGTTCATCATCAAGGAACTATACTCCTCCTGCATAGTTGTATCCACTCATGAATACTAGAAGCCTCATGAAAAGTCTGTGGATCTAAGGTAGTAGCAATAAAGGCATGTGGAACATCATAAAACTATGAACAAGTCTGCCTAGTGTCTGATGGATCCCCAACCCAATCACCTGCAGACTATAAGGTCTGTTTAGCCCAAAGTGGACCAGAAGATGGAGAATCTAGGGGAGAATCATCAACCTCTGAATGATGACTAGGAGAGGAAGGAGGTGAGTCCTCTAAATCACTCTCTGCATCAGAAGTGGAGGTAGAAGATTGCTCAGGTGAATCTGACTAATCAGAAGATTTGTCATGTATCCCAAGTGACTCCAATGTCAAGGTAGAAGGAGTTGGAGAAGTGATAGAAAGTGAGCTCGAAGAGCCCTCCTCAAAATTAACACTTCTCTCAATGAATAGCTCATGTGTAGTAGGGTGGATCAACCGATAACCCTTCACACCATCAGGATAACGTACAAATATGCAAGGTCTTCTCTGCGGATCCAAGGCCTTGTGTTTCTTTGCAGGAATGTGGGCCCATGCAGGAGAACCAAAAACTCAAAAGTGCTTAACTGATGGTTTCCGACCGCTCCAAGCTTCAAAAGGAGTGACTCCCTTCAAGGCTCGGTGAGGAACATGGTTCTGGATATAACAAGAACAGTTAATGGCCTCTACCCAATAATGTGCTGCAAGAGATCTGCAGTGAATCATACAGTTTGCCATTTCCTTCAAGGACCTATTCTTCCGTTCTGCAACACCATTCTACTAAGGATTGTATGGAACTGAATGCTACAAATCAATCCCCCTTGAAGTGCAAAACCTCTCAAACTGATGATTGACATACTCACCACCATTGTCAGTGCACAAAACTTTGATGGCTTTCCCAGATTGCTTCTCTACAAAAGTCTTGAAGTTCTAAAAGTTATCAAATACTTCAGACTTTTGAAGTACACCCAAGTATATCGAGAAAAGTCATCAATGAATGTGAGGACATATCTAGCCCTACTGAAAGAAGGATGCTGAAATGGACTAGCCAAATCACTGTGAACTAACTCCAGTATCTGTGAAGCTCTCCATGCCTTACCTTTGTCAAACTTTTCCTTAGGATGCTTACCAAGAATGCAACCTTGGAAAACACTGCCTAAAAATTGAATTGAAGGCAACCCTGTGACCATGCTCTGCTGATTGAGCTGCTGCAAGTAGCGAAAGTTAAGATGGCCAAACCGCTCATGCCATAATCTACTCACATCATTAGAATGAGTGAGCAAAATAGTCGAAGGAGGATCAGGAACAAAGTGGGAAAACATATAGAGCCATGACTGATGATCTGCTCTCCCAACTGCAACTGTAGAACCATTGTGCAACTCATGAATCTCCACTGAATCAGGAGTGAACTCAACCCACTTGCTTGAACCTGTGTGAGTGATTTGGTATATCGATAGGAGATTAGTTGATAATGAGGGTACACAAAGAACATCATGGAATGTGCCATCCCCCACATCAACAGACCCTCTCCCACACACCTCAATAGGAGTGTCATCACCCATCAAAATAAAAGGCATCGTACATGGCTCAAAAGATGCAAGTTCTTCCTTAGATGAAGCCATGTGGTGTAAAGCACCTGAATCAAGAACCCAAGTGGATGGTGAAGAAGCAACTGCAGCAAGGTCATTGCCCTTTCCTTTCCCCTTGCTGTTTTCTTTTGCCTTGTTAGAACCCTTATTAGAACTCTGTTTGATAGACTCAGGAATACTAATATTATTCTTCTCAAGAATGTGTGTCAAGTGATCAATTTGTTTCTTCAGCATTTATGTTCATCATGACTGGGTCTTTTACAATAGGTACATTGGACCCTCTCTCCCTTGGTAGATTGGGTCTCATTAGTTACTTTTGAAGCAACCGGTATTTGATCCTTCTTCTCCTTGTTATTCTTCTATTTCTTATCCTTACTATTGTTGTTACTGCTTTGTCCTTTTTGTTCTTTTATGCCTTGGTTGGTAGCTAAGGCATGTGACTTAGAGGACTTAAGAGTGCCCATCTGGATTAGCTTGTCCTGTTCCCGAGTGAGATTGATAGCAAAATCATCTAAAGATGGCATGGTGAATTTAGTACCAAGTGCATAGAAGGTAGAAACAAATACAAAATATTCTGAGCTTAGCTTAGAGAGAATACTAAGAATCATTTGTTCATCTTTTTTTTAATTCCACATTGTTTTATCTATAGCCTTAGTGATTTCAATTTAGTGAAGAAATCTTGGATTGTGTTGAAATTGCCTAGACTTAAACTAATTAGTTCATTTTCCAAAATATGACCCCTCATTCAATCTTGTGTGCCAAATAGTGTTTCTAGCTTTGTCCAGATTTCATTTGGTGTATTCAAAGACTCAATGTAAAAGAGCAAATCAGCAAAAATAGACAAACACAATGTTCCATATGCCTCATCACATTTGTTAAACCACTTAGGCTTATCTTCATCTTTAGCAGGTTCAGTTTCAAGTCCCATAGTTATCCTATTTAATCCAACTTTCCTTAAGTGAATTGTCATGTGTGATTTCCACTCAAAGTAATTGTATGGAGTTAGGATGGGCAGATTTATTTGATCCATGATGAAGAAATGCAGAGAAGAAATGTCAAAAAGAAGACAACACAACCAAGACAACCCCCCCTTTTCACTCAATCAAAGAACCACCCCAAGAAAATATGATTTGGCACTTTATATTAGTACGTTTACAACTACCACTAGCAAGAAATACTAAGTGGTCTTGATTTTAATGCATTACAAAACCCTCACGAAGAGCATATGCTAAAAATACAACATTGGCACAATAATTAGAGAAATAAACAACACCACTTCGATCTACTCAAAAAATCATGCACTTTCAAAAAATGAATCGCCTCGATACGAGGTCGTATGTGAAAGTTATGATCCTTCGAAGTTCCCAAAACAAGAACTGTACAATGTCACGACTGAGAATCTACAATTTATGAAAACTCTAAGCATCAAAATCAAAAAACATCTACACTAGTGCATAGAGCACAAAAAATAGCCAAAATAAAAAAAAATCGTGAGAAAAGGAGTCCATATGAGTAAGAACGGAGCATTTGAAAATTGCCTTCAAAACTGCAACTACCAATGGACATGGGTCCTACTGTAGCTTTTTGAGCACATTTCTCCAAAATATATAGAGTGTATGCAAAAACTAAAACATACCCAAATGGTTTTTCTGTGCTGTGAACAAAACATAGAAGGTGTTTTTCTTGCTGATGTATAGAAGATGTTGATCCAGTGTAAATAGAACGTATTTAGCTACAAAAAATGACCCCAGCAACCAAAAAATGACATGCAAAGGCTGAATCAGCTACCTAAGACAAGCAATGGCATGCTGGAACCTACAATATTGATTGAAAAGACCAAATATGCAAGCTAGTTGTCAGATTTGAGCTTGAAACCCCAGTTCCGCAACTGTGTATGACGATCTCCAATTTCGGTGAAATGAAAGCCAAATTTGACTTTCTCAAGCCTCCTAGATGCGTTGGAATAGCTGGAAATGCTGCCAGTATAATAAAAAATGTTGCAATCACCCATATTTCATAAAACACATGTGCAAACCCAAAGATTAAAAAAGTTTCTGTCAAACTTTTCTAATTCTCAAGATCATCTGAAGATGCAAAAGAAGAGGATACTGAGTTTTTTGAAAAACTATAATAAGATTTATTACCCCCCCCCCCCCCCCCCGAATCTCTCAAATATGGAAACTAAATCTACTCTTGTACATAGAACAGCTCTGATACCATGTTAGAATCTGAAAAGATTATTAACCCAGAAAACTAGTGCAACCGAATAGATATTTAAACTATGAATGTAAATGATACGAGATTAAAATAGAAACACAGAGTAAGTCTCCAAGAGAGTAATGCAAATTCTAGAAGTAAAATATCATTAAGAGGATGCAAAAATAAAAGATACAAAATACAAGACATGTAGCATGCTTATATAGACCAGGGAGAGGGAGGAGGTGGCAACACTCACCAATGAGGAGAAACCATCTATCGGACTAAAGATAGCAAAGTATCTTCTCAAGATAGCTAATGGATGCTCACATGTAGGAAGGTGACACCTCATAACCACTCATCTAATAAGACATGCTTTATTAACCTAAGCAAGATTAATAGAAGTGTAGGAAAAACCTAGGAATATAGGGAAAAATAAATAACCCAACTAAGAAATAAAAACCTACACTAACACTACATTGACATCCTTGTTGATGCATCAACTACTAATTGGTTTGTGTATCTCTACATGGATAGAGTTAGATGCTTGCACGCTTTAACATATGTAACATCCAAGTTCAAAAACAAGACTAAACATATATATTTATGAAGAGATAAATCATGCAATGTAAAAATGATCATAAAATTTTTTTCTTTCATTCATCTATAAAAATTAAGTTACAAAAAATTGCATAATTTCTTTTCATAAATATACAACATGAAATCAATATGACATATTGTCTTTTACAAGTACAAATATCTACAATAGATAATCATTTATATAGCCTTTTAAATCAGAAGAGTTACTGCCTCCACAAATCTAACATCTTTATCACAAGCCTCAACATGTTTTCTACTAGAGAAAGAGAGATCATCTTCCCAGTGCTTTACCTCCATCCACAGACCGGCAGTCTCCCACACATCTTCCACATAGCAAGTGGCCCTACCCTTCACGAGGAGTATAGACCAAAGGTGATCAGTGGTAATTTACCTTCTGAGTACATAGTGTTGTATCCTACATAACTCTATTAATTATACAACCCTATATACCCTCTAGCTAAGTATGATTCTACCAATAGGTTATGCAATCTAGATACGGTGAATTGACAATGCATGTAGAAAACAAATGCATTACTTTGGCCAAAGTTTCATTATAAATAGACGTTGGTAATGAAAATGGTCGTAATGTTCAACCACCCCAACTCGACTTAGATACTATCAAATTCCTACAGTTTGACTTGGTCAACTATGTTTAACTATATAGTCCTTACAACTTCAATATATTAGTCTTCCTGACTTAGACAAATTTTAAAAACACTGTCAAGGTTCCACAGGTCTTATGGATTAACTCGTTATACTAGGATACTCATTGCATCTTTGCAAAACCCAAGATCCCAAAACTTATTGACACAAAAAGTAACTTTAAGTCAACTTATAAACAATTTAATTAGGTTATCAAACCAATGATAAATGTTATTGTTTTAGGAGAGTATTTCTATTTTACAAATAATCTATGATAATTAGGGTATATGTCCCTTCATTGTCAATCTATAAAGAAATAGCTAAGACAAGACATTATCTTAAAGATACAATACTAATTTTACCCTACTAAGTCACTCTAGGGTTTGCCTTACATTTTACATAAAAATGAAATAAATATTCTTTTACAAGTTTATATGAGGTTTTAAGTAAATGATTGTCCTATAGTCTCTTTCTGATTAAAAGGGTCATTTCAAAAACTCACGACATGACTATTTCTCATTTACAAGAGAATAATAATTAAACCAATAAAAAGATTCTAATCAATTTTTGTGTTGTCTATATTCGACTTGATATCATCAGGTGGATAAGTCTAATCCAAATTAACTATCCACTATTATTCATTATTGGAAGTTTATTCCATTCAACTATGTTCTTTGTAGTTTTTGTACTTTGCTAAATAAGTTATAATATCGTAGGAAAGAGATTATTCTGTCAATTGAAAACCATTAGAATCTAATATCCACAAGTTTCTCTTCCTATAAATCATTGAGTTGTCTTGGATTACAACCATCTCTATCATTTCCTAAGTAAATGATAAATATTACAATATATATAGCCTTATTTACCAATATTCTCTGTGTCAAGTTGACGTAAATAGAATGAGGTCTACCTCACTAAACCCATATATAAATAGGTTGTTTTGAGAAATCATAAGTATGCAATATACATAGTATCCTATGTATTATATAATCTACATTTTCTGACAGGTAACACCTTCTAATGAATCCTACCATTATGCAGAAACAAGTAGATACATAAAAGAATAGTTTACTCAATGTCATACTAATCCTATTTGGTATGATCAATGTATAAAATTGTCACAGAAACTGATCATTCAAATCCTTCTCAAAAACGCATTCATAATTCATTTATTCAACCATGCAAAAGTATAATTACAATATCAATTTAATGATACCCCAAAGTGTTGAAAACTTTTGATGAATTTATCATGCAACATGGATTTAAGAATATAAAAGACATAGAAATAACTAACTGGCAGTCCTTCTATCACAAGAGTATTGGCCTCAATATCATTCTAAAACATAGACCCCATAATGAATGGAGTAACAACTTTACATACATTCAACACTATAAATCAATACATAAACAATTTATATTAAAAAATGACTTCTGGTAAAGTAAGAACCTGATAGAATTTTTGTTGACACAGTAGGGTCGCCCATGCAGAGATTTCATCCTTCCTCTGCTACCGACTATCTTCTTTTCCTATATGGAAGTAATTTCACTATTCTTATCGACTATGTATGAACCCCCTCTCTTCTAAGATAGACATCATATTTATATCCCAACCCATATGACTCAACTGCAAGTCATTCTCACTAGTAATGACTAACCATCTTATTGATGAGTCCCACGTATGGTAGACACAACCTCCTATTATTTCAATGGAAAACTCTACTCAAGAGAGCGCATGGAGATGGTTTTTCTAATGTGAGAATATACGTGGTACACATCACCACATAACTCATAACTAATCGACACTCTTTTTATAGACCACGACTCAAGACAATTATATTAACTCATGAGTCACAAAGACCACTACTTTGGTTAAAGTAGGTTCCTCTTTGCTTGACTCTATTAAATAAGATGATTTCTACATTAAACAACCACAACACTCTAACATAAAGACACCACCTCAAAAGCAGTTAACTGACTACAACAGGCTGTGGGTATCTCCACCAAATTAGCCTGCGAAGGCTCTGAGTTGGACAAACAAAGATAGAGGAGTATGTGGTCAATAATTAATACTCACACAACAACGACTAATAGTAAAAAAGGAATCCATAATTATATAATTATAACAACATCTCAAGTGCAAAGGTGGTTCTTAAATAACCCATATGTAACTAAAAGCATAATAATGATAATAATAATCCTAGGTTCACTTACAACTTGATCAATATTTTAAATAATAATAAGTCATAAGACTTACATAAAATGTGATAGGGTCAATCTTATCTCCCCTTCATGATCACACACTAAATCAAGTTGATTTGACTTGCCAAGAATGTACACCTGACATTACATGACAGTAGTTTGACCATCTATAATTTAATGATGCAAATGCAATTATTTGCGACGTGGTCAATGTAAGATCATGTTAGTCATAAATGGCTAACGTTCTATTCTGACAATGTCATTTTCATGATAGACAAGGTCGATACAAATGACTAACCTAGAAAGGAATCTAAAGACATTTGCAACTAGTCAAAAAGAACCTAGAGTTTTAACTATCAAAATGTGACTTACCTCAACCGACTCAGAGTTCACATTTTTTAAACACTATACTCAGTTGGCAAATGAACATTTGTAACCTAAGGTCTATTCTCCTCTCCTTAGAAAATACTCTCTCTCTTTTCTCAGAGAGTCTTCAACAACCTGCAATCCTGTATAAAACTTGCAAATAACAGATTATGATCAGCGCATCATTAGTCCTTCATAAATCTCATAAAACAAAATTCACATAATACAAAATATTTAATCAAAAATGCATTTGCATTGCCTTTAATTACATAACTAATATACAATAGAATCTATATTTTCCATGACATTAATGCCAACATCAAATATTTATCAAATAGATTCACTTATATCCATGTAAAAGTAAAAGGTAAAATCAAGCCAAAATTGGGGATGTAACAACATAATACACTTGTGCTTTCTTTTAGCTAGTAAGACAAATGTTCATATATAAGTGCGCTACTCAGAACATTTAATAGTCTTCTAAGTTTTTACAGAGAATTTTCTAACCATATCAAGAGTTGGTTAATTTATTATTTCCAACGATTAAGTCAAGATCTCGAAAGGTCAATTTGCTGATTTAAAAACAGAAATAAAACTCCATGGATCTATAGAGTTAAGTGGCTAGAAGTAAACCAAATAGGCATGCTAGTTTTTTTGAAGGAAAGACCCTATGCCTCAACATGAGATCAATTCCAATCTGGGTGGCACAAAATCAGAAGCTAGATGCTAGGAAGAAGGGAATAAAAGAAAAACAACAAACCACTGATGGCTAAGATAGATTCCAAAGAAATACAATTTCAAGGAAAAGAAAAGGTTTGCAGTCTTAAACTTGTCATTTTGCGGCCAAAAGGCATACACACACACACACAGGCTAATTCAATATAATTGCTGAAGAAGAATAATATAGGTGGTGGTACATGAAGTAAGGTAGATCTATCTAGTTCCTAAAGAGCTATCTATTTCTAATAGTACATCAACTTCTCTACAGGCATGATGACTAAGAAAAAGGCATCAGTTTAAAGTCTCTGGCAGGTTGCTCAAGCAAAGAAGGGAAAAACATAAGCCATAGAATACATACTCAGGCTGAATTCCTTACTATGCTAAGCATCCAAAATAGTATCATAATTGAATAAACACAAGGAAAATACCCATATAAATTTGTTTGAAAGGAAGGTTGATCTTGCCACCCAGTCACTACTTTCTTCTACCTTTTGTCACTTGTTTAGCCAGAAACATGTTTCCTCTCTGCTGCTACTGTTCTCTGCTCAGATTGTGTGTCTCTTCTATTTCTGATCTCCCTCTTTTAATAAAATTTCCCTAGCTCCTATTTTCGGCGAACTCATTAGGTTTTTAGAACTAAAGTTGAGTTTCAGTTTGCATGTAAATAGACCAGCCCAAATGTTTGCAATTATTGTTTAAATTTAAAAACTCATATCTATTTAATTAGTTTACTGTCGCATGAATGAGAGTAAGCTTAAATCTATTTCTTTTATTGCATTTTCTAAATATAAGAAAACTATTATTAATATAATTTAAACTATTTTTTACTAAAATACTATTATTTTGATAATTTAAGAAGTAATAAAATAATACAAAAGTACACACATTTATTAATATAATATAATTATTTAAATCCATTTCGCATATTGTCTTCCAAACATCTACAAACAATATTTGATTTTAATTTAAAATACAATCATATTTTTCCATATTAAAATATAATACACCATTTAAATACAATTTGAAAAGACATTTAATTTAAGTAATCACATCATGCATTCGAAAAAGATTAACAATCACACATTAATGCATAAAAGCCATTAAAAAATGCATATGCAACTACGTGATGTGTTTGATTGCATCAAGGTAATCCATCCATTAGTTCTTACCAAGTGGCTAGAACATTTCTACCTCAACAACGCTCTCGTCTTCGACGAGTACTTGCATCCATTTGCACTTAACTCAATGCCAATAGGTTAGTGTCTCCAAAAATATAGCCAAAGAAAATAATTGCATTTACATCAATTTACCTAACATTTAAAAAGATTTTCAATTTTCATCAATATAACTCATAATAATTACCTCCACATATGCAAAATTACTTAAAGTAAAGTTAATCACAATAATTGTTTACTAAACTAGATTAATCATATTGTTCATAAAAAATTAGACGTGACATCAATCATGCAATGTAAAAATGATGGTAAATTTTTTTTCTTTTATTCATCTATAAAAATCAAGTTACAACAAATTGCATAATTTATTTTCATAAATATACAACACGATATCAATATGACATATCATCTTTTACAAGTACAAATATTTGCAATAGATAATCATTTACATAGCCTTTTAAGTCACAAGAGTTATTGCATCCAGAAATCTGACATCTTTATCACAAGCCTCAACATCTTTTCTACCAGAGAGAGAGAGAGCATCTTCCTAGTGTTTTTCCTCCATCCACATATTCGCAGTCTCCCACACATCTTCCACATAGGAAGTGGCCCTACCCTTTATGAGGAGTATAGACCAAAGGTGACCACTGGTAATTTACCTTCTGAGTACATAGTGTTGTATTCTAGATAACTCTATTAATCATACAACCTTAGATACCCTCTAGCTAAGTAGGATTTTACCAATAAGTTATGCAATCTAGATATGGTGAACCGACAAAGCATGTAGAAAATGAATGCATTACTTTGGCCAAAGTTTCATTAAAAATAGATGTTCACAATGAACATTGTCGTAATGTTCACCTCCCCCCAACTCCACTTGGATACTATCAAATTCCTACAGTTTGACTTGGTCAACTATGTTTAACTATATAGTCCTGACAACTTCAATATTTTAGTCTTCTTGACGTAGACAAGTTTTAAAAACACTGTCAAGGTTCCATAGGTCTTATGGATTAACTCTTTATACTAGTATACTCATTGCATCTTTGCAAAAGTCGAGATCCCAAAACTTAGTGACACAAAAAAACTTTAAGTCGACTTATAAACAATTTAATTAGGTTATCAAACCAATGATAAATGTTATTGTTTTAGGAGAGTATTTCTATTTTACAAATAATCTATCAAAATTAGGTTATATGTCCCTTCATTGTCAATCCATAAAGAAATAGCTAAGACAAGATGGTATCTTAAAGATACAATACTAATTTTACCCTACTGAGTCACTCTAGGGTTTGCCTTACATTTTCTATAAAAATGAAATAAACATTCTTGTACAAGTTTTTATGAGGTTTTAGGTAAATGATTGTCCTGTAGTCTCTTTTTTTACCAAAAGGGATGTTTCAAAAACTCACGACATGACTATTCCTCATTTAGAAGAGAATAATAATTAAACCAATAAAAAGGTTCTAATCAAGTTTTTGTGTTGTCTATATTCAACTTGATATCATCAGGTGGATAAGACTAATCCAAATTAACTATCCACTATTATTCATTATTGAAAGTCTATTCCTTTCAACTATGTTCATTGTAGTTTTTGTACTTTGCTAAATAATTTAGAATATCGTAGGAAAGAGATTATTTTCTGGTTTGAAAACCATTAGAATATAATATCCACAAGTTGGTCTTCCTATAAATCATTGAGTTGTCTTGGATTACAACCATCTCTATCATTTCCCTAAGTAAATCATAAAGATTACAATATATAGACTTATTTGCCAATATTCTCTATGTCAAGTTGACGTAAATAGAATGAGATCTACCTCACTGAACCCATATATAAACAGATGGTTCTGAGAGATCATAAGTATACAATATTCATAGTATCCTATGTATTATATAATCTACATTTTCAGATAGGTAACACCTTCTAATGAATCCTACCATTATGCATAAACAAGTAGACAGTTAAAAGAATAGTTTACTCAATGTCATACTAATCCTATTTGGTATGATCAATGTATAAAATTGTCATAGAAACTGATTGAGTAAATCCTTCTCAAAAACTCTTTCATAATTCATTTATTCAACCATTAAAAAGAATAATTACAATATCAATTTAATGATATCCTAAAGTGTCAAAAACTCTCCATGAATTCATCATACAACATGGATTTATGAATATAAAAGACATGGAAAGAACTAACTGGCAGGCCTTCTATCATAAGAGTATTGGCCTCAGTATCATTCTAGAACATAGACCCGATAATGAATGGAGTAACAACTCCACATACATTCAACAGTATAAATCAATACATAAACAATTTATATTAACAAATGACTTACTATAAAGTAAGAACCTGACAGGATTTTTGTTGACATAGGAGGGTCACCCACGCAGAGATTTCCTCCTTCATCTACTACCGACTATCTTCTTTTCCTATATGGAAGTAATTTCACTATTCTTATCGACTATGTATGAACCCCCTCTCTTCTAATATAGACATTATATTTATATCCCAACCCATACGGATCAGCTTCAAGTCATTCTTACTTGCAACGACTAATTGTCTTATTGATGTGCCCCACGTATGGTGGACATAACCTCCTATTATTTCGAGGGAAAACTCTACTCAAGAGAGCACATGGCAATGGTTTTGCCAACATGAGATATACATGGTACACATCACCACATAACTCATAACTAATAGACAATCTTTTTACATATCATGACTCAAGACAATTATATTAACTCACGAGTCACAAAGACCACTACTTCAGTTAGAGTAGTTTCATCTTTGTTTGACTCTATTAAATAAGAAATTTTCTATAGTAAACAACCACGACACTCTAACATAAAGACACCACTTCAAAAATAGTTAGCCGACTTCAACAAGCTGTGGGTATCTCCACCAAATTAGCCTGTGAAGGCTCTGAGTTGGACAAACAAAGATAGAGGAGTATGTGGTCAATAATTAATACTCACACAACAATGGCTAATAGTCAAAAATGAATCCATAATTATATAATTATAACAACATCTCAAGTCCAAAGGTGGTTCTTAAATAACCCATACATAACTAAAAGCATAATAATGATAATAATAATCTTAGGTCCACTTATAACTTGATCAGTGCTTTAAATAATAATAATTCGTAAGACTTAGATAAAAAGTGATAGGGTCAAGATTATCTCCCCTTCACAATCACACACTAAATCAAGTTTATTTGACTTTCTAAGAACATACACTTGACATTACATGACAGTAATTTGACCATCTATAATTTAATGGCACAAATGCAACTATTTGTGACATGGTCAATGTAAGATCATGTTAGTCATAAACAGCTAATGTTCTATTCTGACAATGTCATTTTCATGATAGACAAGGTCGACACAAAAGACTAACCCAGAAAGGAATCTAAAGACATTGACAACTAGTCAAAAAGAGCCTAGAGTTTTAACTATCAAAATGTGACTTACCTCAACCGACTCAGAGTTCACAATTTGTTAAACACTATACTCAGTTGGCAAATGAACATTTGTAACCCAAGTTCTATTCTCCTCTCCTCAAAAAATAGTCTCTCTTTTCTCAGAGAGTCTTCAACAACCTGCAATCTTGTATAAAACTTGCAAATAATAGATTATGATTAGTGCATCATTAGTCCTTCATACATCTCATAAAACCAAATTCACATAATACAAAATATTTAATCAAAACAACATTTGCATTGCATTTAATTACATAACTGATATACAATAGAATCTATATTTTCCATGACATTAATCCCAACATCAAATATTTATCAAATAGATTCACTTATATCCATTGAAAAGTAAAATGTAAAATCAAGCCAAAATTGGGGTTGTAACAGCATAAGACACTTGTGCTTCCTTTTAGCTAGTAAGACAAGTGTTCATATATAAGTGCGCTACTCAATTTAAAATCAAATATATTGGAACTTATACTTTCTGCCACAATACTTATTTTAAGAAAATGTTAAAAATATGAGACACGTGCTACTAAATAAAATACCAAATAGATTGAAACTTATGCATTGTATCATAGTACTTCTTTTTAGAAAACATTACAAAAGATAAATGTTCTTCTTTATCAACTCTGGTGAACTTTCTTTAGCTCATTTCTCTACTTTGTAGCATTGCCATTGCTTAGAGCTTTTATATGGCATTCTCTATCCTTATGACATGTTTACATACTAAGTTTATTCAAGCACAAGATAGTGCTAAGTCGATAATATTATGTTGTTTTGGATAGGGATCCAAGGTCAATTCCCTCCAAGGTACTTGTGTAATATGTATTGAAATTTTAAAAGTTGCATTTAATGTTTTTAGATATTGAATTTATTAAAAGTCTTTCATAGCTTGTATACCTTCTTATGCAGCTATCAAGATCATGCACCACTCTTATAACACTCATTTTTAACACCAACACACCCAGTGGAACCATACTTTTACTTTGAATATGTGTATAGTAT
The DNA here is from genome assembly GCA_027924645.1 of Cunninghamia lanceolata. Lineage (NCBI taxonomy): Eukaryota > Viridiplantae > Streptophyta > Pinopsida > Cupressales > Cupressaceae > Cunninghamia > Cunninghamia lanceolata. The sequence goes on along the minus strand of BSBN01000937.1, from coordinate 7,668,462 downwards.
GCTAGAATTAGTGTTTTTTGTTATTATGCCAGAATTACAACTCCTAATCACTCCTTCCTCTTATTCTTCCATCTCTCATCTTCCTAGTGATATATTTCATCTTATCTTCTCTTTTAGCACACCCATTTGAATTTATCCAAGAAGGTGATATCATCTATTGTATTGTGTGGTTTTAAGGTAGGCTTTATTTCTAAGACCTGTAAACTGAACCCAGAAGATAATAAGTTAAATTTTACTACATGGGACTCAATTAGGGTTTGTTTGGGTCCCCTAGAGATAGATGTCATCTTATCTTCTCTTTTATTAGATGAGACTCCTTCCTAGTGTTCCTTTTGTGAATGCTTCCTCTCTAGCCTATCCCCTGTGTTCATGTTGTTGCCTATTAGATTATTATAGGGGCTTCCACCTATTATCGTATCAAAACCTCCAATTGAATTAATCATTTCACCAAGCCTCTCTCTCTCTCTCTCTCTCTCTCTCTCTCTCTCTCTCTCTCTCTCTCTCTCCCCCCCCTATCCTGGTTCTTAATGGGACTCAAGCACAACATCATAGGTGCCCAAAATACAACTTACTATTACATCATGCACCCATTCATGAAGAGAATTATAGTTCGTTCTAGTACATAAAGGAGTGTCTAAAGCATCTCCACTAAAGAAGAAAAGAAAATGAAAAAAAGGAAATGTGCATATTTAATGATGAATAAGTATTCAAGGATTTGAAGGCAATAGGTCTTAGAAAAAATAAAATATGTTGCCTTATAGATCTGAATTGTGTTGTTTGGATATGTGCTCTCTTGAAATTTTGATAAACCATTGTCTGGAAGTACAAATTCAGTCCTAGAGTTGTTAGAATGTGAAGACTTCAATCTAAGTGTTCTTTGCTTAAGCTAAACATCTTTGGCCCTCATACTAGATGAAGGTCCCTGAAAATTCATGAAAGTCTCTGAAAAGACAATGGATTTTCCCACAAATTTCATAGTAGATAGGGCCTTTGGATACAAAAGGTTCTTCACTTTCAAGCTCACAAAAATACAATTTGCATATATACTAATGTAATGGGAGGTCATGGTCTAATTCCAACAATAACTAATATACAAAAACTTAATTTCATTGACTATTAATTTACCTACATGTGTCCCTAATTTATGAAAATATATTATTTATTTTCTAAATTCAAAGAATGTACATGTATTTATAATTATATACACATTGAAACTTTTCACTAGATATAGGAGAACATAATTAAATAATAACATTCCTTACTGTATAACTTCTAAGGCCACTTCTACTCTTTCCTTGCAAACTCAATTCTCCTATCTAGATATCCAAACTAACCTCTCATTTTCTTAAATTTATAATTCATAGTGTTAACTTCAACCCACCACCCCTAAAATGGAAAACAACCCCATTTTATAGATTAAATTCTCATTCAACCACCTACCTCATTCCACTCTAATATTTCTCCCATGTCTTTATATCTTCCATGTGCTATTTGACAAGACATGAACAAACTTTACTCTTTCTTGAGCTAGATGACCAACTGCCCTAATAATATGCTAACTGGGTTGTTATAATTTTAGGTATTTGACATAATTCATTAAATGTAGAGGATACATGGATACCAATAGGAGAGACATTGTTCTTCATAGTTGATCTTCAGTTTTGCATTGGTTCTTGTACCTATTCATGCAAAGCACCTAAGAAAAGTTGTCACTAAATCCAACCAATCATTTAACATGGTGTGGTAAATGAAAATTTATATCTTTATTTTCTACACACAAATCTTTGGAAGACATATTTTCTTTGAGCTTAATCTTCTAAAATGATTTCTTCTAATGGGTTTCATAGTAATCCTTTTCTAAATCTAAGTACTTTCCTTTATGAAATTTGCTTTTTTGCACATCCTTTAGGCTTTCATTCAATCCTTGCAAAAGGAAACCATGGTTAACATGACTAATCAAACTAATAACACTAGGGTTGTAACTCGAAACATCCAATCTTGCAATTAGTCCCATGTTGATCATGTAAACAAATTTGGTCCATATAATCAAAATAATGTCCATAAATTTTAATACTTATTTTTGCTAACCTCTTCAATTTGGGGAAACATGAATATGAAAAAGTAAGAAAGCACTAATGTATTTAAATGTAGACAATTATAAAATAAAGAATTTGTTACCAAAATACCATACAAGTCTACAATTGACAACATCCATACCTGCAATTAGTCCCATGTTGATGGGTGTTGCCACAATAATGGGTTGCACTTTCTAGGACATCCTAATTCTTGTTGAAATCACATGTTTTTAGAAAATATAATGATTTAAGCCTTGAAAGGTTTCATTTAAAGGATTTTAATTGAAGAGGGTTTGATCAAACCCCCTTGGATATAATCCCACTAGTTTTAAACTATACCTATAATGGAGTCTCCTCTACACCTATCAAAATGCTGATAACAAACACTTTTGATTTACCTTTTGGGGGATCAAATGAATTCATTTAAAATTTATGTATTGTAAGTATGTGGTCCTTATTATAAGCTTCCCAAAAAGTATAATTTTAGATATATTTAATTTGATTATTATATTTATTTTTTATTTCTTGTGAATATATGTTTTAAACCAAACATCAAGTTCTTTGTTCTACACACATGGAAAATTAGTAAATTAGTGAAAAAAAAATTCTAAAAAATATCTATACCCTAGGTATTGATGTCCTTGTTTCAACAAAAAAAAAAAAGAATTTTGATACATAAAGAAAAAGTTATGTTTTACAGAATATGCCATGTTTAAATTATATTTGGTTTGACTTCAAAACATAATTAAAAAAAATATTCAACAAAACATTATAAAACCAAATGCATGCCCTATATATCAGTGTTACCAATCTAAATTCAAAAGAATCAGAATTTTATCCTTTGTAGAAAAAAAGTTATGGGCTACAGAATATAGATCACTTTAAAAAAATGTTGTTTACTATTAAAAACTGGTTATCAAAGAAGATGCAAAAAATTTAACAATTTAACTCTAAATTTTAAAATATATATATATTTAGAATCTACAAACAAAATCTCACAAATCTTCTCATCCCTAGTATGACATATCTGTTAAACATAGACATGATTGGTAGAGATCTTAGGAACAAAGAGGACATCCTCAATGCAAGCATCTATCAGATAAACTAAACTAGACCCCATAATTAGAATTTGTGAAGAGTTTCCCACTGAATTATGAGAACTAGTGCTATTAGAAAGAGACTCAAGAAGATCAACTGAATGAATCATGTGTTGTGAGGCCCCTGAGTCAACTATCCAATTTGATGTGGATGAATTATCAACTTTAGCAGTAAGGGCATGGTCTTTGCTAGGTTTTGGAGTATCAATGTTGTGTTTCTTCATGGCTTCCTCCAAAGCCTTGATCCTTCGATGAAAAATATTAATGTCATGATTCTGGATCCCACAAAAAGTACACGACCCTCTACTTTTCTTCTTCTAATAATGTTTACTTGACTTAGAAAATGTTGTGTTTGATGTATCAGATCTGGTCTTCTACTTAGATGATTTCTCATTACTTGAAGATGATTCTACCTTTGACTATTTTGAATGCCTATTACCTCTACCCTTAGATGCATGAACTACTAATGCTTGACTTTTTGAAGAAGTGTTAGAATCCATGGAGAGTAACTTAGATTGTTCTCTCATGATTTGATCACAAAACTATTCAAAAGTAGGCATAATAAGTGTTGAACCAAGTGCATCCATTGTAGAGTAAAAAGTAGAAGAAAAGACATGATAGGGGCCTTTTAACTTTGATAAAAACAAGACGACATATTCCTTATCTCTTATTATTTTACCACAACCTTGAAATCAAGAAAGCAAAGACTTGAACTTGACTAAGTAATATTCAATTGAAGGAAAGGTATCAAGAGACAAAGTTGTTAATTCAACATCCAATTGAGGTATTTTAAACTCATCAATTTTACCAAATAAATCACTGAATTTGTCCCACATTTTTTTACGAGTTGTACAATTTCTTATATGAAATTACAATTTATCAGATACAAGGAGACCAATGATTCCCATTGCCTCATCTAACTTATTGTATAGACAAATTGTTCATACTCCCTATTGAATTATAGTTGTTGATCATTTAGCATTTTCCATAACCCTTTAGATTGAAGAATTTGTAGTACTTTTGTTTTATATATTTGAAAATTATGCGGTGTTAACAGATCAATTTTAGGATCCATGCTGAAAAAAAAACATGAGGCATGTAAATTATGCCTAACAAACCCCCCAAGTTTGATTAAAAAATGTAAAAGAAGCCCCCCCCAAAAAAAAAAAATTGGCACTTTATAATTGAGTGCGGTTTATAATGAAGATAATGAGGTTACATGAATTATTAGCATTAAATGTTCATAGTATATGGTAAACTAATTGGTTGTGATGCTACCCTTAATAGAAAAAGTTAGTGGTTTTGGCTTGAAACCACTAATAATAACCTAGTTACATAGAATTTAGCATAAAATGCTAACATGAGAAACTCCTCCTCTAGTTATAAACAATCAAAATGCCATCAATTGTGTTAGACTATACAAAGAGTAGAATGTTAACAAATCTATTTTGAAATGTTACCATAAACCTTTACAAAGAACATAACCTACAAATGGTGGTTTGGAACAAATTGTAAGGTATGAAAAAACATTTACTGTTATGAGTGAGAAGAGGAAAAATGTGACCAAACATTTGAAATGCTAACATAAAAGTGTAATGTAACATCAAAGATTTAATGGAGTAGCAAAAAGCAACCTTGGTGAATGAAAAGTATCGATGGAAAGATCCATGTACATAGTGAAACTGCCAGTCGTGACCTACGAAAAGAGGAAAAACATGAGCAAGAGAGTGTGATGGTTTTTGAATGCTAACTACAACTAGCACCAAATCCCTTAGCCCTATTGAAGGTCAGTAGTTGGGTAAAAGAAACCTGAACAAGTATGAAGAGACCAATGACCTCAATAACAAATGTAAATGATGACCAATATGAAAGATTTGGACCTTACCAAATGCTTTTGGTGTTGGAAATAAGCCACACCTGGACCAATGATGGACTGGTCCAAGAAGAGCTAGTAGCTCAGTGGTAGAACACTCCAACAGTGAATGGAAGGTCCTAGGTTTGATTCCTAGCTTGTCCATGTCTCAACATGGTATCAGAGCCAGGCCCAGGCTAGGAGTCCCAAGTACACGAGAGGTGTGGCTTAAGGGGGGGTGTTGGTGTTGGAAATAAGCCACACCTGGACCAACGATGTACTAGTCCAAGAGGGGCTAGTAGCTTAGTGGTAGAGCACTCCAGTAGTGAATGGAAGGTCCTAGGTTTGAGTCCTAGCTGGTCCATGTCTCAACATGGTATCAAAGCTAGGCCTAGGCTAGGAGCCCCAAGCACATGAGAGGTGTGAGTTAAGGGGGGGTGTTGGTGTTGGAAATAACCCACACCTAGACCAATGATGGACTGGTCCAAGAGGGGCCAGTAGCTCAGTGGTTGAACACTCCAGCAATGAATCGAAGGTCCTAGATTCGAATCCTAGCTAGTCCATATCTCAACAAATGCCACCCAAATAAACTAGGAAATTGTGGGTGGAATGAAAACCTCAAACCAGATGACATAAATAAAAAAAACCTTGGCTAGAAGTTTCCGTGATTTTGCAAGAAAAAAAGACAAATGGTAAGCAACAAAACTATGAGACCACGTTTCTCTAGTGCCTCTAATACCATAGTCCAATATGAGACTCAAAGTTGAGAGCATAGTTACCACGTTGTTGACTGCAAGCTAATAATCCAAACTCTAACCCTTGAAAAACATCTATGGCTATTGAAAAAATCTTCTTGAAATGGAGGGTTGTGAGCACTTGAAACCACAATCCTTGTCCACGAAATGAGTAGGTATGTCAATAGAGAATTAAGTGATCTCTAATATGTTGAGTAAAGATTGACCCTGGATGAAGAAACAACAACATAGGAGTCTGCAACCTAAAATTGACTTTGACCTCCTTTAACTAGTTTGACGGTGAAGGGCTTGGAAAGGACTTGAAGGGCCAAGCGGCCGACAAACAAGGCTCCAGGTCCATTGAATACTTTGTGGCTTCCCAGAATAGGCCATGAACTAGGTGCTATAATGGAGTCCACGTAGGGTCAAATGCCCTAGTCAAAGCCAAGTCTTTCATAGTAGGAAATCCTTGATGCACACTAGGAACCAGACAAAAATAAATTCACCCAAAATCTATGAACGATTCCTGCAAAAAAATTGCATTTTCTTCTAATGAACTGATAGAGAGACACATTTGCGATAGGGCTATGTGTGGGATGAAACTTAAATTGAGAAGGGAATTGTGATTCTAGGCTTTGACACCATATAGGAGTAGCAATGAAATGAATGCAATAACTAGAACTTCCACAAGATGGATGTGCACACAAAGCAAGAGGTGAAAATATCATAAAATCTATATGAATGTATAATGAACTTCTTGTATGTGTAGGACAAGGAATAAGTGAGAAGGTGAGAGTCAAAGACTAACTAACCCTCCATGATGTGCATGTTGGAAACAAGGTAGATAACTGAGAGGGCGGGGTGAATCAGTTATCTTAAATATTCAACTTTCTTTTCTTCTTCCATAATTAGTGCAACATCAAAACATATAATCATACATAATCATGAGAGTAGAAAAGAAATCAACACACATAACACAAGTATTTTTACATGAAAAACCCTATTAAGGGAAAAACTACGGGGTGACTAACCCAAGATTGTATTCTCTATTAGAAGAATAAGTACAAAATGGCACATTCCAATTAGGGCTCACTCCCTGAGCATACTACTCACAAGAGGCACACTGCTTACAAGAGACTCGTTGTCTACAATTTATAGAAGTTAACTAGATGTTTTGAACTGAAGAGAGGCATCCACATATGCTAAGGTTGAGTTCCAGTTAGGCTCAATATACTAATCTACTGCACTTCATTCTTCCTCTGCTTTAGTGCTGTTGTTCTATCACATACCGGACTTGTATTATTGCTTCTAGTCTTCTTTCTACCTTTCCTCGCACACTATTATTTCATACCTACACCTTCATACTGAAATCCATCTAGTTTATATATCCACATCAAGGATTTCAACATCTTTCTAGTCGGTAATTGGAACACTTAAGATATTTACAAAACATTGATCTATCAGCTGAATCCATGCCTAATATGTGATGCGTATCAAAGTCATAGACATAGAAGTCATCATTCATGTCGGCCAACCATTTATGATTTCTCAAATAGCTTGACCACCATCAATTTCTTATCTAGATTAAAGTCTGATACTCTGTCAGTTAGTTCTTCCTCAATCTATTCTACCTGTCAGGAACCCAACACTTAGATGCTCATATCTTTTCACTCTTTCATCATCAGAGGCTCAATCTCTAGAATATAGTAGTCATAGTACTCCTCATGACTTCCCCAAGTCCACACTTTGCTGAGATACATCCTCTGAGAGATCTAGACTTGATTGTCGGACCTTGTTGCATGCTCTGTTCTTATTCACCAAACCAAAACACTCTTCAATCTGACTTCCAGTAAAGACATACTATGTGCTATGGATGTGTGTGATAAACTTTGTTGCCATCAATGACAACAATCATGAGGCCACACAGTGTCTCTTGCCAACAATCTCCCCCTTTGGCATTGATGGCAACACTTAGTGAAAAATGACTAAGTGTCATAGCACACTCCCCCTTGGCTGATGCTCTGTCTTATGTACACTTTTACTGGAGCTCCCCCTTACCTGGATTCCACATTTTTCTCTACTCCTCACTCCCCCTTTGACATCAATGGCAACGGATAGAATCCGCATACTAAAATATTCAAAAATCAACCTGTACATAGCCACATAAGTATATATGTTATACTTACATATACTTAAGTATATCCGCAAAAGTGGTCTTCAGCTGGACAAATTCTGTTACCCAACTCTGCTTCATCCTATCCAAAATTGAGATATGACCACTCAACAAAAATGTAAAAGCTTCTACCCTCTTTAAGTCTACCGGATCACTGGTTCGGGCTATGGTCTGAGCATCAGTTAAGGCCTCATGCATTGCCTCTAATTCAGGGATAATTATCTTCTTATCTCACTCATCCTGCTTATTCTATTCTTCTTTTCCTTTTCAAGCCTCTTTATTTCATTTATAGTGGCAATAGCCTGGCACTCTTGATTCAGTATGGATGAATTGAGAGGATCAAAATTCTAAGATAAACTTGACAGTTTACCCTCTTGTTCTTCCACCTTTTTTGCAATGTCGTTTGTCACTATGGACCAAGATAGACAAAATTTGTATAATTCTCCACCATCTTTAAGAGCATTTTCTAGGCTCTTTATCCCAATATCTAGATTTCTCCTATCATTTGCTATGAGTCCCTATACTTCGAAGAATCTCTTTCCCAAAAACTCTTTCCGAACTTTCTCTTCTACCGATTTCTCTAAAGAATCAAAATGTGTGCTAACAGAATTAACAAGAGATTTCAAGTTACTAGATGAAGAGGCTGAAATATCCTTTTGGAAGGATGGAATGATCTTCTCCAATACACCGGATGCAATCTCTATCAGCTTTTCTTTTGCTTTAGCTTGAGCAAAAGATGCTACCTTCATTGTCTGGACCGGAGAGAGGGAGTCAAAATTGAGTGGTCCTTGAAATAGTTCCAGTTCATCTATTTCCATCATCTCTTTGGTCAGGAAGTTTTTCACTGCTCTACAGTGTCTCTTGCCGGAGACAGAGTCTTCTTTTCTTTTGCAGCCTCAGAACTATCATCATGAATCTTCTCTGTGTGTTCTTCTTCTCTTCCCTTTTCTTCATCTACTTGACTCAATTTCTCCTCTTTTCTTCCTTCTCCTTCTACTCTGGAGTCTGCAGGGGGATCTGAAAGAGAGATGTTTACTTCTTCATGGACTTCCTCTTCCGAAACAGAGGAATCCAAGTCCTTAGTCTTTTCTTCACCTATCTCCTTTGACTCTTCTATGTTTTTCTCAGTAGATTCTTCTTTTGATGTACTTAATCCTTCGACATCCATGGTAGAAGGTTCTTCATCTATTTCCTCTATGATAGGAAGGTTAAATCTTTTGAATGCATTTCGAAGGATGTCTTCTGTTTCTTTTTCTACATGATCAGTCTCTCCAAGCATTAGTTTGTTCATTCTTGCTTTGCTCTGGAACTCATCCTTGCATTCCTTGAAGATCATGTACATTTGTTTTGGGGTAATAGAAGGATAGAGCTGAATAGCAATCTTCTCTTGGATCTCTAAGTCCTTAGCTTTAGCATTCTCCTTTCTTAGTTCAAGTTCCTTCTCTAGACTTTTGGGGATTAGAGAGATGATTTCAATAAATGCTTTATTATAGATGTTTAGATACCTGACTGTAGCATCTTCCAAGATCTTCTTGTCAGCTTCACTATATTCATCATAAAATTCAGTCATTGGTTGTAGATTCCCATCCATAGTGATTGATTTGATGACATCATCAATAGAGAGAGAGAGAGTAGGCCTTTCAACAAATTCTTCTACCTCTTCTTCGTTATTTTGACCGGTAGAGGATTCCCTGGATGTTTTCTTCTTCCTCCTCATTTTCTTAACTTCCTCATCTGACTCTATTTCTTCATCATCCTTTTGGCTTGTGTATGACCTTGTGGCCTTTGTCTTTGTTCTCTTCTCTCCCTTTCCAGATGTCTTGGCTTTCAATTTTGAGGCTTTTGGGCTCTTAGAGGTGGTAGGTGTAGAGCTCTTTGAGGATCTAGTCTGGGAGGGGACTTGCATCAGAACACTTTCTTTTTCTGCTTCATGTCTCACTTTCTCTGCTCTTTCTACTTTCTCTCTATTGGCATCAACTGCCTCCTTTGATATGCCATATTTCCTAGCAATTTCCTCCACTTCCCTTCTCACTTTCCTTCTTATCTCTGGTTCTCTCAGTTCAACATGTATTTTTACACTCAATTCTTGATAGGTTCCAAACCTTTCTACGTCAGGGTCCTTTGGCTGACTCAGTAGGTGTTGAACATGTAGCTCCAGAATTTTCTCATCTACTTCGTAGCCCATTGGCATAATCCAGACTAGTATGGGCTTAACTGCCTCCATTAGGCATTGATCAGTGTCTACAATGAAGCACACTGTATCCTTGTATTTTTTAACTATAGATTGGGGGATTCTCTCTCTGGCATGTATCATGCCTTGGAAGTTTTTGAAGTATCCCTAGAGTGCTATACTTTGAGCCTTGGCATCACCAATCCCATACATATAATCTCTTATTTGTATGGAAATTGGTTTGTCATTTTGCCATACCCAACCACTAGATCCGGGAAGCTCCTTCATATAGTAAAAGAAGAGACATCGTATTAGCCCACCATACTTAAATGAGTTCTTCTTATCCTTCTTTATTTTCTGCAAGTTTTCTAATAGTTGGTTCAGGACAAGGTCGCATAGATCATAATCTACATTTTCCCTTAGCATCTACTATGCAGTGTATATTGCAGTTTTAGACACAGAATTCTCCCTACTAGAATGATATATTTTATAGCCAATTATCATAGAGGCAAATTTGATACCTGAATCTGTGATATCTTCTATTGTCATTGCTCTTTTGTCAAACTTTGATCTGGTAGCCTCACTTACTGTTTGATTCTTGACAGATTTGAGAGCAGGCAACCCATGGGATGAGTCCAATCTAGTTACAGTCCTAATGGCATCTTTTGTTAGCTTGAATGGCCTCATCAACCACATGAAGTTATCATGTATTCTACTAAGAACATACCAGACCCATTCATCCTCTGCAAAATAGGAAAGTGGATGCAATGTCCAAAATGCTTGTCCTAGAGGGCCTTGTATTGAGGTTTAAGTTCAAATGTTTCATCTATTAATTGCTTATGGTAGATATCCATCAACTTTGATTGCCCAAATTCCTCAATATTGGCATGTATGTATACCCTAACATCTTCTACATGTAGAACCCCATGCAGAATGCTAGAGAAGTCACCTAAGGGATCAACTTCTAGGGATTTGTAAGGATGTTTCTTGAACTTTAGGTGTGTCCTATCAGTGATCTTAACAACATTTGGAGTAGCCATCTTGCAAAATATTTAGAGAGAGATATTCAAGAATAGGAATACCTTTTTACACTTCTAGAGTTCATGATATGAGCTGAAAAAAATCGCTGGTTGAATCGGATTCTGCGGTTGATCTTTGAGAGGGTTGAAGAAAACTTGTTTGTAGAGCTCTTTCTTTCTTTTTCTCGAATGCAAATGTGCAAATGAAGAATAAAAGAATTCTTTTTCTTGTTCAAATTTGCATCATCTTCAAATTCCTAATAGTTTAGCAGCTATAGGTGTCAAAAAGTGAAGATTTTGTTCAAAATGTGGATTTCAAAGTAAAGTTTGGCCAAAAAGTGTAACACATTATTGTGGGATAACCTTAATTGTGCAAACAAATTTGCTACATAGAATCAAAATAATAATAATGTCCAAATTATTTTCAATACTTGTTTTTGGTAGCAATGATCTGCTCTACCTGAAGCAATGATCTTCTTTGGATGCTCAATTTCATGAACAAAACCATCATGTGGAAAAAACTCAACAGTCTTCCCGTCCCTAGTATGACATATCTGATAGATGGAGAGAACATTGGTAGAGATCTCAGGATCAAAGAGGACATCCTTAATGCAACCATCTACCAACTAAACTAAACTGGACCCCATAATTGGAATCTGTGAAGAGTTTCCCATTGAAATATGAGAACTAGTGCTATTAGAAAGAGACTCAAGAAGATCAACTGAATGAGTCATGTGTTGTGAGGCTCCTGAGTCAACTATCCAATTTGATGTGGATGAATTATAACCTGTAGCAGTAAGGGCATGGTCTTTGCTATGTTTGGCATTATCAATATTGTGTTTCTTCATGGCTTCTTCCAAATCCTCGATTGTTCAATGAAAAATATTAATGTCATGATCCTGCATCCCACAAAAAGTACATGACGCTCTTCTTTTCCTCTTTGAAGAATTTTTACTTGACTTAGAAGATGTTGTGTTTGATGTATTAGATCTGGTCTTCTAGTTGAATGATTTCTCATTGCTTGAAGATGATTCTACCTTTGACTATTTTGAATGCTTATTACCTCTACCCTTAGATGCATGAACTACTAATGCTTGACTTTTTGAAGAAGTGTTAGAATCCATGGAGAGTAACTCAGATTGTTCTCTCATGAGTTGATAACAAAACTATTCAAAAGTAGGCATAGTAAGTGTTGAACCAAGTGCATCCATTGTACAGTAAAAAGTAGAAGAGAAGACCTAATAGGGGCCTTTTAACTTTGACAAAACCAAGACAACACATTCCTTATCTCTTATTGTTTTACCACAACCTTGAAGTCAAGAAAGCAAAGGCTTGAACTTGACTAAGTAATCTTTAATTGAAGGAAAGGTATCGGGAGACAAAGTTGTTAATTCAACATCCAATTGAAGTATTTTGAACTCATCAATTTTACCAAATAAATCACTAAATTTGTCCCACATTTGCTTAGGAGTTGTACAATTTCTTAGATGAATTGCAAGTTATCAGATACATGGAGACCAATGATTCCCATTGCCTCAACTAACTTATTGTGATAGACAAATTGTTCATACTCCTTATTGAATTATAGTTATTGATCATTTAGCATTTTCCATAACCCTTTAGATTGAAGAAGTTGTACTTTTGTTTTCCATGTGTGAAAATTATGTGGTGTTAACAGATCAATTTCAGGATCCATGTTGAAAAAAACACAACGAGGCATGTAAATTATACCTGACAGACCCTCGAAGTTTGATGTAAAATTATAAAAGAAGCCCCGCCCTCCAACAAAAAAAAAATGGTATTTTATAATTCAGTGTGGTTTACAAGGAAGATAATGAGGTTACATGAATTATTAGCATTAAATATTAATAGTATATGGTAAACTAATTGGTTCTAATGCTACCCTTAATAGAAAAAATTAGTGGGTTTAACTTGAAACCACTAATAATAACCTAGTTACATAGAATTCAGCATAAAGTGCTAACATGAGAAAATCCTCCTCTAGTTACAAACAACTGAAATGCCATCAGTTGTGTTAGACTATACAGAGAGTGAAATGTTAACAAAATTATTTTGAAATGTCAACATAAACCTTTACAAAGAACATAGCCTACAAATGGTGGTTTGGAACAAATTGAAAGGTATGAAAAATCATTTAGTGTTGCGAGTGAGGAGGAAAACTGTGACCAAACATTTGAAATTCTAACATCAAAGTGTAATGGAACATCAAAGATTTAATGGAGTAGCAAAAACCAACCTTGGTGAATGAAAATTATCAATGGAAAGATCCATGTACATAGTGAAACTGCCAGTCATGACCCATGAAAAGAGGAAAAACATGAGCAAGAGAGTGTGATGGTGGTTGAATGCTAACTACAGCTAGAACCAAATGCGTCGGCACTGTTGGAGGTCGGTAGTTGGGTAAAAGAAACCTGAAAAAGTATGAAGAAACTAATGACCTTGATAACAAATGTAAACGGTGACCACTATGGAAGATTTCGACCATACCAGATGCCACCCAAATAAACCAGGAAACTGTGGATGGAATGAAAACCTCAAACCAAACGACATAAATAACAAAAACCTTGGCCAGAAGTTTCGGTGATACTGCAAGAAAAGAAAGACAAATGGTAAGCAACAAAACTACGAGACCACATTTCTCTGGTGTCTCTAATACCATACTCCAAGCTGAGACTCAAAGTGGAGAGCACAATAACCATGTTGTTGACTGCAAACCAATAATCCAAACTACAACCCCTCAAAAAAATCTATGGCTATTAAAGAAATCTTCTTCAAATGGAGGGTTGTGAGTGCTTGAAACTGCAATCCTTGCCCATGAAATGAGTAGGTTTGTCGATAGAGAATTACGCGACCTCTGATATGTTGATTGAAGAGTGACCCTGCATGAAGAAACAATGACAAAAGAGTCTACAACCTGAAATCGACCTTGACCTCCTTTAATCACTTTGACTGTGAAGGGCTTGGAAAGGACTTGAAGGGCCAAGCAGCCAACAAACAAGGCTCTAGGTCTGTTGAATACTCTGTGACTTCCCGGAATAGGCCACGAACCAAGCCCTACAATGGAGTCAATGTAGGGTCAAGATTTCGTAGTCCAAGCCAAGTCTTTCATAGTATGAAACCTTCAATCCACACTAGGAACTAGGAAAAAATAAATTCACCCAAAATCTATGAACGATGCCTGCAAAAAATTTGCATTTTCTGCTAATGAACTGATAGAGAGACACAGCTATGATATGGCTTTGTGCAGGATGAGACTGAAATTGAGAAGGGAATTGCGATTCTAGGCTCTAATACCATATAGGAGTAGCAATTAAATGAATGTAATAACCAGAACTTCCACAAGATGGATGTGCACACAAAGGAAGAGGTAAAAATATCATAAAATCTATATGAATGTACAATGAACTCCTTGTATATGTAGGACAATGAAGAAGAGAGAAGGTGAGTATCAAAGACTGACTAACCCTCCATGATGTGTGACACATGTAGAACACTTGGGACAAGTGTGAGAGCATGTGTCATATGTCTATGAGGTGAGAAAACTAAGCCACTAAGTGAACTTAAGCTAGTGTGAATATGTCTACTAGGTTAGGAACTAGATAGAAGTAAACTAGATGAATAAAGACTCTTTTCACACTAACAATCCTATCTTCTTTGAAATGATGTTACTTCTTTTAGTCATAACTTTATCTCAAAGAGGGGCAAAATGTAGACACATGAAATTGACCATGTCCTTCTAACATCATAACATCACCTTGTGTCACCTTGTGACACATTTGTGCTAGACCTTTTCATGCCCCTTTCCATCATTTAGTTAATTTCATGTCTTTTTCCATCATCTCGTTAATTAAATAAATTATACATTGCAGTGCTTCTGGAAAAAAACCATGTTTCATTTTTTGTCTCAACGTTTCAGATCACACTTCATGATCCATCATTAGGAGGAAAGGAAGTGAATGCAAATCTCTTCCTTTCCTCCTGATGATGGATCTCAGAGTGTGATCTAAAATGTTGAGACAAAAAGAGCAACACAATTTTTTCCCATAAGCACTACAATCTATCATTATGGACTGTGGAAATATCATGTCTATAAATAAATTATATTTATTTAATTAACCTATTTATTCTATTTCTCAAATTAATTAAATAAATTATACTTATTTAATTAACCCATTTTCCCCTTTTAGCCAAATTAATTAAATAAATTTTATTTATTTATTTAATTCAAATTTATCCCCCCACATCTTCCTTCTCCAATATTAATTAAATAATTCTACTATTTGATTAATTATTGAGAGTCACATGTGTAGCTAAAGTTAGTTAGCCAAATTCATTGAACCTGAAAACTTGCACAAAAGTCAAACTACATTTACATCTCAACCATCCATTTCATACTACATCTCCAAATCTCAATTCTTCACATACTACATCTCCAAATCTCAATTGTGCACATAAGGATACGCCCTAAAAGCCTCCATCCTTGCCCTAATGTTGTCTCATCAAATCCTAACCATCCATTGCACTTCTTAATCCATCCATCCTATCATTCAAAAAAATCTATAAATCAAACATCAATCTAGCCATTATGGGAATACACAAGAAAGTAATGTTATGCTTAGCTATTGGAGATTGGATGCACTCCATTTCACTCTATCTAGGAGAAAGAATGGTTTTAAGTGAAGGTAATTATGTCACTTGCATTTGTCTTTATGTTATTTACTTGTGTCTTCACCATCATTTTGCAATTAATGTCAACTAATTCCATCCCCAAGGCAATTGATTCCTTTCTTGCCCCTAAGGTTAATTAGTTAAATACCCTTAATTAATTAATCTAGACCTAAATATTTCTCTAACTAAATAATCACCATAAGAGGCCTTATTAAGTAGTGGCATTAAGGGGAGTGTTTATAAAAACTAAAAAAAATCCACATATTTTTTTAAATTATAAAGTAAGTGTTTTAAATTTAAAATATTACCCACATACTTTTATTAAATGAAAGCACCTAAAAATTATAAAGTAACTAATTTATATTTTAAAAAAATATAACCCACAGTTTTTTAAATGAAAACACACAAGAACTAAATTTAAAATATATAACTGCCATAGTTTTATTAAATATATAACAAATCTATAAAAATACAAGTAATAGTCAAATATGGAATGAAATAAGGTAGAGAAAAAGAATATTGGAGAAGCATAGGAATTATTTGAAGGTATCTGCATTATATTGAAATAAGGTAGAGCAAAAAAATACTGAGCGCAGGAGTTATTTGAAGGTAACTGCATTATATTTTATACATATTGGTATAAAGGTTTCAATTTAATTTTTCTTTTCTTTTCTCCAGAATGAAATCTAATTTATGGGTTTTTACTCAGTGCTGATTTATAAAAATTAAATGTCGTTAAATAATATTATTTCTTTGTTATTTCAGACGTGTCTCCAACTCAGCTATTGCGACCCTGTTGCCTAGTTAGTCCGGGCAAGCCGAAACTAATCCAATCAGTCCAGGGGAGCCGAAACTAATCCAATCAGTCCAGGGGAGCCGTAACTAATCATCTGGGCTGCACATATCCTGGCAGCGGACCCACACTATGTGGGGCTGGGTGAGTCAGTGTTTGGACCTGCATCCATTGTTTATTTTATTCATACATTTCGTTACACTTTAAATTTGTTTTTTTGGTACATTGCAATTTAATTTAATGATTTTTAATCATCACTGTATTATTAAAAGAGTTTGGCTGATCGTGGTCTCCAGGTAGGAAAACTGCCTCCATGCTGACTTGGTCAATAACTTTATTCGCTAAGAAGTCTGCCACCTTATTGCCTTCTCTTAGAGTGTGAGAGATCAAATAATTGTCGGCCCTACTGTTTATTTTTTTTTTGCCCAAGTGCGGTTCGTTATGGCTAACTCCTCCTCCTTCGTTTTCTATCATTTTATCATTTTACAACCAGTTCATTATCACTCACCCCTATGCCAGTTCAACTTTGAACTCCGAATGTTTATGTTATTTTAGTCCATGGCTTTGTTAACTGTCTACAATGATGTTAAAGCCCCAGTGAGACTCGTAAGTTGGAAATGGTTACTGAAGATGATGTGATGTGTGCACAAGCCGCTGTTCGGTTTTCTAATAATTGTTGTTATCTTTGTTTGGTTGGTATGTTTGGGTTCGGTTATGGGATATTTTTGTACAGTACGGTACAATTTGGGACTGCATATTGGTTATAGGTTTTAACTTTTGTTTAGATGTGTCACTTAAAAATATTTTCTTTATGTTTGTTTGTTTGTTTGTTTGCAAGTTTTCAATAATGTCCAATCATCATAATGTTGTTTGATTAATCCGATGTTAGGTTATGTTTCACTTTAGCATAGATTGTTGTAAGACTTAACTACATACTTAAGATTTGTAAATGTGGGTCACACTTGAAAGTGCCTAAGCGATGTTGATTTGACTATATTTTAACATTTTTAAATACACCTGAATGTTTCCCTTATGGTTAGCCTGTTGTGTATATGTGCTTGTGTTCTTTATGGATGGGGGTTAACTTCCTTTTCACCAAGATGTAAATATTTTTAGGGGATGATGATGTAGTGAGATATGCTGGTGCTTTTTTATTGGTTTTCTGGAGTGTTATTATGTTTCTTTGGGATTCATTGAAGTAGTACCTAGAGCCTAAATTTGACCAATGTATTTTAAAAATAAAATAATCTTTGAACAACCAAAAATTTCAAGTAGGGCAGAGGACCAAGAACAAAATTCAATGAAACAAATCTACAAAATGAAAAATTACATGAATGAGGGAGCAGCAGAAGTAGAATCATCCGGCAACTCACTAGCACCATGTACAAAGTGGCACTTATCACCAAATGTGCATGAACCCTTGGCAAAATGTTCACAAAATCTAGTTTTAAGATTTTGTTGACCATTTCCAGATCGTTTACTCAAATTTGATTCAAATTTTATAATCAACTCGCTAACTCGCTAACCTTGGCTGTGGCTTGATTAATCTCCTACAAATGTGACAAATGAAGGAATATATAGAAAGATAACAAATAAGATACAAAAGAAGGAAAGAATGACAATATTGCCTTGTTAGCATGTTCATAAGTTCATGAACTCATCAGTTATCTCACAAGTATATAAAAAACAAAGTAAAAACCAATGAGTTCAATGGTTCATGAACTCGTGAAAATGCTGATGACCAAGTTCAACAAACCCCAAAAACTCTTACAAGATATTTTTTAATGCCTCTAATGTGTTTCTGAAGTGTTCCTTCATGGGATCTATTATCTGAAATGCATGCACTCTATCAATGCACAAGGAAAATGAATTGCAACTAGGTGAGAATTCAATGATGGTTGGTAAGGATGGTACAAGGGTAGGTGGGGTGGATTTCTCACCCAAGTTGTAACCATTATGGTAGTGCTCAAGGATGCCAATTTGCAGATAAGTGCCATTTTGCCCATGGAGAAAAGAATTTGTGCTTTTGAATGAGGTACCAACTCTTGGGATGGGTACTACTACAAATTTTGGTGCTGGTTTAAAAGAAAACCCAGGCTACAAGACATGCCTTTGTAACCATTATAGCAGTTCTAAAGGATGCAAATATGGAGGTAAGTGCCATTTTGCCCATGGGGAAAAAGAGATGAGAAAAGAAAGTGTGCTTCCAAAGGGACCATTACTTCCTACGCTGGGTACTACTACAGCAAATTTTGGCACTTCATCGAAAGAAAACATTATTATTCCTACTTCTTATGCTGGTGGCATAATTGGGAAAGATGGTGTAAACTCAATAGTCTTCAAATCTAGATCAGACTCATCTTTTATTGTCAACTTCACACCAGTTACATGGTAAATGTGATTTGGATCAGACTCATCTTTTATTGTCAACTTCACACCAGTTACATGGTAAATGTGATTTGGATCAGACTCGTCTTTTATTGTCAACTTCACACTAGTTACCCGGTAAATGTGCTTTCAGTTTACACCATCTTTCTCAATTATGCCACCAACATAAGAAGCAAGAATAATAATGTTTTCTTTCGATGAAGCACCAAAATTTGCTACAGCAGTACCCAACTTAGGAAGTAATGCCCCCTTTGGAAGCACACTTTCTTTTCTTAGCTCTTTTTCTCCATGGGAAAAAATGGCACTTATCTCCATATTTGCATCCTTCAGAACAGCTATAATGGTTACAAAGGTGTGTCTTGTAGCCTGGGTTTGCTTTTGAGCTAGCACCAAAATTTGTAGTAGTACCCATCCTAGGAGATGGTACCTCATTTGGAAGCACATTTTATTTTCTCAATTCCTTTTCCCCATGGGCAAAATGACACTTATCTGCAAACTGGCATCCTTCAACACTACCATAATGATTACAACTTGGGTGAGAAATCCACCATACCTACCCTTGTACCATCCTGACCCAACTGCATTAAAATCTCACCTAGTTGCAATTCATTTTCCTTGTGCATTGATAGAATGTAAGCATTTCAAATAATAGATCCCATGAAGGAACACTTCAGAAACACATTACAAGAATTAAAAAATACCTTGTAAGAGTTTTTGGGATTTGTTGAACTTGGTCATCAGCATTTGGATGAGTTCATGAACCATTGAACTCATTAACGACATTCATTGTTTGGTTTTTCCTTATTTTTTATATACAAGTCAGAAAATTGGGGAGTTCATGAACTTATGAACTTGCTAAAAAGACAATATTGTCATTATTTCCTTCTTTTTGTATTTTCTTTGTTGTCTTTCTATATATATTCCTTCATTTGTCACATTTTCAGGAGATTAATCGAGCCACAGTCAAGGTTCACGAGTTGATTATAAAAATTGAATCAAATTTTAGTAAACAATCTAGAAATAGTAAGCAAAATCTCAAAAATAGGCTTTGTCAACATTTTGCGAAGGGTTAGTGTACATTTGGGGATAAGTCCCACTTCTCACATGGTGGTGCTAGTGAGTTGTGGGATGATTCTACTTCTGTTTCTCCCTCACTCATGTAACTTTTCATTTTGTATATTTGTTTCTTTGAATAATTCCTAACGCGCTTTGTTCTAGGCCCTCTGCCCTACCTGAAATTTTTGGTTGTTCAAAGATTATTTTTAAAATACATTGTTCAAAGGATGCATAAAATTACATGTTCATAAGAATTGTAGTTCTACATTCAGAAGGTTTCATGTAAACTTTGCAATTACAGATGTAACAGATTCTACTATTTAAAAGTGTGGCATTTTAAATTATTAATGATAGTTTTTGGTCTCACATTTGATTGTATGTCTGTTGTAATGTAGTACATCTAGATGCCCACATGGCGGGGATTGCCATTACCTTCATTATATTCTTGTTGGAGTAACAGTTGTATCTCAGTTGCCAAAACTAGCAAACACATTAGGACTTTCCATAGAAGCAATAGGGTTTACCTCTAGTCTTTCACTATCAGATAAGTCAGGTCCTAGTAAAGTTTACAAGACACATCTTTTTAACCATTATGGTAGTGTTGAAGGATGCCATTTTGCATATAAGTGCCATTTTTCCCATGGAGAAATGAAATTGAGAAAAGAAAATGTGCTCCCAAATGATGTACCACCTCCTGGGATGGGTACTATTACAAATTTTGGTGTTGGCTCAAAGAAAACCCAAGCTGGACAAGACACACCTTTGTAAACATTATAGTAGTTCTGGAGGATGCAAATATGGAGATAAGTGTCATTTTGCCCATGGAGAAAAGGAGCTGAGAAAAGAAGGTGTGCTTCCTAGGTTTGGTACTACTGCAGCAAATTTTGGTGTTCCATCGAAAGAAAACATTATTAGGCCGACATATTAAAATAAATAATCATAAACATTAAAAAAATATAGCCGATGCAACATTAATAATTAAAACATATATGAAATGTAAATGTTTTAAAGTCTCCAATACCTAAAACAATTAGATAAATTTAGAGAGCCAAAAATAAAATCACGAATTACAGAAGGAAGAAGCACAAAATAAAAATCAAGAAGCAATGAAAAAAATCAAAATAAAAAAACAACAATCACATGTATGAATTTCATGATTTATTGGAATATTCATTGCTAAAATATTAAAAAAAAAATCTATCCTTCAACATTAAAAAATTAAAATTAAAATTGAAAAAAAAACAATAAAACTAAAAACATAGATATAGCCATAGAATTTACAAAAATTCATTGCTAAAATATATATATAGCCATAAAATATAAACCTGCAAAAATTCTTTCCTAATATATATATATATATATATATATATATATATATATATATATATATATATATATATATATATATATATATATATATATATATATATATATATATATATATATATATATATATATGGTGCCAATAAAAAATACATCCACAAAAACCACATTAACTTCTTCTATAGCATTTTACAGATTGAGAATTTACTTAAATTAAAACTTGCCAGGTCTAAATTAGAAAAATAGGAGACACAATGTAAAAAACTATTTATTAATTAATCTAATTTAATTATTTGTTTAAGTTAATTATCTATGTAATTTATCTAATTCTTTCTAATATACTATGTAAATCAGTATGAATTTGTATTTAATTTATTTTTTTCTAAATGACATGTAATATTTTTTAATATATTTTATAGAGCATTTAAGTGTTATATTAAAAGTTAAAAATAGTATTCATTCTTTATTTTGGTGATGAAAGATTTAGTAAAAACTAAATAAACTAGCATAGATATCTTAAATACGTCTATCTAAAAGATGCCAAGAGATATAAGTCTTGAGGCGCCTATATTGAAAACATTATTGAGAATAGATAGGTGCCTCGAGACTAATATCTCTCAGTGTCTTTTAGATAGATACATATTTAAGATATCTATGCTAGGTATTCCTACTTTTTATGCTAGTGACATAATTGGGAAAGATGGTATAAACTCAAAACACATAGTTGACAATAAAAGATGAGAAGATGAGTCTGATCAAATTTAAAGACCATTGAGTTTACACCATCTTTCCAAATTAAGTTTACACCATCTTTCCAAATTATGTCAACAGAATAAGAAGCAAGAATAATAATGTTTTCTTTCGACGAACGGCAAAAATTTGCTGTGGCAGTACCCAACCTAGGAAGTAATGCCCCATTTGGAAGCGCATTTTCTTTTCTCAGCTCCTTTTCTCCAAGGACAAAATGGCACTTATCTCAATATTTGCATCCTTCAGAAGTGCTATAATGGTTACAAAGGTGTGTCTTGTATCCTAGGTTTACTTTTGAGTCAGCACCAAAATTTGTAGTAGTACCCATCCCAGGAGGTTGTACCTCATTTGGAAGCACATTTTCTTTTCTCAAATCCTTTTCTCCATGGGCAAAATGACACTTATCTACAAATTGCATCCTTTAACAGTACCATAATGGTTACAACTTGGGTGAGAAGTCCACCCTACCTACTTTGTACCATCCTTACCCAACTCCATTGAATTCTAACCTACTTGCAATTCATATTCCTTGTGCATTCATAAAGTGGAAAAAATTTACATTTTTTGCTAATGAACTGATAGAGAGACACAGCTAAGATATGGCTTTGTGTGGGATGAAACTGAAATTGAGAAGGGAATTGCAATTCTAGGCTCTGATACCATATAGGAGTAACAATTAAATGAATGCAGAAACTAGAACTTCCATAAGATGGATGTGCATTATGTCATTTGCATTATTCTTCCACAGGATAAAGAATGGTTTTAGGTGAAGGTAATTATGTCATTTGCATTTGTCTTTATGTTATTTACCTTTAATCTTTTCGTGTCTTCACCATCATGTTGCAATTAATGTCAACTAATTCCATCCCCATGGCAATTGATTCTCTTCTCTCCCCTAAGGTGAATTAGTTAAATACCTTTAATTAATTAATCTAGACCTAAATATTTCTCTAACTAATTAATTATGCTAAGAGACCTAGTGGCATTAAGGGGATGACTATGACCATGTACAAAAACTAAAAATATTCCACATATTTTTTAAAAAATTATAAAGTAACTATTTTAAATTTAAAATATTACCCACATACTTTTAGTAAATGAATGCACCTAAAAATTATAAAATAACTAATTTATATTTTAAAAATATATAACTGACATAGTTTTTGAAGTGAAGGCACACAAGAATCAAATTTAAAATATATAACCGCCATAGTTTTACTAAATATTTAACAAATCTATATAAATACAAGTAATAGTCAAATATGATATGAAATAAGGCAGAGAAAAAGAATATTGGAGAAGCAGAGTTATTTGAAGGTACCTTTCTGCATTATATTGAAATAAGGTAGAGCAAAAGAATACTAGAGCGAATGAATTATTTGAAGGTAACTGCATTATATTTTATACATATTGGTATAAAGGTTTCAATTTAATTTTCTTTTCTTTCTTTAGAATGAAATCTAATTTGTGGGTTTTTAGTCAGTGAACTAATCCTTTGGGCCACATGATTCCAGTCAGTTTGGGTGAGCAATCAGTCTAGGTGAGCCCAAACTAATCTAGTTAGTCTGGGTGAGCCGAAACTAATCCACTCAGTCCGGTGAGCCTAAACTAATCTGGTGAGCCAAAACTAATCCAGTCAGTTCAGGTGAGCCTAAACTAATCCTCTCAGCTGGCAACTAACCCACACTATGTGCTGCTGGGTGAGTCAAGGTTTGGACTTGCACCCATCATTTTGTTCATGTCTTTCAACAGCTCGGCCAACTGGTCTACACCCCAGGGTTGTGTTAAATAATATTTTATTCATACATTTCATTACACTTTAAATATGCTTTTTGTACATTGTAATTTAATTTAATGGTTTTTAATCATCACTATATTATTAAAAATATAGTGCCTTAAATATCAAATCAAATAAAAAAGTACAAGTGCAGAAGTTATTCAAATGGTAAATTGTTTTATTTACTGTAAATTAAATAGTATTGTTTTATTTATTGTAAATTAAATAGTACTTTTATTTACTATTGAGTTATTTTAATGAAAATACTCCAAATTAATGTTACCTTTTATGAGGGTTATCTTTTCTTTTATGTGTTATTTTATTTATTGTAGAATAATTTATTTTAGAACTATATTTTATTAGGTTTTATCATATGAAATACAAAAGGAGCAAAGTGTATTCAGCAAGCATAAAGTTATTCCAACGGTAAGTGCATTATATTTTGTTAGGGTTACCTTTTGTTTTCTCTTTTATTTTATTTACTATACAATAATTTAAGTAATTCAAAAATAGGCACATCAAGAAGGATATCTCTATTTTAGATATATTTTTCTAAAGATAGGTATGCTAGTTAGATAATACAATCACACTTCCCATTTTCTTCTAATTTAAAATTCTATCTCATGCCACTAAAAGCCAAAAATCTTCTCCTTCAATCCCCAACCTCAATTTCAAATTCCAAGTCAATTTGGGCCCTCCACTTGCACACATCTCTTCAAGCCATTTGTCCCCACTCGTTGCTCACACATGTGTGAGCATGCTACATGGGTCAATCTTGACCCTTAATTCCATCTTTTAATCCTCATCATCCCACTTGTATCATTCTCTTCTTCCCACATGTTTGCATCTCCTTTCATCCTACAAATTAAAAAAATCTTAACCCTCCATATATCAACATTAAAATTTGTAAGGAAATATGTTATGCAAACCATTATCAATAAATATTAAAAAAATAAATTTTTGTCAAACAAGATTTACAATATTAAAAAAATTAAATATATAATAGTTTATTGACCAAAATATTAATTTCTTTATACAAAAGTGGTACACAACCCAAAGTAACATTTAAATATTATTTACTACTATTATTAGTAATCATAATTCCTTTTTATTTGCAAAAGAAAATTAATTACTATAAAATTTATGAATTGAATTGGTTAAATATCACATACTAAATAATACCACATATATTTAATTAAAATATTATTTTTTACAAGTAAAATTTTAATAAACAATAAATTTCATATAATAACAACCTATCACTGGACCATCGGCGCATATATAGGAATTTGAGCTTAAACCCTAGAACCACAAAAAAAAAAAGACGAGTTTCACTCGACCTGTGTACCATCTTTTCTAGCTCATTGATTAAAAGGGCGGTCTCCCGGGGGCTTTAAAGCCCTGGCCCCGAATCCGAAGATTTTATTGTACAATTTCTTGATATAAAATTGCGCGAGGGCATACACATCAAAGGAGCGCAAGTGGTTAAAGAGATTATAGCATAAACGCCTGTACACCAGCTGTGTTTCCTGAAGATAAAATGGAGCCTCAGAGCAAGAAGCCCAAGACCCTCTCCAATGCACCCGCCATACTTGACACTAACGGCAAGCTCCTCTTCTTTCTTCTTTTCTTTTCTTTTTATTGGTCTTAAACAACACTAGACTCCCTGTCTTCCTTTCCTCCGGTAGGACGAGCGTTTCACTATTCCTTAGCTCTCTGCTCTTGTTGGAGAGCGGTTCACTATCCCTTACCTTTCGTTTTTCTATTTTATTTTCTCTGCTGTTCGTTATGGCTCACTTCTCCTTCTCCTTCCCTTTTATCATTTTACTGTTTCTTTTTTTTACCTAAGTGCGGTTCGTTATGGCTCACTCCTCCTCCTCTTTCCCTTTTTATCATTTTATCATTATACGATCAGTTCATTATCACTCACCCCTGTGCCTGTTCAGCTTTGAACTCCGAATGTTTATGTTATTTTAGTCCACGGCTTTGTTAACTGTCTACTGAAGATGATGCGATGTGTGCACAAGCCGCTGTTCGGTTTTGTTATAATTGTTGTTATCTTTGTTTGGTTGGTATGTTTGGGTTCGGTTATGGGAGATTTTTGTACAGTGCTGTACAAGTTGGGACTGCATATTGGTTATAGGTTTTAATTTTTGTTTGAATGTATTTTCCAAAAATATTTTCTTTTATATTTGTTTGTTTGTTTGTAGGTTTCTAATAATGTTCAGTTATCATAATGTTGTTTGATTAATTTGGTGTTAGGTTATGTTTCATTTTAACATAGACTGTTGTAAGACTTAACTATATATTTAAGATTTGTAAATGTGTCACACTTGAATGTGTCTAACCGTTGTTGATTTGACTATATTTTAACATTTGTAAATGTGGATCAGATCTAAATGTTTCCCTTATGGTTAACCTATTGTGTACATGTGCTTGTGTTCTTCATGGATTGGGGTTAGCTTGCTATTCGCCAAGATGTAAATATTTTTAGGGAATGATGGTGTAGTGAGATATGCTGGTGTTTTTTTTATTAGTTTTCTGGAGTGTAATTATATTTTTTGGGGATTCATTGAAGTAGTATGGTAGTATTGAAATGCTTTTGTAAAAATTATGGTGCATTGAAGATTTGCACGTGTTTTTCTTAATTATTAAAATGTTTTTAAAAGAAGGAACTCAATCGAGTTTATTTGGTTTCCAGGAAAAATAATTAGGCATTTGGAAAATAATAAGAATGAATAGCCACTGGGGGATGTGCTTCTTGTTACGAGGATATGTTTGTGTGTACATATCTATTTGGGTGTTGGGGGATTTTTCTGTGCATTTGGTTGGCGGTCTTGTTGATTAAGCTTGTTGTAAGGGAATGCATGTGTGATTGTGTCCTACAGGGATTTGGATTAAGCTTGTTGTAAGGGAATGCATGTGTGATTGTGTCCTACAGGGATTTGGATTTGGAATGCTCTACTGTTTACTAAGACATATTCTTTAGGTCATTGAAAACATGATGTTTCTTTATTTTTTAATTTTCCAGAATGTAATTTATATTTTGGGATTTGTTGAGGTTGTATTCAAGTAACCATGGGAGAGGGCACATTGACATGTTATTAGTTTTTAGAGGATTTTATACATGACAGTGACCAAAGTTATGCTGGTTCCTGTGTTCTTTTTCTTTTCAATTTTAAATGTTTAATTATTATTTTGGATTGTTTATCATTCAATTCGTCAAGGGGGAGTTTTTTTGAAATGTAGCAGTTTATGTAATAATAAGGAACTAAAACAAGCAAATCCATTCTTTGCAACAGAAAAGGAATCAACATCGGTTGGTTTAAGAAGCAAATCAAAGGTTTGCACCATGTTTTTCAGGTTATCATCTTAACCCACTGTGAAAATAATACTATGTGTAAATTAATAATTGATGGGGTTCTGTTCCTTAATTTTTTACTGTGACAAAGTATTGAGTACATGTAAAAGTACTAAGTTTTCTTATTAAAAACATAGTTTTAAGTAAAGTGCTGGTTGACAGTGTTGATATAAATACCTCTTATCCATCTAATGATAATTTAGATTGCAGACAAAATGAATTTTGTGGGTTTATATGTTTTATGCATAATGATATTTTAATCACATTATGTTTTATGATTAATGAAATTGATCGAGTGGTTTAATGGAAAGTTCATGGTTAGAAATGTCTTGACAATGACACTTTAGTGCATGTTCAAATCCTATAAAACATCATATATTAAGGAGCTACGATATGTCCAAGGAGTTGAGGAGTTGAGTTTAAATGGTTAAAATGTTGGGTTCTAATTGTCGAGACCTAAATTCAAATCCCCATAGGGACATCTAATGTGGAATTCTAAGTTGTGACGCTTAGTCTTCCATAGTTAGCTTTTAATGTGGATGTGGATGTGGTTTCTTAATAAAAAGTGGATTTCTAAGTAGTGACTCTTGGTTCTAATGTGGAATTCTAAGTTTTGACTCTTAGTCTTCCATAGTTGGCTTCTAATGTGGATGTGGATGTGGTTTATTAATAAAAAGTGGATTTCTAAGTAGTGACTCTTGGTCTAGTTTATTAATAAAAAGTGGATTTCTAAGTAGTGACTCTTGGTCTTCCATAGGTGATTGAAAGTGGATTTCTAAGTAGTGACTCTTGGTTCTAATGTGGAATTCTAAGTTGTGACTCTTAGTCTTCCATAGTTGGCTTCTAATGTGGATGTGGATGTGGTTTCTTAATAAAAAGTGGATTTCTAAGTAGTGACTCTTGGTCTTGCATAAGTGATTTCTAATGTGATTGCTCCAAAAGAACTTGTAATTGTAAACCATATACAATAAAAAAAACTACAATATCAATTTTTATTATCAATAAAGTAATAGTGGACAAAGATTTGCCTTTTATTGAAATCTTTCATGGCTGTAGAATGTCATATGAGATGACAAAACCACAACCCACTGAAATACATATCACATTGTATGAAACAACAAAACCACAAGGGTGTTTCTAAGAGGTAGACTTTTGGCCGTACCTGTTACTATGATATAAGATGTCTCCTAGAGAAATAATGAAGATGCAAGATACCCTCCCATTGGTAGAAAATGTGTGTTCATTTCATGTTTTGAATTTTTGAGGGCTTCAATCTATCAGTGGTTGTGGAGCAATATCCAAAGCCTGTTTTTGGCTAACCAAATAAGACTACCTACTCATTTTATGACTGCCTTTGTGAACTAGGAGACTTTAAGTTTATATGCAATTACAGATGTAGCAGATTCTGCTGTTTAATTGTCTAGCATTTTAAATTATTAATGACAGTTTTTGGTCTCACGTTTGAATGTATGTCTGTTGTAATGCAGTACATCTGGATGCCCATATGGCGAGGATTGCCATTACCTTCATTATGTTCCTGGTGGAGTATCTCAGTTGCAAAAACTAGCAAACACGCTAGGACTTTCCAGAGAAGCAATAGGGTTTACCTCTACTCTTTCACTGTCAGATAAGTCAGGTCCTGGTGCAGGCTACAAGACACGTCTTTGTAACCATTATGGTAGTGCTGAGGGATGCCGGTTTGCAGATAAGTGCCATTTTGCCCATGGAGAAAAGGAATTGAGAAAAGAAAATGTGCTTCCAAATGAGGTACCACCTCCTGGGATGGGTACTACTACAAATTTTGGTGCTGGCTCAAAAGCAAATCCAGGCTACAAGACACGCCTTTGTAACCATTATAGCAGTTCTGAAGGATGCAAATATGGAGATAAGTGCCATTTTGCCCATCAAAATCTCAAAACCAGGCTTTGTGAACATTTTGCGAAGGGTTCATGCAAATTTGGGGATAAGTGCCACTTTGCACATGGTGCTAGAGAGTTGCGGGATGATTCTGCTTCTGCTGCTCCCTCGTTAATGTAACTTTTCATTTTGTAGATTTGTTTCTTTGAATAATTCCTAATGCGTTTTGTTCTAGGCCCTCTGCCCTACCTGACCATTATGGCTGTTCAAAGATTATTTTTAAAATACATTGTTCAAAGGATGCGTAAAATTCCATGTTCATAAGAATTGTAATTCTATATTCAGAAGGTTTCATGTAAACTTTGCAATGACCATTAGAATTGTAAAGCATTTCTTCAACCTAATTATTGGTTAGTGAATATTACCGCTGCCGGCAGTTGTAAGATCCATTAGATTATTGGCACCTTTTTCATTACAGGTTAATTCAATTTTATTGAGCTTAATAATATCCTCAGAAGACTGGAATGTTAAAACCAAAATCTTCCAAAATCTTGCTTTAATTGTTGACTGAATTTCGCTCTCTTAATATAGCTGTAACAAGGACTCCATGACACGGGATCATTTGCAACTGATTTATCGATGCTGTTTCTTTTGATAATTGAGGTTATGCTCGATGTCATCCCTCGAATATGTGGTATTTCAGGATCTTTGGTCTTAAAGCAATTCCACTTTAGACAATCCGCTGAATGATATTGTATCAGCCTAAATAGAATTTATGTACTTTGCTTTTCACTTTTTGTTCCCATATTCGTTCGTGGTGGCATGCAATTGGTACTGTGAAAAATTATCACTTTCATCTTGTCAGCATTTCTTTATGGTTTATGCATATCGACTATTTTTAACTTTCCACTTGAGAGTGTATTGACATTGCAGATAGGGGTGGAGTTGCACATCCTGTATATCTCGTATAGGGTGTGCTTGTGACTAACATTTAGAGGGTAAAAAACATTCTTTTGGAAAATAGTTAGGGAAATTTTTGTTGAAAAATCTTTCTTTTCAATATGGTGTTACAAACTCTGATTGATGCAACACTTGAAGCATCTTATTACGTGTAACTATAGTGGCAGTAAGGGGTGGAGTGTAATGGCCTGAACCTGTTAACAGAAACTATTAAAGAACCTACATGCAAAAAATAATAAAAATTAAAAGACAACCAATCTATATTATAAAATGAAATAAAATAACTCTTAACAAAATAAACTAACTAAATTATTATAAAGACAACTTTTAAGTAAATAAATAATTACATCAAAACTATTCATCACTAATTTATTTATAAACTATAAATTATATTCACTTATATTATATTTTTATTTACGGAACTCTATACTATTTATTATAGTAACAAAAAATTTAATTAAATTTATAAAATTATAAAACTAACACAATAAATAAACTTATAAAATTAACACAATTACAAAATAAAAAATATAAATTAATAAATTTGAAAAAATATAAAATTATTAAATTACTAAAATTTAAAACTGTAGATAAAAGATATATCAAATACATCTATCTAAAAACACCAAAGATATCTCTCAACTTCTATAAGATATTTATACTGGTAAATAGTTGTATGCAGAGAAATTATCTAGAGTGTAAAATTCTAAATATTTCAAGGTAATTAATGTGCAGGTACTTGTGAGCATGCTAGTGTGTGGTCCTCAACAATGCCCCTCGCTAATTTGTTGTCTAAACAAGATTAAGGTGAAATAACTAATAAATGTAGGTCATTTAATACCCAAGATGAGCTTATGTTGACGAACTGCTTATGTTGATGAACTATTCAGTGTATCCATATCTAAAACACAATAAGATATTTACAAGCAAATCTGCTTTAATTATGTAATCACCATTTAGTTATCCAAAATAAATAGCACTAAGTAAAGAGAGATAATAATCATCCACCATATATCCTTTAATTACTAGTATGCATAAATTTTGTGAAGGCCATAATGCTATACAATAGCTGATATAAATCCCTATAATTTTTTTTCAGTGAGCATCCTTGCCCTTTTCCCAAGCTATAATTTGAGTGCAGACTGTAGACTAGTAGGATGTTGTTTTATAATTAAATAAAAGTCTCTAAAGCCTTTCCGATAAACCCATTTAGAATGTATTTGGCTACCAAGGTGTTCCTCAAGGCCACATTTCATTGAGGCATTTTGTTTAACAACTCAGTGTCTTGCCTATGTTTCCCATTTTTGCATTCAGGTTTGCCTTGTCTATGTTTCCCATTTTTGCATTAAGGTTTGTCCTACGTGTGGGGAGAAAGAGAGAAATTTTATTAATTGGGCTGTCACCTAATATTCTCCCTAGTAACTTTTGATTAAGACTCATCTACACGTCCCACAGGTAGCTTGGAATGCTAGTCCTACACTTGGAAAATGTTTAATAAGTATTATGGACATCAAATATGCTTCAACCATGGGATATCAACATGATTAAGATTCATCTACACGTCCCACAACTAGCTTGGAATGCTAGTCCTACACTTGGCAAATGTTTAATCAGTATTATGGACATCAAATATGCTTCAACCATGGGATATCAACATGATTAAGACTCATCTATACATCCCACAGCTATCTTGGAATGCTAGTCCTACACTTGGAAAATGTTTAATAAGTATTATGGACATCAAATATGCTTCAACCATGGGATATCAACATACTTTATGCTATAATACTAGTCATTAGGCAGCAATGGTACTTGATTCATGGAGCTCTTCTTGATGACGGGGTTACTATAATAGTTTGGATGCCCTCTCATCTCTTATCTCTTATTTCAGCTCTTTGAAGAAAACACTATACTTGAATTAGAGCCAAAGCATAGTGCACTATCTCCTTGTGAGTGTCGAGCTCAAATTTGCATCAATTATCCTAATGTCCTCAGTGGCACATCATCAAACACCATGTGGTCGATGAATGCTTTAGCATTTTGAACATGGTTGTAGGACATAATAGAAGCAAGTATGAGTTGTATCGTTCAATCTTCTACCTTTACCTTATTTCTTCCTCCATCACCACTTCACATGTATCATGTTTCTTTTCTCTCTCTAGACACAAAGCCTGAATGCCCCTCTCCAGGTCAGCCAAACTCCCATCTCAACTTAGTCAACACACCCTTCAAACTCCTCCCTCCATGCCATATGTCAATGAAATAACAAGATCATAAAATCAGCAGATAGGAAAGTGGATATCCTAAAAGTGAAAGAAGCACATGGGATAAAGCATTCCAGATGAAACAACTATTGTGTGAGTACGTAGTAAGTTCTCTTCAATGTCTTCCCTTTTCCAATAA
This sequence comes from Cunninghamia lanceolata, assembly GCA_027924645.1. Lineage (NCBI taxonomy): Eukaryota > Viridiplantae > Streptophyta > Pinopsida > Cupressales > Cupressaceae > Cunninghamia > Cunninghamia lanceolata. Next base: position 7,635,985 of record BSBN01000937.1, on the reverse strand, counting down.
TATACATATCTATAAAAGGGATAAGACATGAGATTAAAGAGTAAAAACCATTTGGAAAGTTGAAGAGTATTTAAAAGGAATCATACATGAACAATGTATTCTACTAAATTATTTAGAACATACCCTTTAGATCCATAGCCACCAGATTCATGCACTTTTTTCACCCTCTCTAAATAATCTTCAGGCAATAGCTTATTTTTAACACATCATCTATTTATTTCAAGCTCTTCTCACACTCTCTACTAGCAGCATTTAGCAGTACTCGTGTTGTTGCAAAGCTCTTGTTTTTATTGTAACCTTTTAAATTAGATATAAAAGTGAAAAAGAAAAATAATGTTTCCTTAGTTAACCAAGGATGATTGGTAAATACAATCAAATAAAAACAAACAACATAAGTTAATATAAACTAGTAAAAGCACCAAAGGTGCTATCAAATGGCCGATAGGCACACATATTTATAGGCCTATCACTAGATAGTTTATATTTATATTTGTAGTTGGTGGACAAGACTATAATTACTATAATAAATTTAATTTTTTTTGGCAAATGAAACTAATGGAATGATATTAAATGAATAAAAACATGAACTAAATCATGCCAAATCATAAAGAAAACTATTAGAGAATTATGGCCTCTCATTCAACCACAATGCAATCTATTAACATTGTCATAATTAGTGTTATACTATTAGTGAGTTATATTTTAAATGCGTTTATTTAGCATGCTTCAATTTGGAATCTAATTATTGTTTGTGGAGTGCAAGTTTGGCATTCACTTTCATAAAGAAACTATTAGAGAACTCATTCAACCACAATGCAATCTATTAACATTGTCATAATTAGTGTTATACTATTAGTGAGTTATATTTTAAACACGTTTATTTAGCATGTTTCACTTTGGAATCTAATTATTGTTTATGTGGAGTGCAACTTTGACATTCACTTTAGTTTGATATACTTATTGTTTGTGTGAATTATGGGTTTAAACTTTGACATTGACTTATATTTATTTCACTTTGTATTTTTAAAATTGAATTCACTTTGTCACTCTAATTTGATATACTTAATTTTTGTGTAAAGCATGGGTTTGAACTTTATCATTGACTTATATGTGTTTCAATTTGTATGTTTAAAATTGAATTCACTTTGTTTTCATTTATTGTTTGTGTGAAGTGTATGCTTGTGTTTTGACATTTACTTTGTGTGTTCAAATTTTGACTTCCATTTATTGTTTATTTGAAGTGTCTTTTAACTTTGTTTGTTTGATGTGTCTTTGAACTTTAGACGTTACTTTGTGTGCACTTATTGTTTGAACTTTTAGCATTCACATTCTATGTGTGTTTGAACTTTACCATCCAATTTTTTACATGAACTTTGGAGTTCACTTTGTTTAGTGTATACACTTTGCTTCCACTTATTGTTTGTGTTAGGTATGCATTTGAAATTTGACATACCTTTATTATTTGAGTGAACTTTTGACATTCACTTTGTGTGTATGAAATAACTTTTATATTTATTTTATGTGTGTGTGAGTGAGCTAACTTTGACATTCACTTCTCTGAGCCACTTATTGTTTGTGTATTGACATCCACTTTGATTTGTGAAGCATACATTTGAACTTTGACATCCTCTTAATTTGTTTGAGTTAATTGTGGATTCAGTTTTTGGGTATGAAATGTGAGTGAACAACCTTTGACGTTCATTATTAAATTTATTTATTATTTGTGTGTTGAGGTATGTTTGAACTTTCATATTCACTTAGTGTGAATTGAAAATTGGAATGTTGAACTTTTGTGTGTGTGTGAAGTGTGTGCTTGAACTTTAGAATTAACTTTTTGTGTATGTGAGTGTTTGAAATAAATTTGTCTTTCACTTTGGATGAAGTGTGTTTGAATTTTACCTTTCACTTAGATTTGATTTTCTTATTCTTTATGTGTATGTGTGAATTCACTATGCTTAAACTTTGGTATGTTTGAACTTTAGTGTTTACCTTATATATATATATATATATATATATATATATATATATATATATATATATATGAAGTATACATTTTTAAAAAAACTATGTGTGGAATGATTGAACTAACTTTGTGTGAAGAGTGTGTTTCAACTTTAGGATTCACTTTGTGTGTGTGAACATTCACATTCAATTTGTGTGAAGAGTGTAATGACATGTATAAAGCAACTTGGTAAAGATTTTGTTTAAAATGCCAGGTTTTCATGATGCATAGTTTTTACTATTTGACAATATGTTTTCCATATAACAATTGCATTATTGTTTTGTATTGTCATTCACTTGGCTTTTATGTGGAAAATTTAATTAAAAATAATCCAGTTTTTATAGTAGTAGTTGGAAGAAAATGAAGTTTAGATACATGCAACTAAACTTGGAAAATATTTATAGTTGGAAAATATTTACATTTTACAACTCATTGCATCAACATGTCTAATTAGAAGTGTCCTTCAAATTATTTTAAAAATATTTGACCAAAACTTTATCATGAATCCCTAATAGTTGAACAAAAAAATATCATCTTTTATAAGAACAACATATTCTTATTTAAAATATAACTTATATTGAACCTAAATGATCTCAATACCTTTTGGTAACTATGCATCTTGTTATCCCTTTCCTTTATATCTAACATAAAGGCAAACAGGCACATGAGGATTGCATGCTTTTGGAAGCCCTAAAAAAGCATTGTCCACCATGTCATGAGAATTCACTTAGAAGCAAACCATAGTAACTCACCACATAGCCCTTATGAAACATTCTCACATCTGAAACCCTTATTCTTAGACATTTTTCTTGTAAAATGATTCCACAATCGGTGAAAACTATATAAGTTGAAAAATTAATTACAGTTGGAAAATATTTACATTTTACAAGATATTTATTTCAAAGAACATGGGATCATAAGTTTTAAATCTTTATAAAACATGTATGACAAGGTCCATGGGTGCACAACTAGGGTGTATGCAGCGTGTGCAAGTGCAGAGATATGTAGGGTGCGCAGGTGTTGAGGTGTGCAGGGTGAACAAGTGCGTAGAGTTACACAAGGTGCAGGGGTACACAAGGGTTAGATATGTGGCACCCATTGCAAACTCCCAAAACTTGGGTTATGGGTGCACTGGTGCAATAAAAAAAACTCACGACAGTTACTGTTTCTTAGCAATCCTTTGATGGAAAATATAGAATTCACACTTTTCCCAATACAACAAATTTAGTTTGCCATATTACAGACCCAATTCCAGCCCCATTTTCTCTACAAGCCCTGCTCTGAGATTTAAGTTAACCTCTTAATGTCCACAAGACCTTTACAATATGTGAGCAATAGAATGGCCTATTAGTCATTAAAAGAGATTAAAACATCCACTTTGAGACCACACATGTCATGAAATGTTACTCATTTTATTAAACTTATGTGCACAATGCAGATATATAGTGTGCTTGGAAACTACTAAAAAGACCTTTCATAGAACTTGCAATATTTTTCTCAACACATCAACTATCTACTTCAAAATCAACCCCAATAGAGACTCCATTAGTCATTACAAGCCGCCTAGATATTTTCTTTTTCTGTGTATTATCAGCTCACTGAACCCTGCAATATGGAAAATGATAGGCTAATTAGTTATATAATAAACTACAAGAGTTGTACAAGTCTGAGAAAAGCTATGAAGAATAGTATATTCAAAAGGTTTAAAGTGCAATTTATATTACATTGAGAAGTCAGTAGCGAGGCTGATAGGAATCCCAATATTAACATCACAGGCTCTGGGCAAGTTAGTGAGGGAAGAAGGGAGAGGCTTGATTGAACTAGCTACTGTTTTGATGCATTGTCATGCAGTCTTCTTGTCTGTAGTAGTTTTTGCCATGCCATTGACCTTCCTCACACCATCATAACACTTGGGTGGAACCTGACCTCCATTAACTATATATCCCAGACATGGAGTAAGAGCACTTGTTATTGTAGGGCATATCACTTGTGTATAACTAGAATTAAACATAGAAATGACCAATGCCAATGCAATTGTAACTCCTAAAACAAACCTCATATTGGCTTAGAATGTATGAAGCGGCAGAATTCCACTAAGTCCTCTTTTTTCTTTTCACTTTTAATCTCAGAGAATAGGCTGTGAGCAAGGATGACAGAGGCTCTAAATTTATAGGAAGGAAATGATAAGATGAGGTGACGAGTGGCTGAGATTCTCTGCAACAAGAGTTATTGGTGTTTGAATATTTATAATCACTAGCTCTTTAAAGAGATACTTACATGCATGCACTAAGAATCTGATTTGGTCATACCAGAGTTAGATATATACTCCACTGCATGGAAAGATCATTTAATTTTTAAATATATAACAGTACTCCCTGTAAGAGCTCGAAATGTTCTCAAAAGTACTATCTTTTAGTTATTGATTTGCCAATAAAGCTATGGCATAACAAATCCATTATATTTCTAGAATAAATGTCTCAAATAGATTGTGTTCAACCAACTTTATCCTACACAAGTAGACACTACTCGATGCAATCACTATAACTACTATGTATAATATTTAGTCATGATAACAACTTTTTAGTATTAACTATAAATCTAGAAAGAATGGGTCAATAATCAACTGCACTTTACAAAAGATTACCAAACTCAAGAACATGACAAAGATCTAAAATATTGAGTGATATCTCCACCAAAGAGTACATCCGAGAATGAGCTATAATAAATAAATTCGAAGGTTTTTTTTATGGAGAAATCCTCATCTAAAGATCCCACTAAAAGATAGCGCAACAATGCAATAACTACAACAATCCATTAGGTAGAACATAACTTTACCACATTCCATTTGATCAGTAATAAAGTGCACCATGATGTTACTACTGTTCATTTTACTCCAATGTTTCACTCAATAAAGAGAAGTTCATTAGCTCTTATCTCTTTTGCCATTGTGGTTGCATGATGTGAAAGCTATTAGCATATTACGATGCTGGTAATTCCCCCCATCCATAAGTTCATCATAATTTATAAATTTTATAACTTTTACCTTTGACCAGTATTAAAGATCACCATATTCCTCTTCAAGTAGATCATTATACTAACATAGACCTGAATCCATACAGTTGATGTTGTACAGTCAAATTTATCAAATCAAGAATTATTTACCTTTCCATTAAGATGAAGTAAATCATACACAGTGACAACAGGTTATAAACATGTATTCCTCAAGGGTAAAACTTGTCATGAAAGTCAAGGTAAACATGACAAAGATCTTAAGTACTGAATTATATCCCTATGAAAAACACATCATAACATTAGTTGTAAAAAAAAGAATTCCAAGGACTCTGTTTTGTGGTGTAAACCTAATATGGAGATCTCACCTAAAGATAGATTAACACTTCTAGCTGTCACAACCATCCATGAGCTACAACACAACTTAACCACTTTTACACTCAATCAGTAATAAATTGCACCTTCCTTTTACCTTTTCATCTAGATTATTAACTGGACATAGACCTAAACATATATAGTTGATCATGTTCAGCTTCTCTAACAATCTAGAAAGTTGTGTATTAAAGACGGAATGAGCCAAAATTCAACTTTCTATATACTCAAATGTTGGAGTAAGCTTCTCTAACAATCTAGAAAGTTGTGTATTAAAGACGGAATGAGCCAAAATTCAACTTTCTATATACTCAAATGTTGGAGTATCATCCCACTGAGATGAAACAATTTATAAACAATAAAAGTGATGTGTGCACTTGATGATTTAGATAATCAGAAAAAATTCCCATGTAAAGAGAAGGTAAATGTGCCGAAGATCTAAAACATAAGAGATAAGAAACAAAATTTTTAGGCTCTATTTTATGGTGCAAACTAATCTAAAGACCTTAGGAATATTGATGGTTGAAACCAACTTAAGATGTTTACATTTTGATTTTACATGCAATAAATGTAAGGATGTTAAAGTAGCGGAAACAACTTCCTATGCCAATCTTGAGGAGAGACAATATGCAAAACTTTTTTAAAACTGATCTAATAGTGATAGAAATTCCCACAACACATTCAAAATATGAAATAAATAATAGAACATAAAACACCAGATATACGTGGGGAAAACCCTTTCAGGTGAAAAACCCCACACTCCAAAAGGCTGCTCAATGTATTACAAATCCAATAACAAGATTACATACACTTGCAGAGCAAGTTTATTACAGGAGTATCACCAGTAAACAACTCCTCCAATTTATAGACTTCTAGCTATACAAGAAACCACCTGTGGTTTTACAAAACCATATGCGAGGCTGGCTTCTCAGCCAAGATTCCAGTCCCAAAATAAGTTCTCACGTCCAAAATGAAATTCCCTATTTTTGACCTTTACAGATGTCATAGAATCTGTCATAATATGCCTAAAAATAGGCCTTCTATAATAGACTATCATGTGGGGATGTTTTGACACCTAAAAAACTAATTTTCAAAGCACCAACAATGCGTAATAGCTGTAGGAAAATATTAAATAAAAATAATTATAACAGGAAATGTGCAGCAAGGTTGAGACACTTCGTTTCCCAACATTCTCCCACTTGTTGAATACCTTGCAAGGGCCAGGGGAATAACATCATCATTAGTCAACTGCTAAGGGCCAAAAGGCCCATAGACTCAGAACACCACCTAAATTTTGCTATGCTCACAGGTTTAGTTAATGCATCCGCAACATTCGCTGCAGTCTCTACCTTTTCTAGCTTTACCCTGCCATCCTCGACCACATCTCTCATGAAGTGATACTAAACATCAATGTGTTTGGTCCTGGCATGAAAAGTTAGGTTCTTTGCAAGGCAGATTGCACTCTGACTGTCACAATAAACTATAACTGCACCCTGTTTCAATCCAATATCTGAACACAAACACTTCAGCCAAATGGCTTCTTTATAGGCATGAGTAGCTGCCATGTACTCTACCTCAGTAGTGGACAAACTGACCATAGCCTATCGCTTTCTCATCCAACTGATTGTACCACCATTAAGAGTAAACACATATGCATTGGTGGACCTTCTACTATCGACATTGCCAGCCTAGTCTGAATCTACAAAACCGCGAATACTCAAGGAATGTTGATCTACTATACCATGAAAATAAATAGAGAACTCTGTTATACCCTGCAAATATTTGAAGACCGTCTTAATTGTATCCCAATGCACTCTTCCAGGATTAGACATATAATGAGAAAGAACTCCCACTGCTTGGATAATGTCTGGTCTTGTACAGACCATAGCATACATTAAGTTTCCAACCGCACTCTGGTAATGCACTCTTCTCATGTCTTCCATCTCCGATGGGGATGTAAGACATTGTGAAATAGACAGCTTTGTTCCCAGTGTAATAGGAACACAAAGTCGTTTACAATCTTGCATGTTAAACCTTTGCAAAATTGAACAAACATACTTACTCTGGCCAAGCCATAGCTTTCTGTTCTCATGATCTCTTCTTATCTCCATCCCAAGTATGTGTTTTGCTACACCAAAATCATTCATTTCAAATTTTACAGAGAGCTAAGATTTCAATTATGCAATCAAACCTTTGCCTTTCCCAATAAACAACATGTCATCAACATATAAAGCAATTATCAGGAAATGATCACCATTAGATTTAAAATATACATAGTGATCAGATCTAGACCACACAAATCCCAAACTCAACACATAAGTATCAAACTTCTGGTACCACATCCTAGGACTTTGTTTAAGGCCATACAGAGATTTCTTTAACTTACAAACCAACTTGCTTTTACCTTTTACTACGTAGTGCTCTAGTTTTATCATATATATTTCTTCCTCCAAATCACCATGAAGGAAAGCAATTTTCACATCCATTTGTTCGACCTCTAGGTCATAAGCCGCTACAATAGATAATAAAAATTCAATGGATGTCATTTTAACAACATGAGAAAAAATCTCACAGTAATCAATACCATCAACCTGAGAGTATCCCTTCGCAACCAACCGTGCATTATACTTTTCAACATTTCCATCTGAACCAATCTTTTTCTTAAAGACCCATTTATATCCAAAAGGTTTATGTCCTTTAGGGAAAGGTACAAGGTACCATGTATCATTTCTTTCAAGGGCTGCCATCTCTTCATCCATGGTAACTTTCCAGGACTCTGCATCATTCGTACCCAAAGCCTCTTGCATAGATCTCGGTTCATCAATGTTAGTATTCAAAGCAAATATACACTTCCAATCATTAGGTGAATACGCATACCTTTCAGGTTGTTGCCTATGCCTTGTAGACCTTCAAACAAGCTGAGGTGGAGGTTCTTCCACTTCTTCCTCCTCTTCACCCTCTTTTGAAGATAAAGAGCTTGATGAGCTCTCCTCAACTTCTTATCTATCTTGGGTCCTTGATTCATCTTTCTCAGGAATAAAAAGGAAGTTGAATCACATCTTTTTTCTGTTCAATTTCTTTATGCTATTCTAGCTGAAAAATAATAGGAGAAGATTTAGTTTCTCTAAAAATAACACTTCTGGAATGAATTACCTTATGTGAAACATGATCCCAAAGCTTGTATCCTTTTACACCATAGCTGTAGCCGATGAAGATATATTTGATAGCCTTAGAATCCAACTTTGTTCTCTTCTCCTTAGGCACATGTGCATATGCCTCAAAACTAAAAACTCTAAGATGTCTAAGTGAAGGCTTTTTCTCCGACCACACCTCCATTGACGTTTTATCAACAAGCACTGATATAGGAGATCTATTTATCAAATAACGAGTAGTGGCAACAACTTCAGCCCAAAACTTTTGTTCTAGACCAGCTCCACTCAACATGCCCCTAGCCTTCTCCATCAATGTTTTGTTCATTCTTTCAACAACTCCATTCTACTGAGGAGAATACAGAGTTGTCTTTTGTCTTTTAATCTCGCAATCTATACAGAATCTATCAAAATCTATAAAACAGTACTCACCACTATTATCAGTCCTCAAACATTTAAATTTCTTTTCAGTCTGAGTTGCTACCATAGCCCTGAACTCCTTAAAATGACTAAAAACTTCAGATTTACTCTTTAAAAAATATACCCATGTTCTCCTACTGAAATCATCAATGAAAGTAACATAATAAACTATTTTACCAATAGAAGCAACATTAATAGGACCAAATACATCTGAATGGATTAGATCCAAAATACATGAAGACTTATGAGAAGACGAGTAAAACTAAACGTGGTTCCATTTGCCATAAATATAGTGTTCACAGAAATCAAACTCTAGATTGCAATCATTCAAAGATTCAACAAGGTTCTTAATTTTTAGGGCTTTCAAACCCTTCTCTCCAATGTGGCCAAGTCTTTGGTGCCATAACATGGTCTTCTCTATAGGCAACTTTGATTCAGTAGACAGAGCACCCTTGAGTACCTAGAAGCCATGACCATTCACAGAAGAGGAAACCATCTCTTTTTTTAGTGAAGTAGTTTCTCGCTTAATTTTATCAGAAGTGCTATTGCACTCAACCATGCATGCATCAAGCTGGTACAATGTACCCAATCTGCTACCTCTTGCTATCACCATAGCACCTCTCACCATTTTGACACCTGCTTCAAAAAACTGTACATGCACACCTACATCTATTAGCTTGCTAATAGATAATAAATTTCTTCCTAGTCCTGGGATATGCAAGACACCATCAAATCTTCTAACTCTACCATCAGAAAATTTCACATGAATACTACCACGGCCCACAATGTCAAGGAAAAAATTATCACCCAAATGCACCTTACCACCATTATAGTTTTCATACTTACTAAACAAATTTCTGTTAGGAGTCATGTGGAAAGATGCATCCAAGTCTATCAACCATGCATTATCACCTGCATGAGTGGCCAAGGCTGCAATAAAGGCATCTCCATCTTCTTTTTCAGACTCAGAGTCAAAATCTTGCTTCTTCTTCTTCTTTTTCTTCTCTTCTTTACATTCCTTTTGGAAGTGTCTAGATTTACCATAGTTCCAGCATATTGCCTTGGACTTACTAGGAGGTTTTGATCTCCCCTTATTTTTGGATTTGGAATGGCCATGTTGCTTCTCATCTTTGCCTCATTCTTTTTGTCTTCCTCGAACACTCAAAGTCTCTTTGGCATTTAAAGAGACCTTCCTTCTCATCTCTTTGAAAAGTATAGAACCAACAACATCTTCCATCATCAAGATGACTACAATGCTCCCAATAGCCATAACTAGGCTATCCCATGAGTCTAGCAGAGAACACAACAAAATTTGACACCTTTCTTCCTCATCCATTTTAACCCCAACCGATGTCAACTGAGTCACCAACATATTGAATGTTTCCAGATGCTTAGAAATTTGTCCACCTTCTTCCATTCTCAAAGAATACAACTTCTTCCTCAAGAAAATCTTATTCCCTAGAGATTTAGCTTGATATATCTCACCCAACTTCTTCCAAAGCTTCTTCAAAGTGGGTTCTTCATGGACATTTATCAAAATCAAATCTGCAAGGCACAATCTTATGAGACCTTTATCTTTTCTATCTATTACATCATACTTTGTAGCCAAATCTAGATCCATAGGCCTATGGACATTTTCATCCACTACATCTCATAGATCCTAGTCAATCAACAAACCTTCCATCTTGAGCTTCCACATTTCAAAGTTTGTGCTAGAAAACATCTCTACCTTAATCCTCTCAGATGTACCTACCATCTGAGAAAGCCTACATCAAGATCACAAAGTATCCTCTGCACAAGCTCCCACTTAAACCTTGATTAGCACAAAAAACCCAACAACCCACAACTAAAACCAAAGGTGATCAGGCTCTGATACCACTTGTAAGGAAGTTAAAGTAGTGGAAACAACTTCCTATGCCAATCTTGAGGAGAGACAATATGTAAAACTTTTTAAAAACTAATCTAACTGCTACAGAAATTCCAGCAACACATTCAAAACATGAAATAAACAATAGAACACAAAACACCAGATATACGTGGGGAAAACCCTATTGGGTGAAAAACCCCACACTCCAAAAGCCTTCTCAATGTATTCCAAATCTAATAACAATATTACATACACTTGTAGAGCAAGTTTATTATAGGAGTATCACCAGTAAACAAATCTAGAAGAATTCTGGTAGCATTCCAATAGCATAACAATACCTATAAACTCACACTATGCACACAACTTCTCAAGCCTCCAATTTATAGACTTCTGGCTATACAAAAAACCACCTGTGGTTTTACAAAACCATGTGTGAGGCTTCTCAGCCAAGATTCGAGTCCCAAAATAAGCTCTCACGTCCAAAATAAAATCCCCTATTTTTGACCCTTACAGATGTCATAGAATCTATCATAATATGCATAAAAATAGGTCTTCCATAGTAAACTATCATGTGGGCATCTTTTGACACCTAAAAAACCAATTTTCAAAGCACCGACAATGCGTAACAGCTGTAGGAAAATATTAAATAAAAATAACTATAATGGGAAATGTGCAGTAAGGTTGAGACACCTTGTTTCCCAACAATAAAGTGTACCATGATTGTTCCCTTTCATCTAGATCCTCATCTTGACATAGACCTGAATCATACATCTAATCATGTATAGTCTCTCTCACAAACTAAAGTGCCACTCATTAAACATATAATAACTATATTAAACTTTCTATATAATAAAATCAAGTATTGACCACCCCTAGATGAAATAATTTAGAAATATCAGTAATTGGTTTATGTACTTCGTGTTATAGATTATCAAGAAAAAGCTATCATGAAAGGATAAGGTAAACATGATGAATATAAACCAAAGTTTTAAATGACATATCTAGTTATAATAAGGGTTTTTTTTATTGAAAAGAAAATCAAACTATAAAATAGCGAATTTACCCTAGGAAAGAAAACTTTAACCACCCAAATTTCTTAAAATTTACTCATCCCAACATCACTCCCATGTGCAGCAATATAACAAGAATTATAAATGGTAACTCCCTTAATTTACTACCCAAATTTCCTAAAATTTACCAACCCAACATCACTCCCTAAATAGAACCACCCAAAATAACTACTTCTTTGAAAACTCAAACGGATCTTCATGCCATTAACAAATCAGATTTTCAAGAAAACAAACTGAGAAATTGAACTACATTTTCCCTCAATTGTATCAGTGCTTTGAGAAAGTTCTCCTTGAAGTCATGGAACTACCTTTTCCCTCTAATTATTTCCTCCGTCTGGTATTACCAATGTACCCATATTGTCAAACGGTTCTAGTTTTTAGACTCAATCTTTTCCACCTTTGCTATAAATTTTTGCATATCTTGGACTCCTCTGTTTTTATTTTCATTGCACCAAGTCATGATGGCAAAGAAAGATTAGATCTCATGCATAGTACCTTCTTACCCACTTCTATCTGAATTGACTTTCAAAAGGGCGACATATATTTGTTCCTTTGATATACCTTAAAATTCCAATGCCGATGTCTTGGGTTCAAATTGCCTTCTAAATTGCTAATGCAACTTTACAAAGGTAGTTTCCAAGATGTAATATGTTCCACAATCATGCTATAGACTCAGGCCTCAATAGATCCACATCCACATAGACATCAATGGGGATTTACTAATCACATGGACTTGGTGAATCATCTTAACATAAAAATGATGCAAACAAAGAAATCATATACCTGCTTAATGCTGCTTAATGCTATTTAATCAGCCAATTATCTATTGGCTGAGTAGTTCAAACAAAGAAACCCATATACCTGCAAACTAAGATCTGAAGTAGGTATTGTGTTGGAAGTAGAGCCCAAGGATTTTGAAAGAAAACCATATTTTACTAATTCCCCTAATAGGATTAAAAATGAGCATAGAGCAATCTTGTTTAGCTAATTCGGAGATGAAACAAAAGTTTTTAGAAGTTTCTAATTATTATTGTTGATTTAAGTATAACAGTCAGTTATACTACAAGAACTTTTGTACTTCTACCAACTTGATATATCTTTCAAGCAAATATATTACATTTTCTAGTTTAAGAAGAAATAATCAACATACTGAGGTCCTTGTGTTATAAGGGTCATTTCATAAATCAATTATCAGAAAAAAAAATACCAATATTTTTTGAAGAAAAAGGTGGGGGAGCCAACCATAGATATATTAAAATATATGATGATAGTCCAATACAGAGTTCAGGATCTCCACAAAAATGAGCCACATTAAAAAAATAGACCCAAAGACTGGCTAGAATAGAAGATACAATATTAAGAGCTAAAACCAAAAAATTGTAACAAACAAACCAAATTAAGAGGACGCACCCACCGCATCACTGCTCAAGGCATCACTACCATTCACCCCTTCACTGTTTGCTACCCCAATGCCTGGAATCACAACAACAACAATTAGTTCCTCGACACTCTTAGCTTCATCCCCTTGATCCGAATGGTCTACTAGCTAGAGCTTGAAATAAATCAATGGGAAGCGAAGGCACCCAGTCAGGGGTATACACAAATATTATTATAGGAAAAAGAAATGACGAAGTGAATACACCAATGCTCTTCAAATCATATTGAAAAATGAAATAGAATAAAAGAAGCCTATTGAAATTACCCACTTTGAGTGTGTTTACAACCCAATTTATTATCCTAAAATAGATTTCCTGCAATATGATTAAATTTGATTAGTTGGATATTGAAAACTAAGGGATGCAAGAACCCAAAACCAAACTTTTAGCACACTCCATGAAGTGCTCTGTAATTTTTTAAATTTTATTAGTTGGATATTGAAAACTGATGGATGCAAGAACCCAAAACCAAACTTTTAGCACACTCTCTATAATTTTTTAAAACTTATTTAACATCCACCCCAAGAGAAATTAGCAAGTTTTATGGAGGGACGACCAATTCTTTTAAAATTTTTGGACAACCAAAAAAATAATTTTTTGGACTACCAAATTTTTGGCAGTTACAAGATGTGTGCACATATAGAATGGCCTATCGGCCAAAAAATAGTTGATAATTAAAAATTTAGAATGATGTGTTTTGGAAATTGAATTTTATAATTATCATGACACAATAATGTAAGATAATCAATAAGTGTATTTAGAATATAGTATGTAAGAATATGGGTTAGAGATGTATTGGTGAATAATAGTTTTTCCCTTAACATGGATAAAAAACGGTGGTGCAACTCTCAGTGGCCTAGTAACAACTGTATAAGTATAAAGAGTATCAAGATAATTGTATGCCCCCAATGTGACATCAAAAAGCATATACACATAAAGGTTAAAAAGATTGGAAACCCTCTCATAGGTATAGAATAAACAATGTGGACAAGGGCCCATAATGTGGTATAATATTGGAGTTATGGGGCAAGTGCCCAAGGTATAGGAATGGAGGGCACAATGTGGGGATGAGGGAAGCATGACACCCCCAAACAAAAATAGATGGGGGCACTTATTGCAGTGCCTCCAATGTAAAGATGTATCCAAGGTGTGACATATAGAAAAGGGAAGGCATGATGTGATATAATATAATAACAAATATATTATATATTTTTAAACAATTAGTTTTGTATAGAATATAATATATAATAATAAGTATAATTAAATCTATTTTATAATAAAAAATATAATTATAATATAGATGTGATATATAAATTAAAGATATAATATTTTATATAGAAATACAATTTTAAAAATTAACTATAATTTTAGAGCTATATTTAATAATTTATATAAACTATACTATATAACAATTCTACATTTTCAATATGTGTGTCCACCTTCCTAACACTTTTCAAAATAGCACTATTTACAAAAGACTAATGATTTCACTACACAATTAAAGTTTCAACAATGGTTTCCATCTTTGACAAACATGGATCTAAGAATCTACTCTAAAACATATCAATCCAAAGGTAATGTACAAATCCCCCCCTCTCAAACTTATAATCTCAATGAGAATGCAAAATAACTACAAGTAAACACAAAGATGGGCACATAAGAATAATAGCATCAAAAAACTTGAATAGAAGAAACACACAAATACTAAGAAGCTAAAATGAAAAACCAACAATTGTGCTCAATTTTGGTTAATTTGTGTCATAATGATACAAATTATATGCATAAATAATAAAACATTTCAAAATGATTGTTTGTGAAGCCTATCAATCTAATTTACACTAAAAGGAAATTACACTCAACAACGAAATAATTAAGAAAAGTGAGATTATTGGAGAATAGTGCCATTCTTGGCCCCATCCATCCAAGTGGTAATGCAAACTTTTCATTGACAAATGAGAAAGTTTAGCTCCACATTAATTATCCCTTTGCTTTTATGTTTTGATCTCTCAAAAGTGTTTTATCTTGAGAAGGATAAGGGCACTAAAGAAGAATGCATATGTGCCTCCAAAAAATCAAGAAAAGGACATGCATGTTGATTATAAATAATTCAGTATTCCATTAAAAGTTTTTCCATTGGTTCAGGATTTATCAAAGATATAGCCACCATACCTAGGTATCGACCTACATTGACATCCTTGTCGATGCATCAACTACTGATTGGTCTGTGTATCTCCACATGGATAGACTTAGATGCTTGCAAGCTTTAACATAATACACTTGTGCTTCTTTTTAGCCAGTAAGTAAAGCATTCATATATAAGTACGCTACTCAATTTTAAATCAAATTTATTGGAACTTATACTTTGTGCCATAATACTTATTTTAAGAAAACATTAAAAATATGAGACACATACTACTAAATAAAATACCAAATATATATTTAAGCTTATACTTTATGTCACAGTACTTCTTTTTACAAAACTTTAAAAAAGATAAATGTTCTTCTTTATCAACTCTAGTCAACTTTCTTTCGCTCATTTCTCTACTTTGTAGCATTGCCATTGCTTAGAGATTTTGTATGGCATTCACTATCCTTATAACATGTTTACATACTAAGTTTATTAGAGCAAGAGACAATACTAAGTTGATAATATTATGTTGTTTTGGATAGGGATCCAAGGTCAATTCCCTCCAAGGTACATGTAATATGTATTAAAATTTTAAAAGTTGCATTTAATGTTTTTCGATATTGAGTTTATTAAAACTCTTTCATAGCTTGTATACCATCTTGAATGCTAATTTTCTCCTTTTATTATTGTATTTTAATCTTTAACTCTTATGCAACTATCAAGATCATGCACCACTCTTATAACACTCATTTTTAACACCAACACACCTAGTGGAACCATACTTTTGCTTTGAATATGTGTATAGTATGCTAGAATTACTTTTTTTTGTTAGTATGCCAGAATTACAACTCCTAATAACTCCTTTCTCTTATTATGTTATCTCCCATCTTCCTAGTGATAAATGTCACCTTATCTTGTATTTAAGCACACGCATTTGAATTTATCCAAGAAGGTGTTATCATCTATTATATTGTGTGGTTTCAAGGTAGGCTTTATTTCTAAGACCTGTAAACTGAACCCAGAAGATAAGATGTTCTATTTTACTACATGGGACTCAATTAGGGTTTGTTTGGAGCCCCTAGAGATAGATGTCATCTTATCTTCACTTTTATTATATTAGACTCCTTCCTAGTGTTCCTATTGTGAATGTTTCCCCTCTAGCCCATCCCTTATTTTCATGTTGTTTCCTATAAGATTATTATAGGGGCTTCCACCTATTATCATATTGAAACCTCCAATTGAATTAATAATTTCATCAAGCCTCTAGTTTTCTTCTATCTCTCCCTATCCTGATTCTTAATAGGACTCAAACACAACATCATAGGTGCCCAAAATACAACTTACTATTACATCATGCACCCATCCATGAAGAGAATTATAGTTCATTCTAATACATAAAGGAGTGTCTAAAGCATCTCCAATATAGAAGAAAAGAAAAGGAAAAAAGGAAATGTACATATTTAATGATAAACAAGTATTCAAGGATTTGAAGGGAATAAGTCTTAGAAAAATAAAATGTGTTGCCTTATAGATCTAAATTGTGTTGTTATGATATGTTCTCTCTTGCAATTTTGATATGCCATTGTCGGGAAGTACAAATTCAGTCCTAGATTTGTCAAAATGTGAAGACTTCAATCTAAGTGTTCTTTGTTGAAGCTAAACATCTTTGGTCCTCATACTAGATGGAGGTCCTTGACAATTCATGAAAGTCTTTGAAAAGACAGTGGAGGTTCCAACAAATCTCATAGTAGATAGGGCCTTTGGATACAAAATGTTCTTCACTTTCAATCATAACAAACTAAACCACTAAGTGAACTTAATCTAATGTGAATATGTCTACGAGGTTAGGAATTAGATATAAGTAAACTAGATGAATAAAGACTCTTTTCACACTAACAATCCTATCTTCTTTGAAATGATGTTACTTGTTTGAGTCACAACATCATCTCAAAGAGGGTTAAAAGGTAGACACATGAAATTGACCATGTCCTAACATCACTTTCAACATCACCTTGTATCACCTTGCGACACATTTGTCCTAGACAATTTCATGTCCCTTTTCATGAACTAGTTAATTTCATGTCTCTTTCCATCATCAAGTTAATTAAATAAATTATATTTAATTAATTATACTATTCATTATATTTCTCAAATTAATTAAATAAATTAGACTTATTTAATTAAGCCATTTTCTCCTTTTAGCCAAATTAATTAAATAAATTTTATTTATTTAATTAATTCAAATTTATCCTCCCACATCACCCTTCTCCAATGTTAATTAAATAATTTTGTTATTTGATTATTTATTTAGAGTCACATGAATAGCTATAGTTAGGCAATATCATTGAACCTAGATACTTGCACAAAAGTCAAACTGTATTTACATCTCAACCATCCATTTCATAGTACATCTCTAAATCTCAACTATTCACATAAGGATATATTCCCTAAAAGCCTCCATCCTTGCCCCAATGTTGTCTCATCAAATCCTAACCATCCATTGCACTTCTTAATCCTAGCCATCCATCCTATCATTCAAAAATCTATAAATTAAACATAAATCTAGCCATTATGGGAACACACATGAAAGTTGAGCAATAAACATATTAATAATTATCAAGAGCATAACCATTGGATCTTGGATGGACTCCATTCCGCTCTATCTAGGAGAAAGAATGGTTTTAGGTGAAGGTAATTATGTCATTTGCATGTGTCTTTATGTTATTTACATTTAATCTTTTCTTGTCTTCACCATCATGTTGTAATTAATGTCAACTAATTCCATCCCCATGGCAATGAATTCCCTTCTGGCCCCTGAGTTTAATTAGTTAAATACCCTGGGTGAATACCTAATGGACGAGATGACGAGTAAGGGGAGCTACACAGGTTTGGAGGCTCATGGCCTATAATAGGGCACGACTTCTTCTTCCTTGTCTAATTGGTTGCGTCTGCATGTGTCTGGGGTAGCATACGAAGGTACATGCATGCTTTCAGGGGGGTTTGATTCTTTTTTCTTTCTGTGTTTTTTTTTTCTTCTATGGAACTACTTTAGTGTTGCTTTCATTGCCCTCGGTGATCTGGTTATTAGGACGGGGTTTTTCTATTTTTTCTCATGGAGCTGCATGCATCAGTGGACAAGTCTGATCTAGGTTCTTCTCTTCCTAGAGGAAGTCAGAGCTTGGTGAATTTGGGTAAACCTGGTGAGGGTTTGACAAGGAATCGTGGTGTCTGGCTACATAAAGTAAATGGGTGTTTGGAGAGATTGCAGGAATCACCAGTGCTTGTGATATAACTAGACCCTGTGGTGGAAGACATGGAGTACTACTTGACAAGTATGTGTTGATTTGGAAGTTCATGGGGATGCAGGTTTTTCTCCCCTTTCTTGATTTGTAGCTCTGCAAGACCTAGAACCCTGAGGGGGATTTTGATATTATGTTGGCAGCCAACAATTTCTTCATGGTGCAATTTTCCTATATTGCTGACAAAAATCAAGCTTTTGAAGGTAGGATGTACTTCTACAGCTAGGTGGGCCTATTGATTAAACCTTGGCATGTGGGTTTCAACTCCATTGAGGAGCTCCCTTCTTAGATTCCAGTTTGGGTACGCTTCCCTCTCTTTCCCCTGGAATGCTGGCAAAGTGATATATTATAGATGATTACTCTCTTGCCCAATAAGCCTATTGGGCCCTCTTCACAAACTTTGATAAAAAGGGTTCTTTCTTTTCCTTTAGTATGCATAGAAATTGACTTGAACAACCCATTGCCAAATTTGATGGAAATAAGCATTGGGGAAACTTCTTGGACCCAACAATTGGATTATGAGGCATTACCTTTTCATTGTTGGTTATGTCATGAATATGGCCACCTGAAGCGAAAGTTCCCCAAATCCCCTTCGACTGCTGGTATGACTAGTGCTTCTCATTAGTTTGCCTCGAAGGTGGACAAAGGTAAGGCCCCCATGCAAGGGGTGGAGGCGAATAAGGGTGGCTTTGTAGATACATGATTAATTCTATTATTTGATTAATTATTGAGAGTCACATGTCTAGCTATAGTTAGCCAAATTCATTGAACCTGGACACTTGCACAAAAGTCAAACTATATTTACATCTCAACCTTCCACTTCATACTACATCTCCAAATCTCAACCGTTCACATAAGGATACACCCTAAAATCCTCCATCATTGCCCTAATGTTGTCTCATCAAATCCTAACCACCCATTGCACTTCTTAATCCTAGCCATCCATCCTATCATTCAAAAATCTATAAATTAAACATAAATCTAGCCATTATGAGAACACACAAGAAAGTTGAGCAATCAACATATCAATAATTATCAAGAGCATAGCCATTGGCGCTTGGATGCACTCCATTCCACTCTATCTAAGAGAAAGAATGGTTTTAGGTGAAGGTAATTATGTCATTTGCATTTGTCTTTATGTTATTTACCTTTAATCTTTTCTTGTCTTCACCATCATGTTGCAATTAATGTAAACTAATACCATCCCCATGGCAATTAATTCCCTTATGGCCCCTAAGGTTAATTACTTAAATACCCTGGGTGAATACCTGATGGACGAGATGACGAGTAATGGAGTTGTGGGGGTTTGGAGGCCCATGGCCTGTAACAGGCTGCGACTTCTTCTTCCTTTTCTGATCGGCTGTGTCTGCATGTGTGTGGGGTGGCATATGGAGGTGCATATTTCTAGTGGGGGGTACTTACATGCTTTCGAGAGGGGTTGATTATTTTTTATTCTATTTTTTTTGTGGAGCTGATTTAGTTTTTGTTTTCATTGCCCCGGTGACCTGGTTATCGAGATGGGGTTTTTTCTTTTTTTCTCATGGAGCTACATGCATCGGTGGACAAGTCCGATCCAGGTTCTTCTCTTCTTGGAGGAAGTCAAAGCTTTGTGAATTTGGGTAACCCTGGCGAGGGTTTGACACAGAATGGTGGTGTCTAGCTACACAAAGTAAATGGGTGTTTGGAGAGATCCCAGGAATGGCCGGTGCTTGTGATACAACTAGACTCTATGGTGGAAGATGTGGAGTACTATAGCAAGCATGTGTTGATTTGGAAGTTCATGGGGATGCATGCTTTCCTCCCCTTTGTTGATTTGTGGGTTCTTAAGACCTGGAACCATGAGGGGGATTTTGATATTATGTTGACAGCCAACAATTTCTTCATGGTGGACTTTTCCTATATTGCTGATAGAAATTAGGATTTTGAAGGCTGGCTATACTTCTACAACCAAGTGGGCCTATTCATTAAACCTTAGCATGTGGGTTTCACGTCCACTAAGGAGATTGCTTCGTAGATTCTAGTTTAGGCATGCCTATCTCGCTTGCCCCTAGAATGCTGGCAAAGTGATATATTACAAATGATTTGTCTTGCTCGATAAGCCTATTGGACCCTCTTAACAAACCTTGAATAAAAGGGTTCTTTCCTTTGCTTGAGTATGTGTAGAAATTGACTTGAATAACCCATTGTTGGATTTGGTAGAAATAAGCATTGGGGCAACTTCTTCAACCCAGAAATTGGATTATGAGGCATTACTTTTTTGTTGCCAGTTATGTCATGAATATGGCCACCTATAGTGGAAGTGCCCCAAAGCCACTTTGGCTGCTGGTATGGCTAATGCTTCTCATTAGTCTACCTAGAAGGTGGACAAAGGTAAGGCACCCATGCAAGGGGTTTTGGAGGATAAGGATGGCTTTGTGCTTGTTAAGCCTCGTAACACGAATAGAGGACAAAAGAGGACCCTTAAAGATAGGGAGGAAGAGGAAACCCTCAACAGGTTTGAAGCGTTAGAGGACTTGGTTTAAGAGGAAAGTGTTCCCTTCAAAATGCAAGTTGCCGATAGTACTATTGTTGAGAATTGCCTATAGATCAGAGAAATATTTTTTCTAGTCATGCCCCAATAGGGGGTCAATTAGCTTAGATGGACAGAGATCTCGCTTCCTCAGGACCTGAGCTTGGGGGAATTGGCTTGATGACAGACACTATTATGGTTCCTGATCCCCTTATTTCTGGGATCATTATTGAGAAGGTTGTTGTGGAATTTGGTAAAGGCAAGTCTCCTTCTCTTGTTTTGGGCCTCCAGCAAAAACCCCCAAAAAGGGGGCTCTTGAGAAGCCTCTTACAGGAGGTAGGAAGAAGGATCTAGAAAAGGTAAAGCTGATTGGAGAGAAGTTGGTTGAGTCTGGCTCAGTGAGGACTATTGATTCTCACTTTTCCCAGCCCCAGCGATGATTGTGATATCATGGAACATTAGGGGTACGAATAGCATCCATAGACGAAAGGCTATTCATGAGTTAATTTGTGTTCACTCTCCTGATTTGGTTTTCTTCTAGAAAACTAAGTTGTCTATTGAAAGTATGTTGAATTTGGCTCCTAAGATTTGGGGTAGAGGTCTCTTGTAACATGCCACTTGTTCTACCAAGTAAAAACAACTGAGTTTTAACCCAAGAGTAAATAAATCATGAATCCAATACATGAGTAATAATTTTTTTTTCCTTCCTTTATTTGATAAAATGCACATCTAAAACACATTCCAAACTTCCATTGCATAATCAAATTATATTTCCTCAATAAAATAATTGAATATTTCTCTTTACAATTTTTTCATAAAATTCATACATACAAGCTTCAAGAGCTTAACTAAAAAATAGTAACACATGATTGTATACTTGTCTATCTTCAATATTCCCGGCCACCAATTACATGCTAACTACATGAGGGGAAGCATCACTCAAGCACTGTATACATCCTAAACAGAGTTCAAGTCAAAGGTAACAGTTCAAAGACTCCTTATGAATTGTGGCATGGTAAAGTTCCCACTATGAAATACTTCAAAGATTTTGGTAGTAAACATTATATCAGAAGAGATGAAGATTTAGGTAAGTTTGATGCAAGATGTGATGAAGGTATCTTCCTTGGATACTCCACCAAGAGCAAAACCTACCAGTGCTACAATAAATGGTTGAAGAAGATCATTGAAAGTGCAAATGTCAAAGTTGATGAAAGCAAGGAAAAGGTATCAAGTGGATATGAATTAGATGAACCAGATACTTCTATAAGCAAACAAATGGTACTACATGAAGATAGTTCAGGTGAAGAACAAGCTCTAGAAATTGTCACCAAGACACCAAGGTATGTAAAACTAAATCATTCTGAAGATCAAATCATAGGAGATAAGAGAAAAGGAATTATGACCAGAAGAAGAGCTGTAGAAGAGCAAGTAGATTTCTGTTTGATTTCCAAGATTGAACCTAAGACTGTAAATGAAGCTTACAATGATGAGAATTGGGTAAAGGCTATGAAAGAAGAACTAATGCAGATAGAGAAGAACCAGACATAGGATCTTGTCCCCAGACCAACAGATAAAGATGTAAATAGTACCAAATGGGTCTTCAAAAATAAGATGAATGAGAATGGTGAAGTGGTAAGAAACAAAGCAAGATTAGTATGCAAAGGATACTCTCAAGTTGAAAGAATAGATTTTGAGGAAACATTTGCACCTGTGACAAGAATTGAAGCAATAATCATGTTCTTAGCATTTGCAACCTACAAAAACTTTAAGGTATATCAAGTCGATGTGAAGTCTGCATTCTTGAATGGAGAATTGGAGGAAGATCTTGATATTGAACAACTGGAAGGATTCTAGTCATTTGATCAGAGTGACATGGTGTGCAGTTTAAAGAAAGCTTTGTATAGACTAAAACAAGCCCCCAAGACCTAGTATGCAAAATTGGATAAATATCTAATACAATTACCATTTAGTAAGGGTACTATTGATAGCAATCTCTATTTCAAGATCAATGATGAACAAATCCTAATTGTTACAGTCTTTGTTGATGACATTATCTTTGGAGACAATGAAGGTATGTGTACAGTTTTTGCTAGGGAAATGTAAAATGAATTTGAAATGTCAATGTTTAGTGAGATGAATTTCTTTCTAGGTCTGCAAATTAATTAATCAGATAAAGGTATCTTCATTTCTTAGTCTAAATATGTGAAAGGGTTGTTAAAGAAGTTTGGGATGGAGGACTCTAAACTAGTAAGCACTCCCATGGTAACTAGTTACAAGTTGAGCAAAAATGATTGCTCACCTATGGAATATTAGAAAAGGTATAGATCTATGATTGTAGGATTACTTTATTTGACCCAAACCAGACCTAACATAATGCATGTAGTTTGTCTTGTGACAAGATTTCAAGAACCTAAAAAATCACATGAAATGGCAGTTAAGAGAATACTGAGATATTTAAAAGGCACAATAGATTATGGATTGTGGTATCCAAAAGATAATGATTTCATATACAAAGATGCGGATTGGGTAGGAGATGTGGATGACAGGAAAAGTACAAGCGGAGGTGCATTCTTCTTGGGAAAAAGGCTAGGCTAGTATTCTAGTTAAGCAAGAAATAAGATTCAATATCTATATCTACTATAGAAGCAGAATATATTGCAGCAGCATTCAGTTGCACTCAAGTGTTGTGGATGAAGAAGACATTGAAAGAGCTGAGAGTTGTGTATGAAGATCCAATTGCAGTCTTTTGTGACAACACAAGTGCCATAAATATATCAAAAAATCTAGTAATGCATGTTGCAAGTATGAGGTTAACCAGTGTTGTCATTGATGTCAACATATTCATATTGCATTGGTAAGTAGGTTTTGGATGAGCTGTGTGTTGAGGATATTGAGAAAAGTAGTCTCAATCAGGAACAGTGAAGAATAGTGATAAGAAGAAGGCAAATGTACTCAATAAGTTGAGAATCAGAGGATGCGGATTAAAGGGTTTGTAGATATGAATCTTGAGATGATCTAGTTAAGATTTCAGAGGTCCACATTAAGATATGAAAAAGTTGTAATCGGTCAAGTAGAACCGGTTCCGGGTGATGCTCCAGAGTGACAGAGTGTTACAAGAAGGTCTGGTGAGATCCAGAAGTGCATTGTCCTATTCTACAGATTGGACAGAGTTTGGGAGGTCCTTGTAATGTGTCATCTTGATTGGTATGTGGTTTGGAGGTCCAGAAGCACCTCTGGCAATATGACAATGGCGATAGACTATGTTCTTGAAGTTCTGGATGAGGAGCAGAAGAGATTCCAGTGAGTAGAGGAAGTGCGGATGTACCTAGTCAATCAGGCAAGCTTGTGAAGGTTCTTGGATCATGTTGAGGTTATGTTGTCGGTCCGCATTGGTGGTAGAGCCCAGAATTGAAAATATTCTTCTAGATGGAGTTCTTGTTCAGACTAGCCGACCGAATGAGTTGTTCATCTTGTGAATGTTCTTGTGGTGGCTAACCGGATGTATTAATCATCTTGTGGATGCCCTTATGGTTGATTTCCAACTTAGATGATTGTTCCTAAGTCGATGTCTTGTATAAATAAAGGTTTGTGAGTTCATTTCAAAGTGTGTGGAGAAGTGGATGAGAGTGGTATAGCGAAAAAGTGAAGGGCAGAGCAGAAGTATCTCAGGCTTAAATGGAACTGATCCAAACATGGTAAAGATGTCAATCTACAGTTCAAGTTTGTGATTCTTATAACTTTGTAGACAGTGTGTCTCCTTCTAGGCAGTGTGCCTCCTTTGTGAGCAGTGTGCTCGGGCAGTGAGCCCTAATTGGCATGTGCCATTCATTTTTCTTATTCTTCTAATAGAGAATAATTCTTGGGTTAATCACCCCATGGTTTTTCCCTTAACCAGGTTTTCCACGTCAAAATCTTGGTGTTCCATGTGTTGATGTTTATCTGCTCTTGTGTTTATGCATTATGCTTTCATGGATGGTTAATTGATATGCTATTAACTAACAAAGAAGAATCAAGTGTTTGAAGTAGAAGCAAGTTTTTATACAACTGATTCACCCCCCCTCTTAGTTGTGTGCCCTAGATCTAACAATTGGTATCAGAGCCAAGTTCCTCTGAAAGGAGCTTAACTGCTTGAGGAGATCCAGGATGTCATCATACAAGAAGTATAGTCCGAAGTTTGATGGAACCAACTTCACTCTCTGGAAAGGTCGCATGAAATGTCATTTGGAGTGTATGGGAAAAGTTAACTTGACCATGGTCTCAAAACCATATGTTCCTCCACAGGGTGGTCCAACAACTCTGAATGAAATCACAGATGCTGAAAACAATCTGCGGACCAAGGAAGCTTTTCTAAGCGCATTGAATGACTCAGATCTCTCAAATGTTATTGACCTACCAACTACATATGAGATCTGGACTAAACTGGAACTTTTGTATGAAGGAGATGAGTTTGTCAAGAGTGCAAGGTTACAAAGTCTGAAAGGAAAATTTGAAAGATTGAAGATGAGAGATGATGAAAATATCACTACCTTTATGCCAAGAGTAAATGAGCTGGTATGTGGAATTAGAAATGTTGGTGGAACTTTGGATGAAAATGAGATCATTTGCAAAATTCTCAGATCCCTTCCTGCTGCCTACAAAATCAAGGTTGCTGCCATTGATGAATTCAGAGCACACACAACAGTCACAAGAGAACAATTGGCTGGCAAAATAGCTGCATTTGAAATGACCGAGTTTGGAGATGATCCTCCCAAGACTAAATCTGCTTTCAAAGCCAGTGCCTATGTGAAAGGCAAACAGAGATTTGATCTGGGAGAAAACTCTTCAAGGAAGATGTCATGGTACGATCAAGCAAGAAGAGACATGGAAGAGGAAGAAGCAGAAACAGCTCAACTTGAAGCCCTCATTGCAAAAAGACTGCCAAGAGGATCCGGTAAGTATGAAGGAAAATTACCCTTTAAGTGCTTCAATTGCAATAAGATTGGTCATTTTACTTCAAGATGTCTGGAAAGATCTACAAGGTCAAATTCCAACAGACAAAGGTTCCAAAAGAACTGTTATTATGTTCATGAAGAAGATGATAATGGAGTAATAGATGATGAATCAGAACTAGGAAGCAAATCCGGAAATGAATGGGTGTTTATTGCCATCAAGGAAGAAGATTCAATATCCTCTGAATCTGTCAATCACAAGGTTGTGGAATGAGCCTTGGCTACCCAAGTGGAAGAAAAGAATGATTGGGTTATTGACAGTGGATGCTCTCACCATATGACTGGTGACAAGAACAAGTTCTTAGATTTGGAAAGGTATGAAGGAGGAATGGTAAAGTTTGGTGACAATTCTGCTAGCAGAATCAAAGGTTGGGGAACTATTTCTTTTGATGGAAAGAGCAAAATAGGTAATGTACTAAATGTTGAAGGATTAAAGCACAATCTTCTCAGTGTTGGTCAGTTAGTGGATAAAGGCTAGGATCTCCAGTTCAAGAATGGAAAATGTAGAATCTTTACAAGCTCCGAAACTGAAATTGCATCCAGTACTCAAACAAAAGGTAATATCTTCCATCTAGTTGGTTCTAATAAAAGTTGTTTGTTTGTTCAAGTAGATTAGAGTTGGTTATGGCATAGAAGGATGTGCCATGTGAATTTTGATAACATCATCAAGATAAGCAATACTTAGGCTGTAAGAGATCTTCCTAAATTGGTGAAACCTACAAATAGTTTATGCAAAGAATGTCAACTAGGTAAACAGAGCAGAGTCTCTTTCAAAAGCAAGGATCAGTCCACTACTGGATTGTTGGAATTAGTACATACTGATCTCTGTGGTCTGACAAGAATCAAGAGTATGCAAGGTGATAGATATTTCATGTTGCTAATTGATGACCATTCCCGGATGATGTGGGTTACCTTCCTAAAAGAGAAATCAGAAGCCCTTGAGAAGTTCAAAATCTTCAAAGCTATGGTAGAGAATCAAACCGGATTGAAACTGAAGTGTCTAAGGTCTAATAGAGGTGGTGAATTCACATCCGGTGAATTCGTAGACTTTTGTGAGAAGCATGGCATAAAGAGATAGTTGTCTGCTCCTAGGACTCCACAACAGAATGGAGTAGTTGAGAGAAAGAACCAGACCATCCAGGAAGCTTCCAAGACAATGATGATGGAAGCAAATGTTCCTCAGATGTTTTGGAGAGAAGCTGTCAGCACTGCAGTCTACACTCTTAACTAAGTTCAAATCAAAAACAATACTAGTAAGACTCCTTATGAACTTTGGTTTGGTATAACTCCTACTGTGAGATATTTCAGAGTATTTGGTAGCAAGTGTTACATCAAAAGAGATGAAGATCTAGGAAAGTTTGATGCTAGAAGTGATGAAGGAATTTTCTTGGGTTACTCCACTCAAAGCAAAGCATATCGGTGTTACAATAAGAGACTGAAAAAGATGATAGAAAGTACAAATGTGAAGGTTGATGAGGGAATTGAGAAGCCCTCAAGGTTTTATGAATATGATGAAGATGATCAGGATGGTGCTCTGATTCAAGAAACTCAATCCCTTCCTGAAAGTCAGATTCAGACTGATTCGGTAAATCAGGAAAAAGAGGTTTGTCTGAATGAACCTGATCAAGAAACAGTAGTGCAAGAGACTCCCAAAGTTCCAAGGTATGTAACTTTAAATCACTCTAAAGATTAGATCATAGGTGACAGAAGCAAAGGGGTACAAACAAGGAGGAAAATTGCTCAAAATTTAGATGAATGTTGTCTGATTTCAAAGATTGAACCTAAGACAATAAATGAATCTTGCAATGATGAGAATTAGACAAAAGCAATGGAGGAAGAATTGATGCAAATTAAGAAAAATCATACTTCGGATCTTGTTCCTAGACCTAGAGAAAAGAATGTGATTGGAACCAAATGGGTCTTCCGGAACAAACTGAATGAAGTTGGTGAAGTAATCAGAAACAAAGCTAGATTGGTCTGCAAAGGCTACTCTCAAATAGAAGGAATTGATTTTGAAGAGACCTTTGCTCTAGTGGCAAGAATTGAAGTAGTCAAATTATTTCTTGCATTTGCTGCCTTCAAATACTTCAAGGTATATCAGATGGATGTCAAGTCTGCCTTCCTAAATGGTGATTTGGAAGAAGAAGTATACATTGAACAACCGGATGGATTTCAACTGTCTGATAATGATGATATGGTCTGCAAGTTGAAGAAAGCATTGTATGGACTGAAGCAAGCCCCAAGAGCATGGTATGAAAGGCTGGATAAGCATCTTGTGTAGATTGGATTCAACAAAGGTACTGCTGACAGTAACTTATATTTCAAAATTGATCATGAAAACATTTTGATTGTTGAAGTGTTTGTGGATGATATCATTTTTGGAGAAAGAGATACTATTTGCAAAACTTTTGCAAATCAAATGAAAATTGAGTTTGAAATGTCTATGCTTGGTGAAATAAATTTCTTCTTGGGTCTACAAATTACTCAAACAAAGAAAGGGATCTTCATTTCTCAGACCAAATATGTGAAAGAACTGTTGAGAAAATTTGGTATGGAAGATTTAAAGCCAATGAACACTCCTATGGTAACCAGATGTAAGTTGAGCAAAGATGATGACTCTCCGAAGGCAGATCAGACAAAGTATAGATCAATGGTTGGTGGATTGTTGTATCTCACTCAAACTAGACCAGATATAATGCAAGCTATTGGTCTTGTGGCAAGATTTCAGGCTGATCCTAGAGAATCTCATGTTATGGCAATCAAAAAAAATTGTAGGTACTTGAAAGGAACAGTTGAGTATGGTCTATGGTATCCTAGAGATCCGGATTTCTCTCTTCATGCTTACACAGATGCAGATTGAGCAGGAGATGTGGATGACCAGAAGAGCACCAGTGGTGGAGCATTCTTTTTGGGAAAGAGATTGGTTTCTTGGCTAAGCAAGAAACAAGATGCAATATCTCTGTCTACAACTGAAGCAAAATACATTGAAGCAGCAGGTAGTTGCACTCAAATCTTATGGATGAAGCAGATGCTAAGAGACATTAAAGTTGAATATGAGGAGCCTATCACAATTTTATGTGATAATTCAAGTGCAATTAATATTTCTAAGAATCCGGTATTGCATTCTAAGACTAAACACATATCTATCAAGTTTCACATTTTTGAGAGAACAAGTGAACAAGGAAGAAGTCAGATTGGAGTATGTACCCTCCAAGGATCAGATTGCAGATATTTTTACTAAACCTCTTCCCAAGGACTCTTTTGAGTATCTTAGGGAGAAGTTAGGGGTCATGGCCCTTCCGGTGATGAACTAGGATGCACTGATGTGCATCAGTCCGGTGGATATCACAGTCATATCTTGTGATCCACATTGATGATGGGGAGCTGCTACTAAGAGGGAGCAGCTGGTATGATTCTGATATGTTACAAGTGCAAGTATGAGCCCTTTGCCATTGATGTCAAAGGGGGAGAGAAGACATGTGAAAAACAAGTGGTTGATGATCAAAGGAAAAGCAGTAAAGGAAGAGAAGACATGTGAAGAGTTGTTGCTGATAGGGAGAGCTGTGACAGAAAAGAGAAGTTCTTGTCTTGATAGTTTTTCACATCATATGTTGCCATCAATGACAAAGGGGGAGATTGTTGCAAGTATGAGGTTAACCAGTGTTGTCATTGATGTCAACATACTCATATTGCATTGGTAAGTAGGTTTTGGATGAGCTATGTGTTGAGGATATCGAGAAAAGTAGTCTCAATCAGGAACAGTGAAGAATAGTGATAAGAAGAAGGCAAATGCACTGAATAGGTTGAGAATCAAAGGATGCGGATTAAAGGGTTTGTAGATATGAGTCTTGAGATGATCTAGTTAAGATTTCAGAGGTCCACATGAAGATATGAAAAAGTTGTGATTGGTCAAGTAGAACCGGTTCCGGGAGATGCTCCGGAGTGATAGAGTGTTACAAGAAGGTCCGGTGAGATCCAAAAGTGCATTATCCTATTTTGTGGATTGGACAGAGTGTTTGGGAGGTCCTTGTAATGTGTCATCTCAATTGGTATGTGGTTTGGAGGTCTGGAAGCACCTCTGGCAGTATGACAGTGGCAATAGACTGTGTTCTTGAAGTTCCAGATGAGGAGCAGAAGAGATTCCAATGAGTAGAGGAAGTGCAGATGTACTTGGTCAATCAGGCAAGCTTGTGAAGGTTCTTGGATCATGTTGAGGTTATGTTGTTGGTTCGCATTGGTGGTAGAGCCCAGAATTGAAGATATTCCTTCAGATGGAGTTCTTGTTCAAACTAGCCGACCGGATGAGTTGTTCATCTTGCGAATGTTCTTGTGGCGGCCGACCGGATGTATTAATCATCTTGCAGATGTCCTTATGGTTGATTGCTGACTTAGATGATTGTTCCTAAGTCGATGTCTTGTATAAATAAAGGTTTGTGAGTTCATTTCAAAGTGTGTGGAGAAGTGTTATAGCGAAAAAGTGAAGGGCAGAACAGAAGTATCTCAGGCTTAAATGGAATTGATCCAAACATGGTAAAGATGTCAATCTACAGTTCAAGTTTGTGATTCTTATCACTTTGTAGATAGTGTTCTCCTTGTAGGTAGTGTGCCTCCTTTGTGAGCAGTGTGCTTGGGCAGTGAACCCTAATTGGCATGTGCCATTCATTTTTCTTATTCTTCTAACAGAGAATAATTCTTGGGTTAATCACCTCGTGGTTTTTCCCTTAACCAGGTTTTCCAGGTCAAAATCTTGGTGTTCCATGTGTTGATGTTTATCTACTCTTGTGTTTATGCATTATGCTTTCATGGATGGTTAATTGATATGCTATTAACTAATAAAGAAAAATCACGTGTTTGAAGTAGAAGCAAGTTTTTATACAACTGATTCACCCCCCCTCTCAGTTGTGTGCCCTAGATCTAACAATGCATTCAAGGACAAAGAATATATCCAAAAGATATCACTTTCTAAGGGAAAAAGTGATAGAGAATGAAGTCAAGTTGGAATATGTATCTACAAAAGATCAGATTGCTGACATTTTCACCAAGCCTCTACCTAAAGATACTTTTGAGTATCTTAGAGAAAAGTTAGGAGTTATCACCCCTCCTGATCTAAACTAAGATACACAAGAGTGCATTAGTCTGGTGGTGCTTAGAGTTCTATATCCAGATCTAGATTGATGTTCGTATGGGCTACTTCTCAAGGGAAGTAGTCAGATGAAGAGAGTTTAGTTCAAAGCAGCAGAGGGCAAGTATGTGTACTTTTCCATTGATGTAAAAGGGGGAGAGAAATCATGTGAAAAACTCAGAGAGAAAGAGTGTAGGTGTGTAAAGAGATAGGGGGAGAATCTTGTCTTGATGACTATTATAGTTTTTCACATCATATGTTGCCATCAGTGACAAAGGGGCAAATTGTTATGTGCCTAATCGGTGTTCACATTGATGTCAACATATCCTTGTTGTCATTGGTGTCAACTATATCCTATTTTTTTACTTGTTTAGAATTCTTGCATGTTGAGGATATTGAAAAAATTTGCTCCTCTGGAAGAAACAGAAAGTTGTAGTGAATTACAATGGAGACAGTGTATTGCATACTGAAGAACAATCTAGAAGATTGCTTTGCATTTCATGTATATTGAAAATATTTATCTATGGATTGGAAGTTCTTTAGAGGCATGTCTGAAGATGCTAAATCCTATGTTTGAGCCTTCGGTATGAAGAATTGAGTGAGTTACTATCACCATAGTAAAACTTGCTTTTTCTAATTATTCACTAGTGACAGGGAGAAAGTATTTTGCTCCACAGTCCTCCACATTGAAGTATTTTTCTCTATAGTTCTAGAGGGAAGTCTGGGATGATAATAAGTGCCTACAACTCCAATGGTTCATGTTTTGCTGGTTCACAAGCTATCTTTCCTTTATGACAGTTGAAGATAGTAAAGTTCATATGCTCCGGTGTGAAGAATCTCATCGATAAAGTGGTTAGAGTTTGTGCGGTTGCTCCTAGTGATTACAATGTGCTTGTGGATCATACCTCCTAATCATGTTTCTACCTTTGCATTGGTCCACAAGGAGTATTTTGGATCAAAGTTGAAGATTGTTCCCAGACAAGATAGCGTGTAACTAGTCTTAGCCGACTTGGTTGATTCTAGTAATTGCAGAGACCTCTTGATGATTGCAAAAGTGTGTTGTGGTGTGGAAGATCATGTTTAAGTCCTAGCTAAGGCATGGCGTGATCTGCATACATCTTTTCTATACTTTCTTAGATTAATTTTTGTATTATGTCAAGACCTATTTTGTAAATGTTTGTAATGCCGACCTTGGAGATTGTTCCAACAATTGATGAATGTAATGCCGACCTTGATGTACATTCCAAGGTTGATGAATGATATATATACTTGTAATTTGGTTGTGGAAAACATTTCCTTGAGTGAAGATGGGAAGTTAAAGAAAGAGGTGTAAAAGACAGAGTAGAGCAGAGGAAGAATATTGCACTTCAATGGAACTGAATTCAGACATGGAGTAGATGCTATCATATCAGTTCAAAACCCTTAGCAGTGAGCCTTTTTCTAGGTAGTGAGCCCTATTGGCAGTGAACCTCTATTTTTTGGTATTGAGCTTTACATATATATCTTGTGGGTTAATCCCCACCATGGTTTTTCCCTTAATAGGGTTTTCCACGTAAAAATCTGGTGTCTCTTGTGTTTGATTTTGTAACTGTGCTTAATTTTCTAATTTCAAGCTTTCATGTTTTAATCATAATATCAATGGACAAGTGATTAATGTTTTAAAGTGCAAAAGTAGTTAAAGTTTTAAGACAATTGATTCACCCCCCCCCCCTCTCAGTTGTCTGGTGCATTTCAACATTTTTTACCAAAGGGTTTTCGCCATGTTACATACTGTGTTACGTGTTCAGTTCTTCATGCATGTTACTTCTGTGTAGTGGGTTTTATTTCTATTGCAATCTCCATTAATATTACACTGTTTTAAGATCATAAACATAGTGTAACTAGATTTCCATTTTTATAGGTTTTATTTCTATTGCAATCTCCATTAATATTACACTGTTTTAAGATCATAAACATAGTGTAACTAGATTTCCATTTTTATAGTTGTTGCCTTCATTTCTAACATCTATTATATATCCCCCTTTTCTCTCTGGACATTTCTCTTACTCTCTATCTAGATATTTATCCGCCCTCTATGTTTCCCTCTCTTTCTCTCATTATCTCTCTACATTTCATTGTATTTGTCAATTGTCTCTCTCTCCCTTATGGAAGATTGGAAGGTCAGTTATGTTATTAGATTTCTTATAGGTTAATTTATATTATATTATATTTAAATATGTATATAGATATGTATATATATTATATTCAATAATTTATATTGTTACTTGTATAGAATATAATAATAAATATATCTATAATATTTTTTTTTAGATGAAATTGGCCTTGGGGGCCATACTGATATATTAATTTGGAAAATGTATATGAATACTCTACTCCATAAATCAAATCAGGATGTGCTCCTAATTTTTTTTAATTTCTAAGTTATTGTATCACGAGTCAATTTATTTTGCCCAGATTTTTTTTTTTAAAACAAAGGGGTAAAAACTTTATTAGAAATCAGAAAAGAGCATTACAATAATAACTAAGGGACCCAGCCCCAGAAAACAAGGCAAAAACCCCACAGCATAAACAACATCAACTATCCTCATGTATCCTCCTATCCTCCTCCAAGAACCGGTCTAAATCCAGATGCAGCTCAGGGTTAACCTGATCCCAATCCTCAACTTTCCAACCACTATCATGCTCAGAGGCCCATTTGGCCAAGTAGTCGGCAACTCGATTCCACTCCCTTGGGATGTGAACAAAGGATGCCTCCTCCAATCGAGAACTAACTTGAAGAATCCGCTAAACCACCGAAGCCAACTGCCAATTAATATCAGATATCTTTCACTCATTCAAGAGATTAATCAAAATCTGTGAATCAGCTTCACATATAACTTTTCTCCAGCCCAAAGCAAGGGCCCTCTCAATAGCATGCAGAATTGCCAGACCCTCCATGAAGTTAACAGTCTTCACCCCCTCATGTATAAAGAATAGAAAAATCACCGACCCAGCTGAGTCCCTACCAACTCCACCAATTCCAGCAGGCCCAGGATTGCCCCTAGAAGAACCGTCAGTATTGATCTTTAAAAATCCATTGGGAGGAAGTAACCACCTTCCAACCCGTTGAACCCTCTTTTTTCCATGGCTACAGTTCCTGGGATTGACAAAAGAAGAATGAATTTCTTGAAGACCCAGTCTGGCCACCAACTCATCATCACCTCTCTCCAAGGGGAAAACCAAATCACAATTAGCTGAAACTGACTCCTGCACCATTCCTAGCATACACAGCCAAACTTGCCGACCCACCAACTTCTGATCACGAAAAATTCGGCGGTTCCGCTCCAGCCAAATCTGCCAAAGCAGAAAGGTAGGACCCACGAACCAAACTTCCTGCAAAAAGGAAGCAATAGAAGGAGGTCTTCCCATACTATCCCAGAATTCAACCAAAGAGCACGCATGAATACAAGGAAGCTTCCATACCTCCCACCACCAATGCCAAAGCTGCACAACAAAGGGGCACTGGAAGAACAAATGCGAAGAATCCTCTTCTGCTCCCCCACACAAAACACAAATTGAAGGTCCTTGAAATCCCCGTTTACGAATGTTATCCCAGGTCAAACACCTATTCCAAGCCAAAGTCCAAACAAAGCAATTGCATTTAGGCCACGAGAGTTTATTCCACACCCTTTTCCACCAATGAACCTCTACCCCAGTTAGCTTCTGAGCCAATAACACCTGATAACTAGAAGCAACAGAGTAAACCCCCTTAGGATTATGGGTCCAAGCAAGAATATCCTCTTCCAGAAGAGAACTACAACTCCTACTATGAAGAATCTTGTGAAGCTCAGCACTATCTTCCACAAGTCCCAAATCTGGCCACATTACG
Organism: Cunninghamia lanceolata; assembly: GCA_027924645.1. NCBI lineage: Eukaryota > Viridiplantae > Streptophyta > Pinopsida > Cupressales > Cupressaceae > Cunninghamia > Cunninghamia lanceolata. Next base: position 7,600,746 of record BSBN01000937.1, on the reverse strand, counting down.
GGATCCTTCCAATGAGCTACCTCCAACTGACCAAAAGAAGCAACAGACTTGAAGTCACTCACCCTAGCCCAGCCAGCCTCGAGAAATCTTTGGCACAAAGGAAGAAGGTTGGGGAACTGAGAAGTAAGTGGAGGGAATCCATCCCAAGAATTAGACCAGAAGAGAGCTTTAGTTCCCCATCTACAAATCCAAAATAAACCTTCCTTGATAAGCTTAGCACCCTTTTGAAGAGTATTCCAAATCACTGAACCTTTCCCCTCAAGAGGGTAACGAGGGAGATCCTGCTGTGGAATCCCTGAGAAATACTTATGAGATAATATCCTGGCCCATGGCTGATCCAGTTCCACACACCATCTCCAAAATAGCTTAGCAGCCACAGCCACTCCAGATAACGCAGACTGTCGAAGACCAAGACCACCAAATTGCTTTGGGCTACACACAACATCCCACCTGACCAAGCTCCACTTGGGGGATGACAAACTTCTCACCCATAAGAACTGCCTCGCAAGAGAATCCAACTCCCTCAGAAAACCCATTGGAGCCACCTGAAGCATACATCGGTAGGTAGGGAGAGCCTGCACCACCGACTTGAGAAGCTGAACCCGCCCCGCAAAAGACAACCATTTGTGGGTCCAATGATTAACTTTTGCATGGAGCTTATCAATAATATTCTGCCAAGAACCCTTGGGAAGAGGGCAAACAGAAATTGGGAAACCCAGATATGTCAAAGGGAGAACCCCTATTTGAAACCTCAAGATATTAGCAATTCTTCTCTGAATGGGGGTCGGCGTATTGAAGAAGAATATGGATGACTTCTCCTCATTAATCAATTGTCCTGAAGCAACAAGATATATGTCCAACACCTGCCTCAAGTTAGTAGCTTCCCTAACAGTAGCCATCCCCATCAAGGCAGTATCATCAACAAACTGTAAATGAGATTGCGAAGGCAAGTCTCCACCCCATCGCCAACCCTGAATGGTGCCAAGCTCCACCCTTCTTTTCAACAAACGTCCAAGGCCTTCCACAAGAAGCAGAAAAAGATACGGAGAAAGAGGATCCCCTTGGCGCAAGCCCCTTGAGGCACAAAAAAGTTTAGAATGATCTCCATTTATCAAAACTGAGAAGGAAACAGACGTGACACAGCTCATGACCCATTGGATCCACTCCTCACCAAAGCCAAAAGAAACAAGGATCTTCTGCAAAAAAGACCATCTAACCCTGTCATAAGCCTTAGCCATATCTAGCTTAATGAACATAGCCTTCTCATGGGAGTTGTCCATGGAGTGGATGGTCTTCGTAGCAATGACAACCTCGTCAAGAATCTGTCGACCCACCACAAATCCACTCTGTTCCTCTGAAATCAGCACTTTAAGCCACTTCTTCAATCTCTCAGCCAATAACTTAGAAATAATTTTGTAAGCCACATTGCAAAGAGAGATAGGCCGAAACTGAGATAACCTATCAGCCCCTATCAGCCCCTTCACACTTGGGTATGAGAGCAAGGAAGGTAGAATTCAGAGCACGAAGCATCTGCTTATTCCTCTGGGACTCAAGGACAACCGCCAGAAGATCCAACTTTATGATATCCCAGAATTCCTGAAAAAATTCAATTGGGAAACCATCGGGACCAGGAGCTTTACCCTTCTTCATCTGAAACACAATCCCCTCCAGCTCATCTAGTGCAGGAGCACCTACCTGACAGCTGGTCTTGATAAGGCAGTTAGTAGTTTAGGTCCTATTTATGTTTCCAAGAAGGTCTGTTAAGACCAAATGCATGTAATAATGTCACGCTGATCATGATAAGATCATGCTGACCAGGCATTTGCTATTTTTAGCTAGTTAGTTATAACAGCTGTCATGATGTATGTTCGGTGGGATCTCCCAGCCGCTTGGAGTTGGGTCAGTAGTACTCGTAGGAAAGTCTTTATAAGCATGAGATCAGTTGATATTGCACATACGGATAGATATCATCGATTGAGCTAGGTTGCAGAGAGTGAGACTGAGAGTGAGGAACATCATATTGGATTGCATCTTGTGAAATCAATAAAAGATCCTGTTTCATTTTCTGTTTGGTCTCCTTTGTGCAATCGATCTGCTGGTTTGAGTGGTTTCATGGATCTTCTGATCCATTCCACCGGTTGATCTGTCTGATCGGTGGAATGGTAATGTACAGTAGGGTAGGTAGTAGTTTATTTTCTGTTCGCATGCAGGTGTGCAGGATCGCGGTCGACAGATGTTGAGAAGCCTAGCATCCTCATGTGCTAGGTCAAGTTGAGAAGTTTGAGTTGGAAGGTCACCCTAAGACTGGATCGGGTCGTCCTTGGAGGATCGGCGAAGTGAAATTTCGCTAAGTGAAGAAACTGGTCAAGACGGCATCATCAAGATATCTAGGTGAATATCCTGCAGTCGGGTTTGGACATCGTCATCCAGATAAATGGAGAAGAGCATGATGTTGTCAATTGCATGAAGTGTGAGTTCGTCGGGGTGATCATCATCTGGAGGAGCCGAGGAGGAGTGCATCGGCATCAGGAAGAAGATCGGGTCATGAAACTGTTGGAGTTTTCATGTTGCGAGTGCATCAGGATGTTTTAGGTTGGACATAGACTAAGTGCATGTATCGGCATCAGGATCATCATATCGGGAGTGCCAAACATCCGCGTAGCGCGAGTAGATGCGGGAGAGAGTTCGTGTTTTTCGACTAAGTGTTGAAGAGGTCATCAGGATATTGGGTGACGTCATCGTCATCAGGATATGACGTCATCGTCATCAGGATATTGAGATATCCCCCCTGTGCGAGTTTATCCTGCCGTTGTTAAGTGGTTAAGTATCGGCATCGGTAGAAAGTGTGAAGCATCATCAGGAGGTTTCGAAGAGAACCGGATAAGTTATATCATGATGCTGTTGTTTGTATCATCGGCTAGCGGAGCATCGAAGGTAAGCTGCTGAAGGTGATCGTCATCAGGATATTTGAGCAACCGGATATTTGGATATCCTGCTGACGAAGAGAGTGATGAAGGTCATGATGATGACGATAGTGTTTCGAGCCCGATGAACAGTGCAACCGGAGGATGTTTGCGCCCGCTGAACATCATGATGATGATGTTAGGCGGAAGGCGGAGGAGGTGAACAGTAGACAGCAGGAGGACAATTGCGATCGTCCGAAATATGATGATGCTGTTGGTAGTTTTAGGGAATATGATGATGATGATGAGGTTGGGCTGCAGACATTCATGCTATATGCGAAGGTTATAGTGTGGATGCCTCTGCATCATAGTGGTATCAGAGCTCAGCAAAAGGTCTGGGCTGTTGTGTGTTGATTCTGTCACCGAAAGGGCAGAGGTAGAGTGAATTGTGTGTTGTGTGTTGTGAGAGGTTGACAAAATGCCTCCTAAAGGTAGTGGTACTGCAAGGGAATTGCAGGAGATGAAGGAGAAACATGCTAGAGAGATGAGGAAGATGAAGGAGCTTGCTGAAGCACTTCAAGCCAGGCTGACAGCCCTGGAAAAGAACAAAAAGAGGGAAGTGGAAGACAGTGAGTCTGAAGAAGATGCAGATACTGTTGAAGAGTATGAAGAGGTAGCTGAAGATCTGGATGCTGAAGACCAGAGATTGGCAAAACTGTTAAAGGCAGTGCAGAGTGAAAAACCTAAGGTAAAGGTTGATGTTACCAAGTATACTGGAAGCTTGAATGAAGATGAGTTGTTGGATTGGATTGCTGCACTGGATAATCACTTTGAATGTGAAGATGTTGCTGAGGATCAGAAGGTAAAGATTGCAAAGACCAAGTTAGGAGGTCATGCTTTGGTTTGGTGGGATTATGTACAATCTGAGAGAAGGAAACAAGGGAAGTCTAAGATCACTTCTTGGGATAAGATGATAGCAAGGATAAAAGGTAAATTCTTGCCAAGGGATTATGAAATCCAGATGTTTAAGAAGCTGCAATTTTTAAAGCAGAAAGACAGGGATGTGAAAGCATATACTGAGGAATTTTATCTGTTAAGTATGAGATCTGGTCATCATGAGAATGAGGTAGAAAAGGTGGCTAGGTACTTGGCTGGTTTGAGGTTTAACATACAAGATGAGTTAGTGTTAGCTAACCCTAAGAATGTGGAAGATTGTTACCAAATGGCAATCAGGATTGAAGAAAAGATGAATAGAGGACATGAGAAGTCCATGAGAGGAAGAGGAAACCATAGGGGAAAAGGAGCAGCCCCTGCACAAAAGCAAACAAATGAGGGTCAAGAAGACACTGGTAAAGGACAGGGATAGTCTGATTTCAGAGGTGGATGGAAAGGTAATAGAGGAAGATTTGGAGGTGGTAGAGGTTCTACTACATTTTCAAGAAAATGTTACACCTGTGGAGAGTTTGGTCATCCATCTTTCAAATGTCCAGAAAACAAAGGTTCATCATCCAGAAATGATAGAACAAGTGACAAGAGAGTACAACTTGTACAAGAAGAGAAAGTAGAAGAAAGTGCACAGAGTTCAAACAAAGGTCCTGAGAATTTTGGATATCCAGAGAGTGGAGAATCACTGATGCTAAGGAGAATTAGTTTGCAGGCATCAAAGGATATGATGCAAAGAAGAGCTCTTTTCAAAACTACATGCAAGAGCAAAGGTAAGGTATGTAAGGTAGTCATTGATACTGGTTCAACAGACAACATGGTATCTCAGGAAATGGTGGATAAACTAAAGTTGGAAAGGATTCCACATCCACACCCTTACAAGGCATCTTGGGTGAGTGATAGTCAATCACTTTTTGTCTCTGAACAGGCATATGTGGATTTTCAGATTGGGCCATATCAGGATAGAATTTTGTGTGACATATTGCCTATGGAATGTTGTCACCTACTGTTGGGTAGACCATGGCAATTTGACAGAAGGGTACTGTATGATGGGTATGCTAATACCTACACCATCAAGAAGGATGGGAAGACTATTAAGTTGATGCCATTGTAGGCAAAAGCTGCAGTACAGAAGGCAGCTCAAATCATTTTAATGGGAAAGAAGGAGTATGTGCAGATGCCTAGAGGAGCAGGCATGAAGGTAGTTCAGGATACTGCAGGGAAAGGAGTTGTTACAGACAACAAGCTGAAGAAAGTTTCAGTTGTGACTGACAGAGGTCAGCAGCAGGTGCAGAAACAGGGGTGTAAACAGCAACCAGTTGAGAGGAATGACAAGGATGTTGTCATAGTTGGGACTATTGCTTGTCCTATAAAGATTGACAGGCAGATAGAGTTGAACATTTCAGCAGTTCAAGAGGCAGTTCAGACAGAGGTTCTGGTCAGGCAACCTGACAAACATAGGGTATGTGAGAGAAAAGCCTACATCAACAGGCATGATGATTTACTTGCCAGAAAGCAAGTTACAGTGCAGAAGACTTGGAACAGCCAAGAGCCAGCAGAGGAGACAGCTGGAGCAGGTCAGAAGACTGACAAAGCAAAGTGTAAAGGTGGACTTCCACATACTAAACTCATGGGACATGAGTTCTTTTCTTTTGGGGAGTATGGTGCAGGAGCACCTACCTGACAGCTGGTCTTGATAAGGCAGTTAGTAGTTTAGGTCCTGTTTATGTTTCCAAGAAGGTCTGTTAAGACCAAATGCATGTAATAATGTCACGCTGATCATGATAAGATCATGCTGACCAGGCGTTTGCTATTTTTAGCTAGTTAGTTATAACAGCTGTCATGATGTATGTTCGGTGGGATCTCCCAGCCGCTTGGAGAGTTCCCAGCCGCTTGGAGTCGGGTCAGTAGTACTCGTAGGAAAGTCTTTATAAGCATGAGATCGGTTGATATTGCACATACGGATAGATATCATCGATTGAGCTAGGTTGCAGAGAGTGAGACTGAGAGTGAGGAACATCATATTGGATTGCATCTTGTGAAATCAATAAAAGATCCTGTTTCATTTTCTGTTTGGTCTCCTTTGTGCAATCGATCTGCTGGTTTGAGTGGTTTCATGGATCTTCTGATCCATTCCACCGGTTGATCTATCTGATCGGTGGAATGGTAATGTACAGTAGGGTAGGTAGTAGTTTGTTTTCTGTTCGCATGCAGGTGTGCAGGATCGCGGTCAACAGATGTTGAGAAGCCTAGCATCCTCATGTGCTAGGTCAAGTTGAGAAGTTTGAGTTGGAAGGTCACCCTGAGACTGGATCGGGTCGTCCTTGGAGGATCGGCAAAGTGAAATTTCGCTAAGTGAAGAAACTGGTCAAGACGGCATCATCAGGATATCTAGGTGAATATCCTGCAGTCGGGTTTGGACATCGTCATCCGGATAAATGGAGAAGAGCATGATGTTGTCAATTGCATGAAGTGTGAGTTCGTCGGGGTGATCATCATCTGGAGGAGCCGAGGAGGAGTGCATCGGCATCAGGAAGAAGATCGGGTCATGAAACTGTTGGAGTTTTCATGTTGCGAGTGCATCAGGATGTTTTAGGTCGGACATAGACTAAGTGCATGTATCGGCATCAGGATCATCATATCGGGAGTGCCAAACATCGGTGTAGCGTGAGTAGATGCGGGAGAGAGTTCGTGTTTTTCGACTAAGTGTTGAAGAGGTCATCAGGATATTGGGTGACGTCATCGTCATCAGGATATGATGTCATCGTCATCAGGATATTGAGATATCCCCCCTGTGCGAGTTTATCCTACCGTTGTTAAGTGGTTAAGTATCGGCATCGGCAGAAAGTGTGAAGCATCATCAGGAGGTTTCGAAGAGAACTGGATAAGTTATATCATGATGCTGTTGTTTGTATCATCGGCTAGCAGAGCATCGAAGGTAAGCTGCTGAAGGTGATCGTCATCAGGATATTTGAGCAACCAGATATTTGGATATCCTGCTGACGAAGAGAGTGATGAAGGTCATGATGATGACGATAGTGTTTCGAGCCCGATGAACAGTGCAACCGGAGGATGTTTGCGCCCGCTGAACATCATGATGATGATGTTAGGCGGAACGCAGAGGAGGTGAACAGTAGACAGCAGGAGGACAATTGCGATCATCTGAAATATGATGATGCTGTTGGTAGTTTTAGGGAATATGATGATGATGGCGAAGATGATGATGATGAGGTTGGGCTGCAGACATTCATGCTATATGCGAAGGTTATAGTGTGGATGCCTCTGCATCATCATCAAGAGAGATATCTTTCATTAGATACTCATTCGCCTCCCTGGAGACCAACTGAGGAATACAAGAAAGAACCTGTGCTTCCTCAACAGAGCCCCCTCGAGAATCCTCCCTAAATAAAGTAGCAAAATACTGAGATGCCTCAGCAGAGATTTCCTGAAACGAGGCAAGACGTTCACCCCTATCATTCACCAAAAAAGGAATGGAATTACCATACCTCCTGTCCTTCACAGAATTGAAGAAGAAGGCGGTGTTTTTATCACCTTCCTGTAACCATTCAACCCGGGCCTTTTGCTTCCAATAGATTTCTTCCCGCAATTCAAATTCCTCAACCACTTTCAAAGTCTTAGCCTCCTCCCTTAGAAGATCCTCAGAGGCCCCATTCTCACGAATCAACTGCGTAATATTATTCAACTCCTCCTGGGCAGCAACCTTAGCATGAAAGATATTACCAAAACATCGCCAATTCCACCTTTTAAGCTGATATTTGACAAACTGAAGAAGATTGGAGAATGTGTACATTGCCATACCAAAAGTTGGTCTCCCAATCCGCCACCACTCAGCCACAAGTTCATGAAGAGTAGGATCCCGTAACCACATAATCTAGAACTTGAATGAGGGAGAACGAGGCCTCTGAGCAGAGATAATGCTAAGCTTAATAGGCCAATGATCAGAGCCTCTCCAATCAAGAATTTCAGATCGAGTCGACCATAAGTCTCCAACCCAATAACAGGAAACCAAGAATCGATCAAGCCTCTCAGCAACACAACTCTCACCAATTCTCCTATTATTCCAAGTGAAGCAACCATTACTTGGCAGAACATCAATAAGATTTAATTCAGAAATGCTATCTCTGAATAACAGAGCAGAAGGCTCCAACCTAGGAATACCACCTCTTTTCTCAGACAACTCCACAATAGCATTAAAATCGCCAGCCATAACCCACGGATGGTAAGGAGCTAAGCTACGAACAAAACAAAGATGGGACCAAAGAAGTTGTTTACCTGGAAACTCAACAGGAACATACACATTAGAGAGGAGAATACACTCACCAGTCTCATACCAAGAGGTGACTAGGGATATAGAGGATCTAGAGGACATCCACCAGAGAGGGAAAATCTTCCGAGGGTTCCAAAAACAAGCCACCCCTCCAGAAGCACCAAGAGCCCCCATACACTGGCATTCACCATATTTCCACAACTTAGGAGCCATGGCCAACATATTATCTACAGATAATTTAGTCTCCTGAAGAAAAAGAACATCCGGAGAATGATTCCTAACCAAATCACGAACAGCTTTTTGTCGAGGGCCACTGTTCAAGCCCCTTACATTCCATGAGAGAACAATCATTTCTAGGGGCATGAAAAATGTGAATCCAGAGTCTTGACTGACCCTGACTCCACCAAAGTTTCCCCAGTTAATTTAATCTTCTCCATATCCTTCTTCCTTCCCAACTTGGAAGTCCTGTCACTAATCCCTTTCTTCAGTTCAATTTGCTGAATACCCAAAAGAGCGGAGGCCAAAGAGCTCTTCCCCACATTTTTGCCTCCTTTTAGGGGCAATGGGGAACCACCTCCACCACTCTTCGAAGCTCCAATAGAAGATTCTTGTTAAGTCTGGACAATCAATTGCTGATCCGTATCCATCTCCCCAACCCCAATCGCTTGCACAACCTGCATGGCCTCCAATGGTGGCCCATCCTATCCTGTACCCAAAGTTCCCTGATCCAAGTTCAGCAACCCCGGATTCACTTCCCCCTGGCTGAGATCATCCAGCACCTCAAACCTATTAAAAGTTTCATCAACCTGCCTCTCCCTCAAGGTCCGCTTCTGGGCCCGATTCCTATTGCGAGCCTTGACAGGGACATAGCCATCATCTCCATTACCATCACCCGGAATAGGCTCCTTACCATTATCAGCCCTAGGTGGATTACGAGAAGGCTGAGAAGGTTGGGGCACCACAGGCTTAGCCCTAGGGCACCTACGCTGCAAGTGACCATATTCATGACAAAGACGACACCGAAAAGGTAGGGTTTCGTAATCTAGCTGTTGCACCCAAGTATATGATCCAGCACTCACTTCAATAGAATCTGGTAGTGGCTTGCTTAAATCAATTTCTACACAGATACGAGCAAAAGTCATTACCTTTTTATACTGTGTCTGTTGTGAAGACCCAACAGGTTTACCGAGCATTGAAGCCACCAAATGCAACACATCATCCCGCCAACACTCCACTAGAAACCACGGCAACCAAACCCAAACTGGGATCTGACTTGGTAGTGCCTCAGTCGGGTTGAAGCCAGCATGCCATGGCTTGATAAACAAACCCACCTGGTTATAAAAATAGGGGCCACCCTCGAAGACTTTATTCCGATCTGCCATGCAATCAAAAGAGACCATAAAAAAGTTGTTCGCAAGGAGCCTAATCTCCATCTCCCCCTCTGGCATCCAAGTCCGCTGAGCCCAAGATTCCAAAAATTGCAGCGAGACTCTCAAACCCATGAACTTGCAATAAAAAGAGTGCCTTGAATAGTATTCAATATCATCTGCAAGCATTTCCATCAGGATAATCAACTTCAGTCACTCTTTGCATCTTTCCAAACACCCATTAATCTTTGTTATTCGGGAACCACTAACCGATCCTAGATCATTCATCTCTATCTCTGAAGAAAACAGCGTATTATCAAAAATATTCACTCCATGCGCCAGAGGCTTCGAACCAACTGCTGATCGGAAATCCAATTTGGGGCTAGCCCCAGATGTTTCCCCACCCTGCATAGCAAAAAACAAGAACCCCAGCAGGCATGCAAACCCCCAGGACACGTTTGCAAGAAATGGAAAAAGACAAAACCCCAAGGGAAGGATCAAAACCCTTCCACCCACAAACCACCCAAACGGCAGCAAGAAGGCCTCCAGAAAAGAAAAAAACCCACCACCACCACCCCGAAAGCTTCAAAAAACCCCCCCCACAATGCAGAAGTGAGCAACACACAGAGAACGAGCTAGGGCACGGTCACCCTAGCTCGGCTTGCACAGCATGCGAACGCCATCAAATATAAAATCCTCATTTTTTTGCCCAGATTGTTATTGCAGGGGAATACCCAAAAAAATTTGGAAGAAAGTTTTCAGGGAGTCTGTATGCCAATGGCGGCCTCCAGGACCATCCCCTAGTATTTACCTTTCCCACGGTTCTTTAAATTTTTGTTTTGTTTTTATGTTTCCATGATCTTTGAAGGCCCTATAAAATGAGATAGTTACCAAGGGCATGCTCTTGGGCAAAAAGGTCGTGGCTTCACCCTTGGCAGAGTCATACCCTTCAACAGAATAGAATAATTGTTTTCTTTATAATTATTTATTTTCTATTCCTTCCTCTAGATCTAACATTTCTTTTTCTTTTTCCTAAATAAAATCCAATAGGTAGCGATTTGAGCCATAAAAGCATACTCATGGATAAAGAGGCCACATAGTAGAGCCACGCCTCCAAAGAAAATCATTTTCCTTTTTTTTTGTGTGTGTTTAAGATCTAGGCATTCACTGAGGGTTTTCATATGTTAATAGAAGCCCCTCATAAGGGGTCGCTCCAAACACAATGTATGTTGTTCCTTTAAAAAGAAGTCTGATACACTTTTTTTTCTCTCTCCAGACTTTATGACCAATTATCTATTGTAATAGTATGTTGATATGGATAATACATAGCATCTAGAACTAAATGCATTACCTGTCTATTAAACATAATTTTAGCTATGTTTATCTTCATCCTTTATATGTATTTCTTCTAGAATAAAACATAATAGATAAGACATCATTTAGCAACCAAATAAGCATAATTCTTTTTTAAATTTCATAAAAGAATTCATCAGTTACTTAACATGCAGGAAGGAAATAAATGTCATTTGTAGATCACATAGACCATAGAAGAAGGAGAAGCCCTCTTTACTACCATCTATATCTAAGTATAATTCTAGGGATTCATGGCAGGGTAAGATGATGCAAAATTTATCCTTTCTAAAATATCAGATATAGGATGTCTATGCATAGTTATATACTTTCTTTACATATGCTTGCACAAAAATCTAGTTAGAATAGAGGCAATATTTCTATAGAATAATGAAATCAGTAAACAATCCTAACCCTATTAACATAGAGGGTTAAACTCCTTTTTAAATCATTTAACATTGTAAATTTATTATTCCTAACTAACCAAATATTTGATATCATCCTTAACTAGTTGTTTGCTCCTAGGTGAATCATCCATTAGTATTTTTTTTCCCCTACTCCCTTTTTCTTAGCCTGCTAGAACCTGCAACATAAGCCAAAATTCTTGGGTGTAACTAGTGGAATGCTCACCTCCCAACCTAGGACAGAAGACTATGCACCCCCGAGCTTGGGGAAAACACATGGAGACTGGGTAGAACAAGTTTACCAACAACATAGTTTATTAACAACAATGACACAATTTCACACAACACTTACACTAACATTACCACAACTTTTCACAACACAAGCACCTCAAGGCCACAATACTGCACATAAGAAGTTTCTCAATGAATTCCCTTTATAGGGGGAAAGAGAAAACATCAACTTGTAGGGAGAAGAAATAAGACTTCAAGGTACTCTTACTCAGCCAAATTCTCTCAAATTCTTCCCAGGACATTTCCTTCTTCCACATACATTTCTTGACATCCCATAATACAATACCTAGGATAAAAGAAATCAACTTCACTCTACAAATTAACATGAGGTAGTAATGCAAATTTTTTAATTTATCCAAAAAAATTTCTATAACAAGTTCTATGCAATTTAAGATTTTAATAGTTTTTCATAAAGAAGTAAGCTATCTTAGTGAATTAATTTACCTCTATTTTCCTTGAAAAGAAGTCAATTTCAGTGCCTACCTAGACACTTGTTCTAGACTTGAAGGAGAATGATAGAATTCTACATATGACCTTCCCTTATCCTATTTGCCCTTTTCTTAATCAGCCTAGAAGATAGTAAGAAAGCAGTAGTTACAGCAACTGGTGAAAACCACTAAGTTATAGTAGATGGGTAAAAAGAAGAAGCCCCTCTTTCCCCCAAAATAAAATTAAAAACAACCTTTGACACTTCTCTTGTTGAGGGGGCAGACACTTGTCTCATGACCAGGATAGTTGTTTCCCTTTTAACTAAGGTTCCTAACTTGCCCTTCTAGATCTTTACACAAAACAACTTTTTTTTATGGCTCATCAACCCCCCTTGATTTTCATCACCCTTCCTAGGGCGAAAATAAGGACTTTCATAACTTAATTTTTTTGTTAATTTTGCCATCCAAAATGTACCTAGACCAAAGCCTTAGGTGAAAGAATTTAATTTTATGATTAAGTGCTTTATTTGACTGTTTTACACCTTAGGAAACTAAAGAGAATTTTAATTAATTTTAAGACACAATGTTAAACAACACATGTCACAACACTAGGAACAACCCACTACATATGATGACAACCCACTACATATGATGATGCATAATACAACATAAGGGACAAAACACAATCATGTACGGCAACACATATTTTGCAACACAAGGGACCTAAGTCTCCAAATAGACTTGGTCAGCTCAAATGGTTATTCACAATAGGGTCCCAATATGTTTTCCCCATGTCCACTAGCTAACAATTACCTGCACACTCATTTCTAATGTCAGTTATTGTCACAAATACCATAGCCGAAGCAAACAACAATCAACATCAATTAATTCATCAATAACAATTTCTCTACTAATCATATCTATAATAAGTCTTTACTTCAAAATATAGGATCACAATTTAAATATTGAATTATAACATCTCATCGTAAGTAAATCTCTACTCAATATACCAAAATCAAATAATATTTTGCCATAACCTACTCCTCATCATAACAATGGTTAATCACGCCACATATATGTATAGATAATCTTTATGCATCTGAAAGAGTATATCAAAGCCCATGATCTAAACTAATGATAACACAAGAAGTACAATGTCCTCTTGATAATTACAACATGATAAGAACAATGGTGTAGTAAGTCTTACGACAAAACAAGGTGATCTCAAATCTATTTTATGGTAGTCAAGATGTGTGATTACATATACAACTTCTTCCTAACTTATCATTATAGAAACATATTATAGATAATGTATGCATATAAAAAAATGTGCTTCATACATCAATTCATTAAGGAGCTTAGAATTTCTTATCTTCACCATGAGATCTCGAGCAACAACAACACCACTAGTTCTTAACTAAATTTATCAATGCACCAAGAGCCAGAAGGAATGGCATATGGATTATAATCTAATTTATAATTAGTTCACAACACCTTTATTGAGAAGGCATTTCTATCCATAGGATAAACACAAGATAACATCGAATATGCAAGGATTGTGTTCTACGAAAGTAGAAATATTTTTCCCAACATGTAGTATAGGTAAGGGTCGAGGCTAAGGACATTATACCATAGGAATCTATGCTAAAGATATATCAATTTATGTATAAGGAGTAGGTGGTTACCACGAGAATCCAAATTCCATATGAATAGCTTGAGATACATAGGTGAGCATTTTTTGATCATTATGTATTCATAAAATAAGATATTGATTCCATAACAAAATATAATCAATAATCATAGATTGAGTGACAGTTGTCTAGGGCTTCTACATGATATTTATAATAAAGTCTGATCACAACAATATTCCTAGGGGAAGTTCAAGCAGGTCTATACATGGCCTTACATTCTCCCCCCTTGCATAGACTTTCTCCTAGAAGTCCTTAAGAGAAGAGAGCTACCCATTAAAAATCAACAAATTACTTTACCATATCATATAACAATAAGAAACCATATTATGTCAATTCACATCAATACAAGTTAATCCACATACCTTGTTTTAGATAGCTAAACATGTTCTTAATTCATCACTACTATTAGGAATATATCAATTTATAACTAAGGAATTGAATCGAGTCACCATATCATGTTCTAGTCAATAATTTCTAACACTTGATTCTCAACAACACTTAGTGAGACACATATCACATAAACTTAACTCCACCTATAACACATTATTCAAAATAGAATCTTTTTCCACATCACATAACTCTTCTAAGTGAACACATGATGAAGACCATAATTATATGTATCAATCTATACACATCATAAAGACATCACATTACTCACACCACAAGGCTCATCAAGAATGGGTATTACAAGGAGGACAAACACTAACACACTACTGAGTAATCCATAGCACCATAGAGCCAAATAACCAATGAATAACCATGCCATGTAGAAACCACTGCGCCAGTATAAAATTTAATGTAACATCATATAATCTCACCTCCAAAGGAAACCAATATCATCCATACCATAGTGCCAAGTAATAGATTAGGAAAGATGGTCTTAGGGTCCTCTCAAAGGATCCCATCATACATTCTTTAATATGAACAAGATTTCCTAGACCATCTACTCCCCTATACAACCTATCAGTGATCGCTCTAGGATATGATAGTAAACAATAGTCACATTACTCCACACATACCAGTAGTTGCAACATTAAAGTGCCTCAAAATAAAAAAGTTAAAGAAGTAAAGCAAACTCATAAGTTAAACGTCAATAAAATAAAAGAAAAATAAATATAATAAATGGTAGAAGAAATGGAGATCAAATATCAACCATTGCATTATCTCAAGTTTTTCCAAGAACACGTCCTTGAGGCAAAAGGAAGTTATCTCAACAAAAAAAATGGCCAATTAGCCCAAAGTAAGAAAACACTGCTGGCCTGTAAGTAAAATATTCAACACATAAATAAATAATCCAACAATCTCTTAGAAATTTACACATTACGATCACCATGCGACCTTGTAACAAGGTCACCTAAGGGGAGGAGAGGAATTGGGTGGACTTACTACCACCCTAATAGATAAGTTATACAGTGGTCTCAAACCACATAAGATAATGGCATGAAATATCATGGTGGTCTCAAATCACATAGAATAATATGGTGGTCTCAAACCACATGAAATAATATGGTGGTCTCAAACCACATGAAAATCAACGATAAATCACCATGTCCCACACAACTTAGGACAACGTTATCATATATCTGCATGAAAAATTCATACAAAAAGTCTCATGCCCCACACAACCCAAAACCTGCCATCATACCAAGGTCCACTAACATATGACAAAAATAAGTCATCTATAGGATATAACATTCACCTCACAAAGGAGAACCCACAAGCCTGTATGGTTATCATATACCATGTTTATGAGATATCACACATGTATAAAGTCATTTGCATTTACCCCAAGTAGAGAACAATACACCTCATACTTATACCGATAGCCACATCAAAAGACATGTCATCCTTGTAATAAAGTATCAATCACTATTATCTCATTACACACAAACTATCATTTTATCGAGCTGCCATCCAAATTATCATGTCCCACTTATCTTAATTCGTGACTATCATCTCTCTGAACATTCTGATAGCGCATAATGTGTCAATACTTGAGGTTACCAATCCCTTTTGTTCACAACCAATCTTAAATCTCAAAATCAAATTCTATAATACTATCTATATCTAATGTAGTGTTGGTATCTCATAACTGATAGTAGCTCCCCAAATACTAGAAATCCATGATGACATCAATTACCCAACACTAATAGTGTCTCATGTGTTTAGGTCATATGAACTACCAAGTGTCTAAAACTAGAAATGAGTATAGGATCAAGGCACATTAGGGTCCATCCTCTACCCATGGAACTATTGTCATTAAGGATTGTGCCCCTGAATGCTAAGCTTTAAAACTTGGCAATCCTATGCAACATGCGAACGTTCTCAGACTGCAGGTTGTCTATGGTGAGAATGAACCTCTGGAAGAGCCGGCTCCCTTTAAATGCCTGTTGGATCTGATGTGATTTCATGGGAAAATAGATAGAAGAATGATTAAATAAACTGAACTGAAATCTATCCTAAGGGGTGATGCACCAATGATTGAAACTTAATTTGCAATTTGATTCACAGCTATTCTCAATACATCTATTCTTAAAACTCAAACTGAACAATCTTATCACATATATGTTTCACAACAAAGGCATGAAATGACTTGCACAATATATAACCTGTAGTAAAATTATACTTTTTGTACTTGCATTCAAGGAAATGAGACAGAAAACTTAAAGGTTTTTGACATAAAAATATATTAAATTTTTATTAAATCATTCAAAAGAGATAAGACAACTGAATCTGAATAGAAGAATACCTGATAAATAGAAGGAAAAATCTGCAATAACTATGAAACCACTGAAAATGAACTATTGCTACTATATAAAACTTGAAAAAATGTCTGAGTTACAATATTGAATCTGTCTCTCTGCAATGTGCAAAGGAAAGAAAAAAGCAAGAACTAAGAAAAAGAAACATAAGCTTTTCTCTATAATACAAAAATGTGTCTCCAAAAGCCAAGGGGAACTCAACTCCAATCTAAAAATTAGGGCCCATAACTGCTCCAAAATGAGCTATTTTAGCTCAAAACCCCTCCTCCCAAGATGCTTGACCCAAAAAAATACCAAAAATAGCTCAGTTTGACTCCAAGTCAAAAATAGAAAAAAATACTTCTTATCCATGAGTTTGCCAGTTCAATTCAACTCCATCTCTCTCATTCCCTCCTTTTTGCATGCTTGAAAGGTAAAAAATAGCTATTTTGACAAGTATTAAGGATAATCAATTTGTGTGTTTTACCTTAATAGGTGTTGCATGATCAACTTCTTGGTTTTTGTGCAACAAATATTAAGGTAATTAATAATTATTACCCTTAATAAGTGTTTAGATACAATATTTTTATCTTCTACTCATGAAGAGGAAAGAGAAGTCACATTATTATAAATTTACTTAAGTCTCCTTCACTTACAAAAGCTCACCAAGGCAATAATAATCATCTCTTCATCTTTGACTTATAATTATTCTCAAATCTACCCTTACTATGGAAAAAAACCCTAAGTCAAAAGGAAATCCAAAAAGACTATTAGAACCCTCCTCTTTTCAAACCTTAGCCACAAGTTACCTTTGATTGATTAGAGTTTAAACAAAACCATCAAAATAAAAAATAAAAACATCATTATCCCTTATGACTCCCGTGGACTCCATCATTCCTCTTAGGTTTCAACACTTAGAAAAGTGTTGGGCCATGGGCTCCCTTGGATTTATGATGATTTCTCTAAATCAAAAGTCAAAAATGACTTGAGAATTCAGCTAGGGCAGTTCAACAAAAAGGAAACAAACCCTAAAAGTCTTCATTTTTTGTATTACACATCTCTCTTTTTGTTTCTCTGCTCATTGAAGGCACTACCAAGGGTTTGATGGGTCTGGCTAAGGGTTCCTTGCTGCTCTAGATGGCTCCCTTTCAATGGTAAGTATCTCTCCTCTGTGTATATTCTCTATTTGTTGGCAAATACAATTGAAGAGATGACTTTCTATAATACTTCCTTTGAAAGGCTACCTCTTTGTGTCTTAGTGAATGCTCTTTGTCATGAAAGCTCTATAAATCTAGCACTATGAAAGGAATATCTTCCTATGTATAACTTCTTATTGGACAAATAGTAAAGAAAACCCTTTTTCTTCTCCTTGTTCTTTCTTTTGAAGGCTCTGTTTGTTCTTCGTTGCCATGGAGGGTTTTGGAAAGGCTGTGAAAGGTTGCTTTCAGCTGTCTCCATAGGTAAACAATTTCTTTAATCTTCTATGGCTTTCTATGTGTGACAGTGAAAACATTGCTTTATTTCACATCTTTTTTGCTAATGTTTTGTTGTTCTTCCTCAGAACTATGGAGACGTGTGAACTGTGGAGAAAACTCTCTTGTTGCTATTCCTTTTCCACTTCTTTTCTTTACATACTACTACCTTTTACAAGGAGAAAATGTGAAAGGTTATAGCTTATACGTTCATCTCTTATAAGAAATTTGTCATGAAAGTTGAGTTTGCTATATAAGTCTGGAAAAACTAAGAAAAATGGATCCCACTTATACTTTTGTTGTGTGTAACCTCTCCTCATCATGAACTCCTCCTAGTAGGTTTTTTTTTCCTATGAAATTTTCACCAATCATATGATGGCTGTGATAGTATTTGCTCTGTGACTTGTTCTTTTCTTGTGAGAGCTCTGCCTGGGCTTCTATAACTGTACCTCTGTGACTCTTTATCTTTCATATGATAGTTCATCATTTGTTTATTGCTCTGTAACACTAGCCCTATAAAAGGTGAAGGCTTTTGCTTTGTATATGGCATTTGTAGATCATATCATGTGACTGACTCTATATCTACACTCTGCTACAGTCCTTGTATCTCATGCACCTTATGCTTTGTATCTGTTGTTACACTCTTCCTTTTTGTAGACTTGTCCATGCATTTGGAAAATTGTTTCAAAGATCTCATCATTTCATTGTTTACTGTTGGTTGCTCTTAATACCTTGTCTTTGTGTCACTTACACACTATGATATATGCATCTTGGGAGATGATAATAAGATTCCTCACTTATCCATTCAATCTTAATGAACACCCTATTCATTCTTGCAGACTTTGACTGCAGGTAGATTAATGACAACATCTGAGTCTTTGTGACATTGCTCCTTTTATCTTTGACAGAGGTGACTCTTTTGCTGTTTGATATAGGTACTGTTTCATGCCCTTGATGGACTATTTTATTAGCCCTTTTTAGGACTGTTTATCAATCCTATTAGACCTCTATCATTGCATAAAACCCTAGAACCCTTACTTCACAGATTATTTACATATCATTCTCTTTACACCATATGATCCTGGTGGGTAAAAACACAAAGTTGTGTTATACTTTTATAAAGGAAATGACCAACATCGATCCAATTTTTAAACTTGAATCACTAAAAAGTGACATATATGTCTTGAATTTTGAAATGATGTAAACTAATAAAATATTTATTTTTTAGTATATTTTATATTTGTATTTTTTGAAAAAATTTAAAAAATTATTTGAATATAGTTTTTAATAAATTGACACTATAATTTAGTTGCTGATAAAATGCTGAAAAATGAAGTTACATGAGACATCAATCTTTATATAGTAAATTTTATTTTTTTTCTTCAATTTTTTTGTGTATTTATAACTTGAAACATTAGTGCATGGATATATTTTTTTCCAATTTTGATAAATATATATATTTTTAAATAAATAATAAAATGTGTGTATTAAAACGTAGTTCTTTCCATTTGACATCAACTTTCATATTAACATTTTATCTAAAATAGAAAAAAAATTATACCACCTTGATATAGATTCTTTTATCTAGTGCATCATATTTTTTTTAATAAGTTTTACTATTTTTCCTTGACATGGTAATCAACCTAATATTTTGTGCTGATAACCTACTTTTAGTAGAAATAGAAAGGAAAATATAAATAATAATTAAACTATTAAAATATATACATTTCTGAAAACTAAACTTATAGATCTACAAAAGGGTATTTTTATCTTTTTTTAAAAATGTTATTTACACGAGTAGAAGTTATTGAAATATCAAGTTTTTCAAATAATTTTTTTTTGGTATATCGGCCTCATAGTGGTGCTACATATGCATTTAGCCAAAAAAATTAGTTGGAAAAGTTATGGACATATCTAACTTAGCTAGAATGAATCTTACAAGATCATATGTTTGACCAAAATTTATTTTTAGTTAGAAATAATAAAATTCACTTGTGCTGATAAGTCAGCTGAAAGTGTGACACAACTTTGTGCTTTTACCTTGGTACATATGCCAATGTTTTGTAAAATGTGAGTAGGACTTAGGAGGTTTGGTAATAGATTCTACAATGACCATATAGGCCCTTAATAAGATCCTTTAACCCTTGACAAGGCTCTGTTCTCATGCAGGACTAATACTAAGTGATCTATTTGGTTTGGTTCTTACACTCATTCATTCCTTACACTATCATAGATTGCTTGCACAGTCTTTTAGAAATGATTCTTCCTCCACTCGCTGACTGTCATCTTGGATGCCCTTTTTTTGACCTACTATAGTTGATATTGCTCTACATTTTTTAGCTATAGCAGGCCTTTCATGGCTATGATTGTTACCTATCTAGCTTCTTAGTCAACCTAATAATGACTATGTATATGATCATTCAAACCCTTGCTGAGTTGTGGCATCATTAGATTGTTGTGATGCTCATGAGTTACCTTGTGACTATATCTTGATTTGGCTTTTCATGTGCCTTTCATGACACATGCTCTTTCTCCTTTCTCTTATATCCTGGTACTGTCAGCATAGTTTTATTCCACCTTTTGAAACCTCGCATTCAATTCACCTTTGATTTGCTCTAAGGCATCATGCAGACTCTTAAGAAGATCTATTAGCCTTTGATATCTTTCATTTCCCTGAGAATCTACAAAAACACTCTTATTTCTTTCATGAATGTTATCAAACAGATGTTCTTCATGTTTTTATTGTGCTGGGACAATCTTCTTATGCATGGTTTAAGTCTCTTTACTAACAATCATTTTGTTATTCTTCTTGTATCTTAGTCATTTGATGTGAAACAGACACATCCTTCTAAATTGAACCTTGAGTTCTCTTGGTTGCTATTGACTATCCTCCTAAAACATTGTCATCTTTCATATTTTCATGACTATTTTGTACAAAAATAGATTGTCCTTCTATTTTAAGCATGACTTTTCTTTAGGCCTAAAATAGTCATCTCCTTCATGCCCATGCTACATGACTATCTACTTGATCTTCTGAAGATTGCTCCTTGGCTAACATACAAGGTGTTCATTGTGATGGCAGACTCTTGTTAACTATCCACTATCCTCCACACTAATTGCTGATAGAAAACAATCTTTTATGCACCATTAAGACTGTCATATCATGTTGTAACTATTGTATGACCTTATGGTTGCTTCTGTTATGTCATTGACCCATGAATGACTCAGCCAATCAACCTACAACATTCACTGTCTCATTGTTTTTTTGTTATCCTTACCTATTTGTGACAATCATCTCCTGTCTTTGTGTTGTGTCTCTGTCTTGAAAATTTAGCTTCATGTTTAGACAATGAATAGTGACAAACTATAGAGTCCCTGTATGCAAGAATGTGCCTGCTCTCAGACAACATTTTTGTGGCTATCTTGGACTATGCTTTGACTGCCATCATAGGCTATTCAAAATTTATCAGAGATAGTTATCTCCTCTTCTCATGTAGCTGCTAGTGCATCTCTTGATAGTTGGTAACTGATCTTCGGTGTTTCATTTTTTACTTCTCCATGGGCAGCATTCTTCTTTCACCTGTACCTGCAAACTCAACACACAAATTAGGAAAATAGTATAGAGGCAAGGAGACTCTCTTGTGCTTGTATGTTTCTATTCATTTGCATGCTTGCATCTAAGTGACTCTTTGTCTTTCTTATTGTTCCTCCTTTGATGCTTATGGATGATGGCATGTATATCTAAGTGACTTTTTGTCTTTCTTTCTTATTGCTTCTGCATATAGATTTTTGAGGCATCCTGAACTTTAACCCTCTTTCTTTCTTTCTCTTTTGCAGAAGCCTTTTAGGAGAGATGGAGAAGGACCTGAAGACTGCCATCCATGGGGATTCATTGTCCAGGCAATGATGGATCCCCCTCTCTTTCTATATGTTTCTCTTACTTTACATGTATATGCTATTGTTTATTCCATTTGTACAGTTAATACCATAGCTTGTGTGGGAAACTATGAACATATCTTCTCTTATGAATATAAATCACAACCTTTATGCAATGATTTGTACCTTGTTCTTTTGTAAAACACTCAATTGCATAATGAAATACATATATATAATATTGCATGTTTGGAAATTTGTTATAATCATAGATAAGTTCAGCAAGTGCATGTACCTTTTTGAAATGTATCAAATTGCAATGAATGAACAATAACAACAACTGCAACACAACATGTAATACATAGGTTAGCCTTCATTTCTACTGTTAGTCCTAGGATATCTTCTGCTCTGCTGGAGTGTCCTTTCATCTTATTTGGCTCATGTAGTAGCTCTTATTGAGATGCTAGATGGTCTTGGTAATATGATCACTGGAAATGTAGTCCACCAGGACAATAGGCCTTCTAGAGATGATTGAGAACTTGAACCTTCTTCTCCTTATCCCTTGGACCTATTTGCTTCTTCAAAGTAGCAAATATAATTATTGTTACAGCCTGACCTAATTCAGCTAGAAAACAACCTCTATGCCAGTTTTTCCTGCTAAAACTCTCATGGCTAGTTGCCTAGAACATCCATTGGGCAATAGAGTCTTTCATTAGCCTTTGCAACTCAAAAAATTTATTAAAACCTAGCTTTTAGAAAAACAATAGCAACAAAACAAAACTAGAAACAAAACCAGACTGGTTCCAAAATAGGGCCACCCAACTGTGCATCAACACTTCTTGGAAAACAAAACTATTGTGTGACCAATACTTATTAACTGAAAAAATGACTCTACTATGATACATTTGCAAACTTTTTCTCCTGAAAAACAATGTTTGAGGTGAATCCCATTGACTGAGATAGGTAACACCTCTCCTTCCATAGTGGCCAACTGAAAAGAATTATGATGTTTACATTCAACAATCATGAATGGGCCTCCCCATATAACATCAAACTTGTTGTGCTTACAAGGTCTACTTTTTAACTCATCCCACTTGAGGACAATATCTCCCTCCTTGAAATGTTTGTTTGTTGCCCTTTTGTCAAATGTTCTCTTCATTTGCATCTAATGTATCTCCAACTGATTTGCTATTTGTTTCCTTGTCTCTTCTAGCTCTAATAATTAACCAACCATACCTCGATAGGACCATCCTCCATCATCTCAAGCTCCTTCATGAGGCTTAGAGCTAGTAGCTCGGCTGAAAGGGGGAGTCTAGCTTCTCTCCCATACACTAACATAAATGGAGATTGACCTGTTGACCTCTTAGGTGTTATCCTATCAACCCATAAGGATGATTTTAGCTTTGAATGCCAAGCTCTCTAGTTGTATTCTATAGTTCTTTTTATAATCCTGATGAGGTTTTTATTAGTGGACTCAGCCTATCCATTCCCCTAAGGGTAGTAGTTTGAAGAAGTACTTAGGTAAACACCATGTTTAATGGCCTAGTCAGTTAGTTTCATGCCAATGAAAGCTAATGCATTATCTAAAATGATTGAATTTGGTACACCAAACTTGGGTACTAAGTCTTCATAGAAGTTTAATATAGCACTCTGATTAGCTTCCTTCAAAGCTACTACTTTTGTCCACTTGGTAAAATAATTTGTGGCTATTAATACCCACTTGTGTCTAGAACTTGATGGTGGGTTAATGGCTCCAATGAAATCAAGGCCCCACTTGGTAAAAGGTTGATCAACTAAAATGGGCTATAGTGGCAATGCTGCCAACTTCTATTTTCCTACAAATACAACACATTTCACACACTTTCTTACCCATGTATGCACATATTTAAAAAGAGATGGACAATAATATCCAACCTTCATGATCTTTAAGGCTATTGTTTGGGTAGCAAAATGACCACCAGCTGGTCCATCATGGAACTCATGCAAGATTTTTTCAATTTGGTTTGATTTGATGCATCTTAAGAGTACTCCATTGTAGTCCTTTCTAAATAAGATATCATTCAAAATTACATATGGAATGGCTTGAAGCTTGTAATACCTTCTTTTGGTATCATTTATCCCTGATGGGCACTCACCAGTTTGTAAATAATGCATCATTTCATGTGTCAAGCTAGTGTTATTTGCTGGAACAATAGGCTTTGACTCATTATCAGCCATCAAAACAACATTGTTTTGCACTTCTAAGTCATTTTCTGCACTCTCAGTTAGTTGTTCACATAGTCCCTTACCCCTAACCATCTTAGTAACCTTGATATCAATATCATATTCCATTAGTTTAGTTACCCATCCAACCCTTTTATCTCCCAAATCCTTACTTAACATGAATTCTTTTACACTCGGATGGGCAACCATCAGCTGAATTTTGTTGTTAGAGAGCATGTGCCTAAACTTTTTAAGGCTGCTAATAATTTCAAGTACATGTTTTTCAACAAATGAGTACCTTTGTTCTTACCCCTCTAACCTTTGGCTGAAAAATACAACTGGCTTCTCCTGATTGTCTTTTTTTTTTCTAGGTCAGCATGGCAGAGATAGTATCAGCTCCTCCATAGGCATATAAAATGAAATCTTTTAAAAACTCTAGGTTTATCAATGTTAGTGCTTCTGCTATAGCTGCTTTGATGTCCTCGAAACTTTTTTTTCCTTCTTCAGTCTAGCTAAAACTAATGTTCTTTTTCAGCATAGATGTTAGAGGCTTCAAAAGACTAGCAATATTTGGAGAAAACCTCCTTAAAAAAATTATTTTGCCTAAGAAACTTTGCAGTCCCTTTTTGTGAGTTGGTAAGGGTAAGGCCTAAATGGCACTTACTCTTTCTGGATCAATTATTATTCCATGCTTGGAAACAATGTGACTTAATAGCTTACCTTCATGGACAGCAAAAATACACTTTTTTTGGATTGAGGGAGACACCATACTCCCGCATCTTTCAAAAACTTGTCTCAAATGTAAAAAGTGATCTTTTGCTTTCTTTGAAAATATAGTTATATCATCTAAGTAAACCAAAACAAACTTATTCATGATACCGTGAAAGGCCATATACATGGCTCTCTGAAAGGTTGCTGTAGCATTTCATAGCCCAAAATGGCATTTTTTGATAAGCCATGGTTCCCCATTTGGTTGTGTTGTTTTATACTGATCCTCCTCATTAACCAAAATCTAATTAAACCCTAAGAACCCATCCAACAATGAGAATCTCTCGGAACCTAATACTACTTGCAAAATATGCTCCATTGAGGTCACTGGATAATGATCTTTCAATGATGCTTTGTTTAAGTCTCTAAAAGAAACACACAACCTAATTTCACCATTTTTCTTCCTTACAGGGACCAAGTTTGACACCTAGGAAGTGTGTTTGATGGGAAATATAATACTACTCTGAATCATCTTGTTAAGTTCAATTTTCATCAAAATTTCTAGCTTGGGATTAAGAGGCCTTTGTTTCTGCCTTACTAGTTTTGTACCTGGTTCTAGCTCAATGGTGTGATGAGCTAGTTTTAGATTAAAACCTTTTAGATATTTGTATTCCCAAGAAAAAAATATCATCAAATTCCTGACATAATAAAACAAATGCATGTTTTTTCTTCTGCAGTACATACCTTTCCCAGCTTGAGAAGCTTTGCTTTGAAAACCTCAGTTGATTCATAGTGTTCCTCCTTGATTAGTATGCTACTTTTTCTCTTCTCAACTGATCATTTAAATTAAAAATTAATTCCAAGGTAACAAAACTCTTTGGCAGCTTGTTTGTCTTGAGTTGAATAATCTAATCTCCAAATTGTTGTTATAATTTCTACTAGTTTCCAGTTGAAAACTCAGCTTCTTCGATGAGAAAAATAGTAATTTGTTCATCACTATCAAACACCTACCAATCTATGTTGTTATCTGGGGCTCATGGTCTCACAAGTACTTTTATATACTATTGTTGTTAAACATTTCTGATTTCTTTTGGGATGTCAAACTTAGCTCCCATGGCTGCTAGCTTAGCAGCTTGTTTATTTTGGTTCCTAGGCACGGATAGTAGGTTAAATGCATCAAAATCTTTGAATAAATCCAATATTATGTGCTTATATGACTTGAGTAAGTCATTTTTTGTGATGTTTATGTTCCTTACCTAATTTACAACTAACTCACTATCACCAAAAACCTACAAACATTTGATATTTCTCTTTCTGGTCCATTCCAAACCATGAATGAGTGCCTTGTACTATTCTGTGTTGTTAGTATAGGTGAATGAAAATTTAAAAGATGCATAATATCTATCAACTTTAGGAGAAATGAACATAGCTCCACCACCAGCACCAATTTTACTTCTTGCACCATCAAAATACAGCTCCCATAGAACATTTTTGTGTTGTTGAGATTGTTGTTCCTTGTGATTTTCCTCCTTCATGAGGTCAGGAATAGTCTGATTCTGCTCATGGATCATGTAAATTCCTAACCCAGCCTCTTGCATTTGTTTATAAGGTCATCTTCATGGTTTTCAGATGCCCATTCATCTAAAAATAGATCAACAATGTTCTCAATAGGAGTGCTACTGTCATGGACATCAGGCTATTCCTCATCATGATAAGTTAAATTAGTATTAACAACACTAGGAACATAAGGTTCAATGTGATCTTTGGCAATGGGTTTGGATTTGACAGTTACTCTTGTACCATATCTTGTCCAAAAACACATATATGTGACCAATCCACTGACAAACAACCTCCTAACTTTGCTATGAAATTCCTAGAAAGGCATAAAATAAAGTATGGGGGTAGGTCTATAACATATATGTCTTGTGAAATTGAAAAATTTGTTCAAGCATGCAAGGTAAGACCCAGGTTCTTGATAACTCCAATGGTGTTAATAGATGTACTACCTAACTGTACTACCACTTTGGATAGTGGTTCATAAGTCAGACCCAACTTATCTGCTATCTGCTTTGGCATCACTGAACTACTAGCACTTGAATCAATCATGTAGTTATGAACTAAGTTCTTTTTGATAATTAGTGCAACATAAAATGGTGTTGGTTTGACATCAGGCCTTTGCCATTCATTTTGAACTGGTGGATCATTTGTAAGTATTACTCTAGGCTAGTCTTGATTTGATTCATTGGTCAAAGAGATATTGGATAAGGCTTTTTGCAACAAGTCTTTTTGGCCTAGAAGAGATAATGAATCCCGCATAGACATGCTTACATTTTCTATCTTCATATGATCTAAAATATTGAATGCAAAAGTACCAACCTTTGGTTGTCCTCTTGGAACAACAGAATCTACTTGCTACTATTGTTGTTGTACTTGTTGTGGCTGCCCTCTAGGCTGATCCCTATTTGGAACAGGTTTTCCTCTTGGTAAAACATGAATATTACGTTGTTGTGATGGACCAGCAGTACCTTGCTAGCTTGTTTGAGCCTGATTTTGGCCTCTACCAACTTGCTGTCCTATATCAATGGCCCCCCTTTTGGCCCTTGTGTTGGCTGCTATGGCTTGGGATGATTGGCTTTTCCCCTATGTATGATTAACCCCATAGAACTCTTCAACTTTCCAATTCATAAATGTTGCATTAGGCTACTCCTGTTTAGGATGAGACACTTGTTGTTTTGAGCTTTCTTGTACTGTGTTTTGCTAGACAACAGCATTATTTTGCACCATTAAGGCCTGATTCATCATGCCATTTGAGCAAGATGCCTAGTTGTGTGTATGGTTACATGGGTAACACTAGTCATATTCTTGTGCCATATTATTTTGCCTAGGACTAACTCTGTAGAAGAGCTAGTAGCATGTTGGTTATAGGGTTGATAAGGCCTTGTGTTAAAATTCCATCTTTGGCCTTGGTTTTCAGGCTGATATGAAGGTCTATTTTGCTGGTTATTTTGCTATTGATTATGATATGGAGGCTGATAAGGTCTATAAATCTGATTTGGCTTCTCTTTAATGTTCACAAACTCTTTTCCAATTGTTTGTAACAGCCCTTCTTGTTCTTGAAACAACCCTTTAAGTTCTTGAAACTCTTGAGATGGGGCTGGGACAACTTTTGTTTGAGTTGTAACTTGATAATTTAGAGCTGGTACAATAGGTACAATAGAAATAGGTGGGATTTGCAATGGGTCAGGTGGATACACCTCTAGAAAAATAGGCATAGGTGGTCATAGAGCTATTTTACCAGCCTAAATTAGGTTGTTTTCAACCTTTATAGCAAGATCATAAGCATTTGATAGTGTTGTATCTTCCATTGATTGAACCATAACTACAATATCACTATTTAAAGCTTTGAGAAAGTACAAGAATGCATGATTAGTAGTAGGCCTTACCATTGTTGGTATTCTATCCCAAGTCCTTTGAAAACAGAAGCTAAAATCTGTCATGTGCTCTTGTGGACCTCTCTTTATTGTACTTAGTTGTCCAACCAATGATAGTTTGTCTGACCTATCTTCAAACTGCTTATTCAATGCTTCTCCTAACATATCCCATGAAGTAATTGAACCTACAACCAATCCTCTAAACCACTGAAGTGTCTTACCCTTTAGAGATGTAGCCAAAAGTCTCATTGCAACATTTTCCTATGTTACATGATGTACTAAACACAATGTAGCCACATTTTTTATATGCTCAATTGGATTAGTTTGATCTTCTCCTGTGAAGAAAGGTAAGCCTCTCAAGGTTGCCACTAGTATATCATCATGGGCTGCAAGAAGCAATGTACTTCCAGCATTGAATGTAACAAAAGGCAATTATCTTGCCATTGGTGGAGGTTGAGGAGCTTGTATTTGAAGGTTTATTACTAGATTATTTTGATTAAACCCTGCAAACCTAATATTTGGAGTAGATCAAGTTCTGCCTATTGGACTAGGAGCCCTTGTTGTTGTTCTACCTCTTCTTCATGGGGGTGACAACTGTAGGTACTCAAATAGAGTTGAACTACCTCTGGTTTGGATCTTTCTCATGTGTTACCTACACTGGATCTGCAAAAAATTAGAACATAGAGTTGCCAAGTATGTTGTTTTTTATGTCAAAAGGCTAAAACTCTACTGTGCATACGAAAACAACAAAGAAAAATTGTATTCTAGTGGCCTAAAACTTTGTTCAGAGTCCAATCGGGCATGCCAAAAATTGTTGTCATGAAGGTTTGCACCCCTCAATGCTAAGCTTTAAAACTTGGCAATCTTGTGCAACATGGGAGCATTCTCAGACTATGGGTTGTCTATGGAAAGAATGAACCTCTAGAAGAGTTGGCTCCCTTTAAATGCCCCTTGGATCTAATGTGCTTTCATGGGAAAAGAGATAGAAGAATGATTAAATAAACTAAACTAAAATCTATCCTAAGGGGTGATGCACCAATGATTGAATCCTAATTTGCAATCTGATTCACAACTATTCTCAATTCATCTATTCATACAACTCAAACTAAACAATCTTATCAAATAAATTTTTCATAGAAAGGCATCAAATGACTTGCACAATCTGTAACATGTAGTAAAATTGCACTTTGTGTACTTGCATTCAAGGAAATGAGATAGAAAACTTAAAGGTTTTTGATATAAAAACACTAAATCTTTATCAAATCATTCAAAAGAGATAAGACACCTAAATCTGAATAGAAGAACACCTAATTTTATTGATAAATAGAAGGAAAACTCTGCAATAACTATGAAACTGTTGAAAATGAATTGTTACTACTATATAAAACCTATAAAAAATGTCTAAGTTACAATACCGAATCTATCTCTCTATAATGTGCAAAGGCAAGAAAAAAGCAAGAACTGAGAAAAAGCAACATAAGTTTTTTCTCTATAATACAAAAATTTGTCTCCAAAAGCCAAGGGGAACTCAACTCTAGTCTAATTGGACTCCAAAATATGCATGAATAGGGTGAAAAAGCAACTCCTAGTTGGTGAGCGAGAAAGAAATAAAGCCTAAAAATTAGGGCCCATAATTGCTTCAAAATGAGATATTTTAGCTCAAAACTCCTCCTCCAAAGATGCTTGACCCAAAAAATTGCCAAAAATAGCTTAGTTTGACTCCAAGTCAAAACTAGAAAAAGATACTCCTTATGCATGAGTTTTCCAATTTAGTTCAACTCCATCTCTCTCCTTCCTTCCCTTTTGCATGCTTGGAAGGCAAAAAATAGCTATTTTGACAAGTATTACTTGGATAATCAATTTGTGTGTTTTATGTTAGTAGGTGCTGCATGATCATATTCTTAGTTTTTGTGTAACAAATATTAAGGTAATTAATAGTTATTACCCTTAATAAGTGTTTAGATACAATATTTTTATCTTCTACTCATGAAGAGGAAAGAGAAGTCACATTATTATAAATTTACTTAAGTCTCCTTCACTTACAAAAGCTCACCAAGGCAATAATAATCATCTCTTCATCTTTGACTTATAATTATTCTCAAATCTACCCTTACTATGGAAAAAAACCCTAAGTCAAAAGGAAATCCAATAAGACTATCAGAACCCTCCTCTTTTCAAACCTTAGCCACAACTTACCTTTGATTGATTAGAGGTTAAATAGAACCATCATTCCTCTTATGTTTCAACACTTAGAAAAGTGTTAGGCCATGGGCTCCCTTGGATTTATGATGATTTGTTAAAATCAAAACTAAAAATGACTTGAGAATTCGGCTAGGGCAATTCAACAAAAATGAAACAAACCCTAAAAGTCTTCATTTTTTGCATTACACATCTCTCTTTTTGCTGCTCTACTCATTGAAGGCACCACCAAGGGTTTGATGGGTCTGGCTAAGGGTTCCTTGCTGCTCTTGATGGATCCCTTTCAATGGTAAGTATCTCTCCTCTGTGTATATTATTTATTTGTTGGAAAATACAGTTGAAGAGATGAGTTTCTGTAATACTTCCTTCGAAAGGCTACCTCTCTGTGTCTTGGTGAATGCTCTTTGTCACGAAAACTCTGTAAATGTAGCACTATGAAAGGCATATCTTCTTGTGTATAACTTCTTATTGGACAAATAGTAAAGAAAACCCTTTTTCTTCTACTAGTTCTTTCCTTTGAAGGATCTTCTTATTCTTCACCGCCATGGAGGGTTTTGGAAAGGCTGTGAAAGGTTACTTTTAGATGTCTCCACATATAAGCAATTTCTTCAATCTTCTATGGCTTTCTGTGTATGATAGTGAAATCCTTACTTTATTTCACATCTTTCCTCTAATGTTTCTTTGTGCCTTCTTGGGAACTGTGGAGACCTAGGAATTGTGGAGAAAACTCTCTTGTTCCTGTTCCTTTTTCACATCTTTTCTTTACATAGCACTACCTTTTACAAGGAGAAAACATGAAAGGTTATAGCTTATACATTGGTCTCTTATAAGAAATCTATGATGAAACTTGAGTTTGTTGTATAAGTCTGGCAAACTAAGAAAAATGGATCTCACTTATACTTTTGCTATCTGTAACCTGTACTCATCATGAATTCCTGCCAGGTTTTGTTGTCCTAAGAAAGTTTCACCAGTCATATGATGTTTATGATAGTATTTTCTCTGTGTGACTTGTTCTTTTCTTGTGAGAGCTCTGTATGTGCTTCTATAACTATACCTCTATGACTCTTTATCTTTCATATGATAGTTCATCATTTGTTTACTACTCTGTAACACTAGCACTATAAAAGGTGAAGGCTTTTGCTCTGTATATGGCATTTGTAGATCAACCCTGTGACTGACTCTATATCTACACTCTACTACAGTCCTTGTATCTCATGCACCTTATGCTTTGTATCTGTTATTACAATCTTCATTTTTTTAGACTTCTCCTATGCCTTTGATGACATAAGTTATAGATGTTGAAGTTGCTACACAAAAATAACTGTTACATTCTCATAAAGAAAGAATTGATAAGGCAAGAAGAATACAACATCCATCTGTTGCTGCTCTAAAATCTGATCTGTAGAACTATGGAACTCTGAATGTATATCTTTGTCCTAGATTTGTTCATTTATAGCCTTAAAACCCATCAAAAATCTCAACTGTCTCTCAAAATCTGCAACTACATGAAATCTAACACAATTCTGGCAAATAACTTTATTTGAAACTGAAACTACAACTTAACTGGTTGTCTTATGGCTGGAAAAATATGCCTCTATCTCATTTCTCTTTGGCTTGCATGAGAAGAAAAAACCCCTGCCATCTCCATCTTGCTATCCTGTAGCTTGCCATAAAAATGAAGATGTTGCACATATATGTTTTAGGGTTTCACCTTCTCTTATTTCCCATGAGGTAAAATGGAGAGGCAAAAATATTATTTTAATGAAGCTTCCCTTTCGCTTGTTGTGGCTGTCAAATAGAATTCTGAGACACTTTTCTAAAATAAAGCATTAAGCTTTATGTGAGAAGAGGGCCCCACAATGATGCGTTTTAATAAGACACTTATTAAAAAGACATAGCTTTTCTCAAATTCACGTGACCTCATGGCATTAATAAAATGAAATGAAACATTTTATTTCCTCTTCTTAGGCTTATCCACGTGGTTATCTCTAGTTCATCTTGAGCTTCTCTCTGCAGTGCTTCACCCACGTGCTTCACTCTAGTGATTTAGAAAAACCTTTATTTATACTCAATTGCCTCCAAATGTCTTTCTCTGTAGCCTCTGGAGAAATTTTATAGCTACTCGGGTTTATAGAAGTGATTGTATAAATTTTGGGCTTCTTATCTATTGTTTCATGTGAGAAGTCAAAAAATATGTTTTTAATAAAGCTATCACTTTATTATTCACTGTGGTTTGCCTTGGGTCCCACCTTTGCTTTATGTCTCAACCCATATTATTTCACATTATCTCCTTTGGTGAGCTTTAAGTCACATAAGACTCTTTTATTTTAAATCATTTAACTTTATAGAAAAAAGAGGGCCCACCATATGAAACAATATTAATAAAATGACCCAACCTATATTCTCAGCCCAAGACTTCACGTGACTTTATAAATTTCATAAGAAAATAAAACTTCTTGTTTTATCTGCCTTCTACAGCAACAGCATAATGGGCTCTGGTAGATTTTCTTGTTTCTCATCAGTGCTACTTCCATGTGCTTGCCTTCGGATCATTTTCAAACTGCTTCTCTTTAATTCTTCTCTGGACACGTGGATCACTTTGAATCTTTCTTTCTATCTTTTCCCGCACCATTAGATCTTTTGCTGCATCCAATGGTAGCAAATTTGCTGCATTGAAACCCTATTATGTGTTTTCCGTGAGCCTCTTTTGAGTGATGGCCATGATATTGAAAATTTTGAAATGGTGTAAAATTTATCACCAATATCACTATTAAATTTAAATGTTGTGAGATTACCTAATAATTTTATCACCTCAATAGTGTTAACCTTTCTATACATAAATAGCATGAATTCACAATATAACACACGAAGCATCTGAGTACTATACTTAAATACAAGATATAAATGTGAAGTCTATAGAGAGAAGGTAGGAACTTACTGGTAAACTACATAGATTGACTAACTAATATCACATGTAGATGACAATGATATTGTGATGTAAGTTTATACTCCATATTTGTTTACATGACATATGAATTATACACCAAGCAGACAATATACATATTTCAATCAATGAGATATGATTCTTTATAAAGAATTCACTACTTAATCACATCTTTTACCAAGAAATCCTTCCACTAAAATCATATAAGAACTATGCTAGGAAAATCTGGATAGTGCAGTGGATTATTAATTCAACTATATGTAACTAACATTCTCTCATGCAATTAGGACATCAAAAGGGTTCATCACAACTTGAGTCATTAATAAAACCATATAGGCCCAAATTATTTATGTGAATGATCATTATGCATAAGTTACTTCCCCATGCAATTCATAATTAAGAAGACTACCTATTTTCTAGACATGAGTACACAATGAAGGTAGGTCAACAACATATTCCCAAAGTTCCCAGTATAGTAAACCTGGGGCTCTGATGCCTAATGTGGCATGTTTAGGGAAAAATTCTAGAAACTAAAATTGTCCTATAGAAAAGTTCTATAAAAGTACTATTGTATAATCCATATATGTTAATATAATAAGGACAATATTTTTTTATTTCTTCCTAGCATAGAATGGAAAAACCATCTCTCTTTCATTTACATGCACAACAATGTAAATCTTTCATGAAAACAAGCATCAACAGTCTCTAATTTCTTTGTTTATACTTTTTTTTTTTCATTTCCTTCACACATAAAGTGAATTCTTAATTAATACTTGCTAAACATTGTACCTTCCAAAAAGGACTAGAGAACCCACAAGATTGTAACCACTACATAACAATAATTGAAGGTTTTACATAGTTCAATGTTTATCCTCATGGATATGAAGCCCCTTACTAACATTAAGTAAAATCATGGTTTCTTTTCCATCTGTAGGCATTCCTTCTCCAATGTAATGTGTATTCAATTAGATACATTCTGCACTTCAGCTTGCTAAATTCTTGCACAAGGGGTAAACTCTTGGATGCAGCTAGTGGGATGCTCACCTCCTAGCCTAGGACAATAGCTATCCACCCCTAAGCTAGGGGAAAACACAGGGGGAGCAGAGAAGAACACAACACAAGTAATTTTACTCAACATTACACAATACAATAACACATTTAACACAACACTTAGTCATAATTTTTAACATAGCACTTGATAGAACATCTACCTGAAGGGGCAGAGAAGAGAAAATAGAATATTTATAAGTATTGACCTCATTACTCCTACTATTCATCCACACAGTAGTTATAAATTTCTGTGGGTACTCTTACCCAGTACTTCTGACTCTCACAAAAGGGAATAATACCACAATAGTAGAAATAAATTCATTTCTAACACATAACTCATGACACTAATAGAAAATAATGGACTTATTTTCCAACCCTTAACCCAAATCAATAATTCAGACCTTAATTCACATTCTAACCATTTTCAATATTTCATGGAGCAATATAATAATTGGTGCCTACCTGGACTCTTGCATAGCACTTGAAGGTGATAGTTTCAGACCTGCATATATAATCTTCTTTCCTCTAGTTTTCTCTTCAGAATAGCCCCCCAATGATGAAAAATTACAGCTGAAGGTAAAAATAAGTTACAACCCATGGTAAGTAGTTGTGACAGGTGGTGAAGGAGAGGAAAATAGCCATTATTCCCCATAACACCATGTTTTTTCAGGTATCTTCCTACACATTTAAGTAGAAAACAAAAAAATGAAGGCTATGAGCAATAGGTATGAAAATAAACAAAAGTAGAAATAGAAACATCTATGTCACTCATTGTTGAGCAGCTATCACAGTTCCAAAGGCAAAGAAAAATGGAGAAAGCACAAAAAAAGGGGATGGCCTTGGTGGCCGCCGATGCATCAGAAAATTAGTGCCATAAAATAGTTCCCCTGTAACTTCTCAACTAGTTTACTAGTCGTGTTCCCTGAAAACCTCAACAGGCTAAAATAAGAAGACATCATGGGTTCTTTTAAACACAAGATCATAAGAAAATTAGAATACCTCTCCCTTAAATTTTTATCCTATAAAACATCTAGCTGGATTGAACATTCATGGTTGTTGTTGCTCTCATTCATGTCCCCTTGCATGGTGGCCTGGTAGTGGTAGCAGAAAAGTCAGGAAATGAATAGAGGGGTGAAGAAGGGAGTTTAGGGCACATTGTTTAGGGTTAGGGCTGCACATGATGGTTATGCAATTTCTTAAATTGTTTTAGGTCAAGGTTGTTAAAACCCATATCTTCTCCCTTTGCCTTAACTTATATATCCTTGTTTTAAATGTGTAGCTTATATACGAATAAAATGATATTTCCCTAGAGCTGCCATGAGGTACAAATAGACATATAGAAGTGTTGGGAACTATGCTTTTCCTAAAATTTAGTTGGTGTAAATGTAAAATAGCGAGCATATGTAATTGTGTGTGTGTGTGTGTGTGTGTGTGTGTGTGTGTGTGTGTGTGTGTGTGTGTGTGTGTGTGTGTGTGTGTGTGTGTGTGTGTGTGTGTGTGTGTGTGTGTAAGTAAATAATAAGAGTTTTGCTAATGATAGGGAAGGCAGGTAGGATGAAGTCAATAACTTAACTTAAATTTATTCTTGTCCCCTTGCGAGGAGGATTTCTATCCAAATAAAATTGTTAAAAGTTGTTGAAGAACATTAGATTCTATGACTAGACCAACCCTAACTAAAACTTTTTCTGAAAAATGGTCCTGGTCCCGATTGTGATAGGGATTGGGGTCAACACAAGTAAAAATAAATAAATTTAGGGTTCCTTTGCATCTAGTTCACACAATTTGAATTGTTTGGCTTGTGTCGCATTGCGGTTACATATTGTCTAGGTGTGGGTAAGGGTAAATTATCTAAACTTAATCGTCATGTGTAGGTTACTCCCCTTCTTGGAACCGACAATTACATTGAGTTGTAATTATTTCTATATATTTAATTTTCTATTAGCACCATGTTGGAATAGTTCTTATCGAGAAAATATAATGTTCTAAACTCAAGTTTGACCTACATTACTTCTATTAAAGAAAAAATAATTCTCGTGTCTTGTATGTGTATGTTATTTATCAAAAAGAGAGCAATCTATTTAAAGCAAGAATAGCATAAGAACCATTAAAATTTTGTTAATTGTTGAGGTTGCAGCCACCCTGGCAGATATACATGTAAACATGGGAACATGGAAAATGTACCTAAACTAGCTTAAAAATGTCTAACCAAAATGCGGCCTTGTGGACTGCTTTGTTGTAGGATATATACAAAACCTATCATATTATTTTAGCACACCCAACATGATTTCACAGTCAAATACTTTTAAGTAAAATAGGTTGTCAAGAGGAGAAAAGGTAAATTTAAAATAGTCATTCATCAATCAAGATATAGAATTAATTTAAAGTATTTAACCTTTCAAATCCCCTTACTGACATAACCATATTCTAAAGTAGTACAAGGTACTGAAACCACTTTAGACCAATGCAACCAATTTGTGTATATCTTAATGAGTAACAATTTTGACAAGATATCTGATAGAAAGATCTTAACACATTACTAACCGAAACTTGTACTCTTTACATTATTGTATTAAGTGGAACTATAACTAATATTAACCCCATGAAGTTTGTGTTGTCATGAAGGATTGTACCCTGAATGCTAAGCCTTTAACAACTTGGCAATCTCGTACAACATGGGAACATTCTCAGACTGTGGGTTTGTCTATGGTGAGAATGAACCTCTGGAAGAGTAGGCTTCCTTTAAATGCCCCTTACATTTGTTGTATTTCGTGGAAAAGAGATAGAGAAAATGATAAAATAAACTAAACTGTAAAACTATTCTAAGGGGTGATTCACCAATGATTGAATATCCTAACTTGCAATTTGATTCACATCTATCCTCAACACATTTGTTCTTACAATTCAAACTGGACAATTTTGCCACATAAATGTTTCACAAAAAGGCATGAAATAACTTGCACAATTTGTAACATGTAATAAAACTACATTTTGTATACTTGCATTCAAAGAATGAGATAGAAAACTTAAAGGTTTTAAAGTAAAACACAGCAAATCCCTATCAAATCACTCAAAATGAGACAAGACACCTAAATCTGAATAGATGAACACCCAATTCTATTGATAATAGTAGGAATACTCTACAAAATAATAATAAACTACTGAAAATAAATTGTTGCTACTACATAAACCTGTAAAAAATGGCTGAGTTACAAAATAATCTCTCTCTACAATGTGTAAAGGCAAGGAAAAAGCAAGAACTAAGAAAAAGGCATGACCTTTTTTCCCTATAATACAAAAAATTTGTCCCAAAAAGGTAAAGGGAAGTCAAATCTAGCTCAACTGGACTCGAAATGATGCATGAATGAGTCTGAAAAAACAATTCCCAGTGTTGGGCAAGCACAAGAGAAAAGCCTAAAAATTAGACCCCAAAACTACTCCAAGATGAGCAAAAATAGCTCAGAACTCCACCTCCCAAGTTGTTTGACCCAAAAACTACCCAAAATAGCTCAGTTTGACCTTAAGCCAAAAATAGAAAAGCATCTCCTTCTGCATGAGTTTGAGACCTCAGTTCAAATCCTCTTCTATTTTTTGCATGACATGAGGGAAAAAATAACCTATTTTAACAAACGTTAAAGGCAAATATATTATTTTTCTTTAATAAGTGTTATGTGAATGATATTTTTCTCTCCAGGGTTTCATATAACAAGTATTAAGGCAATTTATAGAACTATTGCACTTAATAGGAGTTAAATTACAATGTTTTTGTCTTCAAATTATGCAAAAGATAAAAAGGGTTTTGCATAGTCTAACAATATCCCTCAAGGCAAAAATAATCGCCTTACAAAATCTCTCAAAGCTATAGTCTTCACCTTTAACTTATAAAAAGCACCTATCCTTGTTCATTTTGACCTAAGTCAAAAAACCAAGTCAAAACCCCTCATTGCCTTTCATTATAAAACCCTAATAATGACTTACTCTTGTTTTGTGCTAAGGTTTCAAAATCAATGAAAGTCACAAAATCAATATCATTACCCTTATAACTCCCATGGGTCTCCTCTTGTATTCATTAGGCATCATAACTCCCATGTCTTGACCATGAGCCCCTTGAGTATTTTCCAATGGTTCTTTAAAAACAAAAGTCAAAAATCTACATGATGAACTCAGGGTAGGGCTTCTTTTGAACAAAAATAGCCTTCAAACCCTAAAAAACATTTCATTTTCACTCTTTTCACTTTTCTTTGTATGTTTCTTTGCTTATGCACCACCCTACTCAAGGGTTTTGAGCTTCCTTGAGGCTTTCTTGAAGGGTTTCTTGCTACAGACACAGAGCAAACTAGCCATTTATTTGCTCATTGTAAGTTATCCTCTGCATTCCACTATGTTATTGCAAGAAAATGGTGTAAAAAGACCCTTTGTCTACACTTTACTGTGAGAAACTATGATGGAACTTCCCTTTTTTCTATATATCCTTTTTTCTTGCTTTGGTTCTATTCCTCAATGATGGAAAAAGAATTAAAAGGCTTGATTTATGTTGCAAAGTTGATAGGGGCTGATATCTTTGAAAGGAAAAGTGAAATTTGTGCCTTTGGGTTGCCTTTGTTTTCTCTATGGCTACTTATCTTTCACATGATAGCTCATCATTTGTTGACTGTTTTGTCACTTAGCATGATGATTTCAAGGGTTTCTTCCCATTTGTTGTTACAATGCAAACACTGATGTCTCTTTGTTTATTATTTTAGCTTGTGAAGAACATGCTTTGAAGACAGCTTTGCTGTATATGAAATGTGGGGTAGATACACTGTCATTTCTGTGTATGAAGATTTTGAACCCTTGTTTTGCTCAGAAAAATGTGTACATATCTTCCATATGCTATAAAATATTATCCTTGAATGCTCTACTAATGTTGTAATGATGATGTGACTATTCACTCTGCTCTATAACTATCCATCATGTTATTCCTGGCAAATAAAACCCTAGTAGGGTTATATGAAGACTGTGGCTACTTTGTTGTCTTTTTGGCTATTCCATTTCATGACATCTGTACCTATTTCTATGTAAATGGCTCTATGCCTCTTGTAAGTGAAAATACTCTACTCGTTTAAGAGAAACCTCTTTTGATTCCTTTTGTCATAGATTAATATGCTAGGTATGACTATGTATAATGTAATGAGGTGGTTGTGTAAGACTTGTGTTTCTTTTCTTGTGAGAGCTTTGCCTAGGCTTCTAAAATAGTACCTTTGTGGCTCCTTATCTTTCATATGTTCTTGCAGACCCTGTAGAGTAGTGTGCAAGCCTTTTGAAATGATGCAGAGACTTCTTTTAATATCAATAATTGCTACCACTATGTACCTCTATTATGTTGCATGTATTACCTCTCTTTGCATAACTATGATTGTGGACAGTGTTTGCTAAATGGTTGTGATAGCACTTTTATGACTACTGAAAACATTCTTTGATGATTGTCCTTAGTCTTCATAAGACTTGTTTCATCAGTCCTAAGGGCTGCCTCCTTTACTATGTGGGTTGTCCCTTCTATTAGCAAATATTGTCTCTCTAAGATTGTTTGCATCTCTTAATCTTTTTAAGGCTTATACAGGCTTCATGAAAGCTCAGGGCCATACAAGGCTTTGAACACCTCCACCATACCTACAACACTATCTTTTATGCACAACCCTTATTGTTACAAAACTAAAGCTTTGATCCTTCATGGGTTGCTAGTACTATGCATCTGTTCTCATGGTTTTATAACACTCTAGGACCCTGAACAATTAAACTTTGTAATGCAATGTTGTGTTTCATGCCATTAGGATTGTGATTGATCCTACCTCCTCGGTATAGCTCCTCTCTATACTTTGTGATAATGTTTTCTTTCATACTCTATGATAGTTTGATGTTATCACTTTACTTGAATTGCATGGACTGCTATGACAATTACAAGACTACTCTTTAAACAAGGATGACTGTTGTTTGGCAAGGACAGTAATGTTTTCTTTGATCTTTTGTTGACTATCCCTACTTTTTTTTAACTCTACATGTTGCTTTGATAATGGCATACATCTTTATCTTTCTCTTTAATGTGCAGATTTAGGACTGAGACAACTCATTAAAATGCCCTTTCTACCTTGATCTCTTTCACAAGTTTCTCTATCTTTCTCTTATGACTATCTCATGTGAACTATCATCTTGTGGCAAGTGATTTAGTGTAGACCTGTAGGAGCTTTCTACTTACATTATCTTTGCCATCCTAAAATTGTCTCAGTTCCAAGTCTATCTCCCCACTATTGCTCCTTTTGGACTGTGTGATCTCATTCTTTATGAAATCTTTGCATCTAACCACCGATCTCTCTCCAAAGGATCTAGCATTGGAAAACCTTTTCTCCATCACTAACTTTAGGTGCTCTTCTCTCTGTTTCTCTTCATGCATGTAAATCACTTCCTTACACAACATCAACTACTCACTGTCTTAATAGTCATCTTATAGATTTGCTTTCATGACTATCCTTTTCCTCTACGTTTGGTGAATCATTACATAAAGAAGGCTGTCCCTAAAACCATCATATACTCTTCATGTTTGCTACGAGTTTAAAACAAGCTCATACCTGTCAATAGTTTAGAAGTCTTCATTGAGGTATTGGGATCTTTATGGAGATGATTGTTTTACTGTCATAGTGTTGTTACTTTGTCATCACAGTCATCTATAGATGTCTAGGCTATCTCTCTTCTCACTATACCTCCTCTATCCTCACATGCTAAAACCCTTCACAAATGTATCTATAGACTCATTTGGATGCTCAGATCTGCTATCCTAGCCCCTTGTTCTCTTCTAGATGTCAAAATAGTCCTTTCATGTGTGATATCAGTCCCTTGACTATTTAAACTACTTCTAATAACATTTTTGATGTTTTATGTCAAAACAATCTTCTTCATATTATTACTGTCTTGCATGGGTGTGAGAGAGGATCCTTCAAAAAACTCCATCTGATTCATTGTGACGTTTTCACTACATAGACATGCTTTCAAGATACCTGAAACCTATGTGATCTGTTTAGATTGCATGGTATCATAGTGTTGTTCATTCCTCTGATGTGGCTTCCTATGACTGTTATAGTTTGCTCCTTGGTAGTTTTTTGTCTCTAAATGATTGTATCATATGCTTTTCTTTGACTTCTATAGCCTATATTGAAAACTTCATACATCTTTTCCTTCATGGTATTCCACTTATAGACTGATCTTTAATGCTTTGTAAAATACCTCTATGACTGTTACTCCATGAGAACTAGTATTTTGATCTAAATGATAATATTGTCCTTTGTACAAAACTACTTCTTCTATGGTACATACTGCTCCTTCTATGATTTAAGCATGATTGTTCTTGATGGCTTTTAACTGTCCTTTATAGCTCTTGGCATGTAACTTGGCTGATTTATGACTACTATCAAGGCTCAAACATGATTGTACCTTTAAGATGATCTCAACACTTGTACATGTACAATCATTAAACAAATTAGAGAAAAAATAGAGGTTGATAGCCTCTCCTTGATTGTCTGATCTGATTTTCCTCCTTCTCGCTTCATCTTATGATTAGATATTTGAATCTGATGTCTATTTATCTCCTTCATTTTTATGGATCAGATGTAAGATAGCAAGTACACTTTGATTTATTTCATATAGAAGTAGAGATGAAAACCTTGAACTCTAACATTCACTCATTTCCTCCTGTAGGGTCACTTGGAGCTAACATTAGGACAAGCTGAAGATGATGTAGATATCAATGTGATTCATCATTTAGGCAATGATGGGTCCCTTCTCTTTTTTTATATGTTTCATTTACTTCAGATGTACTTGTTACTCTACATTGCATCATATACAGTTACTCCCACGGCTTGTGTGAGACCATATAAACACTTTTCTTTTGAATATAAATAGTTATTTCATACAATGACTTGTGTATAATTTATCTTTCTTGTAAATCAATTGCATAAACATAAACTGAACATTATTGCATGGTATAGGTGTTTATAATCATGGATAAACTTGACAACA
Source organism: Cunninghamia lanceolata (assembly GCA_027924645.1). Taxonomy (NCBI): domain Eukaryota; kingdom Viridiplantae; phylum Streptophyta; class Pinopsida; order Cupressales; family Cupressaceae; genus Cunninghamia; species Cunninghamia lanceolata. Next base: position 7,558,419 of record BSBN01000937.1, on the reverse strand, counting down.
TTGTTTTATGTACCTTTATGAATTGTATCAAACTGCAATGAATGAACTACAATGAATATATTAGCCTTAACTTCACCTATCAGTCCCAGGATACCTCTTGCCTTGCTGGAGTATCTTTTCATGTTATCTAGCTCATGTAGCAGCTCTAATTGAGCTGGTACATGATCTTGGTAATGTTGGTGCTTGAATTCACTGTCAGTTAATTTAGCAATTTTCATGCAGGCACCTTCCCAAAAAATCCAAAAAAGTTCTAAGTTTTGGGGCCCCCTCAGTGTTTTTCAGCATCTGCATCTCATTTCTTGTGGAGGGGTCTTCGTCTTTTCTCCACTGGCATGGGTTCATTTTTGTGTCTTCGACATTTTGGTTTGAACTTGGACCCTTTTTTCTCTAAGTTCAGTGGTTCAGCGGTTCAGGGTTCAATTTTCTTCTAACGGGTCACATTATGCATTTGCCTTGCATAATTATTGTATCATTGAACCTCCCGCTTGAACCCTTTTCTCAACGGTTCAAGGTTCAGTGGTTCGATGCTTTGAGTTTTTTGATCTCGGCTGGAGTGTTTTGCAGATGGAGTATTATTTTTGATGATTGAACCTCTCATTTGAACCGTCGGGTTGAACCGATTCAAAGGTTCAATGGTTCGAAGCTTGGCGATCTTGGTTTTGGCCTAAGTTTTTTGTGTATTGGGCCGACAGTCAAGTGTTTTGTGATGGAGCATTATTTTGGAGGTTTGAACCTCACCGGCGAACTTCAGTGTTGAACCATCGGGTTGAACCAGTTCATCGGTTCAACCAGCTCCCGGGGTTATGTCTATGTTGCCAATAGAGTTTTGTTTTAACGTTGAACTATTAGGCTGAACCTCTCAGTTGAACCTTTCTTTTGAACACTAGCTGTTGAACCGGTTCAAAGGTTCATTGGTTCAACCCATCGGAGGGGGAAGTGGGAGGCTGATATGCTATCGACAGGAGTTGTTATATCGGCAAAGGAGTTTTCGGCTAGGCCAACAGTGTTGGTCTGGCCGATGGCGAAGGTGTTATCGGCCAGACTATTGAGCTCGGCAAGAGATTTTTGGGGCGGGCAGATGGTATATGTCATGGTGATGGGTATTTGGTGAATGGTCATGTGTCGAGCGCGGCAAAACGCTCGACACCTATTGAGCTCGCGGCTGTGCTTTTAAACTATTAAAGGGGTCTCCGCGCCATGCATGTGGGATTATTTCCTTGTATAATTTGAACCTACGATAGAAGCACATTTTGGTGGGAAGCTCCATTTTGAACACAGTGACGGTTTCCAAGCGGCCACGGGTGGTTGAGTCATCAATGGTGACTATAGCAGAGGTATGGGTGATGGTACAAATGGTGAAGCTGCCCGATTATGAATGAAGACTTCCAGATGGCGGCGCAAGGCTCGAGGCCTCCCTTGTCTACTGCATTGATGACTTTTGAGCACCATTCTTTCTGATGGATGTATCTGGCAGATTTTTGAATTCTGGCCATGTAATTAATGCTGAGTACGCTTCCCTTTGGCTGTTTTAAGCAGGAAGTGTTGCTCATTTTAGGGGTTGGACTTTTTTGGGCTCTCAGCTCTGACTCTGAACATAAGGTGTTCACGTTTTGAAAGGCTTTTTTTGCTACAAACTTAGTCCTTAGTCTGGTGTACTAATCTATCTTAGCTTGTAAATGATGATTTTCTCTGTGATGACCTTCTATGCAGATTGATTTTAAATGAAAAACACCTGTGTGTGTATTGTTTCTGATTGTCTCCTGTATGTCATTTGTTTTCCTTTCAAACAAGGTTGTCAAGGGCTTCCAAGTTTTTTAGTATATGCATACTGTGTGTCTGATTTATTGCATCTACTCAAGGAGTGGTTAAATAGGCTTTTGATCAGATACAAAGGGTAATAGATTGCATCATAGGATCTGTTAAGTATGATCATTAATGATAATCTTTCTTGGACATGTTACTGTTAGGCAGTAGCATTATTCTCAGGTCCTCTGGATATGAATTAGTGTTGTCATGGGGAGACATTTACAGTCTTAATATGACTCTGCTGCCCAGATAAGGCACTGGTTTGGGAATCTGTCTGTTCAATGGGTCTAGGAAAGTTACATAACTCCAAACATCATTTCAAACCATCTCATCCTTCCATCTATTAGTTGTAGGATTAGGAGTAGGAAACCCCTGCATGCTCTCATCCCCAACCAGACACATATGTCCAAGAATGCTGCCAATCTTGTGATTTGTTACACTAATCTTGGTCCTTACATGAGAGTATTCTGCCTGTTACTGTCAAGTTATATCCTTCTGTCATTGAGCTAGTCAAGGTCATATTTTTATCAAATAGGGACCCCCCCTTGGTGCGGTAGAACTAGAAGTGAAGGGGAGGAGGTTATGCAACCTCCTGTATTTAGTTGGCTGAATCTGCCTGTGCATTAGAACTGGCAAATCCTAATGCTGATTCAGAAGAAAAAACCAACAGGTAATATGATCAATGAAATGGTCTTCCATCGGGATACTAGGCCTTCTAGGCTGGCTTGTGAACCTGAACTTTTCTTCTCCCTTCCTCTCAAACCTCTCTTCTTCTCCAAAGAAGGAAATAAAACTATTGTTGCAGCCCATCCTAATTGGGTTGCAAAGCACAATTTGGTAATAGGATGGTTTGTCTTTGTTGTTTTATGGGTTCTTGTAATGCCACAGTTACTGGGAGGTAATATTTCTTCCCTAAACCTTTAGTTTTTAGAAAGGAGTGGTAGATTTTCTTGAAATAGAGGCAACTACAAATGCAATTAGTAAAGAAAACAATTATTATCTAAAGGGTTCTTTAATGTAATGGATTTCTAATTGTATGCCAATTAACACAGTTATAGTTCAGAGATAAGGGCATGACTAGTCAAGTTACATCTAAAGAAAAAAAAGATCAAAACCAATGGGTCAACTAAGAAGGCCTTAGAAATTCTTAAGAAAATGCAACTGTCACAAGTTAAGCCGAATTCCCAAACCTTTCCCAGTATCCTCCTCAATTGTGCCAAATTGGGACTTATAGATAGGGAAAACTCAACTCATCCTTCGCAATGTAACTTTTAGTCTAACAATAACAACTAATACTTGATTTTTAGGAAAGATTGAGATGCAACTCTATTCAAAAATAACAATTGATGGCAGAGAAGTCCAAATTCATGATGGATTGTAAGTTACAGTGGAAATGATTGAGTAAGACCTTCATGGAGAGGACAGATGGGTTATGGTTCAAACACGAATCTTCACAGAGGAAGGGATTCAGTTGAGGGTCGGCAAGTAAATTAGAATGTGAGGCTTGAGAAGAGAAATTGTTGTGAGAGACATGAACATATTTCATCATGATAAACATGGACAAATTCCTGGAGGGGATTATTGGTGATGTTGAATGTAGCAATCTAAACATTATACTTGCACCAATATTGCGCACAACATGAGATATTAGTAATGCTGAAAGAAAATCCATCAAAGCATAATGGAAGGGGAATTTTGCTAGATGTTGAGATTCAATCTACCCTGGCAGACAATATATACAAAATGTAGAACTATAGACAAGGCATGTGAACTTTTGACATATTACCCAAAAGAATTATGGTCACATGAACTGCTTTGATTGTAGGATAGGTACAAAATAGGTTTGTTAAAAAGGCTTTAGAAAATTTTCAAACAAATGCAATTTTGAACTATTTTGAATTAATGCCTCAAACAGGCATCAATTCTTGTATTGTAGCACTTATAGACATATAAAAGAAATAAACAAAAGGGATTATAGAAGTCCTTGGAATCCTTTAAACAAATGCAACTTACTTGTTGTGATGACAAATTCCACAACCTCAACATTTAACAAAATTTCAATGGTTCTTATGTTGCTCTTGCTTTAAATAGATTGCTCTCCTTTTGATAAATTATACCATTATCAGTATTAAGCACTCACCCGCCTAATTTCTGAGTTGAGGTGTCAAGAAGCCTACTCAGGTTGTGTTCTGTAAACAACACACATTACTTGCACCTCCTTTCTATGTGTTAGTAGAGAACATATCTATATTTTTGACAAACAAATAAAACATGCCCTCACCATAGGGGTCCACATGCTTTTAAAAATAAATGAGGTGAAAACAAGTTTAAACCCTAACACAAAGTGAAACTATTTTACCCATGACCTTCAAATGCACAATGGGCAATCTTAATATAATAATTACTACCAACAACAAGTAACCAAACATCTAATATATTACAGGCCTACCTTCGTAAATAAAACCCATTTTTGAACCACCCAACATATGAGTTGTTAAATCTCTCTATTTGTGATTGCCTCAGTGTTTTACTATGAGAACTTGGGAAACTCTATATGATACCTCAAATTATTGATTCCCTTATTATTGTGTAGGCTATGAAATGGTGGATTTTATTAAATAGTTGTTAAGCTATTTTGAGAATTGCATCTAGTTGATATTTAGTAACTTTTTGTAAATGTCACTATTTACTTGGGAAAAGTGTTGTTGAAGAGGTAGGCTTTTCATTCCAGCACAGCTTGTTGACACAAGATTCTTCAGTTCTTTTTATATTGTTCTCAATGTCTTATCCTCTATTATTATGAAAAGTAAAGTATTGTTGCGGCTACTCTTATTGATAGCAAACTGTGGGTATGTTTAGATTGGGATATGGCCATATTTTGCCCATTTTTGGTTAATAGGTATTATGATATTGTGCTAGAAGCCTTTCCATGAGTTAGTAAAGCTTTTAAAATATGATTGTCTAAAAAAAGATTAGATCACTTAGTATACCCTCCCTACTATTCCTGCAATAGATTAATTATAAATAGATCATTGATGTCTATCTTCTTGTACTTTATAATAGTTCTATTTTACTGTTAATACTTGTATGACATAGAAATTTCTTAATGTAGTCAATCTTAGTTGGTGCTTGTACTTCCACATGATAAAGAATCTATTATATAACTTATATCTGTGCGCTTAAGGAGTTCATGCACCCTTTAGAAGGGAGATTTAAATATTATCATTATTCTTGTACATTAAACAAAATATAGTTGCGGATTAGGTGTTTGTTATGTAATGATTTGTTCATGTGAGTTATATCATATCTTGATTATTTTGTGAAGTTTTGGGAGACCCTAATCAATTGCCTAGTGATAATCTTCTACCTAAAACTATTTATTTAATCTTATAATTGTGTGGAAATTGTGGAACTATGGATAAGTGTGTAGAGACTCCAAATGTTGAGATTGTTTCATCTCTTATGGGACAACCAAGTTGAGTTGTGAATTCCAAATTTTCTGAACTACAAAGCCTCTGCACTTCCATGTAGGCAAGGCCATCTAGGATGAGCCCTCGAGGCATAAAAATGTTTTAACTAGACTTAGTGATGCCTTAGATAACTTAAAGAAATTCAATTGTTGATTAATGTATACCAATATGGGTGCCCTTGTAAATGGTTTTGGTAGAACTTTTAAGATAAGTTGATTATATTGTATAGTGATTGTAAATTAGTCATCTTGAAATAGTTTTATTATGCCTCTTAGATTTATTTGGCACTGCATTATGACCTATCGAGTATTTATTGAAAATAAGTACCAACTGCATAATAGAATTGCATGTAAAAATTTGGTTTTAACATTAAGTAACAAACTAGAAAAAGAATCATGTTTCAAGTACTATGTTGTCAATGTGAGTGGCCACCTGAGTAAATTATCCTAGATGATGTTGTGGTAATGTACATGTGTAATATAAATATGTCTTGTGATGTGTATATACTAGTAAACGTTATGATCATATCTCAAGTATGTGATACAAGGTGTCCAGCTTGGGGAGAAGGGTTTTGTGGACATAATGCGTGATCCTCTTATGCATGCCCTTTGTGATAATTGTACATATGTGCGAATAACTATGTTGGCCTAGCATGGAAATGTTAAGTAAATGTCTTTAACATGTGATATTTAGAGATGTGTGTGTTACTTTTTATGTTATTATTTGTTGTGATATTTTAGTTTTAGGTAAATCCACAAAGATGAGTCCACTTAAGGTGGAAATTTTGAACTTAGAAAAAAACCCAAAATTAGGTTAACCAAAATGGGATCCCTCTTTTTATGAAATGGGATCCCGTTTTGCTTTGGGATCCCGAGCCAAAAGCGGGATCCCATTTTCTAGAAATGGGATCCCGTTTTGAGTTTCATAAAAGGTTAATATTTTAAACTTTATGAAATTGGATCCCGTTTTGAAACGAGATCCAGTTTCAAAACAGGATCCAGTTTCAAAATGGGATCCCATTTCATAAAAGATTAAAATATTAACTTTTTATGAAACAAGATCCCGTTTTATAAATTTTGAATTTCTGACCCACCTTTTGCTATGAGTTTTGGGTCAGAAAAAAGACTTGGGAACCCAACCCTTGGCTTTGGACCTGGTTTGACCTTCAAGTTGAGGGTCATGTCAATGTCACAACAAACTAGTGAATTTAGGCATATGTCTGAAGGCCTTTTTGCATAATTTTTTAACAAAATTAAAACCCATTATCGATGAGACAATGTAAATTCTAAATATGTAATTTTTTTTACAATTGGATTATTTTTTCTATTTGTCAATTAATTTGTAATGAAACAGGTCCATAAACTTGAATTATCAGGGTTTTTAGTATTTTAATAGCTTTTTATTAAAAAAAATTGTAAAAAAAGTTATACGAAAATGTATTTCAGACAATTCTTTTCAATTTAATTTTTTTTTTTCAAAAAATGATAAGTTTTGGTCATCTTATGTGTGACGTACACGATGATTTTTTAAAACACCAAAAATGGCCAATAAAAAATTAACAAAAAAAAATATTCAATAAAAAATTACAAACAAATATGGAAAACATGTTTCAATGAGTTACAAATCTTTTCGCAAAAGGATTTAGAAAAATATGATTATTTAGGTCAAAATATGGATGGCATACATGTGCATGGTATAGTAAAAAAAGTGACTTTTAAACAGTGGTTTTTAGAAACGCCTATTAAAAATAAATTTGTATCATCTGGGTATTAAAAAAAATTACATATTTACTAGACTCCGAGTACTACATTTCATATTTAGTGACTTTTTCCAAGATTCCACCTTTAAGTGCTGCAAAGTTTTAGGTCAAATGTGACAAATTCTAAAAATCAAGGAAAACACTTCCACTTTTTGGCCAAAAAGTGGACTCAACTTCTTGCACACACCCTTTCACCTTAGCGTCAGCCCTCATAGTCATAATGGAGTGTAGTCCCTCTTCTCCCCCATATATTAGGACTGCACTAGTTGGTTCATAATGTAAAACTCACTCATTTATATTGTTCCATGGGTAGAGGATGGACACTAATGTGCCCTGACCCTGTACTCATTTCTAGTTATAGACACTTAGCAGTTCATATGACCTAAGCACTGGGGACACTATTGGTGTTGGGGAATTGATGTCATCATGGATTTCTAGTATTTGGGGAGATACTATTAGTTATGAGATACTAGCACTACATTGGATACATATAGTGTTATAGCATTTGATTTTGAGATTTAAGATTGGTTGCAAATAAAAGGGATTGGTAACTTTGGGCATTGACACGTTATGTGCTATCAAGATGTTCAGAGAGATGATAGTCATGAATTAAGAAAGTGGGACATGGTAATTTAGATGGCAGACCGATAAAATGAGAGTTTGTGCATAATGAGATAATAGTGATTGATACTTTGTTACATGGATGACATGATATTTAATTTGGTTGTCAGTATAATTCTGAGGTGTATTGTTCTCTACTTGGGGTAAATGTAGATAACTTTATACATGCATGATATCTTAGACACATGGTATATGATATCCATACAGGCTTGTGGGTTCTCTTTTGTGAGGTGGATGTTAGATCCTATAGACAACTTATTTGTGGCATATGTTAGTGGACCTTGGTATGATAGCAAGTTCTAGGTTGTGTGGGCCATGAGACTTTTCATATGGATTTTTCATGCAGATATATGATAAGGTTGTCCCGAGTTGTGTGGGACATGCTTATTATGACATGGTGATTTATCATTGATTTTCATGTGGTTTGAGACCACCCTATTATTTCATGTGGTTTGAGATCACCATATTATTTCATGTGGTTTCAGACAATCATATTATTCTATGTGGTTTGAGACCACCATGATATTACATGCTATTGTCTTATGTGGTTTGAGACCACTATATAATTTATCTATTACAATAGTAGAAAGTCCACCCAATTCTCCTCCTCCCCTTAGCTGACCTTGTTGCAAGGTCGCATGGTGATCGTAATGTGTAAATTTCTAAGAGATTGTTCCATTATTTATTTTTGTGTTGAATATTTGCTTACAAGATAGCAATGTATTGTTACTTTGGGCTAATTGGCCATTTTTATGTTGAGATAGTCCTTTTGCCTCAAAGACATGTTCTTGGATAAACTCGAGATAATCCAATGGTTGTTATTTGATCTCCACTTCTTCTAAGATTTATTATATTTGTTTTTCATTTAATTTGGTGAGGTTTAAATTATGAGTTTGCTTTACTTATTTAACTTTCTTGTTTTGAGGCACTTTAATGTTGCAACTACTGGTATATGTGGAGTAATGTGACTATTGTTTACTGTCATATCCTAGAGGGATCACTGATAGTTTGTATAGGGGAGTAGATGGCTTGGGGAATCTTATTCATACTAGAGAATGTATGGTGGGATCCTTTGAGAGGACCCTGAGACCATCTTTCTTAATCTGTTACTTGGCACTATGGTATGGATGATATTGATTTCCTTTGGAGGTAAGATTATATTATGTTACACTAAATTAGATACTGACGTAGTGGTTTATACATGGAATGGTTATTCATTAGTTATTTGGTTCCATGACACTATGGATTACTAGATGATATGTTAGTGTTTGTCCTCCTCGTAATACCTATTCTTGATGAGCCTTTTTGTGTGAGTCATGTGATGTATTTATAATGAGTATAGAATGATACATGTGAGTATGGTCTTTATTATGTGTTTCACTTAGAAGAGTTATGTGATGTGAAAAAAGATTCTATTTTAAATAATGTGTTATATGTGGTGTTAAGTTTATGTGATATACATGTCACTGAGTGTTGTTGAGAATCAAGTGTTAGAAATTATTAACTAGAACAAGATATGGTGACTTGATTCAATTCCAAGTAGTTATAAATTGATATATTCCTTATAGTAGTGATGAATTAAGAACATGTTTAGCTATCTAAAATGAGGTATGTGGATTAACTTGCATTGATATGATGACATAATATGGTTTCTTATTGTTATATGATGTGGTAAACTAATTTGTTGATTTTTAATGGGTAGCTCTCTTCTCTTAAGGACTTCCAGGAGAAATTCTATGCAAGGGGGGAAGAATGTAAGACCATGTGTAGACCCACTTGAACTTTCCCTAGGGATATTGTTGTGATCGGACTTTATTACCAATATCATATAGAAACACTAGACAATTGTTAGTCAATCTATGATTATCAATTATATTTTGTTATGGAATCAATATTTTGTTTTAGGAATACATAACAATAAAAAAATGACCTATGTGTCTCAAGCTATCCATATGGAATTTAGATTCTCTTGGTAACTACCTACTTCTTCTTCTACATAAATTGATATATCTTTTAGCATAGATTCATATGGTGTAATGCCCTTAGCCTCTACCCTTACATATACTACATGTTGGGATAAATATTTCTACTTTCAGAGCACCCAATCCTTGCATCTTTGATGTTATCTTGTGTTTATCCTATGGATAGATATGCCTTCTTAATAAAGGTGCTTTGAACTAATCATAAATCAGCTTCTAATCCATATGTCATTCCTTCTATCTCTTGATGCATTGATAAATTTAGTTAATAACTGGTGGTGTTGTTGTTACTCTCTCTCATGGTGAAAATAATAAATTCTAAGCTCTTTAATGAATTCTTGTATGAAGCACATTCTTTTATATGCTTATGTTATCTATAATATGTTTCTATAATGATAAGTTATGAAGAAGTTGTATATGTAATCACACATCTTGACTACCATAAAATGGATTTAAAATCACCTTGTTTTGTTGTAAGACTTACTACACTATTGTTCTTATCATGTTGTAATTATCAAGAGAGCATTGTACTTCCTGTGTTAGCATTAGTTTAGATCATGGGCTTTGATATACTCTTTTGGATGTGTAATGATTATCTATACATATATGTGGTGTGATTAGCCATTGTTATGATGAGGAGCGGGTTATGGCTAAATATTATTTGATTTTGGTATATTGAGTATAGATTTACTTTATGATGAGATGTTATGATTTGGTATTTAAAGTGTGATCTTACATTTTGAAATAAAATTTTCTATAGATATGCTTAGTAGAGAAGTTGTTTTCGCTGAATTAATTGATGTTTTCGGGTTAGTGTCATGTCATTCCACTTAGTGTTAAGTTGTGGGCATTACACCTTCACCTAATAATATACATGAAGAAGGTGAGATAGTAAAGCATGATGAACAAACCTCCACTCAAAATCCCCATACAATTATTGCACATCCTCAAACAAAAATAAAATAATTTAGGGCAAATTTAAAATAATAAAATTGCTTCAAATTTTGATAGAAACCCTAAAACCTTCTAATGCCGCAACACCCTCCACCAAGCACTTGTAGCTTCATTGGAATTATTAATATTCCATATTAATTCTATGATTGGACAAACAAACACATGGGCCACCTACAAAGAAGCTTGTCACTAATTTTATGTTAAAAATTACATTATAATATGGCCAAGGATTTTTAAAAAAAGAAAAAATATATTATGTCCATTATTTACTAATCCCAAATCTAATACATCTTTGAAAAAGAGCTACACATGATCCCCAATCCATTTCTACAAGCATGAACAAATAAAGAATGCCTTTTGAAATTGGTGGTCAATAATGTTTAAGTAGACCCATTTTAATAACCATGAGTTATCTCAATATTTTTTGAGGAAACTCTATTATGAGTTTTTCATCTATGATATCCCAAACTAATCTGACATTCAAATTTTTTAGGATTGACACAAAGGCTATGCATAGAACACATATCAGGCAGGTTGTACATAAAATTGGCTAGTGATACCCCTTAGTTATCCATTTATTTGCCATGTGATACTCCCTTCAACTATGAAGGACATTGTGGAGGACTCTATTTCACTAGTTTAGTAGCACAATCATTGGTCAACATAGAGTGTGTCTATCTTAACCTAACAAGAATGAGCCTCTAAGGTGTTAGGTATCACAACACAATTGTCATTCTTAAAAGGATTTATGAAGTTATGATTTAGAGGTATGTTTTATGAGTGTTGGAACTTTGGTGTGCTATTCACATACAAGGAGTTTTTGGTAAGGTTTTCAATGAAAGAAGATGATGGACATTATTTTAAGTTCATGTTTATTGTTGTCTAATCATAGATTGGTAAATTATTGCAATAAGCTATAGAAGATTGCAATGAGTTTTAGGTGTTGTGGTTTAGCATGGAGACTTGCATAAGTTTGGTTTTTCCATACAGGTTCTTGATTGCAAGTCAACTGAAGGGGAACTCACAACTACATAAATTACAACAATGTAAGTGCACTTGTGACATTGTTGGAGTACACATGGTGATGACTAAGAGAATGGTGGTTTTCTAGAATATTCCGAAAGGTACTACAAGTTCCTAAATATAATCAAGAGTTTGTCTTTCTCACCAAAAGTTATGGGTAGTGTTTGACTATAGTGAAGGAAGACATGTGTATTTCATGAGAATTGAGTCAACAACCTTTGACCAAGTGTGAGTGGCATTGAATTATTACATGCGGTGATTATCCAAGGAAATTCCAATGGTATGCATACACATAAACAATAATTAATATAGACTAATAAAAAGGTAGCTATGGGTGTGATAATTGGAATATTAAAAACCATTCTATGAAAGTAAATGCAAAGTAGATAGGGATACTTTTCTCTAGGAGTGAAGATGGATAGTTCTAATGTAGTTCAAAAAATTGACTTTATTGGAACCAAAGCAAGATCTTCTTTGTTTGCACGGTTTGTTTCAAATTGTGTACAAAGATCATGTCTTTTTCTAGGTTGAGTTATTGGATTTGGGGTTCAAATTTATTCTCTATTGCATGGATTTAATCATATTGTTTATACACCCCTACCTCTTGGTTTCCCTAATTCTCTATTTTTGTTGTGCTAAAAAAACTGACAACATTTAAGAATATCTTTCAAGGGTTAGAAAATTGCTAGGGTACATGTTCTCATAGGTCAACCCCTAGAAATGATTAGCTTTATGGTCATGAAAATAATCAATAGGTATCAAGCAATCATGCACATATCATAGATGAGGATGATAAGGTAAATGTTGTTTTTTATAGTATATGGAATCCAAATATTCTAATAATCTCTCTATGAATTCTTCAATAATCTAGGATGACAGAGGATATGCGATTATGTCAAGTGAATACCTTTATGTAGAAGGACGCAAGAATAAATTGTGCAAACGTGTTTGGTGAACTGACTATTAAAATGGGTAAGAGTTAGCTAAAGTTTGAATTCAAATCTAGAAATTTGGTAGGTAGATCTATGAATGCCTAAACCAGCAAGAGTAACCTTTTATTAAAAAATATGTGCAAAGATAATCTAGATTTAGGAGGTGCAATAAATATTAGATGTATATAAAATTTTAAAAAAATAAAAAAGTGTAGGTAAATGTATCAAAATACATATGAATAAAGATTCAAAGAAAATTACACCATTTATCAATATATAATTATATTAAAACATTTTTCAAAAATAAAAACAACACTCAATAAAAATTAGTATAATTACACAAATTTTCCAATCATTATATTTTTAGGCATAGTATTTTCATATAGACTAATTTCAACAACAGTATTATCTCAAATCCTATTCTTAAGCCAATAATATATTAGATGAAACTATTTAATAAAGGATGAAGGGTTTCTCATCCTTAAACTTTATCTTTTCTACATATACGCCAAATTTTCCATGCAAAATTCCTCATTAATTAGATATAGAAACAATTTTGTTGATTTCAAGTGGAGATAATTTGGTCAATAAAAAGATATATTATTTACAATATTTTAATATAAATAAAATATAAAATTATTATTAACTATTTAACTATTAAAAAATAAAGTTGTTTTAAAATCATTAACACCATGGTATAGTTAGAAGGGTGGCCACCTGTTCAAGAATTAATGGTAGTAGCAGATAAAGTTCATCACCTTGACGATTGATAGGATGGCAAGTAAAGTGGTGATAAGAAAAATTAAATGTATGTAGTTGGTTGTGACAACTTAAGCTGTTGAAGGAGAACCTTGCCTTTAATGGCATATCTCTCAGAATACAGTGATCACATACATAAATGGATGTCAAATCACTAGGGACATTGGGCAGGAGTGGAAGTTGCATGTACCTTTGAGCCATTGGTTATTCGCTAGCTGATTGGAGGTCGTATGGATTGTACCTCCAATTTAGATATGTCATCATCCCTTTCTTTTTCAAGGCTGCCTAGGGAAAATCTCATAAGGTGACATTCCTTGTGTCTATTAAAGAAAATGAGATCATCTGCCTACAGAACATTCAATGTTATTATCAGGTGTTCTATGCCAACCTTCTTGGATTATGCCATGATGGATCATTGGTTTCCAAGCTCATGCTTAAGAGCATTCATAGTAATGCACATCCTCTTACCAAGGGCTTATATATTAGAACTATGTCTTCATTTCCAGTTATAAATGTTCTGGTCTACTCCTTTAGTTGTTAGTCGATTAGCTAAGGTCTTTTGTTACTACTGTGGTGGTGGGCGATGGATCAGTGGGTGCCAAATCTTCTCAGGTTGATGGTGAACCAGTCTATCAGGGAGCTCTGAATATGGTGTTCCTACGTCAGATTTTTGAAGTTGAGTGAGACAGTGTAGAGTTTGATATCCGCTACGTGCTGGGTTATCATCTATTTCAACCTGTCGATAAGCAGATAAGAGGCTCTAAAATTGCAGCAACCTTCGTGTCCAACATATTTGATTTAACTCAAGACCAATAGTATGCGCACACCATTGGTTGTGGGTTGATATGTGAGTCTTTCCTGAATGCAGAGAAGTGGTGGACCGCATTGGTGGTGTACGACTTCTAGGATGGGGAGATGCTGATTGGTGCAGTCTTCGACAAGCAACTCCTGCAGACCTCTCATCATGCCGCTTGCATTTATACCGGTTTGTAGCATGGACTTCGCCTAGATTGTTTTAATATGTTTGACAAGCCCCCAAACACCCATAGATTTTAGCTCCCGAGTGGGTTGGCCGACAGGGCGAAGGAAGCATTCACTGCCATTTGTTTCCTCCATCATCATGCTCTGAATTCAGCCCCAGGCCCCCCACATGTGTTAGGTACTCTGACCTTTGCTCTTTCATTTCCATTGCCACCCCGTGAAGAACACCATGATTTAAATTCTGATTAGATGTATGGCTTTTTGGGATTTGTGATGTTTCTCCATTGGTCAGTTTTTTGGGTGTTTTTTGGTTTACCTTTGTGATGTACTTGATATTTTGTAAGTGACTACCACTAGAGGTTATATTCTCGATTGGCTTTGTAATCACATTTTTAGTTTCAAATATATCTCAGTATAGGTGTCTATCAACTTTTAAAAACTAAAAATCATTAACGTCATCTTTTTCCATGGCTCTCCCATTCTGAAAGTTAAAAATTTGTTAGAATTTGTGTTGTGTATATTTCGAGTTACTTTTATCGTACACTAGATTCTAGAATGTAAGTACATTATTAGACAATTTTAAAAGGCTAGAAATTGTTGAACTCACCAAAGCAACTAGTGGACAAAAAAATATACCTCCTTTAGTAGATTTGATGTTTGCCCAAAAGTCCAGAAGCAGAAAAGTGAATTTGCATCATCTTTGCCGATGGTAGCTGATACAGTTGAGAACTCCAGGTTGTTGAATGGCCAGAATTAAATACTTTTATAATGATGAGAGACAAAATACAATTAGACTTGATCTAAAACACTGTATCTCCTTATATTTGCATTTGCAGTGCTTGGAATTGATGTCTGTTCAAAAGCCCAGAAGAAGAAGAGTGACAGTACATACTAGCATAACCATGGCAATTGATGTGGCTAAGAGATCCAGCTTTCATTCCTTAGATACAAGCATGGTGGTAGGCAGCTCCATTTGTGAGGGGCTCAAGGATGTTTCAATTAATCCCCAAGTTAAATTTTGTGAGAGGGAAAATCATTATTTGGAATAGAGAATAGTTCAAGAATATTTTCCTAAAGAAGTATAGAGTGCAGCATGAAGTAAGTGCTATAGCTTAGGATATCATTCAATTTGGCATGGATTCGCATAGATACATGAAGGAGAAGGCACTAAGGGATGAATTAGAAGAAATTTTGTTGAGGAACGAAGTGTACGGGTGGTAGAAGTCTACAGAATCATGGCTAAAAGAAGGTGATAGAAATACAACTTTTTCCATCTCTCTTCTAAAATCAGATGAAACTCCTGTTGGTGTTGGAAATAAGCCACACCCGGACTGACGATGGACTAGTCCAAGATGGGTCAGTAGCTCAGTGGTAGAGCACTCCAATAGCAAATAGGAAGGTCCTAGGTTCAAGTCCTAGCTGGTCCATGTCTCAACATGGTATCAAAGTGGGTTTAAGAAAGATCATGATCATATTCATTCAAGCAACGCTACCCTCCTATCTTATTCTCATCCTTGATTTCATCTATTGTCAAGATGTTGAACGGGCTCAAGGTCGAAGATAGACTTAAGGATTGTCCAACTAGACATAAGCAACAAGCTTCTATTGCAGATGTGAGAGAGATCTCTCCGCAAAAGGATTCAAGTGGCTTTCTATTCTATTCTACTCTTTCAAGCAATGTACCTACCGACAACAATACTTGGTTGATTGATAGTGGTGCCTCTTTCCACATCACCAGATTTAGAGAGCATCTAACTGATTTGGTGGAGAAAGATTCTAGTGTTCAAGTAATTACTGGAGATGGTGCTAATTATTCTATGAAATGAGTTGGGACCTCCTCTCTTCACTTGGATTCTGACATTTTCTTTGCAATTGAGTGATATTCTATTTGTTTCAAGTATCAAACAGAACCTTGTCTCTATCTCAACCTTAGAAGACAAGGGATACCAAGTTCCATTTTCAGATGCTAAAGTTCTTGCATGGCCAAAGAACTCAAATATCAAGTCAACTCAGGTGATTGGAGTTCGACATGAGAGTCTCTATAGACTTTGTACTCATCCACTTCAGGCCTTGTTGCATGATTGATCAAGTTCATGTGAACTTTGGCAAAGAAGATTGGCTCACCTCCACTTCTGAGCTCTACCAACCATGGAGAAGATGGTCACGGGCCTTCTGAAACTCAACCAGGAGCATGAAGGTACTTGCAGAGGTTGCACATTGGGTAAGAATACTAAAGGTCCATTTCAGAGTAGTGAGAGTAGACCTAAATGTATTCTAGACCTTATTCATTCTGATTTATGTGGTCCAATGTATGTTGCTTCTTTGAGTGGGTTCTTATATTACATTATTTTTATTGATGACCACTCTAAAAAGACTTGGATTTATTTCTTGAAATCTAAAGAATCTGAGGAAGTACTTGAGAGGTTCAAAGAGTTTAAAGCTCAAATAGAGAGCTTATCTGGGAGGAGGATCAAAGCTCTAAGATCCAACAACGGAGGAGAGTTCATCTCTGAAAGATTCCATCACTTTTGCATTGAAGCAGAGATTAAGAGGGATTTTTATGTCCCTTACAATCCTCAATAGAATTGTTGCAGTGAGGAAGAACAGATCTATTGTAGAAGCTGCCAAAGCTATGATTCATGACCAAGATCTGCAAACCATCCTTTGGGTTGAAGCATCTAGGACAGTTGTTTATGTTCAGAATAGAAGCCCTCACCATATTTTGGAGAACATGACTCCCGAAGAAGCATTCACAAGGGTGAAGCCGGAAGTAAGTCATTTGAGGATCTTTGGTTGTCCTATGTATGTTCATATACCAAAAGATAAAAGGACAAAGTTGGATCCATCTAGCAAGAAGGGAATATTTTTAGGCTACAATGAGTCTTCAAAAGCCTATAGAGTTTACATTCCAGGTCAGAAGTTGATTGAGATCAGTAGGGATGTTACATTTGAAGAGGATGTTGAATTCAAAATATCTAAGGGCATTCATATGGAGATAGATAATAAAGACCAAGAGTCTCCTCAGGATATGGAAGTTGACCATACTCTTGAGATTCAGAGGGAGGCTATTGATCCAAAAGAAGATGATGATCCAGTTGAGCCTTTGGAACCAACTGATGGACCTAGTGATATTGTTGTAGTATGAAAAAGGCCTCTGTGGGCTCAAGAAACCATAAAGAGATGGGAAAATATGCAGCACCCCAAAGATCTCTTAGGGAAAGCAAGAGACCTCATAAGTTCTTAGATTATGTGTTATTAATGAGTCAAATTATTGAGTCTGAGCCTTCTAGTGTTCAGGAACCTACTAGTCAGTAAGTATGGAGAGATGCTATGGCTGAAGAGTATCAATCCATCGTCAAGAATGATGTTTGGGACATTGTACCTAGACCTGAAGGAAAATCTATTATTTCTTCTAAGTGGCTCTTCAAGATCAAGTATACGGTTGATGGGAGTATTGAGAAGTACAATTCCTAGGTTCGAGTCCTAGTTGGTCAATGTCTCAACATGGTATTAGAGCCAAGCCAAGGCTAGGAGCCCCAAGCACACGAGAGTTGTGGCTTAAGGGGGGGTGTTGGTGTTGGAAATAAGCCACACCCAGACCGATGATGGACTAGTCCAAGAGGGGCCAGTAGCTTAGTGGTAGAGCACTCCAGCAGCAAATGGAAGGTCCTAGGTTTGAGTCCTAGCTGGTCCATGTCTCAACAACTCCAACTCCATTCAGTGCATCAAGAAGGATAATAGGGAGGAGACCCACAATTTGGGTGAAATTAAGGAAGAAGTCAAAAAAATTTAGAAATATTTTGACAAAGGAGGACTCTCCATCACAAGGAAGTGAGTATAGTTTTAATCTCCCCACACTAGTTTCAGATGAGCAAAATAGAGAGTTAATGAAGGAGTTCACTTTGGAAGAAGTGAGAGTTGTTGTGTTTTCCATTGTGGGAGATAAGGCTCTAGGACCAGATGGATGGTCGGGTGTGCTCTTTCAAAAATGTTGGGACATTGTAAATAGAGATGTGTTCTTAAAAGTGGAGGAATCAAGAAAATTCATGAATGTCATCAAAGAGATGAAAAATACTAATATTATCCTCATTCCTAAAGTTAAAATGACCCTATCTTTTGAGGAATTTTGACCAATATCACTATGTAGTTTCATTTATAAAGTGATATCTAAGGCGGCTATGATTAGATTGGTGTCAATATTACTAGGAATTTTATTTTAGATGAACAAGGAGGTTTTGTCCCAGGCAAAGAAACAACTGAAGGTGCAATTTTGGCTCATGAGATTCTACATTCAATCAAACATGGTGTTAAAGCTAGACATGGCGAAAGCTTACGATAGAGTAAAATGGGATTTCCTCTTTTGAATGCTTTAAATTCATTAGGATTTTCTAAACAGTGGATCAAATGGATTGCAGCATGCATTTCAGGGGTCAGATTTTCAGTCCTTGTCAATGGCTAGGACACAAGTAATTTCTTTTTATCTAGAGGAGTAAGGCAAGGAGATCCGCTTTCTCTTTACCTTTTCATATTAATGACAGAGGCACTGGCTTGGGAAATTAAATATGCAAGGAGTTTGAATAGGTGGCAAGGTGTAAGGTTGAGGAATATGAAAGAAGCTTATACACATGCATTATTTGTGGATGACACCATTTTGTTTGGTTACGCCACTAAGAGGGAATCACTAGCCATTAAAAATGCCATTGATTTATGTTGTGAAGCTTCATGTCAAAGGGTAAACGAGAAGAAATATAATATTTATGTCTTTTATTCAGAAGTCGATAGACAAAATGAGATCTCCAAGATTTTCAACTTTAAAGTGGAGACATTGCCGAGCAGGTATCTTGGGATTCTATTGTTAAATGGTAGGCACATAAAATAATTATGGAAGGATGTCATTGTAAATTTGATAAATAAAATAGGCACTTCAAAAGGAAAGTGACTAACATTAGCAAGGAGATTGAACATGATTAAGGCTATCTTGACAATGATTCCTACATATACGATGTCAACATTGCAAATGCTAAGAGGTATAGTGACGAAATTGGTAAGAATATGTAGGCTATTTTTATAGCAAGGATCCTCTGATAAGAAGAAAATTCATTTAATTTCATGGGAGAAGGTTTGTAAGCCAAAATGTTAAGGAGGGGCAGGTATAATAAATTAGGAATTGCACAATCCAGACTTAGGAGCCAAGTTGGCATGGCGTATGTATAAGAAGCCTCAGGAAAAATGAGTTAAGTTGATGTAAGCTAAATATTTGGATAACAACAAGTCGGAGAGGATCTTCACAATCAAAATTCCTCGGAGGGGCTCCTCAATGTGGAATTTCATTATAAGGAGTAGAGAAGTTATATTTCCAAACTTATCCTGGATCATTCATAATGGGAGAAAGGTAAATTTATGGGATGATTCTTGAAATGGATGGGCTAAGCTATCAACTAGGGGAGACTTGAAGGAAGCAGAAGCCTATTTGAAGAAAAATTAGGAATCTAAGGTCCAAGACTCTATTATTTGGACTCAAGGAGCTATCCTCATGTTGGCATAATAGTAGTATTACATTATTAGTTAAATAAATATAAGTAAATAATTAGTTGGTTAGTTTTTTGGAAAGTTACTTTCCCGTAAGAAGTTATATATGAGAATAACAAGGCTTTAAAAAGCCAATTCTCTGCATTGTAATAGACATCAGAAAATCATCAATAAATAGTTTAATTTATTTCATATGGTATCAGAGCGATGGTGTTGTTGATCTGGCTTGTGTGAGGATCTTGTGTATGGCACTGAAGTCTGCAATGTGAAGGAGCATGGATCTCTCATGTATCATGGAGTTGTCTATAGAGGAAGACACCAAGATCACAATCAAAAGAAGTTGAATCCAATGATGGAGTATTTGAAAAGGAGCAAGTTTATTCCCATGCCTATATGTTAAAAATTGGAAATTGAAGAATTAAATAGTGAAGTCTAGTGGAAGCCCGTTAAGTGTTTCACCATAGGAAAGAACAAGTCAGCGCCTGTTGGAAACAATTTCTATTGCAGCGTATAGCCTCTCAATGCAACCTTAGAATCTGAGTGGAATTTTGAAGCATAGATAAGGTGTGTGAAGAATTATTAGGGCACAATAACTCCAAGGCAATGTGCAGTGATAATATACTCGCTGAAGGACATTATAAATAAGTGGACGAGATAGAGAAATTGGTGTTTCATTTTGAAGACTGTAATAATTAATTTTCCAACATGCCATTGATATAAGTGATCTGCTTCAAAAAGGTATGGGTATTGTTTTATTTTTATGGTCAAGCATGTAAAAGAGCAGAAAGGTGTTTTGCAAGTCTTGTTTTAATGAAGGAGTCCATAGTAGGATAGAAATGTGTTTTTGCAAATTTAATGAATAGCATAGGAGAAAGATTAAACAAAATGTTGAGATAAGTTGTGTAAGGTGTAGTCTTATTCCAACCTGGGCGAACTGGAGGGAATAACTGTGTAAGGAAGAGGTTTGCAAAATAAACATTATCAATTGATGCATGGTTGACATAGTTGATTTATGATCTTCAAATCATAGTTCAAAACTATGTAGTCATTTCTTTGGTGTGAAAGGGAAAGTTGTTTGAATTATTTGGAACTTAGAGAAAGAACATAAATTATTTCACTTTTCAATATGCATTATCAATGGTGTATGGGAAAGTTGGTTATTTGAAAAACACTTGAAGTTATGTGATTGTGAATTCAAAATTTTAAGTGTACATTTGTATGCATTGGAGTGATAAGGAAAATAAGGATTGGAGGTAAATGAGTCCATCATTGATCAAAATTGATATCATTATGGTCACACTTTATGTTTGTGGTTTTGATGCCATTTGATAGAAATTTGAGAGACTTGCATGCTTGTGCTATTGAAGAGTCTAAAGCAAATGGATAGAGTGTAAGCATATTATATTGGAGGCAGGCAGCATCAGAGGATGGAGGATTTTTCCATCATCTCAAGTTAGCTTCTCACTTTGAGATGATGTTTTGCATGAGAAGCATTTTTGGTTTTGGTTGTTTTGCTTTTCTTTGTTGATGCTGACCGAACTGACAAATTTGAAGAATGCATGTTTTGTGAAGATTTTGTTTTGGAGACAGGTTTGGGGTTTGGTGTTGAGCTCAATATGGATTGTTGTTCAACAAGCTTCAAAGAGTATATGATCTTGAATTATACCCTTTTGTGGTCACTAGACAACATGGCAGAGATCTGTCGTATCTCTTAGGGTCCATTGTCGAATAATTCAAGACTCTGTGATTTGAGAGCTTGGGACTAAAAAGCTCAAGAACACAGCTCGAAGCTACACCTTCCTGAAGGTAGATGAGATAGCATGATGGAGCCTCGCTTAGTTTAGGATTTGTTCTTTGGGGGAAGATCTTCTACAAAATATGTATTCATATTATGTTATCAACTTTGTTGAGTATTTTAGCATTCAGGGGGGTACCTTGGTACTATTGCAGGAACAATGTAATAAGGGGGGGAATGTTGGCATAATAGTAGTACTACATTGTTAGTTAAATAAATATAAGTAAATAATTAGTTCATTAGTTTTTTGGAAAGTTACTTTCCCATAAGAAGTTATATACGGGAATAACAAGGCTTTAAAAATCCAATTCCCTGCATTGTAATAGACATCAGAAAATCATCAATAAAAAGTTTAATTTATTTCACCTCACAAAGTGACTTGGAGAAGCATTGAGGATTACGACATCCCCCTTGAGATAAAAAATCCTTATTGAGAATTCTTTTGTGCTCAAGAATAGTGTTTGTGTCCAATAAGGAGGATGAGTTGGTTTGGATGGCAGATGGGTTAGGAAATTACAAGGTAAAGCAAGGATATAGGTTGTTATCTTTGGAACAGAATTTAGACTTGCCTGCGCATCTATGTTGGTCGGATGCAATACTACCCAAAGCAGGAGAATTCACCTAGTTGGCACTTCACAGGAGAATACTCATGGGAGATAGGATCCAGAAGTGGTCTATTGGGTCAAACTTTAAATATGTCCTATGTGGCGAGGTTGAGGAGAATCTTGATCACCTTTTGCTCCATTGTAAGTTTAGTGAAGAATGCTAGAGGTGGTTGCTCAGACAACTATATTGGACTATCTTGCTCCCAGAAAGACTGCTACAACTTTTTAAAAGTTGGGCAAATCTATATCCAGTTTCAACATTTCAGAGCTTGTGGACAATTAGCCCGTTGATGGTTATATGGCTAATTTGGAAGGAAAGGAATTATAGGATTTTCAAAAAGAAATCAAGGCCGATCCAAGAGGTTTGTAAGGAGTTAGAATCAACTATTTCTGAAGTTGTCAATGCAAGACTTAGATAAATGAATAGTAATAATTCAGTGTGGATGAGCTGGGATGATATGATGGTCAATAAATGGAAGAAGCTAGATATGAGATCTCTGGGATTGGCCGATCAAGGGCCTAATCAGAAAGTAGATAGAAGTTATGTCAAATGGTACTAGCCAAAGTAGCCATATATGTAAAATCAAATTTTGATTAAATTTGTCGAGGTAATCCAGGGCCTTCAGGTACTGGATGTATTATTAGAGATCATACATGGAAGCTCTTGGTGGCCAAATCCACTAAACTACTGAAAAGAGCCAATAATGTGATGGAAGTGTTAGCACTCTTGCATCAACTTCAATTGGTGTTAGAGATGGCTTTAGGACTTTATGGGTTGAGGGAGATTCTCTTAATATAATAAGGGTAGCCAAGTCAAGGAAAATGCATAATTAGAGAATAGAGCATCTTCTTGGTCAAGTGTGGGAACTAATGGATAAGTTGGATTCCTTTCATATTTCTCATTATTACAGAGAGGGGAATAAGGTGGCAGATGTGTTAACTAATGGTGCAATTGATCACGTGCAGGAGGAGCTTTATATAAATTATCTCCATGGGAATGTTTCTTCACTGTTGATGGCATGTATTAATGATAACAACATTTCTCGAGTTTTAGAGCTTGGATCTTCCAACAATTCGGGAGATTGAAATGTTTATTGGTTGGTGAGGTGGAGAGTAGGTTCAGTCTTAGTCAGGTTGGTTCTTCTTGGGGTTGGCACAAGCATGCCATATGTTGTAGCTTTGATGGAAGGTGAGATCTCTTGTGGTGTTTGAAGGCGATGATGAGGTGGTGTTAGTCTTGGTTTTTGCTCAAGGGTTCGCATGTGGATTGGTTGATCTTTCCTTAGTAATCGAGCTGTTAAGAGGAGTCAGATTTTCATTCATATGGCCTCCGGGATGAAAAATTGGAGCGCCTTCAGCTTTTGTTGGAGGAGAATAGCTCCGTGAATACAGAAAGCAAGGTTTTAAGAAGTAAATCTTGCCATTTATGACATATCTTACGGGCATGAGTGATCCCAATGTCCAATAAGGGACGTTTAATCTCTAGGACCGTTGTATTAAATAGGTTAGTGAATTTCATTTCAAGACAGCGATGACTTTGTTGTCATTAGCTTCCGTGATGTATTCATTTATGTTTTCCGTACCAGGGAGCATGCAACTCCATTAATTCAGCTGTAAGGGATTTTGTTGGGATCCCCAGAAGGTAGACTCAATCGTGCATATTTAAAACTGGAGATATGATCATGGAGGCCAAATGATGGTGGCAAAGCTTAAGTCAGGGTGCTAAGATAGCAAATTCCACGTCGCCAGCCACCTAGCATTCTTGTTTTTCGAGCGCACGCACCTTATCATTCCTATTGAGCGGACACTCCAATTATTTCGGCCTATATGCTCACATGTTCTAGCTACTGGATGGTCTTGCGGAGAGGGCAAAAGAGGTGTTTAATACAATTAGA
This sequence comes from Cunninghamia lanceolata, assembly GCA_027924645.1. Lineage (NCBI taxonomy): Eukaryota > Viridiplantae > Streptophyta > Pinopsida > Cupressales > Cupressaceae > Cunninghamia > Cunninghamia lanceolata. The sequence continues at coordinate 7,534,311 of BSBN01000937.1, read as the reverse complement.
TTCTTGCGCCATCATGCTCCTGGCCTAGCTCCAGGCCCCCCGCGAGCTTCGAGTACTCCTCCTTTTGCTCTCCCTTTTCCGATGCCACCACCTCAAGAGCACAATGACTCCAATTCAGAGTAGACAGGCTGGCTTTAATGGATACTTGTGTTTTTGTGATCCTTTTGTTTTGTCTCCCGGCTATCCCTGTTGTATGCAGGTGAATCTTGTAGTCATAAAACCAGATGATAAATTCTTGGTTATTTTCATATGGACATTGTAATTACGTATTTTTTCTTAATATAGTTTGAGTGTATATCATCTTCTTTACCAAAAAAAAATAAAAATAATGGCAATTGATATAGTTGAATAATACAGTTTGATAATGAAATTTTACCTCTCATAAACAGCTGGTGTATTATAGTCAACATAAAATTCTCTCTGATTATGCAGAGTCTTGTATCCTGACCTTTCAAAGAGCGAAGTTTCCAAATTTTCTCTGGAAGCTTGGGTTGTTTTCAAAATCAACTTCTGCAACTGCATGTGTTGACCTTCTAAAGTTTGAAAATCTAGTCTCTTCAAACTCTACTTAAACATCAGTCAATAGTAATTTTACATCTCATCAACAACAAAAAGTGGTAAATATTTGTCCTATTTTTATTGGCCAAAATTAACTTTTAACTGTTAAAGTGGAGGATGTTTAAAAACAACAGTCCCTTCTTCCAGCAGTCTTCTCACACATAGTCTCTAAACTTCCCTTGAGATTTGGGGACTATCAGACGATGTTGAAAATCACATTGTTGCCAAAGTATCCTGATATCCACGAAAAAAAAGTGTTTTAAAACTAAATACCTTAATATGAAGCAAACGTTTTGATTAAATCTAGAACATAGCTTTATTGGCTATAATACTTCTAATTTTCACAATATGTCCGCTGTTTAAGGTTTACCCTTTAATTTGAGGATCATTGCTGAGACAGTGAGTAGGAGAATAGTCAATAGGAGAGTAATTTTCACAACTGATCCCTCGCTCAGGAACTCAAGAATCTCCATCAAATTTCTTTGATATATTTCTTTGTGTTTGCGAGGGCGAGGCCATTACAAATGGTTTTTTTATATAATAAAAAAGATGCGGCAAACAAATTTCGGATCATTCGCGTTAGTTATAATGAAGTTACACTGGAAGCACCATCTACGCGTTATCTCGTGCAAGCGTATTGTCTTCAGTTTTCTTGGTTGCATAGGGAACACTGTTAAAATAAGAAAAAATCAGATTTGGTTTTGTTTGTTGGGAATGTTTCCCAAATACTTTTCTACATTTCTTTTTTTATTTGGAAAAGTTTCCCATCTTTACTTTTAGTTTACATTTTAGTATGTTTTATGTATGTATTTCAATTTCCTTTCAATAAAGAATGTTGAAGACATTTTGCAACAAGCATATCAAATTGCTTCTCTGTCTCTTTTGTTTTAAGTTATATTTATTTTTCTGGTTTATTTGCTGTGTACTGGCATTTGTTTTTAGTTTAATCTTTTCTAACATATGGTATCAAAGCCAGGTTCAAAATGACAACAAATGTTAACAGTACACAGCTACAAATTCCTAAATTTAATGGAAAAAATTATGATTTTTAAAGTTTTCAGATGAAGCTTTTGTTCAGGTCACAGGAGCTATGGGATCTTGTGTAGAATGGGTATTCAGAACTAGCAGATGCAGCAGCATTAGCAGCCCTCACACAAAATGAAAGGGATTTACTACGGGATAATTAGAAAAAAGATCAGAAAGCATTATTGTTCATAGTGCAGGGTCTTGATAAAACTCTCCTTCCAAGAGTTACAGCCACTTCGAAGGCCAAAGAAGTATAGGATCTCCTTGCACAATCATTTCAAGGTACAGAAAAAGTAAGAACAGTTCGCCTTCAAATGCTTAGAAGAGATTTTAAAATTTTACAAATGTCAGATTCAGAAAGTTTAGGAGATTTCTTTACTCGTACAATGGGTATAGTTAATCAGATGAAATCAAATAGTGAGGTTGTGACTAATTAGAAAATTGTTAAAATTTTTTTAAGAAGTTTGCCTGAAAAATATGATCCTGCAGTTATAGCTATTGAAGAATCAAAAGATCTAACATCTTTATCTGTAGATGAGCTTATGGGTTCATTGTACACACATAAGCATAGAATAAAGAAATCAACAAAGGAGCCACTTGAGAAAGCTTTAAAAAGCAAGGTATCCTTGAAAGAAAAAGAAACAACACCAGCATCATCTTCAGCACAAAGAGGAAGAGGTAGAAATTCAAGAGGAAGAGGAGGACATTTTCAACAAAGAGACAGAGGTCAAAGAGGCAATAGAAGTGATGAAGAAAATTGTGGTTACACTCAAGCAAGAGGTAGAGGCAGAGCAAATTTTTAGCAAAGAAGTAGAGGTTTTTAGAGGTATGATAAATCATCTATTCAATGTTATTACTGTCAAAAGTATGAACATTTTGTAGTTGAATGTAGGAAAAAGATTGTAAATGAAAGTAAACAAGAAGCCCAATATGCAAATGAAGGTGAAGGGCAGGAAGGATATGTCTTGCTAACATGTAGCACAAAGGAGGAAGTAAATGATGACAAATGGTATGTTGACAGTGGGTGCAGTAATCATATGACAAGACACAAAGAAATATTTTAGAATTTGGATGAGTCCATCAAATCTGAAGTCAAGATGGGAAATAATACAATTGCACTAGTCATGGGGAAAGGGAGGATATTAATCACAACAAGACAAGGTGAGAAAAAATATATTGGTGATGTGTTTTATATACCAAGCTTAAAGCATAACTTGTTAAGTGTAGGTCAACTTGTGCAAAAAGGCCACACTGTCAAATTTGAAAATGGTTCATGCATTATTGTTGATGGTAAAAATAAGATGATAACCAAAATACCTATGACTGCTAATAAGATGTTTTCTCTTAGTATCAGAAACAATATACATTTAAGTTTCAGTGCTCTTGTAAAAGACACACAGTGGTTATGGCATCTTAGATTTGGTCATTTAAATTTTGGTGGACTAAATCTTTTTCATAAAAAGAACATGGTAATAGGTTTACCATTTATCCAAAGACTAGATGAAGAATGTGAAGGTTGTATTGTTGGAAAGCACCATAGAGAACCCTTTCTAGTAAGGGATTCTTGGAGAGCTTCAGAGCCATTAGAGCTAGTTCACTCAGATCTATGTGGACCAATTGAGGTTGCTTCATTATCTGGTATGAGATATTTTTTGACATTTATTGATGACTATAGTAGGAAACTCTGGGTGTACCCTTTGAAAAATAAATCTGATACTTTCAAGAAATTCAGAGAATTTAAAGAATTAGTTGAGAAGCAAAGTGGTTATTTTCTCAAAATTTTAAGGACTGATAGGGGTGGAGAGTATATTTCACATGATTTTCATAATTATTGTATTGAAAAGGGCATAAAAAGGCAGCTAACAACAAGGTATACACCTCAGCAAAATGGTGTAGCTGAGAGAAAAAATAGAACAATTTTAAATATGGTAAGGAGTATGCTTAATGCTAAGAATTTACCTAAAGTTTTTTGGGCAAAAGCAGTTTGTTGTGCAGGTTATATTTTGAATAGATGTCCTACGAACTCAGTTTGGGGCACGACACCAGAAGAAGCATGGGGAGGATACAAACCCCGGGTAGATCATTTAAGAATTTTTGGTTGTATTGTTTATTCTCATGTTCCAGATGCACTTAGAAAGAAATTAGATGATAAGGTAGAAAAATGTATCTTTGTTGGATACAGTGAAGAATCCAAGACATACAGGTTGTACAATCCAGAGACAAAAAAATTGGTGATAAGTAGAGATGCAAAGTTTCTTGAAGATCAGAAGTGGTGTTGGAAATTGGAAGAGAAATATCAACAAGTTAACATTGAAGATGAAGCTGCAAATCAAAAATAAAATTTAGTTGTTAACATAGGAGTCAGAGCCAATAGTTGTAGCATTCAACAATCTGCATTAAGAAGAAGCTTATCTTCATCAGAAGGCAATCTTTCTCCACCAAGTCATAGACATGTTTCATCAAGTAGTTCTTCATCATCCACCTCAGAATCTCCAAAAAGGTGGCAGAAATCAAGGAGTTTGTCTAACATATATCAAGATGCAACAGAGGTAAATGAAGATATTTGTCATTTTGCATTTTCTGCTGATAGTGATCCTGTTACATTTGAAGAAGCTATAAATGATGATAAATGGATTAAAGCTATAAATGAAGAAATTGCAGCCATAGAAAAGAATCAAACTTGGGAAATTGTAGATCTCCCTGAGCATAAGAAGCTAATTGGAGTAAAGTGGGTGTATAAAACAAAGTACAATGAGCAAGGTAAAGTGAATAAATATAAGGCCAGGTTGGTAGTGAAGGGCTACAAACAAAAATCAGGTATTGATTATAATAAAGTTTTTGCACCTGTTGCTAGAATGGATACCATTCGCATGATTTTCACTCTTTCAGCACAAAAGGATTGGAAAGTCTTTCATATGGATGTAAAATCAGCATTCTTAAATGGTGTATTGGAGGAAGAAATTTACATTGAGCAACCACCTGGTTTTGAGATTAAAGGTCAAAAAGGTAAAGTGTTCAAACTAAAGAAAGCTTTGTATGGTTTAAAGTAAGCACCTAGAGTTTGGTATGAAACGATTGAATCATATTTTTTAAAAAATAGTTTTGAAAAATGCCCTTATGAGCCCACCTTATTCATAAAATAAAATCAGCAAGGAGATGTTATGATAGTTTGTATTTATGTTGATGACTTGCTTTATACTGGAAATAATGAAAACATGCTTAGAGAATTTTCAGTGGCAATGAAGAGTGAATTTGAGATGACTGATCTTGGTTTGTTGTACAATTATCTTGGTCTTGAAGTAACACAAAATAGTGATGGAATTTTTATTTCACAAGAAAAATATGCAAATGATATTTTGAAAAGGTTCAAGATGGAAAATAGCAAACCAACAATTACACCTATTGCCATGGGTGTGAAGTTGAGCAAAAATGATGAAAGCAAAAAAGTAGATTCTACTTTGTATAAAAGTTTGGTTGGAAGTTTAATGTACTTAACTGCAACAAGACCAGATATCATGTATGCAATAAGCTTGATAAGTAGGTTCATGGAGGATCCACATGATACTCATCTACAAGCAGGTAAAAGAATACTAAGGTATGTGAAAGGGACTACAAATCATGGAATATTTTATGAAAAGAAGGGTGTTTTGAGGTTAACTGGTTATACAGATAGTGATTGGGCTGAAAATTAAGATGATAGGAAAAGTACTTCTGGGTATGCTTTTAATCTTGGGTCAGGTGTAATTTCATGGTCTTCAAAGAAGCAACCCATTGTTGCATTGTCCTCAGTAGAAGTAGAATATGTGGCAGCCATTTCAGCGGGTTGTCAAACAGTTTGGTTACGAAGGATGCTTGAAGCATTGATGCAGCCCCAAATGGAAGAAACAATTATATTTTATGATAATCAATCAGCTATTGCACTTTCTAAAAATCCAGTCTTTCATGGAAGAAGCAAGCACATAGACATCAAATTTCATTTCATCAAAGAGCTGGTTAAAAATAATGAAATCAAACTTTATTATTATAGGTCCAAAGATCAGGTTGCTGATATTTTGACAAAACCTTTAAAAGAAGAAGATTTCAATAGACTGAAGAATCTTTTAGGGATGAGAAGCTATCCCACAAATCAGATTTTAGGGAGGATGTTAAAATAAGAAAAAATCAGATTTGGTTTTGTTTGTTGGGAATGTTTCCCAAACACTTTTCTACATTTCTTTTTCTGTTTGGGAAAGTTTCCCATCTTTGCTTTTAGTTTACATTTTAGTATGTTTTATGTATATATTTCAATTTCCATTCAATAAAGAATGTTGAAGACATTTTGCAGCAAGCATATCAAATTGCTTCTCTTCTCTATTGTTTTAAGTTATATTTATTTTTCTAGTTTATTTGCTGTGTACTGGCATTTGTTTTTAGTTTAATCTTTTCTAACAAACATGACATTGAAAAACAAATATATGGAATTTCATGGATCCCGCGAGATAACGCGTCTATGTTGCTTCCATTGTAACTTCATCATAACTGACGTGAATGTTCCGTTATTACTTGCTGCGTCTATTTGATCTATAAAAAAGCCATGTCTAATGTTTTCGCAAACACACAGAAATATATCAAAGAAATTTTGCAGGAGATTGAGTTCCCGAGAGAGGTATCAGTTCTTGGGGTGCAATGCATGGGATGGGCGGGGCGGGGAAAACTACTCTTGCAGTGGCTTTCCGCAATATGATTGTCAACATCGTCTGAAAGTCTCCAAATCTAAAGGGAAGTTTAGGGACTACGTGGGAAAAAATTTCTGGAATGAAGAGGCCAGATTTTCAGAATTTGGAAGATGAACACATGCTGCTGAATCAATTGTTACTGAGGCAACCCAAGCTAACTCTGGTAATTTTGGATGATGTTTGATCCAGAGCAAATTTGGAAACTTTGCTCTTTGAAGTGCCGGGATACAAGACTCTTAGAACAACAAGAAAGAATTTCACAATCCCCACAATCTGGATTACTCAACTCTGTCAATTGCCATTGTTGTGCGAAGATGCACTGTCACTATTCTGCTCAGACATTAATTCCAAGCACTGCAGGTGCAAATCTAAAGGAGTTAGTCTTTTTCTCGAAATCTAATTTTATTTTGTCTCTACTTGTTCTAAGAGTCTTTTATCCTAGCCCTTCAAGAACCGAGACTACAACTGTATCAACTGCCATCGGCAAAGAGGATGCGCTCACTTTTTGGCCTCTGGGCTTTTGGACGAAAATGGGACAGACATCAAATCTAGTAAAGGAGGTATAGTTTGTTTTGTCCCTGTTGTTTTCGTTGAGTTGAACGATTTCAAGTTTTTTAATTAAAAATTGTCTAATACTGTATTCTTATTTTTTGGAATCTATGGTACAGTAAAAGTAACTCGGACTATACAACACAAAGTTCTAACACAATTTGAATTTGGAACGGGAGAAACAGTTCTTCATATTTTAAAACCATGAAAAAAAACTGTTGTTAATTATTCAAACACTCCTCATAGAATTATACAAAACTTTCTTTGTCTTCTTAATAAGGGATTTTGCGTGAAGAATTTTGCAAAAGGTAAAGAAAGTGTGAGGATGAGAAACCCGTCATGTTTTATTGTCTTTGTCGTGAGGAGATCAGGAAAAATAATTTAAATTATTTTTCTTAGCAATTTCTATTCAATAGTTTTATCTAATACGTTGTTGACTTAGGAATAGGATTTGAGATAATTTTAACTATGAAAATACTATGGATAAAAATATTATAGTGGTGAAATTCTATATTTATGTAAATTTTTATTGAGTTTAAAAAAAAAAATTAAATGTCTTAATATAATTATATATTATGTCATTGTTTATTGTCTTGTCGCCTTCATTATCAGAAGAGCTTAAATAGTCGGTGCGTTGTAAACATACTGGTAGTTGAAAATCTGCCGACGGGGTCGAAATAAATCGACCATAATAAAAAACATGTTATTTCAATTGGTCGACGAATTAGGTCGAATTGTTTTTTGAAATTGAATCAGAGTCACAAATTTTGTAAACAGCCGACATGACAATGTGTCAACTATTTACCTGAGGCGTTCATTATCAAAGTCAGGTGATAGTTCTCATGAAGCTAGTTAATGATATGGAGGACTTGGTAATGATGCATTACACACCTCCCATGTTAGTCTGAGAATTTTTTTTTCTGTCCATCAGTAGTACTTATGCCTTTTTTTGTTGGAAAAATGTCTCAAGTTTGCTTTTTACATATTTGTATTTAATTATATTTTGACAATTTGTAATTATCACTTAGTTGTTATGAAAATTGCTAAAAGAAACTATAACAACTTGTAAGGTGTGTTTTAGTAGTTAGATTGGAAAGAACACAAAAAAAAAGGAAAGATAAATGGGAAGCTGGATAAGGTAAGGAATTTCTTTTAGTGTGCATATGCACATTAAAAGGTGATAAAATCACAAGTTGGAAGAGGAAGTTCATTATTTAATTCCTCTTGATTAGGTGTTGTAATTTTTGCATGGATAAGAATTCCTAAATTAACTAGTGGTTTCTAACATATGTTTTTAGAAACTATTTGTGATTTGTGCTTTTTCTCATGCCTATATATTAAGTGAAGGAGATATAAGTTTAAGGAAGCAAGTTGTTTAAGTAACGAAGTGCTGCAGAAATTCAAAGAGAGTAGTTGTATTGATGTAACTCATTTGAAGGATTAATACAAAATAAAGATTTCTTTGGATGTGGTGCTTTTTCCTACAAGGGCTTCTCCACATAAATCTTGAGTTATGGTTTGCAACTATTTTCTATAATCATTTTCTTGTTCATCTATGATTTATCACTATCTATTTACTTGGATGCTTATTAAAATATTCAATACATTTTCACTATAAAGTTTTATCCTCTGGTATTAGAGCTAAAGGTAATTTCATGACATTTGCATGTGTTTGCATGTCATAGCATATGATGTATCCATGGAATTTTGATTATGGGGTTTCCTTCATTTTGATTTCTTTGAACTAGGTAGATCTTGTGAATTAGCTAATGTAGATTCTATTTGGTAGGCCTTTTCTTGGTCACCTTGATTGCATTGGTATTTTTGTTGTAGTGAGACAAAAGGATAGTTTTGGATTACCTAATATAGTTGTTCATTATAATCTATAGAAGTAAGCTAAGGTGCTTGATAAGTTCTATTAACTTTCAGGAGAGTTTTGGTAGTGATGTTGGTCATGCTATTATGCATAACTTGGTATTAATTTCAATGGGAGTTTTATGTTGTTATATAGTGTGTTCTATCTTCTTTGTTTCAAGATTTTGGTTCTAAACTGTTGTTGTTGAAGTGTATAGTTTAACTATGTGAGAACCATGGATAATCTTTTATTAGAAGATGGATGATCTTTTGAAGTGATTTTTAGTGTCATAAGAAGCTCTTGGAATTCTGCCCTTACACTTTAGTGAGAGTTCATTGATATCTTTAGTTCTATTGATAGAGGATACTTAATATTCATGTTATTTGAAGAGGTGCTAACATCTTGTTTCATGGAGGACTATTAGGGTCTTTTTTGTAAAGGTGTTATTGTTCTTCCTTTGGAGAGTATGTAGTTCTCTTTGGTTTTGAGTATTAATCATTTGCTTGGAGCTTCATGATTTTGTAGGTTGCATTTGACATTGACATAGATTGATTGGTAAATGCTCATGGATGCTAGAGAGACTTGGGTTGGGCTAGATATTTCATATGTTTAGATATATGTGTTGGAATGGTTATTTGTTATGAAGTTTTCCAGTAGAAAGATTGAGTAGCCTACACCTAGAAATGGACATGAGTCCATCATAGCCCTGTTGAAGAAGGTTGTCTTTTTTGAAAGCTTATATTGCTTGGTGTTGTATGCACATGACAATGTTGTATCCCACTCTTGGTCTACTTGGTAGGTGAATGATCTAAGAGGTGTTTCTTGGCTAATTATTAGGTGCATTCTTTATATGTATCTCATCTTCTCTTGTGCATTACTCTTTAATATTAAGTTTTGAGGGCTTTTTGAGAAGTAGATGCATGGTTTTATGTATTTTTGTTGTTCTCTTTGTGATCTTAATCTTGGCTTAGTTCTAAGGATTTGTTAGGAGAGGTACATGAGATTTTTAGTGGCTTTGGGCATTTTTTCTTATGTTGTGGGAATGTTTGGCTAGTTTGATCTACTTTATGTGAGAGGTTTACATCTATTGCTGCCATATTTTTTATTAGATGTTGTTATCCTTTTAGTTTGGGAGTGTTGAAGGAGATCTTACTTTACACACTTTCGCACATGTTAGTATGGTGCAAGAACATGGTTTGATTTGCAGGTTCTCTCTTTCCTAGTATATTGTCTTATTCTTGAAGGTTCTTATGTTTATGGAGTTGAGGTTTTGAATGTCGTTGTGTGTTGTTATTTGTATTTCATTATTTTTGGCAACAATTTGGTAGCTCCTTGATCTCTCTCTTTATTGATTTGGAGGACTTAGGAGAGTTATTTGGATTGGTAATGAGAGATGTATTTTGCATATCATTGTATTCTGCTTTGACACTATGATAGAGGAATTAGCCAAATCCTTTATGTGAAGTTCTATAGGAGGACTTGTTAATGTTGTGATCATATTTTTTTAGATTTGACATTACCCATGCAATGGGAGTTACAGAAGCTATACATGTTCTGTATGGGAGGGACAACTCTCTTGGACTAGTTACACTTTACTATAGTAACCTACTTCAGAGGTTTTCAATCTCATGTCTATGTGTGTTGTTACCTTAGAGCCTTCTTTTGTAGGGTGGTGAATATATAGGGACTTGTTTGTAGATTTGGGTTGTTATGTTGATAGCGTGAAGTTCTATCTACAATAGTTTGTTTACCCTAGTTTGAGGTATGGACAGTTTGGATGAGCTAGCAACTTTCTATGGTTGTTTTTCAACTAGTACATATTTGTGGTTGACAAAATCATGTTACTGAAAGTGGACACTTTAGAGAATGTTGCAAATTCTCTCACTAAACAAGTAAACACATAAAAGTTTAGTTGGTGTAGAAAGGCCATGGGCCTCATTTCTTATAAAGAAATTAATTTATTCTTTCAAGTTTCTCTTATGCTCTTGTAAGGTGTTTGACAAGTGGAAGAATGTTGGTAAAATGTCTCAACCTTGCATTTTCCATATTTGTGTTTAATTATATTTTGACAATTTGTAATTATCACTTAGCTGTTATGCAAGTTACTGATAGAAACTATGAAAACTTGTAAGGTTCTTTTTAGTAACTTCAGATTAGAAAGAGCATGAAAAAAAGAGAAAGATAAATGGGTTCACTTTGGATAAGATAAGGAATATCTTTTAGTTCACATGTGCACATTAAAAGGAAGATAAAATCACCAGAATATATCTGTATGTTGCACCATTAGGATCTTGTAATGTGATTATTGGAATCAATTGGCTTAGAGAGCAAAGGTCGTATGTGGATTGTTATAATAAATGCTAATATCTAGATTTATCCCATCTCAATTTTATGCTCATGTGGATATCAAGCATGTGATGTCAATGAGCATGGGAAGCAACTTATAGGATGACCTAGACAAGATTATAAGGTTGGTTTATTATAGGATTTCAATGAATTCTTTACAATTTTAAATAGTAGTGGTAAAGGGAAAGAGAATGCTAAAAGCAAATGATGAAGTAAAAGAATTTGAAGTGAACAAAATGAAATTTCATTCACTAGACATATATTGATCATCTTTTCACCCTTAAAATATTTTGCACAATATTTTTCATCAACAAATTTATATGTTGGATAATTCCAACACATAATAAGATTTGTCATATAAATGGCAAGAATCATGACCAAACTATTACATCTTCTTTGTATTTAGAATGATTCAACTCAATTATACATTTGATCATCATATTTATGGAATAAATGTTAGAACACTATTGAGAATATATAAATTTTTAAAGCTTATACAAGCATATATATCCTAATACAATGTATCCATACAACAAGCTCACAACTCATATTTACGCAAAATAGATAACTAGAAACTTGTTAAAAATAGAAACAAATGGTGCCTTGGATTATGTGGGAGCACTTAATTAATGCATCATTGGCTATGCATGATAAATTATTGCTTCAAAACACTTTTCCACTTATCTCTCAAGTGTTTGTTCCTTTAAATTTTAAATGGGAGGACTAACTACATACTTGAATGCATTTGAATATGATTGTGTACTCAATTATGTCCCAAAGAATTCTCAAACTTCTTGCAGCTTCAACATGAATTATTGAATGCATTGGATTCCAATTAAATGACACCAAATAAAAACTATTGTTAAATAGAGACAATTTAAAGTCCTTGCCTTGTACTCAAAATACTATCCATTGATCACTTTTAACTAAACACACACTACAAACTACATCAGACACTTTGTGTACATCTCAAATGGAGTTGTCCATATCATTGGATGCTCTAGCATGTTATTTTATCTTGTAGCTATCAAAATACACTACAAACCTTTGAAAATGAACACTCCTTCCTTAGATATAAGCCATTTATAAATCTAAACCCACCACTAATGAGTTGGCTCCTTACAACAAATGGTACAATAGACCACTAAGAACTATAGAAATGTTCTCATGAGATTACACAATCCAATGATTTAAAATATGATTAGATGGTTGGGGCATCTCTAAGATCTCAAGAGCTCTATTATGCTCTTTACAAGTTGCAAAATATTTACATGTCTAGGATTGCTGACATTGCTTTTCATTAAGCTCAATTAGCAATGAAACTATACAATAACTTTGTACTTTGTGGATGATGTCACCACTAATTGAGATAATTTATATCCAATTGTGTAGCATAGATTGTGACAATTCCTCACTTTCTTCTTACAAATTTTACCAACTATAGGATTAAAATGAGATCAATGAATACAACATGCCAAGACTAATGATGACAAGGTTATAACTATCTAAGACTCTTGATCAAAAGGAAATTGACAACTTTCATCATCTACACTATCATATAGCACTACAAACATAGAATACAAGAAATGAAATTATAGAATATAAATCAAATTCAATAACCTCACCGACCCACTATGACTATGTGAATGTGAACCTTAAATTAGCAAAATGTAGTAAAAAAAACTATAGTCCTTGGTCAACGTTAATGTATTTCTCATGAAGGGTTAAGGATATCAAGATCTTTACAATTTCATTGGGTTGCAATCAAATTACAAACTTAGAAACAAATGAAAAAAAATCATAGCTTCTTCAAAGAGGCCCATTGTTCTTTATTTGTGTCTCCTTTTTAAATGCCTTGAAGATCTTATCTATTTGAATTGTATCCTTATAGGATATTGTAATGACATTTACTTGTACCACTAGTTGAGGGGTATGAACATAAATATGTGGGGCCAAAAAGTGGCCAAATTTATTTTTGGAGATAAACTAAAACATAATGTGCTCATGTTCTAAGAAACAACACACATGTGTTGTAATGCACTCACATTATGGTTTGGGTACATTATAAATGTCAATTTGTTAAAATACATGTTTGTTTTGATGTGTCCAGATTATGTCTAATAAAAAACTAAAAAATAATAGCCACAACCCTTCTCTTCTCATTTTCTTTTGCCAATTTAAACCAAAACACAAATGAAAAAAATATGACCACATTTTAAAGCTCAATTGAAACCATCTCCACCTCATCAACAATGCCCCAACATTCAAGGATTAGTTTATATCAATGTTGTGGTAATTCTAGTTAAGATTGAGAGAAAGGCAGAGAATGAAGACAATTACAATTTAACTACAGATAGAAACTGACGTAACTACAAAATGTAGTTACGTAGTTACAATGTAAAAAATGTAATAATAATTATGCTAACATTCCCCCCCTTATTACATTATTTTTACAAATGTACCCCGTAAATAGTTCAAATTTGATCCTACCAAGAGATTTGGTGAACATATATGCTATCTGAGAGTCTGTAGGGTAGTACTAGAGCTGGATATGGTGGTTCAAAACTTGGTCTTGAATGTAATGACAGTCGACCTCAATATGCTTAGTGTGCTTATGGAAAACTAGGTTCTTCACAAGTTTTAACACACCCTGATTATCGCAATAGAGAACTAGTGACTTCTCTTCAAGAATGTCCATATCTACCAGAATGCAACGTAACCAAATCAATTTGCACATAGCTCATCATGCAACGTGATATTCAGCCTCAGTGGATGAAAGAGCAACAATGGTTTGCTTCTTACTAACCCACGAAATTGGCCCAGATCCAAGATGAAAAATATAGCCTGAGGTGGATTTCCTGTCATCTACAAATCCTACATAATCCAAGTCTGTATATCCCTGTAAGAAGAACTGATTATTATTCTTATATTCCAGACCATAATCAACTATGCCTCGAATATATCTCAACACATGCTTTGCTGCAACCCAATGACACTTGTTTGGCTCCTACATGAATCTAGAGAGATAGTTGACAACAAAACACAAGTCTGGTCTGGTGTAGGTCAAGTAGATAAGGCTCCCAACTAGCTGCCTGTAGAGAGTGGCATCTACTTGAGGTGAATCCTGGAAATGGGATAGTTGCAAACCTTTCTCCATTAGAGTGGAAATGGGCTTACAGTTGACCATTCCATATTTTTCTAGGAGTGTCTTGGCATATTTCATTTGGGAGATGAATATGTGGTTCTTCTTCTGCAATATCTCCAAGCCAAGACAATAATCAAGTAGCCCCAAATCGGTCATGTCGAAGGAGTTCTTGAGATCAATCTTTACATCATCAATGAGACTGTCTAAGCTGCCAATGAGAATAAGATCATCCACATACAAAACCAAAATGACAATCTTTGTGCCTACCTTCTTATTATACAAATTAGGATATGAGGGGCTACGGGTGAATCCATGCTGCAATAGGTGACCATCAATCCACTCGGCAGGGGTGGGTGGGTGGATATAGTTGCCCCCCAGGAGGCAATATATATTTTGATTGGTGGGAGGTTTCTAGTTTATTGATGGGGGGCAATTGATGCCTCCCACCCACCCTTGCAGGGGGGTCCTTATCATTGGGAGATAGCCAGGTGGGTGGTATAGGCTCCACCTATTGAAGTAATTGAAGCAGAACCAATAGCAAAGGCATCTGAGCAAGTAACACCACCCATAGCAGAGGCCCTCTCCCTCTATTTATGGAGGCATCGATTGGAGCATGGGTTGTTTAAGGTGCATAGAGAGGCCTCTCCCCTACCATTGTGACGCTTTGTGACTAATAGTGTATATAGTGATAGTTTGACTGGGCTGGGCGACTCGAAATTGCGTATACCTTTCGGGGTGGCCCACATCGAGATATCAGGGACCAGGAGCTTGCTTAAGGCCATAAAGTGATTTGATAAGACAACATACCTTGTGTGGATGATGTTCATCAACAAACCCTTCTAGCTGGGTCATGTACACTTCTTCTTTGAGATCACCATTTAAGAAAGCACTCTTGATATCCATCTGCTAAAGCTTCCATCCCTTTTGTGCTGCCAATGCACAGACCAATCTGATAGTTTTGATCTTCGCAGTGGGTGTAAAGGTCTCTTCATAATCAATGCCTTCCTATTGAGCATATCCCTTTGCTACAAGTCATGCTTTGTACTTGTCAATAGATCCATCTACCTTGTACTTTGTTTTGAAGATCCATTTGCAGCCAATGGGTTTCTTCCCTTCAAGTAGATTGACAAGTTCCCAAGTATGATTTTGCATCAGAGAATTATACTTTGCATCCATAGCCTTCTTCCATTGAGGTTGGCTTAATGCCTCTCAAACTGTGTCAGGTTTAGTGCTGTCAACAATAGTACTCATGAGCGCAAGATTCATTTCATTTCTTATCTGACTCTTGGTTTTGATTCCTGACAAAGTGTCTAGAAGAGTGTGTAGGTTAGAGTCCCTGATTGTACTTTGGACCCACTTTAGAGGTTGACTGTGCTGTTGCAAGTGTGTAATGTTTTCTAGAGGGCCCAAATCAACATACAACTCTCCTTGTAGTTCATTTTCTCTATTAGAGTCTTCCACATGCTCATCATCTGATTGTGAGAGCAATTTATGAGAAGTAGGAGGCTATTGCTCTCCTTTTTGTGATAAGGAATCGAATGACGATTCATCACATACCACATCTTGACTCTTATATATCTTCTTTGTCTCAGGATCTATGAGACGATATGCTTTTGATGTAATACTGTATCCCAACAATATACACTAGAGTGTCTTAGGATCAGTCTTCTTTCTCTTATTGCCAGGGACATGCATGCAGGTTGTGCAACCAAACACCCTTAGATGAGAAATTGAAGGCTTTTGTCTAGTCCATACCTCTTTCGATGTCTTGTATTGTAGGATCTTTATTGGTGCCCTATTGATGAGGTATACAGCTATCTGCACTGCTTCTGCCCAAAATCTTTCCTCCAACTTGGCTGTGGAGAGCATGCATCGAGCCATCTCCATGATAGTCCGATTGCGACATTCTGCAACTCCATTTTGTTGGGGTATATAGGGAGTAGTTAGGTGCTGCTTGATGCCATGATGCTTCAGGTATGCCACGAACTCCTTGGAGGTGAATTCCCCCCCTCGATCTAAATAGAGGACAAGAAGAGACTGGCCAGCTTCTTTGATAACTTACTTGTGAAAGTCCTAAAAGTTGGCAAAGGCTTCATCTTTCTTCTTGAGAAAGTACACCCATGTCTTTCGAGAGAAGTCATCCATGTATAATTGGAAGTACTTATGTCCTGAAAATGAAGTAGGCATAGGTCTGCACAGATTGGTATGTACCAACTCAAGGCGATGTTTAGCATGGAAGCTACTAGCCTCGAACGGATCCTGGTGTTGTTTACCAGCAAGGCATCCAGGACATACAGGCAATGAATTTGAAATTAGAGGAAGACCTCTTACCATTTCTTTGGAGTTGAGCTAATGCAAGGAGCTGACTGAAAGGTGCCCATAGTGATAGTGTTAGAGTCTCGTAGATTCTATTGTTGAAGCTGATAGAGCTACTGGAGGGGAGGAGACAACATCTAATGCAAATAGTCTATCCTTCATAAATGCTCTAGCAAGTATCATACCTTCTCTTGAGATTAAACAGGTCTTGACCCCATCCTTCACTTGGAACTCAACTTTTAGTTTGTGGTTTAGAAGCTGACTGACAGAGAGTAGGTTTGTTGTCAAACTAGGAACATACAGCACCTTGGTGGGGGTACAACACTTGTCCTAAGAGGAATGATGACCTTACCTATACCCTCTGCAACATACTCTTGTTGTCAGCAATTTGAACTCTATCTCCAGTAGGTTGTTCTGTTAGTGCATCAAACAGCTCACGATTGCCTATCATATGCTTGCTGGCACCTGAGTCTATCAACCAAATATCCCTCGTGGGTTGTGAGGTTTGGGAGACAAGGACTAGATTGTGATCAGTGCCGCAGTTGGCTATTTCTAGTTCATCTTCTTTTGATGCATCAACTTGTTGGGCCACTACATTGCCTTTGTGCTTTCTACGATGATGACAACATTTGGATGGCTAAGTATCACTGCAACCAGAAAAGCCTTCTTTACTTGAATTGCCTTGTGTTAAGGCATTATACCAACAGTCGATAATGTCATGATTATTCTTGTTGCATATATGACACCATCGGTTTGCCTTTGGAGGCTTCGACTGTTGATGTTCTTGTTGTTTTTGTGGCTTATTTCCACAAAACTTCTGACCTTTTGATTGTCTGGAGATCAGGGCCTTGTCTTCAAGTTCACCTTGGACAGATTGAATGGCTTCTTCCTGCTACAACAGATTCACCAATTCGTCAAATGACACATCTTGCTTGGTGATGTTCAGCATGGTGACAAAGATTTTGAACTGAGTTAGCAGTGCTCTCAGTGTAATTGGGACAAGTAGTTTGTCCTCCACCTTTTCTCCAAGTGCAACAAGCTCAGCTCGTAGTTCAGATACCCACCATAAAAATTCCTAAACTTTCTCTCTAGCTTGCATACTAAGTGTATGTAGCTTGGGCTGTAGATGGAGGATCTTCATTTGGTTCTTATTTTGGTAGATTGTGGAGAGAGAATCCCATGCTGCCTTTGATGTTTCCACATCCCGAATGTGAGGCTGAACTTCATTAGTGATGCTGAGTGTTATCAACATCAATGCTTTGGCATCAGCCTTGTCAAACTTTTGACTTTCATCTGGGTCTTCAGGTCTAGTTATGTCACTAATGACAATTCTCCATAGCTCCTAAAAAATGAGAATTGTCCGCATGTTTGTCTTCCATGCGGCATAATTTGGCCCTTTCAAAAGTTAAGCGTTGGAAAGAAGCAATTTCGGGGCTGACATTGTGCACCACAAATAGAAAAAAAACTAGTCCAGACAACAAATTTATTATTATTTTATTTGATAATACATTCACTTTCAAGAAGAAATTGTGGCACGAAGATGAGCACGATAGGCCTGTGCTGTGAGACAAGGATGCTTGGGAGTGCGTTTTACCTCATCTTCGTCATCAGCATCATAACCCTAGTCAAGTTTTGCTCTAATCTTCCTTGCTTGACATTGTGCATCAAATAGAAAGTAATCTAACAATCCTTGTCTAAACAATTCATCAAATTGAAGATTACCAGTGTTTTGTAGGGCATCTAGAAGGGCAAAATAGAAGCCTTCAATATTTTTGAAACAACATGTCCACCTCGAGGTGGCTCATTTGCATGATTACTCACCACACTGCTGGAATTTGGTGCGGTGGACATCCACATTTTATAGACTATGTCTTTCCACTTTCAAGTGCGTCAACTCGAGTGACTCATAAAGAGTGCAACAGATGCCAAAAAATGGAGAAATAACAAACTAGAGACCAATTTCTACAACAAAGAGAGGCTTTGCAAATGACTGCAATAAAATAAATCCTCTCTTTACTGCCAACGGCTAGATCCTCTCTTTACTACCAATGGCTTTTTGCTTTCCTCCAATGGCTTGATCCTTCCAATAGTTTGTGGCCTTTAACTTGGGTGATTAGATAGCATTTTCTTGCTTGCTACAACAGCTTCCAACATTTTTCTCCTACTATTTGGCCAGCAGTATCAGCAGCACTCCATCGTTGTTTTTGAAGACTCCATCTACTCGTTGTTGGTGACTCCTTCCACACTTCACATTGCGCTTACTCCTACAGGCTCTGATACCATTTGACAGAAAGGCAGAGAATGAAGAAGAATGTTTATTCAATGATTACTGGCAAATACATTATGTGAATAAATAACATAGTAGTTGACTATTACAATATAACTGTAGATAGAAACTGATAGAAACTGACGTACCTACAAAATGTAGTTACGTACTTACAATGTAAACAATGTAATAATAATTATGCTAACAAAGATTATATTTTTTCTTTCATTGTTTTTTTTTTAATTTATAATTTTAGTCAATCAATCCCTCCTTCACCTAAAAATATACATGAAGAAGGTGAGCTAGAAAAGCATGATGAATGACCCCCCACTCAAACTCCTCATACAATTATTGTAAATCCTCCTCAAACAAAAAGAAAATAATTTAGGGCAAATTTAAAATAATAAAATTGCTTCAAAGTTTTATAGAAACCCTAAAACATTCTAATGCCACAACACCATCCACAAAGCACTTGAAGCTTCATTGGAATTATTAATATTTCACATTAATTCTATGATTGGACAAACAAACACATGGGCCACCTACAAAGAAGCCTGTCACTAATTTTATGTTAAAATTACATTATAATATGGCCATGGACTTTTAAAAAACAAAAATATATTATGTCCATTATTTACTAATCCCAAAACTAATACATCTTTGAAAATGAGCTACACATGATTTCCAATCCATTTCTAGAAGCATGAACAAATAAAGAATACTTTTTGAGACTGGTGGTGGATAATGTTTAAGTAGCCCCCTTATAATAACCATGAGTTGTCTCAATATTTTTTGAGCAAACTCTCATCAATGATATCCCAAACTAATTTGACATTCAATATTTTTAGGATTGAGGCAAAGGCTGTGCATAGAAGACATATGAGGTAGGTTGTACATAGAATTGGCTAGTGATACCCCTTAGCTACCCATTTATTCACTATGTGATACTCACTTCAACTATGAAGGACATTGTGGAGGACTCTATTCCACTATTTTAGTAGCACAATCATTGTTTCAACATAGTGTGCATCTATCCCAACCTAACGAGAATGAGCCTCTAAGGTGTTAGGTATCACCACACAATTGTCATGCTTGCAACTTGATTTATGAAGTTATGATTTAGAGGTATGTTTGATGAGTTTTGGAACTTTGGTGTGCTATTCACCTACAAGGAATTTAAATGGTAAGACTTTTGATGAAAGAGGATGATGGACATTAAAAATTTTAAGTTCATGTTGATTGTTGTCTAATCATTTATTGGTAAATTATGGAAATAAGCTATAGAAGATTGCAATGAGTTTTAGGTGTTGCAATTTAGCATGGAGACTTGGATAAGTTAGGTTTTTCCATACATGTTCTTGATTGCAAGTCATCTAAAGGGGAATTCACAACTACATAATTTATGACAATGTAAGTGCACTTGTGGCATTATTGGAGTACACGTGGTGATGACTAGGAGCATGGTGGTATTCTATAAGATTCCCAAAGGTACTGCAAGTTCTTAAAAGTAATCAATAGTTTGTCTCTCTTACCAAAAGTTATTGATAGAACTATTTTTCTATAGTGAAGGAAGACGTGTATGGTTCATGAGAACTAAGTCAACAACCTTTGACCAAGTGTGAGTGGCACTGAATTATTACATGTGGTGTTTATCCAAGTAAAGTCCAATGGTATGGATACACATAAACAATAAATAACATGGATTAATAAAAGGTACAACTATGGATGTGATAATTGGAATATTAAAAAACATTCTAGGAAAGTAAATGCAAAGTAAATAGGGATAATTTTCTCTAGGAGTGAAGATTGATAATTCTAATGTAGTTCAAAAAATTGGCTTTATTGGAACCAAAGCTAGATTTTCTTTGTTTGTGCTTTGTTTCAAAATGTGTGCAAAGATTGTGTGTTTTTCTAGGTTGAGTTATTGGATTTGGGGTTCAAATTTATTCTCTATTGCATGGATATAATCATATTGTTTGTACACCCCTACCTCTTAGTTTCCCTAATTCTTTATTGTTTGTTGTGCTAGAAACACTGACAACATTTACGAATACCTTTCAAGGGTTAGAAAATTGCTAGGGTACATGTTCTTCTAGGTCAACCCCTAGAAATGACTAGCTTTATGGTCATGAAAATAATCAATAGGTATCAAGCAATCATGCATATAACATAGATGATGATGATCATAAGGTAAATGTTATTTTTTATAGTGTATGGAATCAAAATGTTCTAATAATCTCTCTATGAATTATTCAATAATCTTGGATGAAAAAGGATATGCGAGTATATCAAGTGAATGCCTTTAAGTAGAAGGACACTAGAATAAATTGTGCAAACACGTGTTTGGTCGACTCACTATTAAAATGAGTAAGAGTTGGCTAAAGTTTGAATTCAAATCTAGAAATTTGGTAGTTAGATCTATGAATGCCTAAACTAGCGAGAGTAACCTTTTATTAAAAAATATGTGCGAAGATTATCTAGATTTAGGAGGTGCAATAAATATTATATGTATATAATTTTTTAAAAAAATAAAAAATGTAAGTAAATGTATAAAAATACATATGAATAAAGATTCAAAGAAAATTACACCATTTATTAATATATAATTATATTATAACATTTTTCGAAAATAAAAACAACACTCAATAAAAATTAACGTAATTGTACAAATTTTCCGATCATTATATTTTTAGCCATGGTATTTTCATATAGACTAATTTCAACAACATTATTATCTCAAATCCTATTCTTAAAGCCAATAATTTATAAGATGAAACTATTTAATAAAAGATGACGGGTTTCTCATCCTCAAATTTTACCTTTTCTACATATACACCAAATTTTCCACGCAAAATTCTTCATTAATTAGATATTGAAAAAGTTTTGTCTAGTTTAGGTGGAGATAATTTGGTTAATAAAAACAATATATTTATTTACAATATTTTAATATAAATAAAATATAAAATTATTATTAACTATTTAACTATTAAAAAAAAAGCTGTTTTAAAATCCTTAACGTCGTCTTTTTCAATGGCTCTCCCATAATCCATTCCGAAAGTCAAAATTTTGTTAGAATTTTGTGTCGTGTATATTCCGAGTTACTTTTACTGTACACTAGATTCTAAAATGTAAGTACAGTATTAGACAATTTTAAAAGGCTAGAAATCGTTGAACTCGCCAAAGCAACTAGTGGACAGAAAATTATACCTCCTTTACTCGATTTGATGTTTGTCCAAAAGTGAATCTGCATCATCTTTGCCGATGGCAGCTGATACAGTTGAGAACTCCGGGTTGTTGAATGGCCAGAATAAAAGACTTTTATAACGACGAGCGACAAAATACAATTAGACTTGGTCTAAAACACTGTATCTCCTTAGATTTGCATCTGCAGTGCTTGGAATTCATGTCTGTTCAAAAACCCAGAAGCCGAAGAGTGCAGTAATAACAATGGCAATTGATATAGTTGAATAATCCAGTTTGATAATGAAATTTTACCTCTCATAAACAGCTGGTATATTATAGTCAACATAAAATTCTCTCTGATTATTCTAAGAGTCTTATATCCTGACCTTTCAAAGAGCAAAGTTTCCAAATTTGCTCTAGACCAAACATCATCTAAAATTACCAGAGTTAGCTTGGGACCTTGGGTTGTCCCTCAAAATCAACTGCTGCAGCTGCATGTGTCGTCTTCTAAATTTTGAAAATCTAATCTCTTCGAGTTCTACTTAAATGTCCTTCATTTCAATGGTCAAACAGTTAATAGCAATTTTACACCTCATCTACAATAAAAAGTGGTAAATATTTGTTCTCTTTTAATTAGTCAAAATTAACTTTTAACTATTAAAATAGATGATATTTAAAAACAGATTTGGAGACTGTGAAGACTATGTTGAAAATCCCATCGTTGCCAAAGTATCCTGATATGCATGAAAAAAAAAAGTGTTTTAGAACTAAATACCTTAATATGAAGCAAACGTTTTGATTAAATCTAGAACATAGCTTTATTGGCGATAATACTTCTAATTTTCACACGTCCGCTGTTTAAGGTCAACCCTTTAATTTGGAGATCATTGCTCAGACAGTGAGTAGGAGAATAGTCAATAGGAGAGTAATTTTCACAACTCATCCCTCGCTCGGGAACTCAAGAATCTCCAGCAAATTTCTTTGATATATTTCTTTGTGTTTGCGAGGGCCGAGGCCATTCCAAATGCGAATGGCTTTTTTATATAATAAAAAGACGCGACAAACAAATTACGGATCATTCGCGTCAGTTATAATGAAGTTACACTGGAAGCAGCGTCTACGCGTTATCTCGCGCAAGCGTATTGTCTTCAGTTTTCTTGGTTGCATATATGGAATTTCATGGAACACGAAATTGAAAAACAAATATATGGAGATTGAGTTCCCGAGAGAGGTATCAGTTGCTGGGGTGCAATGCATGGGCGGGGCGGGGAAAACTACTCTTGCATTGGCTCTCCGCAATATGATTTTCAACATCGTTTGACAGCCCCCAAATCTAAAGCGAAGTTTAGAGACTACGTGGGAGAAGATTTCTGGAACGAAGAGACCAGATTTTCAGAATTTAGAAGATGAACATATGCTGCTGCATCAATTGTTATTGACGCAACCCAAGCTAACTCTGATAATTTTGGATGATGTTTGATCCAGAGCAAATTTGGAAGCTTTGCTCTTTGAAGCGCCGGGATACAAGACTCTTAGAACAACAAGAAAGAATTTCACAATCCCCAGTCCCACAATCTGGATTACTCACCTCTGTCAATTGCCATTGTTGTGCGAAGATGCACTATCACTATTCTGCTCCTGGAATTTTTGATAGACATCAATTCCAAGCACTGCAGGTGCAAATCTAAAGGAGTTACAGTGTTTTTCTTCCAAGTATAATTTTATTTTGTCTCTGCTTGTTCTAAGAGTCTTTTATCCTGGCCCTTCAACAACCCAGACTACTCAACTGTATCAAATGGCTTTTCGACAGACATCAAATCTAGTAAAGGAGGCACAGGTTTTTTTTTGTCCCTATTGTTTTCGTTGGGTTGAACGATTTCTAGTTTTTTAATTAAAAATTGTCTAATACTGTGTTCTTATCTTTTGGAATCTATGGTACAGTAAAAGTAACTCGGAATATACAACACAACGTTCTAACACGATTTGAATTTGGAATGGGCGAACCAGTTCTTCATATTTTAAAACCATGAAAAAAAAACTGCTGTTAATTATTCAAAAACTCCTCGTAGAATTATACAAAACTTTCTATGTATTGTTAATAAGGGATTTTGCGTGGAGAATATGGCCTATATGTAGAAAGGGTAAAGTGTGAGGACATTGTCTTTGTCGGGAGATACGGAATGTGTATGATTGGTCAAAACATTCAATTATGCACAACTGGGAATAACAATTTAAAATATTTTTCTCGCAATTTCTACTAAATAGTTTTATCTAATAAGTTGTTGAAGGAATAAATATGTGTATCTAATACGTTGTTGACTTGGGAATAGGATTTAAGATAATTTTAAGTCGAAATTAGTTCAGATGAAAATATTATAATTATAATTGGTGAAATTTTATATCTACGTAAATTTTTATGTACTTATTTATTTTTTAAATGTCTTAATATAATTATATATTAACAAATGACATAATTTTATATGAAATTGGTCTATTTTTTTAGCTTTCACTTATTCTTGTTTACATTTATTCTTAGATATTTATTACATTGAGAGGCCTTCTACAATCAGACCAAGGGTGGAGTTGAAGAGCTCAAAGATTCCAAGATTCCCTATAATTTTATAAGATTTCTATCTAAAAACATAAAAATATATATAGCTAATAAATATTAATTAAGAGCATTGATGGCTATCTTTCATTGAAAAGATCCTCCTTAAAATAGCATCACATAAATATTGACTACTCCTGCTCCCTTATTCTCACGATGACAAATATGACAGACAATTTCCTTGATATAGCTCCAAGCAGCTTCAACTATCCTTCCTTAATTAGAGTTTTGTCTTTCTTTAGAAAAATGAAAGAGTTTTTGTGTTTTCGTGTGTCCAATTTTCATGAACCTGCATTGCAACTTGGTGCCAGTGCTAGATTAACTACTTTTGGGGGAGAAATCATCAGTTTGGGGTATGGTCTCTACACTATATGGAAAACTGTGACTCTCATGGAGGATCTGTTGATGTTTTAGCGGCGTGAGATATCCTCCTCCCAAATTTAAATAATGAAAAGTCACATATGAAGAGACGCCAAAGCATATGAAGAGACGCCGATGCATATGAAGAGTCATGTTGATTAGTATATATACATCAATTCAATCACTTCATTCACACCTCTAGTAGAAGTTCGGTCATTCCTTTAGCAGTAGAATAGATTTCAAGGGGAAACATATTTATTTGAGAAGTGTCTCTATTCATTGTATATACTCAGCCTTGTATAAGGCCTGATTCTGTAAACAGATTTATGCTCCTTTTATTCTAATATATAAGAAGAGATTATTTGCTAGGTTTTTCTCCCTTGAGTAGGAGGGTTTTCCCAGGGTAAACATTGTGTTCATTGTCTTATGTGTTGCATTTTCTGATTGCTTACATTTTTGGTCTAAAACTAACACGGTATCAGAGAGGGTCTAAGAAAAGATCTGATTAGATTTGTTTAAGTAGCAAAGTCTTCCTCTTATCTAGGGCAATCTATCTAAGCATTGAAGATGGTGAACAGAGTCAAGGTTGAAGATAGGATTGATGGTGCATCAAATTTCACCTCTTGGAAATTTAGAGTTCTTATTACACTAGAAGAAAATGATCTTCTAGACTTCCTGGAGAATGATGTCCCTGAGCCATCCGATGATGCTGAGAAAACTAAATGGGAGAAATAATGACCAGTTTCAAAGATGTCAGGGAGGGCTTGAAAGACAGCAGAGAAAACCCTTACTATGATGATCTTCACCCTCTGCTTGTGGCAAAATCTTTGCACAAGGAAAATGAATTTAAAAAGGAGGTTGAATTTGTGCAAAATTCTCAGTTGCCAGAAAGGGAAATATTTGAAGCGAGGGATTCAGAGGATAATGAGTTTCCTAAATCCCTGTGTTTGTGGAAGAGGAAACGCGGTAGCAGTCTGGTTTGGATTACTAATATCATGACCATGAAAACCCTGGTGGAGGTGGTTATTTCACGACAACAGAGATTTTTCAAGGAGCTGTTGGAGAGCCTTGAGAGGAAGGACTAGATTAGAGAGTAGATGAGGCTAGAGAGGGATGAGAAGAAGAAGAAAGATCTCTCTCACATTCAGTGTTTTAGGTGTGACAAGTATGGTCACTTTGCTCAAGATTGCAAATTAAGGTCTATGCAACTTGTTTCTACTGCAGAAATTGTCATGGGGACATCTTAGGAAGAGCCAAGCTCTAAAGTCAATTCAGAAGGTTTCTTATTCTAAAGTCGATCAATTTCTTCGAAGAGGAGGAATTAATATTCAGAAGGAGTTTGACAAACCAACAGAGGCAACCTTGGATGAGGAGGTCAGGAAGTTGATGCTAACTTACTTGGAGCTTCAGAGGGAGTCACATCATCATGAAGGTTCCTTGTAGTGTATATTTCTCTGAGACAGAAATATGAGGTGAAAGCCCTTGTAGTGTATATTTCTCTGAGATGGAGAAATATGAGATGAAAGCCCTTGTAATGTATATTTCTCTAAGACGGAGAAATATGAGGTGAAAGCCCTTGTAGTGTATATTTCTCTGAGATAGAGAAATATGAGGTACGAGCCCTTGTTCATCTCTAAGACTGAGATGGGACAACATGTCAAGAGACTCCATGATGACATCACATTAAGAGACTCCATGATGAATCCTTTGTACTTGTGTTTTTCCACACATGGGAGTAGCCATGGTGGAAGTCATGTTGAGAGACTCCATGACGACATCACATTGAGAGACTCCATGATGGGCACTTGTGCACATGTTTCTTTCCACACATGGGAGTAGCCATGGTGGACATCATGTTGAGTGACTCCATGACAATATCACGTTGAGAAACTCTATAATGAACTATTTCACAAATGGGTGTAGCCATTATGGATGTCATGTTGAGAGACTCCATGACATGGATATCTAGAAGGATACCTCCCTAGCTAAGAGGGAGTGTTGATGGTTTAGCAGTGGGAGATACCCTTCTCCCAAATTTAAATAATGAAAATTCACATATGAAGAGACACCAAAGCATATGAAGAGATGCCGACGCATATGAAGAGTCACCTTGATTTGTATATATACATCAATTCAATCACTTCATTCACACCTCTAGCAGAAGTTCGGTCATTCCTTTAGCAGTAGAGTAGACTTCAAGGGAAAGCATATTTATTTGAGAAGTGTCTCCATTCATTGTATATACTCAGCCTTGTGTAAGGCCTGATTTTTTAAATAGATTTCTACTCCTTTTATTCTGATATATAAGAAGAGATTATTTGTTGGGTTTTTCTCCCTCGAGTAGGAGGGTTTTCCCAGGGTAAACATTGTGTTCATTGTCTTATGTGTTGCATTTTCGGATTGCTTACATATCTGATCTAAAACTAACATGATCCACTATTAAAATTTGTATCTATCTATATCAATCTGTCTCTATATTATTTATTTGTCAAGCCCTAACTAGTCACTTGTGGGTTTACTATTTTCTGCTTGCTTGCTATGTAAATAGGGAGGATGACCATTAATGGCTAACTTGTAGTGTACAAGAAAAGCAACAACACTATAACATATTGTGATTCATGTTATTTGAATGGTAGAAATTTTTTATTTTACTCGAAACGGGTTTCGTGCAATTAACAATCTTTCTCCTACATGCTCTTCAAATCTAGCTCAAGTAGTAGCAACAATGCCATATTACCCTATAATTTCTTGAATATTTTCCATAAAGAAACCCTTTTTCAATAATTTGTAGATTTTATCTTTATTATTGTCTAGATTCAACTCTTAAAATA
The DNA here is from genome assembly GCA_027924645.1 of Cunninghamia lanceolata. Lineage (NCBI taxonomy): Eukaryota > Viridiplantae > Streptophyta > Pinopsida > Cupressales > Cupressaceae > Cunninghamia > Cunninghamia lanceolata. The sequence continues at coordinate 7,506,553 of BSBN01000937.1, read as the reverse complement.
ATTGTACACAGATAAAAGTTTAAAAGAAAATGGCAACCTCCAAAATTTTAGATATTTAAACAATGAAATTGGTGAAGCTTAAAATTTTTTAATTTACTACAAAAATTTCTCTTTGGAAATTTGAAGGCATTGTACCTCTATGCTTAATTTGCAAGCCTACAGAGGGCAAACATAATTATTCAACTCAGAGGAGAATTTGTGGAAGGGAGACACGAGGACTTGCATAGAAGGAACATAATATGATTACTCATAAACCCTAGTTCTAATATACCTATAATCTCTCATGCTTTAAATCTGATCACTCATAGTTTATCTAATAGATTTTTTCACTTCCCCTTTCATTTTATAAATTTTTTTTTGTTATAAATTTTAAATTTTGTCAAAATTATTATTATTATTATTATTATTATTATTTGGTATATGCATAAAATTATGTTTTCATTTTTATTATTTCTATCATAATAAAATATAGAGAAATATAAATTTTGTTCTTTTTATATTTAGAATACTAATGGTAATAGAAGAAAAATGATCCATTAGATTTTGATACATGTATAAATTTTATTAGATCTTTGTAAGAAAATTTTTTCTCCAGTGATGGAGAAATCTATAAATCCTTGTTAATCAAATCAAACCCTACTACTATTACTTCCATTTTTTATATTTAGACATAGTTTGATCTATAAGCATGACAAATTGATCTATAGGTATGACATAGATCTCTGTCTTCCAAACTCTAGCAAGAGGCGATTCATTTGTTGTTGATTGTAGAAGATCATAGTGGAAGTATAGTGGAGTTTGGATCTATTCTAAAAGGAGATATGCAACTCAAGAAAGAGACATGCAAAAATCAAACAATATAAAACCTATGATAGAGTTTAAAAAACAATTGGGTGTAGAAAGCAAATTGGAGCAAGGAGCTAAAGAAGATTCTCCATGTGTTTATGAAACATCTTCATCACAACCCTCTTCAAACCTACATGGAAAAAAAGAATTGAGAAAACAAATGAAGAGATGAGTGGAAAGGCATAAAGCTTTATATGCTTTCTTTTAGGTGAGAGTAAAACTATAATTATTTATTTTATTGATTTGTGCTTACCCATCTCCCTAAAATTTAGCTGACCTAATCCTTATTTAGAATATTATTTTAGTGGCCTTGTATTTAAATTATTTATTTATAATAATTAGTTAATGAGATAAAATTATTCAATTATATTAGATGTTGAATAAATATAAACAAAGGAAATTATTGCATTATTTAAATCCAACTTTCATCAAATCCCTTCATATTTTCATCCATGCACAAGAAAACAATTAGAGTGAAAATAAAATAAATAGTGTAAGTTATTTTTATATGCCTTTTTCTCATTTGTGCAAGTTTTAATATTTTTCTAAAATTAGTGCTACACCATCTCCTAAATTATAGCCTAAATTAATTTAATTTAATTTTATATGATGTGTTGATAATTTATTTAGTTCTTAGATTTGATTTGATTGCTTTCTATTTTATAATAAAATTTTCCAACTCAGAAAATATTTAACATTTAATATCTTAACACAAAATATGGTAACAAAATATTAAAGAAAAATGTATGCTATACTATACTATCTACCATAAATACTAATAACAATATTTGATTTTATTATAGAGTTATTGATAGTCCCTTCATGCCTAGAATTTTATGGTTATTTGACCATTTTTATTGATATTTTGGACTGTTTGTAATTTTAATTAAACTCAACTTATATACTTTAGTTTATATAGTTTATAGAAATAAATTATGTATAGAAACATTTTTTCCTACTCATAGAGATAAGGTAAAATGGTTGAAACTACTAGAACATTAAATGTTTAAAGGTATTTAAATTAGGACTAACATTATATATATATATATATATATATATATATATATATATATATATATATATATATATATATATATATATATATATATAGTTTAGTGTTTATAGTTTAGAGAAATAAATTATTTACAGAATATTTCAGTTTTAACTTTTTAATAACATAGGTATTATTATGGTAAAATTAGTATTTTATGTCAACATAAGCTTAATAATGTTATAGTTATATAATTATAGACATGAGAATAATAAATAGAATCTATCAAAATTCATAGTTAATATGCAATGACTTGACATTTATCCAAGAAGGAATTTTTTTTCTATGGAAATTATAATTCGTTTTGAAATTGTTTTAGGATAATAAAGTTGTTATTTATTTTTTTCAAATAAAAGTCTAAACATTTTTCTTCCAAAACTAAAACAATTGCAACGTTCTGTATTCATGGTACCTCTAGTTCACGTTTACAGGTCAAGCCATTGTGATTGAACTACTATACCCACTACCTAAAATAGCTGCAACAACAGCGTTTGTAGCGTCGTCCCTATAAATTGCTGGGGAGAAATAAGGACACTCTCATTTTCACTTCTTTCCATTACCCATTTGTCACTATTGTAAGACATAAATCCTGACTGAAAAATAAATTTGATTTCTTTCTAAGTAGGTGTCATTGATAGGATGAATCATTTTCATGTATTTCCTATGTGCTACGTACCACTCTCCTCTCATGTACTTTAACATTTCTTTCATGTGCTGATAGGTATAAAGAAAGGATGGGCTTCTTCCACGTATAGATGGGTGTAATGGAAGAGCAAGCATATAGAGAGGTTTGGTATTTTGGTCTGGTAATATATAGAAAAGGAAACCTTCTGGAGTGATAAGGAACCAATCCATGCAAACTTGACAACAAAAACCATAATGTGTTGAAAATTATTTTATCTCTTAGAATTACTATTGGATCTTAACTTGAAAATGTGTAATCTTTGTAATAATGTCAACATAAAACACCAATGGCATGGAATTGTTGCACATTAATGTCAATGTTATAACTTTAGACTTATATATATTTGTTTTCAACTATTATGTAGGTATGCCCCCCCTAGGTTGAATTTTGAATCTGACGAGCAACGAGTACAATATAAAATGGAATGTCAAAGAGAATATCAGAGGGAGCATCAAATATGACAATGCCAACAAATGACAGATATAGAAAGATAAGAATAGAGGATACAATAAAATCAGGTTGATAGAGAAAGATATTGTATATGTACAACTGAAATAATAGTTGAAGAATTAGAATTACAAAATCAACGACAACCAAATATGATGAGAATAAGTCATGCACAAAAATCTCAAGAACTCAATATACTTGAAAGAGAAGAAATACAAGAACCTTTTTGGTCAAATGCTAATATTGATTTAAATGTTGAAGATAGAAATTCAAGATCAATAGATTTTGTACTTGAAACACCAGAAAATGCACATCAACATGGCATTACACAATTTGTTCAAAGTGATGTAGAATATGTATCAAATCCTAATGGAATGCTTCACACTAATTTCAATACTTTTCAAATGCATTTTCAAAATTGAATACATAGTTTTGTTTCACCAAACATGCTATATTTGTCAAGAATGGTATCTTGGAATTAGATTTTTTCAAACACCTCAAGGTCCTATATGCAATAGGTGTTGACAAGAAAGAGGAAATAATCAATTTTTACCATCAAATAATATGGATCCTGGCCCACAACCATAAGAAATTACAAACATGACTTAGGTAGAAGAAATGTTGATAGCACATGTCAATCCAATCCTACAAGTGACACATGCAACTGGTGGTCAATATATATATAAGGGACACACAATAAGTTTTCCATAAGATGTAAAAGAAATTTCAAACATGAAATAAAAGATTTGCCAATCATTATTGTTCAAAGAAGGGATCAATGTGGCTCAAATTACAACTCTATAGTTAATTCTAGAGAGAGAGTATATAAGGCACTCAAATTCAAAATTGAACATGACAATTTCTACTATGATGTTCAAATTGATGAAAATACTTTAAGTGATCTCTCACCAAACTTAGATCAAAATATCTTTGACCAACTACATTCAGTGCATATGGAGTTTGATTCTGATGCAAATGAAGTTATATTTGTGGGCCCATTAATTGAGATGGATGAAGGAAATATCATTGATCACACAACATCAATGGCTTACAAACCACCTAACATTTGAAGATAGATGGAATTAATCAATGCATGGGTGAATAACGTTGATACAGATCTAGGAACATTGATGAATTGGCGATCAATTTGTTCATCTCCCATCAATAAATACATGGCATTAGACTTACTTTGTTGCAAGTATGTCTCTAATTGGTGTTGTCATTGATGTCAACATATCTGTGTTGTCATTGGTGTCAACTATGCTCTTGTTTTGATGCTTGCTTGTAATGAGTTAAGTGTTGAAGATAATAAGTATTCTTGATACAACAGAACAATCCAATAGCTTGCTCCACATTTTTTATAGAATGAATAGCCTTGTTTGCATATTGGAAGTTATTTAGATGCATGTTTGAAGATGCTATGTTCCAAGTTTGAGCCTCTGATATGAAGATTTGAGTGAATTATGTTCACCAGAGTGAAAACTACTTTTTCTATATATTTGGTGGTAACAGGGAGAATGTATTATGCTCTGCATTCCTTCACATTTCTCTACATTTAAGTATTTCAGTCTATGGTTCTAGAATCAAGTTTGTAAGGATGATAAGTGCCTTCAACTTGAATGATTAATGATTTGGTGGTCCGGAAGCAATCTTTTCTTTATGACAGTAGATGGCAGTGTTGTTTATGTGCTCTGGTTTGAAGAATCTTCTTGACAGAGTGGTTAGAGATTGTGTTGTTGTTCTTGGTGATTACAATGTGCCTATGAATGTCTCTTGATTGTGTTCCTACCTCTGGATTGGTTCACACAGAGAAATTTGGATCGTGAATGAAGATTGTTTTTAGAAGACTTAATATTAACACCAGTCTTGGCTGACTTGGTTGTTTTCACTACTTACGAAGATACATCAAAGATTATGGAAGCGTGTCGTGGTGTGGAAGATTGCATTTAAGTTCTAGCTAAAGCATAACATGATCTGCATACATCCTTCCCTTAGTTAATTTTGTTTAGGTCTAGGCCTATTTCTATGTATGTTTTTAATGTTGACCTTGGAGATTGTTCCAATGGTTGATGAATGTAATGCTAACCTTGATGTACATTCCAAGGTTGATGAAGTGTATAAAAACATGTAATGAAGTTGCAAAAAAGATGTCCTTGTGTGAAAATGTGAATATAAGTACGATAGTGTAAGAAGAGCAGAGCAGAGGAGTTATATTGTGCTTTAATGGAACTGAACTCAGGCATGAAGTAGATTCTATCAAACTAGTTTACCAACCCTTGGAAGTGAGCCACCCCTTGGTAGTGAGTTGATCTTGGAAGTGAGCCCTAACATTTGCAGTGAGCATTCTGGGTAGTGAGCCCTAAGGCAGTGAGCCTCTATTTTTTGGTATTGTTATAACTTATTTATTTATGTGGGCTAACACCCATTGTGGTTTTTCCCTTATAGGGTTTTTCACGTAAAAATATGATGTCTCATGCATTGAATGTGTTATTGTTTTAAGCTTCTTGTTTCATGTTCTCACATGGTTAAATCTTAATAACAGTAATTGAAAATTTGATGTGTTGATGTGGTTAAAGTTTTAGAGACAATTGATTCACCCCACCCTCTCAATTCTCTTGTGCATTTCATCAATTGGTATCAGAGCTAAGTTCCTTAGAAGTAAGTCTAATAGCTTAAGGTTGATCCAGGATGTCTTTTAATTAGGAAGCTCCACAATTTGATGGGACAAATTATGCTTTATGGAAGGTACGAATGAAAAGCCACCTCCTTTGTCTTGGTTATAAAGTGTGGAAAGTGACAGAGACAAAATATACCATGCCTCAGAATGGTTTAACAACTGAAGATGAAATCAAAGAATATGAGTTGATTATAAAATCTAGAGATGCTCTGTTAAGTGCCTTATCTAACACTGAGTTGATAAAAGTCATGGATCTAGATTCTACTAATGAAGTCTGGGAAAAGCTAAAAAATCTGTATGAAGGAGATGATTCTGTAAAAAGAGCCAAATTGTAGGGCCTAAAAGTGAAATATGATGGTTTGAAGATGAATGAAGATGAAAACATAACAACCTACATGCAAAAAGTTGATGAAATGTTCAATGGAATAAAATGTATGGGAGGAACTATTGATGAGAAGGAAGTTGTGATGAAAATTCTTAGGTCATTACTTAAATCCTACAGTCACAAGGTAGCGGTAATTAAAGAAGTAATGACTGTAAAGGATGTTGGTAAGGATTAGTTGCTTGGAAAACTTACAGCCTTTGAGATGAGAGAGTTTGGTGATGCTCTGCCAAAGGTTGAGACTGCTTTCAAAGCTAGTACTTCAAAAAAGATCTCCAGAATTGAGAAGTAAAAGGTGGAACTTGATGATGAGCTTGATGAAATTGAAGCCAACTTTGTTGACAAATTGCAAAGAGGTTCCAGTAAGTTCAAAGGCAAATTACCTTTCAAATGTTTTACATGTGGTAAGGTTGGTCACTATGCTTCTAGATATCTTGAGAGAATTGCAAGGAATAGAAAAATATTTGAGAATAGACCTAGGGTTCCAAAGAAATGCTACTATGTTAGAGATCTTGATGATGAAGGTGTGACAGATGATGAATCTGATGATGCTAGTACTAGTGCAAATGAATGCTTGTTTATTGCAATTAAAGAAGAACCTGTGTCTACTAATCCTGCTAGCTATGTGAAGGAAGAAAAACTAATGGAAGAAAGTGCTTTGGCTGTTCAGGTTGAGAAAGATAAGGATAAATGGATTATTGATTGTGGATGCTCACATCACATGATCGGTGAAAAAAGTAAGTTTGTAAGTTTGGAAAAGTATGATGGAGGATTGGTTAGGTTTGGAGATAATGCAACTAGTAAGATTTGTGGAAAAGGATCTATTTCTTTTGATGGAAAACACAACACTAATAATGTCCTATATGTGAAGGGTTTAAAGCATAATCTTTTGAGAATTGATCAGATGTGTGACAAAGGTTATGATCTGAGATTCAAAGACAATGGGTATAATATCATAGAAATCTCTAGAACAATGATTGCTATTGGTAAGAAGACCAGAGGTAACATTTATCAATTAAGAGGAACTAATGATTATTGTTTATTGGCTCAGACATATGAGAGTTGGCTATGGCATAGAAGGATGTGACATATCAATTTTGACAATTTGGTGAAGATAAGCTTTGCGTAGGTTGTAAGAGATCTGCCTAAACTTGTGAAGCCTATCAACACTATTTGCAAGGAGTGTCAATTTGGGAAACAAACAAGAACAAGTTTCAAAAGCAAAGAACAATTTTTTGTTGGATTGCTAGAGCTAGTATATATAGATTTGTCTGGTCCCACAAGAACAAGAAGTTTTCAAGGTGGCAGGTATTTTATGTTGCTTATTGATGATTATTTTAGAATGACTTGGGTCACTTTTCTAAAAGAAAAATCTGAAGCTGTAGAAAAGTTCAATGTTTTCAAGGTAATGGTTGAGAATGAGTTAGAATTGAGGATCAAATGCTTAAGGTCTGATAGATGAGGTGAGTTCACATTGAATGAATTCAATATTTTTTCTGAAAATAAGGGATAAAGAGATAGTTTTCTACACCTAGGACTCCTTGGCATAATGGAGTTGTTGAAAGAAAGAACATGACAGTTCAAGAGGCTGCCAGGACTATGTTAAAGGAAGTTGACCTGCAGAAAGTATACTGGAGAAAATCCATACATACTACTATGTACATCTTAAATAGAGTTCAAGTCAAAGGTAATAGCTCTAAAACTCCTTTTGAAGTATTGTATGGAAGAGTTCCTATAGTAAAGTAATTCAAATTTTTTCTAAGCAAATGTTATATCAGAAGAGATGAAGAACTAGGTAGGTTTGATGCTATATGTGATGAAGGAATTTTTCTTGGTTACTCTACCAAGAGTAAGTCCTACTGGTGCTACAATAAGAGACTGAAAAAGATTGTTGAGAGTGCTAATGTGAATGTGGATGAAGGTAAGGAAAGAATATCAGATCTGATTTTCTATGAATCAGATGAACCTATGGCTATAGTGAATGAAGAAAAAGTTGAACAAGAAGACAGTCAGGATGAAGAAGAGGCTCTACAAAGTATTGTTAAGACTCCCAGGTATGTAAGCATTAATCATTTTGAAGATTAGATTATAGGTGACAAAAACAAAGGGGTGTTGACAAGGAAAAGAGTTACAGAAGAACAAGTGAATTACTATTTGCTTTCAAAGGTTGAACCAAAAACTATGAATGAAGCTTGCAATGATGAAAACTGTGTAAAATCCATGGAATAAGAACTCATGCAAATAGAGAAGAATTAAACTTGGGAATTGGTTCGTAGACCTACTGATAAGAATATCATTAGAACTAAATAGGTTTTCAAGAACAAGATGAATGAAAATGGAGAACTTGTAAGAAACAAAGCAAGGCTTGTGTGCAAAGGATATTCTCAAATTGAAGGAATAGATTTTGAAGAGACTTTTGCTCTAGTGGCTAGGATTGAAGCAATCAAAATATTTTTGGTATTTGCAACTCACCAAGATTTTAAAGTGTATCAGATGGATGTGAAGTCTGCATTCTTAAATGGTGAGTTGGAAGAGGAAGTTTACATTGAGCAACTGGAAGGGTTTTAGTTATCAAAACAAGGTGATATGGTGTGTAGATTGAAGAAGGCATTGTATGGATTGAAGCAAGCCCCCAGAGCCTGGTATGCAAGGTTAGACAAATATTTGTTGTAATTAGAGTTTAGTAAAGGCACTGCTAATAGCAATCTCTATTTCAAAATCAGTGATAATCAAATCCTAATTGTTGAAGTTTTTTTAATGACATTATCTTTGGAGGAAAAAATGGTATGTGGATGAAGTTTGTAGGAGAAATGCAAAATGAATTTGAGATGTCTATGTTTGGTGAAATGAATTTCTTTCTAGGTCTACAAATTACTCAATTAGATAAAAGAATCTTCATTTCTCAGTCTAAGTATGTGAAAGAGTTGTTGAAGAAGTTTGGAATGGAGGACTCCAAACCAGTATGTACTCCAATGGTGACTAGCTGCAAATTAAGCAAAATTGATGAATCACCTAAGACTGATCAGAAAAGGTTTAGATCTATGATTGGAGGATTACATTATCTAACTCAAACCAGACTTGATATAATACATGCAATATGCCTTGTGGTAAGATTTCAAGAAGACCCTAGAGAGTCACATGTGATGGCAGTCAAGAGAATCTTGAGGTATTTGAAAGGCACATAAGATCATGGCTTATGGTATCCAAATGATAATGATTTCATTCTCAGTGCTTATATAGATGCAGACTAGGCCGAAGATGTTGATGATAAAAAAGTACAAGTGGAGGCACTTTTTTCTTAGGAAATAGATTGGTTTCATGGCTAAGCAAAAAACAAGATTCAATCTCCTTGTCTACTGCAAAAGCAGAGTATATTGCAGTAGCATGTTGTTGCACTCAAGTGTTATGGATGAAGTAGACTTTGAAGGACATAAGAGTTGTGTATGAAGATCCAATTGCAATCTTTTGTGGCAATACAAGTGCCATAAACATTTCAAAGAATCTACTGATGCACTCAAGAACAAATCATATATCAATAAGGTATCACTTTTTTAGAGAAAAGGTGATAGAGAATGAAGTAAAGATGGAATATGTGTCCACAAAGGATCAAATTGGAGATATTTTCACTAAGGCTCTACCTAAGGATACCTTTGAGTATCTCAAAGAAAAGTTAGGGGTTATTACCCTCATGTTCTGACCTAAGATGCATAGGAATGCATCAATCTAGTGGTGCTTAGAGCCTTAGTCATTGATTTGGATTGATGCTTTAAGAGCTACCTCTTAGGAGTAGCTAAATGTTACTAACATAAGTTCCTAATAATAAGCAACAAGTATTGATAACAAAGAAATTTTAGTTTGGTCAGAGCAGTAGAATGCAAATATGTGCCTTTTTCCATTGATGTCAAAGGGGGAGAGAAATCATGTGAAAAACTCAGGGGGAGAAAGAGTGCAGATGTATAAAAAGAAAGGGGGAGTATCTTGTCTTGATGGTCTTTATATTTTTTTACATCATATGTTGCCATCAATGACAAAGGGGGAGATTGTTGCAAGTATGTGCTTAACTAGTGTTATCATTGGTGTCAACTGTGCTTTTGTTTTGATGCTTGCTTGTAATGAGTTAAGTGTTGAAGATAATAAGTATTCCTGATACAACAGAATAGTCCAGTAGATTGCTCCGCATTTCTTGTAGAATGAATATCCTTGTCTACAGATTGGAAGTTATTTAGATGCATGTCTGAAGATGCTATCTTCCAAGTTTGAGTCTTTGTTATGAAGATTTGATTGAGTTATGTTCATCAGAGTGAAAACTACTTTTTATGTATATTTGGTGGTGACAGGGAGAATATATTATGCTTCACATTCCTCCGCATTTAAGTATTTCAGTCTGCGGTTTTGGAATCAAGTTTGTAATGATGATAAGTGCCTTCAACTCCAATGGTTCATGATTTGGCGGTCCACAAGTGATCTTTTCTTTATGACAGTAACTGACAGTGTTGTTTATGTGCTCTGGTTTGAAGAATCTTCATGACAGAGTGGTTAGAGATTGTGCAGTTGTACCTGGTGATTACAATGTGCCTGTGGATGTCTCCTAATTATGTTCCTACCTTTGGATTGGTTCGCAAAGAAAAATTTGGATCGTGAATGAAGACTGTTCTTAGAAGACTTAATGTTAACACCAATCTTGGTTGACTTGGTTGTTTTCACTACTTATAGAGATACATCAAAGATTGTGGAAGTGTGTCATGACATAGAAGATTAGATTTGAGTCCCAACTAAGGCATAACATGATCCACATACATCCTTCCCTTAGCTAATTTTTTTAGATCCAAACCTATTTCTATGTATGTTTGTAATGCCGACCTTGGAGATTGTTCCAATTGTTGATGAATGTACTACTGACCTTGATGTACATTCCAAGATTGATGAAGTGTATAAATACATGTAATGAAGTCGTAAAAAAGATATCCTTGTGTGAAAATGCTAAGATAAGTGTGAAGGTGTTAGAAGAGTAGAGCTGAGAAGTTATATTGTGCTTCAATGGAACTGAACTCAGGCATGAATTAGATGCTATCAAATTAGTTCACCAATCCTTGGCAATGAGCCCTAACATTTGTAGTGAGCATTCTGGGCAGTGAGCCTCTTTTTTTCAGTATTGCTATAACTTATTTATTTATGTGGGCTAACACCCACTGTGCTTTTTCCCTTATAGGGTTCTCCACATAAAAATGTGGTGTCTCATGTGTTGAGCTTCTTGTTTCATGTTCTCATGGTTAAATCTTAATAACAGTAATTGAGCATTTGATGTGTTGATGTGGTTAAACTTTTAGAGACAAGTGATTCACCCCCCTCTTAGTTGTCTTATGCATTTCATCATACTTGATATGGAATTTCCAACATTATTTCCTGATGGTAGATGTGATTGGCTAGAACCGCACATCAGACGAGTACAGATCTGCATGAATTTATCAAACATCTATTTTGGCATAGGGATCACTATTTTGGTTGACACCCACAATTTAGATATTATGTGGTGAACAATATCATGAGACAACGTTCACAAAATTCATCTGCAGTGTTTGTCAAAAGAAATTTTCAAGATATGCCAATCACCATCAACAAACTATGTGAACATATGGAAAATATATTGCACTCCCGTCTAGCTGATTGCTTAACGAGGTTTGGAACAACCTTAAGGGGTACAAGGTCATATTGGGAAAATGTCATGCAGAGTTAACTGACATGCTTTATCAAATTAGTTCACCGATAATATTCTTTACTTTAAGTACAAAAAATATGTACTAGCCTAATTTAGATGCACTCATGCCTAGAACACAACCAATTGATGCACGAGAAGTTCAAAAATGGAGAAAACAAAATGCTATTGAATATCCTCATATAGTTTCACACTACAGGCACTTGTGATATACAATTTTTAGAAAACAAATTCTAGAAAAAGGAATGAAAGTAAAACATTACTGGTCTAGATATGAGTGGAAGCATAGAGGTTCATCCCATGCACATGGATTCATATGGATAGATGGAGCACCAAATATGGATAATCTTGATTGGAAAAAAGAGCAGCAATAAAAAGTGCAAAGAAATATTTCCATTCTATTATTCATGCATGGAACCCTAGAGAAGATCCACATCAACGAAACATAAAGGCATATATTATCAATCCTTTCTAAATCAATATTTTGTATGTTATATGTAAAAAAATTATGTTTCAATGTAACTAATAAATCAATGCATATTTTAAATCATAGGAGTTGTAAAATTTTGTCCAGCATCCATGTCTTCGAAATACAAGGAATCTTACACAAGTACATATGGGACATGACTATGAAGAGATTTCAAATTGTGTCGAATGACATATAGTGTGTAGAGAGGGTGCATGATGTCTATTGTGCAAATTTTTTTACTTTGCACTTTTGAAATTTTGGTTTCATGGTTTTGTCATAAATGGAGGAATTCAGCCTATGTTGGTTTTTGGGATGTGAGATAAACAAAGAACCACATACTTGGTGTAATGTCTCTTCCTATGAGAAAGGTATGACCTTCCTTTCCTATCAATGCTCAACCACTGTATTACAATCCAATATAAGAAGTATAGATTCAGGGAGGTAGACAAATTCAGAAGGATCTTTAGATGAGATCATTCAACAATGAAGGCATCAGTTACAAATCAAAGCGATGATCAAATAGAAGCCGTAAAGGCACATCATCTCAATGAATATAAAAGTTTCATGTTTAAATATGAGGAAGGTACACATCAAGTCAAGACACCAGCTTGCACATGGAAGCTAGACACGACAAATTTGGAGGTTCGGCCTTGAAGTTAGATGGAAGCATCTAATATAGTCATATGAATCAAGCAACTAAGAATGAGATGGCATAGTTGGAGTTCTCAGATCACACATGATGGCACATGAAACATATGGCATGGATTCTAAAGTTAAATCTTAGCATTATATGAAGAGGCATGGTTTCTTGATAGAGGAAGTCGCCAAAACAAATGAATGGTCTCTGCATTTTAAATGTCACGCAAGTGTTAGAGAAAACAAATTAATTATCAGGGGAATCCACCATGAGTTTAAAAGAAAGGTCTAACAGTGGCCATTTAAAAGGGAAAGCCATTCAATCTAAGGTATTTAGGGGTGCCACCATGAAGAGTATTAAGGTTCCCAATCTATAGGAGATTTGGCCATATAGAGGCGTTGTCCGTTGTGCATTTATAAACATAGCAAAATAAAGGTAATGATGTCATTATGATCAGCTAGTATATTCATGAGTTTCTAAACTCAAGTGAGGCACGCTAGTGTTCTAATATGCTTAGCATAAATATAGGAGTGGCTAACTATTCAAATGCAGAGGTGCGATGTTCCTAGAGGAAACACATTCAAGCTACAGCCATAAGAATCAAACCTATGTATCTGAATTACAAGGCACCGATAATGTGGTGCAATCTATCTTGCAGGTCACAAATGGAGTTTTGGTATGGTGTGTATAGGAATTAAACACAGTCTTAAACCATTTCATGGCGCTAGCATAAATGTAGGAGCATCATTCAATGATGAAGTGATAGGAGGGTCGGCCATATTATGCAAGACATAAGTATCTATTGAGATCACTGAACTAGAGCAACCTATTGTAGATCCGCGGCCAACCAACTCAATGAAGGCATAGAATAATGAAAAGGCACAATTTCTAAATGAGAATGATGCACTATAGTAAGGACGTATTGTTGTTTTTAAGAAGATGTGAGCTGTGAATTGAAGACACAATGTATACAAAATGAAGGCGCAAGACCATTACTGAAGGTAGATCACTACAAGTGTTTAGACTCAAGCATTAGTTAGGTCATTATCATATGTAGTGGCAGCTCGGTGATAAGAGCAACACACCTTTTTGAAACATGTGTGTTGAACATACTGTGGTGCTCTCTGTAATTTCAAAGAAGAATGTTGCCTATGTTAAAGATATAGTGTGGACCTTGGAATGAGCTCGGCACATCTTTGATTAGAGCCACCAGCCATAGAGATAAACCAGGGGCCTGCAATAAGGTTTTGGTTGGAATCGTCATTTGGAGGATGTCACCACAGTTTAGAAATAAAGGAGTGTTCAGCCTTAGCTAAGCGAAAAGATGTAGTTAAAACATGAGAAGCATGTTACATATTAAGCACCCAACCATTAAGAAATATGTGAATCAGGTGCTAATGGTGTGGGAGCTTCAAACACATAAGACACAGAGTTTCACTGAAGTGCACAATCACCGTTGATGCAGAAAAGATCTAACAGTGTGGATACATAAATAAAGAAGTATGTGGAGAAAGCCACTTGTCAGCACCCGAGGCAAGGAAATAAACTATAAGAAATTGTGGAGAAGGCCACGTGCAAGCAACATTACAAAGAGCAGCAATGAAAAGAAATTTAAAATTGATGCAGAGAGGGCCACATGCAGGTTGCAGGAGAAACAAGTTGAAACTTAAAATTGATGTAGAGTGCACCACATGGAGCAGCCCGATTTAGATATAAATATTTTGTTTCATTTTATTAAAATGTAAAATGTCTCACAGGAGTCTTAAAAGCTGTGTCTTGTAGTAATATAAAGTCTCTCATAAAATGTGGTGGGCCCCTTGCTTTTGGGTGAATTAAATAATGTAGGAAATGTTAAAACCTCTCATATGGGTCCCAGCTAATAAAGCTATGGCTTTATAAGATTCATGAAACTTATTTTATTTGGACTTTTCATGGGAAAGCAAAAACTGAAACCCTAAGTATGCAGCCACTTCTATTTTTTATGAGGAAGCTACAAGAGGATAGCAGTGGGAAGTATTTCCTCTTCACGCAGGCCAAAGATTAGCATAGAGATATTTTCAGCCATGGAGATAATGAAAGCCACAGTTCACTTCTAATTTTCTATTGCCACTTAAGTTGTAATTACATTTTGCCAGATTTTATGCCAGATTTTGTGGAGTTTCAATTGCAAAGATTGCCGGAGGCTGTTGAGATTTTATTGAATTTTTCAGGGTATAAATGGGCAGATCTGAGACATAGCTAAGATATACACATACAGAGTTCTAAATTTTTTAGATCAAATTTTATGCAATAGCAGATAGAGTTTCTTCTTGCCTTTACAGTTCTTTCTTTATGAGAATGTAACAGTTATTTTTGTGCAGCAACTTTTGCCTCTGTAACTTGTTGTTATTCAAATAATGAGATGGTGTTCTGTGCATAGTGGGATGTCTCTATTTCTTTGTTTTAATTTCTCTATTTCTTTGCCTCTATTTAGCGTGTTTCTTAAATTGAGTTTTAATCATGCATATTTTTCTCTTTAATTCCATTTAAATCTTACACAGTTAACATTGTGCAACTAGTTGTTTCAAATCCAGTGGATCGCCTTAGATTAGGCATTTGTTTTCTACAATCTAGTTTTCTTTCTAACATTTTCTCAAAACCCCACTGAAAGAACAGAAGATCCAGCTTCCTTAAAACCTAGAGGTCACTTTGAGAAGCATTCCCACATTTCAGAGTTTCCCATGTTGTTGTTGGATTACACCCACAGATTTATGCATCAACAATTTTTGGCATGCCCGGTGGGACTGGATTCAAAGACTTGGATTTTTGTTTTCAGAGAATCTTTACCTTGCATTCTGTGGTTTTGATGGAAACTCACAGAAATATCTACTCATAGGTTCATGAATCTTCCATCTAGCAACTCTACTGAGGTTTCTTTCTTAGATCTTTGCTCCTGTGGATCATGGCAGCCCCTGGTATCTATGTGCATCTGAATATTCAAAGATATCTACCCTTTGTGACTGGGTATTCAAGTCCTCTGGTTCTTTAGCAATAGGGTCAAGTTCCTAACAGAGCCTGGAAGACACTGCCTCACTTTGTTGGAGATGGCTCTATTTGCCCTAAAGATCACATCCAAGATGTTGCCAGTTTATGCTCTATTCAAATGTCACAACCGAGAATCATGCTCTCTTGTTGCTTGCAGCTTCCCTCAAAGGCAAAGTAAAAGAATGGTACAGAAGCTTTCAGCCTAGTTCAATCACCAGATGGGATCAACTTGGTGGGCTCATCTATAATCAGTTTAGAGATAGGACGAATGCCAGCACTCTCACCCAGAACCTAATTACAATCAAGAGGCATCCAATGGAGCCCATACATGATTTCAATTCAAGATTTGACAAGGTATGGAAAAAAATTTCTATAGACATGAGGCCCCCTCTAGTCTTTACTTTCTTGTATTATTTAAAGGCGTTAGACCTTGAGCTCTCTATCATGATACAGTTCCTAGGAGGTGCAACTCTTCCTCAATCATATGATCTTGCCATTAAGACTAAAAGTAGCCTCATATTGTCTGATAAACTGCCTCCCCTACCCTTAAAACCATTGATACCTCATGTAAATACCTTATCTCAGGTTCTTTCTTGTAACTAGATTCATGCAAATTTTAGTCCACCCACCCTCCCTACTGATTTGACAAATCGTGAGGAGATAGTGTTGTGAAAGAACTAATTAAAACCCTCTCCCATGAGATCAATGAATTAAAAGGTCAAAACCTATACCATGTTGATCTATGTTTAATGCCTCAAAATTCTTATGAATAGAAGTATGAATATAGCCAGAGAACACCCAATTGTCTTGAAAATTACCCTTTCCAAACTTCTATAGATGTAAATCAACCTATAGAAGCCATTGACCAGGTTCTCTATCACTTTGACATTCAAGAAGAATCAAGTATCAATAATCAAATTACAAGCAAGAAAGTGGCTCTTGTGTGTCCTTCTGGTTACCAACATCAAACATATTTGGCAAAGGGAGATCCAAAGTTACTGTCAAATCTTAAATCAGATTCAGAAGATGCTTATGAGGTGAGGTTTCTAGAAGCTAAAAAGTACTACAAGAAGGGCTTTGAAGCTAAAAAGTACGGGGTCCATGGTGATGCTACCTTACAAATGACATTATACCAGATGAGTGTCTTTATTACTACAATGAAGTTTCACACTTGCAGGAGGAAGGCACAGAGATGCATGAGCAACATTTGGGGCATGATGAGGATTTGTTCTCACTTTTGCAACAAGGCTATCAGCCACTAAATGAGGAAGATCTTGCAATTGAGAAAGTACAAGGTTCATTTGTAAGGCTTGTAGTAGATCATGGAGAAAAAGTTGAATCTTAGCTTTATATGAAGAGGCACGGTTTCTTGATAGAGGAAGTTGCCAAAACAAATGAATGGTCTCTGCATTTTAAATGTCACGCAAGTGTTAGAGAAAACAAATTAATTATCAGGGGAATCCGCTATGAGTTTAAAAGAAAGGTCTAATAGTGGCCATTCAAAAGGCAAATCCATTGAGTCTAAGGTATATAGGGGCGCCACCATGAAGAGTATTAAGGTTCCCAATCTATAGGAAGTTTGGCCATATAGAGGCATTGTCCATTGTCCATTTATAAACACAACAAAATAAAGGTAACAATGTCATTATGATCAGCTAGTATATTCATGAGTTTCTAAACTCAAGCAAGGCACGCTAGTGTTCTAAGATACTCAGCATAAATGTAGGAGCAGCTAACTATTCAAATATAGAGGTGCGACATTCCTAGAGGAAACACATTCAAGCTACAGCCATAAGAATCAAACCTGTGTATCTGAATTACAAGGCACCAATAATGTGGTGCAATCTATCTTGCAGGTCACAAATGGAGTTCCGATATGGTGTGTATAGGAATTAAACATAGTCTTAAACCATTTCATGGCACCAGCATAAATGTAGGAGCATCATTCAATGATGAAGTGACAAGAGGGTCGCCCATATTATGCAAGACATAAGTATCTATTGAGAGCACTAAACCAATGTAGCCAATTGCAGATCCGTGGCCAACCAACTTAATGAACGCATAGAATAATGAACAGGCACAATTTCTAAATGAGAATGATGCACCATAGTAAGGAGGTATTGTTGTTTTTAAGAAGATGTGAGATGTGAATTGAAGACACAATGTATACAAAATGAAGGCGCAAGACCATTACCAAATGCAATATCACTATAGGTGTTCAGACTCAAGCATTAGTTAGGTCATTATCATATGTAGTGGCAGCTCGGTGATAAGAGGATTGCACCTTTTTGAAACATGTGTGTTGAACATAGTCTGGCTCTCTCTATAATTTTGAAGAAGAATGTTACCTATGTTAAAGATATAGTGCAGACCTTGGAATGAGCTCAGCGCATCTTTGATTAGAGCCACCAATGATAGAAATAAACTAGCGGCCTGCAATAAGGTTTCGATTGGAATCATCATTTGGAGGATGTCACCATAGTTTAGAAATAAAGGAGTGTTCGGCCTCAGCTGAGTGAAAAGATGTAGTTAAAACATGAGAAGCATGTTGCATATTAAGCACACATCCATTGAGAAATATGTGAATTAGTTGCTAATGGTGTGGGAGCTTCAAACGCATAAGACATAGAGTTTCACTTAAGTGCACAGTCACTGTTGATGCAAAAAAGATCTAATGGTGTGGATACAGAAATAAAGAAGTATGTGGAGAAAGCCACTTGTCGGCACTCGAGGCAAGGAAAGAAACTATAAGAAACTACAGAAAAGGCCACATGCAAGCAACATTACAAAGAGCAGCAATGAAAAGAAATTTAAAATTGATGCAGAGAGGGCCACATGTAGGCTGCGGGAGAAACAAGTTGAAACTTAAAATTGATGTGGAGTGCACCATGTGGCGTAGCCTAACATAGATATAAATATTTTGTTTCATTTTATTAAAATGTAAAATGTTTCGCAGGAGTCTTAAAAGCTGTGTCTTTTAGTAATATAAAGTCTCTTATAAAATGTGGTGGGCCCCTTGCTTTTGAGTGAATTAAATAATGTAGGAAATGTTAAAATCTCTCATATGGGTCCCAGCTAATAAAGCTATGGCTTTATAAGATTCATGAAACTTATTTTATTTGGATTTTTTACAGGAAAGAAAAAAGTGAAACCCTAAGTATGCAGCCACTTCCATTTTTTATCAGCAAGTTATAGGAGGATAGCAGCGGGAAGTATTTCGTCTTCACGTAGGCCAAAGATAAGTACAGAGATATTTTCAGCCATGGAGATAATGAAAGCCACAGTTCAGTTCTGATTTTTCATTGCCACTTCAGTTCCAGTTGCATTTTGCCAGATTTTATGCTGGATTTTGGGGAGTTTCTATTACAAAAATTGCGGAAGGCTATTGAGATTTTGTTGATTCTTTCAGGCTATAAATGGGCAGATCTAAGACATAGATGAGATATACACATTCAAAGTTCTACATTTTTTAGATCAGATTTTATGCAGCAACAGACATAGTTTCTTCTTGCCTTGGCGTTCTTTATTTATGAGAATGTAACAATTATTTTTGTTCAGCAACTTTTGCCTTTGTAACTTGTTATTCAAATAATGAGATGGTGTTCCATGCATAGTGGGATATCTCTGTTTCTTGCTTTTAATTTCTCTGTTTATCTACCTCTGTTTAGCATGTTTCTTAAACTGAGTTTTAACACTGTGCAACTAGTTGTTTCAAATCCAGCGGATCGCCTTAGATTAGGCATTTGTTTTCTGCAATCTAGTTTTCTTTCTAACCTTTTCTCAAAACCCCACTAAAAGAATGGAA
Source organism: Cunninghamia lanceolata (assembly GCA_027924645.1). Classification (NCBI taxonomy): domain Eukaryota; kingdom Viridiplantae; phylum Streptophyta; class Pinopsida; order Cupressales; family Cupressaceae; genus Cunninghamia; species Cunninghamia lanceolata. The sequence continues at coordinate 7,486,817 of BSBN01000937.1, read as the reverse complement.
TAGCCAGCTTCCTTAAAACCTGGAGGTCACTCTGAGAAGCATTCCCACATTTCAAAGTTTCCCATGTTGCTGCTAGATTAGACCCACAGATTTATGCATCAACAATGTCTATGCAAGAAAGGAGGATGAATGGTTTGTAGGTAAGATTTAAAATCTTCCAAATTATTATTTACAAACTCAATATAGTATGAGTATAGAGAAATTAAAAGGTGTTATTATTAATTATAGGTGTAATGCTCTATAGCCATTAAATCTTGAGGGATCAAAATTATATGAAGACTCTAAGATAGGTGAAAAGAAAACTGAACCTACAAGAAATGATGATAGAGTAAATACACACAATTGCTACATAATACAAATATGGAGAGAAAATATAGATTGGCATCCTGTTCTTTCCAAACATGTTGTAATCAAGTACATTGCCAAGTATGCAGCTAAAGTATAAAAGAGTTCAAAAACTTATCATCAAATGTTGGTGTGGCTTGCAAACATTGAAAACCCTAATGATTTAGTGTCAAGAGCATACAGAAGGATTCTTATTGAAACAATTATAGAAAGAGACATTGGGGCACACGAAATATGTCACATGCTATTGGAACTTCCATTAGTAGAGAGCAATAGAAAATTTGTCAATTTGAATGTCTCACGTGAAGTTTTCAAACCTATAGCTACAAATGACAAAGATGACTATGAAGAACATACACAATCTTTCATTGATGGATATAAGAATAGGCCCTTTTGTATGGAATCTATTTTACTTATTGAAGCAACTAGATCATGGATATATAATTCAAAGTGAAGAAGAGATAACAAATGGGAGGCAAAGGGAATGGTAGCTATTGTGAGAGTATTTCCAAGGTTCGTATCCATCCCTCAACATTAATTAGATAAAAGGGTTGATTTTGGTTGATCTAAGTTGTTACTTTATAAGCTATTCTATCATATAGAAAGAGATATTGCTATTGATAATGGTGCTATAATATCAAACTAGGATTCATTCAATTATAATCCTTAGCATGTGGAAAGAAGTAGTGCAGAAGATATTGAAAATAGTATTGATTTTGAAATTGAATATAATCAACCTCTTCGGGGGAACACCATAGAGCATGGATGGGAAATCATATCGAGGCTACATCATCATCAGATTATGTATGTTTCTGAAATAGATATGTAGGGGAGAAGAGATATTGATAGACAAGAACCATGGTCTAATGAATATCAAGGTGAACAATACACAAATCAAGCAATAACATTCATATGCACCATGAAAGATAATGGATTTCTCATGTGGGATGATATAGCACAAAGTATCAATTATAAAACATTGGATGCCAAACAAAAAAAAAACACTTGATATAATTATGACACATTATCATGGATCTCAAAATGCATTGCCATTATTCATGATAATTCAAGGAACAACGAGAACTAGAAAATCATATCTAATTGGTGCTATCAGTCAAGCTCTTCACAATTTAGCATTCCCAGTGCATAGTCCACTTCTATTACTTGCACCAATAGAATTTGCAATATTCAATATTGGTGCCTCAACAATCCATTCAATACTTCAAATCTCAGTCATAGATTTTGGTCAATTAGAAGGAGCAAGAGTCACATGTTTCCAAGAGCAATTACGTCACAAAATAAATTTTCATTGATGAAATGAGCTTCATTGGATAAAATTTTCTAGAGAAGGTGGACTGTTGACTTTGTCAGAAATTCCCTGAAAATGCAGACATGAGTTTTGGAGGTATACATATGTTTTTTTTAATGAAGATATGCATTTTTTCCCCATTTTAAAACATATAGTTGGTCATTATTAAATCTAAAAATTAATAGTATTCACTAATGAATTCCATCATTTTCCAATATTTTGCAGGTGTATCTATGATTTTGGTTGGAGATTTAGGTCAATTACCTCCTATTAATGATAGACCACCATATGATAGTAACAGACGTGGTAAACTATTATGCCAAGAATTCAAAGTTGTTGTTACATTGGATAAAATATTTAGACACTTAGAAGGATAAAGCATTGAACAACAAAGATTTCATCAACTTCTAACAAATCTAAGAGATGCAAAACCAACTATTGATGACTAGAAGTTGCTCATGACAAGAACCAATGTTTGCATAGATGCACCAACCAATGAAGAATTTGCTAGTAGTATTCATTTGTTTGCCACAAATGATAATGTGCATAGTCACAACAAAAGAACTATTCTCATTGAGGCATCTAGTTACACGTAGCATTGTAACAAGTGTGAGTAGTGTCAATGCACCACAAGTAGGAAAGATTGATGAAATTGATACTGAGTTATTACTTGCTAAGGATGAAAGAGTCATGTTAACTTTTAATATTTGGATAGAAGTAGGCCTTGCAAATGGATCTCTAGGATATGTTTAAAAAATAATATACAAACCTGGAAGTGCATCACCTGAACCATTGACATATGTTATGGTGGAGTTTGATAAATATATAAGGATACCATTTGAAGATCAATATCCATGTACAATTCTAATTACACCAATACAAAAGGGTTGAACAATCCAAATACCCTTAAGATTGGCTTGGGTATTAACAATTCACAAATCACAAGGTTTAACTCTTTCAAAAGCTATAATTGACATATGGCAAAATGAAAGAACAAGATTAAAATTTGTGGCTATATCTTGTGTAAAGTCATTACAAGGTCTTAGAATAATTCCATCATTTACATATGATCTTTATGAAAATTTGAAAAAGAGAAAACAACTTGGTAGGAGAAAAACTGAAGAAGAAAGACTAAAATTATTAGAACACAACAGAGTAGAATAGAGCAGAGAAGAGTAGAGTAGAGCAGAGTAGAGCAGAGTAGAGCATAGCAGAGTAGAACATAGCAAAGTAGAGTAGAACAGAGCATAGTAGAGTAGAATAGAGTATAATAAAGTAGAACAGAGAAGAGTAAAGTAGAGCATAGAAAACTGAAGAGAGCAGAGAAAAGTAGAGAAGTCTAGACTAGAGAAAATTGAATTGAGTAGACCAGAGTAGAGTAGAGTATAATAGAGTAAAGCGGAGCAAAGAAAATATAGTAGAGTAGAGCATAGCATAACAAAATCAATAGAGTAGAGTAAAGAAGAGCAGAGAAACAAAGCAAAGTAGAGCAGAGAAAATAGAGTAGACCAAGGCAGATTACAACAGGGCATACAAAGAATATCTTGTATATGCTAAATGTTATTTATACAAATAAATATATACTTGGTGCTCTTTGATGGTGTTATTTTTCCCCAAAGGGTTTCTCCACGTATATTTTTTGTTACTAAAATTTGCTGATTTTATGTTTTATTGTACAAAGATAATTTTGCACACATACCATAACCCTAAGTTACTCATAACCCTATATCTAACCCTACTCATAACCCTGAGTTAATCAAGCTTGCATTTTATTAGTTCAAATACAACTACACATATCAAATCCACATGGAAGATGTAGCACTCAAAATCAATTAGCAAATTCTAAGAGAATCTAAGTTTAGATTTCATTGTTTTGCTTCCAATACATAGAAGAACTTGTGATTTTGAGTTTGGTTAAAGTTGTTAAGAAAATGGACAACTATTATGGGCCATTGAAATCAACTAAGTGTTCTTATTTATGATATTTCCAAATTTCAAGATTCTATTCTATTATAATAATATAATAGATAAATATTTCAATATATTTATTAAATATATATATAATATAATATATAATATTGTTAGAGTAAATTGTATTTACCTTTCTTAAGTTAAACTTAGGCCTAAATAATAGTTAGGTTGGGAAGTTATTTCCCGTAACTCGTTCGGGTAGTTTTTACCTACTCTCAAATACTATTTATATATTGCATTGCACACTATGTAATTTATAATCTCATTTATCTCATTATATATTTTCATCTCTGGTGAAATAGCATTGTGCTTCTCTCTTTTGTAAAGATTTATACTGCAGGTTGTGCTTCGAGGAGGTGGTTGACACCAACATGGTATCAGATCTTGAACCAGAAAGATTTTGAGCCCATATCAGAGACCTGAGAGGAGAAGTAATTATATAGGCATTAATCCATGCCTACATCAATTTTTTCTCGCTCTCTTCAATTTTCTCAATGGTTGTCTATTCTTTGGTGATCTAAGGCATTAATCCATGCCTTCAACTTGCACCTTCTTCCAACATTGAGATTTTTCATTAGGATTTTGAGATCATTGATTTTCTCACAACGCTCCCAGGACAAGAGATATCTAGAGGATGTTATTGCTCCACACTTTGGCAACGACACTACAACATACCTAGGGTTTCTACCTCATATATTCAATCTCATTGCTGGATCATCATATTTTCTCAGTAGCAATAGAGATCTATATGTATTTCAGTCAGCCTCATTTCCAAATGCGAAAGGAGTAGATTTAACCCAGCGAGCTTGGAGTCAGACCGACACTTTGCTATTTCCTTCCTTTTGTACAATAGCCACCATCACCAGGCAGTGCATGGGTACCTAGATTTTTCTACACACAGTCATGGTATTGCCGATTGTCAAAGGCTCGAATACCCACTGGCCTAGCCCTTGATGCGATTTGCCATCTTTCTAAGCGCGATGGCTAAAACCAATTATAAACAATTGTGCCTAAGCTTAGAGTCTACTGCTCGATGGTTAGGAAGCACTCAACACATTTTGACTTTAGACTTTAGATATTATAAAGTTTTCTACATATATATTTATCTAGGGTTTTGTTGTACATGGCCTGGCAATGAAGTGGGCCCATTTGGATGAGAATTTGGGCATTCTCTTCAGGAACTTTAGTCCCACCTTGCCCTTGCAAAGGAGTTATCTAGCCTTTATATATGCCAACACTTACATTGTTCATATGAACTGATTGTGAAGGGTTGCTTGGTGCTCATGGTGACCTGTATACTTGTGTGTTTGGTGGAGTTTGTTTTGTCTCTCCTATGCATGGAAGTCACTTGCCTGGTTTAAGATTGGTGTGCCCTGACAGATTGATGATTGGGTATTGAGATTTCATTGATTGGTGCTTGACATCTAACAACTCTATCTAAGCCCTTCTTTTTTCTGCTCATTGGTTATAGGTGGTCACGTGGGTGACCAAGGGCTCAATTTGACCCTCTCTATCATTCAGTGGGCTCCATATAGGTAATTTTCTTCCACGGAGGATATCTTGGGCATCCGAAGTTAGAATTTCAAGTTTTATATATCATCAGAAAGCTGATTTTGCCAAGCTCGCAGTGGTACAAGTTACTCCACTTGATTTCACCATTTATCACTATGTTTGCACCAAATCAGGTTTATTTATTTTTTGGAAGTTTTTGAAAGCACTATCTTTGAATTTTTGAAGAATTTAGTTATAATGGATTCTTTGGAGAAAGGGAACTTTAGTAAATGGAGTGATTTTATTCTCACTCATCTAAGTGAGTAGAATCTATTGCCATATTTGTATAATAAAGTTCCTATCCTAGGCACACATAGTAGATATATGATTTGAAAAGGATATAGGGCTCAAGTCTTTAGAGTTATTTATGAGCATAAAAATGATGATGACCTTTTGGATTCACTTGTTCATTTTGAGTGCCCTTATGCTCTTTGGACTTACATTTGAGAATCATATGGAGATCATGATACTCTGCCATCTCTTGATGACCCTCTTTCCAATACCAATGTGCCTTGTTTTTCTTTAGAGAAGATAAACCATGCTTGTGATCCTTTGGAGGTTTCTAAGACTTCAAATGAGGTTGCAGTTGCTTTAGATGTTCTTGATTCTTATTCAAAGATAGTTGATCCACCTTCATTAAGTACTTCCATCATTCCTGAGTAATAGGATTATCATTGTCTTCCTGATTGGGATTCGTATTTTCTAGACATTGGTTCATTGTTCATGGAATCTTACATTTCAGACTTGGAAAACACATTTGAGGGATTAATTTTCCTATTTGATGATAGTTGTGGTACAACTGTTGTCACTCCATCTCTATCTTTGGAGAATGTTCAAGATCAGTTTCTAGTGGTACCTTGTTTGTCGCCTTCTATTGTGATTGGGCATGTTACTGATTGGTTCGTGGCATCTTCCAAGGCCTTGGCGACACATGAGCAGATTTCAAAGACATTATCATCCTAAATTTGGATTTCACTTGCTAATTACTATTTAGAATGGGAAGCATTCCTGCATTTGTACTTGGTTTTGTTTCTTCCAAAAGGAAGATAAGTTGTTTGTCAACATTGGATCATGTTTTGTCTTCAGGCACTTACCATTTTTGTAGGCAACTATACATTGTGGGGGAGCTACATAGTCTCTCTCTTTCCCTTTTATTGGGGGTCATTGATTGTATATATATGATGTATGTAGTCCTTGGGGGGTGTTATTGAGTCCTCCATCCATCTTGTTTTTCTTTTCTCTCTTTTGGAGAGGGGTTTTTTCCTACACGGTTTTTCTCCTTTTCTCTGTTTGTGAGAGATTTCTTTTCTGCATTGTAAATGGGTACCTAACATGGTTGTGTAGCCAGGATCCGTATTGCATCTTATTGCATAATAATCTCCCTAAGTTGCACTTAAGCGGGGGGTGTTAGAGTAAATTGCATTTACCTTTCTTAAGTTTAACTTAGGCCTAAATAATAGTTAGGTTGGGAAGTTATTTCCCATAACCTGTTCGGGTAGTTTTTACCTACTCCCGAATACTATTTATATTTTGCATTGTACATTATGTAATTTATAATCTCATTTATCTCATTATATATTTTCATCTCTAGTGAAATAGCATTGTGCTTCTCTCTTCTATGAAGATCCTGCAGGTTGTGCTCCTGGGAGGTGGTTGACACCAACAAATATAATATAATATAAAAATATAATATTATATAATAATTATATAAAATTGTATGATAATATAAAAAAAAATATAATATAGTATCACTCTTATCATATAATAGTAGGCATCCCTAATTATATTCAATTATCATAATATAATATAATATAATATAATATAATGTTAAAAAATTAGATTTTTAAGATGTAATTTTATGATAAAAAATATAAATTTACATTTGCAGATATATTATGATAATATATCTAACCTATATTTAATATTATATAATATAATTATAATAATTCTTAAGATATATAATATGCTTAGAATTAGGCTCACTGCTACACTAGCATACCTATATTTAAAAAATATATCTGAAGTACCTTAGGTGCCTTGAGAAGTGAGAAGGATATCTCTCAACGTACTTTAGATATATTTTTTAAATATAATTATGCTAGTCTATATTTTTTTTTCATTTTTACACACTTTCCTACACATCCCACATTTATTGTAGCTTGTGTATCCAAATATTCCCTATATAAACTTACTTGCTCCATTACCTTGGGTTAATCTTGCAGGTGTAGGTGTCCACAGATCTTACTCCCAAATTTCTAATATTCAAATTTAAATTTTTAGTAAACACACAATTGCATGATTTATTATTAAGTCATTATATTTAAAGACATTCAGAATGACAATCAGAAACAGGGACAGATCTAAAATCAGGTGGTCACCTCCTCTTCCACCCTATCTCAAGCTTAATTTTGATGGGACATGGTGCATCAAGTGCAGGATGTTTGATTCGGGATAGTCACGGGAGGCTGGTTGCAGCTACATTAGTGAAGCTTCTGAACAACACAAATAATCAGGCCGAATCTTTGGCAGTCATGTATGGTCTTCTACTGGCAAAAGATAATAAGATCCATAACTTGCATATTTAAGGTGATTCTTTATTAATCATAAACTATCTAAAGAAAAGAGATATGGACAATTGGAAGTTGAAATATTTTGTTTCAATCTATATGAGGTCTTCTCGATCAATTGACCGAGTTCATTGCGGCTATTCTTAAATATCATACATTTCAACAGTCAAAGGTTAATTTGGGCCAATAAAAATAGGACAAATATTTACCACTTTTTATTGTGAATGAGGTGTAAAATTACTATTGAGTGTTTAACCATTGAAGTGGATAATATTTAAATAGAGTGGTTCAAGGCACTCATTACTATGGAGAAGCCAAGAAGCAGACTTTTTCGCTAATATGGCTTTAGAATGTAGCACTGGGCATTAATGTTGCAGTATATGGGAGGTATACGAAATTAAATCTTGTCGTGCCATCTTCAATGTGCATGTTCCATCCAAGTTCTTTGCCTGTTGTGATGTGGCGCTGGGCATTAATGTCATAGGGTATATATGTTAAACGATTTAAATTCCTGTCGTGTCATTTCCAATGTGCGCCATCATCGGTGTCCTTTGAAGGCTCTTAAACTAAATTCTCATTTAAGAATGTAATCCTCCTCATATCCTTCTCGGCCATTGGTCGAGCAGGTGACCGAGTACCTCCATGTGATTTTTTATGGTGTCATTCTTTTCTATTTATAATATCGATCGCAGGGATTACTTCACTCGGCTCCTTCAAGCATTTCAAGTGTTCTAGTTTTTCCCTACAGAGATTCACCATGAAGAATGTCATCAAGAACTGTAGAATTCTTCTCCAACCTCAAAAGTGGGAACCCGTAGAGTTGGGTTCTTACTATTCGATAAAATTGTAGAAATTTTTTGACTTCGACTATGTGCTTGTTGAATTTTCTATTTGTGTTGTGGTTAGTGATGCTTTGTTGCAGGATTTCCTGCGTGTGTTGTTGTATTCAAAAGTCTTCTCCATCTTTTTATCCGACACGATAGATTTGGTACAGGATGCAAAAAATTTCGAGATACTGGCCTTCTCATATATACACGAGTATCTGGTGAATGGAGAAAGACTCAAGCCAGCGATTCAAAATTATAATATGTATGATGGGGAGGCACCTTTGGGTTGCCTATTCACGATCGAGATCCTCCAAAATTCTCCGACGGCTGCCTGTGTGTTCAACACTCTGCAGAAAAGGTTGCACTTTCACTGTGGAAATGCACTTAACTCAGTACTAGAAATGCATAAATTCCAACTGCCACCAGGTTTTGATGCTAAGGTAAAAAAGATATTTAATGTTATTCACTTTCTGCGAATGCATGCACCTAATGCCAAACCTCGGCCACCAATTACTCGTTTGCCTGCTCCTCTATGTTAATTTTTGTAGCTTGGACAGGTGTTCTAGTCTCGGGTGGAGATTACGAGGCTGGAAACACAGCTGGAATAATTATCTCCATACCTAGATAATTGATTTCTCGAGAGACTTCTAGATATTAGGGTTTAGAGTCTAATTAATCCTAACCATTGATTAAAATTAAATCATGGCCATTGGTTTCCAATGAGGGGATTATAAAAGAGGATCAATAGGCATTTGGAAAACAACAGATCCGAGAAGTATTTGTAGTGATAGCAAATAAATAAATTTGCGGTGATAGCAAATTGATTTGCAGTGAAAGCAAAGGGCGCAGTGATAGCGTTGGAGAGCAGTGGAATTGCCGGAGAAGGAAAATATTGCCGGAGCAATTTCAGCAGGAACAATTGAGGGAAGGGAATTTACAGGAAAGAAATTTCCAGAGCTCTGCCAGTAAGAGGCAAGCAATTTTGTATCTCTTGATTTCCTGTAGTTGAATAAAATTCATATCTGCAGAACTGGTTTTCCCTTCGGGGTTTTTCCAGGGACAATTTGTCCAAAACATTGTGTTGATTTTATTTTTCTATTTCCGTGATTTTTCCGTGAAGTTGCAGCCGTATTATTATTTAATATTTGTTGTAAATTAAATTTTTCGGCAGCCAAATAATCTTATAAGATAGGAAATTAATAATCAGTAGCTGCAATAGATTTTTCACATAGTATCAGAGCAGATCTGAGTGCAGAACAGGCACAGGGAGAAAGGAAAAATAATCTAGGGTTTATAAAACCCAGTTTGACCTCTTCAAATTATTATTTTCTTTTGAGTTGGCCTCAGCAGGTTTAAGAGATCAGGACAGATTGGATGGAGCCTCAAATTTTGGTGTCTGGAAAGCTAGAATTTCTTTATTGCTGGAAGAGAATGGTATCAAGGATTATTTGACCACTGTTGTACCTATACCTACAGACGCAACACAGCTTGTAGCATATAAGAAGGAAGATGCCAAGGCAAGGAGGCTGATTCTTGACGGTGTTAAGGATCATATTGTTCCGCATATTGCAGAGTTAGATACAGCAAAGACGATGTGGGACGCCATTATGAATCTGTACCAGAATGCTACCCTTAACCGAAAGCTGATTCTCAGAGAAAAGTTAAGGAATACCCGGATGAATAAGGGAGAAGACGTCACAAGTTACCTCACCAGACTTAGACTTGTCAAGGATGAATTGGCAGCTGTTGGAGACAAACCAAAGGATGATGAGCTAGTACGAATAGCCCTGAATGGGTTTACTAAGCAGTGGGATGTCTTTGTTCAAGTTATTAATGGACGAGACACCTTACCAAGTTGGGATCGACTATGGAGTGACTGCACTCAGGAGGAGCTTAGACTAAGTCTTGTCAATGGAACCAGCAGTAATAGTCAGAAAAGTGAGGTGGAACAGGAAAACGTTGCCCTAGCAGGAAAAGGGAAAGCGAAGAAGGGGTCTGGCAAAGGATCAAATCCAAAAAGTGAGAAGAAGAAGGACTTATCTAAGATCAAATGCTATGGTTGTCACGAGTTCGGCCACTATGTCAGCGATTGCCCACAAAGGAAGAAAAATGAAAAGAAGGGCAAGAAGCAGACGGTAGCTTCAGCAAGTGTAGATGAGCTTTCTAGTAGAATGGAGGATGAGTTTGCACTCATAGCTTGCCTGACTAGCTCAACCTCACAGGGTGTTTGGTATATAGACAGTGGGGCGTCATTTCATATGACAGGAGTTAGGGAGTACTTCTCCAGATACAAGGAGGAGGACATCAGATTCCAGATTCAGATGGGGAACAAGTCCAAGTGCAATCCAGTTGGGAGAGGGACTGTTCTATTTCAGAGGGAGAATGGCAAGCCTATTTCCATTCATGATGTGTTGTATGTGCCAGGCTTGGGCATGAATCTAATTTCTGTATCTGTCCTTTAGGATAAAGGCTACAATGTACTCTTTAGAGGGGCGCATGTTTTAATCAAGCATAAGGATTAGAAATCACCCATAGCTATTGGAGTTAGGAGCGGCCGACTTTATAGGTTGCAGTTTGATACTCCTAAGGCACTAGTGAGCAGCAGTAATCCTAGAGATCAAGGAGAGCTATGGCATAGAAGGATGGGCCATATACATCATGGAGCACTTAAATTGCTTCGTGAGACAGTGACAGGTGTTCCAGACGTGAGCACAGAGCATGATAATGTATGTAAGGGATGTGTATTGGGGAAGTTTGTGAAAGCAGCTTTTCCAAGGAGTGACACTAGATCCAAGGGGGTTCTTGATCTAGTACATTCAGATATATGTGGACTAATGTCAACGAAGTCTCTCAGAGGATATGAGTACTTTGTTACTTTTATTGATGATTTCTCCAAGAAGACCTGGATATACTTCTTGAAGACCAAGGATGAGGTCTTCAGTCACTTCCAGGAGTTCAAAGCTCTTGTGGAGAATTCGACAGGCAGGAAGGTAAAGGTTCTTCGGTCAGACAATGGAGGCGAGTACAAAGGGAAAGAGTTCCAGGAGTTCTGTACCAGGGAAGGAATCAAGAGAGAGTGGACCATTCCTTACAACCCACAGCAGAATGGGGTTGCTGAGAGGAAGAATCGTTCTATATCAGAGGCAGCAAGGGCTATGTTGTATGACCAAGATATGCCACGATACTTATGGGCAGAGGCATGCAGTACAGCAGTATACATACAGAACAGGGTTCCACATAAGGTATTGGGCAAGATGACACCAGAGGAGGCATTCTCAGGGAAGAAGCCAGATGTTAGTCACTTTAGGATATTTGGGAGTTTGGCATTTTGTCACATTCCAGGGGCTACACGTTCCAAGTTAGATCAGACTGCAGAGAGAGGGTACTTTGTGGGGTACAGCGAGACCTCAAAGGCATATCGGATATTTATTCCAGGGACCAAGAGGATTATAGTCAGGCGTGATGTCAAATTCATGGAGGACAAGGCATATAGGAGGTCCAGAGATTTGCCAGCAGATGATTAGAATGAGCAGCCAATAGAAGCTCCAAGGATTGTTCAACCAGAACAGGGGCAGCGAAGTACGAGTACAGTTACTAGTACAAGCACAGGCTCAGGTGCTGAGAGTTCGCAGAGTATGGAGCAACAGATACAGCAAATCCAAGAGATGCATCAAGAAGATATGGAGTTTGATATTTCATCCTCTATAGTTGACAGGAGGAACCGTGAGGTTCAACAGACACATAAGGATACTCAGGAGTTTGTGGGAGCTCCTAGGACGAGTAATAGACAACGAAAACAACCAGCTAGGTATAATGACTATGTGGCATTGGTTAGTCAGTTGGTAGATAGTGAGCCTTCTAGCTATCAAGAGGCTGCACAGCAACAGGTGTGGCAAGATGCGATGGTTGAGGAATATACCTCAATAATGCAGAATGATGTGTGGGAGGTTGTGCCTAGACCGACAGATAGGGCAGTGGTTGGATCACGTTGGATCTATAAGATTAAGCATGGTGCAGATGGTAGCATCGAAAAATACAAGGCAAGGTTCGTGGCCAAGGGGTTCTCTCAAAAGGAGGGAATAGACTATGAGGAGACATTCGCTCCAGTGGCCAGGTATACTTCTATACGAGCCGTAATCTCACTTGCAGCGCATATGGGATGGCAGATCCATCAAATGGATGTCAAGACGACATTTCTTAATGGTGAATTGTTAGAAGAGGTATACATAGAACAACCAGAGGGCTTTGTAGCACACAGCAGCGAAACCCACGTGTGCAGATTGAAGAAAGCTTTGTATGGACTCAAGCAGGCTCCCAGGGCGTGGTATAAGCGCATTGATAGATACTTGCAGGGAATAGGCTTTGTGAAGAGTGAGGCGGATGCTAACCTCTACTACTTGGTGGTTGGGGGTGAAATTCTCATTCTTGTTCTATATGTGGACGACTTGTTTTTAACAGGTTCACTGGGGCTTATAGAGGAGTGCAAGAGGGACCTTGCAGCAGAGTTCGAGATGAAGGATTTGGGGCTTATGCACTACTTTCTAGGCATGGAAGTGTGGCAGACAGATGGAGAGATTTTCCTTGGACAAGGGAAATACTGCATTGAAATATTGAAGAGGTTTGAGATGCAAGATTGCAGAGCCATGTCTACACCTATGATCACGAATTGGAAGAAGGTAGACACATCCAAGGAAAAGGATGTAGACCCCACCTTATATAGGATGTTGATTGGATCTCTCATGTATTTGGTCAACACTAGGCTAGATATATCCTTTGCAGTAAACTCTCTTAGTCAGTTCATGGTTGAGCCGAAGAGAGTGCATTGGATAGCGGCAAAGCATGTGTTGCGGTATTTGCGTGGTACAATCGAGTATGGGATCAGATATGCTCGAGGTGATGGTATCAAGTTGATAGGCTATACTGATGCAGATTGGGTAGGTAGTGCGGTGGATAGGAAAAGCACTTCAGGGTGCTGCTTTAGTTTGGGATCAGGAGTTGTCTCTTGGTACAGCAGGAAGCAAAAGTCCGTGGCTCTGAGTTCTGCAGAAGCAGAATACATAGCAGCTAGCATGGCAACGTGTGAGGCTATATGGCTTCGGAAGTTGCTAGTAGCCTTGTTTGGTCAGAGGGTTGAGACTACAGTGATACACTGTGATAATCAGAGTTGCATCAGATTATCTGAGAATCCAGTGTTTCATGATAGGTCTAAACATATAGACATCAGATATCATTTCATCAGGGATTGTGTACAGCGGAGGGTTGTTCAGCTACAGTATATACCTACAGATCAGCAGGTAGCAGACATTTTGACAAAGGCATTAGGGAAGGCAAAATTCATTTTCTTCAGAGGTAAGTTGGGTGTTATGCAGAACACCTTCCTCGCTAAGAGGGAGTGTTAATTTTTGTAGCTTGGACAGGTGTTCTAGTCTCAGGTGGAGATTACGAGGCTGGAAACACAGCTGGAATAATTATCTCCATACCTAGATAATTGATTTCTCGAGAGACTTCTAGATATTAGGGTTTAGAGTCTAATTAATCCTAGCCATTGATTAAAATTAAATCATGGCCATTGGTTTCCAATGAGGGGATTATAAAAGAGGATCAATAGGCATTTGGAAAACAACAGATCCGAGAAGTATTTGCAGTGATAGCAAATAAATAAATTTGCGGTGATAGCAAATTGATTTGCAGTGAAAGCAAAGGGCGCAGTGATAGCGTTGGAGAGCAGTGGAATTGCCGGAGAAGGAAAATATTGCCGGAGCAATTTCAGCAGGAACAATTGAGGGAAGGGAATTTATAGGAAAGAAATTTCCAGAGCTCTGCCAGTAAGAGGCAAGCAATTTTGTATCTCTTGATTTCCTGTAGTTGAATAAAATTCATATCTGCAGAACTGGTTTTCCCTTCGGGGTTTTTCCAGGGACAATTTGTCCAAAACATTGTGTTGATTTTATTTTTCTATTTCCGTGATTTTTCCGTGAAGTTGCAGCCGTATTATTATTTAATATTTGTTGTAAATTAAATTTTTTGGCAGCCAAATAATCTTATAAGATAGGAAATTAATAATCAGTAGCTGCAATAGATTTTTCACACTCTAGCTCCCGTGCCTCCTTCTATTGACGACTCTGCTGACTCCCAAGTCCCGGAATGATTGAGTTGTGGTTTTTGGTGTCTTTTTTGAGTAGTTTTTGTACGCGATGGCTATTATGTGTGGCCATTGGGCTTCTACATCTGGTTTATTCTATGTTGATGCCTCGTCGATGGGTATTTTTTGGTTGTATTCATATGTGCTTGGTGGTTGCTGTGCCTAATTTGGCCAATTTGGGCCTTGAATATTGTACTTTTAAACTTCTGTTTTAATATACTTGGTATAGGTGCTTGGCACCTTTTAATTTTATTTTTTTAAATTATTTAAATGGTATTGTAAATGCATATTCATCCCAAAAAAAAAAAAAAGTCATTACATTTGACATTCTATTATATCATCTCTTATTTTAAATTGTTGGAGCATTATAAAAAAATCATTAAAAGTACATTTCAATTCAGTATGCTAAAAAGAACAACATTTATTTCAAAATCATAATCCAAGACATCTACACAATTGCATGCTACCTAGTGATCCTTTTCATAGCTATAAAGAAAGTATTTCCTAGGGGTAGACCTTGGAGTACATGTATCCTAGTGATTTGGCATCCCTCTAAAGGTATACTTAAATATTATTAGTCTTTTAATAGATCAAATAGTAGAAAATTGGGCAAACCAAGAGATAGAGGCACACAACCAACATGACTAGACTTGTGTAATAGAGGACAGATCCACCCCTATAGAAGTGGTTCAAATCTAAAAGCTCAACCTATAAAAAAGATACAATATCTATACAAAATTTGAGGTAAAGCATAGACAAATAATATCTAACTTTGGTTCCAAAATAGTCAAATTTTTGAACTACATTAGAACTATCCATCTTTGTTCCTAGACCTAAGTACCCATGTCCACATTACATTTATATTCCTAGAATAACATTTAATATTTCAATTATCACACTCATAAATATTATTTGTTAATCTAGGCTATTTATTTCTTATGTGTATGCATTTAATTGGATTAGCTTAGATTAAGCGTATCAAAATTTTATTTTCCTTTACAAATATATATGATTATTTTCCTTTATGGTTTTCTAATAATTTTTTTTGGCATTGCAATTGTTAGTAAGGAAATCTAGTGAAAGCAAGAGGAATATAATGACAAGAAGAGTTAGTAAGGCATGGCTAAGGGATAGTTGTGAAAGGCAATCTACATAAAAAGTTTAAGATGTGTGCATCATTTGCTGCACTTTATCTCTTTATTGGCAAATTTGATATGAATTCTTTGTCATGTTGCACCTTATCTCTTACACTATCACTTTGGATATATAGCTGCACCAAATTTACAGAGATTACAATGCCATAGTTGAAACAAAAGCACCATAATAATTTTCTTTGGTTAGAGGCATCACTTTGGATCATTACAATCTACATTTAAATATAAATCTAATTGTCTAGTGGGAGCAAAGCAAATTTTATATGGTGACCATAAAATTCTCAATAGGACCTAGTAAAGAACAAGATATTTCTGAACTATCTAATCAAAGCACCCGTCCAATAGAGGGTTCATTGTTTTAAGGTTGCAAGTTGTACATTTGTTAAAATGATGCTCCATTGGTTATCTTTGCCGGCTTATATTTCCCACAACCAATGGCACACTATTGAATGTTGTGCCATTGGTTGTTTTTACGCCGATAGGCGTTTAGGCCTAGCTTCGGAGAGAGTCAAGCTCTGTACAATGCCAATCTGGAATCGCCGGTCTTCTCCTTAGCGCGGGTACAAGGCGACCATCGGAGCAATCTTAGCCACAAATGTCAATAACAGGAACAGTGTTAACATCAAATCGCATCAGTGGTAAGGCGGTTGCTTATGTAGCTTGAGTTTGTGTTAGCTCAGGGTATGATCTATTTTCGCAATAATGGTTTCGTAATTGGGAACAAGCTCGGCTGGCAAGGACACTTGGCTCTTACCAAATCAGTTAAAGTCAGTCATCTCTTTCTACATCTTTAGGCAATATATTGATCGTCATTGTTGGCGCAGGCGTCATTTCAGGTGCAGTTAAATTATGGCCTGGATGAACAAGTTTACATGCTGAGGAGCCAAGAAATTCCCACTGAAAAGTTTACGTGCTGAGGAACACGTTTTGGCTGCTCCAAGATTTTCATTGTAAAGCAGCAGGTCTGGTGCACGTTGTGCCAGATTTCTCTCTGTTTTGTTTTGACGGAAAGATTCCTAATACAGGAAATTTCATGTAAAGTCACCGATCATGCCTTCCTTTCCATGATTTGCATTGTAGAAGTAGCAATTTTATGAAATCGTTGGAGTATAATATTTGATATTACAGGCGATATATCAACACCCATTTTTACTTGTACAAAAGATTATGAATGTTCGATTCTTTTTCATTGCTTTGCACAGTGCTCAACATATACTTTTATTACTTATTGTCATATCTTTTCTAGTATTATTTCTAGAATAAAATTAGTACTGTAATTTGTGTTTGGTGGGATGATAAATTCAGCTGACAGCTTTTTGAGAAGATCAACATGTTAATTTAAATTTCACTCAGGCTCTGCAAACAGAGATCAAATCGGTTCAAACCATGTATTAGCTACTGATAGCAATGCTGGCATTATTTTGTGAACATACGGCAGTGGCACAATATGGTTTTCAGTCTTAAGCCTGACTTCAAATCATTCATCAATTATAGAAACAATCTCAAATTAATACAGACATCAATACCTAATCACTTGCAAATAATGAGCTATTAATTCATTTATATAACTTTACACATTCTGATTTATACCGCCCCTACATTATTCACCATGATGGAAGGGGAAAAAGGAATGAACAACTCTAGTTTTCAAGACATCGGTGTGTTGTCTAGTATGGAATTAATTTCACGTACAAAACTATAAAACCTACTCCATCGTGCGATGCTGACTAATTGCTTTTCCTGTGCATACAGTAACGGAGGTAATCTCCAAGTCGGTAATGTGACGAACAATATTTTAAAAAGCTTGCTACATGTACTTCTTACCAGTGGGAGGAGATCTGCTTTTCCACCAGGGAACCGGATTTTCTGTTTACACGTTAATTCAAGTGAACAATACTTATAACTAGTTAGAATTCAAATGCCATTAGAAAGTGGATTTTAATGTGTTCTTTTTTATAGTTAATGGTAATAGATAATGGGTTTATGCCTCTAGATTTTTTTTTGGAATAGGTTATATTTTACATAGATTTGTTAATATCTGCCTTGGCATGGATATTAATGTATTCTATATGTTGAACTGTTGCATTAGTGCTTTGAGTTGTTGACCAATCATATACTTTTATTTTTTTTGTGGCTATAGTTTCTAGTGTTGGCAAAAAAAAATGATTGGATGAGAGATTTTATCTCTTATTATTACCTTCACGTTAATCGATGCAAGCAATGAATGCACAATGAGTTTAGACCATACCTAATATCCAATCATTTGAATGTCTATATAGGTAAAAATCAAATCAATTTAATATTTGGTAGCCAAAATCAAATAAAATTAATTGTAAGTTTTACCATATAAAAAAGACATCAATTATTTATATGTCCAATCAAAATTTTAAAAAGTTATCCAAACAATCTCTAAAAATTGAATGTTCATAGTGAATAATGAAAAGTAAAAAATCAGTACCATGATACACGGAACGAGATGAAATAGAAGTCAAAAAAAAATTTATGACAAATAGTCGAAACCTTATCACAAACACTGTGCATTGAGAAAATTAGATTTTACACTGATTTGCTACCTCTTTTCAATAGACCCTGCTACGCACGTAACACTCTTCTGCAACTAAATTTTTTTTGCATAACCGTCTATTAGGACATTTGAAAGTTGAACATCTGACAAAAACGTTCACTGCTGCATTGGGCAAACACAAAGGTAGAGAGGATGCTTTCAAAGATTGTGTAATTTGGCTCTGTTTGTTCACTTCCTCTGCCAATGGTGTTTGCGGGTAATGATGGTTTCTTCACACAATAAAAGAATGGCGATTTCTATTGAATACTTGTTTAAAATGGTGTCAAATATGTTTTGCTTTCTATTTAATACTTGTTTAAAATGGCTCAAACATGGTGTCGTAGGATGTTCTGATTTCTATTTTTCTGCATATTTTGAGGTAAATTTTGTTTCTTCTTCTTCTGATTTGGCTACTGATTTTCAAGTGCTTTGGTGTCCATGGGTTCGGGTTTTTAAAGATCAAGTTTGACTGCATCCATCTTCTTTGGTTTTCATGGTTTATAATCTGGCCCATTCTTCGGTAGACTGGAACATTACGAGCTTAAGCTGTTGTCGTAACTTATTAGGTAGATAAGGTGTCATCTAGAGTTTTCTACAAGTTAATTGTTAACATAAATGCCCTAAATGTTTTTCAGCTGACTTCCTCTTCAGATTCGTTGAAGCATAAATGCGCTCAGGACCCTTGATCTTCTATCCCTTTGGTCGATACTGTATAGTCAGTTTTACCAACAAGTTTTATGATCTTTGAGGGCTGCAATTCTGAACTTCATGGTATTTATCCCCTTATTTAAAGTTTATTTTTTATTCCTTCCAAACAGAGTACAAAAGTTGTTAACTGAGACAGTACAAAGCTTTTGTAAGATGAGATTTCAGGACCTTTTGTATGTTGCACAATGGAACTTTCTTGAAAGCACTTTGTTCAGGATGAAGTCAAATTCTAAGTTTGAAACTCAACCATTTATATCATTTATTATTTGAAACGTTTATCACTTTTAGTTATGTCAGCATTATAGTGCTGGGAAAAATGCCTCACGCTGTACAAAAATTTACGCAGGAAAAGTTTCAAAAAAATTAGGCGACGGGATTTTATATGTGAGCATTATAGTGCTCAGAAAATTGTTTTAGACCGTAAAAAAATGTCACGCTTCTAAACTTGTCCGTTGTTCCTATCGGCGTATTCCTACAACCTTCAACTTTCGTATAAATTCTATGGGTGACCCTGCCTGTCATGCAAATTTTTTATGACAGTTATGCGTTCAAAGGTTCCCTTAACACACTATTACATACCATAGTATCAAATTTTAACGGAAGCAATCAATTTTTTTTTGGGGAAAAAAAGTAATCCCTTTGGTCTTCCTCGCTTGAGATGGACAACTACTACAATATTTTGATAACTTTAAATTATTTTATTAATATCTATTTGTTTCAGTTAAATATCATTTACTTTAATACTAATAATTAATAGTCATGACACACCGTATTTATATCAAAAGTGGTAAATAGTTCTCCTATTTTTATTAGTCAAAAATTAGTTTTCACTATTCAATTAGATGATGTTTAGGAATACCATATACATGTAATTGGAGATATCTATTGTTCTGCATCATGATACACACTATTCTCTAAGTGGCTAGAATGTATATTTCCTCCGCTCTATTTTTATTTCCTCCATCTTGTAAGAACTTCTTAGTATATTGTAACAATAGTTTCAGTTCTTTGCACCTTCTACCAAAGTGTTAAGAAGTATTATTTCTTTCCACATAACTTTTGTAGGATATCAAAATAATCAATTAATTCTATGTGAAATAGTGGTTGGATAGATTTATTACAACTGATAACAACAACAACAAAATTGGACTATAAGATGACAAAGAAATTGCTAGAGCAACCAAGCAATGAAGACTATGCTAGAAATTATCAACCTACAATAGTTTGGATAATCGGTCCTACAAACTTAAAAAAATCAACAAAAAAAGTAAAATATATAGGTGCTAGAAAACGTGGAAATGGTCATTATGGAGCACAAATCCAAAGCTGTAATTACAACGAACCTAAATGGCTAGGTACTTTTGATACAGTGGAAGTTGTTGCATATGCTTATGATAAGGCAACTATATCTATTAGAGGCATTAACGTGAAGACCAATTTCTCATACAAAAATTTAGAGGCATGCAAGAACATTTGCAAACCTTCCATGAATGTCCCTAAATATAGAGGTGTTAGAAAAGGTCAATGGGGTCGTTATAGTGCAGAAATCCTGGACCCAAACTCCAAGAAACGTCATTGGCTTGGAACATTTGATACATCAAAGGAGGTTGCATATGCTTATGATATTGCAACCATTTCAATGAGAGGAATAAGCCACTACAAATTTCATTCACATGACCACAAATATAGGTAAGTTCATTTCTAATCAATTCATTCATCATTTACATAATTTCATTTCTCATTCAAAATTGAATACAAATTATAATGTCTCTGTCAATATCTTACAAGATGCTTGCAATGATTATACATGTAGGAATTCAAACATTCAACATTCCTTACTTGATGCTAAAATGTACAACTCTAGTGAGCTACTAAAAAATAATTCCTTGCACTCTTCACTAGCAACGATAGAGAACAATCAACAATTTCTTCTAGGTTCTTCAAATAATTTCCAACTATCTATCTCTCTTCCTGTAGGTAGTACAAACAATACAATAAACACTGCTATTGACACCTCCTTAGTCTCAATTTTTCAATCTCCTCTTCACAACAACAATATTAATATAGAAATAGGCTTGTTGGATGAGGTGACCCAGAAGTTCTTTCCTCAATAGGAATAAATACAACTCAAGAAATACACCATGACATTTTAATACAAGTCATGGGTTAATGTTTATATACTATATTCTATTAAAATGTCTCATTCCAATGCATTCGTATCTATCACTCCTACTACAATACATATACAAACCCAAACATATGGCAGGTACTAGCCACTACATAGCACTTGTTTAAGATTGGTATGTTAGTTTATCTATTTTAGAATTTTTTTGGGGAATAAATTATATTTTACATAGATTTATCTATTATTGGTATGTTAGTTTATTTTATTTTAAAGTTAATTTATTTCATTTTAGAATTAATTAGTGAGTTATGGTTATTTTATTTTAGAACTATTTTAGATTAAGAAATAATTTATTTTATCATAGAGTTATTTTATTTACTATATATTTTATTTATTTAAAGTTAAGTATTTATATTTAAAAATAAATATGTGGCTTTAAATAAATTTTCTTTTAACTATTATTTTATAACAACATATAAAATATTTCTCTCTTTTTATGTCTATGTAAAACACATATGTAAAAAATAGATTGATAATTTAAAAATATATAATATCATAGGTTTGTACACTTTAACAAATAATATTTAAGATAAATAAAAAATAAATTTATTATAATTTTTTTAATTTTAAAAAGTCCCTTTTAAAATATATATCTTTATTGTAATTTTTTTCTTTTTTAAATACATTTTCTTTAAAAAATAAAAGATGTCAATTTATTTATATTATATTTAACCTAATCTTTTGGTACACGAAATTGACAACTTTTTATAATCTTTTTATTAGACTTTAAAGTGTCCATTGTCCTTATATTTAAGTGAATTTTCTTTACTTCTAATTTCAAACAAGATATTATATATGTAAATTTGATAATATTATTTTATGCAATTTGAGGTTTAAAAAAAGATATTTTACTTTTATTAAGTTGTGTGTGCATGTGCGTGTGTGGATATATATAAATAAAACATATGTACATGTATGTATATGTACATAGAGTGTTTACAATTTTAATAGTGAAAATCTCATATCCATGTCCTTAGTTTAATGTTTTGAGTTCATGGTGATTAAGTTATTCATTCTTCATGGGCTAGCATGTAAGATGAAAAATTTTCACATGGGATTTGAAAATAACACTGATATAAACATCTTAAAAGTATCTATCTAAAAATGCCAAGAGATTTCAATTTGGAGCTATTTTATGTAAGTTTAAGAGTTATTTTATTTTACTTTAGAACTATTTTATTTTCTACATACATGGGCACATAAATTTTATTGTATATTCTAAATGTTATGTAATGATTGACTCTTATATATTCCTGATAAGTATAAAGTACATTAATATGTAAAACTTCAATAATAATTTTAGTCACTCTATTTCAAAAAATAGTACTAATAAATATCAAACAAATTGTATTCATTTATTGATCAGTCATGAATAATAAAATCAATTTCTAACCATATACCCAAATAAAAAATAAATAAAACCTCAAGATAAGGAGTGCTTTAAGAATTGGAGGAGAGGTGGTTGAAGGAATGAATGTCACATCAAACACTCCATGCTTTTCCAAAAAAAAATATATCCAATTAAACACAAGTGGATTTAAATTGAATTATTGAGCAGTTGAAAGGGGAAAAAATGAAATTTGTATTCCATAAAAAAATCAATAGAAGCAAACCATATGACCATCACCAAATTTAGGATTTCCTTGCAAACATAGCTTTTGTGCATATTATTGTTCTAACCATTTTTTAGATAGATGCATTTAAGACATCTATGGTGTTGAAAACTAGACTTGTTCATTCATTTTTCCTCTTCCATCATAAACTTTTATTATAAACTTTTATCTATGATAGAAAAGTGAATTTTTATTATATTTTGTAATTGTGCATGAATATAGGAATATACAAATATTTACATTTTACTATTATTTATGTTTAATTTATTTTAATTTACAAGATTGTTAGACTATTAAAAGAGAATATGTTGTTGACTTATGTTATTTTATAGATGTGTTTATTTTAACTAAAAAATGGGTTTAGAATAAGTTAATTTTCTAATATTTTAGTTATTGGTGTTTATACATTTTATATCCATGTCTTTTAATTGATTGAAACTAGACTTTAAATGGAGAACATGTAAAAATGACATAGTTGTTGTGGAGTTTGATATTACAACAAATATTTGAGCATCCATGTCAATGTACATAATGTGCCAAATCTACCAAATCATTTGTTTCTTGTTGCCATTGGTTTGTCAAAAAATATGTTAATTATCTCATTTACTTGTGGTATTCAAGTGATATGCCCAAATAAAAGATAGTTTATATCTCTTCCTGAAGAGGAAGGGGGAGGATCGTCTACACACAATACCAATATAAAATTATTAAACAAATTAATCAACAATGTACTTCCCCCCTCACCTTGCACACTATGGTCAAATGGCTTCTATTGCTACAAAAAAAATATTTAAATTTCATTGTGATTTTCCAATAATTAAGTGTTAGTGTGTTAAGTTTTTCACTTAGGGTAATTACTCCAGGTAGTTTTTTCCCATAGAGTAGTTTTCTTACCCATCAATATTCTCATGGCTTTAAAAGCCTATACAATATATAAATTATGTATCTCAAATTTATTCACTCTTGCTTGGTGAAATAGCCTGCGTGCTTCTCTCTATTTCATGAAATAGCAGATGGTGCTCCTGGGAGGTGGATGCCACCAACATGGTATTAGAGCCAACCATTCTGAACTCCTTCCTCTGAGAGTTTTCATCAGAGTGTTTGGAATCATTTTTTTTGGAATTCAAAATTTTTCAAATTTTAAAGTTGCCTTTCATTCTTCTCTTTCCTGCTATTCGTGATTGTTGCACACAAATTTGAGCATTGGAGGCACATTTTTCTACAGAATCGATTCATTTGGTTTTGGTGATTCTCATTCCAATGGCTGTGTGAATCAGAGTTGCCATTTTCCTACTGAAGAAGGCCCGCGTTTGCTATGGTGTGAGATTTTTGCACAGAGAACTTGGAGTGCTATATACCGTCCCCTTTGCCTAGTGATCTATTAATCTTCTCACTGAAAGGTACAGATCCCAACCTGTGCTTAGTGTGCCTTTCCTCTTGTGAAAGACATGCCATATTCACCATGTGGAGAGGTCTAGATTCATTTCAGAGAGCTTAGGGTGTGATTTACATTTTTGGAGGCAGCAATTCAAAATTGGAGGGCGCTTAAGCACATTCTTTGGTCATGGATTCCTGCGTGATGTTCAGATACATCTCACCAATCTCCAGGCATCTCCATTTGGACAGAGATTTGTATTGGGCATCTTTCATACACAGTCCTAATTCATTCCATATGTGTTGGTCTGATCTAGGCCATGACTTAGGCAAAAAGGTGCAGTTTCTATCCAACAAGCTTGGAGTCCATGTACACAATCCCATACAATATTTCACCACACATTCCAGCAAAGGCCTGAAGTTTTAAGCATCTGGATAAATATATTTTTGTATACAGACTTTATTATCCATCAAGTCCATTGATCAAATATTTGTCTAGGGTTTTAGTTTGTGTGCTGAGTAGAAGAGGAAGTGGGCCTGTGAAGCCTTCTTTAGGCGCGGCTGGGATGTTTATCCCACAATGATTCCGAAGACGGCTTGTTTGCACTTTTTATATGTTAACACATGCTTTGTTCATATGAAGTGCTTGTGAAATAGTTGCGAGGCTTGTGGATTTGTGCCTTGTACAAATCTCGCTTAGACTTGGTGTGTTATCGTGGCTCATATTGGTGATTGATTGGCACAATTGCCATCATTTTTTGGAACATCTTTGTTGCATTTTTTTTGCTCACTTGCAGAAGGTGGTCACATGGATGACATAGAGCTTAATCTGGCTCCCTCATTGTTGCATTGAGCCCCTGTAGGTGACTTTTCGTCCACAGAGCATATCTTGGGCAACTAGAGTCTGTTTTTAGCATTCTGTATATCATCGAAAAGCTAACTTCACCAAGCTTGTGGTGGTATAGGTAAATCCACCTAATTTTTCTGATTTGAAGGCTTCATTTGTAGTATTTGGGAGTTTCTAATTTTGTTGTTAAAGGTTAATGTCTTTGTAATTTGGGAGATTTGTCATAGTTCATTATGGGATTTTTAGTTCATCTTGATGTGATTATGTTGAAAAGGGGAAATTATATACAATGGAAAGATGGTATCATAGAATATCTTAGATGGCTTCATTTGTTGCCACATTTGTCTAATCTAGTTCCCCTTCTTGGTACTGATAGTAAGAAATTTACATGGAATTTCAAAAGGGATCATGTCCTAGGAGTTATTGCAATGCATATTGATGATGCCACTTTGAATGCTATTGATCATTTTGAGTTTCCTCATATTCTTTGGACTAAAATTTGGGAAATACATGGAGATCCTGATACTCAATTATTCCCAGATGATTCTATTTTAGATTGTCTTGTGCCTCTTCATTTTTCAGATAGGATACCCTATGATCATGCTACTATGCAGGAGTTTGAAGTTTTGGTATACTTTGAATCTTCAGATGAGGATGATGAGGGTTCTTTAGAATCTCCTTCTTCTCCATCAGGGATAGTTGATATACCTTCACCTTCAGTGATTCATTGTGTAGAGTGATTGATTGAGGCTCCTATGATTCCTATTTAGCAGGGCCATTCATCTTGTGTTGGTGATTCATTGAGCATGTCCAATGATTCATCACAACCACTATCTCATTGTCTTCTTGATTGGGATTCTTATTTGTCAGACATTGGTTCCTTGTTCATAGAATCTCATATTTCTGACTTGGAAGACACATTTGAGGGTATATCCGTCATATTTGATGATAGTTGTGGTACACTTGTTGTCACTCCATCTTTGTCTTTAGAGAATATTGAAGATCAGTATCTAGTGGTACCTAGTTTGTCACCTTCTATTGTGATTGGGCATGTTCCTGTTTGGTTCATGGCATCATTTTCCA
The DNA here is from genome assembly GCA_027924645.1 of Cunninghamia lanceolata. Classification (NCBI taxonomy): domain Eukaryota; kingdom Viridiplantae; phylum Streptophyta; class Pinopsida; order Cupressales; family Cupressaceae; genus Cunninghamia; species Cunninghamia lanceolata. Next base: position 7,460,578 of record BSBN01000937.1, on the reverse strand, counting down.
AGGTCTTGGTGACACATGAGTAGATTTCAGAGACATCATCATACATTTTCATGCTTCTTTCTTTCAATTGCTATCTAGAGTGGGAAGCATACCTGCATTTGTACTTGGTTTTGTTTCTTGCAAAAGGGAAACAAGTTATTTGTCGACATTGCATCATGTTCTATCTTTAGGCACTTACCATTTTTGTAGGTGATTACACATTGTGGGTAGGGCTATATAGCCTCTCTCTTTCCCTCTTATGGGGGGGGGGGCTATTGATTGTATATACATGATGTATATAGTCCTTGGGGGGTGTGATTGAGTCATCCATCCATGCATCATTTTTGTTTTCTTTCTCTTTTGGAGAGGGGTTTTTTACCACAAGGTTTTTCTCCTTTTCTCCAGTTGTGAGAGATTTATTTTTTGCATTGTAAATGGGTACCTAACATGGCTATGTAGCCGGGACCCATATTGCATCTTGATTTTGCATAATAATTCTCCCTAAGTTTGCACTTAAGGAGGGGTGTTAGTGTGTTAAGTTTTTCACTTAGGGTAATTACTCTAGGTAGTTTTTTCCCATAGAGTAGTTTTGTTACACGTCAGCATTCTCATGGCTTTAAAAACCTATACAATATGTAAATTATGTATCTCAAATTTATTCACTCTTGCTTGGTGAATTAGCCTACGTGCTTCTCTCTATTTCGTGAAGGTTATTTATTACAGATGGTGCTCCTAGGAGGTGGATGACACCAACATTAAGAATTGCACTCATTCCATATAACTATCAGCATACCCATTGCACATTAAGTGTGATTTCTAGTTTAATCTAACATGACATCATGAGCCCCTGTTGAAATTATTTTAGTTTATACAATCTTTAATATCTCCTATGCCTTTTATGATTTTATTGTTGTCATGGAGATTGTACCTGGATGCTAAGTTTGAATGTTCAGTAATCTCGTGAAACATGGAAACACCTTCGAGTCTATGGGTATGCTCATAGAGAAGATGAATCTCCAGGTCATGGGCTTGGTTCCCCTTTTGATTCTCCTAGAGACTAATGAATTTTGAAGGAAAAAGGTAAGAAAGATGATTGTTTTAAAAATGAAAACTAACTCTAGGAGGTGATTGCACCAAAATGATATTAAAAGGGCAGACTGATTCACAATTACTACTTTGAAGATTTCTTCACACAATTCAATGAATGACAACTTTATCACATAAGTATTTCAAAGGGAGGCTCAATGATTTATCTCTTAGCAGGAAAGCTATGTTTCACAACATGAAAGGCAAGATAACTGTTTTGCATAGCCTAAGACCTATAATGTCAATTGTCTTTCTGTGTTTGTAGTAATGAATGAGACAAGATAAAATGTTTTGATTATTTGAAACACATTTAAATTTCATCCAAATCATTCGTTAAGGCATATAGATAGATATGAGAAGGTAAAATGTAGATCTTTTGAGCAATGAAAGGAAAATGTTGCAAAATGACAAAGATATAACCTATAAAACCTATTGTTGTCTATAAATCTATCAAAAATGAGTTACAAAACTATATGGCTTTTCTGCAATGTGCAAGAAAAAATATAGAATCAAGAACTGACCCAAAAAACTAAGTTTTTTCCTCCTATAATACAAAAAGAGCCTCCAAAGGACTAGCATCCATCAACTACAGTCAACTCCACTCTAAAATATCTCTCTCATGAGAAAAATAGAAAATCCCTAAAAAGAAGGGTCACAACTGCTCCAATTTGAGCTAAAATAGCTTTTATTAGGACTGTTAGGGTCCTCTTTTGCTGTTTCTTTCATCTTCTGGGACTTGTCTGAGGCCATATTATCTATAATACTTTTATTTTCTTTAATCTATGGGTGCTTCCACACCTTTTTCTATTAAAAAAAATAGCTCTAAACTCTCCCTCTCAATCTGTTTGACCAAGAAGAACTCTAAAATCACCTTAAATTGACCATAAGTCAAGGCTAAATAAATCTGAATACATGAATGACTCTCAGCTCCACTGAATCTCAACTTCACCTCATTTCACCTTTGCATGATCTTAGGATAAGTTTGACATATTTAAACAAGAGTTAAAGGTAGACAATTATGTCTTACCTTAATAGGTGGCCTGTGATGTCTAATTTTTGCATTATAGTTTAAGTATTAAGGTAATTCATAACTCATTATCTTTAATACTTATTTACATATGTCACTCATGTATTTAATCATGCATAAGGAGAAAATAAGAGTCTGCATGCCTTTATCATCATTTTCGACCAAGTTATGATTTATGTCTATTGACTTAAGTTATTTTTTAAAATAAATTAACATTTGAACACATCATGACTAACATACTCTTTATGGGCTCCTTGGGAATCATGGCTAGGTTTGACGACTTATATTGTTTTGACCCCCGTGGCATTTTGTTTTGCAATTATTTTCAAAGAAAACAAAAAAAAGCAAAACCCACAGTTGGGTTAGGTCAACTCAACCAAAAGGAAAGGCAAACCCTAAAATTGCTTCACTCTTTTCTTTTTTACACTTCTTACTTCTATGCTATGCCACCATATTGGGGTTTTGAAAGCTTTTGAAGGAGGCTTCTCAATGATTTTTCTCTCCTTTACTGGTAAGATTCTGCTCATGATTCACATAGTTGTGACTTTGATGATGTAAAATAGTAAAAGTTTTTCTCTTCTTATGGATTGTTGCTACTTTGAGGAAAATATTGCAAAAATGTCTCTATTCATTCTCTGAGAAAATAGTTTTATCGCTTATGTGCCTTATATACAGTTGTGTATACTCCTTTGCTGCATGATCTTGTATGAAGTATTCGGTGCTCTTTTATTTCATCCCACCGTTATATCAATATTTCAGTCTCTATTCTATTCACATACTTCAGTCCCTTCACCTTAACTAGAGCGTTTATTGCTGGTGCCTCCAATTTGCTATTCCATGATACATTCACTACTATACTTAGATTTCTTAGTTAATTCAACCCTCCAAAACCATCATGCAGACATGATAGTTTGGAAAACCGTCCATGAACATCAATATCAACATTCCTAGTTTTCTAAACCTTTGCAGATGGCCCTTGATTTTTCTTGAAACCTCTTACAAGGGATACCTTGTAGGATTTGGTGGAGCACTTACATTTGGCAGAGCAGGGTTTAAAATAGGACACGGACCTTTTGATCTCACTTATCAACTACAACAAAATCTTTTGATCTTTGTATGTAGGCCTATGACCACCATTGATGATTGTCCCTTCACAGATGACTGCTTCCATTACTGTTATGACTGTCCTTACAGTGTTTGATGCATGCAACCTAGTTGGTAACTCATAGAAACCTCTTCAATGTTGTCCAAGTTTTAATGACTTCTTGAGGTGAGCATTTAGGTTTTAAAGAGATTCAATAGTCCTCCATCTCCATGTATGTACCATTGTCTTACTACCTTCATGAATTTTCTGGCTTTGCAAGATGCATATCCTTGCATCTATTGTGAAGCTTTACTCATGGCTACACTTTAAATGATGGTGAAAGAAACACCTTTTAAAATTTGTAAATTTTTCCTTCTTTGTTTCACAAGGAAATCTCAGCATACCTTGCATTAGACTTAGGGTCTCTCTGATTTGTCTGACAATCTTTGTAGATGTTGAAAACAGGTTCATGGCTGAATTTATGATTTATCTTTGATGTTCATGTTCTCTAGATAACTACATACTGTCATTCACTTCATGCTCTAGTTTATGCATTTCTTTTACTTGATCTTTTTGCACATCATATTGAATGGGGCAACATTTTGAAAGTTTAAGAATTTACAATAAAACATGACCATATTGGAGGTCTGGGGACAATCTCTTCATAGCTATGTTCTATTCTTGAATGGTTGACAGTGAACAGTTGACTGTCCTTGGATTTGGACATCTAATTGCTACCATTTGTACTCTTTGGTCTCCAAACATTTGATTGTCATTTTTTGAGCTTTATCCTTTTCTGGTTCATTTCATTGTGACTGTCTCATTTCCTTGAAACAACTGGAGGGTGGTGTCTCTTTGCCATTATGCTGTCATTAATGATTCACCATTTTATTGAATAATATTGGCATCAAAGACTTCCACTTTGCAATGATTTGATATTTCATAAATATTTATGATGCTCTATTAAAGCTTGATGACTGACCTTTACATGCATTTTGTGACTGTTAATCATTGTGAATTAACACCGCTTTTACTTTGTCCTACTTTCTGAATATTATCTCATTAATTTGAGGTCCTTAGGCTATTGTAGTCCTAAGAAAGTTGATACAGTCATCTTGATTGACCATACCTTAGCAAAATTGAAGCTCATGTACACTCCATAGGACCTATCATGTATTTGTGGCACTTCATTTAGACTACCTCTTCAGGCTAGTGTTGCTTTGTCATTTATGATGACTGTCTTCAATTCTCCTTTTGGCAAAGATATCTAAATATTGCTCTTTGGGACTGTACCTTGATATTGTGAAGGGCTATCTTTTATGTAGCTCATTGCATAGAGATTGTCTCAAAAGCATCATAAATTGTTCTTTAGATTCAAGACACTTTTGTTGTATTAACTTTACTTCTCCCTTGTGGTATACACTATTCATGGTGTCTTTGAATGCTTTGTATGAATTTTAATAACTACTACAACTGCTACAAGACTACTCTTTAAGCAAGGATGACTGTTGTACCTTCATTGATGTTGACTGTAAAATGACAAAAAGGCTATTGATAAGCATGTTGGGCTCAACCCTTGTGGGAGCCACATTTCCTCCACATGTTGTACTTTCATATGTTATCACACTTGACCTACACATTCAACAAACATGTTAGATAAAAAAACACAAGGTTGCAATGTCTCTTTGATTTTTATGACATGATGCTTCTCCTTCTTGATTTATCTTCTGATTTGGTATCTGCATCTCTTGTTTAGCTATTCATTCTGCTTTTCTTGTTTATTTGTGATGACTGAACATCTAAATTTGATGTTTCATAAAAGTAGATTATATATTTATTTCTATTGTATGTGAAAAGAATTGGAATCCCAAGCTCTAACACCATCTCCTACAAGTATTTCTAGAGCTTACTGGATGGAGGGAGCTGAAGATGCACTTGATCAACCTTGGGATTCATCATTCACAGGAAATGACAGGTCCCTATTCCTTTCATATGCTCTTTTCTTTCTTCAGATGTATAATTTAGTTTTATGTTGCGTCTTTTAGTCATTCCCACAGCTTGTGTGGGACACCTTAACATTTATTTTGAGTATAATCAGCTATTTCATATTACATAATGACTTATGTGTACTTTCTTTTTATGAATCGATTACATAATATGAATTGAAATATTTGAAACACATATGTTTATAATCATGAAGAAATGACAGTTTATAAATACCTCTTTTCTGAACTGCATTGTCTTGCACTAAATAAACAACAATAACATACTTGAAACATAAACTATAGAGATTAGTTTATCTTCAAAACTTGATATCCTTTGAATGTCTACTTTCTTAATGAAGCCTATTTTATTGATTTATCTAGATTGTGCAATAGATCAACTTGAACTATTACATAACCGCGATAAATCAATACTAAAAATCCTACACCAAGACAACCGATGTTGATTGGATTGCTCATGTATCAAAAAAATTTCTTACCCCATTTAAACAACTGCTGTTGAAGCCACACTAAATTAAGCTACAAGCATAATTTAGTAACATTTTTGGTGACCTCTTAGGGGTGTTTACCTGCTAAACAAATAGGATCAATAGCCTTCTATATCCATTAGGCATATGAGTTTGCTCTTGCCTGAAACACTTTGAAAACCATCTTAACTTAGCTGCTAGAAATCAAATAGCAATAAAACAAAACTAAAACAAACTACCATGGCTCTAAATAGGATAACTGTGAAACAAGCTAATTTTGCAACTTCACTCCTTGGAAAACAAAACACTGAACTAAAAATTCTACTCTACCCTACACTAACCAGTAGTGGTAGTGTTTAGACATAACTGTTTACTAGTTCTACAAAATAACTTCCCTTCCTCAACAATTTGCAATGCTTTAGATGCTAATGAGTAGCGAAAGAGATATGAAGAAATCTAAAAAAAATGATCAACTGCTACAATATCTCTAGGAAAATGAGAACAAGTCTGCCTACCTCATTATAATCATCAAACATTCTACTACTCTGAGATATATAAGAAAGATGAATCTGTGGCCCCTCAATCACAACTTTACATTTAGGTATAGGCAAGATTTGTGGAACCTTGTTGGTATCCCTCTTGGCTAAATCTCTAAGTGGGCATCCTCTTGAAAGTATGAAATTTGTAGTCTTACTGTTGGTTTCTTGCTGATTGTTTGTTGTTTCCTCCTCTATCACAATTTCAACCTGATCTGAACGAGATGTTGATCTATCACCACATAACAAAGAAATGAATACTTCTTTTATTTGAATAGACTGGTCACATACTGTTGGTTGAAATGGCATCAAATTATCATCAATATTAGAGAAAAAATCTTCTATGATACTAGAGAAAATTTCTCATCAAACTCATAATCTTATATTGAATCTAGATGAGTTTCATCACTCTGCTACTCAAAACTAGGCACTGATGTTAGTATGCATGTGTTATCTTGATTCTTATCTACAAATTCATCAAACAAATCAGCTAGTTCCTAAGATTCAACCTCTATTTCCTTCACAAAAACATGTTCAACCTGATCTTGTTTGTCACCTAAGTTTGACACAAAGGACTCAAGATCATTCCAAAACAAGGCTTCTTCATTCTCTTCATTTGCTTTACCTTCTTGAATTAGATTAGTAGCTTCCAACTTGTCAATTTGGTTCTCCTCCTCCTTTTCTATATTATTTACCTTCAACTGCTCTCTTGAAGAAGAATATGTGCTTGAGATGGCTTCTCATGCACTTGATTTTGCAATAGAATGGGATCTTTGAAACTTGGAATGGGAAGAGGTGCTTGGGTATTCTACTTTTTTATTTGAGCAATTAATTGTGTTATTAGGTCTTATTCAAACCTTTCTTTTTCTAATACTTCCTCTTCATGACATTCATGAACTTCTTATGTTGGAGATGCTTGCTTAATGTCCAAGTTTGAACAAAAGTCTTCTATGATGTCACAGAAAAGATTTTCCTCATGGAGTGAAAGACCCGATTCAACATCATGCTCAACCTTGTCCTCATTGGCCAGAAAAGTATCATGGTCTTTAATGTCCTCCTCTTCTCCAATAAAGCATGGGAGTTGATCAAACAATGAAACCAACTCTCTCTCCTCATTAACATTTGCTTGTCCCAAGCTTTGCTATCTTAACTACTCATCCTCATCTTTTATTTGTACAAGATTTGATCTTGTGCCTTCCATAACACATGCAAACTCACAAATAGTAGATGATTCCTCTTCTACTTCAACCTCCTCCTCTTCCTTCTTATCAAACTAGCTAGCCCTCCAAACAACTGGTGCACCTTTGTAGAGGGAAATGGTGTTGGGACAAGAACGCTGACATAATGGGAAATTGAGAAAATTGTGAGCCTCCAAACTTAAGATAGGCTCTTGGATGTGTTGTTCATGAGATGGAATAGGTTGAGTCTGCACATGTGTAGGCCTCTGTAAGGATGGGGCTCTCTAAAACTTGGAATTTTGAATTGAGGAGATGTACATGGAGGTTCAGATGAGTTTCCTTTCTTGGAACTTGGAATCTTGGGTTTGGAAAACTCTTCCGCAGGCTGATGACAAGTAGAAATAAAAAATGCTTCAAAACTAGGTATTGAAGGAGAAGCTGCTTGGGCCTCATACCTTTGCAATTGGGCAAATAACTGCCTCATTTGCTCTTCTTTTGTTGCAACTTCCCTAGCCAAGAAATACTCTTGGTGTCTTGCTTGTGTCTCCATCTCCTGCTGATGGAGATACGCCTAATAAGACAACTCCTCCTGCTACTGTATATGTTCTTTCTCTTGTTCATACCCTTGATTTCCTCTAATCTCACTTAGCTACCTTTCAAAGTACAACCTTATATCCCTAAATCTCATGTCTTCAAAATTTAGAGTTTGATCAAGAGAATATCCATGCTGGTTGGAAACAAGATGGGCTTCTTGGGGCTGATTTTGAACATATGTAGGCTGATATGGAGTTTGAGCAATGGTGGGTGGGTGTCAATCATAATGGGCATGCTGGGTTTCTCGAAAAGTCATGAAATTTGGGCTAAAACTAGTAGCATGGTTGATTTGATACGGCTGATAAGATGGTGGATTAGAAGCATTTTCCTGATATGATGGGTGATATAACATACTCCCATCAAACATAGACATGCTTATTCATTCAAAAGATGAAAACAAGCAAAAACTCAGAAATATTTGAAATAAACCAGCACCTGATCATACCGAAACCAATAGAAATGCCATTCAGAGTTACCAGGTATGTTGATTTCTTGCCTCCAAAGGCTGAGATCAATGACACACATCAAATATCAGTGATATATGAACACAATTTTGGACTAAACAGTCTAATCTATCCCACCGAGCATGCCAAAAACTGTTGTCATAGAGATTGCACCTGGATGCAAAGTTTGAATACTTAAACATGGAAACACCTTCAAGCCCATGGGTATGCTCATAGAAAAGATGAATCTCCAGATTATGGGCTGGTTCCCCTTTTGATTCTCCTAGAGACTAATGAATTTTGAAGGAAAAGGGTAAGAAAGATGACTGTTTTGAAAATGAAAACTAACTCTAGGAGGTGATTGCACCAAAATGATATTAAAAGGGTAGACTAATTCACAATTACTACTTTGAAGATTTCTTCACACAACTCAATGAATGACAACTTTATCACATAAGTATTTCAAAGTAGTAATTGACCTAATACATTTTCTACTCAATAGTTTTATCTAATACATTGTTGACCTAGGAATAGGGTTTGAGATAATTTTATGTTTGAAATTACTTTACATGAAAATATTATCCATAAATATAAAAATATTATAATGGTGAAATTTTATATTTATCTAAATTTTTAGTTAGTTTTTTTTCCATAAAAATAAAAATATTATAATGGTGAAATTTTATATCTATATAAATTTTTATTTAGTTTTTTTTTTTAAATTTAAATGTGTTAATATATTAGAGTTCTCATGAAGCTTGTTAATGATATGGAGGAGCCTCATAATGATGCATTACACACCTCTAATCTCATGTTAGTTTGAGATTTTTTTTCTATGTCTATCAATAGTAGTTATGCCTGTTTTTGTTGGAAAAATGTCACAACCTTGCTTTTTCCATATTTCTATTTAATTATATTTTGACAATTTGTAATTATCACTTAGTTGTTATGCAAGTTACTGAAAGAAACTATGACAACTTGTAAGGTGTTTTTTAGTAGCTAGATTAGAAAGAGCATAAAAAAAGGGAAAGATAAATGGGTTCACTTTGGATAAGGTAAGGAATATCTTTTAGTTTGCACATGCATATTAAAAGGAAGATTAAATCACAAGTTGGAAGATGAAGTTTATTATTTATTTCCTCTTGATTAGGTGTTGTGATATATTTCATGGATAAGAATGCATAAATTAACTAGTGGTTTCTAGCATGTGTTTTTAGAAACCATTCTCGATTTGTTCTTTTTCTCATGCCTATATATTAATTGAAGGAGATATAAGTTTAAGGAAGCAAGTTGTTGATGTAATGAAGTGCTGCAGAAATTCAAAGAGAGTAGCTGTATTGATGTAACTCATTTGAAGGATTAATACAAGATATGGATTTCTTTGGGTGTGGAAATTTTTCCTACAAGGATTTCTCCACATAAATCTTGAGTTATAGTTTACATCTAGTTTCTATAATCATTTTCTTGCTCATCTATGATTTATCACTATCTATTTACTTGGATGCTTATTAAAATATTCAATACATTTTCACTATAAAGTTTTATCTTCATTTTCTACATTTGGTATCAAACCTAAAGGTGATTTCATGACATTTGCATGTATTTGCATGTCATAGCATATGATGTACCCATGGAATTTTCGTAAAGAGTTTTCCTTCATTTTAAGTTTTTTGAACTAGTTAGATCTTGTAAATTAGCTGATGTAGATTTTATTTGGTAGGCCTCTTCTTGGTCACCTTGATTGCAATGGTATTTTTGTTGTAGTGAGACAAAAGGATGGTTTTGGACTACCTAATATAGTTGTTCATTATAGTCTATAGAAATAAGCTATGGTGCATGATAATCTCTATTAATTTTTAGGAGAGTTGTGGTAATGATGTTGGTTATGATACTATACATAACTCGGTATTAATTTCAATATGAATTTTATGTTATTACATAGTGTGTTCTATCTTCTTTGTTTCAAGATTTTGGTTCTAAACTATTGTTGTTGAAGTGTATAGTTTAATTATGTGAGACCCATGGATAATCTTTGATTAGAAGATGGATGATCTTTTGTAGTGGTTTTTGGTGTCATAAGAAGCCTTGGAATTCTTCCCTTAGACTTCAATGTGACTTAATCGATATCTTTAGTTCTATTGATAGAGGATACTTAATCTTCATGTTATTTGAAGAGGTGCTAACATCTTGTTTCATGGAGCACTATTAGAGTCTTTGGTAAAGGTGTTATTGTTCTTCCTTTGGAGAGGATATAGTTTTGTTTGGTTTTGAGTATTAATCATTTTCTTGGCACTTCATGATTTTATAGGTTGAATTTGAAGTTGACATATATTGATTGGTAGATGCTCATGGATACTAGAGAGATTTCGGTTGGGCTAGATATCTCTTATGTTTAGAGATATGTAATGGAATGGTTATTTGTTATGAAGTTTTTCAATAGAAAGATTGAGTAGCCTACACTTGGAAATGGACAAGAGTACATCATAGCCCTGTTAAGAAGGTTGTCTTTTTTGAAAGATTATATTGCTTTGTGTTGTATGCACATGACATTCTTGTATCCCAGTCTTGGTCTACTTGGTAGGTCAATTATCTAAGAGGTGTTTCTTAGCTAATTATTAGATGCATTCTTTATATGTATCTTGCCTTCTCTTGTGCATTAGTCTTTAATATTAAGTTTTGAGGGCTTGTTGAGAAGTAGATGGATGGTTTTATGTATTTTTATTGTTCTCCTTTTGATCTTGATCTTGGCTAAGTTCTGAGGATTTGTTAGGAGAGGTACAAGAGATGGTTAGTGGGTTTGGGCATATTTCCTAATGTTTTGGGAATGTTTGGCTAGATTGATCTAGTTTTTGTGAGAGGTTTACATATTGCTGCCATATTTTTATTAGATGTTGTTATCCTTTTAGTTTGAGAGTGTTGAAGGAAATCTTACTTTACACGCTTTGGTAGATGTTAGTATGGTAGAAGAACATGGTTTGATTTGTAGGTTCTCTCTTTCCTAATATATTGTCTTCTTCCTGAAGGTTCTTATGTTTATGGAGTTGAGGTTTTGAATGGAGTCATGTGTTTTTATTTGTATTTCATTATTTTTGGCAACAATTTGGTAGCTCCTTGATCTCTTTTTCATTGATTTGGAGGAATTAGGAGAGTTATTTGGATTGGTAATGAGAGATGTATTTTGCATATCATTGTATGCTTCTTTGACACTATGATAGAGGAGTTAGCCACATCCTTTATGTGAATCTCTATAGGAGGACTTGTTAATGTTGTGATCTTATTTTTCAGATTTGACATTACCCATGTAATGGGAGTTCCAGAAGGTATATGTGTTCTATATGAGAGGGACAACTCTCTTGGACTGGTTACACTTAACTGTAGTAAGCTACTTCAGAGGTTTTTCATCTCATGTCTATGTGTGTTGTTACCTTGGAGTCTTCTTTTGCAACATGGTGAATATATAAGGACTTGTTTGTAGATTTGGGTTGTTATGTTGATAGCATGAAGTTCTATCTATGATAGTTTGGATGAGCTAGCAACTTTCTATGGTTGTTTTCTCAACTAGTATATTTGTGGTTGACAAAGTCATATGACAGAAAGTGGACACTTTAGACAATGTTGCAAATTCTCTCACTAAACCAATGAGCACATAAAAGTTTAGTTGGTATAGAAAGGCCACGGGCCTCATTTTTTTAAAGCTTAATTTATTCTTTCAACTTCCTCTTATGCCCTTTCAAGGTGTTTGACAAGTGGAAGAATGTTGGGAAATGCCTCAACCTTGCTTTTTTCCAAACTTGTATTTAATTATATTTTGACAATTTGTAATTTTTATTTAGTAGTTATGCAAGTTATTGAAATAAACTATGGTAACTTGTAAGGTGTTTTTTAGTAACATTAGATTAGAAATTGCGGAAAAAAGGAAAAGATAAATGGGTTCACTTTGGATAAGATAAGAAATATCTTTTAGTTCACATGTGCACATTAAAAGGAAGATAAAATCACTAGAATTTATCTCTATGTTGCACTATTAGGATCTTATAATGTGATTATTGGAATAAATTAGCTTAGAGAGAAAATGTCTTATATGGATTGTTATAATAAATTCTAATATCTACATTTATCTCATCTCAAATTTATGCTCATGTGGATATCGAGCATGGGAAGTCAATAAGCATGGGAAGTCAATGAGCATGGGAAGTAACTTATAGGATGACTTCTGAGATTATAAGGTTGGTTTCTTATGGGATTTCAATGAATTCTTTACAATTTTATTTAGTAGTGGTAAAGGGAAAGAGAATGCTAAAAGGAAATGATGAAGTAAAAAAAAAAAGTGAACAACTTGAAATGCCATTCACTAGACATATATTGATAATCTTTTCACCTTTAGAATATTTTGCACAATGTTTTTCATCAACAAATTTATATGTTGCATAATTCCAACACATAAGATGATTTGTCACATAAATGACAAGAATCATGACCAAACTATCATATGTTCTTTGTATTTAGAATGATTCAACACAATTACACATTTTATTATCATATTTATGGAATAAATGTTAGAACACTATTGAGAATATATGATTTTTAAAAGCTTATACAAGAATCTACATCCTAATACAATGTATCCATACAAAAAGCTCACAACTCATATTTATGTAAAATAGATAACTAGAAACATGTTAAAAATAGAAAAATGGTGCCTTGGATTGTGTGGGAGTGCTTAGCTAATGCATCATTGCCTATACATGATAAATTATTGCTTCAAAACACTTATCCACTTAGTTCTCATGTGTTTGTTCCTTTAAATTTTAAATGGGAGGACAAACAACATACTTGAATGAATTTTAATATGATTTTGTACTCAATTATGTCCCAAAGAATTCTCAAACTTCTTGCAGCTTCAACATGCAATATTGAATTCAATGAATTCAAATTAAATGACACCAATTAAACATGCAATAAACTATTATTAAATAGAGACAATTTAAAATCCTTGCCTTGTACTCAAAAAACTATCCACTGATCACTTTTAACTAAACACGCACTACAAACTACATCATACACTTTGTGCAAATCTCAAATGGAGTTGTGCATATCTTTGGATGCTCTAGCATGTTGTTTGATCTTGTAGCTATCAAAATATACTGTAAACCTTTGAAAATGAACACTCCTTCCTTAGATATAAGCCATTTATAAATTTGAACCCACCACTAATGAGTTGGTTCCTTCTAACAAATAGTGCAATAGAACACTAAGAACTATAGAAATGTTCTCATGAGATTACACATGCCAATGATTTAAAATGTGATTGTATGTTTGGGTTATCTTTGAGATCTCAAGAGCTCTATTATCCTCTTTACAAGTTGCAAAATATTTACATGTCTAGGATTGTTGACATTGCTTTTCATTAAGCTCAATTATCAATGAAATTATAATAACTTTGTACTTTTTGGATGATGTCACCACTTATTGAGATAATTTATATCCAATTGTGCAACATAGATTGTGTCATTTCCTCACTTTTCTTACAAATTTTACCAACTATATGATTAAATTGAGATCAATGAATACCACATGCCGAGTCTAATGATAACCTTATGACTACCTAAGACACTTGATCAAAAGGGAATTGACAACTTTCATCATCTACACTATCATATAGCACTACAAACATAGAATACAAGAAATGAAATTATAAAATACAAATCAAATTCAATAACATCACCCACCCACTATGACTATGTGAATGTGAACCTTAAATTAGAAAAATGTAGTACAAAAAACTATAGTCCATGGTCAGCATTAATGGATTGCTCATCAAGGGTTAAGGAATTCAAGATATTTATCATTTCATTGGGTTGCAATAAAATTACAAAGTTAGAAACAAATGAAAAAAAAATCAAAGCTTCTTCAAGGAGGCCCATTGTTTTTTATTTGTGTCACCTTTTTAAATGCCTTAAAGACCTTGTCTATTTGAATTGTATCCTTATAGGAGATATTTTACAAATTATCCGTAATGACATTTACTAATACCATTAGTTGAGGGTTATAAGCATAAAGATGGGGGCCAAAAATGGATAAATTTATTTTTGGAGATAAATTAAAACATAATGTGCTGATGTTCTATAAAACAACACACATGTGTTGTAACACACTCACATTATGGCTTGGGAACATTATAAATGTCAATGTATTAAAATACATGTGTTTTGTGATATATGCAGATTACATCTAATAAAAACTATAACACAATAGCCACAACCCTTCTCTTCTCATTTTCATTTCCCAATTTACAACAAAACACAAATTAGAAAAATATGACCACATTTTAAAGCTCAATTGAAACCATCTCCATCTCATCATCAATGCCCCAAAATTCAAGGATTAGTTTATATCAATGTTTTGGTAATGTTAGTTAAGATTACATTTTTTCTTTCATTGTTTATTTTTTCAATTTATAATTTTAGTCATTCAATTCATCCTTCACCTAAAAATATACATGAAAAAGGTGAGATTGAAAAACAAGATGAACAAACCCCCACTCAATCTCCCCATACAATTATTGTACATCCTCCATAAACAAAAATAAAATAATTTAGGGAAAATTTAAAATAATAAAATTGCTTTGAAGTTTGATAGAAACCCTAATACATTCTAATGCCACAGCATCCTCCACCAAGCACTTGTCACTTTGTTGGAATTATTAATATTCCACATTAATTATATGATTGGACAAACAAACACTTAATATGGCCAAGGATTTTTAAAAAAGCCAAAAATATATTATGTCCATTATTTACTAATCCCAAAAATAATACATCTTTGAAAATGATCTACACATGATTCTCAATTCATTTCTACAAACAACAACAAATAAAGAATACCTTTTCAAATTGGTGGTGGATAATATTTGAGTAGCACCCTTATAATAACCATGAGTTGTCTCAATATTTCTTGAGGAAACTCTATTATGAGTTTGTCATCAATTATATCCCAAACTAATTTGATATTCAAGACTTTTAGGATTGAGGTAATGGCTATGCATAGAAGACATATGAGGCAAGTTGTACATAAAATTTGCTAGTGATACCCCTTAGTTATCCATTTATTCTCCATGTGATACTCCCTTCAATTATGAAGAACATTGTGGAGGACTCTGTTCCACTAGTTTAGTAGCACAATCATTGGTTCAACACAGTGTGCATCTATCCCAACCTAACAAGAATGAGCCTCTAAGGTTTTAGGTGTCACCACACAATTGTCATGCTTGAAAGGATTTATGAACTTATGATTTAGAGGTATGTTTGATGAGTGTTTGAACTTTGGTGTGCTATTCACCTACAAGGAGTTTTTGGTAAGGCTTTTGATGACAGAGGATGATGGACATCAGAATTTTTAAGTTCATGTTGATTGTTGTCTAATCATAAGTTGGAAAATTATGGCACTAAGCTATAGAAGATTGTAATGAGTTTTAGGTGTTATGGTTTAACATGGAGACTTGAATAGGTTTGGTTTTTCCATGCATGTTGTTGATTGCAAGTCATATGAAGGGGAATTCACAACTACATAATTTACGATAGTGTAAGTGCACTTGTGGCATTTTTGGAGTACATGTGGTGATGACTAGGAGCATGGTGGTATTCTAAAATATTCTTGAAGGTACTGCAAGTTCGTAAAATTAATTAAGAGTTTGTCTCACCTAAAGTTATGGGTAGTGTTTTTCTATATTGAAGGAAGATATGTGTATGGTTCATGAGAACTAAGTCAACAACCTTTGACCATGTGTGAGTGGCACCGAATTATTAGATGTGGTGTTTATCCAAGTAAATTCCAATGGTATGCATACACATAAAAAATAATGAACATAGATTAATAAAAGGTAGCTATGGGTGTGATAATTGGAATATTATAAACCATTCTAGGAATGTAAATGCAAAGTGGATAGGGATAATTTTCTCTAGGAGTGAAGATGGCTAATTCTAATGTAGTTCAAAAAATTGACTTTATTGGAACCAAAGTTAGATCTTCTTTGTTTGTCCTTTGTTTCAAAATATGTGCAAAGATCAGGTCTTTTTCTAGGTTAAGTTATTATATTCGAGGTTCAAATATATTCTCTATTGCATGGATATAATCATATTTTTTGTATACTCCTACCTCTTGGTTTTCCTAATTCTCTTTTGTTTGCTGTGCTAAAACACTGACAACATTTAAGAATACCTTTCAAGGGTTAGAAAATCGCTAGGGTACATGTTCTCCTAGGTCAATCCCTAGAAATGACTAGCTTTATGTTCATGAAAATAATCAACAGGTATCAAGCAATCATGCATATATCATAGATGATGATGATAAGGTAATGTTGTTTTTTATAGTGTATAGAATCAAAATGTTGTAATAATTTCTCTATGAGTTCTTCAATAATCTAGGTTGGCAGAGGATATGCGAGTATGTCAAGTGAATGCCTTTCAGTAGAACACAAGAATAAATTGTGCAAACATGTGTTTGGTTAACTCAGTACTAAAATGGGTAAGAGTTAGCTAAAGTTTGAATTCAAATTTATAAATTTGGTAGTTAGATATATGAATGCCTAAACTAGTGAGAGTAACCTTTTATTTAAAAAGGTGTGCAAAGATTATCTAGATTTAGGAGGTACAATAAATGTCATATGTATATAAAATTAAAAAAAAATAAAAAAGTGTAGGTAAATGTGTAAAAATACATATGAATAAAGATTCAAAGAAAATTACACCATACTAGCACAACAATAGAAATTGATATAGTTGAATAATCCAACACAACAATGGCAATTGATATAGTTGAATAATGTAGAAGAGTCATAGTACATACTAGCACAACAATAGCAATTGGCATAGTTGAATAATCTAGTTTAATAATAAAATTCTACCTCACATAAACAATGGATGCATTATAGTCAACATAAAATTCTTTCTAATTTTCTTTCTAATTATTCTAAGAGTTTTTTATCCTTGCCTTTCAAAGAGCAAAGTTTCCAAATTTTTTCTGGACCAAACATCATCTAAAATTACCAGAGTTAGCTTGGGTTGTCCCTCAAAATCAACTGTTGCAGCTGCATGTGTCTAGATCTTCTAAATTTTGAAAATCTGATCTCTTTGACCTCTACTTAAATGTCATCCACTTCAATTGTCAAATTGTCAATAAGAATTTTACACCTCATGCATAACAAAACATGGTAAATATTTGTCTTATTTTTATTGGTCAAAATTAACTTTTAACTATTAAAATGAATGACGTCTCTTCATTCCATCAGTCTTCTCATATAGTCTCTAAACTTCCCTTTAGATTTGTGGAGTCTAAAACAATTTTCAAAATCAAATTGTTGCCAAAGTATACTGGTATCCATTAAAAAAAAGTGTTTTAGAACTAAATACCTTTATATGAACCAAATGTTTTGATTAAACCTAGAACATAGCTTTATACTGACCGCATCATAGGGACACTTTACTTAAATATCATCCACTTCAATGGTCAAACAGTCAATAGCAATTTTACACCTCATTCACAACAAAAAGTGGTAAATATATGTCCTATTTTTATTGGTCCAAATTAACCTTTGACTGTTGAAGTGTATGATATTTAAGAATAGCCAGGAATGTCGATAATACTTCTAATTTTGCCTCACATAAACAAGTATGTTGTCTTTTAAAAAAAATCATTTTTCACTGAACTATCCATCCCACCTCTTTATGGACCCTATTATTCATCAATAAAAATTCACTAAAATATATGTCCAAAACAAATTGACTACTGAACTGTTTAACATGTCTGTTTTTTAAGGTTTACCCTTTAATGTGTGGATGATTGCTGAGAGAGTGAGTAGGAGAATAGTCAATAGGAGAGTAATTTTCACAACTGATCCCTCTCTTCGGAACTTAACCATCTCTAGCAAATTTCTTTGATATATTTCCTTGTGTTTGCAAGGGCCGAGGCCATTACAAATAGCTTTTTTATATAATAAAAAGACGTGGCAAACAAATTACGGATCATTCGCGTCAATTATAATGAATTTACACTGGAAGCAACATCTACGTGTTATCTCACTCAAGCGTATTGTCTTCAGTTTTCTTGGTTGCATAGGGAAAACGATATTAAAAAACAAATATATGGAATTTCATGGATCCCGCGAGATAACGCATATATGTTGCTTCCATTGTAACTTCATCACAACTGATATGAATGTTCCATTATTATTTGCTGCATCTATTTGATCTATAAAAAGGCCATGTCTAATGTTTTCATAAACACAGAAATATATCAAATTTTTTTTGCAAGAGATTGAGTTCCCGAGAGAGAGGTATCAGTTGTTGGGGTGCAATGCATGGGCGGGGTGGGGAAAACTATTCTTGTATTGTCTTTCCACAATATGATTGTTAATATTGTCTGACAGTCCCCAAATCTAAAGGGAAGTTTAGAGACTATGTGGGAGAAGATTTCTGGAACGAAGAGACCAGATTCTTAGAATTTAGAAGATGAACTCATGCTGCTGAATCAATTGTTATTGAGGCAACCCAAGCTATCTCTGGTAAGTTTGAATGATGTTTGATCGAGAGAAAATTTGGAAACTTTGCTCTTGGAAGCATCGGGATACTAAAAGGAAGCTAAGGTGTGGAACAATGCTTCCAATACTAATCTATGTGGGGGAGATGGTGCAAATTCATACAAATCCTTAAACTATTATAGTGAAAGAAACACATTCAAATACACACATAAAATAATAATACAATAACACACATATCTACATCGGGAAAAACTTTCCAGGTGAAAAATCCCACACACCAAAAGCACAGTATTTTGTATTATTAGTAACAGACAATTACAACACAATATCAGCACTAAGCTTCTCTAAGTGTTCACCAATCTTCAACAAAACTCTAGGATAATTTCGGTAGCATAATGGTGTCTCAGAAATTCTCAACTTTTTTCTTAGCCCAAAATACTAAGGCATTGAATGTATAATAATAACAACAACAATAAATAGAAGGCTTCATCTTCTGCAAGATTTTAAGAAAGACTCAGAGAGTAAAACGTGAGTCAAGCTGAAAATGCATTGTAAAGATAGACTTTATAGACAATAGTTACAATCGATGCAAACTCCTCTGTTGAAGGGATCTGCCATCGCACATTCAACAAGTGGTAGTTTCAACCAATGTAAACACCTCTTTGGAAGGATCCGCCATCATACATTGAACAAGTACAATGCTCATGCAATTTCTAAACATCACAGCAACTGGCAGAGATAATCACACCACCATTCATGTAGAAAATCTGCATACATACAAATGCATTGCATGTTAAAAGCCTCCTCATGTGCTGAAGTTAATATAGTTAACTCCTGTTGAAAATAGGTTGAGACACTCATTATTCACAACATTCTCCCACTTGTTGAAGACCTCTCATGAGTCATCTATAATCAACTGCTCATGGCCCCAAGGCCCATGGAAACAACGCACCATCTAAACTTATTTGTACTCACTGGCTTCGTCAGTGCATCTACAACATTTCTCAAGGTGTCAACCTTCTCCAATATCACCTTTCCATCTTCTACCATATCACGAACAAAATGAAATTGAACATCAATGTCATTTGTTTTGGCATGGAAAGTGGGATTCTTTGTTAAGAAAATGGCACTCTAACCGTCGCAACAGATAGTAATCTATCTTGCAGCAAAACCAATATAAAAAGACAACCTCTTAAGCCAAATGGATTCCTTGCAAGCATGAGTATCTGCCATGTACTCTGCTTCTATCATGGACAAAGTGACTACAGCTTGCCGCTTACTCATCCAACTTATAGCATGACCATTCATCATGAACACATATCCACTGGTGGATCTTTTGCTGTCAATGTCCACTGCCCAATCTGAATCCACATATCAACAAATACTTATAGAATGCTAAGAGCTGGAGTAGGATAACCATGATAACATAGGGAATACTCAAAAGTACCCTGCAAATATTTGAACACTCTCTTTACTCCATCCTAATGTACCTGTCCAAGATTAGCCGTATATTGACTAAGAATTCCCATTGCTTGGGCAATGTCCGGCCTCATACAAACCATCACATACATCAAACTGCCAACAACACTCACATATGGTACTCTACTCATGTCCTCCATCGTAGTAGGATATTTTGGACAATCCTCCATAAAAAGATTCGAACCCTGCATCACTGGAACAACTAACTTCCTGCATGCTGCCATGTTGAATCTCTCCAACACTAAATTCACATAGTTTCTATGGCTTACCCAAAGCTTTTTGCTAGCTCTATCTCTTCTGATCTCTATCCCCAGAATATACCTTAATGCACCTAGATCCTTCATCTCGAACTATACTGACAACTAAGACTTCAAATCTAAAATCAAACTCATACCATTTCCAAAAAATAACATATCATCGATGTACAATGTAATTATGAGAATACAACCATTATCAGCTTTGTAATATACACAATGGTTAGATTTAGATCTCTAAAATCCCAAAGACAACACAAAGTTGTCAAAATTTTGGTACCACATTCTAGGAGACTGCTTAAGACCATATAAAGACTTCTTCAACTTGCAAACCAAATTTTCTTTACCTTTTACCACAAAATGCTCTTGCTATGATATATAGATCTCTTCCTCCAAATCACCATGAAGGAACGTTGTCTTTACATCCATCTATTCCACTTCTAGATCATACGCTATTGCAAGTGATAACAGGAATCAAATAGATGTCAGCTTCATAACAGGAGAGAGTATCTCAACATAGTCGATTTCCTCCACCTGAGAATACCCCTTTGCAACCAACCATGATTTGTGCTTTTCAACACTACCATCAAGACCACATTTCTTATTGAACACCCATTTACATCCAACAGGTTTCTGTCCTTTAGGCAAAGATACCAGATCCCATGTACTATTTTTCTTCAAAGAAGTCATTTCTTAATCCATGGCTTTCATCAAGGAATCTGCATCACTCATACCCATAGCTTCTCTAATAGTCCTAGGCTCATCAGTGTTATCAATTAAAGAAAAAACAAAACTAGAATCCAACAATGAATAACCAAATCTTTCTAGTGAATAATCAAACCTTTTTGGAGGTTGCCTAAGATTTGTAGAGCTCCTCAATTGTTGAGGTTGAGGTTCTTCTTCTTCAGAACTTTAAGAACTGCTAGGGCTCTCCTCATCACCAGGTCCAACATGAGTATGTAGTTCACCTTTCATCGGAGTAAGTGGAATCTGAGCTACCTCCTTCTGTTTCTCCTCTTTCTCTAGCTACATCTCAACTATGGAAGGTTTCAACTCCAAAAATATTACACTTTTGCTATGGAGAACCTTCTTGATAATTGGATCCCAAAGCCTGTACCCCTTCACATTGATACCATAGCAAATTAAGATACACTTAATTGCCTTGTTCTCCAACTTAGACCTCTTTAAACTCAGGACATGAGCATAAGCTTCGCAACTAAAAACTCTGAGATTTCTCATCGAAGGTTTCTTACCAGACTGGATGCCTCCATGGGTGTCTTTTAAGAAAGAATTGATGTAGGAGATCTGTTGATCAAGCAACATGTAGTGGCTATAGCTTCAGCCCAAAACTTCTGCTCAAGGTCAACACCACTCAGCATACTCCTAGCCCTCTCCATCAGCATCCTATTCATCCTCTCTACAACTCCTTTTTGTTGTGGTGTGTATGGAGTTGTCTTATGTCTCTCAATCACGTGTTCCTTACATAACCGATCAAATTCTATGGAATAAAACTTGCCACTATTGTCAGTCCTCAAACATTTAATCTTTCTATCAGTCTAATTTTCAACCAAAACCTTAAACTCCTTAAACTGATTGAAGAATTTAGATTTACTCTTGAGGAAATAAACAAATGTCCTTCTACTATAGTCATCTATGAAAGACACAAAATATATAGATTTTCTTAACGAAGGAACATTCACTGGACCAAACACATCTGCATGAATATAGTCCAAAACCCTAGAAGACTTATGAGAACTAGAATAAAAAGAAACATGGTTTTGTTTACCATATACACAATGTTTGCAAAAATCAAACTCGAGATTACAATCATTAAGGCCTTCAACAAGGATTTTATTTTTTAGGGCTCTAAGACGCTTCTCACCAATATGACTGAGTCTCTATTGCCTTCTCTGTTGGAATCTTCTGTTGGAATTAGACTGGACAACTGAGAGAGGGGGTGAATTAGTTATCCCAAAAATTAACCTTTTCTTCCTTTTAATCTTCTTTCACAATTTGCAAATTGATTAATGATGTAAACATTAAAGCATGAAACAACATCACATAAGCAGAAACATAATAAACACATTTAATACCAAGATTTTTGACATGGAAACTTGGTTAAGGGAAAAACCATGATGGGTGTTAGCCCACAAGATTCATACCCTATTAAAAGTACTTAAAAGGAATGGGAAGGCACTTGTCTTCGGGCTCACTACCAAGAGCTCACTACTCAAAAGAGAGGCTCACTGCCTACAAGAAATTTTAGTTTAACACAAAAAGAATTAACTGAGAAATAGCATCTACTTCATGCCTGGTTCAGTTTCATTGAATGCTCATAAAGCTTCTAATCTACTTCCAAACTCTTCTTCACTAACTTTTCACTCTATTCTGCTTTTGCTCTTCTACTCCTCCTCTTCATTGCTTTTCTCTTGATCATTTCTTTGGATTTATTATTTTTGTTCAAGGATGATTTTCCATGACTCAGCTACACTCATTTATATGCTTCATCAACCTTGGAATAAACATCAAGGTCGGCACACCAAACATCTTACTTAATGCAAATCACTAAGCTATAGGCCAAACATTGCTAAGACTTGAATCTTCTTTTAGCAACACACCACACTCTAGAGAATTCCTTCTAGAACATCTGCAATATGCTTGAATCATCCGGTCAGCCAGGACTAGGAAGAACAACAACACCAAGAAGGAAATCTACCAACAACCTCAAACTTCAATGCAAACCTCCAACACAGTAGACACACAATCTAGAGACCTCCACAAGCATAATGAATTTAACAAAAACATCCGCACTCCTCCAAGTCATTAGGATCACTTGCATCTTCATCTGGAACCTCTAGAATACTATCTACCATGACTATCATCTTAGAAAGATTGCTTGTGGACCTCCAAACCATGAACCACTTGAATGGATGATACACACTGACTTCCCAAACATGCCTCTAGATCCACAGATCATTAATTGACATATCCAAGAGGATCCAGACCACTTCTCTATCGCTTTGTCTCTTCTAAATACTACAAAACTGGCCTAATCAGATGGCCATAGTTTCTTCAAATCTTCATGCGGACCTCTCAAATCCTAACTAGAGCTACTTCACACAAACCTCTATACTTTAGTATGATCCACATCCATTGATCTTTATTAATTTTCTCAATATCTTCAACATTCCAGTCTTCTAGTCAGGCAACAAGATAGGATATAGTTGACACCAATGGCAACAAGAATATGTTGACATCAATGACAACACCAATTACGCACATATTTGTAACTATCTCCCCCTTTGTCATTGATGGCAACATATGATGTGAAAAACTGATTCAACCATCAAGACAAGAGCTCCTCCCCCTTTCTCTTATCACTTCTACAACCACTATCTTCACTTCTCCCCCTTTCATCAGCAACTAGTTTTTCACATGACTTCTCTCCCCCTTTGACATCAATAGAAAATGACACATATTTGCAGTCTTTTCTCCTTTGTTTTGTTTCAGATCAAACTCAAAAAATGCATGTAGACTACTCCCCCCTAAGTAGTACCTTGTTAACATCAATCCAGATCACAAGATATGACTATGAATTCCACCAGACTGATGCACTCTAGTGCATCTTAATTCTAATTTGGAGGGGTAATAACCCCTAACTTCTCTCTGAGATACTCAAAAGTATCCTTGGGAAGATGCTTAGTGAAAATATCTGCAATCTGATCCTTTAAGGACACAAACTCCAACTTGACTTCATTCGCATTTACCTTCTCTCTCAAGAAATGAAACTTGATGGATATATGCTTTGTCTTTGAATGCAACATCGGGTTTTTTGAGATACTTATTGCACTTGATTTATCACAAAAGATTATGACAGGCTCCTCAAACACAATTTTGATGTCCTTCAACATTTTCTTCATCCACAGGACTTGACTACAATTGTTTCTTGCTGCTATATACTCAACCTCTACTGTAGATAGGGAAATTGCCTTCTGCTTATTACTTAGCCAAGAAACCAATCTACTTCCTAAGAAGAATGCAACACCACTAGTGCTTTTTCTATCATCCACATCTCCCACCCAATCAACATCTTTATATACATGAAGAGTGAAGTCATTATCCTTTAGATACCATAATCCATAATCAATTGTCCCTTGGAGATATATGAAAATTCCTTTGACTACTACAACATAAGATTCTTTAGGATCATCTTGGAATCTAGCAATAAGTCCAACTGCATTCATGATATTAGGTCTGGTCTGAGTCAGATAGAGTAGTCCTCCAATTATCGATCTATACCTTTTCTAATTTTCCTTAGGACAGTCATCATCTTTACTCAACTTACATCTAGTTACCATAGGCATACCTACTGGCTTTGAATCTTCCATTTCAAACTTCTTCAACAATTCTTTCACATACTTAGACTGAGATATGAAGATACCTTTGTTTGACTAATTGATTTGTAGACCTAAGAAGAAGTTCATTTCACCAAACATAGACATATCAAATTCACTTTGCATCTGATCAGCAAATGTTTTGCACATACTAAATGATATCATCAACAAATTCCTCAACAATCAGAATATTCTCATTGTCAATCTTAAAATAGAGATTACTGTCAGTAGTGCTTTTGCTATAACCTAGATTTAGCAAATACTTATCTAATCTTGCATACCAAGGTCTTGGAGCTTGTTTGAGTCCATACAATGCTTTTCTTAATCTATAGACCATGTCTCCCTGATCAAACAACTAAAATCCTTTCGGTTGCGCAATGTAGACTTCTTCTTCTAACTCTTCATTTAGAAATGTTGACTTGACATCTATCTGATAGACTTTAATATCTTTATAAACAACAAAAGCAAGAAACAATCTAGCTACCTCTATTCTTGCCACCAGAGCAAAAGTCTCTTCAAAATCAATTCCTTCTACTTGAGAATATCCTTTGCATACCAACCTTGCTTTATTTCTTACAACTTCACTTTCTTCATTTACCTTGTTCCAGAAGACCCATTTAGTTCCAATCACATTTTTGTCCTTAGGTCTAGAAACAAGATCCCAAGTGTGATTCTTTTCAATTTGCATTAATTCTTCTTTCATTGCCTTTATCCAGTTTTCATCTTTGCAGGCTTGACTTACTTTTTTTGGTTCAATCTTTGAGATCAGACAAATCTCTTCTTGATCTTCAACAATTCTTCTTGTAGTTTGGACACCTTTATTTCTGTCTCCTATAATTTGATCTTCAAGATGATTCATCCTTACATACCTGGGAGTTTTGGGAATTGTTTGAGCTTCTATTTCTTGAGCTTGTTCCTCAACTTTTGCACTATCCTCTTGAATTACTGGGTTTTTTTGGATCAATCTGGATCTAGATTTGAGTTTGCACTTGACTTTCTTGACTTAGATTTTCATCTTGATTATCTGAATCATATCTGCAAGTTCTAGAATGTCCTTCTTTTCTCTCATCAACTCTGACATTAGCACTTTCAACAATCTTTTCTAGCCTCTTATTAAAGTACCGGTATGCTTTTCTTTGAGTAGAGTAACCCAGAAAAATTCCTTCATCACTTCTTGCTTCAAACTTGCTTAGATCCTCATCTCTTTTGATATAGCAATGACTACCAAAAACTTTGATGTATCTTACAATAGGAGGATGACCAAACAATAGTTCATAAGGTGTCTTACCAGAATTTCCTTTGATCTGCACCCGGTTAAGAATGTAGACAATAGTACTCACAACTTCTCTCCAATAAACTTAAGGAACATTTGTTTCCATCATCATGGTCCTAGAAACTTCTTGAATGGTCTAGTTCTTTATTTCCACGACTCCATTTCGCTGAGGAGTCCTAGGAGCAAATAGCTGTCTTTTAATTCCATGTTTTTCACAAAATGAATCAAACTCATCGTAGGTAAATTCTCCACCTCTGTCGTATCTCAGACACTTTATCTTCACACCAGTCTCATTTTCCACCATAACTTTGAATACCTTGAATTTGTCAAGAGCTTCTAATTTTTCTTTTAAGAAGGTTACCCACATCATCCAAGAGTAATTATGAATTAGCAACATAAAATATCTATCTCCTTGCACACTCCTAATTTTAGCAGGACCACATAGATTAGTATGGACAAGTTCCAACCGTTCACTTAAAAATTGTTCTTTGCTTTTGAATGAACTTTTACTCTATTTGCCCAATTGACATTCTCTACATATGTTACCAGATTTCATAAGTTTTGGAAGATATCTTACAGCTTGAGTAGAACTTATCTTGACAATGTTATCAAAATTTACATGACACATCCTCCTATGCCATAACCAACTTTGATCTGTCTAAGCAATCAAACAACTTTTTCTAGAACTACTTAAATGAAAGATGTTACCTCTAATTTGAGTACTATAAAGTCTTGAAACTCTACATTTTGTTTCAGTTGCAGCAAGGCATGGGTCTCTTCTATTTCTGTAATGTTTCAAGAAATGATGCAAAAGCTGCCAAGTGTCAAGCCTCAATTAAAGCCGTGGTATTGTTTTGTAATGTCCCCTTTCTAGTGGAAACACTTAAACTTAAATCTACATTCAAAGTGATTCTCAAGGAGATATTAGAAATATTATAGATTACTAATTTTTGATGATAAGATCAAATAAGATAATGTATTCACATCATTCCAAGGATTATTTATTTCCTAAGTGTTACTTGCTATTGATAACTATTCTATAATACGTTCCATAATTCGATCATGCATATTTTCCTTATTACTCTTCCTCATAGAACTAGGCTTTACATGTATAGGGCGCGCTGAAACTGTAATGCCCCTCGCCTTTTCGTTTGCGATAGATGTTGTTCTCATGATTCCTATGACAATCCTAGTACTGCAGATAGTCCTTTAGTGCATGTTTTCAGTTTTGAGACACTTTGATTTCTATGCTATGGTTGATGTTTTCTTTGATATTGTTAGACACTTGATTATCATACGAACTAGATATGGATTATGTTAGATGATGCTTGATCTCTTGTACCTTGTGCATTCTTAGTTGATGAACATATTATGGTTTGATGTTAATTTCAGTTTAATATGATCATGTTTTCATATTAATGTTACTTTATGTTTAAGGTATTGTTTGATCATGATTATGATGTATGTCTAGGATTGGATGCAGTTATTTATTTGATGAGTTACTGAACGGAACAATGTGGTATTACTTGTGTCCAAGTACCCTGCCACGCTGCGACTTCTGTTCATTATGTTTATGATAACATGTATATATGTACAACCCTGTTGTTTCGATGCAGTATGCAGGTACCGGGCATCGACTCCACCTGGACTAGCAGGTCTGAGCATGCCCTAGCCAATGGATTCGTGGAACGGAGTTAACATGGGGTTCCTGGTCGTTTGTGTCAGTTGTTTGTTTGCCTCTGTCATTGTGGTCTTGTCTTGTCTTCCAATCTTGCTTGTCAGTCAAGTTCAGTGCCACCACGAGGTTTAACAAGGTCAGAGTTGCCTATGTTACGTCAGTGTTTGGATGCATTCGAATATAATTACTTGACTAGGAATATAATTACGTTAAATAAATATTAAAGGTTTCAATAAGAATTAAATAATGTAGAAAATATAATTATTTAATACTATGTGAATTAATAAATAAATTATATTGCCTAATTTGTGAGTGTTATAAATGTTTAAACTGTATATGGCAATGTTCATAAATTTCATTAATGCATAGATTGATATAATGTAAATTGTGTTTATTGAAATGCATGTTAATATTAGATTTATAAGATAATAATTTTGCCGTGGGTTATTGGTGTATTCTAGGGTTTTTTTTTTTTTTAAAAAATATATATATATATTTTGGGGAGGAGTTTCAGGGGGGTTTTTTGGTTAGGGTTTGTGCTTTAGATTTCATATTAGCACCTACAGGTTTGAAATCAGTTAGGGTTTCAATGAAGCTTTCATGTTCAGCTAGGGTTTGAAGATATCTTGCATATTTGAAGGCATACATATTTAGATTTGAAGGATCATGGCGCCTCAATTTGACATCAGTTGGCTAGGGTTTGGAGAAGATCTGCCTAGAAGATCGCTGGAGGGAGTGCAGACAGAAATCAAAAGAATCACCTTCAAAGGATTATGTAAAATAGTTCACGTGCCTTGTCTATGTTCCCACATTTTGTTACCCGTCCAGGAGAGCACTTGGTGTCTTGGGTCGAGGCCTGAGAATTTGGTCTTCAGTCAGTCTGGAGCAGGTAACAACTAGGCCAAGGGCCATTGCACTGAGGGGGCTGAGCTCATCGACTCTGTGCTCGATGTGGCCAGTAAGAGTGCAGAATATCGGCGGTAGGCGTTCCATACTATTTTTTTCTCTTACAGTGATAATCCCCTCGATACAAGTTCTCTGTAATTTGTAAAGTTTTTTATCCAAGGACAAGTTTAATTTTAGATTGTAAAGGAGGAGGAAAGAAAAAACAAAAATGCAGGGAGCTCATTTATTGCTCGAGGAGCCTATTCGCATGGCTTCGATCCTCGAACCTTCCAAGACTAATTTTCTTTCCGGCAATGACGAAGGTTGTTGGCACTCTTGGACCAAATTCACGATCTGTTGAAGTGATTGAGGGATGTCTCAGGGCTGGAATGTCTGTTGCTCGTTCCAATTTCTCAGATGGAGACTATGACTATCATCAAGAAACTCTTGAAAATCTGAAGACTGCTGTGAAGAAAGTTAGAAAGCTCTGTGCTGTCATGTTGGATACAGTTGGTGCAGAATTGCAAGTTGTCAACAAGAGTCAGTAGGCCATTGTGCTGGAGATGAATGCTTTTGTGACTTTAACACCTGATCAGAGCAAAGAGGCATCATCTGAAGTCTTGCCAATAAACTTTGGAGGAAATCGTCCTTCAAATGGAAAAGGTATGTGTATCACTTCTTTGTCTTTCTAGCACAAAAGCTAAAATCTGTTTGCTAAAATCTGTTTGCTACCATTCCTTTATGTCTGTAAAAGAAAATTGAACCCTATTGCACTCGCCTGCTTCCCACTAGCACCTTGTACGTTGCTCCTGCTCTAGTCCGTAGGGTCTGTTTTGGCACTTACCACAGCAATGGACCACCCAAACCAACCTCTCAGCTGGCTGTGTTGACCTTCCTGCACCATAAGACCTCACCTAGCTTCAATGATTCCACCAGCTCCTTAAAAACGTCATTGGCTTCGAAGCTTTTAATTACAGATTGCAATCGCTGCCCCCTCTCATCACGTTTTCCTTCTTGCTGGGCGTTTTATGAGGTTATGCCCATGTGTTTCTGGCTTTGTTTGGCTTGGGAAGTTGCCATTTTTCGCCACTGCCAGTGAGTCGCCCTCCCTTGTACTGGAATTGGAATGTTGCCTTCGTAGATTTAGAAGTGGCTGTGTGAGTATTCTTTTTGGAGGCAGGAATTATTCTTTCTATCTTTTTAGACACGATCTTTTTGATTTTAGTTTTCCTCCCTAAGTGCTAGCCTTCCCGTTAGTCATAGTTTTAAGATTTGGGCTAGTGTAATCCCATAAACTTGAATTTGCACTGACTTGGTGGGAACAGGTGATCTGAACTCCTGCATTTTTAAAAATCTAGAAATATTATAGTCACTACAATCAGAAAAATTTACATTCAGTATTTTTTAAAATCTAGAATATATAAGTCAATACATTGTCACCAAAGAGCAGGTATAATTCTTAATGGATCTTAATATACCAGAAAACTCTCCAATTCAACATAGTTGTTGCCGTTGGCCTTCTGTGATCTGGACCTTTGGCAATAAGCCACGTTTGCCAACATGGCAGGCATGCTCGTGATAAAGTGGTATCTATTTGTGTGGCTTGGTGGATGTGGCAGAGGAGTTGCCTTTCAATAAATCATTGATAGCAGCTAAACAGAGAAATACTGTAATATGAAGAAGATTGTAAAGAGTATTTTAGATGTTTCTATTAGTAAGAAGTCATGATTATAAACCTCTACCATCCAGATGAGAACTGACCACCGATGATTAGATCCACTATCATGGCAAGTCCAAACAGTAATTAAGAGTTGACTCTGCACTAGACAAAAACTTGGGAAAGTTAATTAAATGTCTAACCAAACCACCTAACTCAGACTAATTATGAGATTTTATTATTAGTAATAAATGAACTTTGTGACTAGTCTGAAGCTAGGCAATAAGTTGGCAAAGAGTGATTATTCTTGTTTAACCAAGGGAGTAGAAGCCTAGAAGGCAACTTACCATTAGATATGTCAATTCAAATGGACCTACATCAATCAATGTTTCATGATCGTAACGTTTTAGTGATTTAAACCCTTTTTAATACGATGTTTTCATTAGTCAAAATCCTATAAAGTTAAGTGGGATAATTGCATTCCAGTGGTTTATTATGGTTTCTTTATATAGAAAACTCTGCGAGAAATGAATTTAGAGTCACCTTGCATCGTGGACAATTATGAAATTGGACTATCTCTCACAGCTGTGACCTCTGCCAGCTAAAAAGGAAATTATGGTTAATCTGATCCCTGGCTTGTCAGTATTTCTTTTTATTGCACTATCCTCTTGCCTTTTTGGATAGTTTGATTATGGAAGGATTAGACCAGATCTCTCATTCACTGCAGGCCATGATCTGGTTGTCTAAATTATAGGTCTTACCTCACAGCATCATGAGTTTAGCTGCAGTTGCCAGAAGGAGATTTGATGGTTGCAATTTATTTTAATGTTTCCTTAAAGGAAGAGAATGAAGGCTTATTCCTTTAGAAGATAATTTGTAGTTTGAAGGTAGATATTAGAGAAGGTATATATTGGAGTTGGTAAACTGAGTAATATTAAATTATAGTTGTAAATTAATTCGATGTTGTCAAATCCCTTGTTAGGAACCCTCCGCAAGAGTTGAATTAGACTTCATTGGAACGAGTTAATTTAATTGATTTATATCAATGGCATTAATGGTCTTTTTAGTTAGGTTATGACGAGGGTGTCTTGTAGAGCAATTAAATTAGTTTCCTTAATAAATTATTAGGGTATAGTTATTTTAACATAATGGTGTAATTAATAGTTCTTATTGCTACTTAATGTCATTGTAAGATCCATTCGTAACAAGATTACAACCATGTTATCATATTAAAGGGTCTTCCTTGCTATTAGGGTAGAGTAATGTTTATATTAAATTTGGATGGGAATTAAACGGCAGGTAATTGTTTATTCAATCTGCTCTATTGATATTATAGTTTTGCAAATTGATAAGCAGTGATAATCCTAACCTCATTTTCTAATTAATCTAAGTCAATAGTAAGGAATCGTAATGTAAATTTGGAACTGGTTCTTCCTTGTTTACAAGGATATAATCGAGAATGTACTTTGTTAAATAAATATATTATTATTATGTTAAAGTCTTCCTTGTGAATAAATATAGAATTTTGTTATCATTATTATTATTATATTATTATTATTAGTATTATTTATCTCTCATACGGAAAATTTGCATATCGTTGTGTGTCTTTTAATTACCCGGGTGCAGTTATTTAAACTTTGCATGAGATTGTTAAATAGAAATTTATTATGTAGTGAAGATTTCCATTTCAAGTTGGTTTTGGTCGAATGTTAATTATATTAATCCGTCAGTGAATTTGTTATGTGATCCTTGTAAAATTTGTTAATTATGTTGAAATTGAGTGTTCTATGTTATGGGAGTATGTGAACTCGGTTACATCAATAAAACAAGTTTGGCCCTATGTTGGATTATGGACCTTACGTGACTCTTTGTGCAAGTAATAGAGTGTATTATTCCAGAGGCCTAGGTGGTAATTTTGTGTTCATACTCATGGTATCTTGATAATGCATCTTGGGGTAATGATTAAGTCCTTCATGAATGTTGCAATCATTATTTGTCTAAGTTTGTTGAACTATTGTGACGGTCAAGACAATGGGCTCATGCCGTCATCGGTATAGAAGAGATCTCCCAAGTATTACTCCGTTTGGAAACCTTGAATTATGTATTGGGACTTTGCCGTATGGTTATGCCATAATTGCAAGAAGGTTAATGCCTTGCAATGTGTATACCTAGACCTATTGTTTTGTCTTGAATCCATGCTGTCGAGCTCTTCTTGTAAGATTGTGGTTCCCTATTGTGTTGAGCTTGTTTTAATTCCTTGTTATGGTTGAGATATTAGAGCAAGAGGACCTATGCCTTGCTCGAGTGATTCATTG
The DNA here is from genome assembly GCA_027924645.1 of Cunninghamia lanceolata. Classification (NCBI taxonomy): domain Eukaryota; kingdom Viridiplantae; phylum Streptophyta; class Pinopsida; order Cupressales; family Cupressaceae; genus Cunninghamia; species Cunninghamia lanceolata. The sequence continues at coordinate 7,427,712 of BSBN01000937.1, read as the reverse complement.
TATTGTGATTGGTTGCAAGATGGTTGATGCCTTGCACCGTTATGCATATTTTCTGTTATGAAGACAGTTTGTCATGTGTTGCCTCTAGAAGTAATGTTGTGTTGTTGTGAGATTGGCTAGTGATGTTGGAGTCTTGTGATGTTCTTAATCTACTGTCTGCCTGACCGTTGTTCTTGTGGGGCCCTCATGTTAACTCCTAGCTCGGGGGGTGGACCTCAGGGTTCCACATGGTTGGGTGGAAAGAGCTAGATCCATTGGTTTTCTCCCTTGCTGTTTGTTCATGAGCGAGGAGGATTCATCTTGTGTGCTAGACATCAGACCTTGTACCTGTTTTGAAGACCGTTCCTGTGCTCATGCATTAGTCTTGTGTATTTATTGTATCTCATTGTTTATATTCAGTTGTAATCAGGATGTTGATTATGTAAATCTCATGTTGATGTACTCAATTGTATAGACTTGTTAAATGTGCATGTATCCTTATCCAAATTGATTACCTAGGTTATGGCATGGAATGTAGATGTATTTGACTACTCATTATTGTTATAGAGTTGAATGAATTGTCGATGTTAGTTAGCAATGCATGTAATGATGTTGTTTATTGTTAAGTAGTGCATCCTTGTCACCTTGGGAGACAAGTTGTTAACTATTGATGTGTTTTATCTGCTAAACCTCACTTGTTGTCCTATTTATAAGAGAAATTATTTCCACTTTGCTTGCTGATAAGTGTTGTCTATCGAGGTGTTCATGGACAGGGTACTACAAATCTATTCTGCTTCAGTGGAAGTTATTGGTAATTATTTTAGTAGTGTAATGGTTATGGTTTCTGTAGTTTTATTTCCTATTATTAATGCAGTTATGCTGCCCTAGAGTGGTTAGAAGAGTAATTTCATACAATGTGTTATGTCTGGTTTCTACTTTACACTATCATGCTTTCAAAAAAAAAATTAGTTCTGTAACTTTTGCACTTTTTATCTAGCACTCTGGGGTTACATGACGGGGCATTACACTTGGTATCAGAGCCAAGTTGCAGCACTGGGATCTCTAGTTAATGTTGTTGCCCATGTCTAGTTATAGTAACTTCTCTTATGCATGTGCAGGTTTAGATTAATTAGCTAAGTTGGAATGTAAATTTCTTTTGTTTGACTAAAGGTGCATTAGGATAAGATGTGATTGGGTGTAGCTAGGTATTTAATCTATGTATTTGGAAGTAAATGTATGTGATTAAGTTTTGTATTACATAACGTGATATGTTTTAATGGAAAGGGCTATTTTTGTGGAATAAATAAGATGCTAGTGCATGGAAAATTACGATGACTACATTTGGTGTTTGAAAATCTTGTTTACTAGGTGTAGCTGAAAACTCATGAGGGAATGTCCTTCTCTCTTCTTACTATTGTATAAATAGAAAAGATTCATGCATTGGATGTCTTGCATGTTGAAAATATGCGAATCCTTGGTTCTTTGAGAATTCAAATAGCTTGTGATGGAGTAAGAGTTGTTGTGTTTAGGAAAGACCTGCATGAAGTGGTAAGAGTTAAGTAGAGGATCATCATTGTTATTTTGTGAATATGGAACTTGTGTATAATTTGTTAAGTGGAATTGTTAAGTAATCGTGATGATCATGACAGTGACTTTTAGCATTAGGTGGTATATGAAAGGGTTATGGATAATATGAAATGATATGATCTTATAAAGGGAATCACAGTGGTTATGGAAACAAATGTACTTATGGCAGTAATGAGATGGTGTATGTGAGTGTAAATCTTCCCCTGTAAATGTGAGAAACCAGTAACTGTGCATTGGTCGAGTGTTGTAAATACCCCGTACTTGCTTTGTGTGCCTATAGGATGGTGATACTAGGTACCCATCCATGGGAATTGTGTGTATTTTGGTGTGGAATGTGCCATACCATTGTGTGTGTTTGGATGTTTGTTACCCGATGGAGGGCCAACCCTTGTGTGGTTGAAAATATAGATATAAAAGAGTAGCCAAAAGTTAAAATCATAGATTCTCTTCTTTTGGTTCTCTAGTCCCTCTGTCTATGAAGGGGTAGTAGCAGCCACAAAGTTCCTTGGGCGGAGTGAACAGCATACGCTTATGATGGTGCAGAGTGGTCCCTCGCTCAACCGACCCTAAGGAAACGTACTCACTACTTCCCCTTATGATGGATCAGGGTACTTGATTCATATGTGTTAGCCTAATCCCCACAGTTTCTGAGCATCTGGATGGTATTTCTTGGAGGATCATTTACCTTGTCTTCACGAAAGGTATGATATACCACATGAGTTATCAGTTGGGGGCTGGGGTCTAGGACCTGCATGGACAACCCAACTGGAACTATGTGATGACATGAGTCGTCACTTGGGGGCCGGGGTCTAGGACCTGCGTGGGTAACCCAAGTGAGACCATGTGCCCCATGTATATTTTGAGGTCTAGCATGTGGAGGGAGATTTGTTACCCATGCTGAGATAGATTCCGTATCTGCACATGTTCCGACATGATAGGTATGATGCCACAGCCCACTGATGTTTTGACACAGTGCTGGTGATGATGCCGTGTTGCTGTTAGTAGTGAGCTAGGCTCGAGGACACGATGCCACATGCATAGACACGTGAAGGTGCACTATGAGATTGTGTTATAGCCTACTTGTGTGTTGAGCGTAATGGGGCCTCACACACTCGTAGAGGGATACTCATGTTTGCTTTCGATAGTGTTGGGTCGGTTAGCATATGAGTAGGTCCTAGCCATGTATACCTCTGGCTACGGTGAGTACCTGCGTGTGCCTTTTCCACGAGGTGTCGCTATGCGGGGTGTGTTCTGCACGTGTTTACTTCCGCGGAGCCACAAACACACTGCCATGCGGCATACGGCCAGTACGTGCCTTCTCTGGCTGGCGTATGACCATGCCGCGCTGAGATGCGATGCGGGATGTGGCCGAGGTGCACATTCCATGCGGGCAGCCAAGGAGTGTGTGAGCCACTTGGCTAGTCCATGCCGCGTGACGACGCGATGCAGGGTGTAGCCGATGAGTACACTCTGAGCCATGTGAATGGCGTGCTCATTCCGCACCACATGAGGGCTACTGTTATAGCCTGACGTTGTTCCCTCCTTCCTCGTTTGGTGGCTACTATCTAGTCACATAGTGTCGTACAGTGCAATTTCAAATTGTGGACTTTCTCTATGGTTATTGATGATTTTTGACTGATTGCGAAGGCTGACATTTTTTTGTATTTGATTATGATGGTTTAGCCACACCTTGTGATCTTATTGCTTGTAGCCCTCATGGTTACATTTGATTTAGTGTTGAAAATTGCGTGCATTTCTTATTTTATTGTTGAAATTAAATTTTTATCTTTCTTCATGACTTTGGTGGCTAAACTAGTTATATTTATTGTTTTCGATGTCGGCCATGTGTTGTATTGTGACTCCTCTCCAAGGACGTATGAGACGGACTTGGTGAGTGTATGCGAGGAAGCAGACGCAGGGAACCTTGAGGATGGGGGTATGTGAGGCTGTTATACAGCTAAGACCCACTACCCACCTATGTGTGATGACTATCTCTTGGAGGCTAACCACCTTATACAACAAGAGAGGGGTCATTATGGCTTATTTGATGGTCTCACCTTGTGAGTGTGACCTAGCACCAACAAGTCATTATATGTGAGGTATGGATTATGTGAGATGGTTTTGGCTTTTGGCTTATGGATTAGTATGCGGTTTTAGTATCCAAATGGACCTCTATATGGCCTTGTGATGTGAATCCCAGTGATGTATATTGGTGTGTGTGTGTGAAGAATGTATGGTAAATCATGAAAACTGTATCTATGTATTGATAAATGGTGTTTTCATACTTCAAATAGATGAAAAATTTTGATATTTTGTTGAATCTGTGATAAGACTTAGGGTGGATAGTTAATGGAAAATGTTAAAAATGCAGCATTTTAACCTTTTGATTGTTTAATAGCATAGTGTTCTCCCTAGAAATGGTTGTTAGCTTAGTGTATTTGACTAAGTTATATTCTGGCAATAGAATATGGCAATATTATTACACTATGTTTCTACCCTAATCTGTGACTTCCAGGAGTAAGTCAAAATCTAGGGGGGGAGGATGTAATGCCCCTCGCCTTTTCGTTTGCGATAGATGTTGTTCTCATGATTCCTATGACAATCCTAGTACTGCAGATAGTCCTTTAGTGCATGTTTTCAGTTTTGAGACACTTTGATTTCTATGCTATGGTTGATGTTTTCTTTGATATTGTTAGACACTTGATTATCATACGAACTAGATATGGATTATGTTAGACGATGCTTGATCTCTTGTACCTTGTGCATTCTTAGTTGATGAACATATTATGGTTTGATGTTAATTTCAGTTTAATATGATCATGTTTTCATATTAATGTTACTTTATGTTTAAGGTATTGTTTGATCATGATTATGATGTATGTCTAGGATTGGATGCAGTTATTTATTTGATGAGTTACTGAACGGAACAGTGTGGCATTACTTGTGTCCAAGTACCCTGCCACGCTACGACTTTCGTTCATTATGTTTATGATAACATGTATATATGTACAACCCTGTTGTTTCGATGCAGTATGCAGGTACCGGGCATCGACTCCACCTGGACTAGCAGGTCTGAGCGTGCCCTAGCCAATGGATTCGTGGAACGGAGTTAACATGGGGTTCCTGTTCGTTTGTGTCGGTTGTCTGTTTGCCTCCGTCATTGTGGTCTTGTCTTGTCTTCCAATCTTGCTTGTCAGTCAAGTTCAGTGCCACCACGAGGTTTAACAAGGTCAGAGTTGCCTATGTTACGTCAGTGTTTGGATGCATTCGAATATAATTACTTGACTAGGAATATAATTACGTTAAATAAATATTAAAGGTTTCAATAAGAATTAAATAATGTAGAAAATATAATTATTTAATACTATGTGAATTAATAAATAAATTATATTGCCTAATTTGTGAGTGTTATAAATGTTTAAATGGTATATGGCAATGTTCATAAATTTCATTAATGCATAGATTGATATAATGTAAATTGTGTTTATTGAAATGCATGTTAATATTAGATTTATAAGATAATAATTTTGCCGTGGGTTATTGGTCTATTCTAGGGTTTTTTTTTAAATATATATATATATATTTTTTGGGGAGGAGTTTCGGGGGGGTTTTTTGGTTAGGGTTTGTGCTTTAGATTTCATATCAGCACCTACAGGTTTGAAATCAGTTAGGGTTTCAATGAAGCTTTCATGTTCAGCTAGGGTTTGAAGATATCTTGCATATTTGAAGGCATACATATTCAGATTTGAAGGATCATAGCGCTTCAATTTGACATCAGTTGGCTAAGGTTTGGAGGAGATCTGCCTGGAAGATTGTTGGAGGGAGTGCAGACGGAAATCAAAAGAATCGCCTTCAAAGGATTATGTAAAATAGTTCATGTGCCTTGTCTATGTTCCCACATTTTGTTACCCGTCCAGGAGAGCACTTGGTGTCTTGGGTCGAGGCCTGAGAATTTGGTCTTCGGTCAGTCTGGAGCAGGTAACAACTAGGCCAAGGGCCATTGCACTGAGGGGGCTGAGCTCATCGACTCTGTGCTCGATGTGGCCAGGAAGAGTGCAGAATATCGGCAGTAGGCGTTCCATACTATTTTTTTTCTCTTACAGTGATAATCCCCTCGATACAAGTTCTCTATAATTTGTAAAGTTTTTTATCGAAGGACAAGTTTAATTTTAGATTGTAAAGGAGGAGGAAAGAAAAAACAAAAATGCAGGGAGCTCATTTATTGCTCGAGGAGCCTATTCGCATGCCTTCGATCCACGAACCTTCAAAGACTAATTTTCTTTCCGGCAATGACGAAGGTTGTTGGCACTCTTGGACCAAATTCACGATTTGTTGAAGTGATTGGGGGATGTCTCAGGGCTGGAATGTCTGTTGCTTGTTCTGATTTCTTAGATGGAGACTATGACTATCATCAAGAAACTCTTGAAAATCTGAAGACTGCTGTGAAGAAAGTTAGAAAGCTCTGTGCTGTCATGTTGGATACAGTTGGTGCAGAATTGCAAGTTGTCAACAAGAGTCAGCAGGCCATTGTGCTGGAGATGAATGCTTTTGTGACTTTAACACCTGATCAGAGCAAAGAGGCATCATCTGAAGTCTTGCCAATAAACTTTGGAGGAAATCGTCCTTCAAATGGAAAAGGTATGTGTATCACTTCTTTGTCTTTCTAGCACAAAAGCTAAAATCTATTTGCTACCATTCCTTTATGTCTGTAAAAGAAAATTGAACCCTATTGCACTTGCCTGCTTCCCACTGGCACCTTGTACGTTGCTCCTGCTCTAGTCCGTAGGGTCTGTTTTGGCACTTACCATAGCAATGGACCACCCAAACCAACCTCTTAGCTAGCTGTGTTGACCTTCCTGCACCGTAAGACCTCACCTAGCTTCAATGATTCCACCAGCTCCTTAAAAACATCATTGGCTTCGAAGCTTTTAATTGCAGATTACAATCCCTGCCCCCTCTCATCATGTTTTCCTTCTTGCTGGGCGTTTTATGAGGTTATGCCCATGTGTTTCTGGCTTTGTTTGGCTTGGGAAGTTGCCATTTTTTGCCACTGCCAGTGAGTCGCCCTCCCTTGTACTGGAATTGGAATGTTGCCTTCGTAGATTTAGAAGTGGCTGTGTGAGTATTCTTTCTGGAGGCAGGAATTATTCTTTCTATCTTTTTAGACACGATCTTTTTGATTTTAGTTTTCCTCCCTAAGTGCTAGCCTTCCCGTTAGTCATAGTTTTAAGATTTGGGCTAGTGTAATCCCATAAACTTGAATTTGCACTGACTTGGTGGGAACAGGTGATCTGAACTCCTGCATTTTTAAAAATCTAGAAATATTATAGTCACTACAATCATAAAAATTTACATTCAGTATTTTTAAAAATCTAGAATATATAAGTCAATACATTGTCACCAAAGAGCAGGTATAATTCTTAATGGATCTTAATATACCAGAAAACTCTCCAATTCAACATAGTTGTTGCCGTTGGCCTTCTGTGATCTGGACCTCTGGCAATAAGCCACGTTTGCCAACATGGCAGGCATGCTCGTGATAAAGTGGTATCTATTTGTGTGGCTTGGTGGATGTGGCAGAGGAGTTGCCTTTCAATAAATCATTGATAGCAGCTAAACGGAGAAATACTGTAATATGAAGAAGATTGTAAAGAGTATTTTAGATGTTTCTATTAGTAAGAAGTCATGATTATAAACCTCTACCATCCAGATGAGAACTGACCACGGATGATTAGATCCACTGTCATGGCAAGTCTAAACAGTAATTAAGAGTTGACTCTGCACTAGACAAAAACTTGGGAAAGTTAATTAAATGTCTAACCAAACCACCTAACTCATACTAATTATGAGATTTTATTATTAGTAATAAATGAACTTTGTGACTAGTCTGAAGCTAGGCAATAAGTTGGCAAAGAGTGATTATTCTTGTTTAACCAAGGGAGTAGAAGCCTAGAAGGCAACTTACCATTAGATATGTCAATTCAAATGGACCTACATCAATCAATGTTTCATGATCGTAACGTTTTAGTGATTTAAACCCTTTTTAATATGATGTTTTCATTAGTCGAAATCCTATAAAGTTAAGTGGGATAATTGCATTCCAGTGGTTTATTATGGTTTCTTTATATAGAAAACTCCGCGAGAAATGAATTTAGAGTCACCTTGCATCGCGGACAATTATGAAATTGGACTATCTCTCACAGCTGTGACCTCTGCCAGCTAAAAAGGAAATTATGGTTAATCTGATCCCTGGCTTGTCAGTATTTCTTTTTATTGCACTGTCCTCTTGCCTTTTTGGATAGTTTGATTATGGAAGGATTAGACCAGATCTCTCATTCACTGCAGGCCACGATCTGGCTGTCTAAATTATAGGTCTTACCTCATAGCATCATGAGTTTAGCTGCAGTTGCCAGAAGGAGATTTGATGGTTGCAATTTATTTTAATGTTTCCTTAGAGGAAGAGAATGAAGGCTTATTCCTTTAGAAGATAATTTGTAGTTTGAAGGTAGATATTAGAGAAGGTATATATTGGAGTTGGTAAACTGAGTAATATTAAATTATAGTTGTAAATTAATTCGATGTTGTCAAACCCCTTGTTAGGAACCCTTCGCAAGAGTTGAATTAGACTTCATTGGAACGAGTTAATTTAATTGATTTATATCAATGGCATTAATGGTCTTTTTAGTTAGGTTATGACGAGGGTGTCTTGCAGAGCAATTAAATTAGTTTCCTTAATAAATTATTAGGGTATAGTTATTTTAACATAATGGTGTAATTAATAGTTCTTATTGCTACTTAATGTCATTGTAAGATCCATTCGTAACAAGATTACAACCATGTTATCATATTAAAGGGTCTTCCTTGCTATTAGGGTAGAGTAATGTTTATATTAAATTTCGATGGGAATTAAACGGCAGGTAATTGTTTATTCAATCTGCTCTATTGATATTATAGTTTTGCAAATTGATAAGCGGTGATAATCCTACCCTCGTTTTCTAATTAATCTAAGTCAATAGTAAGGAATCGTAATGTAAATTTGGAACTGGTTCTTCCTTGTTTACAAGGATATAATCGAGAATGTACTATGTTAAATAAATATATTATTATTATGTTAAAGTCTTCCTTGTGAATAAATATAGAATTTTGTTATCATTATTATTATTTTATTATTATTATTAGTATTATTTATCTCTCATACGGAAAATTTGCATATCGTTATGTGTCTTTTAATTACCCGGGTGCAGTTATTTAAACTTTGCATGAGATTGTTAAATAGAAATTTATTATGTAGTGAAGATTTCCATTTCAAGTTGGTTTTGGTCGAATGTTAATTATATTAATCCGTCAGTGAATTTGTTATGTGATCCTTGTAAAATTTGTTAATTATGTTGAAATTGAGTGTTCTATGTTATGGGAGTATAGGAACTCAGTTACATCAATAAAACAAGTTTGGCCCTATGTTGGATTATGGACCTTACGTGACTCTTTGTGCAAGTAATAGAGTGTATTATTCCAGAGGCCTAGGTGGTAATTTTGTGTTCATACTCATGGTATCTTGATAATGCATCTTGGGGTAATGATTAAGTCCTTCATGAATGTTGCAATCATTATTTGTCTAAGTTTGTTGAGCTATTGTGACGGTCAAGACAATGGGCTCATGCCGTCATCGGTATAGAAGAGATCTCCCAAGTATTACTCCGTTTGGAAACCTTGAATTATGTATTGGGACTTTGCTGTATGGTTATGCCATAATTGCAAGAAGGTTAATGCCTTGCAATGTGTATACCTAGACCTATTGTTTTGTCTTGAATCCATGCTGTCGAGCTCTTCTTGTAAGATTGTGGTTCCCTATTGTGTTGAGCTTGTTTTAATTCCTTGTTATGGTTGAGATATTAGAGCAAGAGGACCTATGCCTTGCTCGAGTGATTCATTGTATTGTGATTGGTTGCAAGATGGTTGATGCCTTGCACCGTTATGCATATTTTCTGTTATGAAGACAGTTTGTCATGTGTTGCCTCTAGAAGTAATGTTGTGTTGTTGTGAGATTGGCTAGTGATGTTGGAGTCTTGTGATGTTCTTAATCCACTGTCTGCCTGACCGTTGTTCTTGTGGGGCACTCATGTTAACTCCTAGCTCGGGGGGTGGTCCTCAGGGTTCCACATGGTTGGGTGGAAAGAGCTAAATCCATTGGTTTTCTCCCTTGCTGTTTGTTCATGAGCGAGGAGGATTCATCTTGTGTGCTTTACATCAGACCTTGTACCTGTTTTGAAGACCGTTCCTGTGCTCATGCATTAGTCTTGTGTATTTATTGTATCTCATTGTTTATATTCAGTTGTAATCAGGATGTTGATTATGTAAATCTCATGTTGATGTACTCAATTGTATAGACTTGTTAAATGTGCATGTATCCTTATCCAAATTGATTACCTAGGTTATGGCATGGAATGTAGATGTATTTGACTACTCATTATTGTTATAGAGTTGAATGAATTGTCGATGTTAGTTAGCAATGCATGTAATGATGTTGTTTATTGTTAAGTAGTGCATCCTTGTCACCTTGGGAGACAAGTTGTTAACTATTGATGTGTTTTATCTGCTAAACCTCACTTGTTGTCCTATTTATAAGAGAAATTATTTCCGCTTTGCTTGCTGATAAGTGTTGTCTATCGAGGTGTTCATGGACATGGTACTACAAATCTATTCTGCTTCAGTGGAAGTTATTGGTAATTATTTTAGTAGTGTAATGGTTATGGTTTCTGTAGTTTTATTTCCTATTATTAATGCAGTTATGCTGCCCTAGAGTGGTTAGAAGAGTAATTTCATACAATGTGTTATGTCTGGTTTCTACTTTACACTATCATGCTTTCAAAAAAAAAATTAGTTCTGTAACTTTTGCACTTTTATCTAGCACTCTGGGGTTACATGACGGGGCATTACACTTGGTATCAGAGCCAAGTTGCAGCACTGGGATCTCTGGTTAATGTTGTTGCCCATGTCTAGTTATAGTAACTTCTCTTATGCATGTGCAGGTTTAGATTAATTAGCTAAGTTGGAATGTAAATTTCTTTTGTTTGACTAAAGGTGCATTAGGATAAGATGTGATTGGGTGTAGCTAGGTATTTAATCTATGTATTTGGAAGTAAATGTATGTGATTAAGTTTTGTATTACATAACATGATATGTTTTAATGGAAAGGGCTATTTTTGTGGAATAAATAAGATGCTAGTGCATGGAAAATTACGATGACTACATTTGGTGTTTGAAAATCTTGTTTACTAGGTGTAGCTGAAAACTCATGAGGGAATGTCCTTCTCTCTTCTTACTATTGTATAAATAGAAAAGATTCATGCATTGGATGTCTTGCATGTTGAAAATATGCGAATCCTTGGTTCTTTGAGAATTCAAATAGCTTGTGATGGAGTAAGAGTTGTTGTGTTTAGGAAAGACCTGCATGAAGTGGTAAGAGTTAAGTAGAGGATCATCATTGTTATTTTGTGAATATGGAACTTGTGTATAATTTGTTAAGTGGAATTGTTAAGTAATCGTGATGATCATGACAGTGACTTTTAGCATTAGGTGGTATATGAAAGGGTTATGGATAATATGAAATGATATGATCTTATAAAGGGAATCACAGTGGTTATGGAAACAAATGTACTTATGGCAATAATGAGATGGTGTATGTGAGTGTAAATCTTCCCCTGTAAATGTGAGAAACCAGTAACTGTGCATTGGTCGAGTGTTGTAAATACCCCGTACTTGCTTTGTGTGCCTATAGGATGGTGATACTGGGTACCCATCCATGGGAATTGTGTGTATTTTGGTGTGGAATGTGCCATACCATTGTGTGTGTTTGCATGTTTGTTACCCGATGGAGGGCCAACCCTTGTGTGGTTGAAAATATAGATATAAAAGAGTAGCCAAAAGTTAAAATCATAGATTCTCTTCTTTTGGTTCTCTAGTCCCTCTGTCTGTGAAGGGGTAGTAGCAGCCACAAAGTTCCTTGGGCGGAGTGAACAGCATACACTTATGGTGGTGCAGAGTGGTCCCTCACTCAACCGACCCTAAGGAAACGTACTCACTACTTCCCCTTATGATGGATCAGGGTACTTGATTCATATGTGTTAGCCTAATCCCCACAGTTTCTGAGCATCTGGATGGTATTTCTTGGAGGATCATTTACCTTGTCTTCACGAAAGGTATGATATACCACATGAGTTATCAGTTGGGGGCCGGGGTCTAGGACCTGCATGGACAACCCAACTGGAACTATGTGATGACATGAGTCGTCACTTGGGGGCCGGGGTCTAGGACCTGCGTGGGTAACCCAAGTGAGACCATGTGCCCCATGTATATTTTGAGGTCTAGCATGTGGAGGGAGATTTGTTACCCATGCTGAGATAGATTCCGTATCTGCACATGTTCCGACATGATAGGTATGATGCCACACCCCACTGATGTTTCGACACAGTGCTGGTGATGATGCCGTGTTGCTGTTAGTAGCGAGCTAGGCTCGAGGACACGATGCCATGTGCATAGACACGTGAAGGTGCACTATGAGATTGTGTTATAGCCTACTTGTGTGTTGAGCATAATGGGGCCTCACACACTCGTAGAGGGATACTCATGTTTGCTTTCGATAGTGTTGGGTCGGTTAGCATATGAGTAGGTCCTAGCCAAGTATACCTCTGGCTACGGTGAGTACCTGCGTGTGCCTTTTCCATGAGGTGTCGCTATGCGGGGTGTGTTCTGCACGTGTTTACTTCCGCGGAGCCACAAACACACTGCCATGCGGCATACGGCCAGTACGTGCCTTCTCCGGCTGGCGTATGACCATGCCGCGCTGAGATGCGATGCGGGATGTGGCCGAGGTGCACATTCCATGCGGGCAGCCAAGGAGTGTGTGAGCCACTTGGCTAGTCCATGCCACGTGACGACGCGATGTAGGGTGTAGCCGAGGAGTACACTCTGAGCCATGTGGATGGCGTGCTCGTTCCGCACCACATGAGGGCTACTGTTATAGCCTGACGTTGTTCCCTCCTTCCTCGTTTGGTGGCTACTATCTAGTCACATAGTGTCGTACAGTGCAATTTCAAATTGTGGACTTTCTCTATGGTTATTGATGATTTTTGACTGATTGCGAAGGCTGACATTTTTTTGTATTTGATTATGATGGTTTAGCCACACCTTGTGATCTTATTGCTTGTAGCCCTCATGGTTACATTTGATTTAGTGTTGAAAATTGCGCGCATTTCTTATTTTATTGTTGAAATTAAATTTTTATCTTTCTTCATGACTTTGGTGGCTAAACTAGTTATATTTATTGTTTTCGATGTCGGCCATGTGTTGTATTGTGACTCCTCTCCAAGGACGTATGAGACGGACTTGGTGAGTGTATGCGAGGAAGCAGACGCAGGGAACCTTGAGGATGGGGGTATGTGAGGCTGTTATACAGCTAAGACCCACTACCCACCTATGTGTGATGACTATCTCTTGGAGGCTAACCACCTTATACAACAAGAGAGGGGTCATTATGGCTTATTGGATGGTCTCACCTTGTGAGTGTGACCTAGCACCAACAAGTCATTATATGTGAGGTATGGATTATGTGAGATGGTTTTGGCTTTTGGCTCATGGATTAGTGTGCGGTTTCAGTATCCAGATGGACCTCTATGTGGCCTTGTGATGTGAATCCCGGCGATGTATATTGGTGTGTGTGTGTGAAGAATGTATGGCAAATCATGAAAACTGTACCTATGTATTGATAAATGGTGTTTTCATACTTCAAATAGATGAAAATTTTTGATATTTTGTTGAATCTGTGATAAGACTTAGGGTGGATAGTTAATGGAAAATGTTAAAAATGCAGCATTTTAACCTTTTGATTGTTTAATAGCATAGTGTTCTCCCTAGAAATGGTTGTTAGCTTAGTGTATTTGACTAAGTTATATTCTGGCAATAGAATATGGCAATATTATTACACTATGTTTCTACCCTAATCTGTGACTTCCAAGAGTAAGTCAAAATCTAGGGGGGGAGGATGTAATGCCCCTCGCCTTTTCGTTTGCGATAGATGTTGTTCTCATGATTCCTATGACAATCCTAGTACTGCAGATAGTCCTTTAGTGCATGTTTTCAGTTTTGAGACACTTTGATTTCTATGCTATGGTTGATGTTTTCTTTGATATTGTTAGACACTTGATTATCATACGAACTAGATATGGATTATGTTAGATGATGCTTGATCTCTTGTACCTTGTGCATTCTTAGTTGATGAACATATTATGGTTTGATGTTAATTTCAGTTTAATATGATCATGTTTTCATATTAATGTTACTTTATGTTTAAGGTATTGTTTGATCATGATTATGATGTATGTCTAGGATTGGATGCAGTTATATATTTGATGAGTTACTGAATGGAACAGTGTGGCATTACTTGTGTCCAAGTACCCTGCCACGCTGCGACTTTCGTTCATTATGTTTATGATAACATGTATATATGTACAACCCTGTTGTTTCGATGCAGTATGCAGGTACCGGGCATCGACTCCACCTGGACTAGCAGGTCTGAGCGTGCCCTAGCCAATGGATTCGTGGAACAGAGTTAACATGGGGTTCCTGTTCATTTGTGTCGGTTGTCTGTTTGCCTCCATCATTGTGGTCTTGTCTTGTCTTCCAATCTTGCTTGTCAGTCAAGTTCAGTGCCACCACGAGGTTTAACAAGGTCAGAGTTGCCTATGTTACGTCAGTGTTTGGATGCATTCGAATATAATTACTTGACTAGGAATATAATTACGTTAAATAAATATTAAAGGTTTCAATAAGAATTAAATAATGTAGAAAATATAATTATTTAATACTATGTGAATTAATAAATAAATTATATTGCCTAATTTGTGAGTGTTATAAATGTTTAAATGGTATATGGCAATGTTCATAAATTTCATTAATGCATAGATTGATATAATGTAAATTGTGTTTATTGAAATGCATGTTAATATTAGATTTATAAGATAATAATTTTGCCGTGGGTTATTGGTCTATTCTAGGGTTTTTTTTTAAAATATATATATATATATATATATATATATATATATATATATATATATATATATATATATATATATATATATATATATATATATATATATATATATTTTGGGGAGGAGTTTCGGGGGGGTTTTTTGGTTAGGGTTTGTGCTTTAGATTTCATATCAGCACCTACAGGTTTGAAATCAGTTAGGGTTTCAATGAAGCTTTCATGTTCAGCTAGGGTTTGAAGATATCTTGCATATTTGAAGGCATACATATTCAGATTTGAAGGATCATAGCACTTCAATTTGACATCAGTTAGCTAGGGTTTGGAGGAGATCTGCCTGGAAGATCGCTGGAGGGAGTGCAGATGGAAATCAAAAGAATCACCTTCAAAGGATTATGTAAAATAGTTCATGTGCCTTGTCTATGTTCCCACATTTTGTTACCCGTCCAGGAGAGCACTTGGTGTCTTGGGTCGAGGCCTGAGAATTTGGTCTTCGGTCAGTCTGGAGCAGGTAACAACTAGGCCAAGGGCCATTGCACTGAGGGGGCTGAGCTCATCGACTATGTGCTCGATGTGGCCAGGAAGAGTGCAGAATATCGGCAGTAGGCGTTCCATACTATTTTTTTTCTCTTACAGTGATAATCCCCTCGATACAAGTTCTCTATAATTTGTAAAGTTTTTTATCGAAGGACAAGTTTAATTTTAGATTGTAAAGGAGGAGGAAAGAAAAAACAAAAATGTAGGGAGCTCATTTATTGCTCGAGGAGCCTATTCGCATGCCTTCGATCCTCAAACCTTCCAAGACTAATTTTCTTTTCGGCAATGACGAAGGTTGTTGGCACTCTTGGACCAAATTCACGATCTGTTGAAGTGATTGAGGGATGTCTCAGGGCTGGAATGTCTGTTGCTTGTTCCGATTTCTCAGATGGAGACTATGACTATCATCAAGAAACTCTTGAAAATCTGAAGACTGCTGTGAAGAAAGTTAGAAAGCTCTGTGCTGTCATGTTGGATACAGTTGGTGCAGAATTGCAAGTTGTCAACAAGAGTCAGCAGGCCATTGTGCTGGAGATGAATGCTTTTGTGACTTTAACACCTGATCAGAGCAAAGAGGCATCATCTGAAGTCTTGCCAATAAACTTTGGAGGAAATCGTCCTTCAAATGGAAAAGGTATGTGTATCGCTTCTTTGTCTTTCTAGCACAAAAGCTAAAATCTGTTTGCTACCATTCCTTTATGTCTGTAAAAGAAAATTGAACCCTATTGCACTCGCCTGCTTCCCACTGGCACCTTGTACGTTGCTCCTGCTCTAGTCCGTAGGGTCTGTTTTGGCACTTACCACAGCAATGGACCACCCAAACCAACCTCTTAGCTGGCTGTGTTGACCTTCCTACACCGTAAGACCTCACCTAGCTTCAATGATTCCACCAGCTCCTTAAAAACGTCATTGGCTTCGAAGCTTTTAATTGCAGATTGCAATCGCTGCCCCCTCTCATCATGTTTTCCTTCTTGCTGGGCATTTTATGAGGTTATGCCCATGTGTTTCTGGCTTTGTTTGGCTTGGGAAGTTGCCATTTTTCGCCACTGCCAGTGAGTCGCCCTCCCTTGTACTGGAATTGGAATGTTGCCTTCGTAGATTTAGAAGTGGCTGTGTGAGTATTCTTTCTGGAGGCAAGAATTATTCTTTCTATCTTTTTAGACACGATCTTTTTGATTTTAGTTTTCCTCCCTAAGTGCTAGCCTTCCCGTTAGTCATAGTTTTAAGATTTGGGCTAGTGTAATCCCATAAACTTGAATTTGCACTGACTTGGTGGGAACAGGTGATCTGAACTCCTGCATTTTTAAAAATCTAGAAATATTATAGTCACTACAATCATAAAAATTTACATTCAGTATTTTTAAAAATCTAGAATATATAAGTCAATACATTGTCACCAAAGAGCAGGTATAATTCTTAATGGATCTTAATATACCAGAAAACTCTCCAATTCAACATAGTTGTTGCCGTTGGCCTTCTGTGATCTGGACCTCTGGCAATAAGCCACGTTTGCCAACATGGCAGGCATGTTCGTGATAAAGTGGTATCTATTTGTGTGGCTTGGTGGATGTGGCAGAGGAGTTGCCTTTCAATAAATCATTGATAGCAGCTAAACGGAGAAATACTGTAATATGAAGAAGATTGTAAAGAGTATTTTAGATGTTTCTATTAGTAAGAAGTCATGATTATAAACCTCTACCATCCAGATGAGAACTGACCACGGATGATTAGATCCACTGTCATGGCAAGTCTAAACAGTAATTAAGAGTTGACTCTGCACTAGACAAAAACTTGGGAAAGTTAATTAAATGTCTAACCAAACCACCTAACTCATACTAATTATGAGATTTTATTATTAGTAATAAATGAACTTTGTGACTAGTCTGAAGCTAGGCAATAAGTTGGCAAAGAGTGATTATTCTTGTTTAACCAAGGGAGTAGAAGCCTAGAAGGCAACTTACCATTAGATATGTCAATTCAAATGGACCTACATCAATCAATGTTTCATGATCGTAACGTTTTAGTGATTTAAACCCTTTTTAATATGATGTTTTCATTAGTCGAAATCCTATAAAGTTAAGTGGGATAATTGCATTCCAGTGGTTTATTATGGTTTCTTTATATAGAAAACTCCGCGAGAAACGAATTTAGAGTCACCTTGCATCGCGGACAATTAGTTATGTAACTTTTGCACTTTTTATCTAGCACTCTGGGGTTACATGACGGGGCATTACAGAAACCATCTCTTGACCCAGCCTACGGGAAACTATGTCCTAGCCTATGGGCCTTAATACGGATGGAATTACTCCACCTCTCCCCACAATACCTAACATTCCTTTAAGGATGAAGTAATAGAGAAATATAGAAGTAATAATCTAAGTTCATCTTCCCATATCATCTTCCTTCTATTCCTTAACCATGGATGGGGAAATTATATGTCTAGGGTGCGTTGAACCCTCTCCAATGCGATTGGGAATGGAATTACTCCGCCTCTCCCTAGCATCCTTGTCTAGGGCGTGTTAAACCCTCTCCAATCCATCGTGATGGAATTACCCTGCCTTTCCCTAACAAGACCGCCTCTCCTATAGTTATAGGAAATAGAAGTGATGGGATGGTTATGTTTTTCTTTTCATAATGTATACATATGTTAATATATGTCTCAATCATGTTTCTTTATTTAAGAATGTACTTTCAATCAACTATTTGTTCACATAGTATAGTTCTATTTTGATATAGGGATCGCATATATATATATATATTTATTCTTTAATATATAATAATCTTACTATTTATTTTTACTAATTATAGATTGAACAAATTAAATATAAATACTTACTTACCTGCTGTAGCTTTACCTCTACTATGCTGCCGTAATATAATTTTTATTGTTTTGTTATTGTCGTTTATATATTTTATAATATATATTTCACTCCTTTTTACTGCTGATGTACATATTTATATATTAATGCAGATACTCTTTTTATATTTTCTTCCCATGATCTTTTCCTTCTATCTCACAACCTTTATTTATTTCCCTTTCAAGGAATATGTTCGAAGAGGCACATCTCTTCTTATGCTTGGTGGTAAAAGACATACTTACTCTCTTATAATTTTTATTACTAATTCCCTTCTGTGGTAAAACTAGTTCTAACCATACGTAACTCCTTTATCACAAGAGGATAGGTTAAAAGATGTTTATTTATATTATTATTTATTTAAATTATTTGTATTTATATTATATCATTTATATCATAATAAATAATATATGGTTTATATTGTATTATTTATATTTATATTACAATATAAGATAATAATAATAATATGTGTATTTATATTATTAGATATATTTATAATATATTATTTATTTATGTGATCGTTGGTGTCAACCAACTTAATTGCTGCACTTATAAATATCCTCCTTCGGCCTCCCCTTAATCTTTTTAAAGTACATTATTTATATAATATATATAGTATAACATTTAAATAAATACATACATTTGTTATTAAGTATGGGAGCTCTTTTATCTTATTTTATTCACAAGCATTACTTTGCCTTATTCCAAATTACTTTACTTTTTAATTGTAATGGGTAAGACTCTTCGTAATATTTATTTTTATATATAATAATATATCTTATTAATTATTTACATAAATATTATATTAAAATATTTATATTTATAATATATCTAGTTAATTAAATATATATATTTTATAATATTTAAATTAGTAATACATATTAATAATATATTTATAAATAAATATATTATATATTTAATTTATATAAGGATAACTTATTATTTAAATAAACGATTCAATTATAAATCATTATAGGGACATGACAACCCCCCCCACTCAAGATTGCTTGTCCTCAAGCAACTATAATTAGGTATCCTAAAGTAATATTTAATAACATTATAATTTATTAGGTTTCCCTTATATAAAATAACATTACACTCACCAATAATAAAATAATATTTAATAACATTATAATTTATTAGGTTTTCTTATATAAAATAACATTGCACTCCCCAATAATAAAATAACTGCTATAAAATGTAACAGATTAATATAACTAATAAACTATAGTGCCATAAAATAATAATTTATAAATTTGGGTTTACCCTTTTAAATTTTCAGCACTAAATTTTATAAATAATTTATTTGATAACTTATTTTATTAAGGTTTATGTACACCATAAATACTTTGGGTTAATTGTTTACGTATATTTTAATTTGTTTTTTCATTCATTTGGGTAGATGAAAATAACTTTGAGGTTTATGTACACCATAAATATTTTGGGTTAATTGTTTAGGTATATTTTAATTTGTTTTTTCACTTATTTCACCCCGCGGTAGGTTACCCATAGATGAAAATAACTTTGTGTTTTTTTATCTCATTTACTCATTATTTATTACATATTTGTAAGAAAATTTTAATTTTTTATTGTTGCATTATATATATATATATATATATATATATATATATATATATATATATATATTTTAAATATCTTAGCAATGTATTAAACACCATTATTCCAGCGATTCATGAAAATCATACCTGTGATTTTGATTCTTGTTTTTTTTTTTTAAATTTTTTTTTTTTTTTTAAACTATTATTCACAGGATAGCAGGATCACTGCTCTGATACCACTGTAATGTCCCCTTCTAGCAAGCCAAAATTTTTTTAACCTTGCACAGAATTTCAACTTGTAAAAGAGAACATTAGTAATCAATCCAACTTATAATATCAACATATTACTATTAGGGTTAATATCCACTTATTAATATCAATATTAAAGTCTATATACCTTCCATATTTCTACTTAAGTTTAGTAACCTTATAATCATAATCATATCATTTCTCTTAACATTATAAACATATGCATAACATATTCACATTATTTCTCTCACAACTCTCATGCACTATCTTGAGGGAGTCTTAGGGTAGCCCTACCATTAATCAATCCTTTCTCCCATATGAGCATGGTTTGTTAAGGCATCCATATCCATCCCATACGGAGGCCCAATGGTTTCACCCACACCTGGGGTCCCTCACCAATTGGCTTGAGGGGACTTCATGCACACCTGGCATTCCTCATCCCATTGAGAGTCACCTACCATCGGGCACAATTATAAACAATGAGCTCATATTACCATAGGCCCAAGAGCTTCACTCACACCCAGAGTTCCTTGTCTCTTGGCTCAAGGGACTTCACACACACATGGCGTTCCTCATCCGCTTGAGGGTCGCTTAGGTTTAATTATACGTCCTTAACTTAACCCCAACTCACAAGTGGTAAGATGATTAAGGGTGAGGCTTGACATCCTTCTTGATAGGTTATGAGATTATGGGTTATGAATCCGTTTTTGATAATATTATCCTTTCTGGATCATGATATCATATTTCTCATTTCCTTTGGGAATCTTATCATTATTTAGTCATAGCCTCATACTTGGCTCATTGACAATTAATATGTAAATTACATTAGTTCTATTTACCTTTCATGTACATTCCTACATAATCATTTATCCCAATAATGATAACATTCATTTTTAATTCATGATTGTCTAATGTGCCTCTTACTATTTAATATATATATATATATATATATATATATATATATATATATATATATATATATATATATATTTGCATTCATCACATTATAAATCTTAATAATTAAATATATTAGAAACTACTTACCTGCTGTAACTTTTATTTACCTCTTATTCTTTTCTTTGTGTAGATTTGATTTATTATGGAGCTCTTGATTTATATTGGTTGTTTTGGATTGCTGAGTCTATCTTTCGTTGTATTCTCTTATTACTGAACTTATACCGAATTTTCTTTTCTTCTGATGATCTTTTCCTTTTATCTCACAACCTTTATTTATTTCCCTTTCAAGGGATATATTCAAAGAGGCATGTCTCTTATTATTTATTTATTTATTTTATTTATATTTATATTATAATAAATGATATATTATATGTTTTATATTATTTATACTATATCATTTATATTATAATAAATGATATATGATTTATATTATATTATTTGTATTTATATTATTAGATATATTTATAATATATTATATTTATATATATTGTTATTTACAATATGGATAAAATATTCATACAATAATATTATTTATTAAATAATATATAATGTATGTAATTATTTCTATCATCCGAAATAATATTTTACGAACCCTCTTTATCATGTTCAAATCTTTACTTTAACAGTGTCTTGATATGGGGACATGACATGTTTCTAACATTAACTTTTGTGTGGAGCATGCCACGTAGGAAATTGTTTCAATGTTTCAAGTTTTATCTTTTATGTGGGTGCCACCATGTGTAGCATGTGGAGACAGTCCCTAAGGTTCTATGTTTTGTGTAGAGCTTGCCGCGTGTCTTTTTATTTTGCTGCGGAGCTTGTCACGTGTTTTCTTTCCGTATTAGGTTTGATGCTAAGAAAAGATGGATGGTGGCCCATAGTCTGTTTCAGTTCAAAGGCATAGAGAATGCCACGTGGTGGTCGTGGAGATAGAGTTATTTTTGGTTATGTCCCCTTTCAATGAGAAACTTAAAGTTTTTAAAGTGATGCGGGTTGTGTCAAGTGTCATCTTTCGTGGGAGTTTCAAATGTTTTAATATGTTTCAAGAAATGATGTGGAGGCTGCCATGTGTTAGTTAGGCGCATGGAAGATGCCATCTATCCCAATTTTCTCCTTTTGAAGGCTAGTGAATGCCGAAGGCTGTGGGTCCCATTTTTAATATGTTTTATAAGGAGTGACACGGATTGTGATAGATGTCATAAGCGGGGGTCTCCGAAGTATAAAGACATAGTTTTGAGGGATTTGCTCAGGAAGACACATAGATAGTTCTGAAAGCTAAGGAACGTGACAATTGTCATTTTCCTGTTGACTTCTGAGAAACAAAGAAGTTTCTCATTTTGTTGCGGATGCTGCCATCTGTCATAGTATGCTTTAAGTTTCAAGTGTGCAGGTCTCACCATGTGTCAGTGTCTTATGAAGGAGTTGTGCCACATATATTTTGCCCCAGCCAATGAGCAAGCGGGAAAGGGAAGACTGTTGTAGATTTGAAGGATCGTAACCTCGGGAGACTTCCAGTTATCTCTAGTTTTGTTGGGCCGTTGGGATTTGGTTGTTGTAGACAATCTAGAGTCAAATCTTAGGCTATAAATATGCATTATTTGTAATAGATCAATATATAGAAGATACACATAGAATACAGACAAAGATTTATTATTTTTTGATAAGTTTTCTCAGAATCAAAAGAGAAGTCAGAGACTTTGCTGTGGCCAATTTATATCATTTTGCCTTTATTTTATTATTCTTGATAGGAAAGGTAATGTACCTCTGCATGTATCTATGACTATTATGTTGTTGGAAAATTAATGAGAAGAACTCAGTTATGTGCCTTGGTTGATATTATCTGTGTCGTTTGCAAAGTGTCTGATTGTGAGCCTTTGATTATATTCATTCCATCTGATTATGTTAATCATGTAGTATTTACTCTTTAATGTAACTAAATCTTGAGAATAGTTTCACTGTGCTTAATTTGAAAGGAACACTTTACTCAGGCACATCGCCATAGTTAGGTTTGCTTAATTGTATCTGTAATCCTATTAGTTTCTTACCCTTTGCTCAAAACCCTTTTTAAATAGAGAAGAGCCATTTTCTTTAAAATCTAGAGGTTGTTTCAAGTAGCAAGTTCTACATTCTTGAAACTTTCCATGTTGGTGTTATAACCTGCGTAATTTTATACATCAATAGTTTTTGGCAAGCCTGGTGGGACACTTTCTTAAAGTTTTTGTCAAAGATCCTATGAGCCAGAGAGTAACAAGGAGCTAGAGCTATGGACCTACAATAAGAGCTCAGTCTGCGACTAATCCAGGCATTCTTTTGCCACCATTTGTAACTATTCCAAGGAAAAGAGTGAATCAGTTTGTAGCAGCACAAAGAGTAAATATGGGAGCACCTGTAGCCTAAAGGAACTATGCAAATTTGAAAACTGGCAGTCCTCTAATTCTCCCATACCACCAACAACTTGGGATTCTATTCCAGCCAATTCTCTAAAGGCTCTGCCTAAGTTCAATGGGGAAAATTTTAAGACACCTGAAGAGCATCTGCAAGATGTATCTGATGTGTGTAGTACATGTTATCACTCAACGAAATGTGGCCATAAGATTGTTAGCAACTTCTTTCAAAGGGAAGGCTTTGGATTGGTATAGATCTCACACTCCAAACACAATATCTACATGGAATCAGCTTGGGGACGCTTTCTTTGCAAGATTTAAAGAAAAAGGTGATAAATCCTCCTTGTTACAACAATTGATCACTATCAAAAGGGAACCATAGGAGGCCATGACTGATTTCAACTCAAGATTTCAAAAAACCTAGGATATAATTCTTGCTACAGCAAGACCATTATTAGGTATGGCTATTGTGTTTTACCTCAAAGCTTTAAACTTAGATATATCAGTAATGATTCAGTCTCTTGGAGGTCAGAAACTACCAGAAGCATATGAGTTGGCAGTCAAGTCTGAAAATAACTTAATAGATGCTAGAAAATTCCCCCCGAGGCCTCCTATGCCCATGTTCCCAGAAATTACATTGCCTCTGCCACAAGAAGCTCCTAATCTTATAGCCCCACCTATGTCTATGTATTCATTTCTAGTTCCTCAACAACCTTCTAAGGCAACCACCTCTGCTTAACCATCTGAAATGGATGATGTCAAGAACATTCTAAGAACCTTCTCGAATGAGATAATTAGTCTAAAGAGACAGCAAAATCCCTATCCAAAGCCTCCTTATCAAGCTTATCAAGGAAATAGGCCTCCCTTTTAGCCAAATCAATATCAAGGCCCTCAAAGGCAAGCTAATCCTCAGCCTTCAAACTAGCTGGTTTCAGTTCCTACACCTCTACAAAATGTTCCTCCTAATCCCAATAGGGAAATTGTTCCAGGGCAAAAGAACTTAGTAGATGGCACAACTGCTTGGTTCTTTCCCTTCAACAATGCTCATATGCCCAGATACTGTCCTGGAGGAAATTTGCAACAAAAGATAGCACAACAGAGAGGGATAGAAGGACAATTTTCAACTTCTAACGGTCCACCATATCAGTCTCCCAGTGTTCAAAATGAAGTAATGATGGCCCAGATGCAAGGGATATCCATACAACAGGAAGAGGAAATAGCCCCTGAGCATGCTTTATTTTCATGGATTGAAGAGGAAGATTCAATGTTCTTAAATGAAGCATCTACTTCAAAGAAACCATTGGTACAATTAGACTACTATACTAGATCAAAGAGGAGAATGATGGAGTAGCTTGAAGTCACTAATAACGAGATCATGGGAGCACCTCCATTTTAAAGTCATTAGAACACAGTCTCTAGAAAAGAAATGCCTTAGCTTGTGCAGAATCAAGTAGCCTCAGGACAAGTTCTAGAAAAGAGAAGGTACCCTTATTACTCAAAGACCCAAGCATTAGGACCTGTGAACATGGTGGACCAGCTAAAAAGAACTCCAGCACATGTATCAATCTAGGATATGTTAGCTATTCCTGAGTAGATAACACTATTATAGGAAGCTCTACAAGACCAAGAAATCCCTAAATACACTAGTACTAAAGGAGGACCTACTGATAAAGGGAAGCTTCAGCTCAAAGATATTGTTCCTCTGTAGACAACAACCCTATTGAACAATGAACTTGAGGTAGGTAAATCTAAACCAGATCCCTTTTATTTGACTCTAATAGTTGGGAAGAAATTGCTACATAATGCAATGATAGATTCTGGGGCTAATACTACAGTAATGCCAAAGCAGATAGTAGATGATTTAAAAATAAAATATGAGCCACTTACAAGAGCGGTCATATAGTTGGATGGAAAATCTGTTCAAACAATAGGAAAAATCAAACAAATTCCATTGCAACTATATACTTGCCCTAATATAATTGTCAATTAGGATGTGGTAGTCATAGATATTCCCCCTGTATTTGGTTTATGCTTGTCCATAGATTTCATAGCCAAGATAGGAGGTTACATGTCACTAGATTGGTCACACCTCATCCTGAGAAGCAAGTATGGGACAAAGATGAAAATACTGTTTGAGCCATTATCCAAAGACCATATCACAAATGAACCAACCCCAAGATTAGAAGCATCCCATGCTATGCTGAATAAGGAGGAAAGAATCTTTGTTGAAGAGTTGGGTGACTGGACTGAACATGACCAATAGGAAGAAGAGAATAATCAGTTATTAACTATGATGCAAAGTGATCCCTATGGAAATTATGACTCCACAGGTCTAGGCACTTATGTCATATTTGAAGAAGACCAAGAAATCCCTAATGTTTTAAGGAAAGAAGTATCACAGAGTTAGGAATCTGAAAGAAACTTAGAAATCTAGACCCTAAATTTTGATGGGGTTGGGAGTAAAAATGGTGATAGAGTAGGAATTTGCCTTACTTCCCCAAATGGTGAGAAAATCCTAAGAGCCATTCACTTTTAGTTTGCCTATACCAATAGGGATACTGAATATGAATCTTTGGTGCATGGACTCATGTTGGCAAAGAAAAAGGGAATAAAGAATCTGATAGTGAGAGGAGATTTAGAACTAGTGGTAAAACAAATTAGAGAAAAGGCAATAGCTAAAAATGTAAGAATGAGATCCTATAGGCACAAAATTTGGGACCTAATAGATGGTTTTGAGGCTTTCAATATTGAGGTAGTTCCTAGAGCCCAAAAATCTGAGGCAGATAGAATGGCACAGATTGGTTCACAGTTTGACCTAGCAAGTGATATGCTAGTTAACAATGAGTCAGTCAAAGTTATAGTGAGACCAGCTATTCCAAATAATGACCAAAATTGCCAAGTTTTTAATAATGATTTTCAAGTACTCTCATTCTTACAACAGTCAAGAGAATTTGTTGATCAATTACATCCTAAAATTGAGGAAGCATATGGTGATCAAATTATCTGTTTGATTGAGAAGATGCAAGCCAGGAGAAGAGGAGGTTTTAGGTAAATAAGGAAGATTATTCTGAGATCCAAGTTAGTGAAGGAAAAAAGTTAAAAGTTGGCAATTCTATAACCCAAGAAGAAAAGGAAACATTGATTGATTTGTGTGAAAAATATGATAGGATGATTGCTTGGTTATAATAGAGATATCATCCAACACACCATAGAGCTTACTAAATGATCTAAACTAGTCAGACAGAAGCAAAGGTTAGTGAATCCTAGAATTGAACCTTTAATGGTGGATGAGCTGCAAAAGCTCTTAGAATCAAAGATTATTTTCCCAATTAAGTATTCAACCTGGGTATCAAATTTAGTGCTTGTAAGAAAAAAGAATGGTGATATAAGACTCTATGTAGATTTAAGGGATCTGATTAGAGCATCTTTGAAAGATCATTATCCCCTGCCTTCTATGGAGTAGATTTTACAGACCATGGCTGGATCAGAAAGGTTTTCCTTGTTGGATGGTTTCTTAGGATATAATCAGATTTGGTTAGCAGATGAAGACCAGCACAAGACTGCATTCACTACAAAGTGGGGAACATTTGCATATGCTAAAATGCCTTTTGGCCTTTCAAATGTTGGAGCTACTTTTCAATGAGCAATGGATGTAGCATTTGGGGAACTTATAAATAAAATTATTCTGATCTATCTAGATGACCTCACTATTTTTTCCAAAAATGCTATAGATCATTTAGAGGTTGTTTTCAAGAAATGTCAGGAGTTTGGAATATCTCTAAATCCCAAGAAATGTATCTTTGCAGTACCTCAGGGTAAACTTTTAGGGCATATAGTGTCAAAGGAAGGGGTTTCTATTGATCCAGAAAGAGTCACAGCCATAATGAACTTATCTCTACTAGTCAATAAGAAAGTAGTTCAATCCTTTCTTGGGAAGATCAACTTTGTTAGCTGGTTCATATCTGATTTTGTAGGTCTAATTAGACCAATGACACTGTTGCTTAAAAATGATCTAGTTTTCAAATGGATTGCAAAAGGAAGACAGGCTTTTGAGGAAGTCAAGAAATCCATTTCAACAGCCCCAGTACTTAGAAACCTAGACTTTTCTAAATCTTTCAT
This sequence comes from Cunninghamia lanceolata, assembly GCA_027924645.1. NCBI lineage: Eukaryota > Viridiplantae > Streptophyta > Pinopsida > Cupressales > Cupressaceae > Cunninghamia > Cunninghamia lanceolata. The sequence continues at coordinate 7,400,444 of BSBN01000937.1, read as the reverse complement.
AATGTATGTGTATGGGGGAGAATTCAGTGTTGCTGTTGTTTTAACTCAGAAAGATGATCAGCAAGAAGGAGAATGCCCAATAGCCTTTTTCTCTAGAACTCTCAGGGAATATGAGGCTAGATATAATTTTGTGAAGAAGCAAGCATATGCCATGCTAAAAGCCCTTAAAAAATTTAGACATATGGTAACAAGAAACAAGATTCTGATACTAGTAGCTCATCCTAGTGTGAGAGAATATATTATGGAGGGTGAGATCACTAAAAAAAGGGCTGATTGGATCGCCAAGATTTTGGAGTATGATGTAGAAGTAAGACCCACCAAGTTAGTCAAAGGCAAAGGATTGTGCCAATATATGACCCAAAACATGGAGAGAATAATGACTGAAGAAACAGAAAGTGAAAATGTATTGAAACTCCAAGAGGTTAACCAAGACTCTTGGGTCAAAAACAAAATACAATTTATGAAGCATGAGATTTTCCCAAATGAGCTCTCCCATGATAAAAGAAGATACTATAGGCAGCAAGGGGCCAATTTTGTACTAATTGACCATATTCTATTTAGAAGAAATGTTGATGGTATACTCTTGAGATGTATAGAGAAAGATGAAGCTCAAAGAATACTACATGAATTACACCATGGAGCCTCAGGTGGGCACTTTTCAGCAAGGACCACTGCAATCAAAGTAACTAAAGAAGGATATTTTTGGCCCACTCTTTTTACAGATTGCTATTAGTTGGTTAAAGAATGCCAAGCTTATCAGTTTTATACTGGCAAAAGGAGGAATGCAGCAATGCCTCTAAGCCCCATAGTTGTGGATAAACCCTTTGGTCAATGGGGTCAAGATTTTATTGGTATGATCAATCTAGTGTCAAGTATGGGATACAAATGGATCCTTATAGCAACAGATTACTTTACCAGGTGGAGTGAAGCAGTACCACTCAAAGAAGCAACAGAAAAAGTCATATTAGAATTTCTAGAAGGCATAACTGCTCGGTTTGGTCCTCCTCGTACCAATATATTAGATAATGCTAAAGCATTTTTGGGAGCCAAATTATCTGAGTTTGCATTAAGGAATGGGATTTATTTATAGACTTCTTCAAACTATTACCCTCAAGGTAATGGTTTGGCAAAGTCCACTAACAATAACCTTATCAGACTCATAAAAAAGATAGGGACCAATTATCACAAAGAGTGGCATAAACTACGTAACACAACACTATGGGCTGATAGAATCACACCAAAGCAAGTGACTAAAATGTCTCCCTATGAATTAGTTTATGGTAAACTAGCAGTAATGCCACTGAGCTTAGAGATCCCTACTTTGTAATTGTTGAAATAGATAAAGATTGAAGAGAATGGCCCCATGCAAGTCAGACTTGTTGAACTGTTGGAAGTGCAAGAGAAAAGAGAAAAGGCACATGAGTCACTGATGAAACATCAGAAGATAGTTAAGGATTGTTTTGATAAGAAGACTTCAAATCCCCTTTTTGAGGTTGGCTCTCTAGTACTGAAATGGGATGAAAGAGTTGTTAAGCCAGGTTGACACAGCAAATTTGAATCACTGTGGACAGGTCCTTACAAAATTCATTCCTGCAAGAAACAAAATTTGTTTGAGCTGGAGACCATGGATGGAGAACCTAAAGAGATTCCGATAAATGGGATCCATTTGAAACACTTCAATTAAGGAAGAGGCTCTTACTGTATCATAGTTAGTTAGTTTCTTTCCTTTTCTTGTGTTCCTATTTTCCTGCTTTCTTTTCCCGCTTTCAGTTTCAATAAGTGTTTGGTGAACATGTGTCAGTAGCGCAAAGCCCCTCTCTTTTTGGTCTCGCATTTATTAAGGTTGTTTGAAAATCCCCAAATTTCCTAGAAGTACACAATTTTTGAAAAAGATAGCCACTCCCATAACATATCTAACACTCTATTCTATGCAGATTTCAAAAGGATACACTAGTTGTTTCTTGGCATTAACACCATTAATAAGATTGGATATGTCATTGATTACCTTCATAAGCCCCAATGAATTAGTGTTAAATCCTAAGTGTGGCTCTCATTTGTTTCTATCTCTGCTTTGAATCATTATTGCATCCAAGTCCATCCCTAGCAGTGCCTTTTAGCTAAGTATCACTCTAGTTAAGCAATTTCATTCTTTCCTGTGTCAAAGCTTCCTGCATTCTCCTCACAAATATAACTATGTCTAAGACACAGTCACCGTAGGAGGGACTGGGAATTTATGATTCGATTAATAAGTTGTTAAACAACAAATCATATGCATCAGCACCTATGCAACCAAGGAAAACCTACCCAAGAACAAGGGTCCCTGAGGTTGGATATTCTGTCGATCCAGCAAAGGTGAAGGATTATGCAGATGGAATTTTTGACATGCCCCTTTAAAAGAATACCAAGACTCTCAGGGAGGGGGTACATCAGAGGTGTATTCTCCAAGCAAACAGCGGGTAGTCTGAGACTTTTGGTATGAGGATATGGACCTCACGATTGGCACAATTCTTGGTCCCTAATGTTCATCTGTGTCCTGAGCTGATTGAGTTATGTGTGGAACTTTTCCATGCACCATCAAATACTATACAATAAGGCCCTTTCATGGTACATATTACGCTGAAGGCCATAAGAGATATGCTGGCCCTGCAACATGATAGAATGGCCACATTTCTGACTGTTGTTAAAATGTAAAACACATGGGCCAATATAATTAATAAAGTCAAATTCCTCAATTTAGAGATGCAGTTGGGAGATGATAACACCCAGATGCCCACACTACCCACTGGAAGGGCACAATTCAGTCAAAATGTTCAAGAGGCACTTTCAATGATAGCCTTCATTTTTGGGCTAAGAGAGGATAACATACCCCATGACTAACAAATAGCTATCATTTTCAGATAAAAAACTATTGACAAATCACAAGAGTACCGACTGGATTTCTCGGAGCAAATTGCTAACGCCATGGTTGATCAACTGATAAATTTCAAATCAAAGCAAGTTTTCATATATTCTACTTTTCTATTCCACCTTATGTTGTATCAGAACCATAGTCTTTTTGCATAGCATATGCATTTGAATAAGTATGACCCAGATTTTGGTCAAAATAAAACTATTACTATGTCCGCATGGACACATGTGTTATCCAAATCCTCTGACCCTTATGAGTTTTGGAAACTTTTTGTAGCCCCTACTTTTTGCCAATTAAGCTCTAAGCCTGTAGAACATAGATTGACACAGAGTATAAGGGGTTTTATGACCAATTGCCCAATTCGCTATGATTATTTCTTTGGGGCACATAACACAATAATCGGAGTCCATGGTTTCAATGAGGAGCCTATGTTGTTGCCTAAAATATTGACCCCTAGGGTCATATTCTTAGAAGTGACTCGACAGGTGTCTGTGGTTGATAATGAGTTTGGCCACAAGAAAAGAAAAAGAAGATGTATGATATCCCATGGGTTAGAAAAAATATCACACTTGAGGTTAGAGATGCAGAGAACCTCCTGCTAAGAAAGCTAGCTGGCCTTGGTTTCTTCATCATTGAAGATAAATGGAAGTATGACCCAGACAGTTTTTTGGACTCCTGGATTAGGAATAATAAAGTCCATGCTAAACTAGTACATGAGGGTCAGCCTTTATGGGAAGATAGGAGGAACCCTAAAGAAGACAACCTAGACCTATGTGTTGAACTAGCTGATTTACTCTTTGAGGGGGCTAGGCCATGGGAAACCTTCTATGTTAAAGAGAAGGAATTTGACCCTAAGTTACAAATGACTACTGGTTTGAGGAAAACATTGAAGGCCCAAGACTGGAAACCATAAAAGATTGAAGCCTATTGGAAATATAGGGAAGAGATCTCAGAGATCACCCATTCATTTGGGAATATTGACACTGATGAAAGATGGGAATCAATCTGGGATGAGTGGCATCCCTCCCCAGTCTCAAGCCCAGACACTAGTAGGATTCAGAGGAAGGGTGAGGAATCAGAGGAGGAAATAGATTCAGCTCAAACAATGCAAGAGATGGGACAGGCCTCATCTGTTGCTCCTGCACCTTCATGGCCCCAATCCCTCAGCACCTTAGAAAAACAAAAGGGTGTAGTGTCATCACCAACATTAGGGACTCAAACAGTTTTGGCATCTAGGAGTTCCAGGGTTGTTCCTTTACAACCACCAATGGTGGTAAATGTTGAAGAAAAAGAAACAGAGGAGGAAATAAGTGAGAGGCCTAGAAAACATAGGAAATTGCACCTGCAAGCAGAAGAGGAAGAAGAAGAAGAACCGTGGCTACAACAACTGTCAATCACATCTTCTATTGCTCAAGTATTTTTTTCTTCTCCTTTTTCTCCTATGTCTCTTTCTTCTACTATAGGAGTGGTAATCCCAATTAGCTAAACATTTGTAAACCCTGCCACTTCTGATGTGCCTACATCAACCTTTTCTACAATTGCCAGTTCACAGGCCATGTCTTCATAGGCCATTTTATTACCACTATTTTCCCCATCTGTGCCAAAAAGAACCCCTCCTCAAGTCTCTCCTAGCCAACAATTATTGGCTATTCCCTATGGCCTGCCTCAAGGTCATCCCTTTACTGGAGGATACATTGCATCTCCTCCTACATTCCAAGCTCAAGTAGACACAACAAAAAGAGCTAGAGAGGCTAGAATGGATAAAAAGAGGAAGAAGGAAAATAAGAGCCCTGTTGTGGCACACATGAGGTCATTTTTTGACCCCATTTAGCAACAACTAACATTTACACATTTGTCTCCAAATGTGGTGAAACCTAACAAACAAATGCAGCCTCGAGATTATGCCATGAATGATGTGGCTATGGATGTCTCTTTTTAGGCCATAAGATAGGGTTGAACTACTCAATGAGACTGCATTTGCTATTACAACTGACTATCTAAAGGTATCTAAGAGGTTGCAGAAAGTAGAGAATGATCTAGCTCAAGAGAAAGTGAATAGTAGTAACCTTGTTGGGGAGATTCAATCAAAGAATGATGAGATTGTTAGTTTGAACAAATAGTTGCAAAATACCGTTTCTTGTCAGATACATTAGGCTACATAGACCCAGAATGCTTCTCTTAATTTTGAGCTAGCACAAGAAAAGGCTACAGTGAATGTTTTGAGACAGAAGAAGGCCACTTTGGAGAAGAAATATCGAGAGAAGTTGCAGCAAGCCACATAATTTCAACATAAGTTATTAAGTGAGCAAAATGCTAATGGTGCAATTCAGGCACAACTCCTGGCTGAGCAACAAAGAACAAACTAGCTGACAATTGAGTTAGCCAATAGGCAATAGAATGCTAGAGTTCTAAATTTGGTGAAAGAGCTTTATGTTTTGGTATGGAAGAGAATCTCTAAGGAGATTATCTAACTAAGGTCATCTTTAACATTTTTATTAAATGCTCAGCAGCTATGTGAAAAAGTTGAAACTTTGGTGCAAGCCACCTTATCTACTATTTCATTGAGAGTTTCTGACTCTCAACTTTTATTAAAGAAATTATATGACACAATAGATGAGACTCTATCGGCAACAAGTATCAATGATAGGATGGTTGTTGCTAAGAAGGTCAATGAAATTCTAAGTTGTAACTCTACAACTACAAATTGTCCAGAGCTCCTGGATAAATGAAAGAAGGGTTAAAAATATGAAGAATCATATTGAGGATCTGGTGCAACTAGGGCTTCCTTCACCATTCCCAGATAGTAACATAGTCTTGATGATTGATGACATCAAGGCCTTGCTCTTAACCAAGCAAAATGATGAAACAATTTTTTAGGGTTTGAGTGATTCCTCATCAGTCAAGGAAGTAGAGGCTGTGTTGATACCTATGGCCCAGCTGGAGTTTTAGTTAAAAGCTATCGTACAAATTTTGTAGACTTTTTCCCATAAGGATATAATCAATCTTGATTTTACCTTTCAAGATTTACAGAGTAGACAAGGACTCTCTGATTCAGAATGGTCTATTTACCAGATAGCATTGCAGAATTTGTGACTCTGTGTTGTATTTTTAATACATATATTTTTTCCAGTTTTGGGTTCTTTCCAAGTAGGCTCAGAAGTCCTATTAGTCACCAAGAACTGAGTTGGAACTCTGCATTTTATTTTAGTCATAGCAAGGTGCTGGTCTCTTCTGTTTCTGTAAAGTTTCAAGAAATGATGAGGAAGCCGCCAAGTGTCAAGCCTCAGTTAAAGCTGCGGTATTGTTTCTAACATTAACTTTTTTTTAGAGTGCACCATGTAGCAAATTGTTTCAATGTTTCAAGTTTTAACTTTTGTGTAGGTGCTGCCATGTGTAGCATGCGGAGACAGTCCCTAAGGCTCTATGTTTTGTGCGAAGCTTGCCGCGTGTCTTTTTGTTTTGTTGTGGATCTTTCCACGTGTTTTCTTTCTGTATCAGGTTTGATGCTAAGAAAAGATGGATGGTGGCCCACAGTCTATTTCAGTTTCAAAGATGTGGAGAATGCCATGTGGTGGTCGCAAAGATAGAGTTATTTTTTATTATGCCCCTTTCAGTGAGAAACTTAAAGTTTTTAAAGTGACGCAGGTTGTGTCAAGTGTCAGCTTCCATGGGAGTTTCAAATGTTTTAATATGTTTCAAGAAATGATGCGGAGGTCACCACATGTTAGTTAGCGTGCGTGCAGAAGATGCCATCTATCCCAGTTTTCTCCTTTTGAAGGCTAGTGAATGCCAAAGGCTGTGGGTCCCATTTTTAATATGTTTTATAAGGAGTGATGTAGGTTGTGACAGATGTCATAAGTGGGGGTCTCCCAAGTATAAAGACACATTTTTGAGGGATTTGCAGAGGAAGACACGTAGATAGTTTTGAAAACTATGGAGCGTGACAAGTATCATTTTCCTATTGACTTCTAAGAAACAAAGGAGTTTCTTGTTTTGCTGCAGACACTGCCATCTGTCATAGTATGCTTTAAGTTTCAAGTGCACGGGTCTCACCATGTGTCAATGTCTTATGAAGGAGTTGTGCCACATATATTTTGCCCCAGCCAATGAGTTTGCGGGAAAGGGAAGACTATTGTAGATTTGAATGATCGTAACCTCCAAAGACTTCTAGTTATCTCCAATTTCATTGGGCCATTGGGATTCGGTTGTTGCATACAATCTAGAGTCAGATCTTAGGCTATAAATATGTAATATTTGTAATAGACCGATATATAGAAGATACACATAGAATACAAACATAGATTTATTATTTTTTGATAAGTTTTGTCAGAATCAAAAGAGAAGTCAGAGACTTTGCTATGGCCAGTTTATATCATTTTATCTTTATTTTGTTGTTCTTGATAGGAAAGTTAATGTACATGTGCATGTATCTGTGCCTTTTATGTTGCTGGAAAATTAATGAGAACTCAGTTATGTGCCTTGGTTGATATTATCTATATTGTTTGCAAAGTGTCTAATTGTGAGCCTTTGATTATATTCATTCCATCTTATTATGTTAATCATGTAGTATCTTCTCTTTAATGTAACTGAATCTTGAGAATAGTTTCATTGTGCTTAATTTGAAAGGAATACTTCACTCAGGCACATCACCATAATTAGGTTTGCTTAATTGTATCTATAATCCTGTTAGTTTCTTACCCTTTTAAAATAGAGAAGAGCCAGCTTCTTTAAAATCTAAAGGTTGTTTCAAGTAGCAAGTTCCACATTATTGAAACTTCCCATGTTGGTGTTAGAACCTGTGCAATTTTATACATCAACAAGTACCAGATGCAATTTTAGTTCCAGAGCTTTCCAAGACACTACATTTTCCATCCTTGAATTAGAGATCATAACCCTTATCAACTAACTGTCCAACACTGAGAAGATTATGCTTCAGTCCTTCCACATACAAAACATCATTAGTGTTATTCTCACCATCAAAAGAGATGGATCCTCTACCACAAATTCTACTAGCTGAGTTGTTTCTAAATTTCACAATTCCACCTTTATATTTTTCAAAGCTTATAAACTTACTTTTTATCACCAATCATATGATGAGAACATCCACTATCCGTCACCCATTCATCCTTTTCAACAACCTGAGGAGCCAAGGTACTTTCCACATTTGTACAACTAGTAGATTCAGTAGATATTGGATTTTCTTCCTTGATAGCAATGAACACCCAATCATCTTCAATGGAACCTCCATGATCAGATTCATCATCTATGACTCCTTCTCCATCTTCTTGGACATAGTAACATTTTTTTTGACCTTTATATCTGTTAGGGTTTGGTTTTAAGAACCTCTCTAGACATATTGAGGCAAAGTGACCAATCTTATTACAAGAAAAACATTTGAGTGGCAACTTTCCTTCATATTTACTGGATCCTCTTGGTATTCTTTTGGCAATAAGAGCTTCAAGATTTGCAATCTCAATTTTATCATTTTCAAGATCCTTCCTTGTCTTCACAAATCTGTTTGATCTTCCTGAAGAACTTTCACCTGGATCATATCTTTGCTTTCCATACACACTGGCCTTAAATGCAGATTCAGACTTAGGGAGAGAATCACCAAACTCACTCATTTCAAATGCTGAAATCTTACCAACTAACTAATCTCTAGTGATAGTTATTACTATCTTGATTTCTTTAATGGTTGTAGCTTTATGCTTGTATGCTGCAGGTAAGGATCTAAGCACTTTGGCAACAATTTCTGATTCTTCCAATACTCCACCTGCATTTCTGATACTGGTCACAAGTTCATTTGCTTTCTACATGTAGGAAGTAATGTTTTCATCTTCCCTCATTACCAATCTTTCATATTTACCCTTCAGGCTTTGTAGCTTGGCACATTTAACATATTTGTCACCTTCATATAGATTTTCCAACTTTTTCTAGATTTCATGGGCAGGTTTCAAATCTAGGACATTTGCCAATTCTGTATCAGATAGGGCACTCATAAAGCTTCTTTGGATTGAATATTGCATTCAACTTCCCTGAGTTCATCTAGAGTAATAGGGCCATTCTTCAGAATCTTATACTCATTCTTTGTTATCGTCCAAAAGTCATTACCAATACATTCCAAATGTCTCTGCATGCGTACCTTCCAAAGGGAGTAATTTGTTTCATCAAATCTCAGACTTCCCTTCTTATAAGTTGACATCTTGGATCTCCTCAAGCGATCAAGCTTCTTTTAGAGGATCTGGCTCTAATACTAATTGTTGGAATTAGACTAGACAATTGAGAGACGGGGTTAATCAGTTGTCCCAAAAATTAACCTTTTCTTTGTTTTAATCTTCTTTCACAATTTGTAAATTGATTAATTATGTAAACATTAAAGCATGAAACAAAATCACATAAGAAGAAACATAATCAACACATTTAACACCAAGATTTTTGACGTGGAAACCTGATTAAGGGAAAAACCATGGTGGGTGTTAGCCCACAAGACTCGTACCCTGTTAAAAGTACTTAAAAGGAATGGGAAGGCACTTGCCTTCGGGCTCACTACCCAGAGCTCACTGCTCAATAGAGAGGCTCACTGCCTACACAAAAATTTAGTTTAATATAGAAAGATTTAATTGAGAAATAACAACTACTTCATGCCTGGTTCACTTTCATTGAATGCTCATAAAACTTCTATTCTGATTCCAAACTCTTCTTCACTAACTTTTCACTCTATTCTTCTTTTGCTCTTATGCTCCTCTTCTTTGCTCTAATCTTGATCCTTTCTTTAGATTTATTATTTTCTCTCAAGGATGATTTTCCATGACTCAGCTACACTCCTTTATATGCTTCATCAACCTTGGAATAAACATCAAGGTCGGCACACCAAACATCTTACTTCATGCGAATCACTAAGGTATCAGCCAAACATTGTTAAGACTTGAATCTTCTTTTAGCAACACACCACGCTCTAGAGAATTGCTTCTAGAACATTTGCAATATGTTTGAATCATCCAGTCGGCTAGGACTAGGAAGAACAACAACACCAAGAATGAAATTTTCACCAACAAGCTCAAACTTCAATGTGAACCTCCAACACAATAGTCCCATGATCCAAAGACTTCCACAAGCATAACGAATTTAACAAAAACATCTACACTCCTCCAAGTCATCAGGATCACTTGCATCTTTATCTAAAACCTCAAGAATACTATCTGCCATGACTATCATCTTAGAAAGATAGCTTGCGGACCTCCAAACCATGAACCACTTGAATGGATGATACACACTGACTTCCCAAACATGTCTCTAGATCCACAGATCATTATTTGACATATCCAGTGTTCAAACAATCAACCACTAGGATCAAATCTGTAAAACCGAATAACCTTCCACATAAGAGAGACAAGCAAAAAGAATGCTATATTGCCATGATACAACACTACTAGATTACATAATGTACAATGAGGCATTGGTTATAAAGACCAAGGTGAGATACAAGATGATGTAGTCATGTGACAACTGTCTTAATCCTATGACATATGACAACTATAGGATAATATGACAACTATCAACAACTCGACAAACTAGAAACATCTAGAAGATAGCTAGAATGCTTCCTAAGTCAACTTAAGATGTGAACATATGTGTGAGTATTATTTAACTAATAAATAGTTAAATAATATGAATTATCCACACAACAAAGGTTAAACTAGATAGGTAATAACCCTATTCACACCAACACCCCCCCTTAAGTGCAACTTACGGAGGAACAAACAAATGCAAAGATGGGTCTAGGTAACAAGGCCATGTTAGGTACCCATATACAAACAATCTCTCACAAGAAAAGAAAAGGAGAAAACCACATGGGAAAAAACTTCTCTCCAAAAGAGAGAAAAACATGCAAAGAAAAAGCATGAAAAAGTGAAGGAAGGAGGACTCAAGAAGACCCCCCAAGGACAACTTCCTTCACCCCAAGCATTGATCACAACTGAAGATAATGAGGCGATGCCAAAGGTTTAGTGAAGATTTCTGCAACCTACTCCTCAGTAGGCAAGTACTCGATGAGTTGCTTGATGAAGTGCATGTGGATCTCGATGTGCTTAGTATGTTGATGCTCCATGGGGTTGCGTGAAATGTGAATAGCACTTTGATTATCACACCAAAGAGTAGTAGGATGATCTAGAGGAAATCCAAACTCAGTCATCAACTGTCGAAGCCAAAGAACCTCCTGGCTAGCCAAAACTGCACCTCGATACTCAGCCTCTGTCAATGATAATGCAATAACTATTTGCTTCTTCCAAGACCATGTAATTAGACCAGAACCAAGGCAGAAAACAAAGCCAAAAGTGGACTTTCGATCATTAACAACACCATCCCAATCTGAGTTAGTGAAGCTAATAATCAAAGAAGCTCTGGATGTGTAATGAATGCCAAAGTGTGATGTGCCCTAAATATATCTCAAGATACATTTGGCTGCATTCCAATGACTCTCATGTGGCTCCTGAGAGAAATAGGATACAAGTCCAACCACAAAGGAAATCTCAGGATGACTATGTGTCAAGTACAAAAGACTGCCAACCAACTATCGATCCAATGTAGCATCAACTGTGGTAGTAGTGCAACTGCTAGATAGTACAACACCTGACTAAAATGGTGGAGGGGTAGGGTTACAATCAGCCATGCCAAATCTCTGAAGCAAATCAAGAGCATACTTCTACTGAAAAATGAAGATCCCCTCAGTAGTCTGGTGAACCTGAAGACCAAGGAAGTAGTGCAAAAGACCAAGATCTATCATATCAAAGCACTCCATCAATGCTTACTAAGGCCATTGGATCATGGAGATGGAACTGCCTTTGAGAATCAAATCATCCACATAAAGCAGAAGGGTCAAAAGATCATCACCACATCTCTGAGTGTAAATTGTAGGGTCAGAATGGCATCGTGTGAAACCAGAAGCAAGCAGGAAACTATCCATCTTCTCATACTAAGCCCTAGGGGCTTGCTTGAGACCATATAATGAATGATGAAGCATGCAAACAAGTGAAGAGTCCTATACAAAACTTGGAGGATGCTCCATGTAGATCTCTTCATGAAGATCACCATGCAAGAAGGCACTCTTCACATCCATCTGATACATTGACCATCCTTGAGATGTAGCAAGAGAAAGTACAAGACGAATGGAATCCATCTTGGTGACAAGAGAAAAGGTCTCAAAGTAGTCAATACCCTCAACCTGAGAAAACCCCTTAGCTATAAGACAAGCCTTGTACTTGTCTATAGAACCATCAACTACATATTTGGTGTGGTACACCCACTTGCACCGAACCAATTTTCTTCCCTTAGGAAGAGGAACAAGATCCCAAGTATGATTCTTCATTAAAGAAGAATACCCCTCAACCATTGCACTGTCCCACTCTAGAATACCTGTGGCATCTGAAAACTTTTGAGGATCCATGGAAATAGCATGACTTAAAAGACTGACACCTATTGTCTGTGAGTGAGTGCAGTGAGTATCTGTGGGATCACCAACTAGTGGACTAGCCTCCTCAATAGTAGTGCTTGAGGAGGTGGTGGGGCAGGACCTTCATCTATATCATCCTAAAGAAGAAAAACATCCTCAAGTGATGATGAAGTAGGTAGAGTATGTAGTGAGGAAGAAGAAGTGGTGGAAGAATCCACGTGTGTGAAGGACTCATCAAAATGGACATCTCTACGAAAGTAGACATCCTGAGTGATGGGATCAAACAACCTGTAAGCCTTCACATCCTCATAATAGCCAACAAAAATCAAAGGTTGACTCTTCTTCTCCATAGCCTTACGCCGACCATTCAGAATGAATGCCCAAGCCTCACTACCGAATACTCTAAAGAAGGATACATTAGGCTTGACATAGGACCAAGCCTCCTCAGGAGTCATATGCTGCACTACCTTGTGGGGCATACGATTCTGAATATAGTTGGCACAATTGACTGCTTTAGCCCAAAAGGTGGGATCCATAGACCTAGACTGTAGCATGCAATTTGCCATCTCCCGTAATGTCTTGTTCTTTCTCTCAGCCACACCATTCTGCTGAGGAGTCTAAGGAACTGAAAACTGATGTTGAATTCCATGCTCACTACATAAATCTTGAAAATCTTGGTTCACATATTCCCCCATTATTTGTGCATATCTGTCAAAGAGAAAGACCTAACTTCTTCTCCACAAATGCCTTGTATGTCCTGAATGTGTCAAAAACATCACTTTTGTACTTAATAAAGTACACCCATGTGCGTCTTGAGAAATCATCAATGAAAGTGAGCACATACTTGGCCCTTAAAAATAAAGGAGTTGGAAAAGACATGAGATCACTATGAACTAACTCCAAGGGTGCCGAAGCTTGTGTAGCCTGACCCTTAGGAAAGGGATCTTGATGATGTTTGTCAAGTACACAACCCGGACAAACTCCCTTTCTACAAGAGATCTTAGGTAGACCAACAACCAACTTCTTTGTGCTCATCTGCTGAAGATAACTATAATTCAAATGTCCAAATCTCTCATGCCAAAGCTTGCTCAAGGCATCGGCATGTGCTATAAGAGATGATCCTGATGAAGACTCAAATCCATCAAATCTATATAGTTGAGATGCATGATCCACTCTCCCTGTAGCAATAACTATCTCAGGATCCTATAGCTGTCGAATAACCACATTGTGAGGAGTAAACTCAACTTTCTTCCCATCCCCAGAATGACAAATCTGATATATGGAGAGAAGATTAGTAGAAATCTTAGGAACAAAAAGAACATCCTCAATGCAACCATCTTGCAATTGAACGGTGCCTATCCCCATCAATGAAATCTGTGAAGAGTTCCCCACTGTAATTTGAGAAGTGCTAGTATCAGAAAGAGTCTCAAGTAGATTAAGTGAATTGGTCATATGATGTGAAGCACCTAAATCAAGTATCCAACTATCTAAAGATGCAAGAAAGCCATGTACGTAAAGAACGTGTCCTTTTCTTGTAGAGGAGGGCTTTGGAAGAGAAATATTGTGCTTCTTCATAGCTTCCTCCAAAGCCTCTAACCTCTTGAAACAATGAGACTCATCATGACCTATTATGCCACAAAAAGAACAAGTGCCATCTTTCTTCTTCTTTGTCTTGGAGGAAGATTCACAAGATTTGGAAGGATTAGGTGGAGGAGGGCTTTTGATCATTCTTTGGCTTTGGTTTGAAGGGAGACTCACTAGTTGAAGGAGATTATGTCTTGGGCTTCTTCTTATTCCTACCTTTACCCTTGGAAGATGAGGCCATTAAGGCTTGACTCTTAGAACTAGGAAGTGCATCCATTTGAAGTAACTTGGTTTGCTCCCTAGTAAGATGCTCACAAAATAGCTCAAAGATAGGCATCTTAAAGTCTTTCCCAAAGGCATCCATAGTAGAATAGAAGGTAGATGAAAACACCTGAAATGGGCCCTTCAACTTCGACAAAATCAAGAAGATACATTCCTTTTCAATTTTATCATGCCCACACTCTTTCAATTGTGACAATATCATATTGAATTTCTATAGAAAATCTTGGATAGTAGGAAAACTATCTAGAGAGAGTGATGTCAATTCTGCCTCAAGCTGCAAGATTTGGAATTCATTGACAGTACCATACAATTCTGCAAGCTTATCCCAAATTTGCTTAGGTGTTTTACACTTCGCAATATGAAACAACAAATTGTCTGATACATGCAATCCTATGATTCCCATAGTTTCATCTAATTTGTTCTTATAAGCAAATATTTCAAACTCCTTAGTGAAACTAGGTGGATTATCCTCTAGCATTTGCCAAAGTCCCTTAGATTACAGTAGTTGTTTCATTTTTAACTTCCATGTGTGGTAATTATGTGGAGTGAGTGGTTTTATAGACACACTTTCCACCATGAGTAGTAGAAAAAACAAGAAGAACCAAAGACACAAGGGCACTTAAATTGTGCCTTTTCACCCCCCCAAAATGTATTAACAACATAATTGTAACCCCCCAGCAAAGTATAATGAATGAATATGTACAATTGACAAGCTTAAATCAACCATTTATAATACATAGTGATTTTTACAATTTTTGAGCAAAAAAAATTTGTCAAGGGAAAAAAAGAAGTTACAATCAGATTCCATGCAATTTTTTGAGCAATTTCAAAAACAATTTCACCAGATTTTGACGTTGTATGCAAAAGATATGTCAGTTGCAAGAAAAGCATGAACTTTACCTTCAAGCTAAAAAATGGCAAAAAATGACAAAATCTGAACAAGTCACCTACACAACAATGAAATTTACTGAACCACCTTTCCGATGACTATAAGAACACAAAAATATGCCTCCTGGTTTGCAAGATATGGCAAAAAGAAAAAATCCCCCTTTTTGTCAAAATTTGCAAAAAATGGCGAATGACATCGACTTGCATGCGACATGTTCAAAAACCAAACTAGGCAATGTGATCAGAAAGAAAGGTGGAGAAGTTTGTTTGTGAGGGGGTAATGGCCTCCTGCCAAACCAGGCCTCAATCTCCGTAGGATGGGGGTTTGGGTGTCGTAAATGCTTGGAGAAAACAATATGTAATAATCTGATAAATGGATCAAGCTTGATTTAATGGCAAACAATTACCTCAAGGCTGATTAAGATATCAACTTCGTAGCTCCAATGGAGGGTACAACCCATCCGAGGTCAATACAATGTTTGTTGGCCTACAAACTGAGCCAAATGTGTATGACTAGGGATTAGTCTATGCCACGGGCTCAAACCCCAAATACTGGTAGAAGTGACTTAAAATCGTGACTTATGCAGCCCAGTCTCTCGATTAGAATAGTAGTCACAAACCAATCAAAGGTTTATATAGAGATTCCAAATGGGAGAAAAAACTTTGAGTGCCTAACTCTACGTTGTCCCTTAACAAATCTGCAGATTGGCGATCAAGAACAAGAAGGTTGAAGATTCACTTCGTCACTGGTAAGAGAGATGGCAATTTAAAGTCTGATATTCTGTGATGGCAGAGACAAAGAAACATTGAAGGTTTTTCGTGCTTAGTCGTAGATTACACAGATGTAGTAGAGAATGTCCAAAAAATGGATTGAATGAGCTATGATATGAATTCAGATCGGCCACGCTTGAGCAGAGGTTGCCTGGTATGAGATCTAATACCGTCGTCATGCACAACTTGTTCGGGGCCACTAAAGCCAAAAACCTCATCAAATGCCGAACCTATCTGCCTCAAATCATAATTCAAGATTGATAATGGTGAGAAGTTCTTCACACCAATCTCAAAATTTTCTCATCACTTTAGGATTTTCATCATTCTTTGGATATCAGTTTCAATGGCAAATAGTTTTACCAAGAGTCGAGTGAAGATCATCCATGTGCCTTGTTTCCCTATGTTATCTATGGTGGTTGTTCCCTTACATGTAAAGGATTTTCTCTGGATGCTTTCTTTCAAGGTCCTACCTAAAAAATTGTCAGTAGGTTTAGGTGTCATGTTATGTATGGAGATATGGTATATGAGATTTATATTAAGTTTATAGGGTATGGGCCATAATGGCGGTCATAAGAAAGGTACGGCCTTTTTAAAGCCTCAGCCTATAAATGAGAGTTACTATCAAATGAAAGGGATTGGATTCAAAGAAGATGCCAGCACTCAAAGATGAGGCACAAGCTTGAATAATAATAGCGCAGCCTCTTTAAATAACAAAGTTAGATGGCTGCTAAATTAAGGCTCGGGCCAAATCATGGTGGCACAATGCATAATTAGCGGCCATTTTAGTGGACACAGGAATCACAGGAGGCATAGCTATATTCAAACGTATCTACTCCAATGTAATCTTAGGTGAGACAAGGCTTGAGTAGGATACAAAGTGTCACTATAGAGTTTTATAGTTAATGCATAAGTCTCAAGGCACTTCATGTCATTCTCATATCATCAAGCAGATCGTATGAAAGAAGGGCTCCAAGTCAGTGGTGAAGGTGATTGTTCAAAGTTTCAATGGAGTTGGTGCAGCCGTTCAGGCTAGTTCATGCAGCCCATACAAGGATGCTTTGGAAGTGAGATAAGATTGGCGCCAGTTATCAATCCTCAAATGGCACAAGCCATTCAAGTAGAAAAGGGGCCACTAATATTAGATAAGCATTGCTTATATCTAGGAATGAAGGCACCACATCTAAATCATGTTCTTGGCTCAGCCAATGCAAGTAACAAGTAGAGCTCATAGTTAAATGACATAGATCCTGATAGCAAGGAGGCACAGAGAGGTATTTTTACAACCATCGTCAATAATAGATGTAGTTAAAATTATAGACAAGCGGAGTGTGACATTTGGAGGCACCCGAGGCAATGAAATAAATAGTAGAAAGCTACGGAATGCTCCACGTGGTGCAAGCATTAGACAGAACCAAAAGCATGATGCGGAAGAGGCCACATGGGTGAGCCCTAAGCAAGGAAAAGTTTATTTCATGTCATTAGTGCATCATATGTTACAGGAATTTCAAGGAGTTAAATATAAATGAAAGAGTCTCTTATAATATCAGTATTGGGTCCCTCGTGGAATAAAGTCATGGGAATAAAAGGTGAAAGCCCCAAAGATTAAATGGGCCACTTTATTTTTCATAACAAAAACTTAAGAATGTTGCGGAGCAAGGCACGTGGAGACACCTGAGCAGCAATGAAGAGAATAAAATCTATGTGGAGTCTTCCATGCGTTAGATGCAAAAGAAAAGAAAGAAATAAGAGGGAGATGTGGAAGGAGGCACGTGGAGTAGCCTGCGCATGGAGAAATGATAGTGTTTTGTTTCATTTTTAAATTGCATCATTTCTCACAGGAAATCCTTTAAGTCTTGTATTAATAAAGTTTCTTATTAGATACATTTAGTGGGGCCCTCTTTCCTATGTAAAGCTTAAATGCTTTATTTTTGATAAGTCACTTTTTTCAAAAGACATAGCAAAATAATAAAGTAAGACTTTATTATTCTTATTTCGTTCTTCTGTGAGAATTAAAAGGTGAAACCCTAAAATGAAGAACAACAATGTTTCATTTTCATGAGTAAGCTATAGGCAAGAAATGGAAGCGGTGTCGGTGGGAGTTTTCTTCATAACACAGGTGCATATTTTTTCTAGCCATGGGCAAAACAGAAACAGCAGTTCAGTTCCAAATAACAAATTGTTGCCAGATTTGGTGCCATATTTTACGGATTTAGTTGCAAAGATTGTCGGAGGCTATTGATATTTTGTCACCAGTCTTTTAGGATATAAATGGATATCTAAGACATAGTTAGATACACATACAGACACATTCAGAGTTCTACATTTATATAGATTAAAGAGTTGGAGCAGCAGTCTCAGATTTCTTTCTTTTCGCCTTTGCAGTTATTTCTTTATGAGAATGTAACAGTCATTTTGTGTAGCAACTTTTGCCTCTGTAACTGGTTATTCAAATAATGAGATGGTGTTCTGTGCATACTTGGATATCTCTATTTCTCTACCTCTGTTTAATATGTTTTAAAACTGAGTTTTAATCATGCATATTTTGCTCTTTAAATCTAGTTAAACCTTTCAAAGTTAACACTGTGCAAACTGAGTTTTCAAATCTGGTGGATCACCATAGATAAGGCATTTGTTTTCTGCAATATGGTTTTCTTTCTAAGTTTTTCTCAAACCCCCTATTGAAGAACGGAAGAGCCAGCTTCCCTAAAATCTAGAGGTCACTCTAAGGAGTATTCCCACATCTCAGAGTTTCCCATGTTGCTATTGGATTACACCCACATATTTATGCATCAACAATTTTTGGCATGTCCAGTGGGACTGGATTTTAAGACTTTATTCTTTGTTTTCACAGAATCTTTGCCCTGTATTTTGTGGGTTTGATGGAAAATCATAGAAATATCTCCTCATAGGAGCATGAATCATCCATCTGGTGACTCTACTGAGGTTTCTTTCTCAGATTTTTGCTCCTACAAATCATGGTAGCCCCTGGTATATATGTGCAACTGAATATCCAAAGAGATCTACCTTTTTTAACTTGGGATTCAAGTCCTCTTGTTCTTCAGGAATAGGGTCAAGTTCCTGACACAATTGGAAGGCATTGCCTCACTTGCTTGGAGATAGCTTTGTTTGCCCTGCACATCACATTCAAGATGTTGCTAGTTTATGCTCTATTCATAATATCACAACTAAAAATCATGCTCTCTTGTTGTTGGCATCATCCCTTAAGGAAAAAGAAAAAGAATGGTACAAAAGTTTGTAGCCTGGTTCAATCACTGGATGGGATTAGCTTCGGGGATGTGAGGCCTACATTTTTTATTTTGTTCATGTGACTATTTACCTTACTATTTCTAATACTTTTATAATTGTGGGACTGTTGATCCTGGATTCCTAAACTTTTAAGACCTTATTATGTTAAAGGAAAACTAATTGGGTGATGATAGATGCTTGTATTAAGAGAAAATAAATTAGGTGATGTTAGATAGATGTTTATTTTATAGGAAAACTAATTGGGTGATGCTAAATAGATGTTTATATTATAGGAAAACTAATTGGGTGATGTTAGATTAATGTTTACATTACAGAAAAACTAATTGGGTGATGTTAGATAGAAAATTGTAATGTGATTTCATTTATGCTTAAGAGGACTGGTGATATCTTATGTGAGTGCAAGTTTTAAATTGCTTCGGCTATGATATTTATATGTGGAATTAACTTTGCAATTGAGTGCACAGGTTTTGCTAACAAACCATAGATACTGGAGATCATCTCACACCATATGTTGTGATCCCTTGTGAAGCTGATCTGGTTCCATGAGGAACCAAGATCAACCCTGTGTATGATGTAATGTTGTAATGTTAATTTGCATGAGGTTAAATGGGTTAGGTCTACCCTCTTTTAATTTGAATTATGATATGTGTTGTAAGAATTGTCTTTGAATTTTATTTTCAAAATTTAATTTTTGGAAACCCTTTTCTTGTGTTTTAACTTGATCCTGGGTGTTCTAACAAGGTTAAAATTGACCCTGGGTTATACCCCATGGGTCTAGGGTCCCTTTTGATTTGGGTAACCCTTGGTAAACCTCCGTATGATTACCTTAACTTCACACTAAAGTTAAGTGACGAATTTGGAGGCATGGGAGGGATAGGATGAGTGGTACCAACACTCAACCCCATCCCTTTTCAATTCCCATGGCTAGAGATGACTCCAAGATCCACCCATTGTGGAGGACATGACCTCAAGTCTCTCTCACAATTGGTGAGAGTTCCCATGGAGTTGAGTGGTCCTTCATGAGAGGGAAGGAAGGGGAGACGTGTCACCCTTTCTCTCTTTAACTCCCCTTTTCACTCCCATGTGTTGGAGAGAGCACATGTGGTAAGGGGTGAGGAAGACTTTGGGGATGGGTGAGTGACATGTGTCAATACCCATCCCTTGGGACACAATAGTAGTTGGGAGGAAGAGTGAGGATGTGACAAGTGTCACCTCCCCATTCCTCTAAAGCTCACGGATTGGGCTTATTATAATCCCACTTGGGATAGGGAGAAAGGTTGTTGAATTTTTGAGAATTTTTATTATTGGAAATTATTTTTGGGAAAAAGGATAGAGGGAGTTTGGTGGCTTATGTTGGAGGAGATTTTAAAGGAGCTCTACATCAACTTCTTCCATATTAGGGCTTTAAAGGTTGGTTTTCAAGGCTAAGGCCTTCCCCTTGTATTTACAATTTTTTGCATGATGAATGTGTGAGATGTATGTTGCTTGTGCTGTATTTTGTTAATGTGGAGAATATTTATTAGGGTATTGAAAGAGCCTCTCCCACTTGGGAGAAAATGCTCATCAAGTGTGGGATAGGGGAGGAGTGATCCTCCTCAAGTTTATTTCCTTGTTTGGGGATGTTGAAAGCCTTGAGGGCATTTTATGTGATTTTGAGTAAATTTTTATATGGCTTGAGAGCCAAAATATGAACTCCCTTGGAAATTCTGTTAACATGTTAGGCTTGAGGCTATGACAAAAGTTGTTTTGGAATATTTGAAGGAGTGGCACTCTAGAGTTGAGTGTGTCCACTCTCCTACCCCTTCTTAAACTCATTTTGGTTGAGTTTGTGTGTGTGTAAATATCCATGGGTGTATTTTGTGTTTTGGGTTGTTTTTTTGCCTTGTTGTGAAGTGGTTTTGGTTTCCCTAGGTGTGTGGATGATCTCCCTAGCTCGGGGGTGACCCTCTTGTGGGTCTATGGTAGGGAGGAGAGCAAGATGTGTGGTGTTTCTTCCCTCGTGTGTTATGCAGGTTCATGGAGCTTAGAGTGAAGTTGAAGAGTTTACTTGTCTTTGAAAATATTTTATTTTCCTTTACTCTTAAGGCTCTATAGTAGAACCTGGACTTATTAATGACTACATCCTTGTTGATTTTAAGAGGAGAACTTCTCTCCCTCTTGTTGTAAAAATTTGGTCTCCTTGAGTTGTGAGAAAATCCTCTTTCAATGTATTGATAGTTTTAATTATAGTGTTTAATAAATTTCACCATTTATGGAATTATGAAAAAAGGAAAATTAATTTTTAAAAGGATATTAAATTTGTATATGTCCTAATGCTTCTAATACCAAAGTTGTGGGTTTAAATTTTAGTGAACAAGAAAATTAGCAATTTAGTCCATTGAAAAGAAAGAATTTGTTGTTGTTTAAAAATTTGAAAGTGTTTGTGTATTTGCAATGTTCTTTCCTTAAGAAAAAAATTTATAAGCAAATGATTATAACATTCCATTGAATTTATTTTTTTTAAATGAGTTAATTGCCATACAGAAATTTGATTAAAAAAAAAATATAATAAATGTGATTGCATAATTTACAAGTTTGTTAAAATAGAAATAAATCTATGAGTATAAAGAAGGAAAGTTAGAGTTAAAAATAGATAGTTTTATTTGATTATGTGTTTTAAAGGTAATGTTTACAAGAATATAAAAAAAAAGTATATTATTACATTTAAGTGTGTTTCTTTTTATGAATATATTTACAAAGATTAAAGTATAGAATTTTTTTTTTTTTGTATTTTGTTTATAATACTTGTGAAGTCATTATATGTGTGTGTGTGTGTGTGTGTGTGTGTAGTTAAACTTCTTTTTATAATATGCAAATTGTGTATATTTAATAATTAATGTACTGTGAAAATTAAAATTCTATCTGTGGGAATTCAATAGATAGTAAACTGTGAAATTAGAAATTATATATATATATATATATATATATATATATATATATAATTGAAATTTACATTAAATAAAAATACAAATAAAAATAAATGCTATGTATATTATATATAAAATGGCTATTGTTTTTTGTTATAGAGATTAAAGAAAAAAAAAATACAGAGGTGGGCGGGGGGGTTCGAACCCTCCCCACCGTTTGTTGTACAAGGGTGTGGGGAAGGGAGGCAGAGCCCCCACCCACACCCTACTGAGTGGAGTGTGGGTGGGGGCTCCACCCCCCTCCCCACACTCCCCACCATACATAGCCCACGGCCCCCTCTGGCCTATACTCTGCCACTCTTTACGCAGCCCGTGCCATCCACCACCCTGCCTCTCCCTCTCTGCGGTCCCCTTCTGTCCCTCTGCCCTCTAACCCCTGGGGCCACCACCAAACACCTTACCCCACACCTCTGCCCTACCTCTCACTGCTGTGGCCTTCCTCTACCCACGTCCCACACTACGGCCTCCTCTCCATTTCCACCGCCGCCGCCGTATTAAGCCCCTGTACATTCAACACAAAGCAAAACAATGAAAAATATGTTAGGGCTTTCAGTGAGTTCAAAATAAAATATGAAGTGAAACAATAAACTTAGGTTTTATAAAAGAAAACCTAACCTTTTTTTTTATAACACACACACACACACACATATATATAATATTGATTAATAATTTTGGTTTATTTTAAAAACAATATATATATAACCATAAAAAAGTAAAACCTAGAGATATAATTGTTATTAAAATAAATTCATTAATTTATTAAAATAATTTTATTGATTTATTAAAATAAATTCATCGGTATAATAAAAGAAAACTTAGAAATATAAATGCAAATAAGTATGTATATATATATATATAGATATATATATATATATATATATATAGATATATATATATATATAGATATATATATATATAGATATATATATATATATATATAGATATATATATATCTATATATATATATATATATATGCTCATTTACATTTATATAGATATTTATATCTTTATAAATGCAATTAAGCCATCATATGCATTTCATATGTGGCCATTGTAAACTTGACCTATAGATTGAGAAAACATCCACTTGAGAAAAATGAGAGACAAAGAGAAAGAAAAATAAAAGTGAAAACAAAGAGGAGAAAATGCGTGGCATTCTGAAATAGGCTAAGAGAACTAAGATTTAACTCTCTGTTAATCCTAATTAGGGGCAAATTAATTATCAAAATTAATTCAAACGTTGAAATTAAACGAGAGCAGAAACCTAGGGAACTTCATCAAGGCAAAGTTAGTAAAACTTGTTTAAGTGATCTAATCTATCAAGAAATTAGGAATAATGGAAAGAATGTAGAGATAACTTTGATTGATAGAGAACTGATCTACCAAGAAATTAGGAATAATATAAAGGATGTAGTGATAACTCTGATTGATAGAGAACATGAAAAGAGAACAAATTAAAATTAAATTTTAGATAAACGAGAAGGAGAACAAATGTTTGGGCTTGATGAAAATGCTAAAATTAGGAGGAGGAGAAATTAATAATAAATTTTAGAAAACGTGAAGGAGAACAGAGGATCATGCTGTGTTGAAAAATGATCAATCAACTTAATCAACTATTGTACCAATGTAATTAGTGAGATTAACCTAAGTCAGGAACCACATGATCAAGATTAGTGTTAGTTTAATAAACCCCACTCACGGCCATGAGGCGTTATACTGCCAGATTTTCCTAGAATTTAGGGTTTAGTAGTTTAGTAAGTTTAACGCTTGTAGTGATGCTAACTGCATTGCAATGACCCCCTTGTTGGCCTTCTTGTGTTTGGGTATGCGCGCGTGTGTGTATTACTCCACTGACAATTGTATTGTTTACGCCTTAAGCGTATGCCACTGAGCATGCTTATGCGTGCGAGGGGGTTTCTAGGGAAGCGTGGAAATTTTTTTGATATTTTGTGTCATGACCACATGACAAATGTGGACATGACACGTTCGATCCGTGTTGTGACCACATGGGAAATGTGGTCATGACATTTGGTATCAGAGCCCAAGTTTAAACACTGGGCATATTTGGGCATGTTATTTATTCTGTAACTTTGATTAATTAGTGCCTACCTTGTTTTGTAGGATGCCTCCCCGATGTGTTCGATGAGCGCGATCACGCAACATAGCATCTGTTGAGGTGCATAGTGATTCCTCAGTAGAGGGATAGGGACCCACAGTCATAGCAGATCCACTAGTACCACAGGCACCACCAGTATTTGACATAGGTCCACAGATTTTACAGACATTGTAGGCCATGTTAGAGAGGTTACCGCTAGCTATTCCAAAGCCATGTGAGGAGCCTTGCGTTGATCCACGAGAGGAGCCATGTAAGGAGCTACGTGTTGAACCACATGTGGAGCCCCATGTCGATCTGTGAGAGGTGCCACGTATGGAGCCTTTCGTAGAGATCCCTGATACTACAGTAGAGGAGGTAGGGTCAGCCTACCGTGCAAGGAGTAGGAGTCCTCCAAGACTTTCAAGATGAGATGAGACCATGAGAGTAGAGCAAATACATCATGGACCATATGAGTATGGGTTGGATGATCTAGTTATAGGGCTTAGAGACAGAGGATACCCCATCAGAGACCTGCTTAGGCTCAACCCACCTACCTTTGCAGGAGCTAAAAAAGGAGCTGTAGTTGAGGCTTGGCTTATTAGTCTAGAATTCACACCTGCAGTTTCAGGACCGTAATCACCAATAGTAGTAGAACTTTTGTAGGCCACAATCCACACCATAAAGAGGAGGATTTAACTCCCCATCATTACCTCCTAGGCCTCCATAGTAGCAGCAGCAATAGCATCAGTAGAGATCTAGACCCTAGCAGAGGGTTCAGGGAGGATAGAACCATGATTGGCAGCAGCAGGGCCCTCGCAGAGATCAGAGATAGCAAGGATCATCTGCAGGACCTGCAAGGTCCCAGCAGTCTTACAAAGGTTCATAGGGGTCCGCAAGACGGACTGGGCAGCAGCAGTCAGGTAGGACTCAGTTAGGACAGTTACATGCTAGAGGCCCGTGTTATGTATGTGGTGGGGCAGGGCATTTGGGTAGAGAGTGTCCACAAGGATTTACAGTAGGGGAACAACCCCGTTCAGAAGGATCTAAGTAGACTCTAGGTGATGTGGGTAAGTCCCACCACATGTTTGCAACGGTTGATAACCACCAGGCCAATTTCTAGTCCTCAGTTATTGAGATAGCATG
The DNA here is from genome assembly GCA_027924645.1 of Cunninghamia lanceolata. Taxonomy (NCBI): domain Eukaryota; kingdom Viridiplantae; phylum Streptophyta; class Pinopsida; order Cupressales; family Cupressaceae; genus Cunninghamia; species Cunninghamia lanceolata. The sequence goes on along the minus strand of BSBN01000937.1, from coordinate 7,375,092 downwards.
TATGATTGGGGATTTCCCTATTTCTATTCTTTTTGACTCTCGAGCTACCGACTCTTTTCTGTCTACATTGTTAGTGGAATGTTGCAGGCTGGTGGCTTCTAAGCAGGACATTAGGTGGGAGGTTGAGCTAGCCTCGGGGGCCAGGATGTCAGTAGATACCTTGATTAGAGATTGCGAGATCTCCTTGGGTTCCTTCACTATAGCATGTGACCTTAGGGTTATGCCATTAGGATCCTACGGTGTAGTTTTGGGTATGGATTGGCTTGCGGCTCATAGAGCCAAGCTAGATTATCACCAAAGGATGATTAGTTGCTTAGACGATCATGGATCACTGATTGAGATAGTGTCCATTCAGAAGCCCACGGCTGTTCATATGATATCCGCTTAGCAGCTTAAGCATTACATGTGGAAGGGATGTCAGATATTTGCAATCACGGTCAGTGACAAATCAGAGGATGAGACGGAGGCATCTTTAGATGATCACCTTATCCTGAGAGAGTTTACCAACGTATTTCCACCGGAACTACAAGGTATGCCTCCACGCAAAGAGGTTGATTTCTACATCGACTTAGTGTTGGGTGTAGAGCCAGTGTCTTATGCACCCTATAGGATGACTACACATGAGCTTACAGAACTTAAGCTACAGTTAGAGGAGTTAATTGAGAAGGGGCACATCCAACCTAGTGTTTCACCATAAGGCGTACCGGTTATCTTCATGAAGAAGAAGGATGGATCTCTTTGATTATGCATGAATTACAAGCAGTTGAACAAGGTGACGGTGAAGAACCGTTATCCTCTGCCTAGGATTGACGACCTCTTTGATCAGATGCAGGGAGCCAGAGTGTTTTCAAAAATTGATCTAAAATCTGGGTATCACCAATTGCGCATCACAAAGGTAGATATTCACAAGACTACTTTTCAAACCACATATGGCCATTACGAGTTCACAGTGGTACCCTTTGGTTTGATGAATGCCCCTGCAATGTTCATGAGTCTCATGAACAGGGTGTTCTGCACTTACTTGGATCGGTTCGTGATCATCTTTCTTGATGACATTTTGATCTATTCGTAGACCAAGAAGAAACATGTGGATCACTTGCTTTAGGTGTTGCAGTGCTTATGAGAGTAGCAACTTTATGGCAACCTGGCAAAGTGTGCATTCTTCAGGATAGAGGTGCAGTATTTGGGGCACATCTTATTAGGCAATGGCATCTCCGTAGATCCATTGAAGATCAGAGCAATTTAGGATTGGCCAACTCCCACCAGTGTGACTGAGGTCAGGACCTTTATGGGATTAGCCAGTTATTACCGTAGATTCATTGAAGGCTTTTCCAGGATAGCGCATCCCATCACTTCCCTTCAATGAAAGGGGAAAGGTTTCACTTGGACTGAGCAGTGTGAGAGGGCCTTTGGAGTCCTCAAGGAGCGTCTTACCAATGCTCCCATATTAACAGCTCCAGATCTGGTAGAAGATTTTGTTGTTTGCACTGATACATCATTAGAGGGTTTGGGAGCCGTGCTTATGCAGGGTGGTAGAGTGATTGCATACGAATCACATAGTTTAAGACACATGAGCTAAACTACCCTACTCATGATTTAGAGCTCATAGCAATTATTCATGCTCTTGTTTGTTGGAGACACTTTCTTTTAGGTTGACACTTTGAGCTCCATTCGGATCATCATAGCTTACAGTACATTTTCACATAGCCAAATTTGAATGCCCACCAGTAGCGTTGGATGGAGTTCTTATGCGAGTATGACTTTGATGTCCACTACATCAAAGGGAAGGAGAACGTGGTCGCTGATGCCTTGAGCCGAAGGCGCCATGAGATCTTGACCTTAACATTGAGGGTGGACTTGAGAGAGCGTATCCTATAGCACCTACCTAAGGATGAGTGGTTTCTTGAGGTGCAGCAGGAAATTCAGAATCAGAGGGCCCTTAAGGGAAAATTTGCTAGATATTCCCTTGAGCCTGATGGTTTGCTTAGACATTAGCAGTGCATCTATGTACCCTGTGCGGGTGATATGCGTGCAGTGATTCTTTCAGAGGCTCATTAAGCACTTTATGCAGTGCATCCAGGAGTGAAGAAGATGCATGTTGATTTGTGACATTTATATCATTGGGCTGGGATGACACAAGACATTGCAGACTATGTTTCTCATTGCCTTGAGTGTTAGAGGGTTAAGGCTGAGCATCAGCATCCAGCAAGTCTGTTGTACCCTCACGAGATACCTAAGTGGAAATGGGACACCATTTCCATGGATTTTATCATTGGTCTACCTATGTCATCATGTCGCCATGATGTCATCATGGTGACAATTGACAAGTTGACCAAGGTGGTGCATTTCTTACCTGTACGCATGACGTACAATGTACCATTTGTGGTGAGAGTGTTTTTAGATCAAATTGTTAGACTTCATGGAGGACCTCACAGCATCATTTCCAATAGAGACTAAGTTT